>CM056049.1:68631825-71031825 GCA_029574335.1 Rana kukunoris | reverse complement strand
GATAAAAGTGATCTCTGCGGTGGATACGCTGCTAGATCACTTTTATCCGCGGCGGGAGAGGGCCCCCCCCCCGGAGGCAATCGGGTCCTGTCACGTCAGTGGTATGGAGATGAGTAAGGGGAAGATGGCCCACACCCGTCTCCATATCACTGCAGGGCGGAAGCGACTTCAAAACGCCACGTCTGTCCATACGTCTTAAAGGGACATTTTTTTTGTTATCAGTAGTTGTCAGTAGTGCCCGCATATGAAAATGGTGTTAAAACCACACATGCGAGGTATCACCGCGATCGTTAGAGCGAGAGCAATAATTCTAGTCCCAGACCTTCTCTGTAACTCAAAACATGCAACCTGTAGAATTTTTTTTAAACGTCGCCTATGGAGATTTTTAAGGGTAAAAGTTTGACACCATTCCACGAGCAGGCGCAAAAAAAATAGTTTTTAACTTGTAAACACCAAGTCTGAAAAATAGGCTTGGCCTTAAAGTGGTTATCCGCTTTAGACCTGGACCATTATGTAGGTAAAGGACCAGGCCCCTTTTTGCGATTCAGCACTGCATCGCTTTAACTAACAATTGCGCGTTGTGCGACGTGGCTCCCAAACAAAATTGGCGTCCTTTTTTTCCCACAAATAGAGCTTTCTTTTGGTGATATTTGATCACCTCTGCGGCTTTTATTTTTTGCGCTATAAACAAAAATTAAGCGACAATTTAAAAGAAAATGCAATATTTTTAACTTTTTGCTATAATAAATATCCCCAAAAATATATAAAAAAACATATTTTTTCCTCAGTTTCGGCTGATACGTATTCTTCCTATTTTTGGTAAAAAAAATTGCAATAAGCGTTTATTGATTGGTTTGCACAAAAGTTATAGCGTTTACAAAATAGGGAATAGTTTTATGGCATTTTTATTAATAAATATTTTTTTACTAGTAATGGCGGCGGCGAACAGCAATTTTTTTTACCGTTACTGCGACATTATGGCGGACACATCGGACACTTTTGACACATTTTTGGGACCATTGTCATTTTCACAGCGAAAAGTGCTATGAAAATGCACTGATTGCTGTGAAAATGACAATGACACTAGGGGCGCTAAGGGGTTAAGTGTGTCCTATTGTATTTGTATTAAAATTTTGCATCACCTGTAAAAGGTTTGCTAAAAGTTGGAGTTGTTCTTTAAAGTGGATGTAAACCTGAAATGTTTTATTTATTTTTTTGCTGTCACAATGTAGTAGAGTATAAGATTTCCTATCATCTGTGCCCAGTCTTGCCAGCTCTGAGCAATCCTATTTTTTTTTTTTCAGTGAGATAAACGGACAAACAGGAGAAGACCTTAGTCCGTTCCACCCCCTTGCTGTGAATGACAGGTTATTTACATATCTCATGCACTAGCCATTGAGCTAGCCATCCAGCTAGCCTTTGAGATTATTTTTTAATTCCCACCCCCACTCCTTTTCTGAAGTCATGTGGTTACTTTTCTGGATTTTGACTGGATGTTAGTGATCATAGCAGAATTTAGTGTAAGGGGAGTGTAGAGGTGGGTGGGGAGACTGACATCATGACTCCACCCACCGAGCTCCAGACAACAGACCCACCCACAGAATCTGCAGTTTTTCAGTTCTTATAACAGACAGAGGGGAGACATTTGACAACTAAGGATACATGCATGAGGCATCTATATCCTTAGAGATCAGCACTATGGCAGTAGTTTAGAAAGGATGAGAGGGGGTTTACATCCACTTTAAGTGAAAAGAAGAACAGACTTAGATCAACATAATAAAATCAAAAGCTTACATCTCTGTAGCTTTGTCTTTACCGCAAAGTTCTCTAGGGCACCGTGGTGCATCCTCTTCTAAGGGACATCTTCCTATTAACCTAATCAATCAAGTATGTAAAACACTCTTTATTAATGCAATTAGATTTTACAACATTTTTTCCTTTAGTGTATTCAATTTAAAGAACTTTGAATCTCTTAATAGTCACTCCGCCATGACCAGATTAAAGATTTATCTTCATTACATTATCTAGAGCCTTCAGAGTTATTAAAGGACATGAGATTTCAATCTCCCTGGTAATATATGTTGGATGGTGATGAAGATGAAGTGTCTATTCTATTTTTTAAACACTGATAGGGAACAAAATGAGCAGTATATTTAAATAGACAATGGAGGGGGGAAAAAAAGTAAACTAAACTTTTAAATCAGGTGACTACAATCAAAAAATCTGTCTTACAATTCTTTTCTTAAGAAAACAGTGACAGCCGGAATAGAAAAAAAACTGTTCCCCTAGGGGCCAGCATGCTTGCTCTTTGTGTGAAAGCAGTGGTCTCTCTGCAGAAGCCAGACACGCTCCCTGTTGAGTCAGACCTAGAACTCTTCATAAGGGAGGGAGAAAGAGTCCTTCTTTGTAGCATCCTGGCTGGACACAGGTTTTTTTTTTCTTAGGCTGTGGCTGATTTTTAAATTAAATGGACTTTGCATACCTAGGGCCAGATTCTCAAAAGAGATACGGCGGTATATCGCAGGAAACACCGTCGTATCTCTGTTTTTTTTCCCTGGGTATCTATGCGTGTGATTCCTAGAATCACTTATGCATAGATACAGCGAAGATCCCACAGGTGTAAAACACTTACACCGTCGGATCGTAGATGTAATTACTTCGCTGGCCGCTAGGTGGCCTTTACGTTGATTTCTCATTTGCCTATGCAAATGAGCCTAATACGCCGATTCCCGAACGTTTCCGTGTACGTCGTTTTCGTAAGTGTAAACCTACCCCTGCTATATGAGGGGTAGGTTTACGAAGTTCCGTCGTATGCCATGTTAAATATGGCGTCGGGTCAGCGTCATCTTTTTCCGTCGGTTACGTCGTTTTACTAAGTCGTTCGCGAATAGGGCATTGCGTAAGTGACGATCACGACGTTTTCACGTCGGTTTCAACTAAGTTTTCCGACGTGAGCTGGAGTATGCGCACTGGGCTTTTTTCCCGGCCGGCGCATGCGCAGTTCGATTGACGCAGGGGCGCGCTTAATTTAAATACAAGCCGCCCCCTTTTGAATTACGCGGGGATACGCCGGGCCATTTACACTATGCCGCCGCAAACTACGGAGCAAGTGCTTGGAGAATACGGCACTTGCTCCAGTAAGTTGCGGCAGCGTAGTGTAAATGGCTTACGCTACGCCGCCGCAGATTCTACCAGAATCTGGCCCTTAGTGTTTTGATGCACCTGGAATATTTTGGGCTGATTTGGGCTTAAACAGTATACACAAATGTTTTGTCTTTCATTTTAATTTTAACCACTTGCTTACTGGGCACATATCCTCCTGCCCAGGTGAAATTTCAGCTTCCGGCACTGCGTCGCTTTAACTGACAATTGCCCGGTCGTGCGACGTGGCTCCCAAACTAAATTAACGTCCCTTTTTCCCCACAAATAGAGCTTTCTTTTGGTGGTATTTGATCACCTCTGCGGATTTTATTTTTTGCGCTATGAACAAAAAAAAGAGCGTAAATTTTGAAAAATAAAACACAATATTTTTTACTTTTTGCTATAATAAATATCCCACATTTTTCTTTTTAACTATTTTTTTTCTCACTTTAGGCCGATACGTATTCTTCTACATATTTTTGGTAAAAAATAAAATCGCAAAAAGCAACTGGTTTGCGCAAAAGTTATAGCGCCTACAAAATAGGGGACAGAATTATGATTTTTTTTATTACTAGTAATTGCGGTGATCTGCGATTTTTTTATTGGGACTGCGACATTATGGCAGACACATCGGACACTTTTGACACATTTTTGGGACCATTCACATTTATACAGCGATCAGTGCTATAAATATGCACTGATTACTGTTTAAATGTGACTGGCAGGGAAGGGGTTAACACTAGGGGGCGAGAAAGGGGTTAAATGTGTGCCCTGCTTAGTGTTTGTAACTGTGGGGGAAGGGGACTGACTGGGGGAGGTGACCGATCTGTGCCTATGTACAAGGGACACAGCATGGGTCTGCTATCCCTGATAGGACGTGGATCTGTGTGTTTACACACACAGATCCACGTCCTTGTCTGTGTAACGGGTAATCGCGGGTGCCTGGCAGACATCACGGCCGCCAGGCACGCGCATTGGTACTGCAGTGATGCGGCGGGCGCACGCCGCTGGCTGCGCTCACGCGCCCCCCCGGTGGCCGGAGGAGCCGAGGATGTCTATAGATGTCCTCCCGGCAATTGAGAGCCACCTTGTGGCAATAGGCAGGATACGAAGTGGTTAAACTTAATGGGTTGTTTTACAAGGTGATTGTTTACATATACTTTAACCCAGCATTTCTCAACCTTTTTTCCGTCAAGGTACCCTTTACAATTATGGACAGTCTTGAGGCGCCCCTTTCTAAAATCTAAAAAAACGATTCTAACAGTGTAGCTTTACATAACGCAGCAACATCCACATATCGGACACCCAACGTTAGAAGCAAAAACACTTTTGCACACTGGTACTGACTAGTATTCCAATGTTTCTCTTCTCCCTCAATTTCTCTCCATCAGTCAGCTATTGTCAACCCAGTGCTGAGGGAGAGAGGCACAGGATGGTCAAACGAGGATGCTGTGGAGGCAACAGACATCCTCCTTATTAACTGACAACGTCATTGGTTGTTAGGATGCCAGTGTCTAGAAAGTTTGAATGGTGTGTAATGAAAACCCATGGCCTTGTGTAACTAAAAGGCAGGCTTCATTCACCTTGTATAAAAATGTTGATACATTCTTAGATATTTTGCCAAGGCACCCCTGAAGAAACCTCAAGGCACTCCAGGGTGCCTGTGCACCCTCGTTGAAAAAGGCTGCTTTAACCACTTTCCGACCGTAGGAGGTCCATGGATGTCCTTGGTTTACAGTGTTTATACCGGAATAATGTCTGCACCTGCATGCATCATCCTGGTATAAAATTTCTCAGCCAGCAATTCCTTGTACTGCAGAAGTGATTTGAGTGGCTGAACAGCCATTCAATCACTTATATAGTTGCCGGAAAGGGATCCCCCCCTTCTTAGATTCCTTGGCCTGCTGGGAGAACCTATATATTCGGGTGGAGTCAGGTGATCTATGTTCTATGCCACCTGGGCGGCTGTCTGGGTGGACATGTGTAGTGTTGCCCGAGCTGCTAGGCTTCAGATTGGGCCAATCCCGGGAGCATCTGGCTGCTGGGCTGTCTGAGGGCCTATCCAAAATCAAGAGAGAAGAGCAGGGTTGGGACTGCGGCTTGCAGGCCAACCAGAAGTGTCGGTTCTGCTGGCCGGAGAACCTGTCAGTGGTCAGAGGTAGAGGGGAAGCTGTCGCCACAAAGGAACCATCCACCTTATTACCAGGGACCAAAGTGAAGCAAGTACTGGAGTTGTATTCTCACCAAACTGGCACGGTGGAGAATCTGGAAATTTTAGGTGGTGATCAAGTCAGGGACCCGGCCAGCAGATGTGGCACTTGCAGAGCAGCCTTGTGTCTCAAGCCAGGGACTGAGCAGGCTAGCAGGGGTGAAACTTGAGAAGTATGTGGAGTGTCAAGCTAAGGACCCAGCAGAGAGGGGGGGGGGGGGTGACGATTAAGGAAGATACCCCAGTGAAGATTGGAGGAGCTCAAGGGATTCAGTGGCAGTAAATCAGAGGTTCTAGTGAATAATCGTGAACTCTGTGGCCAGAAGAACTACAAGGAGAAGTTGTAGTGAAGGTGAAGGAGCTGTTGCGCTTTGCGTTGGGAACTGTTAGGCCGCATACACACGATCGAATATATCTGCTGAAACTGGTCCGCAGACCAGTTTCAGAGCACAGATTCGATCGTGTGTACGGGTTAGCAGACAGGTTTCCAGCAGACAAAAGTTTTAAAGCATGCTTTAAAACTTGTCTGCTGGAAAGCCGTCTGTCGGATATGTCCGCTAGTTAGTACGCCTAACCAGCGGACCAAAATCTCCCGCATGCGTCGAATGGATTCGACGCATGCATGGAAGTATTTTACTTCCTGGTTTGGTGACGTGGCGGCGTCAACGTCACCAACACGTCACCGCGCTGTCTGTCCGCGGGGATTTCGGTTTGATAGTGTGTACACAGATCAAACCAAAATCTCCCAGGAGACATGTCCGATGAAAACGGTCTGTCGGACCGTTTTCATCGGATATACCTCCTGGTGTGTACGGGGCCTTAAAGACTGTTGCCATAGGAGACAGCATTCCTGCACATGCAGATGTGGTTTCTTGCTGGATGCCTTTCCCTGCACGGCTGTCCTCCTATTGAAGTCTTGAAGTCTGCTAATTGAACCTGCAACTACTCAGGCCACGTACACACGATCGAACATGTCCGCTGAAACTGGTCCGCAGACCAGTTTCAGAGGACATGTTCGATCGTGTGTACGGCCTAGCGGACAGTTTTCCAGTGGACAAAAGTTTCTAAACATGCTTAGAAACTTGTCCGCTGGAAACCTGTCCGTCGGACATGTCCGATAGTTAGTACGCCCAACCATCGGACCGAAATCCTGCGAATGCGTCGCATTGATTCGACGCATGCGTGGAAGCATTGGACTTCCTTTTTCCAGCACGTCGGTGTGTTCTACGTACACACATCAGACCAAAAGATCCCTTCAGACATGTCAGATGAAAACAGTCCGTCAGACCTGTTTCATCAGACATGTCTGATCGTGTGCACGCAGTCTCAAGGGTGTCCTGGCCCTAACCCTCTTTCCCCCATAAAAATATGTAAGAGAAATAAACATCTCTTTTGCATTCAAGAAGTGTCTGGCACCCAATAAATTCCACCTTGCACCCTCTATGCCTCACAACCCACCACATACATAAGGATGTCAACTATCTCTGACCCTGGAGGTTCTCATCAGACTGAAGGAGGCCAGAGACCTTGCTACAGTATAAAGAGAGGCCCGGAGCAAAAACAACAAGCCATAAGCGTAGGGCAGGGCATGACTGGGTTAACAGAAACCTTTACAAGCCAGGGGGGAGTGGTCATGAGAGGTGCAGTGTGCAGAGGAGGAGAAGCTATAAATTCTCCCCCCTCCTTTCCCGGGTAACACAGTCTGGGGAGAAAAGTTCTCAGGTAGGATTGCTGCTGGCCTCTCCTGAGCCAGGCCAGCAACCAGGCCGGGTTATCCGGTGGGGGGGGCACCCTCCGTAGCGGTGCTCCCTGGGGCCATCCACCAGGCAGCTCAGGAGGGAGGGGAGCCCAGCCTGAGCCCCCCAGCAAAAACGGACAGCGGCGGGCCCTGTAGGCCCCGCGAGGCACGGGGGGGGGCGACCAGGGGGCTCCAAAGCGGCAGCTAGGCCTGCCCTACGTGTGGAACAGGCTGCTGCGGGCTCTCACCCCAGTTGTGCACCGGTGGTTTATGTGCCTCGGCGAGGGAGATCGATCGCAGCGGTGACTAGCCCCTTGCCTTCTACGGCTAGCCACCTCCTGTCCAGCCCTGAGGAGGGGGGGGCGTGGGGGAGCGGGAGACAGCAGCAGAGGTACAGCACCCAGAAAAGCGACGGGGAAATCCGTGCACGGGTCCAGAGTGCGCAGAGTGAGTGATGCCAGCTCTGGGCCCTCGGCTGCCAGGCCCGAGTCGCCTGGTGGGCCATCATCTGAGGAGCCTGAGATCGTTCGGAGTGGGAGCTGTCGGGTTCCGAGGAGGAGGAGTTCGTGCCCGGGACGCAGTTTACAGCGCTGGAGACGAGTGTTTCGGCTGTTGGGATTGCTTCCAGGCAGCCCGGTAAGTAGTTTTCATCAATTTCTACTGTGTTGCAAAATGCTGGTGTGTTGGTAGGGGGAAGGGGGGAGGGTCCCCGTAGTCGTTTGGTAGTGCCCGCAGTGGCGGGGGTAGTGAGGTAAGGCCTAGTGCCTGGGGGAAAAAGGTTGGAGGGGATGCAGGTTTGCATCGGTTGTTTGGTAGGGTTGGTAGCTTTGGTGAGCCAGGCTGGGGGGACAATCCCGATGTTAGCCCTGCGGCAGCTTGGGTGCTGGCAGGGGGGTATGGCTGGGGGTAGTGACGGTGGGCAATCCAGGGTTAAGGTGTAGGCGGTGGGAGACTCCGCAAAGAAGAGGGATCTGGTCCGGTTGTCGGGCGCAAAAGGGGGAAGGGTATACTTGTTACGAGGCACCCTTGGGTTCACATTTTAAGCAGGAGGTGAGAGAGAAGGGCTGGAAGAGCGAATATGTAGAGATATTTGCGCATTTGCCTCTGGGGAAGTTTAACCTGGTCAGGGTTAAGCCTGAGTCCTAAAAGGAAGATGAAGCAAAGGGAGGTATAGGTTTATACACAGGACTTTTGCGAAGTGGTCGCAGTCATACTAGATCGGGGTGTGCGTGATCGGTGAGAAAAAACTCTGAACACTGTTCCGCGCTTTTCAGTTAACAGGAGGCGATTAGCAAGGCCTATCGGTGTTACGGAGGCACGGGATGGCTCCGTTTGCGACGAACAGTTCAGGCAACGCAGGGCGGTGGGACCGGACATGTAGGTGGAGAGACCGAGGGCTTTGGCCTTGGGATGCAGCTCATGTCGGTCCCACGGACGTCCACAACGTTTTCGGGGGGGGGGGCTGTGTAACCTATTCCCCGGGACAGTCGGCCGGAAATAGAAAAGGGGGTCTGCTGGCAGTGTAATGAGGGTAACTGCAAGTTTGGGGGGTCCTGCCGGTTCAAGCACGAGGGCTCCGGCTGCGGTGTAACCATCCCTCTTTCCTGGGTTTTGTGAGCAAGGCAAGGTACGTCCCAGAGATTTTACGAGTAAGGCCGCGTACACACGAGGGGATATGTCCGCTGAAAACGGTCCGATGGACCGTTTCAGCAGACATCTCCGCTCGTGTGTATGGGCTAGCGGACAGATTTGTCCACCCGACAGATTTCAAAGCAAGCTTTGAAATCTATCCGGTGGGAATCTGTCCGCCCGACATGTCTGCTGGTTAGTACACTTACCAGCAGACATGTCGGCTCCCACCGCCGCCGCGCCGCTGCCGAATGGATTCGGCGCATGCGCGGAAGTGTTTTACTTCCTGGTGCGGTGACGTAGCGGTGACGCGGCGGCGTCAACGTCACCGCCGCGTCATCGCCACGTCACCGCGCCGTCCGGCGGCGGGGAATTTGATCCGATGGTGTGTACACGCCATCGGATCAAACTCCCGATCGGACATATCCGATGGAAATGGTCCGCGGACCGTTTTCATCGGATATATCCGATCGTGTGTATGGGGCCTATGAGGGAGGACTACGGTGATGGTGTAGAGGATGCGACCGTTTCTCGGTAGCACCCCAACAGGGCGGTTGCCCGGTCGTTGGAGGGGGGGTTTTCAGAGGGTTTTAGCATTCCTTGCAAGCTGGGGGTGCCCCCCCCATGCCTAACAATTGGCGCTCCGCGCTACGTCACCCTGCGGTGGTTTCGGATACACTGCGGTAGGAAGTAGCTCTGGGCCGAATAGGGTGCCCATTCTCTCCGCCCCCCCTTCATATGAGTTGGTTGTTTTTCCCCTTTGGGGTGGGGCCAAACAAGGAGCCGAACAAGTTTAGGCTCATTCATCACCTGTCCTTACGGGGGGGGGGGGGTCAACGAGGCTATTAGCGCGGGGTATTGTACGGTATGTTACGCCTCAGTTGATGGGGCGGTTGATTGGGTCAGTTGTATGGTCGAGGGGCGGTGATGGCCGAGCCTTACATCGAGGCTGCCTTTCGGCTTCTCCCAGTACTCCCGGATAGTTTCCGGCTATTGGTCTGTCACTGGGAGGGGGAGTTCAAGAGGGACAAGTGGGTACCGGTGGGTTGCTCGGTTCATGTGCCTTGTGGGTACAGTTTAGTTTGTTTCTAGAATGGGTGGGTCGGTATGTGGCTGGAGTGAACTCCTTGGTCCACTATCGGGTCGACTTCCTCAGCGTTTGCCCGGCTGGGTCGCGTATCTGCGCAGTGTTTTGGCCACTCTGGAACGCATTGCGGAGCGATTTGGGGTGCCGCTGGCATCCGAGAAAAGGTAGGGGCCGAAGTCGGTCATACAATTTTTTGGCATAGTAATTGGCTCGGAGGCAATGGAGTGCAGATTACCATGGGACAAACTGGAAAGCCTCACGGCAAAAAATTGGCGAGATATTGGGTTCACAGAAAGTACAAATCTGAGCGCGGCAGTCGCTCCTGGGAAAACTTATTTTCGTGTGTCTTATTCTTCCTATGGGGCAAGTCGTTTGCACGCGCTGCTCGGCAAGCACGGCGGGGGGTTAAGTCACCCAAACACTTTGTGGGTTTGTGAAGGAACACAAGGAAGACCTGTCGGTTTGTCACTCCGTTTTGGAGTCCTCTAACAGTACGGCTCTGTGTATGTTCGGTCCGGTCAGCAATGTTGACATGGAACTGTTCACAGATGCGGCCGGGGGTTCGGGCCTTGGTGCATTCTTGCAGGGACAGTGTAGGGTGGGTCCTTTGCCCCAGTCCTGGTGCCAGCAGGGTTCACTAAGAACTTGGTTCGGCTGGAACTGTTTTCCGGTAGTGCTGGCGGTGGAATTATGGGGGCCCTGCCATCCGGTCTGTTTACATGGTGATAATCTGGGGGTGGTACAGGTGTTCAACAGGGTGATGGCTCCTCTCCCCCGGTTATTAGGTGACGTCTCTTGCGGCACCTGGAGCTGCGCTGTTTCCAGGGGTATACCGGGAGTGGACAAGGTTGGGGACAGGTTCTGGGTTTGGTGCGTTAGGCAGAGTAGCAAGTGGTCCCCTGTCCAGCGTGTGAGTGGAGGATTCAGTTTGAATCATCTCACAGAAGGTCGGTAAGGTGAGGAAACATGGGCGGCCTAAGAGAAGGTCTGGTTGGTGTGGCAGATGCTGGTTCGGGGGGCGGAGATGCAGCTGGCGGGTCCAGAGGTATGGGTCCTGATTCGATATTGTTTGTCCAGGAACATAGAGTCTGGGATGTCACAGTTGGTACTCGATAAGAAAAGTTGTTCAGTCTGGTATTCTCGTTTGAGTGGCTAAGGTGCCTGGAATTTTACTATGGTTTTTGGGTGCGATAAGCGCTCAAGGGGTATAGCCAGCAGGAACGACTCGGCGCCCAGTATCGTTACATCTTAAGAGGTGTTATGGGGAATGTGGGGACATTGTGTTTATCCCGGTATGGGGTTGTGTCGTTTCTGCACAGTGTTTTGGTCTGGCAAATATCTTTGGAGCATTCGGGGTGGGCGAGTTAGTTAGCCCCTCCAAGAAACAGTTCAAGGTGGCTGCTGAAGTGTGGGGGGCTCATGAAGGGGCCACACTGCTTCTAAGCAGATCCAAAACGGATCAGAGGGGGTGAGGTAAGTCAGTGCAGGTGGTCACTGTTGTGGGTTCAGACCTTTGCCCAGTCGGGCTGGTGGGGAATTCCGGCAGGTACGCCTGAAGGTGGGCGGTTCATTTGGAGTGGGTGAAAAAGAGCTTGGTGGAAGATGGACAGAGAGGTGGTGGGGGTACTGCGGTCAGTGGTCGTCTCTGAGCCAGCCTGTCGGCTTGAGGCCTATGACCAGGGGTTAGATAACGCAGTGCCAACCAAATGTGGTTTGTAAGTAGAAACGGGGGCCTGGCCGTCAGGCATCTGGGAGTTGGAGGTGTCTACATGAAGATACCTTAGGAGTGATGGAGTTTACTGCACAGATGTTGGTATCGATATGGTGGGGGTTGGGCCCGTAGGATGGGGTACAGCAAGCATTGAGGGTGTGGAGGTGCGCCCAAAGGCAAGGGGTTACCTTTGGGTGCTGGTGGCGGGTGTTTGGACTTTGCAGGAGAAGAAATTACCCCAAATATGGATGCCATTACCCAGAGGTGGTATGGGTTCTGAAGGGGTGTGGTTTCTAGTCTACCAAGGTGTAGCTGGAATGTTGGTTAATGGGGGCACTGTGGTCAGTGGTCGTCTCTGAGCCAGCTTGTCGGCTTGAGGCCTATGACCAGAGGTGAGGTACCGCAGTGCCAATAAAATGTTATAATGTTAAAAGGTTTTACAACCTTATTTATTATTGGATGTTATCTAAAATAAAGGAGGCTGCTACGGCCAGTTTTACTCCAAGTTACAGTGGTGGTCTCATTATTATTAAAGGTTTAAGGGGGAGTATTAACAGTGTGTCCTAGCAGTAAAGGTTATATCTGGGATACCATAGTCATGCGTATTCTATGGTAATTTAGTTAGAGGAATTGTTTTCTTTCCCCACTATGTACTTGTATGCTCCTTGTTTCTGATCCATGAAAAGACATGTTCTGATAATCCTACATGAGAGTAAAGCCATTTGCTGTATCCAAGAAGCTTATGGCACATAATTTCAATACACTGTACAACATTAGAGACAGTGTAAAAAAAAGTTTTGGATAACATTAATAATAAAAAATACAATTTTAAGAGCCCCATCCCTCTGTGCTTGCCAATGAATACACATGTGTATACTCGTGAGGTATTGCCGCAAACATCAGAGTGAGACCAATAATTCTCCCCCCATGTATCTCTAAGCTGGTAACCTGTAAGGCCGTGTACACACGACCGAGGTTCTCGCTGGAAACCAGCGAGAACCTCGCTGGAAGCTGCATTCCAGCGAGGACCTCGGCCGTGTGTACGCTCTCGGCGAGCTTCCCGTCGGGAAGCCCGTCGAGCAGAAATAGAGAGCACGCTCTCTATTTGCTCGACGGCCCGCCTGGAAGAATGGCTGGTTGCCATTCCCGACGGGCGGGTTGCCGATTTCGACGGCCGGCAGGGAACCTCGACAGGCGGAACGATGTGTTCTGCCCGTCGAGGTTCTCTGCCGTGTGTACGCGGCCTAAAGGTGTTTAAAGTTTCACCTATGGAGAATTTTAAGTACCGTAGTTTGCCGCCATTCCACGGGCAAACTAAATTTTAAAGCGTGACATGTTGGGTGTCGATTTACTCAGCGCAACATCATCTTTGATATTTTACAAACAAATTAGGTATTATATTGTGTTTGTATGCAATAAAATGAATGCAAGTGTATTTTCTGTCCAAAAAAAAAATGTGTTTGAAAATCTGCTGCGTTTGACATAAAAAAAATTGCAACACCCATCATTTTATTCTACAGGGCCTGTGCGAAAAAAATATTTATATAATGTTTGGGGGTTCTAAGTAATTTCTAGCAAAATACAGTTGATTTTTACATGTGGAAGTGTCAGAAATGGCCCGGTTGGCAAGTGGTTAAAACCTTTATTTTTATATATAGATGAATACATACATATCAGGCTTTTTTTTGGTGCACAGCTTAAAGGGGTGTTCCAGCCCTTTTTAATGTTTATTAAAAGTTAGCAGCTACAAAAAGTGTAGCTGCTGGCTTTTATTAAACAGACACTTACCTTGTCCATGGTTCCAGCGACGCGCCGGCCGGGGCTCCGCTCCTCTCCCCCCCTCTCTCCGGCCGGCGTCTTCATTACAACTGTGGGCATCTGGCCATGACAGCTTCACGGCCGGGCACCCACTGTGCATGCACGATCGGCACTGCGCATGCATGTCCCATTGGACAGGCGATCGCCTGGGACCTGGACGTGTCCCAGGTGAACACCTACAGGGAGGGGCTGAAGTTAGGCGATTAAGCTTAATCGCCTAACCAGCCCCTCGGCGGGAGGAGGAAGTGGGACAGGAAGTCCCACTCCTCCTGAAGCCCCCACTCCCCCCCCCCAAAAAAATGGCATGTAAGGGGGTGAGGAGTGGGTTAAGCGGAAGTTCCATTTTTGCGTGGAACTCCGCTTTAACCACTTAAGGACCGCTGCACGCCCATTTACATCGGCAGAATGGTACGGCAGGGCACATGGACGTATATATATGTCCCCTTTAAGAGCCCAGTCGTGGGTCGCGACCCGGTCCGAAGCTTAGTGATTGCGGCCGCGGGACCCGCAGACCCTCCCCCCGCCGGTGTCCCGCAATCGCTTACAGGAGCTAAAGAACGGGGAGAGCTGTGTGTAAACACACCTTCCTCATTCTTCACTGTGGCAATGTCAGTGATCGCCTGTTCCCTGATATAGGGAAAGATGATCAATGACATCACACGTCCAGCCCCGCCCCCCTACAGTTAGAAAAACACATGAGGTCACATTTAACCCCACAGCGCCCCCTAGTGGTTAACTCCATCACTGCATTGTCATTTTCACAGTTATCAGTGAATTTTATAGCACTTTTTCTTGTGAAAATTACAATGGTTCCAAAAATGTGTCAAAATTGTCCGATGTGTCCGCCATAATGTCGCAGTCACGAAAAAAATCACTGATTGCCGCCATTAGTAGTAAAAAAAAAGTATTAATAAAAATGCCATTAAACTATCCCCTATTTTGTAAACGCTATAAATTTTGCGCAAACCAATCGATAAACGCTTATTGCGATTTTTTTTTTCACCAAAATAGGTAGAAGAATACGTATCGGTCTAAACTGAGGAAAACATTTTTTTTATATATATATATTTTTTGGGGATATTTATTATAGCAAAAAGTAAAAAATATTTCTTTTCTTTTCAAAATTGTCGCTCTATTTTTGTTTATAGCGCAAAAAATTTAAACCGCAGAAGTCATCAAATACCACCAAAAGAAAGCTCTATTTGTGGGAAAAATAGGACGCCAATTTTGTTTGGGAGCCACCTTGCACGTCCGCAATTGTCAGTTAAAGCAACGTAGTACCGAATCGCAAAAAAAAGGGGCAAGGTCCTTAACCTGCATAATGGTCCGGGTCTTAAGTGGTTAAAATGGAACTACACTGCATCTGAGCACCACAAAGCAAAAGCGCTATTTAATTCTTCTAATTTTTAATATTCAAATAAAACCCCCACATTCATCCATGTCTCCATGCTTTATTTTGCTGAGAAAAAACACCCCTTAGCATTTCTGGCCATGGCCATTTTGACGCACATCACATTTATCATACCCACAACAATTTTTTATCAGCCCATAAAAGGTGTCTTTTCTTGGGCATGTTACCTGCTATGTGCTGCATTACAACTTGAGCCACATCTTGGAGAAGGGATAAGTGATTTGCCTTGTCAGAGTTACAGTAATGGTGAATGTAACATTGGTGGTGCTATAAATACTGAAGCTGCTACTGTAAGAGCTCATGTGTGCAAGCTGGCAGAATTCATATTATGGATCTGAAGAGCAGTACTGCATTCTGTGGGCCCATGAACATTGCAGTGCAAAGCCAAAATGAAAAATTCTGTGTTCAAAAAGTGCACGTGGAATCTACTTTGCGCTAAATGCATTTAAATATTTGTGCTAACGTTTACATGGGTACAGTGCAAATATACTTATAGCCAGGCCTGGATTTCCCACAAGGCCATAGAGGCCAGGCCTCGGGGCGGCAGGGCGCCGAGGGGCGGCAGCGGCATGGAGTCCCCCGACGGCCAGTTAAGGGCGGTAAGTTGCTTTCTGGAATCCGCTCCCTTGTTAACAAGTGATTGAGGCGATGTCGCCGAAATCACTTGTAAAATGTGTGCTGCCGTCCGTCCTCCCCTCCCCTCCACGTACCTCTCTCTACTGGCCCTGTCTACAGGACTCCATCCTCCCCCCAGGCCGCCGAGTCTGTCTCCTGTCCCTGCCACCGATGTACACAGTGAGAGGGGTGAGCTGTGCTCTTCCCATCTCAGCTGTGACAGGAGTTTTAGCAGAGCGCTAGGACTCCTGTTTTGGAGGTGACAGGGTCAATTAAGAGAACCTGTCACCTCCAATTGCTATCACACAGGGAATCGTTTTCTCCTGTGTGATAGCAACAAAGTTACGTGAAAAAAAAATTAAATTATTGCAATAAAAAAGTAATTAAAAAGTAAAGAATAAGAGAAATAATATTAAAAATAATAAAAAAATTATACAAAAATAAAAAAAAGTAAAGGACAAGCTACAAAATAAAAAAAAAGTAATAAAAAATATTTGAACTAACTGTGCCGCCCCTGCCCTTCTCCGTTGATTGGAAGGGGGTGGTTTGGTTGGTGGGGAGGGGGTGCATTGCGGAACCTGGCCTTGGGGCAGCAGGGAGAGCAAATCCGGCCCTGCTTATAGCACTCTCCTAGCATAGATTGCTAGAGAGGCTCAGGTACAGTAAATGTAGTCTTTTTTGACTCCTCTGAAAACATTGGAGCAGTGTGTGCTTATTCTCGGATGCTCTGTGTTCTACTTCTCCCTGCCTTTTAATGGATTTTAAAATGTAGCAGACTGAAAGAGGCAAACCCTGAGCCTGAATATTTTAATGCTACCTCAACCAATCCCTGAGGGAGGGAGGCAGTGTCCAGTGGGTGGCTGAAAAGGTCATAAATAGTTAGAGCACACAAAAACAAACCCCCCTATTGCTCAAAGGACTGCCAGAAAGTCAGATTACTATGTGCATAATAGTGTTATGAATCTTCAACTGGAATGCTGTACCAGTGCAGCCCTGCCCAGATGGGTGATATACTGCAAACAAGCACACAGAAAAGAGCAAATGCACCACCTCAAGATTTGTTAGAAATATGAAAAAGCCAAGTCAATACTCAAACGAGGAAAAATGTATACGTAAAATCACATAAAAGCAAGATCCAGTGCTGATATCATGTGACGAAACCCATGCACTATACTTTTGGAAAGTTAATGCGTTTCAAGGGATGTGCCCCCTTCCTAAGAGCTGAGGCCCAGTTTGAGGCCTTGTGCAGCAGGATTATTGTCCAGGAGGAGAAGATTCCAGCCTCAAGAGCTACTACCCTTCTGGGCAGAATAGATGCAGGAGTTCTTTGAGGTCCCAGCTTAGTGGGAGTAGGTTGACCATGTGTCCCGGGCAATCGATTGCCAGGGACTGTCCCGCTTTCTGCAGGTCTGTCCCAGGCACCTTCACTCTGGCACAATACAGTGTCCCGGAATGAAACTGGCACAGGTCCCAGCATCAACCCCTAAGAGCTTAAGATGTGACACCCCCCCCCCCCAACTAGTGAAGAACTACAGGTCCCAGCATAGATCTCAGGGGTTCATGCTGGGACTGGTAGTCCTTTACTTTGGGGGATGTGACCTCCCCAAAGTGAAGGACAACCGGTCCCAACATGAACCCCTCAGAGCTGAAGATGTGACCCCCCCCCCAAATAGTGACAAATTACAGGTCCCCGCATAGATCTGTGAAATCTATGGGATCACACCCTTAGATCTCAGGGTTTATGCTGGGTGTTGTAGTCCTTCAAATTGGAGGGGGGTCACATCTTTAGATATTAGGAGTTCCTGCTGGGACTTGTAGTCCTTCATTTACTTTTGGGGGGATGTGACCCCCAAAAGTGAAGGACTACAGGTCCCACCATGAACCCCTCAGAGCTGAAGATGTCACCCCCCCCCCCAACCAATGAAGAACTACAGGTACCAGTGAAATCTATGGGGTCACAAAAAATATATAATTTATTTGTTATTTTTTTAGGAAGGGGGGGCGGGGGGGCCCCTGAATGGCAGTTTGGACATGTGGTCACCCTAAGTGGGAGCTGAGAGGCCTATTGTCAGGAGTTCATCGAAGTCCCAACTTAATGAGAGCTGGGGGCCTATTGTCTGGAATAAATAAGGTCCCAGACTAGTGGGAGTTTAGGGGGCCCATTTTCTGAAAGCAGTTAAAGCCAAATCAAGGGGGTTCACTGATGATCTGGCCTGAACACTCACTGGAGAAGCGTCGGGCCGATTTTGAACCGGGGGTATCCAAGTGAGTACATTATGAGTAGAGGTCTGTAGGTGGGCTCCTAGTGACTGCTGTTTTAAGCCCTTGAGTGACTGCGTCAATGTTGCCAAAGTGGGACTTGTTCTGCTTGGAATCCCAGGATTGCTTTTGTTTCTTGTCTCTGCCAGGAGGGAGGTTTCCCTGAAGAGAGTAGACAGTGTCCTCTAATTAATTAGGGCATCAAATATGAAGTATCCCAAAGCCCCTCCCCCCGGCATCCCAACCAAGTTCAACAAGTATTAAAGCACAAAAGGACATTTCTGGCCTGGTCAGAAGAGTAGAGAACCTGGGACAAATCAGTAGAACCTGCCAGGGGTCTGCGCTACATACGGAACTTGTAATTTGGCTGGCACCGGCCCAAATAGGGCTAGGTGCCACGGACTAGTTGAGGAGATGGGACAGTCAGGAAAGGGGTTAAATGAGTCTCTCCCCCCTTTTAGTTCCCCCCCCCCTCCCTTCTGGGAGGGTGGTTCTCAAGACAGACAGGACCAATTAAAGATGCACAGGGGGGAGGTATTTGGGGGGGCATGTGACCAAGGCTTTAAGATGGGCTTCCCTCCCACCTTCTTCCTCTTACCCGCAGCAGCCCCCCAGCAAGTGAGCTCCTTACCTTCCTTGGCTGTGTCATGGCTGAAGACCTGCTGGGTTTGATCCGGGAGCAGGTGCGGGCCGATGGAGGCTTCCTGGCTCGCATCGCCGCCGACCTGGGGATGCCTGGTCCGTCCCCCTCGCCGTGCCCAACTGTGGATGATCAGGTAAGGGGTCGGCGGGCCCCTCGTAGGGCCACCCGACCGCCTGTGAGGCTGAGTCCCAGTCCCCCTAAGGCCTCACAGCGGCGCAGAGGCACCGCTGTATCTGATGCTGGAAAGGGGGGAGGAAGGGGCAGGGCCGCCGCCCGAGCGCGCGTCGACGCTGTAGCCCCGCCCCCTTCCTCTTCTGCTCCTCGTGTGTCGGCACGGAGTGTGTGCCCCTCCCCCTCCCTGTATTCCATCATGGGCAATGCCAATGTGAATGGTTCCAGCTCCTCGAGTAGCGAGGAGGCTGGATTAGTTGCAGATGCCCCCCCCGCCCCTGCCACCACTGTAGATGTCCCTGCCACTGACTTAGCTGTGAATGTGCTAGCCCATCCTGGCCATGCTGCTCACAGCCCCCCCCAGGCACCTGTGTATGCGGACGCTGGGGAGGATATAGTGTTTCCTTCTCCTCACCAGAACACCTCCACTGTCCCCCCTCATCGCCCACCCCCCCCCGTTCTGCGAGTCACAGGAGCGACCCGCCCCGTAGACGGGAGATGCGGTCACACTCCAGGTCCTCTTCGCGCAGTTCTGGGCGTCACGGGCGGTACAGCAGAAGCCGTCGCCGTAGATCCCCCAGGCGTCACAGCAGACACTGGCGTAGATCCAGATACTCCCGTTGGGGGTCACCATCCTCCTTTGGCAGTTCCTCTAGGAGCCGATCCAGGGACCGCGAGGGTCGGCTTAGGTCTAGACAGGGTTCATTGAGGCGCTCCAGGCGGCCTTCTCACGCGGACCAGCTGTCCGGCGTGCCTGCTTCTTCGGTGGTGTCAGCTGCGATACCTCCAGTGGTCCCTCCTCCTCCTCCATCTTCGGCAGTAACTGGTGAGTTTGACTTCGCAGGGGCCTGGGGGGCCGGGGGTGGGACGCATGCTTTGGTACCGGCTTTAAAAGCATTATTGTCGCAGCTGGAGCCCGGCTCCCAGGGGGTGGTTACGCCTCCTGCGGGCAGGCGCCCTCCGTCTCCGCCAAGGGCCGGTGTACACAAGGAGTCCTTTTTCTGTGGGATTAGCCCGTTAGGTTCACACGTTAGTGAAGACATCAAACAAAAAATATGGGAAAATAGGTACATAGATATATGGTCTTTGGTTTCAGCTGATCAACATACCATTGATAGGGAGCGCATTTGAGCATAGGTCCTGGGTTGCCAGGACGATAGGTAACTGGCTGCAGGCTTTTGCCGTGCTGGGTGGTATTATGGGGGAAAAGCACCTCGAGCGCTGTTCGGAGCTCTTCGTCTATTTAGACTCAGTATACAACGCCTATAAGTCCCATGGCGGCAGCGCTTGGTGGAAATATGACGAAGAGTTCAGAAGGCGCTTGGCGTTGCAACCCGAGGTGGGTTGGGGCTGCAAGGCGACGGATGTCTGGCTGCGGCTTATGATGGCGCAGAGACAGACTCCCTTTCTTGGCGGGGCCGCTGCCTCCTCAGCAAGTCAGCAGGGCGCAGCGGCCACAAAGAGACCCGGAACATGCTGGCTCTTTAACGAGGGTCATTGCAAGTTCTTCGGGTTGTGCAAGTTCAAACACGAGTGCTCCTCTTGCGGTGGCGCCCACGGGACAGTTCGCTGCCCCCGCGGCGCAAAACCAGTGCAAAGGGGTGCAGGGCCTGTTGAAGGAAAAGACGCCGGTGAGCGTGGAAGAGATGCTCCCCTGGCTAGAGCGTTTCCCCAATAGGTCGGAGGCTGAGCAGTTGCGCATAGGTTTTTTGTACGGTTTTCTTATCCCCTTCATTCCCTCAGATTCACACCAACTGGCTGGCAATTTGCAATCGGCTACTCTTTACCCGGATGCCCTGCGGGACAAGGTTAGTAAAGAGGTCAATTTGGGTCGCATTGAGGGTCCGTTTTCATCCCCACCATTACCTAACTTGAGGGTTTCTCCTTTGGGAGTGGTACCCAAGAAGGAGAGCGGTAAGTTTCGGTTAATTCACCATTTATCTTATCCCAGGGGCTCATCGGTCAACGACGGCATCTCTAAAGATGAGGCGTCTGTTTCCTATGTCTCCTTCGATAAGGCTGTGTTGTTGGTCCGACGGGCCGCCAGAGGTGCCATGATGGCCAAAACTGACATTGAATCCGCTTTCAGGTTGCTGCCGGTGCACCCGGATTGCTACCACCTTCTGGGTTGCTGTGTGGATGGCCTCTTCTATTATGACACTATTTCGAAATGTTCAGTTCCTTTTTGGAATGGGTGGTGCGATGTGCAACTGGTTGTAGATCCATCATTCATTATTTGGATGATTTTCTGATAGTAGCCCCAGCCGAATCGTCTCAGTGTCAATTTTTGCTGGACTTTTTCTGTGCCGTGATGAGCAGGTTCGGGGTTCCGCTTTCCGCTAAAAAAACGGAGGGCCCAACCACCAGGCTGTCCTTTCTGGGCATTGAAATCGATTCCCTCGAGATGGTCTTTAGGTTACCGGCGGACAAGCTCGGGAAGCTATTAGGCTTGTTCGAGGGGTTTTGCGAAGTTCAAAAAGTTACTCTGCGTCAATGGCAGTCGCTGTTGGGCCTCCTTGTCTTTGCATGTCGTATCATGCCGATGGGTCGGGTTTTTTTCACGCCGGCTGTCTCTGGCCACCAAAGGTGCCAAGAGGCCTGAGCATCGCATCCGACTGACTTCTTCCCTAAAAGCGGACCTGTCAGTGTGGCGGCGTTTTTTGGGCACATACAACGGGCGCACGTGTTTCCTGTCGGACGAAATAGGCAATCAGGAATTGTCTCTTTTCACTGATGCGGCTGGTTCGGGAGGGTACGGCGCGATTCTCGGGGCAAGTTGGAGCGTGGAATCATGGCCACTAGAGTGGCAGGAGCAGGGGTTATGTCGCAACCTGACTCTCCTTGAGCTTTTTCCCATCGTCGTGGCGGTTGAACTTTGGGGGGAGCAGCTCAGGGACAAGAAGGTATGCTTCTGGACCGACAATAGCAGTGTGGTGCATTGCATCAACGGTCTGTCTTCCTCTTCGCTGCCGGTTCTGGCCCTACTCCATCATCTGGTGCTCAGATGCCTGGAGTATAATATCTGGTTCAGATCTCGTCATGTCCCAGGTGTTGATAACGTTATCGCTGACTTATTGTCTCGTTCTCGTTTCCAGGAGTTCCGGACTCTTTGCCCGGGTGCAGATCAGGAAGGCCTGCCTTGCCCGGAATCCCTATGGACCCTGGTGTCGGGAATTTGATGCCCCTCATTGCTGCTTCGGTGACTCCGGCTACCTAGTCCAATCATGGTAAGGCGTGGAATGCCTGGTTGGGGGTGGCGGGCGGCAGGGAAGGTGGCTTCCTATGGGAATGTCCGTTTTCAGGTTACGGTAGACTATCTGTTGAGTTTGGAGCTTTCTGGTTGTTCCGCCGCGGTAGCTCAACGCCGCATGGGGGGGTTGGTTTTCACTTAAAGCTGCACGGGTGGCAGGACTGCACAAAACATTTCGGTATCCTGCAGGCATTAAAGGGTTGGCGGAAAGTGCACGGGAAAAAGGACGCTAGGCGTCCGGTTTCCTTTGCCTTGCTGAACTCCCTTGTCGGGGCTACGGTTACGGTGTGTTCCTCTCCTTACGAAGGGCTTCTTTTTTCTACTGCGTTTTGCCTGGCTTTTTTCGGAGCGTTACGGATAAGCGAGCTAGTGGCGTCCGCGACTACGGGTCCTGGGGGCCTTTTCAGGGAAGACGTCCTACTGACTAACGGGGTGGTACAGGTTCGGGTGAGAAAGTCAAAAACAGACCAGCTGGGTAAAGGTTCTTGGTTGCGCCTTGGGGCAGTGGGGGGCACACTTTGTCCAGTTGCCATGGTAACGGAGTTCCTGAAGGTGAGTCCTGTTGGGGAAAAGTTTTTGGTGCATGCTTCGGGGGCCCCCCTTACACGGTACCAGTTCAGTTCGGTTTTCAAACGCTGCCTTGTGGCTGCCGGGTTTTCAGCGAACGATTTTGGCACACATTCATTCAGAATTGGTGCGGCTACAAAAGCGGCTAGGGCCGGGCTAGCAATGGGTGACATTCAAAGAATTGGTCGGTGGAAGTCGGGGTGCTATGCAAGTTATGTTCGCCCGGAATTGTTGCTATAATGAATTTTCCCCCCTTTTTCAGGTCCTCGTGCGCCGGTGGTGCACATTCTGGGCCATTCATATATCCATCGGGCCGCGCAGAGGGCCATCTGTCGGCCGGGCGGCAGGTCCCTGGGATTTCCAGTGGAGGTTCATTGGAGAGGTATTGGGGGTCTCTCCTGGTCTCGGATATTGATGGAAGCCTTTCAGATTGGCGGAGTATCTCGGTCGCCGGTGGTGTTGGTAATCCATGCAGGGGGGAACGACATTCGCTCCCTGCGGGTTCCGGAGATCATTACCCTAATGAGAATGGATTTGGAGAGAATGGTGTTTCTTTTTTCGGAAATCATGTTGGTTTGGTCTGAAATTGTCCCTCGGGTCACCTGGCAGGAGGATAGGGATACGGCTGCAATTGAGAGGGCTCGCAGAACAATTAACGCCCGCATGTCCCGGTACGTCAGGGCCAGATCAGGGGTAGTGGTGAGGCACAGGCAGCTGGAAGGGGACAATAGGCGGCTCATGGGTCAGGATGGGGTCCATCCTAATGATATCGGGCTCGATATCTTTTTGTCTGGCCTTCAAGATGGCATTGAACAGGCCCTTTACATTATGGGTGGGGGTCGGAGCCCAGTTTGAGGGGCTGTGCTCCTCCTGTGGCGGTAATATTAATAAAGGAAAGAGGGAAGGCTATTATGCCCATCGGTTTAGGCCGGCGGCTGGCTGGTTGCTTCCCCCTTGGAATCTTACCATGAGATGGTATTAAAGGTTAAACAGATGTTTTTATGGTTAAAGAAAAATAAAGCTGTGGCCGACCCCTACGTCCATTCAAGGATAACATGTTGTTCGAGTCTTTATTTATGGTTAAGGGGTGAGACGAACACATGGGTACGGGTGAATGGGTTGTTCAGGTAGTCTGGCTGGCACCGGCCCAAATAGGGCTAGGTGCCACGGACTAGTTGAGGAGATGGGACAGTCAGGAAAGGGGTTAAATGAGTCTCTCCCCCCTTTTAGTTCCCCCCCTCCCCCTCCCTTCTGGGAGGGTGGTTCTCAAGACAGACAGGACCAATTAAAGATGCACAGGGGGGAGGTATTTGGGGGGGCATGTGACCAAGGCTTTAAGGTGGGCTTCCCTCCCACCTTCTTCCTCTTACCCGCAGCAGCCCCCCAGCAAGTGAGCACCCCGCCCTCCCGCCCTTGTTTCCCGTTTTATTAAACAGTTTCAGGTGTTCAAAAAAAAAAAAAAAAAAAAAGGGAATACTAATGTAATAAAGTTTAAAAAAAAAAAAAAAGGAATGGAAATGAGCAAGCAAATTTTGTACGGAGGAGTTATGACGGTGGTTATTGCCGTACTTTATTACGGTTTTGGTTTTACAGGCATTGTTTATTCGTGTTATGATGTGAAATATTTATTGTTAAGTCACAGCTGGCGGTAATATTAATAAAGGAAAGGGGGAAGGCTATTATGCCCGTCGGTTTAGGCCGGCGGCTGGCTGGTTGCTTCCCCCTTGGAATCTTACCATGAGATGGTATTAAAGGTTAAACAGATGTTTTTATGGTTAAAGAAAAATAAAGCTGTGGCCGACCCCTACGTCCATTCAAGGATAACATGTTGTTCTAGTCTTTATTTATGGTTAAGGGGTGAGACGAACACATGGGTACGGGTGAATGGGTTGTTCAGGTAGTCCTGCAATTTTGCTGCTGCTGCTGTTCAGGGCTGACATGTAAATGTCAATGTGTAATCATCAGTCGTAAATAAGTCTGCAGAATTCACACATCGTTGACTCGTCAGACCTAAACAGCAGCTAAAAAAGTACATTTGTGCCGTACACTGTATACCTTGCCACAAACCTTTTATGTGAACTGTGTAAGGGCAATATCTAGGCAGTTTGCAGTAGGATTTGTAAACCCCCCGACACCCCAAAGGCAGGTTGGCAGGCAGGGGCTGGGCTAAAATTTCATTTCACCCCAGGTTTCACACCGCTAAAATGAGGGACTAAGACAGAACATTGGGCACTAGCCATCCAATTTTTTTTTTAAAAGCCAGCAGCTACAAATACTGCAGCTGCTGATATTTAAAAAACAGACACTTACCTGTCCAGCATGCCTGCGATGTCGGCAGCCCCCGCCGCCATCCTCAGTGAGGGAATCAGGAAGTGAAGCGTTGCAGCGTATACGTGAGTAGCGCAGCACGCCCTCACTGGTCCCCGCTCTCTCCTGGGACCAGTGTGTTTCCCAGAAGACAGCGGGGGGGAGTGGGTGCAAATTAGACATGTGCAGACTGAAATATTTTGTTTTTCGTAATTTTGTTTTCGTCTGGAAAATTAATTTATTTCATTACTCCCGAAAATCGTTTTGATTTATTTAGTTTTCGTCTGGAAAGTTTTCGTCCGAAAACTACGATTTTTTTTGCTTTGTCGAATTTTCGTCGTTCAATTCCTACCTATATTCACTGTATTCGCTGAATACAGTGAATAGGTAAGAATTGAACAATGAAAATTCGGAAATCGGCGGATCTGAACGAAAACGAAAATACATTTTTTTTATGTTGGATCTTTCGGTTTTCGTTTCTGGCGCTTTCGTTTTCGTTCGTTAAAACGATAACGAAAATACCCGATTTTCGGACGAAAATGAATTCTAACGAAAACGAATGCACATGTCTAGTGCAAATACCTGTCTTAGATATCTTAGCTATCTGCCCCCCCCCCCCCCCCGAAATGTGCCAAATGTGACACCGCTATTAGCTCTTGTTTAGGACAAGGGGGCTACACTTCGTTTTATGAATATGATGAAAATTTGTGAAAACGCAGCAAATGATCACCAAATTCATAATTTATCACTTCACAAACATGAGGGACATAACGTTCGGTAGGGATACGACGTGACATCACCCACAGCTGTCCACTATCACACTAGTTCCTCACTGTAGATCCTGGCACTGGATTAGTGCCTATGATTATCCACTTCCCTTTGGCGTTTTCCTGTACATATGAGCTCTTGGTCTTGGATTTATTGTTGTTGCAGTTCCTATGGGAACGCGCAATTGACCCTGTCTAACAGAGGTTCCTGCTTGGGAGGAGAGAGGCCATTTTTGTTATTGGTGGAGGTGTTCCTTTCATCCACGTTCATCACCTGCATGTGATTGCATCTAGTCACCATTTGAACATCACTGGGATGACTATTTGATGGACTTTATTAGCGCTGCACTATCTTTTATATATTTTGTTCCAGGAACTTTTTGCGCTGATTAGCTTTTCTTATATTTTTTTACTTTAAGGCCGGAATCACACTTGTGCGGTGCGAATTTCAGCTCTGTAATCTCTGCAGATAGATAAGGGAAGTGTTCAGCAGATCCATTGAGTTTTAGCTGCGAATTTGGAGACTTGGGAGAAGTTCCGGGTGAGAGGAGAGTGGGGGAGAAGTGTATTGAGCTGAATGAGAGAAATTCCTGAAGAGAACTGAACACATCTGCGAATCAGCTGCGTTGCCCATAGAAGATAATGGGAATGAATTCGCACCTGAGCTGCACCGCAAGGCATAAAATCCGCACACGTTTTTTCTGCAATGCGCAGTGCGAATGCCTCATTGAAAACAATGTATTTAGAAATGTTCTGCGTATTAGATGCGGTTTAAGCCGCAACCAACTCGCATAGGTGTGAATCCGGCCTCAGGGCCAGTTAACACCAGACGCGGTTCTGTACAGTTTTGTCTGCATTTTTTTTTGCACTAAAAATGCATGCACAGTGTTTTCCATGTAATCCAATGGCTCTTGTTGGCTCCAGTTCACACCATGCAGTCAGTTTCTGGTGCAGAAACTGACCAGAAACTGACTGCATGGCGTGAACTAGAGCCAACTAGAGCCATTGGAATACATGGAAAACACTGTGCATGCATTTTGTGCAGAAAAAAAGCACACGGAACTGCATCTGGTGTGAACTGGCCCTAAGAGTAAACTCATGCAAAAACAGCCCACAATGCCAGCATGGCAAATAAACTCCAGTGATACACAGCACAGCAACGGTGTACTGTTGATGAAAAGTTCATCGGGATTTCTACATAGACAAACAGAACCATCAAATGCTCTCTTTATTTGGCTTTATTTTCTCAGGCCTTGTAGTAGTAATGACAACCGTTATATTACACGACTCAGCAGCCTGGTACAATATGTTTTACATGAGCGCAGACTGTGCGGACTTCCCCACAGATGGGCAGCTCAGAACAGGCTATACTACAGCTGAGGGAGACATTAGAAAAGGGAAACCAACATCTTTTCCGACCACAAGAGATCGCAAGACTTTAAATAATCCATTCTAATCATCAGCACAGTTTTCAGTTAGTAAGCATAATATGCAGGTGGAGGAGCTCGGATACAGCCGGCCGTCATCATAAACTCTGAAATATACAATGCTGGTTGGACTGCCGAAGTGGCTGTGGTTAGTCTGGGCATACAGTATAGGCAAATAATTTTTACTATGCAGAGCCCCTTCTTGGAACTGATGTCACACTTAACTAACTTACATTGGAAAGGAAATAGAAGCCTAAATAGGGAGCTATATTTTTTTGCTCACTGTGGGGGTTCCTCTGCATGCTTCCGGTTCTTACACTAGATTTAATAGGAAGACATTGTGCACTTGTCTCCATTTCCAGTTGATGCCTTTTGAGAGGAAACGCGTCGGGTAGGAGCCAGTAGCATGACGTCAACACACACAGACAGTTCTGCAGGCGGCCGTGCACTACTGATGTCTGTCTGCCTTATGAAAGCAACTGTTTTGTAAATGCATTGTGGTCAATACATGATAGTTTATACGTTAATGCACTATGAGTCCTCTCTATTTATTTTATTATAACACGCTGTGAGTGGCGTGAGCTTGGATCCATCCTAATCTGAGGCCGGCTGACAACCAACCCTTAGATGTGATCCTGTTTGTGCACATATGATCTCCTATGGGGGATCAATTTGTCTGGTAAGTGGCCAAACTTTTTGTTTTGAAGCACTTTATTTTGCACCAGGCCCCTTTTTTTTTCTCTTCTCGTATGTGGGAAATTTGGAATCAAACATCAACTTTATGCAAGGATATTATATGAACTGGAGTATTTTTTAGAGGAACTTTAGAACACACGTTCAATCAATTGTATTCCTTGGAGCACAATTTAACTACCGGTATATGAATTCTGGAATAAATTGCACTTATAGCACAATATATACTGTTTGGAGGAAGAAAAATGTTGACTATGACCACAAGAACACCATCATTACAGTCAAGCATAGGGTTAGAAACACGAGGCTTTAGGGCTGTTTCTCTTCTAAAGGTACAGGCTGGCTTTGTTGTATTGAGGGGCCATGTATTGTAAAATCTTGGATGAGAACCTTCCTCCTTTAGCCAGAACACTGAAGATGCATCGTGGCTGGGTCTTCCAGCATGACAAGGACCCAAAACATACCGCCAATACAATAAAGGAGTGACTCAAGAAGAAGAAGAACATTAAGGCCATGCAGTGGCCTAGCCAGCCTCCAGACCTTAATCTTATAGAAAATGTATGGGGGGGGGGGAGCTGAAACTTCGAGTTGCCAAGAGACAGCCAAGAAACCTTAAGGATTTAGAGAAGATCTGTAAAGAAGAGTGGACCAAAAATCCCTCCTGAGATGTGTGCAAACCTGGTCACCAACTACAGGAAATGTCTTACCTCTGCTTGCCAACAAGGGTTTCCCCACCAAGTACAGTACTAAGTCATGTTTTGCTTGGGGATCAAATACTTATTATACTGACTGAACTGCAACTTAATTTATAGCATTTGTTTTATGTGGGGTTTTTTTTCTGTATTTTTGGTTGATATTCTGTCTCTATCATATAAAATACATATGTATATATGATAAAAATTATAGACCCTTCATTTCTTTGTAAGTGGGCAAACTTACAAAATCTGCAGGGGATCAAGTAATTATTTTCCCCACTGTAAGTACTTTTGATTATCGCATACAGCACTTTACAAAAAATGGTAACAATCCATAATTTATATAAACAAATAATGTTTTGATATTTAGTGTGATGGTTTACTTTATTTTCTGATATAATTTGTTTTTACAATTTTATTAGATCACTTAGGATAAATGAATAGAAACAGTGCACCATTCCATGGTTATACACTTGTAGTAGTAATGACAGCAGTTAAATTACACGATTCAGCAGCCTGGTACAATATGTTTTACATGAGCGCAGACTGCGCGGACTTGCCCACAGATGGGCAACACAGAACAGGCTATACTACAGCTGAGGGAGACATTAGAAAAGGGAAACCAACATCTTTTCCGACCACAAGAGACCGCAAGACTTTAAATAATCCATCAGCACAGTTTTAAGTTAGTAAGCATAATATGCAGGTGGAGGATCTCGGATACAGCCAGCTGTCATCATACACTGTGAAATATAAAATGCTGGTTGGACTGCCGAAGTGGCTGTGGTTAGTCTGGGCAAGCAGTATAGGCAAATAATTTTTACGGTGCAGAGCCCCTTCTCGGAACTGATGTCACACTGAACTAACTTACATTGGAGAGGAAGTCGAAAGCTAAATAGTGGGATCATTTTTTTTTTTAATATATAGCCACTCAGTTATTAATAGCTGTTCATGCCTAAGACTCTGATCACTGTTTTGTGTTTCTTCATGCTTTTATGCATATTACATTAAGGCAGCTCATTGACTCTGAATAAGCCCTTAATGAGCCTCAATGCATGAAAAATCATGCCTGCAATTTTTCTTGGCAGTGCAATCCATGCGTTTTGATGCTCTCCTATGCATTTGCTTTTCTTAAAGTGGTTATAAAACCTTTACTACCACTTTTACTTTTAATGATATGTATTGAAGTATTTTTTTAAAAAAAGTACAAAAAGAAAAAACGTTTCAACATCTCCAATAGCGTTAGCAAATGCAATCTAATGCCGTGTACACACGGTCGTTTTTTGCGATGAAAAAAAACGTTGTTTTTTAAAACGTCATTTAAATTGATCGTGTGTGGGCAAAACGTCGTTTTTTGTCTTAAAAAAAACGACCAAAAAAAAATTCCAACATGCTTGAATTTTTTGTGTCGTTTTTCAAAACGTCGTTTTTGTTTCACAAAAAGTCACCGTGTGTAGCAAAAACGTAGTTTAAAACGACGTTTTTCAACCCGCGCATGCCCAGAAGCTAGTTATGAAGCGAGCTTCAATGGAAAAGAGTGGTGAACGTAACCTCGCTTTTTGTGAAAAAAACGATGGTGTGTATGCAACATCGTCTTTGAAAGTGACGTTTCAAAAACGTCGTTTTTTACTTCACAGAAAACGTCGTTTTTTTCCATCACAAAAAACGACCGTGTGTACGCGGCATAAGACTCATACATATGCCATAGAAATGATGCTGCAAATTATAAAATATAAACTCTATGAAAGACCCCCCAGCATGTCACCCTGGGAGTAACCCTGTAGAAACAGCATACCTAGCAGTGCGTAATCCAGGAATCCCGAGTCCCTGAACAGAAAAAAGTAATCCCATCTTACCGCTAATGCCATCGCCTGGGCCAAAGGGCCAATGTTGGAGAGCTCTTATAAGAGAAATAAAAGAAAAAGAAAGAAAAAAAGAAAGAAAGAAAGAAAAAAATACATGAGAGCTACCGTCCAAGACCCCAAAATCCAGCAAATAGGATCACAATTGCATCGTCAGTGTCCTCAGGTCATTGGTTAGGTACCCAAGCCATGGGTCCCAGACTGTATGGAAGAACTCGATTTTGTCCTGTACCGGTGCTGTTAAGTGTTCGTTCAGCCTCAGCCAGGACATTTTCCTCCAAAGCTGATCCAATGGCAGGGCTGCGGACCGCCAATTTCTAGTGATTGTAATTTTAGCTGATATAAAAATAAACGTGAGCAGCCGTCTTTGGGCCTTAGAGGTCTCCGCAACCCTGTCACCCAGAAGAGCCTGTTTAGCGGATTTAACTAAGTTCAACTGAGTCAAAGAGTATATCAAATTATAGACCCTGATCCAGAACCTCCGAACTTTAGGACAAGTCCACCAAATATGGTAGGCCAGGGATCCTCAAACTACGGCCCTCCAGCTGTGGCGGAACTACATATCCCATGAGGCATTGTAAAATTCTGACATTCACAGACATGACAAGGCATGATGGGAATTGTAGTTCCTGAACAACTGGAGGGCCGTAGTTTGAAGACCCATGTGGTAGGCGGTTCCAATCTGGCCGCAACCTCTAAAACACTTGGTAGCTCCATGTACAAAAGTAGCAAGCCTAGCCGGCACCATATACCATCGGAGTAAAACTTTATAATTGGCTTCTATTATAGACGTGTTAATAAGTAATCTGGACGCTGTGTCAGACAACCTGTGCCACTCCTCCAAGCTTAGGGTCTCACGCAAGTCTCCCTCCCACTGGAGCATATAGGTCAATTTAGTTGATGAACTCATCAACATTGCATATATCTCGGAAATATGACCTTTAAGCTTATCATATTGCGTACAAAAATGCTCCATGGGAGTAGAGGTCGCAAGATCACCCCGATGAGCCAGGGCCTGCACAAAATGGCGCAGTTGGGCGTATCTATAACTTTCTGTCGATGGAATATGATGTTCTTCCCGCATAGCTTGCTCAGTAAGCACACCCCCCATCACAAACATCAGCTATATGTAGTAAACCCTTATTTGTCCACCATTTAAAAGCAAGAGGATCAAGGCCCGGTGGAAAAGGCACTATTCCACTTTAAGGGTGCCAACGGGGAATGTGGAGATTTAAGGTTATGGGTTCTAGAGACTCTATCCCAGATATCCAAAGAGAAGGACAAAGACGGGCATAATATAGTGGGTCTATCCTTAAACGGAAGCCACACAATATGGGATATTGGATGCGGACGACAGGAGTAAGATTCCATGATCATCCAAATCGCTTGCGATTTCTTAGAGTGAAATCTGGAAATTTGGGCTAGCTGAGCGGCATAAAAATATTTCTGCAGGTCAGGCAGGCCCAAACCCCCTTTACGTTTAAGAGTACTTTACTACAACTTTAACCTACAGGTAAGCCTATAATAAGGGTTACCTGTAGGCAATGCTGTATCCTGGCCTAGGCCAACAAGGCCCAGGCCTAGGGCAGCACTTTGCAAGGGGGCAGCACGGGAAGAGTCCCCGCTAGCTTATGCTACTCTGCTAGTGTAGCGCCAGTCTTATGTGGCGGACTGGGCTGAGAGGCAAATTAGTCTAGCAGCCGCAGTGCTTCTAGTATGTGGGCGGCCGGCATTCCGCAACTTCCAATTTTGACTATCCTTTAATCCTGGACCACAAACCTTCCTTACTGTGCTATATGTTTTCTGCTGCACCATTGTCATGGTTATATCTTCTTAGTCCTCTCCATAAAATTATCAGAACTTTGTGCTTAAAGTAGAATTATAGGGAATATATTTTTTTTTTCATTTTGGATAGAGTAAGAGAGGGTTTTAGCCCCTGTCAGTTTATTTTTTACCATCCCTGTCCCATCGCAGAGATTTCCCTTCACTTCCTGCCCCATTGTCAAACAGGAAGTGAGAGGAAATCTATGGAAATTAAGGGAATCCATTGCCCCCCCCCCCCCCCCCAAGCCCTCAGTACTGGAAAATTTCAGGGCAGGTCTTGAACAGAAAGGGGTGTGGCCTTGACAGGAAGGGTGGGACATATTTAAATTAGGGGGTGCACGGGTTTAGTCAGGCCTAGGGCAGCACAAAACCTAAATACACTAGGTATCATGAATATCTCCAAAACTGAGTCGCACCCATTGACTTCTATAAGGGAACTTAATTGTTTATTCATCAATTTAATCTGTTTCCCTCCCCTTTGGAGTTAAATTATTATTCCACTTTGAATGGGGTGTGCAAGACTTGCGGCTGGACTATCGCGTCGGGACTAGTGCAGTGTTTCATGATTTGTCATTTGTGTGTCCTGTCTGTCATTTATGTTCATGGCAATCATTTTCCATTTAATGCCATTTTTTCATTGGTTCATTAAAACTGCACTTTTATCTTTCTATACAGGGCCGCAATCAGGGGGGTACAGGCAGTACACCTGTAAGGAGCCCGGGGGTCCCCAGGGGCCCGGATGGGAACCCCCTCTTTTTTATTTATTTTTTTAATAAAAAAATATATTTATGTAATATATTTTTATTTTATTTTTTATTAAAGGGCCGATTTCTTTTCTTTTTTTAGAGGTCCCCAGGGGCCCGGAGGCCACCAGGGCCCCAGATGGCAACCCCCTCTTTTTTTATTTATTTTATTATAAAGAAATATATTTATTTAATATATTTTTATTTTACTTTTTTATTAAAGGGCCATTTTTTTTAGGGGTCTGGAGGTCCCCAGGGGTCTGGAGATCCCCAGGGCCCCAGGTGACAACCTCCCTTTTTTATAAACAAAAAAATGTTTATTTTTTTTTTATTTTTTTTATTTTTTTATATAAGGCAACCCCCTTGTTTTTGATATAAGGCAACCCCCTTGTTTTTTTTTTATATATGTAGTTTTTATTTATTTTTTATTAAAGGGCCCAGAGGTTTATTTTTTATTAAAGGGCCCAGAGGTCCCGGATGGAAAGCCCCCTTTTTTGAAAATTTCTCTTTATATATAATAAAAATGATTAAAGGGCCCAGAGGTCCCCAGGGCCCCAGATGGCAACCACACTTTTCAAAAATATATATACATTTCTCTTTTTTTTTTGGCTTTTTTTTGGCTACCCCCCTTTTTTATATATATTATTCTTTATTTCTTCTTTTTGTAAAGGGCCCCCCCGCTTCTCAATTTCAGGCGGCAGCACCCCCCCCCCCCGGTTCTCTGCTCCAGGGGGCCCATGCCTGAAGCTGTGAAAGGGGCCCCAAAATTCCTGATGGCAGCCCTGTTTCTATATATTTAACTTTTGATATTGGAATAAACATAATTCATTTTGAATTATTCCAGTTTTGATCATAATTTTGTTGCCTTTTTGTAACCTCTTTCAGCCTGCCCTACCCCAGGCTACTCCCTCCCCTTTTCGTCTATCTGCTAAACTTGCACCGTTTAGGAGATTCACATTGAAGAAACTCTCGCTCGTGCCGTTTCCTCAGAAGTTGTGCCCTGACCGACGGTACCTCCGTGCATGTGCGGGAGTGACGTCATCGTAGCTCTCTTGCAGGTGTATTTAAAAAAAAAATAACCAAGGGTTTACTTCCTCTTTAACTGACAATTGTGCAGTCGTGCGGGGCTGTACCCAAACCAAATTTTTGTTTTATTTTTTCCACACTAATACACGCTCGGAATTTCCGACAACCAACAAATGTTCGATGTGAGCTTTTGGTCAGAAATTCCGTCAGTGTGTAGGCCCCATCGGACATTTTCTGTCGGAATTTCCGACAACAAAAAATTGAGAGCTGGTTCTCAAATTCTCCGACAACAAAAGTTTGATTATGTGTGTAAATTCCACGCATGGTCTGAACCAAGTAAGAGACGGAAGCGCTCGGTCTGGTAAAACTAACGTTCGTAATGGAGATAGCACATTCGTCACTCTGTAACGGACTGAAAAGCGTGAATCGTCTCTCACCAAACTTCTACTGACACGACTGGTATTGAACTTCCCTTTTCTAGTGCTGTCGTGTTGTACGTGATCAAGTTCTTGACGTTCGGAATTTCCAACAACATTTGTGTGACCGTGTGTATGCAAGAGAAGTTTGAGCGAACAACCGTCGGAAATGTATCCACGGTTTTGCTGTCGGAATGTCCGGTCGTCTGTACGCGGCATTAGAAATTTTTCTTTTGGTGGTATTTGATTACCTCTGCGGTTTTTATTTTTTGCTTTATAAACACACAAAAAAAAAAAAAATCTTAAAAAAATATATTTTTAACTTTTTTGCTATAATAAATATCTTTAAAAAAAATCTTCATCAGTTTAGGCCAATATGTATTCTTCTACATATTTTTGGTAACAAAAATAAATAGCAAAAATCGTATATTGATTGGTTTGCGCAAAAGTTATAGGGCCAGATTCAGGTAGAACAGCGGTTCTTTATTTTGGGGTAACGTTTCTCATTTACGTTACTCCGCTGAAACTTTAGGAGCAAGTACTGTTATTCACATAGCACTTGCTCCTAAAGTTGCGGCGGCGTAGCGAAAATGAGCCGGCGGAATTCAAATTGGGTGGGGTAGGGTAGGGGGCGTGTATTATTTAAACTAGGCGCAATCCCGCGGCAAACGTACTGCGCATGCGTCGACTGTCAGTGCGCATGCTCCAAATTCTGTCAGTGAACGTCAATGACGTCAATCCCCATTCACGGACGTTTTACGCAAACTACGCGAAAAAATTAGACGCGATGACGACGGCCATACTTAACATAGGATACTCCACCTAGGGGGCATGTTTTTCTTTATGCCCCCTATCGCTTACGGAAACGTCGAAAAGTCATTGCGTCGGGCCCGCGTACGATCGTGAATTTCCGATTCTCGCTGATTTACATATTCTCGGTGTTAATCAGCGGGAACGCCCCTAGCGCCATTTTTAAAATTGCAGTTCCGATACGACGACGAAATACAATTACGCCGCTCGTATAAGAACTCCAACCCGGCGTTTCTTGTTTTCTGCTTACAAAAAACAGAAATGCCAGCTCAAAGTGAGAGTTATGCTGCCGTATCACTGATACTCCAGCCTAACTCTACCTGAATCTGGCCCTTAGGCCTCGTACACACGAGGGGATATGTCCGCTGAAAACGGTCCGATGGACCGTTTCAGCAGACATCTCCACTCGTGTGTATGGGCTAGCGGACAGATTTCTCCACCCGACAGATTTCAAAGCATGCTTTGAAATCCATCCGGTGAAATCTGTCCGCCCGACATGTCTGCTGGTTAGTACACTTACCAGCAGACATGTCGTGCCCCACCGTTGCCGCGCCGCCGCCGAATGGATTCGGCGCATGCGCGGAAGTGTTTAACTTCCTGGTGCGGTGACGTGGCGGTGACGTGGCGGCGTCAACGTCACCGCCGCATCACCGCGCCGTCCGGCGGCGGGGAATTTGATCCGATGGTGTGTATACGCCATCGGATCAAACTCCCGATCGGACATATCCGATGGAAATGGTCCGCGGACCGTTTTCATCGGATATGTCCGATCGTGTGTACGAGGCCTAAGAGTCTACAAAATAGGGGATAGATTTTTTGGCATTTTTTTTTTTTACTATTAATGGCGTTGATCTGTGATTTTTAGCGGGACTGCAACATTGCGGCGGACAAATCGGACACTTTAGACAGAACAGAGCTGAGGCTGTAAATCACAGGCTGACACTTTTTTTTCTCTTGGTGACAGGAAAACTTGTCAGAAGTGATTTATGCAAATGATAGAGGAATGGGGCAGCAGACAGAAATTACACTCTGGATTGAGACAGGTACACACTATAGAGGGATAAGATTTGTTCATATTTCATATCTCAGCAGCTCAAGAACTAATTTTCTCTCTCTCCTTTGAGCTGCTCAATGTAGGGGCAGATAGAAAACAATTGTTTGGCATGTGCCTTGTTCACACTATGCATGCACTGTATAAATATGCAACTTGTATGTATTTTTACAGAGCTGCAATGTGTTGCAAGTTCATACACAGAGTTGAATTAAGGGTCATCTTGTGACACTTAAATAAAGTAATATAAAAAAAAAAAACATATTGCTCCATCCTGGCTAATTATACACTTGTTTGTCAAGTTATTAGATTAGTAATAATGATTGCCCCATAATGACCCCTTTATTGATCAGACATTCATTTGAAGAAGTTGTAAGAACATCTTTATATAGTCAAGCAAAATATACATTTTCAAATCTTTTCCAGTCACGTCTTAGCCAGAGTATAGCTACTCCCCATAGGGCTTGTTTACACACCACAAGCACTGTTCAGTGTTGCCAAAGGTATGAACAATACATTGCTTTCAACGGCAGGCGTTCTTAGCTTATTTGACACCTGAGTAGATCACCATTTAACAACCACATCATGTACAACAAAAAAAATGGCAGTAATTACGAAATTAAACAAATATTATTATTTGCCAGAAATAAACTATGATAAAATAAAACAAAAAAGTAGTTGCGCTACAACACAAATATTAGATAATGAGTCCACAAAGCAAATTTTTGAACAAGAATATGTGAAAAAACTTAATGTTATTGTGAACCAATAGTGATAAAAAAATCAAAAAAGTCCACAAATAAACGTGCATATGCCAATTATTCAGTCAAACATTGGTTCCAAAGTCTGCTTATGCTGGCAATATTCAATAAAAGGAAAAACAGCTTGACTGTAGATTAATCAGAATGTTCTGTTCATCAGAATATAAAGGCGATCATCGCCGCTTACCAGATTGGGTGGATCTCATGTTATAGAGATCATATAAGCATATTGAGAGAAACTCAACCGACCACAGGTGACCATCAAAGGATTTCTCAGGTGCTAAGGATACTCTGCTCATGCTGTATTAAGCTCCTGCTTATCCCTCCAATCTTACAACAAATAGATATCCAAATGCACTCCCCGGGCCCAGTGTTGGTTTTAAATAGGGCAGAGAAGAAAAAGGTTCATGGTGTAGTAATCTTTAAAAAAAGGGTTTTATGTAAAAAAAAAAAAACACATATACTACATGATACTGTCAACCAAGAAAACAGACAAAGTTTAAAAAACACAGCCGTGGCATACAATCAGACCGGCTCGTGCGTGGTGACGTATGAAGTTATGACTCCAACTGACGCGTTACCCCATACAAGGATTCTACTGCGAAAGGAGATTGTATCAGAGCGTCACTCATCACGCTACTTATATGGCAAGAAAAGGGCATGGGTGGGTGGAACAAACTTTTCAATGTCTATAACTTGAAGTAATGAGGTATTCCGGTTATGGATTTGGTGAAAATGCTGGGAAACATTGACCTATAAACCCTCTACGTATATTCAAAATGTGTTCCCCTATGTGAATATTAAGGGCTCTGGTGGTCCGCCTCACATATTGAAACCCGCAGGGACACCTTAGAAGGTATATGACCCCTACTGTACTGCAAGTGATGAATTCGGAAATCTGGTAGGTTCTGGAAGTCACATGGGAAGTGAATGTCAATGTTCTAATGGTTTGTGATGTTTTACAAACAGTACACTTTGGTAAAAAATCCCTTGAGGTTACCAAACATGGTGGGACGTTTGGGTGGATCCATGGCACTGGGAGCCACAATATCTTTCAATGATTGGTTACATCTATACAGCATGTTTATCCAGTAGGGTCGGTCCCAGAATTTTATCACACTTAAGAAACTGCCAGTACTTTCTGAAAATTCTGTTGACCCACCAATATTGGGATGAGAAAGTCGTTAGAAAGGACCACCTATAATCATTTAGGAACATTTCTAATCTTAGGGACTAACAGATCCTCTCTATCGAGTGCAGAAACAGCCCTTAGCTCTCTATCCAGGATTTTGGGATCATCCCCCTTCTCAATGAAATGTTCCTTCAGAACATTGGCCTGAATCTGAAAATCTTCAGGATAGGTGCAGTTATGCTTCATACGTCAAAATTGTCCCTTCGGAATGTCCTTTAGACATTTAGGATGATGGTTACTATTGATAGGAATGTAACCATTCCTATGTGTGCTCTTAAAGAACATTTTAGTGCACAAACGTCCGCCTTCCTAAAAAATGGTCAAATCCAGGAAAATGATCGAAGCAGTACTAAATTTGTAGGTAAATCTGATTACCTATTGGTTATTATTGATGCCAGCCATAAACGTATGTAATGACTCCTCCTCCCCCTCCAGAGGAAGATGGCGTTATCAATATATTGTCGCCACAAGAGGAGGCGGGGCTCATTCCTGGAGAACAATTAATCATTTTCCCAAAGGGCCATAAAAAGTCCAGCAAGGCTGGGGGCATACTTAGCCCCCATGGCTACCCCAGTGTTCTGCATTGGAGCCCAGGTCCCAGGTTAAGTGCATTACTGTGCACTCCACAGTGCTAGTGCTGTGACCAGTACTGAATTGGTAACCATATGTGTTTCACGTTTACACTTTGGCTTCTCACACCCACTTCCGGATCACATTCACTACTTTACCAGTCCTATTGATTGGGACTATTGGTCCTGGGACCCCTCATCACTCGTGATACCTTTTTACCCGTAGGGTAACCAAGTGTCCCTCAGACCCTTATCCTTGGCCTCCGTTCGAGTCATCAACTCTGCGATATCCATCGCGAAACTAGTAGAGATTCAAGATTTTCCATTTCGTGACCCCAACTGTTCACCCAAACCTCCCTTTTTACAGGGATTGCATGTTCGGTGATCTGTTTGCTGTCACGTCATGTGTATTGTTTTATTACTGTCTATGTTTGGTTTTAACTCTTGCCTTTTATACCATGTCAGTAAATTTTGTTAAACCTGTTTAAATGATAGCTCTGTTTTGAGTTTATCTACTTTACTAAGTACCGCTATAGTCCTCCCCACCCACTATTTGCTGTTGGTGTCTCAGGGTCCACGGGGGTTCACTGAACCCTTCGACTATTCTACCCCAGTGTTCTGTAAATAAAAATCTCCCCCATAATAAAAATAATTATGTTCCATAGCAAATATGAGTAATTGCATAATGAACTCCAAAGTGGCATCTGATAAAGTGGATTCTTGTTTTAAGAAACATCTTGCAGCATGATACTCTAGTTCATGTGGTATAATGGTGTACAGTGACGCCACGTCTGCTGTCACCAAAAGAGTATCCTCCCCCACCTCACATTGAGAAATCTCATTGATTATCTGCATTGAATCTCCCAAAAAAGTTGAAGTGACAGTGAAATTTGTATATCGCAGGAGCTGTGCAACTGGTACTATTCTAACCACAATCATTACCACGTTGGTTCCATGATGACAATGCACCCTGTCACGAGCTCTCCTCACACGTGACTTTCTCAATGGTTACAACATGATCTCACTTCCGCACCAACCCTGCAGACTTTGCCTTCTTCCCAAACATGACGTTCCAGCTCAAAGGTTGCCGTTTTGACACCATTGTGGAGATCCAATGCGAATCGAAGGAGGTGCTTGACACTTTGAAAAGAAGACTTCCAGGACACATTTCAGAAATATAGCACCCTCTAGTGTGCTAGAAGTGTAAGGAGTAAGGAGTAGGTATATTTCCTAGCTTGGCTGGCAGCCAAGCCTGTGTGGGTTTTTCTTTTGGGTCAGGGTTTGATTAAATCAGGAAAGACTGGGTGACTCACAGACAGCCTCATTAAGACCCCCTACTTCTTTCCAGAAAATGCTGAAATCTTCTGGAAGGGATGGTGGAGAGGTAAGGTGGAGCTGCCTGGAGTATTCTGAGGAGCCCTGACCAATCCCCAACTTGGATTTGCAGGGGTCAGGCCTCCTTAACCAGTTCCATACAGGGCATTTCACCCCCTTCCTGCCCAGACCAATTTTTAGTTTTTAGCGCTGTTGCACTTTGAATGACAATTACGCTGTCATGCAGCACTGTATCCGAATTAAATCTTTATTTCCCCCCCCCCCCCCCACAAAATAGAGCTTTTGTTTGGTGGTATTTGATCATCTTTGCGGTTTTTATTTTTTTGCGCTATAAACAAAAGAAGAGCAACAATTTTGAAAAAAAAAAACGATTTTTTTATTTTTGATTTAACAAAAGCACATTTAAAAAACAAAACAAAAAAAAAATCATTTTTTCCTCAGTTTAGGCCGATTCGTATTCTTCTACATATTTTTGGTAAAAAAATCGCAATAAGCCATTATTGATTGGTTTGCGCAAAAGTTATAGCGTCTACAAAATAGGGGATAGAATTATGGCATTTTTATTTTTTACGAGTAATGGCGGCGATCTGCGATTTTTATTGTGACCGTGACACTGCGGCGGACATATCTTTGTAAAGGGTTTGGCTCCCTCTAGTGACCGACCGCTGAACTTTATCATGATATTTCCTTCTGGTTAAGAAGTTAAGAGTTATGCATTGTGGGATGTAAAGTTTAATATGGAAGTGACTCATATTGTTTATATCAGTCTGGGGACTACAAAACCCACAATGTTAAGTTACAGTCCCACAATGCTAAGTCACAGAACAGCCTGCTGGGAGGACATATACAAGGACAGGCGTGGCCTGCATTCGGGCTCTCTGGACGCCATTCAACTGCCAGTAGGAGGTCTGTGTGTGTGACCAGGAGTGAGAGACTGTGGCCTACAGCGGAGAGCCGGATCATCCACCCCAGAGGGATATTTGGTGGCCCTGCTAGTCGAGAAGGTGGATCGGCCTGCGCTTCAGAGCATTTAAATCCGACTGCCTTCCAGTATACCGGGAGGAGCAGCACAGCATGGCAGGGTTCCAGACGTAGTCTACCAGACAGCTGAGGATCCACAGTGGTGAGAAGGCACTTGCCTATCAAAGTAGTGACTGCAGTATTGCTGAGTGAGTTTCTTTCCTACAGACTGCTGCTGAGACCTGTAGTTCCACGGCTGTGGTTCTGCTGCACCTGCACATCTTACAACCAGACTTTGGGGTTTTGTCTTTCTCCCCTGCGCTGTAAGGTCAGTACTGTATTACTCACACATAAAAGGAATTATAAGTGGAAACAGTTCTTCAGTTAAGGAATTCATAGCATCATATTCTACAGTAATTACTATTTCTCTGTTTCTTTTGGATTACAATTATTCACACAACTCAACACTGCAGTATAAAATGGGCTAGCTGAAGACAAAAACTGGAACTTGAGGAACATTCACTGCTTTAAAGCGGAGGTTCACCCTGAAAAACAACTATATACCATTACATCTGCAGTATGCTGTTTTTTTATTCTTTTTTCCCGCTGTATTTACCGTCTTATCATTCTTTTCATCCGACTCAGAGTCGCAGGGAATAGGCGTTCCTATGAAGAGGTGTAGATGATTGACGTGCGGGTAAAGCGCCTCACGCCTTCCGAAAATACACAAAGTGGGACTCGGCTCTTTACGGCGCTATACGGCGCCTGCCGTGTAGAGCTGACTGCGCAGGCGCCATAAAGAGCCGAGTCCCACTTCGTGTATTTTCTGAAGGCGTGACGCGATTTACCCGCATGTCAATCATCTACGCCTCGTCTTAGGAACGCCTACTCCCCGGGGGAGCCAGAACCCGGAAGCCGGGTGAAAACAACAATAAGATGGTAAGTACAGCGGGAAAAAAGAACAAAATCCAGCATACTGTCGATGTCAGCAGTATGCTGGATGTAACGGTATATAAATGTTTTAGGGTGAACCCCCGATTTAATTCTTTACAAAGCTTTACTGCTCTACTTTGGAGAATTGCTCTGAACTGCAACCTAGAGGGAGCCATTTAGTGAGATATAGATGGAATTTGTATTGTATTACTGTATTCACTGTTGTGCATTCTCTTATTGCATTGGTCTCTGTGTTGAGGCCTCAGTGGGAAGGTATTCAATACATGTGTTAAAAGTATTGAGGATCTATCTCTCTGTGCACCTGTTCACATATACCCTCATTAGGTTGCTATTGGGTACAAGTGTATGATATTATTCCATTGAACAAACACCTCTTTCAATCATAACCTGTGTTCATTCATTGTTAACTGTACCATTTCCTTGTGTTATCTTTCACCATAGTAAACGTACTTTGAGTGGTTCATGTGACTTTGTCTGAGTTTTCTCATTACTAACATGGTATTTCACAATGGAACCCAATGTGTCAGAGGTAAGAGAGGGTCTGCAGAGTCGGGGTGGCCAGTGGGGTATAGAGTCTATCAGCAGCCCCCATGGGGGTACCGCTACATGCATGTATATTGCACTAGTGGGGCAAGGGGAGGTATTATATGAGTACACTTCAGCTTTAATAATAGTAATTTTTTTTTGTCTTTGACCCACAGCCCGCTCTTTTCTCTGCTAGGGGAAGCACATACCAAGGCAGTAAGCTTTGGCAAGCTGTGTGGTGTACCTGGCAAAGACGATATTTAATACAATAAACAGAGTGTTTCCTGGTATTGCAGGAGGTAAATAACACAAAATACAGAAACTATCTCGTACAGTGCGTTGTTTATAATTCTGCTGCAGCTTTACATGCCTAACTTTACAGCCCACACTTCTATTTGAAATTGTATTTTGAGGAATGTGATAGTAGGAAGGATGGCACTTATATTGGTGGTCCTTGAGATGAATGGCCTTTATATTGGTTCTCATTAGGAAGAATGGCTCTCATATTGATGGTCATTGGAGTGGAGTGGTGATACACTCCTATGTAAATAGTGGTGCTACCTCTTTAAATGCTAAATATGATAATTATATAAAATCAGTGCCGGTGATTTAAAATGTATAGTGCTTGGGATAAAAAAATCACAAATAAAAGATGATTTACAAGCTTATTATACAAATCATAAATAATTACAAAATCTTATCGGGTTCATTGTGAAACCAACATGAATAAATAAAAAAATAGAAATAACAATAAAAATGGAAAAGTTCATAGAGTCCTGTGTCAAGTGACAGCCAGCAACTTGTATGCAAACGCTTCACTTTTAAATCACTCTTAAGTGCAGAGACGACTTCACCACATATCAATCAATGGGCATCACTGATTGGCAGGCATTGTTGTTTGGCACTGATTGGCACCCAAAAGTGAAATAATACGGTAAATCCATGCCCATCCATGCCACCTATCAGTGCTCATCCATGCCACCTATCAGTGCCCATCCATGCCACCTATCTGTGCTCATCCGTGCTCATCCGTGCCCATCCGTGCCGCTATCTGTGCCCATCTGTCCCGCCCATCTGTGCCCATCCATGCTGCCTATCTGTGCCCATCCATGCCACCTATCTGTGCTCATCCGTGCCCATCCATGCCGCTATCTGTGCCCATCCATGCCACCTATCAGTGCCCATCCATGCCACCTATCTGTGCTCATCCGTGCCCATCTGTGCCGCTATCTGTTCCCATCTGTCCCGCCCATCTGTGCCCATCCATGCTGCCCATCTGTGCCCATCCATGCTGCCTATCTGTGCCCATCCGTGCCACCTATCAGTGCCCAACCGTGCCGCCTATCAATGCCCCATCAGTGCTGCATATTAGTGCCCATCAGTGCCCATCAATTCCACCTCATCAGTGCCACCTCATCGGTGCCCATCAGTGCTGCCTTATCAGTGCCCGTCAGTGCAGCCCCATCGGTGCCTATCAGTGAAGGAGAAAACTTACTCATTTACAAAGTTTTGTAACAAAAACAAAAAAAAGCATTTTTTTTTTTTTTAAACGATCTTTTTTTTTTAAATTGCAGAAAATATAAATCTCAGAGGTGATCAAATACCACCAAAAGAAAGCTCTATTTGTGGGAACAAAATGATACAAATGTAGTTTGGGTACAGTGTAGCATGACCGCACAATTGTCATTCAATGTGCAACAGTGATGAAAGCTGAAAATTGGTCTGGGCAGGAAGGTGTATAAGTGCCCTGTATGGAAGTGGTTAATATTCACGCTTTCATTCAGGCTGTATAGTAGAGTTTTTGCTATTCTGACTCTATTGCCTTGTTTCCACTGCACGGATCGGGTCAGTAAACTCGGAGCGGTTAAGATGGGACCGGTCTATTCCCGTGAGCGTTTCCACTGCAAATCGGACCGTCAGGGACCATTTAGGTTTTAGAAAAAATTCCGAGCGCATCCACCAATCAGTGAGATGTATTTGTAGGTCCGCCCTAATGGAACCGTTCCACTCTCTCTGAAGCAGGACCCTTGCTGGTGCGGTACGGTTCGCTTTTTTGGCACGCTTTCATAATGGAAACACCCAAAATAGCGAACCCTACCGAACCGTACCGAACCGATCCGCTCAGTGGAAATGAGGCACAACTGTTGTAATAGTGACTTATTTCTTGCTGAGACCCACACCTGGTCTGTATAAGCAGATATAATCACAGCGGACAGTTTTTTATCAGATAGCTAAACTTATCAAACACCTTTTCATCAGTGTGGATCTTTATTGAAAGCAGGAGGTATAGAAGGCAACACGATGTGGTAGATGGTTGAAAAATGGTATTTGCATGTCAAAGCATGGTAATGTGTTACGGATGTGAGCAGATTGCATATGAGGCCTAGACAAGTGACCATCTTTTATCACTTAAGCACAATGTGGAGGAACAGAAAATTCATCATAAAATGGGCAGAACACAGAAAGGAGCACAGAAAATAATGGTGCAATAACCAAAATTACCACAAGATGGCAGTAGTTTTGCAGTTATATGAACAACCTCAAAGCGAAGTTCTACCAAAAAGTGGAAATTCCGCTTTAAGCACTCCTCGCCCAATGACATGCCACATTTGGCATGTCATTTTTTTTTTTTTAGGGGGGGGGGTGTGTACCTTATTTTTAGGGGGACTTCCTGTCCAACTTCCCTCTTCACAGGTGCGTGCCCGCAAGCACTCAACACCACTCTGCGAGAGCTTGCATGAAGATGGAAAGTTCTTGCGGGGGGAGCCGAGACAGCCACCGAGGGACCCCTGAGGTACCCGAGGGACCCCAGAAGACCAGGTTCGAGGACACTCTGTGCAAAACAAGCTGCTCAGTGGAGGTAAGTGTAACGGAACGATGTATTCTGCCTGTACATCTATAATAATCATGCAGTGGTATATTATGAGGTGTGAACATCCTCTGTCTGTAAAGATGTAGATTAGAACTGAATCAGCCTGTCTCTGGAAACCTCTCTTTAGTATGCTAATTCACCTCTCTATTCCCAAAGGTTAATTGATCTATTGTGTGTGTGAAAGACCTGTGTCTATCCTTAAGAGATTGTATATTGTATTCCAAATTAGCAGTATCCGCCAGTTGTATTGGAAATAGCATGTCACTTATGTTCAGAAGAACTGTCAGGCTTTGCGGAGCCGAAATGTTTAGCTACGGAGGGGATTATCTGTGATTGAATTGTATTTGAGAAAGGAATGTGGCTTCTTTAGCCTGGTGACAGTGTGTCTAACTTGAGGCCCCCCCTGTGGAGGGAGGGGGCGGAGAGTTCCATTGTTCTTGATTATTCACAAGTTTGTAACTAAGATATAAACCAAGAAATGTACCATTAAAGTTAGTCTACTGGACCCTTCAAACGTAGCCTGTCTCGTTTATGGAAGGGAATGCAATGGGATTTATTCTGTGCCTCTTACAACTGGACCTAAACTCTCCCTCTGGATCTCGTGGATGGGCTTATACTGGACTTACTTATATAGCAACTTGCAGGGAAAAGGACGTCGTCAGCGGCTGATACCCTCTCCCTACATGGGTAGCCGTTACATTGGTTGCAGCGGTGGGATGGTCCTTTTATCCAAGAAGCAAGTTCTGAATGGAGTCTCAGTACGCCAGGCTGAAAAGAACCACACTAAAAGATTTATTGGAGAGTCGTGGTAGGAGTGCCAGTAACAGACCACGGAGGAGCGGATAGGTGACCTGCTGGAGCTGGACCAAATGGATGTATCCATGGAAGGAGCGGAGCCCCTAGCACCTGTCAGTGAGGAAGATGTAATTACGGATATTGTACAGCGGAGATTATCCTTGTATCCAGAAACATCCACGGAACTAATAAACCAGCTGTTCCGGGAAGCAAGAGAAGAGATTCAAACCAAGAGGGGACAAGAACTGGAACTGGTAAGAGCTAGACAGCCCATTACACACGCAGCTCCTACTTCCCCACCGTGCTACAGGAAAGAAAATACCGTTCACTGCATTTAAAGCTTTTGTAGAAAGTGAGGAGGAAATAGATGGATATTTTGGCGGATTTTGAGAGGCAGTGCTCACTACACCAGGTACCACCAGACCAATGGGTCACTATTTTGTCTGGAAAATTGTCGGGCAAAGCCAATGAAGCTTTTCGGCTCTTGCTCCAGAGGATATTTTACAATATCAGCAAGTGAAAAAGGCGCTGTTAACCGATATGCCGTAACTCCAGAAACCTACCGCCGCCGCTTCCGGGAATCCAAGAAGAAGGCTGTGGACTCCCACATGGAATGGGCCAACCAGTTACAAAGGGTGGCATCCCATTGGGTCCAAGGGTGCAAGGCCAACACCGGGAAGAAAGTATTGCAGCTATTCCTAATGGAACATTTCTTCCAAGACCTGCCGCAGACATACAGGACTGGGTACGAGATCGCCGTCCCGCTAACTTAAACGAGGCGGCGCGGCTAGCAGATGAGTACACGGAAACAAGGAAAGTAAGCCAGGGTACTACACGCCTGGCTCATAAGGTAGAACCGTGTACTCCAACCGGACACCCCACGCCCAGAGTTTCGCGCTCCAGTCCCACCAGGACCACCACGTCCTCAGGGGCCTAACAACTACCCCCGGGATTCGTCTAGGGTGACGTGCCATCACTGCAGCAACACGGGACATATTGCGCGTTTTTGTCCTTTGAGAGCTACAAATAACAACTGGAGACGCCCAACACCCAACACAGAGGTCACTCATCACAGCCCTCTGCGGCCCACTGCCTAGAGACTGAGGTGGGCCCTGAGGAAATGTCTGGGAATTTTGTATGAGGCAGACCCAATACAAGCGGCCTCTCCAGATAACCGTCAGCATCACCGTCAGGAGGTACGGGTGAATGGACAAGTAGCACAAGGCCTAAGAGATACCGAGGCTACTATCGCTCTGATTCAAAAGCAACCAGGCACAAAAAGTTAGACTGTTCATTAAATGTACCCAGGCAGTCACAGTCATGGAGACAGCCAGAAAGGGGGAACCCCCACACATCCATGCCTGCGGCCCACGGCGTTGGGGAGTAGAACATTGGGGTTTCTGCATGAGGCAGATCCGATACAAGCAGCTAATCAGGACAACAGGCAGCAACACAGGCAGACTGTCTGGGTCAATGGAAAGGCAGCCAACGGGTTACGCGATTACGGGGGCCACGATGACACTGCTACAGAGAAAACTCATCCCAGAGAGCCAGCACACCGGAGACACCGTAGCCGTAAGAGTACAGGAGGCACCGTCTTCCGGCTACCCGTTGCCCGGGTTCATCTGGATTGGGGGGTTGGTTCGGGACATGTGAAAGTGGGGGTGATGAAGGATTTGCCAGCAGATGTCCTACTGGGGAATGATTTGGCCCCCCTTGTTTCTGCGTACGCCCCGATGTGCCCCGCTGAAGCCTACACAGTGACTAACTGTGCCCCAACCTGCGTTGCTGGAACCAACTTGCTTGCTGCTGAGACCCGGGTAAGACTACCTTCCCCGACATGTAATGTAGATCCGGCCCAATATCACAGTCTAAAATGGGAATGTGACAAGTTGGCCAGTGAGAAATCGGAGATGCAACGACACTACGTCATGTATTATGAGATGTCCCGTGGCTTGAACATTGAAATGCACAAACAGGCTGAAATTGTCAGAAGGTTAAATAGGATTTGCGCTCAGGTGGTGCCTTATCTCTCCCAAGAGCATCAGCAACAGGTCCTGGGAGCCATTGAGAGAGCAAAGCAAGTGACTGTTCCAGAACTGAATTCCATTATTCACCTTCACCATCAGCTACCGACCTGGCAGATTTAATGGCAATGCCGATGGACTGTCCAGGCAAACGGAACTTTTACCCTAACAGCAGACCGGACATCCCCAAGTTGACCCGAAAAGGATCAATCCGGGTCTGCCGGAGTGTTCCACAAAAGGGGAGCAGTGTAACGGAACGATGTATTCTGCCTGTACATCTATAATAATCATGCAGTGGTATATTATGAGGTGTGAACATCTCTGTCTGTAAAGATGTAGATTAGAACTGAATCAGCCTGTCTCTGGAAACCTCTCTTTAGTATGCTAATTCACCTCTCTATTCCCAAAGGTTAATTGATCTATTGTGTGTGTGAAAGACCTGTGTCTATCCTTAAGAGATTGTATATTGTATTCCAAATTAGCAGTATCCGGCCAGTTGTATTGAAATAGCATGTCACTTATGTTCAGAAGAACTGTCAGGCTTTGCGGAGCCGAAATGTTTAGCTACGGAGGGGATTATCTGTGATTGAATTGTATTTGAGAAAGGAATGTGGCTTCTTTAGCCTGGTGACAGTGTGTCTAACTTGAGGCCCCCCCTGTGGAGGGAGGGGGCGGAGAGTTCCATTGTTCCTTGATTATTCACAAGTTTGTAACTAAGATATAAACAAGAAATGTACCATTAAAGTTAGTCTACTACTGGACCCTTCAAACGTAGCCTGTCTCGTTTATGGAAGGGAATGCAATGGGATTTATTCTGTGCCTCTTACAACTGGACCTAACTCTCTCCCTCTGGATCTCGTGGATGGGCTTATACTGGACTTACTTATATAGCCAACTTGCCAGGGGAAAAGGACGTCGTCGTCAGCGGCTGATACCCTCTCCCTACATGGGTAGCCGTTACAGTAAGTATAACATGTTTGTTCAAAAAGAAACAAAAAAACACGCTATTGCCCCCCCCCCCACCCTTAAAAAACTATAGGCAGCAGCTGGCGTGCGATACACATGTGAAAAATAGAAAGAAGAAAAAGCCGCGCCACACTTTAAAGTTAAATTAGACAAATAATGAAACTTGTGATGACCAAAGTTCATAAATCAATATAGTTCATTAAAAATGTCCATATAGAAGTAGATTGGTCCCAGGCAGGAACCTCCTACGATCCACACCACCAAGTGAGGTAAATACAAAGGTGCACCCTCCACCAGATAAGTAAGCAGCTTACCAGAGGGCAAACAAAATGGACAGTTGGCAATAGCCCAGCCACGGCCTTTGGTTTCCTTGCGGTTCCTTAGATGCTCAAACTATGCCCGTTGGTTCAGGGACGTGGTAACTCTAGGCTCCAAATGGTTCAATGGAATGGAAGAAAGAGGCGCACATAGTGTAACTCCATAAACAGTGGATTTAATAAAATGTAAAGGTTGTACTTACAAACACACAATAAAACACAGCATAAAAACAAGGTATTGCCGGCCGGCATGTAGGAGCCCTCCTCCTCAGCATGGTGACGTCACTGCGTAGCCTCCCAAACGCGTTTCGTCACTATAGGACGTTATCAATGGTGACCCCCATTGATAACGTCCAATAGTGACGAAACGTGTTTTTATGCTGTGTCTTATCGTGTGTTTGTAAGTACAACCTTTAAATTTTATTAAATCCACTTTGGCAGTGCCAAAGAAACACATGTATCCTACTTTCTCTTAGGCTCTAACATGGCTCCCTTTGCTCCCTCTGCTTCCTGTGCCTTAACCACTTGAGTCACAAGTGCCATTTTGAAAATGATACAAGGAAAGCATTTTTTGTCCCAGCAGCATTTAAAAACAACACCCATACTCAGCATTTTTCTCAGATCCCTGTGGCTTGTAGTGCTGGAACTGCCAGATGTCAGCTCCTAGACTTTTGATCCTTCTACCGATGATTCCATAGGAGATTTCTGTGGAATTGAATGTAAACACCATTCTGCATCGTGTTTTTTTTTTGAGAGTGTAGTTATGGGACAGCTTCTCTGGAACCAAAGGCAAAGTGTGCCTCTTCCAGCTAATAGAATCTCATATGCTAACTGTTGTTTGGCAGTACAGTACTTAATCTGTGTATGCTTCTTTGAGGTTTTTTTTAAAGGTTACTTTTTTTTTACAGTCTCCTTTAACGATAGCTTTTGCACTTGATACCAGAATGGATGTGAAGCGTGGTTAGAGGTTAGGGTTTGAATTTAAATATATTAGCCCAAATTCACAAAGCACTTACACCGACGTAAATCACTTTACGCCGACGTAGTGCAAATGTGCGCCCGGCGTATGTGTGCGCCAGACCCACAAAACCAACATACGTCTAAAATCAGGCCATCCTACCCCGACGTATCTTGCTTACGCCGGCGTAGCGCGGGCGCAAATATGGTTTGGACGCATGTTGCTTCTTCTATTGATTAGGCATTCAAATATGCAAATGAGGGAAATGCGGCGATTCACAAACGTATGTGCGACCGACGCAGGTTATGCAATGAATTGGAGTGTATTTCCGCGGCAACGCGGTATACCAAATATTGGTAGTGGTTCACTAAGTGAAATGAAGTGATTGACCTTAAATAATAAAGCAGCTCCTCAGAAACAGCACTGTAACCTGTCAGATTCACAGAGCCATTACGCCGGCATTACAGGAGATGCGCGGCGTAAGTCTAAATTTGCGCATGCGTTTCGATGCGCCGCATCCCCAAAACGAGATACACAAGAAATCTACTTTTTTTTGACCGCCGTAATTTCGATAGACCGGCGTATCCGTCCGCGCAAAACTGCGCTAGACACACCATTGATTTGCTATTCAAATATGCAAATGAGGGAGTTACGGGGATCCACAAAAGAACGTTGGTGCAGCGCAGGCTACGCGCTGTGCGCAACAGCTGCACGTCCTGTCTAAAATTAGACCATATTAAAGGTGGTATAAAATTAGACAATCCGTCTACATGTCAGCTAAAGCAACACTGTTAGTGAGGAGCTGAGCAGTCACACTTGCTGCACAACAAACTTTATGCCAAGATGCCAGGGGCATCCTTGCTTATAGCTATACTAATGACTTTAGAGGAGCAAAGAAGGAGGAGGGCACGGAGGAGGGCACGGGAGAGGATATATCGCACATGCATAGACCTCTTTGGCATGAGTGATTCTGAGGTGTATCGCATCTTCAGATTCACCCCTCATGCCATCCTGGAATTAACCATAACCCTGCAGGATGACATCACCAGCCGAACACACCGCTTACATGCAGTGCTGCCACTGGTCAAGGTCATGGCAACACTCCATTTCCTTGCCAGTGGCTCTTTTCAAAGAACAAGTGGAGTGGTGGCTGGGATGTCACAATCCTCCATGAGCAGATGTGTGCACCAGGTTATCCCTGCAATCCTCAGACGCATGGCCAACCAAATCATCAAACCCACCACTGAGGACCTGCGGCTGAAGGCAATGACAGATTTCTACAGAATTGCCAGATTCCCACGCATCGTGGGGGCCATTGATTGCACACATGTGGCACTCCAGCCCCCCCCCATGAGACAGAGCACATATACCGCAATCGGAAGCATTGGCATTTCATCAACGTACAGGTGATAGTCGATGCCCAAGGCCTCATATGGCACGTCCGTGCCAAACACCCCGGATCCAGCCATGACAGCTACATATACAATCAGAGCCCCATCCCAATGGAATTCCAAGAGAACGTGTATGGGGACACCTGGCTGGTTGGTGAGTGACATGGGTGGCAGGCATGACTGTCCCCCCCATGATGCACACATCACAAGGGGCACATGCATGACTAACATCCTCCTGTCTTTTCCTTTACAGGTGAATCTGCTTATGCACTGGGACCCCATCTCATGACTCCTATCCGGAACCCCCAAACCCCAGGAGAGGAAAGTTACAATGAAGCCCACGCCCAAACACGTGCAGTGGTGGAGCGCACCTTTGGCCTCCTGAAGTCACCTTTCCGATGCCTGGATAAGTCTGGGGGGACCCTGTTGTATTCCCCAAACTTCGTGTGCCAGATCATCGGTGCATGTTGCATGCTGCACAACTTTGCAGTGAGAAAGGGCCTGCAGATTGACATACGTGATGACCTGACCCCTAAACCATACAATCCCCCCCTAACCGAGGCTACCCCGTCTTCTGAGGTAAGAGCAGCCAGGAGACAGCTCACATTAGGCATATTTGCACGTTAAACACACACATTAATCATGGCACAATGAGCATGCATGCATGCACACCACTGTGGTCCCTAGCACAGACACATCACATCCTCATCAAATTGGATTAGCACAAGCTCACCATGCAGGACTTGTGAGCAGCAACGCCACGCCACGGCTCCAATTATGTCACTGTACATTCATACACCATTCACACGGACCTGGGGATCACTTCCCCCTGGTCCTGGGGAACCCTTCTCCACCACAAATGAGGGTGACACCCCTTTTCCGGCAGGAATGTCACCCCCACATTCCGAAATCATTCACAACACAAAAAAAAAAAAAGTCCAGAAAAAAAAAAAAAAAGGGGGAAACCAAATTAATGCCGCTGGCGTGACCCACGCCTGGGGCGCCCACAGCCACGGCCCCGGCTCCTCAGGGGGGGCTAATCCGGGGAAGGAGGAGCAGCCCCTGGTCTCTGCCCACCTGGCGGCCTGCCCTCCAAGGCTACGGCAATTCTGGTAAGGCCAGCACTTAGTGATGCCGTATTGACCTGCATAGCCTGGGTGAGGGCCCTCACATCCTGCCCAACGTCTGCTGTAGTAGTCTGCCATACGTTTAGGCAGTTCGTAAGAGCCAGGGAGTGGCAGTCCAGGTCCCCAAGCGTATCCTTTATGAAGGACAGGCTCTCCTCCATCCGCCCCAAAGTCTGGCTGACCTGTCCCAGATGGCGGGTCTGAAGGGCCTGGTCCCTTCTGAGATTGGCGGGCAGAACCTCGGCCACCCCCCTGGTCTTCTGGGACGACTTCCTGCCTCCAGCTGATGCTTGTGGCTGGGGAGAAGGGGAGGCCCTTGGGAGGGGAGCCCTGTTGGGGGAGGAGTGGGAGGGGCTAGCCCTTATGGAGGGCTGGCTGCTGCCAGCCAGAGAGGAGGACTCCTCCAAAAACAACAATCCACTGGCTGACATAACATCCTCCTCCTCCTCAAACTCCTCCAACTCCTCCGAGGACTCCGGCCTTGTCGGGGGGTCCTCATCAGGCTGTTGTCCCGGGGATGGTGCGGTCAGGCCAGATGGCCCAGCACCCTCCTGCACATCTGTGGATGAAACAAAACATTCACAGTTTGGAGGATCCACACACTTGCCACATATTCCTTTCCCCCCCTTCCCCACACATGCTACACACCAGATAGGAAAAAAAAACCTTACCTGGCATCATGGCTTCATGACTGGAGTCATAGCCAGGCAGGCCCTCCACTTGTTGTCTATTAAAGGTGTGGGCCACCGCACGCTCCTCCACTGTCAGCCTAACAGGGCATGGTGGGCCCCCTCCTGTGCCCCTGGCATGGGCTGCCATTTTGGCCAGATTATTTCGGACCACACGCCGGAGGTCATTGATTTTCTTTACGATCCCCTCGCGTGTCCGGGTCTCCCCCCCCCCCCAATGCATTCACCTGGTCAGTAATGTTCTGCAAAATCTCCTTCTTCCTGGCCGGGGTGGTGTTGGCACTCTCCGGGCCGTGAAGGAAACGCCCATATTGGGTAAGGGCCCGGGCAATTTTTTTGTTTCTCCCCCAAAGTAAAATTGCTCTTCCGCTTCCTCTCAGTCATACTCATACAACAACTCTCTCCCAAACAATCACCAAAAATCACTCACAAAAACAAGCAGGAAAAATCAAGCAACAAAACAAACAAACAAAATCTATCAACCAAAAAGTCTCACAAGCAGTCACCAAAAAACACTATCAAATATATTCTACCAGGGGGCGTGGCCTAGACGGGCATGTGAGCGGACGCAAGGCACGGAGCTCCCGCTAACGATCCTCCTACGATCCTTCCCGCAGTGACCTGACACACACTACCTGATCGGAGGACTTACCTTACTCTTCCCGGTGCAGCAGAGGCATTACCGAGCCCATCCGGAGCCCCGACATGACCCGCAAAGCTGACAAAGACGCCGCAGCGGCGGCGGCCCTGAACTCCCAAGATGGCGCCGGCCCCTCTCTCTCACAGAAAGCATCGCGCGGATGGGAGAAGCAGGCAGAGACGGGCGGTAAGTCCACTAAGGCCCAGAAACAACAGGGGAAGGAGCAGCCCAAGGACATGTTATACTATGCCCAAAAGTTGCAGGGACATGGCTGCTCCCCCCCCCCTCCGCTGCAGACACAGGCTAATGATGCTGGAGGTCAAGATGGCGCCTCAGTCCTGGATGACACACTGCCTCTAGAGGTGTTCCAAGATCAGATGGCTGAGCTGTTTGAGAGGCCAGATGATGCACCACAGCCTACACTGAGTGAGATCCTGCAGGCAGTGCAGCGATGCACAACATCTGTGACGGCGTCTGTAGATGGCCTGAAATTACAGTTTGGGGCACTGACAGAAACTGTATCCTTTATCAGGCATGATATTCAGAAAATTAGAGAGAGAACCACAGCGGCGGAGGGGCGCATTAGTGAGGTGGAGGATCAGTTACCCCCCCTGACCAGGGACACAAGATCAGCTCTGCAGCAGGCGGCCCAGGCGAACGTGAAAACAGACGACATCGAGAATCGCTTACGAAGAAACAACGTTCGTATAGTGGGGCTCCCGAGAAAGTGGAGGGCAGGGACCCCACCGCCTTCGTGGAATCGTGGCTCCAGGAGATTTTCGGGGCGGACGCATTTACCAAGCTGTTTGCAGTTGAGAGGGCTCACCGCACGCCTCCTAGACCTCTACCGCCGGGAAGTCCACCCAGACCCATGCTTGCCAGACTGCTGAACTATAGGGACAGGGAAATTATACTTAGACTGGCCCGGGAAAAGGGGTCGGTACGTTACAACGGGGTAAGGGTCTCATTCTACCCTGACTTTTCCGCTGAAGTGCAGCGCAGGAGGGCCAAGTTCACTGATGTCAAGAAACGCCTACAAAAACTTCAAGTGACCTACGCTATGCTCTATCCTGCCAAGCTGAGAGTCACCGCTGGAGGCCAAGCTAACTTTTTTGAATCTGCCACGGATGCTGTTGACTGGCTGGACCGTAACGAGCAAGACCTGCGAAGGAGGCGCAATGCAGACGAGGAGGACTGAATCCCTGGAGTCTACTTGATGCACCGGGCGGGGTGACTGCCGAGTGAGGTATCTCCACCTGTTACCTGTTGAGCGGGACTTTTCTATTTTTCTCTTCACCTCCTTTCTTTTTGGTTAGCGATGGCTCAGAGCTTTGGAAGTTGTTCTTTCCCTTCGATGGATTCTGAGCACCGGTGGGGGAGGCACTCCCACCGTGCTACGCAAGTTCGTAAACAACCCCCTGTGAAAGGGCGGACTGATCGGTGCCGGTTGGCACGAAGTCCCGGAGACTGTGTTCACTTGTTTTTGTTTTGTTTTTTTTCTGCTCACCCGGCCACATTTTTTGCTGCCCCTCGTCCCCCCCCTTTTTTTCTTTGCCCCACCACTCACCCCATGCGTGGTTTGACGCACACACGCCTGCCCATACCATTTTTGTACTTTGTGCCCGGACTGGACACGCCATGTCACCGCCCTGGCCCTTGACTGTTTCGCAGGGGCGCATGGCGAATAGAGGTGCCACCTATACCCATCTCTCATGGCCACCACACCAATAGTGACGTGGAATGTCCGTGGTGTCCATGACCCTTTGAAGCGGACGATGATTGGTTCCTGCCTGAAGAGGTTTCACCCAGCTATTGTGGGTCTCCAGGAGACTCACCTCACAGGGGAAACACTGGGCTGTCTGGGCTTTTCCTGGGTGGGTAAGGCTTACCACTCCACCCACACCTCCTACTCTCGGGGGGTGAGTGTACTGGTACATAAATCCTTGGCTTACCAGGAAATCGACTCGGCTGTGGACTCCCACGGGAGGTTTATTTTTCTTTATTGTAAACTATTCACTGTAATTATGGTTCTTGCTTTTGTTTATATCCCCCCCCCCTTTTTCCAGGAAGGTCATACAATGTCTTTTTTCATATTTAGTTGATAAGCCTGACATGCCTGTACTGATTATGGGGGATTTTAATGGTTGCCTTGATCCCAGACTTGACAGGCATCCGCCAGCCCTACCGCCGTTAGGGGGCAGAGGCACAATTTTGAGCCGCCTGCTGGCGGAGGTGGGCTGGATTGATATCTGGAGGACTAGACACCCGACGACCAAACAATTCTCCTGTTTCTCTAAGACCCACGGGTCTCTCTCCCGCATTGACTTGTGTGTAGGGTCCCCTCAGCTGTTGCACATGATCACCAAGGCAGAATATCACCCCAGAGGAGTATCTGACCATTCCCCCCTAGTCGCACACTTAACCACCCGCCCGGCCTCCTCACTACCCAGGGCCCCCTGGAAGTTGAACGCCTTTTGGCTAAAGCTTTTCACTTCACATGAGCGGGTGGAACGACAGATCGACCAGTACTTTGTGAATAATGGTCGGGAGGGGGTCACGGCACAGGGATGGGACGCATTTAAGGCGTGTCTAAGGGGCACATTCATAGCTGAAATCGCATCAGTTAAGCGCAACTCTGCCGCCCTGCTGGAACAGGTGGAGGACCAGGTGCAAAGGCTGGAACTTCATTTTGTTACAGACCCCTCGGACTTGGCGAGGGAGGCTTGGTTGTCGGGCCAGGATTCCCTGGACCGACTGAGGGCCTCCACCGCTGAAAAAAAACGCTTTTTTACTAAGCAGGCATACTATGAGGAGGGGGAGAAAACAGGTCGTCTATTAGCCAGGATTGCCAGGTCCCAGCAAGCGTCCCCGGCTATCGGAGCGATCCGAGACTCCCGGGGGCGGCTGGTGAATGACCCTGAGCAGATCATTGCCGTATTGGCGACATTCTACTCTGATCTGTACAAGCCTTGTGACGACTACTCTGATAGCGAGCTGCAGGCGTACATGGACGCTGTGACCCTTCCGGCTCTGGACGGACGGGCCCGAGCGGAATTGGACGCTCCCCTTACCCTTGATGAACTTCTGGAGGCGGCTGCCTCCTTCCCTACTTGTAAGGCCCCGGGAGATGATGGAATCCCCGTGGAAGTCTACACCCAGTACAGGGAGGTGATCCTCCCCGGTTGCTGGAGGTCTTCAACGCCTCGTTTGAGTTAGGACAACTCCCACCTTCTATGGCAAGGGCTACTATTATCCTTCTGTTGAAACCGGGCAAGGATCCACTTGATCCAGGCTCATACAGGCCCATTTCCCTCTTGCAGAGTGACATAAAAATCCTAGCAAAGGCTCTAGCTATGAGGGTAAATAAAGTTATCCTGTCCATAATACACCCCGATCAGGCGGGGTTTATGCCCAGCAACTCCACTGCGACCAACCTCCGGCGCCTTTACCTCAACATGCAGACCCCCTCAGATTCCGTCGGCCGCAGAGCACTGTTGTCACTTGATGCTAATAAAGCTTTCGACAGTGTTGGCTGGCGGTATCTATGGGCTGTGCTGGACAAGTTTGGCTTCGGCCCCAACTTCCTTAGATGGGTGAGGCTGCTATACGGTGCGCCTCAGGCGGCCGTGCGGCTGTCAGACAGGATGTCTCAGGCCTTTGCTCTGGGCAGGGGGACCAGGCAGGGATGTCCCCTGTCCCCCCTGCTCTTTGCGCTGGCAATCGAGCCTCTGGCGGCCCTGGTGCCGAATTGCCCTGCTGTTAAGGGCTTCCGCTACGGTGACCTGCATGAGAAAATCATGCTATACGCCGACGACATGCTTTTATTTTTGGAGGATGCGGAGGAGTCCCTAGCTCAGGTGATGTCCCTTGTGGCGGGGTTTGGTCATTTTTCAGGCCTCACCATAAATTGGACTAAGTCCGCTTTGATGTTTCTGGACGGGACTCCCCCGACTGATAGTGGCCGTACATGTCCTGTCCCTGTAGTATCTTCCTTTAAATACTTGGGGGTACACGTCTCCCCCAAGGTAACTGATTACTGTCGCTTAAACGTATTTCCCCTACTGTCCCGGTTCAGAGACAAGATACACATATGGAACAGACTTAAAATGTCTCTGGCAGGTAAGACCAATCTCATTAAAATGATCTTAATGCCACAGCTGTTATACTTACTTCATAATTCCCCGGTAGTCATCACCCTAAAAACCTTCCGAGTGGTCAACTCTCTTTTTAGGCAGTTGCTTTGGCATATTAAAGCCCCAAGGATTAAGCTGGAACAATTGCAGCGCCCTAAGGAGGGAGGGGGATTGGCCCTTCCCAACCCATGGGTTTACTACCTGGCGGCGCAGCTGCAGCACCTGATCGGCGCCATGTCCCCAACCCCGGCCGGCTCCTCGGCCAGGCTTCTGCTGCTTGGCTCGGGAGCCACGTCGATACCTGAGGGACTTGAGGCCCAGCAGTTTCATAAGGCCAACAAGAAAATGCCCACTTTCGCACTCATCCAAAAAGTGTGGAACAAGGCTAGGCAGCTCCAGGGAGTCACAGGGTTCACTGAATTCAGCCCAATATGGGAAAATAACTCTTATGTGGAATTGGCCAAAATAGATCAGGGTCCCAGATGGCAACGATTGGGCATAACTTTTCTTAAACAGATCTTTCATGGCGGTGCGCTGCTTCCGTTTCACACCCTACAGTCCAAATACGGGCTTCCCCATTCCATGTTTTTCTATTACTTGCAGCTGCAACATGCAATCAGGGCCCATGGGGATGCGGTGGAGTGGGTTCATTCCCCCACTCCGGTGTTCCGCATCTTGCGGGCCGCCTCTGAGACTAAGGGTATCATTTCTCAATGCTACAACATGTTGCTTGGCTCCTTTTTGGAGGCTCATCCTATGAGAGTGGCGGTTCAGTGGGAGGCTGATGTTGGACCGTTGTCAGGAGAAATGTGGGAGGAGGCGCTGCTGGCAGTCAACAGCTGCTCGTTGAATGTGGCACAGAAGGTATCACAGCTGTACATTCTTCTGCGGGTTCACTATACCCCGGTAAAACTTTTCAAAATGGGTAGGGTCCCAGACCAGATGTGTAACAGGTGCAGGGTGATGTCTGGGGATTTGATTCACCTGCTATCGCGCTGTCCCAGGCTCCATAGGTTCTGGAAGGGAGTTCTGGACACGCTCAATTTAGTGTTTCAGACTTCCGTTCCCCTAGAGCCAGTCCATTGCCTACTTGGTGTACTGGAGGGAGTGGTAACGGAGGAGTTGACGCGAATAGCTTTTAACAGGGCTCTATTCCAGGCCAGGAGGGCCATTCTCCTGAAGTGGAAGCTGGAGACACCCCCCACACTTAAATTCTGGATACAACACATGGGCAGGATGCTTATCATGGAAAAATACATATACCAGCATAGGGGTACTGCGGACAAATTTGATAAGTTATGGGATGCGTGGCTTGCCACGCCAGGCTTGAGCCCTATGGAACTGGTACAGACGAGGTTGCTGGGTGGTACTTAGTCTTGCACAGTATTTGGGGGGGGAAGGTCGTAGGGGTACACTAACGGGTGCAGCTACCAAATGTTTGAATGTTGATGGAGAAGCTTCTGTGTATAGTAATGTATATGCTACGCATGACATGTCACACTGTAACGTATTCTCCATGTTTGTTTTGTGAGCAATAAAAACCTTTCTGATTTAAAAAAAATATATTCTACCAAACACTAGATCAAACAGTCAACAAATATCACAAAGACAAGTCACAATGCAACAAACAACAGAACAAAAGCACCTTGCTGTATAGGGAGGGATACAAAGGGATGTACTTTTGCAAAGGAAGTGCGTTTGTGTCTGTCTATTTATGCTGTCTGCGTAGTTCACTAAGTGGCCCGGGTCCACTTCCAATTTCACTGTTTGCGCCGTTCCCGAGTTGTGAGCATGCGTACAGAGGTGCTGACCATGGTCTGCTTCATGTGCGCATGCACGATCCGGCCGGCCCTTCATTTGCATGGGGTCACGGCTCATTTCAATGTAACACGCCCACGTCCTTCCTAATTTGAATTACTCCGCCTTACGCCTCAGAATTAACGTTACACTGGCGCTAATTTCTGCGCAAATACTACAAGGATACGGTGATTGCGCCTCTACATTGCGCCGGTCTAACGTAAAGGAGGTGCGCTACGCTGGTCAAAATATGCGCCAATGTACGTGAATCTGGCCAATACTTTTTAATTAAAGTGGTCCACACAATCTGGTAAGCACATACCCTATTAAGAGCACTTCGGGTGAAGGTTACTAGATGGTGGAGGCTGTATTAGCACTTGGATCATCTGTATGAACACCAACTAAAGCATCCCATCAAGGGATTTCTTTTATGAACTGTGATATGCAACAAACTCCTAACCAATTACTAGTTGCTGCAATTTTGCACAAATTTTATATGCACGGACTTTACACTATAGTTTATTTTTGCATGTGATGTTATGTTTATTTCCTATCAATTGAGTGTTTAATTATTCTATCCTTACATTGGGATCCTCCTAAGTGAGTGTGTCCCAGGAGTCAGGCATTATTCACACTGGTGAATATCTCACTAGCGCTCTCTCTCCTACTTTGCATGCTATGCCATGTTTGCGTAAGTTGTACGTCCAGCGTAAAGTTATTCCCCATAGATGAGGCGCACCCCAGCAATAGACATGCAAAGGTCTGCCCCAGAGAACACAGGCCGGCGTATTGGGCGTACGTTACGTTCACGGCGTACATAGTGATCCGGCATAGCTTAGGCAGTTGTGCCGGCGTTGTTGTGAGCATGTGCATAAGGGTGCTGTTTCATGCGTCCATGTCACGGCTACGTCACGGCGCATGCACAGTTCGTGATACAGCGGGCGTAAAACACTGCACAATGCTCGGACTATCATTTGCATGGGGTCACGCCCACTTCCACTTACGCTTGCCTGCGCCTTCGAAAATACGCTACACTGGCGTATCTTGGTGACCAATAGCTTGCTGAATACAGTGCATGCCTCACGCTGAGCCGGCGTAGTGTACTGTGTGTGCGCTACACCGGCGTAAATGTGCACCCACTCTCTGTGAATCTGGGCCATTATCTTTTGTACTGATGTTTATGTGTGATTCTAAGGCCGCGTACACACGATCAAATCTATCTGCTGGAAACGGTCGGCCCGACCGTCCCAGCAGACAGATTCGACTGTGCGTACGGGTGAGCCGACGGATTTGGCCACCCGACAGATTTCAAAGCATGCTTTGAAATCTGTCGGCTGGGAACCCGTCCGCCCGACATGTCTGCTGGTTAGTACGCTAACCAGCAGACATGTCTTTTCGCACACGCGTGGTTTCGACGCATGCGCGGAAGTGTTTTACTTCCTGGTGCAGTGACGTGGCGGCGTCAACGTCACCGCCACGTCATTGCGCCGTCTGGCGGCGGGGATTTTGGTTTGTTTGTGTGTACACGATCAAACCAATACGTCCCCAGCAGACAGATTTGTTCAAATAGTTTGGCCCGACCGATTTGAACAAATCTGTCTGCTCGTGTGTACGCGGCCTTAGAATCAATTTGTTCCACGGGGGTATAAGGTGTGCAGTTTATGTGTGGTGTGTAAGCAGGTAGGCTCAAAATCTATTAATCCCTGCCCAATATTCAGCGTAATTTAACCAAGCCAGGACCTGGTCTCCCTGAGGCACCCCCTCTAAATTATACAGTTGGGAATTATGGTGGGTTTCTGAAAAGTTGGTTGTATGGGTCCCTGTGATATGTAATGAAAGCCCTTTGTGATAGCTTGATAGCTTTGGTAGTGACAGGTACTCTCTATGGAGAGATCGTTGGTGTATTAAACCCCTGATCCTTCCTCTGCCCTCCAAGACATTAGGTCAAACAGAGATCTGATCGGCTGCTTCCCAGTCTGTATCGGGAGCACAGCACCAAAACTGGAAATGTTAAAAATCCTAATTGTTTCCAGCTTAACTTATTACAGAGGAGATGGAAAAAAATATTCTTTATGGTTATCTAGCCTAACTATTTACATTAGTCCCATGCTCCATGGTGGAATGGGAGCACCCGGGTAAGGGCAGCAGGTGGTGGTGCCGGGTGCCCACTCCTGAGCCATGTAAAAGTGATTGGGCGGCTGTTTTACCTGAAAGCCGATCACCGTACACAATCTTGGTATAACTGCTTCCTATCTAGGACAAATATATAAGTACACTGGACGGGAAGTGGTTAATTTGATAAACAGTAAAATTAATAGTACAATGTGATAAACATGCAATTGATAGAAAAAACTCTAACCCATAAAAATGCTTAAAATATTTTCAGTGAAATAGTGGTTAATGCAGGATAAAGAAGGCACTGGTTTTATATACAGGTCATAATCAGGATATGTAGGGGGTGGGGAAATTATTCATTTTGGCAGTTATGATGTTAGGTCTGGTTGAACCTTGCAAACTAAACAGCAAATTAATCACATCTGCAATTATCTTTTTTACCCACTAGATGGTGCTATGGTATTTTCTTTGTTTTCTATGCATACAATTGATCGCTTTGCTTTCAAATACAAAAAAAAAAGAAAAAAGAAAGAAGATTATATTGTTTTTAGCATATTAAAGTGACACTAAATTCAGGTTTAAAGAAATACAATTCTATTCCTTTATGATCTCAGTATAAATATGGCATGTATTCTTTAAAGGCAAAAATTCATGGACTATTTATCTTCGAGTGAATTGCCCCCAGTGACACTTATCTAAAAGACTATGGCCCGGATTCACAGCCAACGGCGCATCTTTGTGCGGGCGTAGCGTACCTTTTTTACGCTACGCTGGTGCAACATTGAGAGGCAAGCATGCTATTCACAAAGAATATGCGCTCAATGTTGCGCCGGCGTAGCGTATAGTTGTTGGCGTAAGCCGACGTAAGTCAAAGTAGGTGGAAGTGGGCTGGAAGTGGGCATGATATATTGAAATGAAGCGTGACCCCATGCAAATGATGGGCTGAGCTTCAAAAAACGAACGGCGCATGTGTCGTATCTTGGACGCATCCCAGTGCGCATGCTCACAGTTACGTCAAAATAGCTGCCTAAGATACGTCAAAACACTGCCTACGACGTGAACGTAACCTACGCACAGCCCTATTCACGTAGTACTACGTAAACAACGTAAAATACGATGGCTGTTCCCTGGTCCATACCTTTTGAATGGGTTGCGCCTCCTATATGAGGAATAACTTTATGCTGGACGTAACCCTTACGCAAATCGCTTAAAACATGCGCCGGACGCAAGTACGTTCGTGAATCGGCGTATTTTACTAATTTGCACATTTAACATGGGTACGCCGAATGTGTCCAGAGTAACTATGCGCCCACGATACGCCGGCGGCGGCGCACATTTGTACTTATGACGGCGTATCTTTAGATACGTCGGTGTAAGTCCAACGTGAATCCGGGTCTATGCATTTATAATGTTGTTGTTAACCACTTAAGCCCCGGACCATTATGCAGGTTAAGGACCTTGCCCCTTTTTGCGATTCGGCACTGCGTCGCTTTAACTGACAATTGCGCGGTCGTGCGACGTGGCTCCCAAACAAAATTTACGTCCTTTTTTGCCCACAAATAGAGCTTTCTTTTATATATATTTTTTTTTTTTAAAAGAAAATGCAATATTTTAAAAATGTTGCTGTAATATCCCCAAAAAAGATATAAAAAAATATTTCTTTCCTCAATTTAGTCCGATACGTATTCTTCTACTTATTTTTTTTAAAAATAAAATTGTGTTTATTGATTGGTTTTGCGCAAAATTTATAGCGTTTACAAAATAGGGGATAGTTTTATGGCATTTTTATATTTAAAAAAATGACTAGTAATGGCAGCGATCAGTGATTTTTTTCATGACTGTGACATTATGGCAGACACATCGGACACTTTTGACACTTTTTTGGGACCATTGTCATTTACACAGCGAAAAGTGCTATAAAAATGCACTGATTACTGTGAAAATGACAATGGCAGTGAAGGGGTTAACCACTAGGGGGCGCTAAGGGGTTAAGTGTGCCCTAAGGGAGTGATTCTTACTGTAGGGGGGCATGGCTGTAGCTGTGACGTAACTGATCATCGTTCCCTATATCAGGGAACAGATGATCAGTGTCACTGCCACACAGAACAATGGGGAAGGTGTGTTTACACTCATCTCTCCCCAGTCTTCAGCTCCTGTGACCGATCGCGGGACACCAGCGGCGATTGGGTCCATGGGTCCCGCGGGCCCAGTCACGGAGCTTTGGACCGGGTCGTGAGCTTGCGCGCTTGCGACCCAAAGGCAACATACAGGTACGTGCTTGTGCCCAGCCGTGCCCTTCTGCCGACTTATATCGGCGTAAAGGGGTCCTTAAGTGGTTAAAGTGACCCTCTGGTTTAAAAAATAAATAAAAACATCAATGTATCAAAAAAGTACCTTCTACCACTATCAGCCCCCTGATATCTCTAGATTTCTTCTCTCTTTTTTTTTTTTGAAGCTGTGATCCTTTCATTCTCCATGGCTGTATGTTGGAAAGTAGCCACCCTTCCTTTCTTGCTACCAAGATGGAGAAATGGCCTAGGGATTATAGATTTTGGACTATGGGATTTGTAGTGTGTATACCTCCCAACTTTTTGAGATGGGAATGAGGGACGTCTATCAGAAAAAGTATGCAGGCATAGGACCCATTACCACGACCCCTTAAAGTAGAATTGTACAAAAAAAACAAGATTGGTTAAATCCCATAGGACTTATTTTTACCACTACTGTTCCCTTATATTGGCTTTTGCAATTTAAAAGATTTAGAAATCAGGTGAAAGGTTTAGGGCTGGAAAACACCTTTTCGTAGATAAAAAGTGAATTTTATATACAACTCTATAAATCAGACCACAAGGAAAGTGCAGCGCTCAAAAATACATATCATGACAATAAGTATGAGTGTATAATAGATGGGACTGAAGTCCCTAGACGTGATATATGAATATTAGGGTTGTCCAGATACCGATACTAGTATCGTTATCGGTACCGATACCAAGTATTTGCGGGAGTACTTGTACTCGCGCAAATGCTCCCGATGCCTAAATAGAATACTTTTTTTGTATTTATCAACATGTTCTGTGAAAATTCTTTGAGTTTTTTACTACTGCGTGACAAGCAAATTTTTGTATTCATTTTTACTCATTTTTATTCTTTTATAATGTCTTGTGTTAGAGTTCTTCATAATTCTAAAGAAAATATCCTTAGTCTGTATTGTGGTTTGAAAATTGTCACATGACATTTAAAAAAAGTATCGGTATTCAGTATCGGCGAGTACATGAAAAAAAGTATCGGTACTTGTACTCGGTCCTAAAAAAGTGGTATCGGGACAACCCTAATGAATATATCACGATGTGATGAAAGAACAATGAATAAATAAAAAAATGAAAAAAAGTCCATGTAGTTATCTTCCACCAAACAAATGATAAAAAATGTTAGTCAATAATTAGACAAATAAAAGTCCATAAAAGTAGGTAACACCACGTGAAGATGTTCTGATGACAACTGTCTTCTGTTAGGTGAAGAGTGACCACCACCAAAGCAACGAATGGAGGCTTACCAGAGAGGGTGGACTTATAGTGGCATACGTCGCTGTAAGTCAAAACGAGCTAGTATGTGCGATTCACAATCGGGCACAAATGGAATGGTATATGAATCTTCTTAGCTGATAGGTGATGAGGCATGCGGTCGTATGGAAGCTTCACATCAATATCACGGTAACGGTATTTCCAGGAACCTTCCAGGACAGCTATTTGAGAGATCATTGGCTCCACCCTCTATGTAATACTTATAGTTGCCAACAGTCCAGATTTTCCCAGGAGAATCCTGAATGTTGGACCCTTGTTGCAAATTATGCTTGTCCCAATTTTTTCCCAGGGATTTCGCTTTTGTCCTTGAAAATCTAAGGCCGCGTACACACGATCAGACCGGTCTGATGAAACTGAAGTTCGCTTTCGTCGGTCCAAACCGATTGTGTGTAGGCCCCATCGGTCCGTTATCCTTCAATCAAAAAACAAAGGGCTTGCTTTAAAATTGAACCGATGGGCGTGCGTACTAACAATCGGTTTTGACCTATCAGTTAGCCGCCCATCGGTTCAATTTTAAAGCAAGCCCTTTGTTTTTTGATTGAAGGATAACGGACCGATGGGGCCTACACACAATCGGTTTGGACCGACGAAAGCGAACTTAAGTTTCATCAGACCGGTCTGATCGTGTGTACGCGGCCTTAGATTTTCAAGGACAAAAGTGAAATCCCTGGAAAAAAAATCGGGACAAGCATAATTTGCATAGTTTGAAACCCGCGCATGCTCAGAATCAAGTCGACGCATGCTTGGAAGCATTGAACTTCTTCTTTCTCAGCACGTCGTTGTGTTTTACGTCACCGCATTAGTTTTTTTTAACCGATGGTGTGTAGGCACATCAGTCCATCAGTCAGCTTCATCGGTGAACCGTTGAAAACGATCCGTCGGACCGTTCTCATCGGATGGGCCGATCGCGTGTACGCGGCTTTAGAGGTCGAAAGTTAAGAGAACTTTTGTGTGATCGTGTGTATGCAAGCCAAGCTTGAGCAGAATTCCGTCTGAAAAACCATCCAAGGGATTTCCTATGGAAAATCCCATTGTGTGTACGGGGCATTAGTGTGGGTAAAAATGCATGTTTGTTTTTTGCATTTTTGTTGAAAGGCGGCTTTAAAGCAGAGCTCCACCCAAAGGGGAAGCTCTGCTTATCTGCCTCCTTTCCCTCCCAGATTTGGCACCTTGTGGGGGGAAAAGGGAGCGCTTCGAGCGGATACCTGGTTTTGAAAGGTACCCACTCCCACTTTCTGTTGAGTTTGCAGCAGCAACTCAACCAGAAGTTTGGCCCTCGCCGCAGACGGCCCATTGAGTGCAATGCATGCGCAGTAGGTAACGGTCTGTGAGGCCGCAAGGCTTCATTGCTGGTTTCCTTTACTCAAGATGGCGGTGCCAAGACTCGAGAGCCAATTCAAGAATCAGCTTGGCTGAAGACACTGTGGGATCCCTGCATATCTCCCAACTGTCCCTGATTTCGAGGGACTGTCCCTGATTTGGAGCAATGTCCCTCTATCCCTCTTTCCTTCTCATTTGTCCCTTATTTTGGTCTGATCTATATAGTTGTATATAAAATGCACTTTTTATCTTTCCAAAAGTGTTTTCCAGCGCTAAACCTTTCATCTGTTTTCTAAATTGCTGCATTTGTAAATTCCAAAAGCCAATATATAGGAATAGTCGTGGTAAAAAAAAAGCACATGTGGGTTTGCCCAATCTTGTTTTTTTGTACAATTCTCCTTTGGGGGCGTGGCAAGGGGTGTGTTCTATGCCTGCACACATTTGCTGATAGGTGTCCCTCATTCCCATCTCAAAATGTTGGGAGGTATGTCCCTGGACAGGTAAGTGCCCTTATAGTAAAAGACGTCAGCTATTTGTAGCCAAAGGTCACCCAATGTAGCTGTTACCTTGTATTTCTCAATGAAACTTCTGAACATAATTTAGAACTCTCTTCTTTTCACACTGCATCAGCTGCAGAACAAATAGCGGCTGTCAAAATGAAATGAATTTCCAGTAATATCGGCAGGGAGGTGGACAGGGAAGAACACTGGTTCTGCTAATCTGGGCACAAGTGTTTTCATTAGCATCACGCCTGTGCAGAGGCTGCCAGAACACTGGGAGAAAGTACAGCCGTCCCAAACACCACCTAACATGATTGTTCTGTGACCATGGGATGGTAAGCCATGATTTCTTCATCACTCGTACTCTTTTCTCCATCCTTCTTCATTTTGGACAGTAAGCTTTTTTGGTGGGGGGAAATAACTGACATTTTGATTTTATATTAACATGGTAGTCTGGGAACATGGGACTTTGGTTCCATTTTGATAAATAAGCAAATAGGGCATCACTCTTATAGCAGGGCACAACCCTGGCAGCATGTAGCCCCTTTACATTTAGCAAAATAGGTCTGCATTTTAATTTGTATCCTGGGTCCAATTCTCATTCATGTGTAACACCCCCTTGCTTTCGGTACGGGCACTGCGCTGGAGTTAGTGGGCGAGTGAGAGAGTTGTTTTGCTCCCATTCATAATTTGTCAAATTGCAGGCTGCTGCTATTTCAGAACTGTCCTGTAGGTCAGTCTGCGACCCAGGGGTGTGATTACACCCCTGGGCGACAGTTGGCGCTATAGGGGTTCTGGCGGAGCCGCTTTTCCCCAGCAGCCAATTGGAGGAGTTTTTCCGTCGCTGGGCATGCTGGGGAAGGGTATATCTGTGGCAGCTGCCGCGTGTTCTGGTTTGTCAGTTTTTTTTCTCTGCGCGGGGTCCACGTTCCAGGTGCGGCATCCACCTTCAGGGTGCGCGCATCCATGGACCCCGCCTGCATGGCCCACCTGACCGGAGCTGCCTGCTCCATGGAGACCCATCCAGATGTTGATAGGGGCCCCAGTGACTTACTGGGTCCCCAACCTTACTGAGAAAATCCCAGGCTGTATGCCATTCAGTGGGGGATCGGCTTGAGGAGAACCCGGAGGCAGGTTATCCAAAAGGGTTTGAACAAACCATCGGGGATCTGGTCACCGGGATTGACAGGTACATGTCAGCTGTCAAGCGGCGACCCCTTTAATTGCATTTACTGGGAGGATTCGCTCAATCCGTATTGTTCTCTTGAGTACCGAAGTGCTAGGTCTGTGGCAGAGGCCCGAGCCAGGTCTGTAATAGAGGCCTGTTCCTCCCAGCAACTTACAAGTGACACTTTGGCTGCCAGACTTATAACAAGGGTCTGTCCGGAGGCACGTCACCCACTCTGGCTAGAGTGGCGACGAACTGTATCTACTACTACTGAGAGCAGAACTGCTCTGTTTCTTATCCAGGCCTGATACCGCACTGTTCTCTATTGCTACATCAACCTTTCCTATCCCCTGTTGATGTTGGCCGTTTTTGGGCCCTGGAATAAAGCATTTGAAAACTCATCTGATGACTGGACATTCGCTCACTGCTACTACTCACTGCTACTACCCCTAGACACACTACAAGCTAACTTAATACGCCAATCCCAAACAACAACAAGTGGCTCCTTCGGGGGTGAGCGCTACACATGACTTGTGCAGATAAGTAGTTTTGTTAGTATAGTCAAGGTTTGGGGTAATTGAACACAACAAATGTTGCTATAGACCGGGGATTTGCAATAAGTGGACCTCCAGCTGTTGCAGAACTACAAGTCCCATTAAGCATAGCAAGACTCTGACAGCCACAAGCATGACACCCAGAGGCAGAGGCATGATGAGACTTGTAGTTTTGCAACATCTGGAGGTCCACTAATTGCAAATCCCCGATCTATAGCAACATTTGTTGTGTTCAGTTACCCCAAACCTTGACTATAATAAAATAAAAGTACTTATCTGCACAAGTCATGAATGAGAATTGGACACAGGGTACAAATTAACCACTTCCCTACGGGCGTACGACTATATACGGCCGCAGGGTGGCTCTAATTCTCCGGGCCGCCGTGTTTTCACGGCAGCCCCTTTCTTCGTTCCCAGCGCACGCTCCAGAGCGCGCAGCGGGGAACTTGTGTACTGGCCGTGTCCCTTGTACACAGCCAATCACAGATCGCCGCGAATCGGCCGTTTGCGATGCGATCTGTGTGGCCGTTTGCGATGCGATCTGTGCGATCATTGCCGGCTCTCACAATGACAGCGTCCTGTCACTGGAGAGAGGAGACCGATCTGTGTCTCTTGTACATAGGGACACAGATCGGTCACCCCCCAGTCACCCCCCCTCCCCCCACAGTTAGAACACTATACAGGATACACATTAACCCCTTCCTCACCCCCTAGTGTTAACCCCTTCCCTGCCAGTCACATTTATACAGTAATTAGTGCATATTTATAGCACTGATTGCAGTATAAATGTGAATGGTGCCAAAAATTTGTCAAAAGTGTCCGATGTGTCCGCCATGATGTCGCAGTCGCAATAAAAATCGCAGATCGCCGCCATTACTATTAAAAAATAAAATACTAAAAAAAAATTATTCTGTCCCTTATTTTGTAGGCGCTATAACTTTTGCGCAAACCAGTCGCTTATTGCGATTTTTTTTTTAATTACCAAAAATATGTAGAAGAATACGTATCGGCCTAAACTGATTTTTTTTTTTAAATTGGGCTATTTTTTATAGCAACAAGTAAAAAATATTGTATTTTTTTCAAAATTGTCGTACTTTTTTGTTTATAGCGTAAAAAATTAAAACCGCAGAGGTGACCAAATACCACCAAAAGAAAGCTCTATTTGTGGGGGAAAAAGGACACCAATTTTGTTTGGGAGCCATATCGCACGACCGCGCAATTGTCAGTTAAAGCGACGCAGTGCCGCAAGCTGAAATTTCACCTGGTCAGGAAGGGGGTTTACATGCCCAGTAAGGAAGTGGTTAAAATGCAGACCTGCATTTTATTTAAATATGAAAACATATTACCAGAAACATGCATATCCCTACTATAGACCAAGGGTCTCTAAACTGCGGCCTGTCGGCCAGATCTGGCCCTTTGCTTGCCTTTATCCAACCCTTGGGGCACTATTCCTTCCACTGATATCAGGCACTATTCTTCCCAGTGACACTAGAGATGGGGAACAAATTCTCCCACTGAAACCAATGATGGGGCAACATTCTTCCCAGTGACACCAGAGATGGGGAACCAATTTTCCCACTGACACCAAATGATGGGGCAACATTCTTCCCAGTGACACCAGAGATGGGGAACTAATTCTCCCACTGACACCAATGATGGGGAAGATTGCAAAAAGCAGTCTAGCTGCTAATTAGCCAATAGAATGGCTATTACATAAAAGCTGGCCACCGGCTGAAGAAAACAATGTCGGGATGATGCCTGTAGCTGCAGGTATTTACCACCTGAAACTGTCAGCGTATATGTACGTTAGGTGGTCTTCAAGTGGTTAAAGTTGAGCTACTAAAACAGAATTGAGTCTGGATAAGTGTTGCTTAGTCATTCACGGGAAGCTTTGTATTCTATGAATGAATACATGACTTATTCTTCTGATTGGGAGAGATTGTGACATCATCTGCCCAGAGGCGTATCTAGTGAAAACGGCGCCTGTGGCAAGCACTGAAACTGGGCCCCTGTCAAAACATTTGAAACCTTTCAGATAGCCAGGGACAAGGAGGGACGCAGTGCGACGAGGACAGAGAGGGACACTGGGGACCACTGGCAGCTGGTGCTGAAAATGTGGGGGGGGGGCACAAGCAAACAAAAATCAATTGCAGCCACTGTGCCCATCAATGGCCAGTCATCTGAAATCATGGGGGCACCTGTCACTCCCCTCCCCAGGCCAAGTAGCAATATCAGCAACTGCTGTGCCAGCGCTGCACTTCAGTAGGCTGGCCGCGATGACGGGAGCTGCATTAGTGCGGGAGGTGGCCGCAGGAGGGTGGTGGGGTTTTTTTTGTGCGGGGTAGCTTTTTGCCGCCCCCCTCCTCATGGCGCCCATGTCACTTGCCATGGCTGCCATACCCTAGATACGCCACTGCATCTGCCCACCTCTCAACCTCAGGCAGTCAGAGGAAGCTTTGTATTCGTTCAGAAAATACAAAGCTGCATGTGAATGGCTAAGCAGCACTCAGCCCAACACTCGAAACACAGTGCTGTATACTGTATGTAGCTGAGGCTGCATACAGTTTATATCGGTTCATCTGTAATTTTTTTTTTAAATAGTTAATTTTGACCAGCTTGGTCCAAACCAACTAATTCAACTTCACTAAGCTTTAAACTTTTAGACATCATCTAATGTTTCTCTACCTTTTACTCCCTGTAAACGTTTGCAGAAAATATTTGCAAGGAAGCTGTTGAAGAATTTTTTATAATTGGATTGTGTTGTTACAGCTGAACCAACAGAAACCTCACCACGTCCTTGATACATGTTGCTAACCTCCGACTGAGACCTTGTTATTGTTATCTGTATCTTTCAGTGTTATCTGAAGCATTGGCCCATTTTGTGTGTTTTTATTTTTATTTTTTATTATTAGATTTTCATATTTTTAACACAACATTGTTTTGCAAGTACACTGAAAGTCAAGTCAAGTAAACATGTTTTATGTTCTGTACATTAGCTTATATATGGGTCGTGGGGTTGTTTCACTAATGGTTATCGCAGGTGATATTTGTGTATTTTTGGAAATATTGCATGCAATAATAACGCAAGAGTCAATTCATCAAAGTAAAATATTGAATTTGCACTAAATATCACAAAGAAAAGTAAATATGTGAAGTAAATACTTCAAACAAACTGGGATAAATCATTAAAGTCATTACATTCGGTAAAAAAAAAAAAACATGCTAGAATGTTTTCATAGTTTCACAATATTTCTGTTTGCATTCATTCAAAGAACAATCATATACTGGTGCAATCTTAACCTGTGAAAAAAAGTGATAAAATAATTCTATGTGTAGCGCTACCCCCGCAGGAGCTGCTGGATAGATTTGGGTCGGTCTGTTACCTGTATGAATGTCTAGAGGTATGATGATGAGAACAATGACGGAATGTCCAAACTGCCGGTGTCTTTCTGTGCTTTTATCATTGCCCAACACGGCAAAACAGTGAACTTGAGGTAGATAGAGTAAAGATTCAGGCCTAAGAACGACGGAAACAATCCTGCTTCCAATGGGACTTTAACTTAACTTAACTGCCACTAGACATGTGCATTTCGTTTCGTTACGAATTCGAATTCGGACAAATTTCGGATGCATTCGAATTTCCGAATTACAAAATTAATGAATTTAAACAAATTCGAAAAAACGCAAATGAAATTCGAATTCGACTCGAATTCGAAAAAACTTCGACTCGAATTCGAAAAAACTTTGACTCGAATCGAATTCGTAAAAAAATGATATTCGAATCAAATTCGAAAACAATTTGAATCGAAAACAAATTCGAATGAAAATTGAAAGCAAGTTTGAATCAAAATCTAAAAAATATAAAATCGATTTCTAAAAAAGAATACAATAAAATAGAATATAAAATAATAAAATAATAGAATGAAAATCAAAGAATAGTAAAGAACAGAATCATTTCCAATCCGGTAGAAATAATTTCCAATTCGGTTGAAATAATTTCCAATTCGGTTGAAATAATTTCAAATTCGGTTGAAATAATTTTCAATTCGGTTGAAATAATTTCCAATTCGGTTGAAATAATTTCCAATTCGGTTGAAATAATTTCCAATTCGGTTGAAATAATTTCCAATTCGGTTGAAATAATTTCCAATTCGGTTGAAATAATTTCCAATCCGGTTGAAATATCATCGAATTTGGTTGAAATATTAACGATAGCAGATGAAATATGATCGAATTCGAATCCGGTAGAAATATTATCGAATCCGGTAGAAATGTTTTCAAATTCAACCGTTTTTTTTCGAATTTCCATAGAAAACAAATTTAACAAATTTAACGAATTTATCTTAACAAAATTAATTAAATAATGAATTAAAACGAAGCGAAATAAAACAAATTTTTTTCCTTTTGCACATGTCTAGTCGCCACTCCAGCCGGAGCGGGTACAGCGCACCTGGACAGTCTCTCTCACAGAACTGGCAGCCAGAATATCATTGAGAATCTTGAGAAGGAAAACAAGTCTCTGACACAGACTTGACTAAAATAGAAAATAGGAGTGGGACCTCTGCCACAGGCCCTTTGCTTTAGAACACAATTCGTTAGGTGAATCCTTCTCAAGATTCTTGATGCCTGAATCTCCCCCAGGTAGTCTTTTTCAAATAGTCACCGACTGACAGGTTGCCATTAGACAAACTCCCAGTGTGCGGTCACCTCGATTCCCCGATGGCTCGTCTAGGCCCTATTGGCCCTATTGGATTGCCTCTCCTCAGACTGACTCCCCACCGAACAGCACAACTCGCTTGGGATCTTCCTTTCAGAGATAGGGGACCCATTAAGTCACTGGGCCCCATCACAGCTTCAAGGGTCACTAAAGGAAAACATTTTTTGGGCTGAAATGACTGTTTACAGGGTATAGAGACATAAAAGTTAACTGATTCCTTTTAAAAATGATTAAAAATAGATACAAATAAATCATATGATCAACCTACAGTTCTAGTTTCGTTTTTGCTGTTATTTCCTGTCTCTCTGATGTACAGAGCCAGAGAGCCAATAGAGGACAGTGATGGTTTGTCTAAAACTCCTCAGCACCAACCCCTTTGCAGTTTACACACAGTAATCACACCTCCTTGATTAGTGACCAAAGTGAGAAAGCTCCCAGCACTGTGGTTATAAGGAAACAGACAACCAGGAAGTGGGGAGATCAGAGCAGAATTACAGCAACATCAAAGCAAAAAACGAACAATGAGGACATGAAAACAGCACTGCAGTAAGGTAAAGGAAGCTATTTGACCCTTTCAGTTGCTCTGGGCCAACATCATCCCGGAACCAAGATCAACGCGTGACACTTTCCCCCTCGACCTGGTAGGCCATATCGCTGGGGCCTGTGATGTGCGCACACCCTGAAGGTGGGTGCCGCACCCGGATCCAGTCACAAACTCTCCCGCCAAAAAGGCGTCCGCTCAAGAAGTACCCTCCTCCAGCATGCCCGTGAAGGAAAAACCCCTCTGATTGGCTGCTGGCAAGAAGGCGCTCTGACCTCCACTGCCACCACCTGCTGCCCTGGGGTGGAAAAGCACCTCAGGAACACAGAATGAACTGACAGCCCAGCTAGAACGGAAGCTGAATTTGTACAAATCACCTGGATGAGAGCTACATAACTCTCTCATCCCCCTCTAAATTTGAAATTACACCTGGACTGAAAGTACACAGGCACTACATATGCATGAAGGTAAAAACCTTCTGACTCCAAAATTGCTCTGTAAAATTATACAACTTTGGAGTCGGCTAGTGTGACGCCGGCATTTCATACTTCTGATTTATGCCTGCTGTACCATGTACTTGTATGAGATAGTATCCTGTTCTCTTTGTATTGTTTCCTTTGAGTGAAATCCCTGGTGTTCTTACCAGTCCCTCTGCTTTCCTTTTAAAAACTGACCACACTAAGCAGGAAAGCACAGCGTGGTCAGTTATCTAGCTCTATTGAGAACTCAGCCTTCTCTTCTCCTCCTGCTATGATTAAACACTAAATACCGTGTGAAACGCGTCAGCTCTGCCGGTATGCTGTGACGTGTAGTGCTGTTTTTCTATCTTGGATTTTTACAATCAAGGCAACTTTTGTTCGGAGTTCGGCTGTCCAGAAGAATCCGTTCTTTTGTTTTGCAATCTCATATGCATTGCCTGTACCTGTGGTCCCGGGGGAAGCACTTATTCTGAAGATTTCCACACCTGAGCGGTTTTTCTTTTTTGCTCTCCTCCAATGACAGCCATTCACTAGAAAGCTCAGTGGGCTGTTGCTTCTCCTCCCCCTAGCTCTTAAGACTCGTATACACTATCACATTTTCTGACGGGAATTGTGTGATGGCAGGCTGTTGTCGGAAAATCCGACCGTTTGTATGCTCCATGGGAAAATTGTTGTCGAATTTTCCAACAACAATTGTGAGATAGCATGCATTAAAATTTTCCGACAACAATCTGTGCTGACGGATTTTCCGATCGTGTGTACAAAATAGAAACACGCTCTAAAGCAATGCTAACCATAATACAATATTGGCGGAAGTTGCCCAAGGGGTGGTGCTACAGAGCTGAAAACCCATGTTGTTTCGTGTTTGTTGGCCAATAATTATTGGCTGCATTTGCTGTTTTTATGCAATACAAGTTCCTGGCCAACGCCTGTACCGCCTGAAAAACTCCTCAATGTGAAAAGGGCCTAATGTGCATAGAGCAGTGCACATGACTGCAACTAACACACTCTGTACCTTCCAAACAAATGGAGATGAGAGGAAAAGTAGAAGTTCAGAGGCTCATGTATGTGACAGACCCGACAGGACAGGGACTGCAAAAAACAAATGTAACAAATCATTTTTTTTATATAATTCTCCTTTAAGGGGCGTGGCCGGGGGTGTGTCCTATGCCTTCATACTTTTGCTGATAGATGTCCCCTTGTTCCCATCTCAAAAAGTTGGGAGGTATGATATACATAGTTACATTTATCAAAACTGGACCAGTGCAACAATGTGAAAATATCTATACCCTGACACAGATTAATGTGCTAGTGTATTTATTAATTCACCCTTAAATGTATTTTTTTTTAAATGCAATCACCTAAATCCTACTTGCTATCTGACCCTGTACAGCAAGGCTCAGATCGGGAGCAAGAGAATCAGCATGAGGAGCAAATCACTGATGCCGCGTACACACGATGATTTTACGGCTTGAAAAAAAAAAAAAACAATGTTTTTGGGCATGTAGAAAAAACGAAATTTTTCCAACTTCATCATTAAAACGACGTTGCCTACACACCTTTTTTTTTTTTTTTTTTTAAATGTTCTAGCAAAGCGCGGTGACGTACAACACGTACGACCGCACTATAAAGGGGAAGTTCCATGCGGATGATGCCACCCTTGGAGATGCTTTAGCTGATTCCGTGTTAGTAAAAGACGATTCGCGCTTTTCTGTCTGTTACAGCGTGATGAATGTGAATACTCCATTATGAACGATAGTTTTACCAGAACGAGCGCTCCGTCTCATAACTTGCTTCTGAGCATGCAAGGGTTTTTAACATCGTTTTAGCCCACACACGATCATTTTTTACAACCCGAAAAACGACATAGTTTAAAACGTCGTTAAAAAAATGCAGCATGTTCGAAAAAAAATGTTGTCGTTTTTCAGATCATTTTAAATTACATTTTTTTAAAACAACGTTTTTTCATGCCGAAAAATGATCGTGTGGCATTAGAAATCATATAAACTTGGTGGTGTGCCGCTCAAAGCGCCAGGTGCTGTTGCTCAAACATTTTTACTATTGAAACGGGTACTAGCCTGGCATGAATGTGTTCATCCAGAAAGCTCTGTAATCAAATAATAAATCAACATCAATCAGCTCCAATTATATATAGTGTAAATATATATATATAGGTAAAGACCTGCATTAGCCCCAGCAACTCCTGGTGACCACGCCCCCCTGATGACCACACCCCTGATGGCCACGCCCCTGATGCATTTTTCCCTGCCCACTGGGGCTTAGTCACTAAGCCCCCAGTGGATGGGGTGAAAGGCTTCAAGAGGTGTGAGGAAATCAGTTGCACTGCTGTGCAATTAGTGAATATGCTGATAGGAGGAGAAATACAATTTCTTTGGCAGGCCAAACAGCTCTCTTGTATGAATTTCAGTTGTGTATTTGTGTGTAGCTTTTACATTGGGTTCAGGTTTAAAAAGAGGGAGAATAAGTAAAAACAAGGGAGTTTAGAAGAATGATATGGTTGTTTGGAGGTGTTTAAGCTCGGTGTGCCCAGTTGCGGTGGTTGGGTTTTCATCCTTTGTGTGAGGAGAAGGCTGATGGTGAATTATTTATTGCTTTCCATTAATAATTTCACAGGAAGACCAGTGAGGCAGGCAATTTATTGTGCCTGTCTGAGACGTGACAATATGAGTACTAGCGTTCCTTGACATTTAAATAAATTATATCAAGGTAACACATGGTTGGTTATTAAAGACATACATGTTATAGGGATAGAAAAAATCTCTATGCGCTTTTTCAGTGTACACTATTAATTTATTTTTCTGTTTTCCGCTGTACATTTTTTTTCCCCTGAACATATATTTTATTTACTGAGAAAGCAAATCTTGTCTTTAATTCATAAGGCTTCTTCATTATTGAAACCGTCACTTACATCCAAAAGAATGGAAGTTTAACCCCGTCCTGTCTGTTGCCTGGGTCTTAAGATGGGGGGGGGGGGGGGGGCTTTCTGATCATGTAACCACTGTGATTGGCTGTCATAGTGATCGCATGATCTCGCGGCCTGTCCGGGGATGTCCAGAAGAGATGTGACCCTTTTCCTCCTTTTCCAGAAACTTTCCCCTACCCCTAGTTGTGTCTCTAACAGATAGGGTACCTTTCCCTGCACTACATACACTTCCAATTCTCATACAATCTTTCTCTCTCCCAATTGCATTTAGGTCTGGGCCATTCTAACACATGAATATGCTTTTTTTTTTTTTTTTTTTTTTAAAGTGTATTTTTGTGCGTGAACTCGAGAGAGAGGAGCCGGACTGCAGGAGTTGGGAGTAGGCAGACCCTCCCCCCGGAGGCAATCGCCATCCTTCTTCATGCCCCTGGTGGCAATGGCGGGTGTGAAGGGGGGCCTCCCACTCACCCCGCCCTACCTGCTCCTCTTGGGAGCCCAACTGGGGCCCAACGGGACCCCAATGGGGCAGAGGGACTCCCCCTATGAGGGAGTGAGGGGGCCTAGCCCACCCAGCCAGCCCCGTAGGTCCTTCGCCTCTCTTTATTTTAAGAGACCGCATGGCCAAAGTGCATGTGTTTTAAACCAATTTTGTGTGCGTGCAAGTGTGGTGGTTTTTGTGGGGGTGGGGGGGTGGGCGTACTAAGCACAGGCGTACCTTGCATAGCACACCCACCGGGAGCCGGGCTGAGACCACCAAACTCAATTCACATGTTGCCGAGACCGGGATCCGAACCCTTGGCTGCAGAGGTGAATGGCTTGTCAGCGCAGTGCCAATCACGTTGAGCCACCACAGCTCCCCTTACATGAATATGCTTTGATCTAAACCATTCCATTGTAGCTCTGGCTGTATGTTGAGGACCGTTGCCTGTTGGAAGGTGAACCTCCGCCCCAGTCTCGAGGCTTTTGTAGACTCTGGTGCCGCGTACACACGACCTGTTTTTCGGAATGTAAAAAATGTAAAAAAAAATTATGTCATTTAAAAACTAACGTGTGTGGCAGTGGAGGTGCGTCTATAGAGGGCGCTGGAGCGCCGCCCCCTCTTGGCTCTCGCACCACCACTGAAATAATTGAATGTATGTTATTGTTGCCGGCTGCCACTGGTCTATTCAGATGGCCGGGAGCGCATCTGAATAACGGCAGCTGGTTGGCTGTGCGTAAGTGCCTATCAGAGCCAGCGGCGACAATGGGCACAGTGATGACAATGGGCACAGTGGTGACAATGGGCACAGTGGGGAAACGTTGGCCCAGTGGGGTAACTTTGGCACAGTGGGAAAACTTTGGCACAGTGGGAAAACTTTGGCACAATGGGGACAATTAGCACAGTTGGGACAATGGGCATAGTGGCAGCAATTAAAGGGCACATTGACATCAATGGGCACAGTGTCGACAATTAAAGGGCACAGTGGTGACAATTGGCACAGTGGCGACAATTGGTGGGCACAGTGGCTGCGTTTGATGGCATGGCACAGTGGTGACAATTGATGGCACAGTGGCTGCATTTGATGGCATGGCACAGTGGGGACAATTGATGGCACAGTGGCTGCGTTTGATGGCATGGCACAGTGGTGGGAATTGATGGCACAGTGGCTGCGTTTGATGGCGGGCACAGTGGTGACAATTGATGGCACAGTGGCTGCGTTTGATGGCATGGCACAGTGGTGCGAATTGATGGCACAGTGGCTGCATTTGATGGCATGGCACAGTGGTGCCAATTGATGACACAGTGGCTGCGTTTGATGGCATGGCACAGTGGCTGCATTGGATGGCATGGCACAGTGGTGCGAATTAATGGCATAGTGGCTGCATTTGATGACATGGCACAGTGACTGCATTTGATGGCATGGAACAGTGGTGACAATTGATGGCACAGTGGCTACCTTTGATGGCATGGCACAGTGACTGCATTTAATGGCATGGCACAGTGGCTGCGTTGGATAGCATGGCACAGTGGTGCGAATTAATGGCACAGTGGCTGCATTTGATGGCATGGCACAGTGACTGCATTTGGTGGCATGGCACAGTGGTGACAATTGATGGCACAGTGGCTGCATTTGATGGGCACAGTAAGGCTGCAATTTTTTTCTTTTTTTCCGTTTGCGCCCCCCCCAAAAAAAAAACTTTGAGCACCAGCCGCCACTGGTGTGTGGGCTCCAGAGCATTTTTCACGACGTACAAAATGGCCATTAAAAATTTAGAACATGCTCGAAATTTTCATGTCCTTTTTAAAGTAAAAATTGTCGTGTGTGGGCTTTAACGATGTGAAAAAAATGCGCATGCTCAGAAGCAAGTTATGAGACGGGAGCGCTTGTTCTGGTAAAACTAGCGTTTCTTAATGGAGATAGCACATTTATCACATTAATCACGGTGTAACAGACTGAAAAGCACGAAGACTGAAAAGCGCGAATTGTCTCTCACCAAACTTTTACTAACACGAAATCAGCAAAAGCAGCCCAAAGGGTGGCGCCATCCAAACAAAACTTCCCCTTTATAGTCCCGTCATACGTGTTGTGTTGTATGTCACCCCGCTTTGCTAGAGCATTTTTTTGTTCACTATCGTATGTAGGCAAGATCGGCTTAATAATAATCTGGTTGAAAAAAACTATTTTTTTTAGACCATTAAAAATGGTCATGTGTACACGGCATAACAGGTTTTCTTCTAAGATTGCCCTGTACCATCAACTCTGACCAGCTTCCCTGCTGAATAAAAGCATCCCCACAACATGATGCTGCCACCACCAGGTTTCACGGTGGGGATGGGGTGTTCAGGGTGATGTGCAGTGTTAGTATTCATTAACACTTTGGGGCTGATTTACCAAGCCTTTGCGCCATGATTCATGGTGCAAAGGCAGGAGTAACAGCCGTTTTGACATTTACTAAAGAAATACGCCGGCAGTGCAGTGTATTTCTTTAGTTACTATAATGCCTAGTGCACCCAGGAGAGGGCGCATGGTGCGCCTGTATAGACCTGGCGCACGACATTAAGAAATGTAATTAGACAGGGTTTGGTCGGGAGTTTATTAGGGGGGGTGGGGTGATGTGGGGAAGTGTAGTGACATGTGTTTGTTTGAGTGTTACGGGCCGAATTGAAAGTGAAAGTGACGTGTTCCTGAAAGGCTCCCTGGCGGGGCATACCTACACGTTTGCGTCCATCTACGCCTCTAACACAAATCAGTTGGGTTTTCTTGACTCTACGTTGGAACGCCTGGGTGAATTTAGGGAGGGCTTTTTAATTCTTGGGGGGGATGTCAACGTCAGTCCTGATCCCTTGCTCGACACCTCCCATGCTAGACCCCCGCATTCCTATGCGTTCCTTAAACATTTCCGCAAGTCCCTCCTTTTGACAGATAGCTGGCGCCTATTGCATCCCTCTGACTGAGACTTTAGCTACTATTCTAGCGTACATGATGTATATACCCGCATAGACCACCTATACGTGGACCGAGAGGCCCTGGAGCTGTTGAGGTCTGCCTCTATAGGTACTATTACCATTTCGGACCATGCGCCTGGTCAGCCGTCCTTGCATTATCCTCTAGGTTCACGTCGGGCCTGGATGTGGCGGCTGAATGATAATTTGGTGAATGATGTAGGGGTGGTGCGCGAGGTTTTGGACACTTTGACCAATTATTTTGCTGAGAACTCCTCTGGTGACGTGGGCGAGGGTATGCTGTGGGAGGCTCACAAGGCTGTGGTCAGGGGGGCGTTGATCTCACATGGGTCCCGGCTGAAGCAGGAGCGCATGGCGGACTTTCAGAGGGTCTATACTGCCCTCCAGAAGGCTGAACTTCACCATAAGGTGACGGGTGGGCCGGGAGCGCTGGAGACTTTGACTGAACTGAGGGGACTGCTCTCGCGCCTTTTGGATAGGCAGGCGCATAGGCATCTCCGCTATATGTATCATAGGTTCTACGAACATGGGAATAAATGCGGGCGCATGCAGGCACAGGCGCTTCGGGCACAAACTGCGCAGATGCATGTCCATAAGTTGTCCACCCCTTCGGGAGAGTCAAAGGTGCTGTCCTATAAAATTGCAGCGGGCTTTCGGGACTATTATGCTAATTTGTATGACTTGAACCCTGGACTCTCACCCACCACGCGGGATGTTAGACGCCAAACGATTCACGACTACTTGACCTCGTCGGGCCTCCCTTCGCTCACGGATGATCAGTCCTCAACCTTAGAATTGCCAATTACCCTGACTGAGCTTAGGTCGACCATCACATCCTTGCCCAATGGGAAAAGTCCTGGCCCGGACGGATTCACTAAGGCCTACTACATGACCTTTCTCTCTCACCTGGAGGCTCTTCTGCTGAACTATTTTAATTCCGTGGCCGGGGGCAAACCTATCCCTTCGGAGGCATTATTGGCTCACATCACTGTGATTCTGAAGGAGGGCAAAGACCCTGCAGCTCCACAGAGTTACCGCCCTATTTCCCTCCTTAATCTGGATGTGAAGGTCCTAGTTAAAATCTTAGCTAATAGGCTTAAACATCTGCTACCTGGGCTTGTGCACCTTGATCAGACGGGCTTTATTTCGGGTAGGGAGGCCAGGGATAATTCCCTGAGAGCGATCCAGCTTATCCACTGGGCTCGCTCCTGTGCAGTTCCCCAGCCTTACCTTATCCTTTCAACTGATGCCGAAAAGGCATTTTATTGGTCGTATCTTAGAGGGGTTCTTGGTCATCTGGGACTTGGTCTTTGCATGTTGGCCTCCATTTTAGCCCTATACTCTGATCCATGTGCACAGGTGAAGGTGAATGGTGCCCTCTCCTCCCGCTTCCCCATCAGGAACGGCACGAGGCAGGGGTGCCCTCTCTCACCCCTCCTTTTTGCCCTGGTGCTGGAGCCTTTGCTCCGCACTGTTAGGGCTAATGAGAACATCAGAGGTCTGCGGGTTGGTGATGCGGAACATAAGCTTTCAGCTTATGGTGATGATGTTCTTTTCCATCTCTTTAACCCGCTGACCTCGTTGCCGAACCTACTGGAGGAACTTAATCGTTTTGGAACCCTGTCTAATTTTAAAATAAATTATGGGAAATCTGAGATCCTCCCTATCACTTTGCCCCCGGGTTTGCAGGTGAGACTTCAGACTGCTTTTCCTTTCTCGTGGGCCAGGGCATCCCTGCGTTACCTGGGAGTACAACTTACGGATAGATACGATACCTTATACCATGCTAACTTTCCTCCCCTGCTCGTTGCAATTAAAGCGGACCTCTCCCGGTGGACTTGAACTGCCTTCACCTGTTTGGCCGGGTTAACGTGATAAAAATGAACATTTTGCCCCGTATCCTTTTCTATTTCCAGATGCTACCGATCCGCTTGCCCAGACTTTCCTTTGACCGCGTCTCCAGTATGCTGACTGAGTTCGTCTGGAATGCGCGTAAGCCCCGGATAGCCCTTGCAACATTGAAACGTCCTAAGACAGAGGGTGGCCTGGGGTTCCCTGACGTCAGACGATACTAGAGGGCAATAGCTCCTCAGCGACTGCTCAACTGGCATTTTCATTCCCACTCCAAGCTCTGGGTTTCCTTAGAGAAACGCCTTGCAGGAAGGAACCTCTCGTATGCACCATGGTTGCCCCGAGAGTATAGGGGACTATCTGAGACGACTTCCCCGCTGACGGCGCATGTGCTCTCGGTCTGGGATAGGATTAATAGTCTGCTGAAACTAGCCCCCCCTATGTCCCCGCTGGCCCCTCTTAGCGGCTTTCTTTGGTTCCCCCCCGGGAGAACAAATGGCCTTTTTTGGGTAACGCCAGTTGGTAACGCCAGTTGCGGCAAGCTCATGAAGGATGGTAAGCTTCTAGATTATGTGGCAATGGATGAATTTTTGGCGCTATAGGCAACTACACCATTTCTTTATGAAGCATGGTCACATAATTACAGATCCTTCCTCCCTCACCCCGTTTGAGTGTCTTTTTGTTAGTGCAGCTCCTGTCCCCCACCTGGTCTCGGAGCTGTACCGCCTGCTGGGTTCCGCTGCCCCTGTCCACGCCCGCCTATATACGGAGATGGGAGAGAGATATGGATCAAGTCCTCACGGACACACAATTGACCCATCTGTACCACCTTACTCACACTTCCTCCATGGATTCCAAAACCCAGCAGACCAATTTTAAAATTCTGTCCCGCTGGTACTGTGTGCCTGCGGACATGGCTTGTATTTACCCCACTAAATCGGGGTTGTGTTGGCGTGGTTGTGGACACAGGGGTATGTTACTTTACATATGGTGGGACTGCCCCTTCATTAAGCTCTTCTGGGCAGACGTGAAAGACCAGATATTGAAGATCACAGGGCTCGATATTCCCCTCTCTCCGGTGCACTTTCTTCTCCATGTCCCCACAATCCCTCTTAGTCAATATAAGAAGAGTGTGCTGCCACATTTACTCAACGCAGCCAGGAGGCTGCTTCCGATCTATTGGAGACAGTCTAAGGTCCCTGGCCGTGAGGACTGAATTCGAGTGGTGAGTGCAATCGGAGAGGCGGAGGACTGGGTGGCGACCTGTCGTGATCGCCATGACCAATATATAGCAACATGGGCGCCATGGACTGATTATGTCTCGGACCCTGTTTTTGTTCCCTCTAGCTTAGACGTTGCTCTGCTGGAACTGGCGGAGCCTTCCCTTAGAACTTGTAGGTTACAAGCTCTTGGTAGGTGAGGAGTTGGTCTTCTTGGTGGTTTGCTGCTGAGGTGCTCAGGTGGTGCTGGTGCTTTGGACTGAGGAGATTCGCCCGGCGTGGAAGTGGACACGTTTACCATTGGCTTTCAGGTATGCACCATTCTCTTTCCTTTCTTTCCTTTGCTCCCCTCCTCTTTCTCACTTTTCTCACTCCCCCATCCTCTCTACCTCTCACTTCTAGCTGCACTTCCTTGGGGTCTCTCCCCACCCTTTTTTTTTTGCTTCTCTTTTTTCTTCTCCTTCTTATATAATTTACTGCTGGTGGATTATCTGTGTGGTGGGTGTTATAGGGGGCTATCTGGAACACGTTGTTGGGCCACCGTTGGTCCTGTAGCCCTGCTTGGGTGCCTCATGTGGTCCCCCGGCCGTGGTCCCTCTGGCTCATGGGGGGTGGTGGGTGGTAGTTGGAGGCCCTGGTGCCCCCCCCCCCTCCACCCTAACTGTGCGTTATGAGCCCGGGCTTGAGTTTTGATGTTTCCATTTTAGTTTTCCCCCTTTTTTCCTTTTCTCCTCTTTTGTGCTCCCCCTCGATTATACCTACCCCTATGTCATCTAGAGCTATCGCCCACCTTGCTACTTATTACCTCATTACCTCGAGGATCGCTGTGGCTGCTGGCCCCCTTTTTGGGTGCTTGGCCACTGTGGTGGCCCTTTGAGGGATAGTTACATGTGTTATTGTTTATACGTGCATGTTCAGCGCGATCTGTTCTAAGTTTGCTTATTGTTGTTTGGCAGCCCTGCGAGGCTCCTATATTGAAATGCGAGTCCTGTTGGACATGCTTGTCCTTTGTACATGTGATTTTCTCTTTATTACTTTAATAAATACTGATTACACAAAAAAATATAATAGAGTGAAAGTGACTTTTGTGAAAACAGCGCCGTTCGCCGGCACAGTACGCCTAAACCTCGGGAGGTTCATTTGCATACTGGGCACGCGTGCTCGGCAATTTCGGAGATTCACACACGCCTTGTCAATATTTCGGGAAAATTCTTGGTAAATCCCAAGCGGCGTAGCTGGAATTGCACGGCGTGAGGCGCCGCACGTGAATCCCCAACCTGTTTTCAGCTTACGCTGACCATTAGGGGAACTCTGCGCCAAATTTCAAACAAAAAAAACAGCGTGGGTTCCCCTCCAGGGGTACATTAGGCCCTTAGGTTTGGTCTGGAACATAAGGCGTTAAACCTACGCCGAAAAAACAGCGTGGGGTTCCCCCCCAGATCCAGACCAAGCCCTAATCCAAGCACGCAGTCTGGCCGGACAGGAATGGGGTGGGGAAGAGCGAGCGCCCTCCCCCTCCTGAGCCGTACCAGACCGCATGCCCTCAACATGGGGAAGTGTGTGCTTTGAGGGAGGGGGGCACTGCCCCCCCACCCCAAAGCACTCTTGTCCCCATGTCTATAGGGACAAGAGCCTCTTCCGGACAACCCTGGCCGTTGGTTGTCGGGGTATGCGGGTGGGGGCTTATCGGAATCTGGGAGCCACCTTTAATAAGGTGGCCCCAAGATGCCAGCCCCACACCCTATGTGAATGAGTATTTGGTACATCGTACCCCTACCCATTCACCTGGGGGGAAAATGTAATGTAAAAAAACACACCACACAGATTAATAAAATAATTTATTAGTCAGCTCCAGGGGGCTTCTGCCGGGGCACCCCCTTTAGGCTCTTTTACAAGGGGGGGTGTAGGCCCGGTCTTCTCTCTTCTGCCGGGGCCCAGGGCTTTGCCGTTTTCTGCCGGGGAGGGTCACCCCCCTGGTCTTCTCCGGTGGAGCTTAGTATGAGGAGAAACTTGATTGCTTGAGAAGTAGAATCCTGAGCGAGCCCCCACGTGTAGCGCTACCCCCTCAGGAGCCACTGGTTAGATTTTTGGGATCTACTCTCAAAAAGGTTAATTTGTCCCCTTTAACTGGCTCAAACCCTCCCTTGGCATACAAATTCGATTGTGTGTACGGGCGGACAGGCAGATTTTGCTAGCAGACAGATTTTAAAGCATGCTTTAAAATCTGTCTGCTGGGAACCCGTCCGTCCGACATGTCTGCTGGTTAGTACACTAACCAGCAGACATATCTGCCCGTACATGCGTCGAATGGATTCGACGCCCATTCCTGTGTACACGATCAAACCAATATATCCCAGCAGACAAATCCGATCAAATCGGTCTGACAGACCGTTTTGATCGGATTTATTTGGTCGTGTGTACACGGCCTAATTGTATTGTGGTCCCTACTTAGCTGGAGCCACAATAGAATACATGAAACATGCAACAGTAATATTGTTACCTCTTCTTTGTTGACAGCTCCCAGGAATAAACACACGTCTCACAATATATATGTATTCAAACCAAGAGAATAACTTTACTGTGAATTTGGTAAAGAGAAGTAAAGGGTTTGAATGATTAATAATAATAACACACAGGTATTAACACAAAGAAAACTCTGAAAGGGCCCTTGCAAGAGTTGGCAAGTAAACAAAGGGGTCTGAACTAAAGGTAATACTATTTAACTAAAATTACTATAGGCAGTCTATGCTCGCGAGCTTCCTCTAACGGGCAATCCTGCAAAACAGTTAATGCAAAAGAGTTTCTAACCAGGCCTGGTTCAACAGCTCCTAAGAATCCTGTAAACACAGTCTACGTTGCTGCCGTTGGTGCACTTCTTAACATTGTAATCCAAAAAGGGGCATAAGGGATGAAGTAAGCTCAGTCAATGAGGTAACGATGAATACAAATGATGATGGACTGATCGCTAGCCAGCGTCAGCCAATTCTCAGGAATAACTCTCAACTTGATATGCCTCCCCAGTTCAGTCAAATATTAACACGTCTCCGAACTATGGAGTGACACTAAATGATCTGTCAAAGTAAAGGGGGCTCGAAAGGTGGACATGTGCCCTCTCACCCGAATAGGCCCGATCCGCCTGGATCCTTCTTAAAAGCTTGTCGGTTACTCACTGTTCTGTAACACCCGATCTCCGGTATCAGGCTTCCACTGTTTCAATTGTCAGCTGGCAGCTTCTCCAGTCTCCTGGAACACGAGCTAGACACTCTTGGTCTTGCTTCTCTAGGATGGTTGGCCTCCCAATGAATTCAGGCCCCAGGCTTCAGGCCTAGCAGCTTGGCTGTGTCGCTCTACACAGCTCCGCAGAGGAGACGAGGCAGGTCAAAAAAGCCCGAGAAACAGCCCCTCCTTTTCCTTAAGTAACCTCCTCCATAAGTCTGTGCGGAGGTGTCACATGTTCCAATTGGGCACGGCATTGTGGGAAGTGTAGTCTGTTTCTACTGAGTGTCAATGGAGTCCATATCTCCCGGTACTTCTGGACCCACAATGCATAGCTTCTTAAAGACATCTTAACCTATATACAGGTGTGGCAGAGCTCCGGTGGGGATTCAAGCCTATCAATAGTCTCTGATAGGATGACCACGCTACATAAGCATTTGCGCGTAAACTCATTCTGTTTGCTAGAAAATGCATTTATTCCAACCACTAGAATAAATCTACATGCATACATCCGTGTTTATGCATGCTTCGATGTGTTTATGCATGCACACAAATAAATGGGATTGCAGGCTGGCCCGGACATAAATAAAACCAAAAACAATCAGTAAATTGATGAAAACATAACTTTATTTGGACAATATCTGACCGCTGCCTTTATTACTGGTTTATAACAAATAGTGTTAAAGCATAACTGTTATCATGTATATCAACTGTAATGAATTGAATGCATCAACTGCTTACAAAACTCAGCCACTAAGACTCGAGTTGCAAAATAAATGACCCGTTTTCAAATTATTGAACACAACTGTCCCCACCAGACAGGTTGGATAAACCATATTCCACCTGTCATAAACTCCTCAGACCCACGGCCAAATCAAAAGCATGATTCAATATGTCCAGGCCGACTTCAGAAAGGTGGACCCCATCAACCCTATACAGGCCCGGGAGACCCCCTTATACATTGATATGGCAAAAAGATAACTCAAAATCAGGAGACCATACCCTTTCAATTGCTTTGTTTATCCATTTTCTAACTTTCTCAAAAGGTTTCAGCACCACTGACTGTAATCAGCATAAGCGAGAAAAAATCTCTGAAAAAGCAATTATTACATAGCAACGAGAGGTAGCACGCTTCTGTGCCCAAAACATGAATGAGTATCCGATTATCCAAACCACTCTTGGGCAACCTATAATGATCATATAAAAGAATTAGGGTGTTTAGTTTAAAGGCATTAGACTTCCATCTACCCAGTTATAGGTGGGGGCAGTGACCTTTTTTGTATTGTTGACATATTGGTCAGGCAACGCACTGACACCTTTGCTGCCATTGTGAAATGTGCTGGGTATCTAGTGTGTTCCTGAACCTTTAAGGAGGGTTGGGATCCCTCCAGCCATCTACCCTTCATCTATCCATCAGAATACATGTGCTCCCACTGTGGAGACTCTCCAAATTTAGAGTTATGGTCTGCAGGATACAGGGTGCGTTGGCGGGGCCTGCAGCTTACGTGTGTTTTTGCAAATGTGTGCAACTAAACCCCTGTTTTTAACACATATTGTTAGACAGGTTATTCAGTTGGTCACAGGCTGGTTGGTAAATTGAGCTTTAAAATTCTTTGGTTTTATTTGTCTTATGAATATGTGACCAAGAATATTTCTTTCTTAGTAGAAATTCCAGAAAATATAAGACTACACTTTCAAAACATATATGAGTATCCATGTTGTGGGAATTCAGGAATTGTAACCATAGCATCAACGAAGACCTGTATTCCATCCAAGAAGAGTTGGCTAGATATTTGGTAATATTTTCACAAACTCCCACAAATAAGATGGGCAAGGGGTTCCAGCCGGATCCGCTATTGGTAGAAGGGCAAGAAATCGCTCTATCTGTAACCGAGAGAGAGGATCGGCCACTTCATTTACCTTGCCTGGAATATATTTTGCTTTAATCTAGAAGTTTAAGCAAAGGCATTTATATACTAAATAACGAAGAGATTACTGGCTGAGATCTGGATGAAAGACAATTTACAGCAAACAGGATGCCCATATTGTCCGTGCTGAAAAGAAACCATCTGTTTACCAAAAACTCGCCCCAGATCTGTAGTGAAAAAGCAACTGGAAATAGCTCCAGTACACAATGTTCTTACAGAGACCTCTGCTTGTCCAGGAAGCCGGCCAGGAGTCAGCACACCAATGAGACTTCGAAACTGCTGCAAAACCTCCTGAACCTGTCGTCACTGTGAACAAGCAGAAGTCCCTATCCAAGATAAATTTGTCCTGCCAAAAGGCTCTGCCATTGAAACGATCCAAAAAATGTACCCAGACCAAATTCTCTAATTTCAGTAGTTAATCTGATATGCGAATGTAGCGCTCACCCCCAAAGGAGCCGCTGATTAGTTTGGGACCGGCATGTTAGGTTACCAGTGATTTCTTGTCTAGGGATAATATTAGTGAAGGTGGTTAAAGAGCAAGTGTCCAGACGTCAACTTGAGTTTTCAATGCTTTATTCCAAGGCCCAACATGGCCGACATCAACATGGCACACGATAGAGGAAAGGTTGATGAGCAAAGAGAGAACTGTAGTATCAGGCCTTGGATATCAAAGAGAGAGCAAACCTGCAAGTGGGTAAAGTGCCCCCGGACAGGCGATTTACTTGAGCCCGACAGCCGAAGGGCCACCTTCAAACAAAGTCACTGGGAGGAAACAGGGCCTATGCCACAGGCCTGGTGAATTTTCTTAGATTTATCAAAGGTTAGAACCAATGAATCGTCCCAGTAAGTCCAATTTCAAGGTCACCGATTGACAGCTGAAGTGTACCTGTCATATGGCGTGGTGACCGGATCCCCAGTGGTTCGTCCAGGCCTCGCAGACAACCCCTGCCTCTGGGTTCTCCAGAGCCGATCCCCCACCGTTCAGCTCCCGCTTAGGATCTGGGACCCAGCAATCCGCTGGGGCCCCTCTTTGCATTAGAATGAAGTTCCGCTTGGTACGCAACCTCAGCCAGGCGGGCCTCGCATAGCACAACTCTCACAGGCGACTGCCCCAGATATACCCTCCCGCCAGCATGTCCAGAGAAAGAACCGCTCCTCTGATTGGCTGCTGGGAGAAGGTGGGTCTGTCAGAACCCCTTCTAGCGCCGACTGTCACCCAGAGGTAATAACACACCCTGGCATGCAGACTGACCTACAAGGCAGTTCCAAAACTGGCAGCAACCCGAATTTGTGAATGAGAGTAACTTTACTCAACATTCCCCACTAAATTTAGCATAACGCCCCGCAAATAGGGGGGGGGGCGCTACACGAAAAAGGGTACTTAAAGTCATATATGGCTAAATACAAAATACAGCCTCATAGAAAATATCCTACCTACAGGGAGAATTGTAGTTGAAAAACCCAAAAGGCCAAGTAAGGACTGCATTTATTTAAGTAAAAAAAAAAATTCTACAAACTAGTGATAACAAAAGATGCTTTATTTTGACTATTTTCTCAACCGGGAGTCTAAATTCTTTCTTAACAGTATCAATAGTCATACCTAAAAACTTGATGCAATTGGTGGGCCAAATAGTTTTTTCCTTTGCTAATGGAACCCAAAATTCTTGACAAATGTCTACGAATATATTCAAAAGAGATATGCATTGCTTGGAATCTGCAGAACTCATAAATAAAAAATAATTGAGGTAATGAACTAAAAAGGAAGAACCTGACTTAACGGACACTACCCACTCTAAAAAGGACAAAAACTTTTTAAAATAAAAACAGAAAAGGGAGCAACACATAGGAAGGCATCTGTCGTAATAAAATAATTCCTGAAACTAAAAAACCCAAATAATTAAAACAAGTGGGGTGAATGGGGAGTAGCCTAAAAGCAGATTTAGGGCCAGATTCTCAGAGGCGCTACGACGGGATATCTCAGATACCCCGTCGTATTGCCGTTTTTTTCACCGGGTATCTATGCGAGTGATTCTTAGGATCACTTTGGCATAGATACGGGTGAAGATCCGACAAGTGTAATACAATTACACTTGTGGATCGTAGATGTAATGACAACTCCGGCCACTAGGTGGCCTTTACATTGTTTTCTCATTTGCCTATGCAAATGAGGCTAATACGCCGATTCCCGAACGCTTTTACGCCGCCCCGTCGTCGCTTACGTCGTTTTCGTCCGCGTAAGGTTACCCCTGCAAAGATGTGGAGTAACCTTACGCAGTACCGTCGGATGCCGTCGGGTGCTGTCGGATGCCATGTTAAGTATGGTGTCGAGTCAGCGTCGGCTTTTTCCGTCGGTTACGTCGTTTTACTAAGTCGTTCGCAAATAGGGAATTGCGTAGTGACGATCACGTCGTTTTGACGTCGGTTTCACCGACGCTTTCCGACGTGAGCTGGAGCATGCGCACTGGGCTTTTTGCCCGGCCGGCGCATGCGCAGTTCGATCAACGCGGGGGCGCGCTTAATTTAAATACAAGCCGCCCCCTTTGAATTACGCGGCCTTACACTGGGCCATTTACTCTACGCATCCGCAAACTACGGAGCAGGTGCATGGAGAATACGGCACTTGCTCTGTTAAGTGTAAATGGCTTACGCTACGCCAGGGCGATTCTATGAGAATCTGGCCCTTAATGTCTATATTGGCCAGTGAAACATTATCCCCAAGCAGCCTAATATTCTGAATAGCATCTTTAAATGGTGTGTATGAAAAATAAGACAGGTTCTCTTCAGTTTGGTCATTAACCTCCCTGGCAGTATGTTTCTTTTAGATTTTAGGTGCTGAAAGCGGTACCATTATTTTGCATTGAAATTTGGCATTTTATATTGTAGGCCTGTAATTCTTAGGAATAAGTCACTTAATTTTGTCCAAGCAAGAGTCTAGTAGAGATCCCAGGTATGATAATGTATGAAACAAAAAATCAAAAATTATAATATAAAAAAACAACTATAAATAATTATAACAAATAATAATATAATAAAAATGATTCAATAATGTAATCAAATCAAAAACACTGAAATTTGCTCAGTTGCAGAATTGTCGCTGCCATTAGATTTACTGTTTGATGACAAATTTCTCCACAAATCGTTATTGCTAAATTCTGCAAGTGACTGTTTTCTAGCTGGTACAAAAGCACTATTGACATAAAGGGACACTTTTTGGTTGCTATGAACAATCTACAGTTTCCAGGCAGAAACAATAGTTTTTATTATATAAAAGTGCATGCAGGTCACTGGGCAGACCACTAGGGACAAAGGGGGTGTGTATTTATTTCATACAGTACTGTAATCTTACAGATTACAGTATACTGTATGTGTACTGTGTTTTAACTTTTTTGAATTTGGCGCGGATCTCGGCACCCGTGCGTCGTAACGTCTCAGGGAACGGGGCTCGTGGCACTCGGGCACTGTGTGAATCGAGTGAGGAGACAGTTCGATCACACAGTGGAAGATCTTCTCTGATTTGGAAAGAAACTCCTTAACTGATGGTAACAAAGATAAAAAGGTCTAAAAATTCACCTTTACAAATCTTTTCTTTTATGTTTGAAGGGAGATGATAGCCCAATGAAGACATAAAACATGGCATGGCCTCCTTTAAGCTAACTTCAGGAGTTCCACTGTAATTTTCAGTATCTTCCGGAGTGTATCAGACGGCCCTGAAGCCCGAACTAGCTGAACTGGAATGCAAGTTATTAATAATTTGGGACAAAGATGAAGACAATTGACAAAGTTATTGAATATTCTGAGACTCATCAACAACAAGAGAAGACTGTTGCCCTGGCTGTGAGTGAGTGAGTGAGAAACGTATATAGCGCAACACATGCGAACTGAATCGCCTCTGGGCGCTTAGTATGCCTTCCTTGAGCAAGCCTCAGAAGAGGTGGGCTTTGATTTTTCTTCTGAAGGCCAGGTGGTTTACCTCCATTCGGATGCTGGTTGGTAGAGCGTTCCATAATCTGGGTCCTTGGACTTCAAATCTCCGTTCTCCTTTAGACTTGTAACTGGCTTTGGGTATCTGGAGTAGATTTTGATTGGTGGATCGCAGAATGCGATTGGGGTTGTGAGCTTTTAGTTTTTCGCATTGATATTGGGGGGCATTTCCTTGAACACACTTATGTGTTAGACAGAGTGCTTTGAAGGTAATTCTGTCTTTTACTGGCAACCAATGAAGGGATCTCAGTGAAGGTGAGATTGATTCCCATGTTTTTTTTCCAGTCACAATCTTGCGGCCGTATTTTGAACGACTTGCAGATGAGAGACTTGGTATTTGGGGAGTCCGAGATACAGGGCATTTGCATAGTCAAGTCTGGAGTTGATAATTGTTCCCACCACGACTGCTATGTCTTCTTTTGGGATAAAGAGGGTAAGTCTGCATAGTAGGTGCAGCAGATGATGCGATCCTCTGACTACTGACCCTATTTGTTCATCCATTGTCATGTAGGTGTCAAAAATGACACCAAGACTTTTGACTTTGGTGCTAGGGGTGATAGTTTAACCCAGAATGGGCAGGGGAGTCCATGTTGTTGCGGGATGATTCTTTCGCTTGGCTTGAAACAGAAGTTCTGTTTTCGAACCGTTGAGTTTGAGGTAACTCTTGGTCATCCAATTTTCTATCAAGGTAAGGCATTTCTCTAGTCCGAGATAATGATCCTTTTTATTGCAGATGCGAAAATATAGTTGTGTGTCGTCTGCATAAGAGTGATACAGTAACTTCTGTTTACTGATTATTTCAAAGAGAGGGCGGAGATAGATATTGAACAGAACAGGCAACAAAGGGGATCCCTTAGACGTGAAAGGCCCCAGTTTCACTATTTGTGATCAGTTCTCCAAGAAGGAGGAGAACCAAGATAAATCACCTTCTGCGACTCTGGCTACTTCAGCTAGCCCAGTCAGTAGTAAATCGTGGTCCACAGTATCAAATGCTGCACTTAGATCCAGCAGTACCAAAAGACAAGATTCTCCTTCGTCTGCTGCCTCGAGAGCGTCATCCCATATTTTGAGAAGTGCTGTTTCTGTCCCGTGACCAGGGCGGAAACCAGATTGAAATGGATCGAGTAATTTATGGCTGTCTAAATGATGTTGCAACTGTTGTACAACTTCTTTCTAAATTATCTTGGAGAAGACATTTAGGTCTGTTATGGGTCGACGATTGTTTGGGTCTTTGGGGTCAAGGGTATTTTTTTTTTTAGGTTTGATTATGCCTTGTTTCAGCAGGGTTGGCACCATGCCCTCCTTGAATGACTGGTTTATGAGCTGCGTGATAGCTGGTCCCAAAATATCTACACATTCTTTCAGCAGTTTAGTGGGAATGAAATCATTGGGCGCTGTGCTGTTTTGCTTCTGAGTACCGATGATGTTTTTAGTGGCATCGATGGAAATGGGTTTTAGAGTGAAATTGGTTGATTGCAGTGGATTTATGTGGGTATTAGCTTTGTGATTTAGGGGGGGAGCGTTGAAGGTTCTATTTTGCTGAATGCTTTCACAGATTTTTTCAATTTTGTTGATGAAATAATCCGATAATTTGTTGCAAAATTTTTGTGAATCAGAGTTAGGGGCCTCTAGGCAGACTGGGTTCATGGTCTGGGTGACTACGTTAAATAGTTCGAGGGGGCAATTTAGGGCATTTGCGATGATATTGGCTAATTTCTTAGAGCTTATGGTGGCGGCTGGTAAAATTGAGGCGGATGGCTTTAAACTCCAAATGGTTTTTGCAGAGTATCTGCGATTAATCATAATCGCAGATGCGCCAAGGACGGTGATGATGGGAAGAATATTGATCAGGGGGGTATTCAGTTAGGATGGGAAAGAAAACACAAGGTAGGACCCCAATCTGCTAAACCATCCTCCCCCCGTTTGATCCAGAGGAAGGCGAAAAAACCCTAGCCAAGCAATGCCAATCTGCTGCGATAGGGGGAAAAAATCCTTCCTGACCCCTCGAGGACGATCGGGCCAATCCTGGATCAAGTTCTGACTGATGGAGATCTCTGGGTTTATTCCCTGTTAGTACTTATGGTGGGGGGGGGATAAGGCCCTAAGTATGAGTTGTAGCTGGCCAGCTAGAACTTGTCCTAGGTAGCTAATATAACCTGGATGTACTGTATATACAGCTAAGCCTGCTGGGAACCTAGTGTGGTGCACATGTTTATATGTGAGAGACAAAAGAAGAGTTATTTACTGTGATTTTATGCTTGGATGTCATATAACAGTTGTATGTTGTGTTCACAGAAGCAAAAGAAAAAAAAAGGCCTTTAAAGTGGAAGTAAACCCATCGATTTAACAGTTTCAAAAAGCCGTTAAATTTCCGGCATGCCAGGATTACCAACTGTCACATTGGTTGTGCTCTCGACCAAACTGTCAAACCATCCAATGGCTGGTGTCATAACTGATCACATGTGCAACGCCACGGCAGTTAAAGATTAAACATAGGCCAAGATGGCAGCTTCCTTGGCTGAAAATTATAGGTGGGTTTACTTACACTTTAAGAATCGTGTACTTATATGACAGAAGAAGCAAAGTTATTCACAGTTGAATTCATGCCAGAAAGCATAGATTTAAGCTGTTGTGACTCATCCGAAGCCTTGGCCCAATCACAGCTAATCTCATATTGAGCAGGAGTCTTGACCTATCACAGACTCCTTTGCATCCATTTCTGTCTGGGAGGTTCCTAATACTCCATGTGCTGCTAGATTATTCCACCTCAGAGACAGAAAGCCACATGGAGACAGAGACACAGAGCAGAACAGACACAAGGCCAAAGTTGTGTTTTATGGAAGCCAGGGACTAAAAATAGGTATGTTAAACAGTTATATATATGTTCTTATTGTAAATAGTGTGGTTAGAACTGTATACTGATCTAGTTGTGTGTTCACTTGTAGTTCCACCTAACCTAATTCACCCTGCAGAGGAGAGAGAGAGAGAGAGAGAGAGAGAGAGAGAGAGAGAGAGAGAGATGCACTAGCTTAAAGGAACCTATTTAGAAAATAAAAACCAACCTTTACAACCCCTTTAAACCTTTTTTTTTTTATTATTATTCAAATAACAAACATACTTGCTCTGTGCAATTGTTTTTCACAGAGCAGCCCTGATCCTCCTTTTATGTCGTCCCACCAGGCCCCATGCTGTGATGTTCTCCGTGCAGCGGCGGCGGCTTGGTATGGGGGGACATGGCTGGAGGGACATGGCTGGGGGGACATGGCTGCGGGGACATGGCTGCGGGGACATGGCTGCATATGTGGGGGACATGCCTGGAGGGACATGGCTGCATATGTGGGGGACATGGCTGGGGGTACATGGCTGCATATGTGGGGGACATGGCTGGAGGGACATGGCTGGAGGGACATGGCTGGAGGGACATGGCTGGAGGGACATGGCTGGGGGGACATGGCTGGAGGGACATGGCTGGATGGACATGGCTGCGGGGACATGGCTGAATATGTGGGGGACATGGCTGGAGGGACATGGCTGGAGGGACATGGCTGCATATGAGGGGGACATGGCTGCGGAGACATGGCTGCATATGTGGGGGACAAGGCTGGAGGGACATGGCTGCATATGTGGGGGACATGGCTGGAGGGACATGGCTGCATATGTGGGGACATGGCTGCGGGGACATGGCTGCATATGTGGGGGACATGGCTGGGTGGACATGGCTGCATATCTGGAGGGACATGGCTGGAGGGACATGGCTGGAGGGACATGGCTGGATGGACATGGCTGCGGGGACATGGCTACATATGTGGGGGACATGGCTGCGGGGACATGGCTGCATATGTGGGGGACATGGCTGGAGGGACATGGCTGCATATGTGGGGGACATGGCTGGGTGGACATGGCTGCATATGTGGGTGACATGGCTGGAGGGACATGGCTGCATATGTGGGGGACATGGCTGGAGGGACATGGCTGCATATGTAGGGGACAATGGCTGGAGGGACATGGCTGCATATGTTGGGGACATGGTTGCATATGTGGGGGACATGGCTGCATTTGGGGACACATTTAAAAAAAAAATCGGTATTCGGTATCGGCGACTACTTGAAAAAAAGTATCGGTCATAGGTGTGCGCAGCCTATTGCATTAGGGTGTGCACCCCAAAGCTCAAACACATACTACCAATCACTCACGATGAAAGAGAAGGGGGCGGTAAGTTACATATTTACTGGCCCCTTCCCCCACTCATCCTAAAACACTTCTGCAGCAACAGCCAGAGGGAGAGGAGATTAGGGAACCAGGCAGCGCTGCAAGGGGAAGGAGGGGGGAACCTAGGAAATAGGGGGAATCTGTGCTGCACAGGGTGATTAGGGTGTGCCTGGGCACACTTGGCACACCCTGTGCGCACGCCTATGGTATCGGTACTTGTATTCGGTCCTAAAAAAGTGATATCGGGACAACCCTAGTTGTAAACCCACTTTTTGACTTTTACCTACAGGTAAGCCTATAATAAGGATAGCCTGCACGGTTTAGGAGATATTCCCCTCGCAATGCACCGCTGATTGCAGCGGCACATGTGCAGGGGGGATCTACGGCGAAAGGACCGGCCGCCGCCGGACCCTGCTGAATTTAAATCTCCCGCACGCATGCGCGGGAGGGACGTCATCGCCGCTCCAGCCATTCACATCGCTGGAGCGGCGATACTCGGAAAGACACGCCGAGTCAAGATGATATCTCGCTCGGCGTGGACCAGGTAAGTTCTACACACCTCGTTCAGAGGTAAGTATTTCATAATGAGCTAATGTGCGGTGCATATTATCTCATTATGACTTTTGCCTTGCAGGAGAAAAAAATTATTTTTTTGATGCGGGTTTACAACCGCTTTAAAGTGTTCCTAAACCCACAACAGTAAACTCAGTCTCTATGCAGGCTCAGCATGCTTGTTATACTCACTGTGGATCCTAAGCTGTTAATCCTCTGCATTGTGAAAACAAGGCTTGTTTGATCCTGTCTTCTAGAGCGTTTTTTTTTTCTTGGGGTGCATGTGATTAGCACAGGGCTAATCAGCACTGTACAGTCAGAGGGTCAGGGGTCCTGCAGCCTGATAGGACATTCAGAATGGAATGTAAAATCCTCCTACAAGCTTTAAAGGGACACTAAAGTCAGGGCTTTTAAAAAAAAAAATAACAAACATGTTATACTTACCTCCACTGTGCAGTTCGTTTTGCACAGAGTGGCCCGGAAAGCTGTCTTCTGGGGTCCTTCGGCAGCTGTCTGGGCTCCTCCTCGCAAAAGCTTTCCCTCTTCATGCGAGGGCGCTCGCATGGAGGAAAGCTTTTGCGAGCGCGCTCCCGTGATACAGCGGCGGCCATAGCCGCCGACTGTATCACTCGGCTCCGCCCCCGGCGCGCCGCGTCATCCGCTCTGATTGACAGCAGCGCTAGCCAATGGCTGCGCTGCTATCAATCCGCCCAGCCTAGCCAATCAACGGCCAGGCTGGGAACCGAAGAGGATGATGTGGACGCGCCCGGGAGATTCGAACGGTCAGGTAAGTACAACGGGGGCTCGGGGGGGGGGGCGGTGCTGTTAGATGTTTTTTTACCTTAATGCATAGGATGCATTAAGGTAAAAAAACGTGTACCTTTACAACCCCTTTAAGCCAAATAATAATAATAAAGTAACATTTTGACAACAAATGTCCAACGGACCTGTTTTATCAGACAATCCAACCACGTGTACGCTCCATCAGACAAACTTTTCAGTTTTTTCATCGGACAAATGTTCGCTTTGAGAACAGACAAACTTTCCGGTAACAAATATCCTACGCCGGCTAATCTGATCGTGTGTACACAAGTCCATTGGATTAAAGTGCAAAGTACAAATACGCATGCTCAGAACCAATGCTAAACATCAGAAAACAATAGCAGAAGTTGCCCACAGGGTGGCGGTAAAGAGCTGAAAAGACACATGATTTGGTAAATGTTAACTGAAAAAGTCCTGCTGTGTGTATGCATACCAAGTTCACGGCCAATGCACTTTGGACAGAAATCCACGGAAAAGTCAGATGGAAGTCTGATCGTGTGTATAAGGCTTAACTCTTTAATTATAGGTTTTGGAATTTCTTTCAAATTAGTGAACGTAACGAATACGGAATGTATCTGAAGTTACCAATTATCCGAATTAACGAATTCTGCATCTAAATTAATGGAACATAATGAATTAATAATAACTTATAATAATAACACATTTTTATTATTATTATAATTATTTATTTGTTACGTTCCAAACGTTTAGATGCAGCTTTTGTTATTTTAGATAATTCATGAATTTGTATAAATTTGTATTCATTATATTCACTAACAGCCAAATTTGAAAGGAAATTCCAATACCTATAATTTAATAGTTAGTAATAGTAATTATATATCAGACAGGAGGCTCATATCTTATGCATTATCTTTCTTTAATAATGCCCATAGCAGAAATTTAACTTTTAGTGAATTTAACAAGAAAAAAACCTTTTTAGAACAAAACTACAAGTCTCAGCAGCCCTCTGGATATGACTGCCAATCACGTGGCAGGTCTGTCGGTATATAAAGGGCTGTCTCTTTGAATTCCTCCTCTTTCTTTCTGCTCATAAGCAAGAAATCAGATAAGTCTATTTATATTCGATTGTTTTGATTGTTCTTTTGTGCTGGGGATTTGTTTCCTACTGGGGTTTTTCCCCCGCTGACATTCCCCACTACTATGTATATTTTACTGTGTATATTTTACTGTATTTTTTATTGTGCTTCTTTAAGAACATTACTTCATTTTAATTTTATTTTGTTTCCTGTACTCTGTACTGCTTGTCTTTTTTCCCCGGCCTCCCGGTCGGGCTCCGCCCGACGCGCACCCGGTCCCGGTGCGCTCGGGAAAAATCTGTTCAGTTTTTTGCCTAAGTGTAGGATGGCGCCATTTTCCCGTTTTTGGCGCCTTCCTACCTTTCTTCTCCTTCTCCGGGCACCGCGCGCCCTCTCCTCAGAGCGGCTCGTCTCTGAGGGGGCGTGGCGGTGCGGCCCTGTCTCCACCAATCGCGCCGTAGTCTCGTGAATCTGCGACGCGCTTGGGGGTGCGTGTCCTGAAGGCCCCGTGGCCTCCAATCACAGCTCGGGGAGACGTAATCTCGCGAGATTACGCTCCCCTGGGCTAGGAAGTCGCTCCCTCTCGCCGCTACGCCAGTGTGAGCGTGCGGCTGTACTGGTAGGAGCGTTCTGTGTGGATTCACTAGGAATTCAGTGATTTACTCCCCTGTTTTCCTCTAACATTGGCCTAAGGGCCCTTTCACACTAGCGGACGAACGGTCCGCTCATTACAAGTCCGTTTACGGACTTGTAATGGGTCCCTATGGGAGCGGATCCGTTAGCGGATGGTGCATCCGCTAACGTCCGCTCGATCCGCATCCGTTTTTGCGGACGGAAGAATGTCCTATTTTTCTTCCGTCCGGCCAAACGGATCGGATGCAAACGGACAGACGGTCCGTTTCCATCCGACTCCTCATAGGGGAGAGCGGAGGAGAGACGGGGCGGTCCCTGCACAGTGTGCGGGGACCGCCCCGTCCGCCCGACAGCTCAGCGGAGACCCCCCGCTGAGCTGACGGACACACGGAGCGGACCGAAAAACGGACCGCTCAGTGTGTAAGGACCCTTAGTCACTGCCGATCGCCAGTTAGTGGCTGACATTATCTCAGACTACGCAGATTGTCTATCAATCCTAATTATTTTATCAGCTGCTGTAGTAGTTGTCATGGCTGACGACAGGAACTCCGGGTCACCTAATATCCCGGCTGGGGGAGAACCTTCCCTTAATAATCCTATTTTCCTGACCGCTGCACAGATTCAGGACTTAATAAACCAATCTGTACAAGCAGCAATGGCTTCAGCCCCTATAACGCCTGTCATGCCTGGTCCCTCAGGCTGTGGTGAACCGCCCACAAAGAAGGGCAAAGCGCCTCAGAAACGCAAGAACATCACCACGATACTCGACTCCCCGGCAGGGGAAGTAAATAATTTGCCTCAGGCAGCACCCTCCCCGGTCTGCCGACCCACTACCCTCCCAGAAAGTAAAATAGGTGATGAGCGCTTCAAATGGTGATGCGTGAGCACTAAAAAAACACACAATACATGAATATCAAATGATCCCCTGATGAAGTCACGAGGCACGTGACGTAACGCCGTAGGGAAGTCGAGATCACGTGACACCTGCACTAGCCGGAGGCCAACAGAATACAGGCGGCAGAACGATCGCTCCGTCTCTCTATTTTTTGACTCTGTTGGATTTTACATTTTGTTGGATTTTACCTTTGTTTTCCTTTTAATAAACCCACGTTGGTTCATACCTACTTCACCATTGGAGATTCGTTTTTTCCTTTTCCATATCCACCACATTCACTCTGTGGACTGCTGAGCCTGGAACAGCACTATCACCTGGACACATTAGAGGGAATCCATCTGCGAAAGCGAGACCTCCATATCTGGATGAACCTAACTATATGCTCACATATAGCACCCTGAAGGTAAGGAAACTACAGCACCTGTTGGGGATTTCCAGTATTGAACAACATCTAGAGTGAAGCTCTTTCACCATATAATCATCCAACCCACCAGCAGTTACCAGCTAAGGACTGCCCGGTGCAACTGTCCATAGCCCAGCACATCTCTCACTGGTGTAATAGGACTTCACCTTTTGCTTTTAAGCTGTGTTTGACACATGGAACTCTTATTTTGCATTTATATTTATATTTATATTTTGGATACATGAGTTTATTCATACACATATAGCCATTAAGTGTTTTTTTATTCTTTGATATTCATGTATTGTGTGTTTTTGTAGTGCTCACGCTTCACCATTTGAAGCGCTCATCACCTATTTTACTTTTAAGCATTTTTGTGTTTTGTGGACACTATAGATTGAGCTGCCCCAGATTTGTGGTTGCTATCCATTCTTTCACAACTGTTTACTCACAGTAGCGCATTAGACCTTTACATACCACTACCCTCCCAGACTCCCACCAACCCCTGAGCCTCGGAGCAGCATTTGCAGGGGCAACGGTCCGCTAGACGGTCCAAACCGGATTCCTACGTGGATGCATCAGACTCATCCGCGGAATCCGAGGCGGTAGACGCCTATGAGTCTGAAGATGAGGGCGAAGAATACAAGGGTAGTGGGCATATGGTGCTCCCTGAGGACGCCACCCCTGTAACCCAGGGTGAAATAATCTTAGATGCTCGCGGAGAGCCTTTCTTCGACCCAAAAGGGATATCTCACCCCCGATCTGGAGACTGGGCACCTCTCCCAGAGGTCGCCCAATACATACAGTACTGGGCCCGCAGGTCCGTGGACAAGGCTAATCGGAATAAATTAAGGGCAGAATGCCCTCGGCCTTGTATCCCAAAAAAGGCAGTTGTTACCCCCGAGGTGGATCCCGTACTCCTTAGGTACCTCACTAAACAAGGGAAGTACTCTAGGAAAGGGATCAAAAGATCCTTTCGATCCATCCAGGATCGAATTCTCGATCTGTTTGGCCTGGTTACTAAAATATTGAACATAGCGGAACAGGCTTCATCTGCTGATAAGCCTATTGACCTGGACCAGCTCAGAGGCTGGGCCCAGAGAACAGTATGCCTCTTGGGGTGTGCAAACACTATTTGCTCCACAGAGCGTCGCCGCTTCATTTTAATGAGGTTAGATCCTCAACTGTCGCATCTAGGGGAATCTGAGCCCGGCCCTGCGGCCGAGGGGATGCTCTTCGGTGATACCCTCATTAAAGATATAAATAAGATGGTTGGACTATATCAGGGATCCTCAAACTACGGCCCTCCAGATGTTGTAGAACTACACATCCCATAAGACATTGTAAAACTCTGACATTCACAGACATGACTAGGCATGATGGGAATTGTAGTTCCTGAACAACTGGAGGGCCATAGTTTGAAGACCCATGGACTATATGCTAGTCTTGATAAAGCCCAGACATCCCTAAAAAAAGTCGGGGACTCCTAAAATTTTTCCCAAGGCCAGCAGAAACAGGGGCCGCTCTGCTGGCCGTTTTTCCGCTAACAAGCCATACTACAGAGAACCCGCTCAGTACAGCCAGGCTCCTCAACCATTCCCAGTCCCGGTGGTACAGCCAGCGCCTTTTTTTCCACCCCGCGGACGCCCCTGGAGGGGACGTGGAGGACGAGGCTATCCCCGCACCCGCCCTAATACCGGTGAGTACAATACACCCGAATTCTTCTCACACTCTTTTAGGGGGAAGGCTGAGACATTTTATCCACGCCTGGTCTGCGATTACGGCAGACCCCTGGATACTCAGCACAGTAGCGGGATATCGAATAGAGCTATACTCCCTACCAGACATAGATACGGTTCCTTATCCCATCCGGTTCTCAAACCTGAATTCTACACTCATAGATCAAGAGCTACAAGCCCTTCTGTGATAGAGGTGGACTCTCCCTCCCCGGGGTTCCTCAGCAACCTCTTCCTGGTCGGAAAAAAGGACAGCGGATATCGCCCCGTTATAAACCTAAGAACCCTCAATCAACATTTCAAAATGGAGGGGATCCATTGCCTGCGGGATCTCTTACGTCCCGGGGACTGGTTAGTGAAGGTGGACCTGAAGGACGCCTACCTTACGGTCCCTATTCATCCAACCTCCCAACACTTCCTGCGCTTCCTTTGGAGAGACAGAATGTGGCAATTTACTTGCCTTCCCTTCAGCCTCTCGTCCGCCCCATGGTGCTTCACCAAGTTGCTGAAGCCGGTAATGGCGGTATTGCGGAGCAGGGGTGTAAGACTGATCATCTACCTAGACGACCTGCTCATAATGGCTCAATCCAGTCACCAGGCAAACGAACATGCCTCCTGGACCGGCAAATTGCTCCAGGAACTGGGGCTCGTCATAAATCACAAAAAGTCTATCCTGGTTCCATCCCAGGAGATGGAATTCTTGGGATTCTTGGTAGACACCAAACGAACTGTTCTCCGCTTACCCAAGACCAAATTGGCTACCATCCACAAAGAGATTCGGACCGTGTTGAACAAACAACGAGTGTCCTTACGTGGTTTGGCACGTTTAGTAGGACTGTTATTGGCCTCAATCCAGGCCATCTTTCCAGCATCTCTCCACTATCGAGCCCTTCAGAGACTCAAGGCTCTTCATCTACGCCAAGGACTTCGCTATGCAGACGAAATACCGCTAGATGCGGAAGCAGTGGAGGAACTACGCTGGTGGTTACGGCATGCCGTCGAATGGAACGGCAAAACCATTTTCAGTTCCAGTCTGGATTATATCATAGAGTCGGACGCGAGCCATCACGGCTGGGGTGCTCGGTGCAGGCTCGCGTCCACAGGAGGGACCTGGTCCGCAGAGGAGTCTCTGCTCCACATCAATACCTTGGAACTCCTGGCGGCTTTCTTTGCCATCAGGAGTCTTCTTCCGAACATGTCCAACTGCTGTATGTTATTGCGCATGGACAATGTAACCGCAGTCCAATATGTCAACCGCTTGGGGGGCTCCAGATCCAGAGCCCTAGCGGATCTAGCAAGAGACTTCTGGCACTTCTGCCTGGAACGCAACATTGTTCCTGTAGCTGAATACATCCCAGGCGCCTCAAACTTGATAGCGGATTGGAATTCTCGCTACCTTACCGATTCAAGCGATTGGCGACTGGACCGATTGGTATTCCTCTCCCTGGTCCGCCTGTGGGGCCCATTCTCTATGGACCTGTTCGCCTCCCGCCTCAATCATCAAATCCCACATTTTTACAGCTGGAGGCCGGACCGAGAAGCCCAGGCGATGGATGCTCTTCGTCAGACCTGGCCACGGGGGACGCATTACGCGTTCCCTCCCTTCTCGATGATCCTCAGGGTTCTCCTACACATAGCGAACCTGAGAGCCTCGGTCGTACTGATCACCCCGTGGTGGCCGACACAACCGTGGTTTCCCATCCTTCTGGGGATGACTGTGGACTTCCCCAGACTACTTCCTCACTCCCCTCATCTCCTATCCAACCCGAGCGGGGATCTCCATCCCCTGATTGTGGATCACAACCTACATCTCCTCGCATGGTTGGTCTCGGGGTGCCGGACGTGGATAGCGACCTTTCACGAACAGCTAGGGATCTCCTCGCCCTGGCCTGGGCCCCCGGGACTAGAGCGGCATACCGATCAGCCTGGCGAATCTGGGTACGTTGGTGTGATCAACGACAGATTAATCCCGTTCAGGCGCCTATATCGGTAGTAGCCAACTACCTGGCGGATTCTTTTGAATCCGAGAAAGCCTATAGCTCCATTAACGTGTATCGCTCTGCGATTTCAGCCTACCACTCTCCAGTAGATTCTCTTCCCGTTGGTAAACACCCATTGGTGTGCCGCCTGTTAAGAGGCGTTAAGTTCAAACGCCCTCCTCGTCCCAAGTATCTGAACACTTGGGACGTAGCTAAGGTGTTAAACATGTTCACAGAATGGGCAAACAATGACGCTCTCCCGCTAAAGTTACTGTCTTTTAAGCTCACAGTTCTCTTATGCCTGATCTCCATCAAGCGTGTTTCCGACGTCAAGCCTTTAGACATCTCTAGGCGTCAATTGTCGCCACAAGGAGTTAAATTCTCAGTCGTTCGTAGGACAAAAACGGGAATCCAATCGGTTTTCTATCCGTCTTTTCCCGCACATCCACGTCTATGTGTTGTTCGCTGTCTACAGACATATGAGTCACAGACAGCTCCGCTGCGGTCATCGCAATTCTCCCAACTCCTCATCTCCTACATTCACCCAGTTTCTTCGGCTACGTTAGCCAGGTGGGTAAGGTCCACCATGGACATGGCAGGGATTGACGTTTCCCTGTTCGGTGCCCATTCCTCCAGGGGTGCGATGGCTACCAAGATAGTCACCTCTGGAGGCTCGCTTTCGGACCTATTGATGGCGGCAGACTGGTCTTCAGAGACCACCTTTCGCCAATTCTACTTTAGACCGGAGGAACACATATCTATGTCGTTTCTGTGATTATATTATGAGTTAAATTTTGTTATGGTCATTATTTATATATGTACACATGTATAGCTTTGAACTTGCATAAGATATGAGCCTCCTGTCTGATATATAATTCGAGATTTTCCTAGCTTGTGACAGAAAATATTAGTTATATGAAGACAGGAGGCGATTATCTTCCCACCCGACCCAACCCTGTCATGGTTTTATTTTCTCTTGTTCCAGGTTATTGAGGAACGCATCTCGCAAGCCAGAGGCTGAAAATCTTTCCGGAGTTGTCTCCATTTTTATCCCCGTTGGGATGTCTGCCTGTTCGACCCGCTGGGTCCGGTTCATCGTTGGTTGGAAGTCTGGTCAAGCGGAGTTCCAGTGTCCAGCTTCATACCGGTTTGCTCCAAGAAAGAGGAGGAGTTCAAAGAGACAGCCCTTTATATACCGACAGACCTGCCACGTGATTGGCAGTCATATCCAGAGGGCTTCTGGGACTTGTAGTTTTGTTCTAAAAAGGTTTTTTTCTTGTTAAATTCACTAAAAGTTTAATTTCTGCTATGGGCATTATTAAAGAAAGATAATGCATAAGATATTCGCCTCCTGTCTTCATATAACTAATATTTTCCGTCACAAGCTAGGAAAATCTCGAATTATCATTAGTTAGTTACAGTAGGTATTATTTAGAATTTTCGAATTTTCGGGTCTTCAAATTTTTGTTCTTATTTTCGAATTTTCGTTCTGTTGAATTTTTGGATGTTCACATTTTCGAATTTCAGGATTTTCGGATTTTCAAATTTACGAATTTTCTAATTTAATTTAATTTTTATTTTTTTATTAGAATATTTCCAAAATAACTAATTTGTCGTATTTCATCTAAAAATGAATTCGGAACAAAACAAATTGTACATGTCTAGTCACAAGACTGCTATATACTGCTGATAAGAAAAGCTATTTAGCAGTTTATATTTACTGAAATTATTGCATTTCCATGTTCTGTGTACTGTGGGAGACCAGATATAGTGAATGCAGGGTCTGGGGTTTAGTAACACTTTAACCGCTCCTCTGTGCAGAATCACATACCTGTACATGATCCTGCACTTCTGCATCTGGAGCGCACACGCGTGCCACCGGCAACCTGCTCCCACTGTTCTCGAACACAGCGGGAGCCTATCAGCAGGTCCGGCAGACACAATATTTACCGGGACCGGTCAATCGTTCAGGAGACAGGCACATGTAAACAAGGCAGATCACCGTTTTGGGACAGGGGATGGCTGTGATTCTGTGTTCCTGATAAGCAGGAACACTGATCTCTGCCTTCCCACAGTACAAGCATTCCCCACACAGTTAGTAAGCACTCCCTAGGAACACATTTAACCCTTTGATCCCCCCTGATGTTAACTCCTTACCTGCTACCTGCTTACCTGTCATTAGCATACCTCCTAACTTTTTCGGATGGGAATGGAAATGAGGGACACCTATCTGCAAAAGTATGCAGGCATAGGACACACCCCTCGCCTCGCCCCCTTAGAGGAGAATTTTACAAAAAACAATATTGGTTAAACCCATAAGTGCTTTTTTTACCACTACTATTCCTTTATTTTGGCTTTTGGAATTTACAAATGCAGCAATTTAGAAATCAGATGAAAGGTTTAGGGCTGGAAAACACTTTTTGATAGATACAACTCTATAGATCAGACCACAATGAGGGACAAATGAGGGAGAAAGAGGGACAGAGGGACATTGCTCCAAATCAGGGGCTGTTATGAGCTATGCATTAGTACAGTGACAGTGCATATTGTTAGCACTGATTACAGTATTGGTGTCACTGGTCTCCTAAAAAAGTGTCACTTAGTGTCTGATTTGTCTGCCGCATATATCGCAGTCCCACTATTAAGTCGATGATCGCTGCTATTACTAGTAAATAAATAACAAAACCATAAATCTATCCCATAGTTTGTAGGTGCTTTAACTTTTCCGCAAACCAAACAATATACGCTTATTGGAAGAAAAAAATGAACAAAAACATGTAGCAGAATACATATTGGCCTAAATCGATGAAGACATTTTCATTTTTTTTATTGTGTTTTATAGCATAAAGTAAAAAATATATTTTTTTTCAAAATTGTCTGTTTTTTATTTATAAAAAAAAAAAAAAAAACAGGAGGTGATCAAATACCACCAAAAGAAAGCTCTATTTGTGGGGGACAAGGACATACATTTTATTTGAGTACAGCGTTGCAAATGTCAGGTAAAGTTGCACAGTGCACAAAAAATGGTCTGGTCATGAAGGGCAAGTGGTTAAATAATATGCAACTTATGCATGGGTATTAAAAAAAAAAAAAAATGTCATACGCTCCCAGCAACGTCATGTTTTCTTGCCCGTTGTGCATAAGTCCCTAGATGTGGGTTTTTCCTGGATAGACATTTAGCAGGTAAAACAGCTCCCATTTTATTATGGTCTCTCGGCAATTAATTGTTTGTCTGCCTTGAATGCGAAATGTCTTCAGTACTGCGATGACTTCAGGAAGGATGTGAAGCAACCGTGTGCTGATTTACTAATGACTCTCTGGGAAGCTTCACATCACAGGCAGAGCTGGGGGCTGATCTGATGCAATGCACAGCCTTCTTGGTACATCCCTGTCCCAGCAGAGAGTGAGTCTTCATACGTCACAGGAGAGTCTGCATACATCACAAAAGAGTGTTCCTATAACCAAAGAGAGTCTTCTACAACAAACAAGAATCTTCATATAATAGAGGAGAGCCTTCATACAAGAGAAGAGTCTTCATACATCATTGGAGTCTTCATATATCAGAGAAGCCTGCCCACTGCAGCATCTGTACCAAGCAGTCTACCCTGTACTGCCAGTATGGGCTTCTTTACCCTCCAACCCACCATGGTGTCCATCATCCTCTCCGGGCTCCTATCTGTCCCGTCCGTCACCCCACATACAGCAGGTAAGTGCCCTCCAGACCAAAATCTTATCTTCTCTTAGGCTCAGCTGTCCTTGAAGGACAGAAGGTGACTGATGCTGGGAAGGACGTGAAGCGAGGTAACGTAAGCCTTTCAATTACCATAAACGACACAGGAATGTATATACTGTATGACCGGTTATGTCTCATTTATTACATTACATCTATTATACTAGAGGAAACGTGTGGTCAATGATGACTTTCCTTTAATGACATGTGCATAGGTCAATTCTAGACATCTGTCTAATCTTCTATCTACTGTATCTACCTATCCTTGTCTGTCTACCGTACCTATCTGTCTACCTATCTATCTACCTATCCTTGTCTGTCTACCTATCTATCTACCTATCCTTGTCTACCTATCTATCTACCTATCTATCTACCTATCCTTGTCTATCTATCTATCTATCTATCTATCTATCTATCTATCTATCTATCTATCTATCTATCTATCTATCTATCCTTGTCTGTCTGTCTTATGTATCTATCTATCTATCTATCTATCTATCTACCTATCCTTGTCTGTCTACCTATCTATCTACCTATCCTTGTCTGTCTACCGTACCTATCTATCTACCTATCCTTGTCTGTCTATCTATCAATCTATCCTTGTCTATCTATCTATCTATCTATCTATCTATCCTTGTCTGTCTGTCTTATGTATCTATCTATCTATCTATCTATCTATCTATCTATCTATCTATCTATCTATCTATCTATCTATCCTTGTCTGTCTGTCCTATCTATCTATCTATCTATCTATCTATCTATCTATCTATCTATCTATCCTTGTCTGTCTGTCTGTCCTATCTATCTATCTATCTATCTATGTATCTATCTATCTATCTATCTATCTATCTATCTATCTATCTATCTATCTATCTATCTATCCTTGTCTGTCTGTCTGTCTGTCCTATCTATCTATCTATCTATCTATCTATCTATCTATGTATCTATCTATCCTTGTCTGTCTGTCTGTCTGTCTTATCTATCTATCTATCTATCTATCTATCTATCTATCTATCTATCTATCTATCTATCTATCCTTGTCTGTCTGTCTGTCTGTCTTATCTATCTATCTATCTATCTATCTATCTATCTATCTATCTATCTATCTATCTATCCTTGTCTGTCTGTCTGTCTGTCCTATCTATCTATCTATCTATCTATCTATCTATCTATCTATCTATCTATCTATCTATCTATCTATCTATCTATCCTTGTCTGTCTATCTATCTATCTATCCTTGTCCATCTTTCCGTCACATTGCTGCTGCTGTGCTGTCTGCCATTCAGAAGCATACGGCATGTATTCCCAAGGGAATGTAATTATAGATCTACCAGCAGAAGGTTGATTGTCCAGTACACTGGGGGGAAGGGAGGATGGCGGAGAGTGTTCTTTATAATAAAGGTACATTCAACCAGCAGACTTGTGTTTGTTCAGGCAGCAAATCAGGTCTAAATGTCAACTCTCACCCAGAATGATATTTTCGTTTTGGTTGGGCACTCGTGTGTGTTAAGTCACCCATCAGCTTTGTATTTCTTGGGGACCCCAGGGCTAAGATTCCCCTGTGTTCGTTTGTGCGTCCCACCTCTCCTCCCCCCCAAGGTCGTACAATGTCAGTCTTTTGCAGCTGTTGTTAGTCTGTTCTTCAAGTATGGGGAATGACCCAGGGAGAGTGACTTCATCATTTGTTTTCCTTTATTTTCACCTTGTGATCCTGCAGGTGACTTACTTCCTGTCTAAGGTGACAACATTCGCTCATTGCACTGTATCTATGGAGCAGCCATCATTGTCGTCCTGGGCTGAATTCTTTATTTGTGTATTACAAACACACTCCCCATCACCTTAAATGAGTTGTAAAGGCAGAAGTTTTTTTTTTTTTTTTTAATCTTAATGCATTATATGCATTAAGATTAGGGTTGTCCCGAGTACAAGTACCGATACTTTTTTTCATGTACTCGCCGATACCGAATACTGATGCTTTTTTTTAAATGTGTCCCCAAATGCAGCCATGTCCCCCACATATTGCAGCCATGTCCTGTCCCCCACATATTGCAGCCATGTCCCCCACATATTGCAGCCATGTCCCCCACATATTGCAGCCATGTCCTGTCCCCCACATATTGCAGCCATGTCCTGTCCCCCACATATGCAGCCATGTCCTGTCCCCCGTATTGCAGCCATGTCCCCCATACCTGTAGTAGATGCTGCTGCCGGGTTAATCCCCGTGCAATACAGCGTGCATTACAAACTTTTGTTTGTATACTTGTAATGCCCGCCTCGCTATGTATAGACACTCCCCTTCTCGGGATTGGACGGATCCGTCCAATCCCGAGCACGGGGGAGTGTCTATACACGGATCCGTGCATAGACACTCCCCCTTGCTCGGGATTGGACAGATCCGTCCAATCCCGAGAAGGGGAGTGTCTACACATGGCGCGGCGGGCATTACAAGTATTCAAACGAAGGCTTGTAATGCGCGCTGTATTGCACTGGGATTAACGCGGCGGTATGCGGCGGCGGCGGCGGCAGCGGGGGGGTGGAAGTATTTAGGTATCGGGGGTATTTGCGGGAGTACAAGTACTCCCACAAATACTCTGTATCGGTCCCGATACTAGTATCGGTATCGGGACAACCCTAATTAAGATTAAAAGCCTTCTGTGTGTAGCAGCCTCATCAGCACCCCCATTTACTTACCTGAGCCCCATCTCTCTAAAGCAATGTCCATTAGTCTCTAAGCTGTCCGGGACTCTCCTCCTGGCTGACTGAGACACAGCAGCAGCGCCATTGGCTCCCACGGCTGTCAATCAAAGTCAAATCAGACAAGAGAGGGGGCAGGGCCAGGTTGGTGCTTCATGTCTAAATGGATACACGGAGCTCTGACTTGGCTCGGGTGCCCCCACTGAGAGCTGCTGGCTGAGGGGCACGCAAAAGGATGGAGGTACCAGGAGCAGCAAAGAGGGGCCCAAGAAGAGGAGGATCTGGGCTGCTCTGTACAAAACCCACTGCACAGAGGAAGGTAAGTATGACATGTTTGTTATTTAAAAAAAAGAGACTTTACAATCACTTTAAAGTGGAACTTTAGTCAGAAAAAAAGTCCTGCTACATCACTTCCTGCTGGCCCCCTTTGCAGGTATAGCTATGTAAAACATAAAAAAGAAGTGTCAATATCAGTGATGGCGAACCTTGGCACCCCAGAGGGTTTGGAACTACACTTCACTGTACAGTGTGCATGGGCATCATGGGAAATGTAGCCCCAAAACATCTGGGGTGCCAAGGTTTGCCATTACTTTAACTGTTTAAAATGCAGTAATACACTCTCAGCCTGTTTTACACATGCTCAGTTGCTTTTCATTTTTGCTATTGTGCTAAAAAATCTGAGCCACTAGAGGCCATTCTGCTGTTTAGGGACTCTGAGCTTCAGCAAAATGACAGCCCCCCGACAAGAAGAAACCGGAGCAACGCTGGAGGCAATTTACTGCACATACTAATCTTGGTAGTATATTTATCAATCTAGAATGTATGTTCCTTTCTTAGCCAACATTATTTTTTATCAAGTCGCTTTTCGGAACCCTCCCCCTCCGGTGTCACATTTGACACCTTTCAGGGGGGGAAGGGGGAGCAGATACCTGTGTAATACAGGTATTTTGCTCACACTTCCGGGGATAGATACCCGAGCCACCCGCGGGTATCTATGCCCCTTCCTGCCCCCCACCCCCTTCGCTGTCTTCTGGGAAACACACAGGTCCCAGAAGACAGCAGGGACCAGTGGCACGGACCACAGAATTATGGGGTGCACGCATGCGTTTGCAAATGCGTCACAAAACCCCTGCGCAAATTGTTAGACAGGTTAATTGGTTGTTCTGCTAGCTGGTCGGTAAGTAGGCTTGGTTATTCCCTGGGCATTCCCCAGGTTCTTGTTGTTACCAGTGGCATTGTGCAGCGCAAGTCATGCATGCGCAGTAGGGACCCACGAAGTGAAGCCGCAAGGCTTCACTTCCTGATTCCCTTACCGAAGATGGCGGTGGCAGCATCCGTCAGCCGAGGGATCGATCGGCTTCCGGTGCCGACATTGCGGGTGCTCTGAACAGGTAAGTGTCCTTAAGTCAGCAGCTGCAGTATTTTTAGCTGCTGACTTAAAAAAAAAGAATCGGAGGACCTCTGCTTTAACAAAGTGAGAGCTGTTACATAGTAGGTGAGGTTGAAAAAAGACACAAGTCCATCAAGTCCAACCTGTATGTGAGATTTTATGTCAGTATTACATTGTATATCCCTGTATGTTGTGGTCGTTCAGGTGCTTATCTAATAGTTTTTGGAAATTTTGATGCCCCCCTGCTGAAACCACCGCCTGTGGAAGAGAATTCCACATCCTAACCGCTCTTACAGTAAAGAACACTCTACGCAGTTTAAGGTTAAACTTCTTTTTTTCTAGTTTTAGTCTTATTAAATTCTCCTTTTGCGGAAAAGCTTTATCACTATTGTGGGATCAACAGTACGGTATTTGTACCTTGAAATCATATCGCTTCTCAAGTATCCACAGGACCCTGCATTCACTACTGTATATCTGGTCTCCCACATAACACCGAACAAGAACATTTTATTATTTTAGTAAATATAAACTTGTACAGTAAATACCCTTTCTCCTCAGCAGTAAATAGTAGTCCTATGGCTTCTATCAGTGTCTGGTTAAAGCTTGTAGGAGTTTTCATTCTCCTGTGACTGTCCTATGAGGCTGCAGGAGCCCCTGACCATCTGACTGGACAGTGCTGATTGGTCGTGTGCTGATCACATGCACCCTCCCAAGAAAAAAAAAAAATCTCTAGCAATACACACCCAACTGAGCATGTGCAGAGTGACCAGGGCCGGCCTTTGCGTTGTGCGGGTTGTGCGCCCGCACAAGGCGCCATGGGAACAGGGGCGCCGTGCATAGGGTTGTCACTTGCCACCTATTTTGCCCGGGTACACATTCCACCGTCCTGTGGCTTGTAGCAGCTGGATTTCTGTCTCAGGCGGCGCGCATGATCCCGTACTCTGCGCCGCGCTGCTGCCCTGTGATTGGCCGAACGGGCCATGTGCGATGTGCTAGGCAGGCCGGGAAGCAGATAAGGAGGTCTGTGAATGGCTGTGCTGGTCATGTGTGGAGGCGTGGGCGGGGCTGCACTGTGGATACGAGGATCATCGTGCCTGCTTTCTCCCGGAGTTCTGCCTCACGATGTGAGTCCTGCTCATCTGCTCTGTCAGCTTACCTCCCTCCTCTGTGTCACCCCCCCCATCTCCTCCTCTGTGTCACCCCCCCATCTTCTCCTCTGTGTCACCCCCCCATCTCCTCCTCTGTGTCACCCCCCCCATCTCCTCCTCTGTGTCACCCCCCATCTCCTCCTCTGTGTCACCCCCCCATCTCCTCTGTTGTGTCACCCCCCCATCTCCCCTGTTGTGTCACCCCCCCATCTCCTCCTCTGTGTCACCCCCCATTCTCCTCTGTTGTGTCACCCCCCCATCTCCTCTGTTGTGTCACCCCCCCATCTCCCCTGTTGTGTCACCCCCCCATCTCCTCTGTTGTGTCACCCCCCCATCTCCTCTGTTGTGTCACCCCCCCATCTCCTCTGTTGTGTCACCCCCCCCATCTCCTCTGTTGTGTCACCCCCCCATCTCCTCTGTTGTGTCACCCCCCCATCTCCTCTGTTGTGTCACCCCCCCATCTCCTCTGTTGTGTCACCCCCCCATCTCCTCTGTTGTGTCACCCCCCCCATCTCCTCTGTTGTGTCACCCCCCCCATCTCCTCTGTTGTGTCACCCCCCCATCTCCTCTGTTGTGTCACCCCCCATCTCCTCTGTTGTGTCACCCCCCATCTCCTCTGTTGTGTCACCCCCCATCTCCTCTGTTGTGTCACCCCCCCATCTCATCTCCTCTGTTGTGTCACCCCCCCATCTCATCTCCTCTGTTGTGTCACCCCCCCATCTCCTCTGTTGTGTCACCCCCCATCTCCTCTGTTGTGTCACCCCCCCATCTCATCTCCTCTGTTGTGTCACCCCCCCATCTCCTCTGTTGTGTCACCCCCCATCTCCCCTGTTGTGTCACCCCCCATCTCCCCTGTTGTGTCACTCCCCCCCCATCTCCTCTGTTGTGTCACTCCCCCCATCTCCTCTGTTGTGTCATCCCCCCCCATCTCCTCTGTTGTGTCACTCCCCCCCCATCTCCTCTGTTGTGTCACCCCCCCAAATCTCCTCTGTTGTGTCACCTCTCCTCTGTTGTGTCACCCCCCCAAATCTCCTCTGTTGTGTCACCCCCCCCCACATCTCCTCTGTTGTGTCACCCCCCCACATCTCCTCTGTTGTGTCACCCCCCCATCTCATCTGTTGTGTCACCCCCCATCTCCTCTGTTGTGTCACCCCCCCCCATCTCCTCTGTTGTGTCACCCCCCCATCTCTTCTGTTGTGTCACCTCCCCATCTTCTGTTGTGTCACCCCCCCATCTCTTCTGTTGTGTCACCCCCCATCTCTTCTGTTGTGTCACCCCCCCATCTCTTCTGTTGTGTCACCCCCCCATCTCTTCTGTTGTGTCACCCCCCCATCTCTTCTGTTGTGTCACCCCCCCATCTCTTCTGTTGTTCACCCCCCCCATCTCTTCTGTTGTCACCCCCCATCTCTTCTGTTGTGTCACCCCCCCCATCTCTTCTGTTGTGTCACCCCCCATCTCTTCTGTTGTGTCACCCCCCCCCATCTCTTCTGTTGTGTCACCCCCCCCATCTCTTCTGTTGTGTCACCCCCCATACTCCTCTGTTGTGTCACCCCCCATATCTCCTCTGTTGTGTCACCCCCCATATCTCCTCTGTTGTGTCACCCCCCATATCTCCTCTGTTGTGTCACCCCCCATATCTCCTCTGTTGTGTCACCCCCCATATCTCCTCTGTTGTGTCACCCCCCATATCTCCTCTGTTGTGTCACCCCCCATATCTCCTCTGTTGTGTCACCCCCCCCTCTCTTCTGTTGTGTCACCCCCCCCTCTCCTCTGTTGTGTCACCCCCCCTCTCCTCTGTTGTGTCACCCCCCATCTCCTCTGTTGTGTCACCCCCCATATCTCCTCTGTTGTGTCACCCCCCATTCCTCTGTTGTGTCACCCCCTCTCCACCTCCTCTCTCCCACCCACCACTCTTTATCCCCCCTCTCTCTCTCTCATCCTCACCCCCACCAACTCTCTCTCTCTCCCCACACAATTAAAGGAAGGAAAACGACCTACAGTAGAGGAGCCCACCCACAAACTCTGGCTCAAAGCGTCTCGCGGTATGGGGGTCTTTCTTGGGGAAGGGGACACTGATGGGTGGGTTCCCTGATCTAATCAAGGGGGGACCGATATAAGGTAAAAGGGAGTCGTGGTGGATTACAAGGCCCAGCATTTTACTATAGGAGGCATTGGTGGACTACAAGGCCCAGCATTTTACTATAGGAGGCATTGGTGGGACTAAAATGCTGGGCCTTGTAGTCCACCAATGGATCTATAGTAAAATGCACCAATGCTGTAGTGTCAGTGTGTAGCGGTCAGTGTGTATTGTGTAGTGGTCTGTGGGTAGTGTATTGTGTAACGGTCAGTGTGTATTGTGTAGTGGTCAGTGTGTAGCGGTCTGGTGGGGGAGGGGGGGGGGCTCCACAGGATTAGCTCGCACAGGGCGCCTGAACACTTAAGGCCGGCCCTGAGAGTGACTCCAAAGGGTCTGTTCTATCAGCAGATGGATTAGGGACAGTGGAAGAAGGGGGAATCAGAGAAGACAGGATCAAACAGCATTTTTACACACGGATTAACCCCTTAAGTTCCACAGTGAGTATAACAAGCATGCTTTACTGCATATACACACTGATTTTTCTGCTGTTGGTTTAGTAACACTTTACGGTTTCTTGGCTGTCACTTGGCAATTTAAAGTTTCAGCTCCCTCCACAAATTTTCTATAGGATTAAGGTCTGGGGACTGGCTAGGCCACTCCATGACCTTAATGTGCTTCTTCTTGAGCCACTCCTTTGTTGCCTTTGCAGTATGTTTTTGGTCATTTTCATGCTGGAAGGCCCATCCACAACTCATCATCATGTTCCGGCTGAGGGAAGAAGGTTCTTATCCAAGATTTTACAAAACATGGCCCCACCAATTGGCCCCTCAATGCAGTAAAATTGGCATTTTCCTTTAGCAGAGATACAGCCCCAATGCATAATGTTTACACCTCCATGCTTGACTGTAGGGATGGTGTTCTTAGGGTCAGAGTCAGTATTTTTCTTCCTTCAAACACGATGAGTCGAGTTAATGCCAAAGAGCTAAATTTTGGCCTCATCTGATCACAGCACTTTCTCCCAATCCTTCTTTGAATCATTCAGATGCTCATTGGAAAACTTCAGAAGGGCCTGTACATGTGCCTTCTTGAGAAGGGGGACCTTGTGGGCGCTGCAGGATTTCAATTCATGGCGGCGTATTGTGTTACCAATGGTTTGCTTGGTGACTGTGGTCCCAAATACATTGAGATCATTTACAAGCTCCTCCCGTGTAGTTATGAGCTGATCCCTCACTTTTCTTATGATCATCCTCATCCCATGAGACAAAATCTTGCATGGAGCTCCAGACTGAGGGTGATTGATGGTTATTTTGTATTTCTTCCATTTGCGAAAAATCACTCCAACAGTTGTCTCCTCCTCACCAAGCTTCTAAGGCCTCGTACACACGACCGAGGAACTCGTCGGGCGAAACACATCGTTTTCCTAGTCGAGTTCTTTGTTAGGCTTGTCGAGGAACTCGACAAGTTTGCTTTGCGTACACACGTTAAAGACCAAATCTCCTCGTTCTCAAACGCGGTGACTTCAACACATACAACGGCAGGGGAAGTTCGGTTCCACTGGCACAACCCTTGGGGCTGCTTTTGCTAATCTCATGTTACTGTGTGTTAGGTAAAAGTTTGGTGAGAGACATTTTAACTTTTCAGTCTGTTACAGCGTGACAAATGTGCTATTTCCATTACAAACGCTACTTTTAGGTGCACAGGTTTCTTAGCATACACACGCTCGAGTTTCTCGTCGAAAAGCAGCCCGACGAGGAACACGACAAGCCAATTTAACTCCCGTCAAGGAAAAAGAGAACTTGCTCTCTTTTTTGCTTGTCGAGTTCCTCGACAGTTTCTTCGATGAAAAACGTACACACGACGGGTTTCCTCTGCAAAAAAGCTCTCCCACCGAGTTTCTTGATGGATTCTGCTGAGGAAACCGGTCTTGTGTACGAGGCCTTACTGATGGTCTTGTAGCCCATTCCAGCCTTGTGTAGGTCTACAATCTTGTCCCTGACATCCTTTGGCAGCTCTTTGGTCTTGCTCGTAATGGTGAGTTTTGAATGGAAGAACGAGATTCTGTGGGCAGGTGTCATATTACTGCGGGAAGTCGGCACGCCTGGGCGAGAGCCCGTAGCTATACGTCCGCTCTAAAGCGGCCACTAGGGGGCTCGTGCGCACCGCCGGCACGCGCCACGCCCACCCCCGAGTCCTGCGTGCGTGCCCGGTGGGCACGATCGCCGCCGGGCACACGCGATCGCTCGTTCCAGAGTGGGGACCGGGAGCTATGTGTGTAAACACAAAGCTCCCGGTCCTGTCAGCGGGGGAAACGCTGATCTTATGTTCATACAATGTATGAACATAAGATCAGTGATTTCCCCTAGTGAGGCCACCCCCCATACAGTTAGAACACACCCAGGAACACACTTAACCCCTTCCCCGCCCCCTAGTGTTAACCCCTTCACTGCCAATGGCATTTTTATAGTAATCCAGTGCATTTTTATAGCATTGATTGCTAAAAAAATGCCAATGGTCCCAAAAATGTGTCAAAAGTGTCCGAAGTGCCCGCCATAATGTCGCCGTACTGAAAAAAAATGCTGATCGCCGCCATTACTAGTAAAAAAAAAATATTAATAAAAATGCCATAAAACTACCCCCTATTTTGTAAACGCTATAACTTTTGCGCAAACCAATCAATAAACGCTTATTATGATTATTATGAAAAATATGTAGAAGAATACATATCGGCCTAAACTGAGGAAAAAAAATATATATATATTTTGGGGGATATTTATTACAGCAAAAAGTAAAAAATATTGCATTTTTTTCAAAATTGTCGCTCTATTTTTGTTTATAGCGCAAAAAATAAAAACCGCAGAGATGATCAAATACCACCAAAAGAAAGCTCTATTTGTGGGAAAAAAAGAACGCCAATTTTGTTTGGGAGCCATGTCGCACGACCGCGCAATTGTCAGTTAAAGCGACGCAGTGCCGAATCACAAAAAGTGCCCTGGTCATTGGGCAGCAATATGGTACGGGGGTTAAGTGGTTAATACACATAACGAGTTGGCATTAGGAGCACCTTCTTAAATTGACAGGACTTATCTATGTACCACATGAGCACATAATATAGCCAGTCTATGGGAGCCAGAATTATTGTTGGTTGGTAGGGGATCAAATATTTCTGTTACTCACTGAACTCAAATTATAACATTTGTATCATGTGATTCTTCTGGATTTGTAGTTGATATTCTTCTGTCTCTATCAATTAAAAGGCACCTATGACAAAAATTATAGAATTAACATTTTTTTGTAAGTGGGCAAGCTTAAATAAATCTGCAGGAGATCAAATAATTATTTTTGCCACTGTACAATATTATTTTAGATGTCAGTTAATTAGACAGAAAATGTTATATATACTGGATTTCTGTAGCAAAAAGTATTTTTCTGTGGTTGCTGAACATGTACTTACAAAAAATAAATAAATAATACAATTAAAAATTATAATAATATAATAAAAATAATAGTAAATAAATAATAATAATATAATAAATATTATAATTATAAAATAATAATAAAAATAATAATAATAATAAAAAGAACACTAATGCAGCCACCGCATCTGATAACTGGTAAGGTGCAGTATTTTTACAATTGTGGGCTTAGATTCACATATATGTTCTATTGCTTATATTTATTTTATGATAATCTCCCGGTATGTTGGTTACACCCAATGAGTCAATGACCTAGGCAGAGATAGATTTGGAAAACAGGTTTGGTTGGATTTGTCAGGTTTGGTTGGAGTTAGGCAGTTCTCAGTTCAGGCACTCTCTCGTGGAATCACTACAGTTTGTCTGAAAAGTAAACCTCTCTACTTGTCATAGGTGTGCTGATTGTTGGGAAGATTCACCTGCTTTGGTCTAGGATAGCAGGTAAGAGCCCCATGAGATTGAGACAGATCATGTAAGGGAGATGATACATTTAAGTGGTTGTAAAGACTTATATATAACCAGTGAATTGACTGTCCTGGTGATACACCGAGATGAAACAAATCATCCTACATAAGTTGTACCTGTGTATCTGCAGCCATCTCTTCTCTACAGCCAAAGTCCAGAATTTTTACAGCTTGTCTGAGCATGCAAAAAGAATGGAGTAGGGACCTAAAGTTACACTTTGCAGACCTCAGTAAGAGCCGATTGTAGGGAAGGAACACCCAGGAACGGAGCTAAGGCTTTCATTCACAGGCTGTGTGCTGGCCATCCCTCCTCGTCACCCTTTTTCTTTTGGTGTCAGGAGAACTTGTCTGAAGTGTTTGATGCTGATAGCAAAGGAACAAGGCAGCAGACAGAAATTACACTCATTGGTTTGGATTGAGACAAGTACACAGTATAGAGAGATATGCTTTGTTCATAGTTCATGCCAGAGGTTAATAACTACTTTAATGCTGCGTACACACACGTTAGGTTAGTCTGATGAAAACGGTCTGATGGACCGTTTTCATCAGACCAAACCGATTGTGTGTGGGCCCCATCAGTTATTTATCCATAGGTTAAAAAAATAGGAACTTGTTTTAAAATTATCTGATGGATAAAAAACCTATAGAAAAAAACTATCGTCTGTGGATACGTCCATCGGTTAAAAATCCATGCATGCTCAGAATCAAGTCGACGCATGCTTGGAAGCATTGAACATAATTTTTTACAGCACGTCGTTGTGTTTTACGTCACCGTGTCGATACGTTCGTTTTTTTAACTGATGGTGTGTAGGCACGGCTGATCATCAGTCAGCTTCATCGGATAACTGATGGAAAAATCCATCATACCGTTTTCATCAGACTAACCTATCGTGTGTACAGGGCATAAGAGTAGATGTCAACTACCCAAAGTTGGTGTACAACTGTATCTAATTCAGCAAATACAATAGTACATAAAGCAAACTATCATAGATACAATACAGTCCCAAAACTAATCCTTGGTATGCCAGCCCTCACACATATTAAATAAATATAATAGCCAAGTGTGTGTGGTAAATAGGTACCTGATAAAAAATCTGGGGTCAGATTCGAGGGAGCCCTATAGTGTACCTGATGCATGGGGCTGAGCCTGGAGATGGACTTAAGAAAAGCTTTGCTAAACAATGGGCCAGATTCAGGTAGATGAGAGCATCTTTGCTCCAGAGTAACGCTTCTCATTTACGTTACTCTGACGACCCTTTCAGCGCAAGTACTGTTATTCACATAGCAGTTGCGCGTAAACTTGCGCCAGAGTAACGATAATGCGCTGGCGTAACCCGACGCAAGGGGAAGTGGGTGTGATCATATGTAAATGATGGGCGGAGCCCAGCGCAGAGGCTTACGTTCAGCGCATCAACCACGGAGCATGCGCAGTGAGTGAGGCTCCACTCGCCCCCTTTGTGCGCATGCTCACAACTTCCGTCGGCACCACTTCACGGGAAACGTCAGCGCAATGCCTTCCGTTGGGCGTTTAAATGCGCCCGTAGAAGCGCCATTCCGGCACTAAAGTATATCCTGCTCCCCCTCCCCGCAGTGATGTTACTTTTGTTCTGAGATGGCTGCTCCCGTTCCCCGCAAACACACAGGAGAAAGCTGAACTCTAAAGGCCAGGAGCTGTCAGCCGTCATCTCGGCTATGGAGACCTATGATGTCTTCCTCCATGGCTGTAAAAGTTGACAGACAAGCATGGACAGAGGTGTTGTCCTGCAAGTGGGGGTGCTCAGCTAGCTCTTATCGTTGGTAACGCTGCTGTAGCTGCTCTCCTGCTGACCTGTGGCCATCTGGAGTAAAGATAAAGCAGCCTTTTGTAGAAATAACTTTGCGCCGGACGGACGAGATACGCGCGGCGCATGTAGCCAGCGTATGGTGCTAATCCGTTCGTGAATTGGGAAAAATCCCTCATTTGCATATTTGCAGGGGAAATCAATAGGCGCGACTGATGCGCCAAGCGAAATTAAGCGCTGACGATACTCTGGCGTCGGAACGTTCCGCCGGTCGCAAATGGCCCGTTATTGGGCGCATCTAGTTTGGTGGGTACGGGCACATAGAAACGACGGCGCATCTTCACAGTTACGCGGCGCATATCGAAATACTCCAGTGCAAGTGTTGCTGAATCTGGCTCAATGTTTGCATTCTTTAATAATGGACACCCTTAGGCCCCTTTTACACGGGCCGACCGTTTAGGTCCACCTGTCAGTTTTTTCGGCGGACCCAAACGGGCGCTACATGCAAGTCTATGGAGCAACGGATGTCAGTGGTGGGTGACCGACCATGTCTGATGAAAATGGACACGCTGTCCATTTTCATCCAATCTCTCCATAGGAATCGGCGGCGCTCGACAAGCCCCTCCCCGCTCAGTGAGCAGAGAGGGACCTGTCATCCGCCGGCTCAGCGGAGATCAATGGAGAGATCTCCCGCTGAGCTGGTGGACTCCGCTGCAGCGGATCTGCCCCACGTGGAAGGGGCCTTACGCTAAATAGTGTTGTAGATTTATAAAACGTAAAACAAAAAAAATATTCCTATGAAAATTTCAGTTTGAATTTCTTTTTCTTTGGTTGTTTTTTTCCCCCTCAGAATATTACAGGAAAATAGAGCTGAACCAGGAAAAAAGATCCATACCCTAAGTATAGAGGGGGCTTACTCTACTCCTACATGTACTGTGGTATCCATAAAATGTAGTGGAAGATCGAGAAGAAAGCATGCACGAAGGGCCGGCATTACAGGGCTAAAAGGGGTCGGCATAGGGAAAGGACTTCTGGTCTGGTCAGTGTTGTTATCCGCAGGAGGGTCTTGGAAGTCATCAGTTGGATTAGAGAGTGCTTGGGACAACGGCCCACCCTCCTGCCCTAATTGAGTTCCATGGTTGTAAATAGTCAGGGATTACATTTTTTTTTTTGAAGATTTTGTCATGCCAGCCGAGTATAAGGAATATGTACATTGGTAGGGACCCGTCCTGGATACCGTTTCCATTATTATGGTTGGTGGTACCTGCGTGTAGTTATTTGTCTCCAAGTCAGTGTTTGTTGCGGCTGGAGGCCTAAAAAATGTCAGTGGTCACACAGGTATGAGTAGTTGATGTCCTCAAGAACTTTATGATTCCTATTTTTGGCAGAATGTACTGGATGTTGATATGTTGATATGATTATAAGTTATTTATAATTGTTTAATAAAAGGCTGCTATGGCCATTGTACTCCATTCTGAGTCTCGTGTGGTTATTCTTGGAAAAGGTTAGTGGAAGAGAGGTGGTCAAGCAGTTGGGAGAGCATCTTTTATACCCTAGTCATTGGATAAAACAGATCATTTTACACATACTGTAAAGCAAATAAGGTTATTCTGGTGGCCGCAGGACTGGGACAAGGGGTGGGCAGTAGGATGAGCTTCCCTGGATGTGTAGTGTTTAAGGGGACATCCACCTCATGTTCTAGATAGGTGGCCGGCAACCAGTGGGCTGTCACAGCATGCCCACATTGTGCATTTGCAATTACGTTCTAGCTGCAAGAAAACAGGTGATTGGCCACACATGTGCAGCACGTGTTCAATACCAACCATAGGCAGCCAGAGCAAGAGGTCAGAGAATAGGTGTTGGGTGGTACATCCATTCTACATCATTCATTAGCCATAGAGGAGGGGGGCACAGTTCCACATTCTTGCCCTGGGTGCTAGACGAACTTGTCCCAGTACTGGGTGGTGGCATCCATTTGCTACATGTTTTTACTGCAGGACCTGTGTACTATTCGCTAACTCAGGGGTCCTCAAACTACGGCCGGCAGGCCAGATATTTCCCGTCAAGATGATTTACCTGGCCCGCGGACTTCCCCTTAAGATCGCAGCACTCCCCCTCCCCTATGCTACCTTAATTATACAAGACGAGAAACATGACAGGTTCGGACAAAGAGCGGGACCTTTTGAGTTAAGAAGCAGGTGATTGGTTATTAGGATAGCAGGGCGGTACCAGCAATCAATCACCTGCCTTTCACTTGCAAAGTCCCACCCTTTGTCCGGACTAGCCATGCTTTGCATCTTGTGTGATTAAGGTAGAAGAGGGGAGGAAGGGTACTGTGATGTAAAAGAAGAGGCAATGTAATACCGCTAGAGGGCTCTGTGATGGGGGATCTGTTATGTAGGGGTCTGTGATGGGGGATCTGTGATATGGAGGGATCTGTTATGGAAAAACCTCAAGCCTACTAGGGCTGGACTCCCATCATGAAGAATGCGTGTCAGGTCCTATCTTATATATAGTAGTTCTTTCATTCCTTCCTTTTTCAAGGTAGGAGTGTTGTTGCATATAATTATCCAAGCAACCTGTGGCTTTGAATCATTTCAAAGGCTAAGTTACATTTTTTAAGCAAATGGACTGTGCAGTCTGGGTGCCCAGTGTATTACATTAACACTATGCAGTGCTAAAACATTGTCATTAATTTAAAGGCCTTACCATTAGGCTAGGAGGGATATCACTAAAGCCTGTCAGAAAAACTCCCACTGAGGTGATTGTGCTAAATATTGACCTGTTGTGTCACAGTTTCAGGACATTAAGATTCAGCACAACAGGGAGATTGCTCCCGGCATTCCAGGAGCTTCTGCATTTCAAATCGGTGCTTCCACATTCCAGATCCGTGCAGTGCACTCTCATTTACCCTGCAGCAGAGGCTGAGGAAGAGCACACTGCATGTAAGGGTAGGTAGGTGACATGTCCTCCATGTTCCCCTCCTCATTGGGTGCCAAGTGTGGGTCACATAGGAGGCCTACTCTGGGAAGGGTTCTTCTGGCCTACGCTAGGGACTTTGGTTAGAGCCTCTGCAAGTGCAGTTGCTCCAGAGCTTAGTAAATGAGGCAAGGCTTGAGTACCCAAACACGTGCAAGGAAAAAAATAATGAATTTTTGCTTGCACATGATTGGATGATGGAAGACAGCTGAGTTTCTGCTCATTTACTAAGCTCTGGAACAACTGCACTTGCAGAGTGCATTTGCACATTGCAAAGTACACAGTCTTTTTCCCTTAAGTAAATCAACCCCCGTGTGTGCACTTCACTTAACGCTCCCTCTTGTGTACCGCTTCTGCGGTCCTGGCATGCTTCTGTTGCTCTGGGAGACAAACCTACTCATGGAGAGAGTGCTGAGAACAACTCCTCCTGCTAGAAACTGTTCCACCTGTCACATGTACACATTAAGAGCCGGTTCCCACAGGTGTGACTCGTCAGGTGACTTAGCCGCCTGACAAGTCGCGCTCCATTTTGTACAATGGAACTGTTCTAATAGTGGACTCTTCACTTCTGAACAACGCACATTATCGTGCGGGGTCCCTCAAGGATCTCCCCTGTCGCCGATGTTATTCAACATCTATGTGCGTCCTCTGTTCGAAATCATCAGCAGCCAAAAACTGCTATATCACTCTTATGCAGACGACACGCAACTGTACTTCCGCATTTGCAATAAAAAGGATCACCACCTCAACCTAGAGACATGCCTCTCTTTGATAGAGGACTGGATGACAAAGAGTTATCTCAAACTCAACGGAGCGAAAACAGAACTTCTTCTGTTTCACGCCAAGCGTAGGAATCAATCGACAACAACCTGGATCCCGCCGCCCATTCTGGGCAAAATCATCACCCCTAGCGCCAAAGTCAAAAGTCTTGGGGTCTTTTTTAACTCAGACATGACAATGAACGCACAAATAGGGTCAGTAGTCAGCGGATCTCACCATCTGCTGCGCCTACTACGCAGACTCATGCCTTTTATTCCCAAGAAAGACATAGCGGTCGTGGTGGGAGCGATTGTAAACTCCAGACTGGACTATGCAAATGCCCTTTACCTCGGACTCCCCAAGTACCAAATCGCTCGTCTTCAAGTCGTTCAAAATACGGCCGCCAGACTTGTGACTGGGAAAAAACCCTGGGAATCAATCTCATCTTCACTGAGATCCCTTCACTGGCTACCAGTTAAAGACAGAATCTCCTTTAAAGCTCTCTGTCTAACGCATAGATGTATCCATGGGAATGCTCCCCATTATCTATGCGAAAAATTAAAAGTTCACAATCCCAATCGTATTCTACGATCCACCAATCAAAATCGGCTTCAGATACCGAAAGCCAGATACAAGTCCAAAGGTGACAGGAGATTCGCTGTCCAAGGTCCCAGACTATGGAACGCCTTACCAGCCAGCATTCGGCTGGAGGAGAACTACTTAGTCTTCAGGAGAAAGATTAAGACGCATCTCTTTTGATCTCAAAGGAGACAGGAACAACAAGCGCCCAGAGGCGATTTACTTTGCATGTGCTGCGCTATATAAGTTCTTCATTCATTCATTCATTCAATAGGAGCGACTCAAGTCGCTCTGACTTAGAAAAAGGTTCCTGTACTACTTTGGGAAGACTTTAGGGCGACTTGCATTGACTTCAATACAGAAGTCATTTTGCAAGTTGCCTCTGAAGTCTTGGGCAGATCGCCTTGCAGAGTCGCTCGTCAAGTCTTGCTGCCCCAGTGTGAACCGTGCTGCCCCAGTGTGATGAGACTGCTAAAGCAACCTTTGTTACGCTTGGTAACCACCTGTATCTTCACACTGTATTACCTTTTGTACCATTATCTTCATACCCCAATGTGCTAAGTGACCCAAGCTGTGGACTACTGTATATGTGCCGGTTACTTGCATTACACCTCTTGAATAACTTCAGACCAGGCAAGGACAAAGTTTCAAAGTGCATGATGACATACAAAGGTAACAGTCCAACACAGTGGCGTAATTATAGGGGTGCTGAGATCGCCATGGCGACCGGGCCCCTTGCTGCAGGGGGCCCTTGAGGGCCCCCTCTACTCTTTGATAGGAGGAGCGGCGGCTGAGATGAGTTTCACGATCGTCAGCTGCACAGTGTGCAGGGAAGGAGCTTGTCAAAAGTGAAAGTAGTGAGTGCCGTGCTCTTTGTCTTCCCCTATAGAGTGCAGTACCCGGCAGGAAGTGCCAAGGTAAATGTCTCCCGTTTTTTTTTTACTACTGTATGTGTATATATGTATATACTGTGTGTGTGTATATATGTATATACTGTGTGTGTGTATATATGTATATACTGTGTGTGTGTGTATATATGTATATACTGTGTGTGTGTGTATATATGTATATACTGTGTGTGTGTGTATATATGTATATACTGTGTGTGTGTGTGTGTGTGTGTGTATATATGTATATACTGTGTGTGTGTATATATGTATATACTGTGTGTGTGTATATATGTATATACTGTGTGTGTGTATATATGTATATACTGTGTGTGTATATATGTATATACTGTGTGTGTGTATATATGTATATACTGTGTGTGTATATATGTATATACTGTGTGTGTGTGTATATATGTATATACTGTGTGTGTGTGTGTGTGTGTGTGTGTGTATATATGTATATACTGTGTGTGTGTGTGTGTGTGTATATACTGTGTGTGTGTGTGTGTGTGTGTGTATATACATGTATATACTGTGTGTGTGTGTGTGTGTGTGTGTGTATATACATGTATATACTCTGTGTGTGTGTGTATATATGTATATACTGTGTGTGTGTGTGTGTGTGTATACTGTGTGTGTGTATATACATGTATATACTGTGTGTGTATATACTGTGTGTATGTATGTGTGTGTGTGTGTATACATGTATATACTGTGTGTGTGTATATCTGTATATACTGTGTGTGTGTGTGTGTGTGTGTATATATGTATATACTGTGTGTGTGTATATATGTATATACTGTGTGTATATGTATATACTGTGTGTGTGTGTGTATATACTGTGTGTGTGTATATATGTACAGTGCAGAAAATAAGTATTTGAACACCCTGCTATTTTGCAAGTTCTCCCACTTGGAAATCATGGAGGGGTCTGAAATTGTTATCGTAGGTGCATGTCCACTGTGAGAGACATAATCCAAAAAAAAAATTCCAGAAATCACAATGTATGATTTTTTTAACTATTTATTTGTACGATACAGCTGCAAAGAAGTATTTGAACACCTGAGAAAATCAATGTTAATATTTGGTACAGTAGCCTTTGTTTGCAATTACAGAGGTCAAACGTTTCTTGTAGTTTTTCACCAGGTTTGCACACACTGGAGGAGGGATTTTGGCCCACTCCTCCACACAGATCTTCTCTAGATCAGTCAGGTTTCTGGGCTGTCGCTGAGAAACAGAGTTTGAGCTCCCTCCAAAGATTCTCTATTGGGTTTAGGTCTGGAGACTGGCTAGGCCACGCCAGAACCTTGATATGCTTCTTACAGAGCCACTCCTTGGTTATCCTGGCTGTGTGCTTCGGGTCATTGTCATGTTGGAAGACCCAGCCTCGACCCATCTTCAAAGCTCTAACTGAGGGAAGGAGGTTGTTGCCCAAAATCTCGCAATACATGGCCCCGGTCATCCTTTCCTTAATACAGTGCAGTCGCCTTGTCCCATGTGCAGAAAAACACCCCCAAAGCATGATGCTACCACCCCCATGCTTCACAGTAGGGATGGTGTTCTTGGGATGGTACTCATCATTCTTCTTCCTCCAAACACGGTTAGTGGAATTATGACCAAAAAGTTCTATTTTGGTCTCATCTGACCACATGACTTTCTCCCATGACTCCTCTGGATCATCCAAATGGTCATTGGCAAACTTAAGACGGGCCTTGACATGTGCTGGTTTAAGCAGGGGAACCTTCCGTGCCATGCATGATTTCAAACCATGACGTCTTAGTGTATTACCAACAGTAACCTTGGAAACGGTGGTCCCAGCTCTTTTCAGGTCATTGACCAGCTCCTCCCGTGTAGTCCTGGGCTGATTTCTCACCTTTCTTAGGATCATTGAGACCCCACGAGGTGAGATTTTGCATGGAGCCCCAGTCCGAGGGAGATTGACAGTCATGTTTAGCTTCTTCCATTTTCTAATGATTGCTCCAACAGTGGACCTTTTTTCACCAAGCTGCTTGGCAATTTCCCCGTAGCCCTTTCCAGCCTTGTGGAGGTGTACAATTTTGTCTCTAGTGTCTTTGGACAGCTTTTTGGTCTTGGCCATGTTAGTAGTTGGATTCTTACTGTTTGTATGGGGTGGACAGATGTCTTTATGCAGCTAATGACCTCAAACAGGTGCATCTAATTTGGGATAATAAATGGAGTGGAGGTAGACATTTTAAAGGCAGACTAACAGGTCTTTGAGGGTCAGAATTCTAGCTGATAGACAGGTGTTTAAATACTTCTTTGCAGCTGTATCATACAAATAAATAGTTAAAAATGCATAAATTGTGATTTCTGGAATTTTTCTTTTTGATTATGTCTCTCACAGTGGACATGCACCTACGATGACAATTTCAGACCCCTCCATGATTTCCAAGTGGGAGAACTTGCAAAATAGCAGGGTGTTCACATACTTATTTTCTGCACTGTATATACTGTGTGTGTGTATATATGTATATACTGTGTGTGTGTATATATGTATATACTGTGTATATGTATATACTGTGTGTGTGTGTGTATATATGTTTATACTGTGTGTGTGTATATATGTATATACTGTGTGTGTATATGCGTATGTATGTGTGTGTGTGTGTATGCATATGCATATGTATGTATGTACTGTATGTGTGTGTGTGTATGCATATGTATGTATGTACTGTATGTGTGTGTATATGTATGTACTGTATGTATGTTTGTGTGTATATGTATGTACTGTATGTGTGTGAGTGTGCATGTATGTGCATGTGTTTATCAGTGGCAGTGCGTCCATAAGGGCGCATGTGTGCCGATCCCTCTCCCCAGTCACTCCCTCTATGCCACCGCTGCCACCCCCATATTTAGGTGACCGGCTCCTTTTCGGGCGCCTGAATCACAGGGGTGGTGTTGAAGCACCTGATTAGAGCCATAGTCTCTAATAGGCTTCAAAATAGGTGAACCGCGAGCGCCATGCTGGGCGCTCACAGTCCACCCAGGTGTGTTAGAAAGGCAAATTAATATTCACTTTGCTAACACTGAACCACCTCTCCACCAATCAGGTGTGCGGGTCTGTTACCCATCACCTGATTGGCTGAAACAATAGGAGCGGCTATTGGACACTTAGCAGGAGGAGAGGACGGGAGATGAGGACGGCAGGAGATGCATGGAGGACCCTGGCAGTCACCCGCAGCCCCACGAGACAGGGTAAGAGTCGGACGGGGCGAGGGGGGATTCATAGTGGTGGCATTCGATGGCACAGTTGCAGCATTTGATGGCACACTGGCAGCATTTAATGGGCACACCAGTAATTTCTGGGCACACTGGCGGCATTTGATGGGCACAGTGGCAGAGTTTGATGGGCACCGTGGCGGCATCTGATGGTGCAGTGTTTAAATGGGCACAGTAGCAGCGTTTTGGCACAGTAGCAGCATTTGATGGAAACAGTGGCAGCGTTTGGCACAGTGGCGGCGATGGGCACAGTGGTGGCGTTTAATGGGCACAGTGGTGGCGTTTAATGGGCACAGTGGTGGCGTTTGATGGGCACAGTGGCAGCATTTGATGGGCACAGTGAGAGCTTTTGATTTGCACTGCAAATTATGTTTTTTTAAAAATTTTGAGTCCCCTATTTGTGTACAATCAGAACCTATTTGTTTATTTTTATTTTTTGCTTGTTCATAGTATCTTAAAAAAATGCTATGCCTCCGAAAAGCGATCCATGCTTGGATCGTTTTTCAGAGACATTTGACAGCTGGTGAAGAGGCAACATGTTGCTTCCTGACTGCCTGTTTTAACCCCTTAAATACATCATCACTATGCTGCAACTGTATGCAATGTACACAGTTGCAAGGGGGTTGCAGTGTAGCCACATTCACCTAGGGGTATACTTCAAGGGTGCCCTGACTGGAAAAAGATTCTGAAACACAGACATAGAAGAATCGATCTCTCCATTTTCCTCCTGCAGCCGCTGAATGCCTGCGGGAGGGAGAGGAAAAAAAGCAAGGGGAACTGGAGAAATCGGTTCATTTATACAGTATGCAGCCGCCTACTTGCGACCGTGTCCTGTAACGCCACCGGGCTCGGAGAAAAGAGCCCTATCTGGGGGTCGGGGGGGGGCCCTTCCTGGTTTCTTGCATCGGGGCCCTGAAGGTTCTAGTTACGCCACTGGTCCAACATAAAGTGCAGTCTTTGCTTACCATTCCTAGTTCCTAACTTCAAGTTAGTGGCTGCCCCAGCATACCTGAATAGGAATTATGCCCCGTACACACGATCGGAATTTCCGATGGAAAAGGTCTGAGGGACTTTTTTCATCAGAAATTCTGACCGTGTGTATGCCCCATCAGAGTAATTCCTTCGGGAATTCCGATGAATTCCATCGGAGTTTACATAAAGAACATGTTCTCTTTTCCTCAGATGAAATTCCATTGTGTGTACAGGGCTTAAGAGTCCATACAAGTTTTTTTCAGGGAGGACTGTAAATCCCATCAATCTCCCCATATAGCGGGGACTCCGATATCGGAATGACTCCGGCGACAAACAACACATTTCCCTTGCCATGAGCCCCCTGGGTGCAAACCCCTGTTCCTTTTTTTTTATCACACAGAACCAATGGGCTGGACCCAGCAAAGCCCACCAATACAAAAACCCAGGACATAACACTACCCTTCCCAAGATGGGCAGCAATAACCTCTACCTGCCTACACATGCATGTGATTGTTTGGGATGAGGAACCGTGCTCACTCTGTGAATGAAATTCTTGTTGGAGGGGTCTGGTTTTTGGGCAGGATGGGCTAACAACCACAGTATGAGTTTTTGGGATGTCCCTCATGGCCTAATGGTAAGATTTTTAAACTAAGAACAATATTGCAATACTGCACAATATTTTTTTTAGCACACTGGAACCCCTGCACTGCATAGTCTATTTATTGAAAAAGGTGAACTTGTCAAAAACTTAAATTCACAGAGATTTAAAACAGAACAACTCTGCTGACGTAAGAGGAACCACACGCCCTACATGCAGCACGGTTCTCAGGAAACCTCAGACTTGCCGGGGGCCGCCACATATTTTGGAACAAAAGAATTAGTCAGGGAAGTGGCTTGCAAAATTGGAGGCTTATTTGAAAATACACTAATACTGTGGGTATCAGATTAACACACTGAGACTTTTGAATTTATGTTGAAAGGGAATCTAAAGAACAAAAAGTGAATATGGATTGCAGCTTACTGGTCCTGTTGTGGCTGCATTCATTTAATATTTTTGCCTTTGATTTCACCTGCCTGTAACATACTACCCTTGGATGACAACTCTCAATGTACTGTATTTGTGGAGGAGCAGCATAGTCATCCTTGAACAGCGGCATCTTCAATTTGTGGGGAGGGTTGTGTTAGATCAGTGTTGCCAACCTAACAGATTGAAATTTACTGACACAAGAACTAAAATTTATTGACACAGACAAGTTGGTACTGACTTTTCTAAACATTACAAAATTACAGTTTTAAGTGCAAATTTCATAATTTAGGCTACAAATAACTACAATATGCAATGTGATTTAACCAATTCAGCTCCGGAAGGTTTACCCCCTTTCATGACCAGGCCATTTTTTGCGATACAGCACTGCGGTATTTTAAATGACAATTGCGTTGTCGTTAAAAAATAAAAACCGCAGAGGTGATCAAATACCACCAAAAGAAAGCTCTATTTGTGGGAAAAAAAGGATGTCAATTTTATTTTGGTGCAACGTCGCACGACTGCACAATTGTCAGTTAAAGCATCGGAGTGCCGAATCGCAAAAAATGCTCTGGTCAGGAAGTGGGTAAATTCTTCCGGGGCTGAGGTTTTTAAAGTCAGCAGCTACAAATACTGTAGCTTCTGACTTTTAATATTAGGACACTTACCTGTCCAGGGATCCCGCGATGTTGGCACCCCAGCTGATTTTCGGATTGGCTGCTGCCGCCATTCGTGGTAGGGGAAACTGGGAGTGAAGTGTAGGCTTCCCTACTGTACATAAGCAAAACGCGCTGCACTTTCTAAATGGCACAGTGGCGGAGGAAGGAGGCCGAACTGCTAAGGGACGTCGCCACGGTGCAGTCTCCTGGAAGCGAGGATGGCTACCCCCCTTAATCTCCTCTTCTCTTATCAGTTTTGTTGCCCTTCTCTGCACTTTCTCCAGTTCCCCCATATCCTTTTTGAGAACTGAGGCCCAAAACTGAACTGCATATTCCAGATGAGGTCTTACTAGTGATTTGTACAGGGGCAAAATTATATCTCTCTCTCTCTGGAGTCCATACCTCTCTTAATACAAGAAAGGACTTTGCTTGCTTTGGAAACCGCAGCTTGGCATTGCATGCCATTATTGAGAATATGATCTACCAAAACCCCCCAGATCCTTCTCCACTATGGATCCCTCCAGTTGTACTCCCCCTAGTATGTATGATGCATGCATATTCTTAGCCCCCAAGTGCAAAACTTTACATTTATCAACATTAAACCTCATTTGCTGAAAATTGGCCTGGGCAGGAAGGGGGTAAAATTGCCCTGTATTAAAGAGGTTAACCGCTTGCCAACCACCGCCTGTACTTATTCATCTGCAGAATGGCACGGCTGCGCAAGGCAACGTACCTGTAAATGGCTTTGAAATTGCTGCAAGCTCTGAGACCGCGCCCGCGGGACCCGCAGACTTGATGTCCGCCGGTGTCCCGCAATCGTGTTATGGAGCGGCAAAACAGGGAGATGCCTTTGTAAACAAGGCATTTCCTTGACGCCCTCTGTTGAAGTCTAACCAATGACGAAACGCGACAGGGCGTGACGCTTATCCTCTGACCAGAGACGCTGTACAGCCCCCAGAGCAGGAACAGGAGATTTTGTGGCAGAGACCTACAAATCTACAGGCTCACAGGGAGAAGCTGACAGGCACAGTACAGATTTTCGTTTTATGCTTGAATACTTTACATTGTGGTACGCACAATATATGAAAGGGGATGTTTGGTGCTTAATAAATTATTTTAAACGTTTTTACACTATATGAGTTTTCTTACTTTATATGTATGCGCTTTGATCTTAACATTCCTGCCGGTGGAAAGTGCATCTTCCAGGATACACACAGACATACAATCCAGGCCCTTTTGATCCATTCTTGTGGTGAGTGCATCCCCAACCGGGGACTAATTATCCCCCCACGCGGTGAACACCCCCCTTTTGGTGAAAGGAGCACATAATTAAGGACTGCTTTGTGTTTAATCCATCGGCACTATCATCTCATTCCTATAAGGTCACTTGACCCATAGAAGAATTTCAGATTCGGTTTTGAGATTAGCGCTGCTACAGTACTATATGGAACTTAAAGCGGAAGTAAACCCATCGATCTTACAGTTTCAAAAAGCAGTTACATTTCCGGCATGTCGGGATTGCCGACTGTCACATTGGTTGTCAAACCATCCAATGGCTGGTGTCATAACTGATCACATGTGCAGCACCATGGCAATTGAAGATTAAACATAAGCCAAGATGGCAGCTTCCTGCCCTGAAAATGATAGAAGGGTTTACTTCCACTTTAAGGACTCTTTTAGGTTTTGACTTTTACGTTTTGACTTGTTTGGGTTTTAATTGTTCAATTTTACTGTCTTTTAAATGTTTCCTTGTTCTGCCTACTGACAAGACAGTGATAAAAATGCCATACAACTATCTCCTATTTTGTACACGCTATAACTTTTGCGCAAACCAATCAATATACGCTTATTGCCTTTTTTTTAACCAAAAATATTTGGAAGAATACATATCGGCCTAAACTGAGAAAGAATTTTTTTTTTTTTATATATTTTTGGGGGATATTTATTATAGCAAAAAGTAAAAAATATTGCTTTTTTTTTCAAATTGTCGCTCTATTTTTGTTTAAAGCGCAAAAAAATTAAAACCGCAGAGGTGATCAAATACCGCCAAATCTATTTTTGTTTGGGTGCAACGTTGCATGACCGCACAATTGTCAGTTAAAGCAACGCGCGCTGAATCGCAAAAAATGGCACGGTCATTGGGCAGCCAAATCCTCTGGGGCTGAAGTGGTTAAAATAACTAGAAGGGTATTTATTTCATATGTGTGACTGTAATTTCCAAATCCTATTAGAGCCGAACGTGTAAAAAATAAATAAATAAATGTTTATCTTGGAGTGTTAGCTTTGTGAATTGAATCAATGTCATGTTCCTTTCCCAGAGATCTCCTTGATTTTTTCTGCAGCTTCATTGTTTAATTCTTACAGCATATAATATGTACACACACACCCACACAAACACATCAGCAAGGGTGGCATGCTCCCACAATGTCAGCAATATCCTTTCATTTGAAGTAGTGTGGGGAAGCATATTTCGAGAACAGATTGTACTAGCTTCTAGCACAGGAGGTCAGGTTGCAGCAGAATGTTCCATATACCTGTCCATGGTGATTGCTATGTAGCAGACGGTTACAAGCAGGGATGGCTGCTGACCACCAAGAGTACTGCTAGACACAGATTGAGAATAATCACCAGTAAACCAGGTACATTCCAGTAGTTACCATTTCTGGTGGTCATCATTATCAAATGTGTTTTAGTTGTTCTTCTCTCTGTAAAATAATAACTCTGTCATCTGTATAGTTTTATTGAAAATAATAAACAAATGTTTATCCCCAGCCAAAACTTTAATTTGCAGAAGGGTTAGAAGAACGACTCTTGGGTTTTTAGATGAAGTAGGCACCCCACTTATAAATATAAAATAGGTGTAATTGCGCTAAAATCAACCCATATATTCATAAAAACACCAGGGCCCGGATCCACAGACATCGGCGCATATTTATGCCGCCGTAGCGTATCTCTTTTACTCTACGCTGACGCAGCACAGAGAGGCAAGCATGGAATTCACAAAGCAAATGCTCCCAACTCTGCACCGGCGTAGCGTATATTTCGTAGGTGTAAGCCGGCGTAAGTGGAAGTAGGTGGAAGTGGGCTTGATCCATGCTAATGAAGCGTGACCCCATGCAAATGATGGGCCGAGCGCCAGACAAATACTTAAAACGAACTGCCCATGCGTCGAGACGTGGACGTATCCCCGTGCGCATGCGCACAACCACGTTGGAACAACTGCCTAAGATACGCCGGATCACTGTGTACGCCGTTAACATAACCTACGCCCAGCCAGACCCACGGCAGCCTATATTCACAGACGTCCAACGTACGATACGTAGGCTTGTGTTTCCCGGTCCATACCTTTGCATGGGTTGTGCCTCATCTATGGGGAATAACTTTACGCTGGACGCAAAACTTACGCAAACCGCGTATATCATGCGCCCAGGGCCGTTTGAAGGAATTTGGGGGCCCCAAGCAAAATAGGGGCCCCCAAGCACCCCCCCCCCTCTCGCGGGCAAAGTCTACGTTAGTGCTACATTAATTTTTTACACCCATGGTCTTACTCCCCCCCCCCTCCCTAGTCCCTATGTTTTTCTATTCTCACCTCCCCTTCTTCAATGTAGGCTGTTGCTGTAGCGTGGCCAAGTTCCTTTTCCTACTGTCAGTCCGGTGTTCTATGAATGAATGAATAAATGAAAACTTATATAGCGAACTAAATCGCCTTTGGGCGCTTGTTGTTCCTGTCTCTTTTGATATCAAAAGAGGTGAGTTTTAATCTTTCTCGTTCTATCATTATGGGTCCCCAGTCCCCTATCAGATAGTGCCTGGGCCAGGTACACAGGCTGGGCCGGGTACCGCGTGGTACAGGAGATTCCGTTTCCTGTGTTCCCAGCCGGACTGAAAGGAATGAGCACTCAGTGAGCACTTCCTGTCAGTCCGGACGGGAATAGTACCCGGCCGGACTGACAGGACTCCAGGAGGAAGGAGGAGCTTGGCCAAGCTACAGCCTGGGAAGGGGAAGTTGGGGGCCCCAGGCCAGCTCGGGGCCCCAAGCAATTGTTTGTTTTGCCTGTCCTGTAGCGACGGGCCTGCATGTGCCGGGCGCAAGTACGTTCGTGAATCGCCGTATTTCCCTCATTTACATATGTGAATGCCTAATCAATGGGAGAAGCAACATACGTCTATACCATATTTGCGCCCATGCCACCCCGGCGTAATTAAGATACGTCGGGGTAGGATGGCCTATTTTTAGGCATATCTTGGTTTGTGACTGTGGCACACACATACGCCGGGCACATATTTTCGTTACGCCGGGAAAAGGTGAATTATGTCGGCATAAGTGCTTTGTGAATCCAGGCCCAGTTGTGTAAATGTGTGAAGTGTTGCTGATAATACCGTAAACCCTGCTTATAAAACCTAAAATGAGAATTAATTTGAATATATCAATAGAAGAAAACACCTTTCAACCATTCAAGGTGCTAAGTTAGAGCAAAAAGAAGCCTCGTGCCGCGTCCTCACGATCGTTTTTTCGGCATGAAAAAAAACGTTGTTTTTTAGCATGTCCAAAAAACGATGTTTTTCCAACTTCATCATTAAAAACGACATTGCCCACACACCATTGTTTTTGAAAAATGATGAACAAAGCATGGTGACGTACAACACGTACGACGGCACTCTAAAGGGGAAGTTCTATTCGCCTTTGGGCTGCTTTTAGCTGATTCCTTGTTAGTAAAAGACGATTTGCGCTTTTTTGTCTGTTACAGCGTGATGAATGTGCTTACTCCATTACGAATAGTAGTTTTACCAGAACGAGCGCTCCTGTCTCATAACTTGCTTCTGAGCATGCGCGGGTTTAAAATGTCGTTTTAGCCCACACACGATCATTTTTTACAACCCGAAAAAACGACATTATTTTAATTTTTTCTTTTTGTCGTTTTTCAGAAGATGAAAAACGATGTCAAGCCCACACACGATCATTTTAAATTACGTTTTTAAAAACGTTTTTTTTCATGCCGAAAAACGATCGTGTGTACATCACACATGTTAACCCTGAAGACAGGGGAACCTTTGCATCCCCTGAAACATGTTGTATTCTCTTGGTGAATTTAAATACATTCTTATGCTGGACTTGACACATGTTCCCTACCTCGTCTACATGTCTTCAAGAGTCCTAGAAAAATAAAGACGCCAGTAAACTCCCATATAAAAACCATCACTGTATAGGACATATAGATTAAAATGATATTAAAGCATATTTTTAAATCAAATTCTGCCGAATTACCTTAAAGAAGGGCAGGCAACCTTTGAGGTGGAGATCTGCCTGAAAAACATCAGGGGGGTTCAGCGCCCCTTAAAAAAAAAAAAGAAGAAATTAACTAGCTAGGCCTAACTAAATAGTAAGAATGACACGAGGAAAATGTAGAAAAATATATTAAAACAAATGTCACTCTAAAAATATAAACGCATTTTACAATTTTTCACATTTGGAGAGTAATTGGTCACCCTCAATAGACTGCTGTAGGAGTCTATCAAGAAGGCATAATTGTAGGGCAGTATACAGAGGTCAGTAATAGTTAGGGAGGTCTATAGAGGTCAGTTAGGCCGAGTACACACGATCAAATATATCTGCTGAAACTGGTCCGCAGACCAGTTTCAGCGGACAGATTCGATGGTGTGTACGGGCGAGCAGACAGGTTTCCAGCAGACAAAAGTTTTAAAGCATGCTTTAAAACTTGTTTGCTGCAAACCCGTCTGTCGGATATGTCCGAAATCTCCCGCATGCGCCGAATGGATTCGACGCATGCGTGGAAGTATTTTACTTCCTGGTTTGGTGATGTGGCGGCGTCAACGTCACCACTACGTCACCGCGCTGTCTGTCCGCGGGAATTTTGGTTTGATCGTGTGTACACACATGAGACCAAAATCTCCAGGAGACATATCCGATGAAATCGGTCTGTCGGACCGTTTTCATCGGATATGTCTCCTCGTGTGTACGCGGCCTAATAGGTAGGGCGGTGGGCAGGTTGGTGTATGAGGTCAGTTATAGGTAGGGGGTGTGCGGGTTGGTGTATAGAGGTCAATAATAGGTAGGGTGGTGTGTAGAGATCAGTAATAGGTAGGGCAAAGTACAGGAGTCAGAAGTTTATAGGATAGATTATGGGAGCCAGTATGGCAAAGGACAGGGTCAGTGGAACAGGCTATAGGGGTCTGTAGAGCAGTGGATGGTGTCAGTAGGGCAGTGGATGGTGTCAGTTAGTAGGGACCAGAGCATGTATGTAAAACGAAAATGTACCTAAAGTGAAACAATATATGTTTTCACTTCTAGGGTGTAGTAGGGGGTCAGGGACTGTAGTGGGGGTGTCAGGAGCTGTAGTTGAGGTCTCAGGGTCTGTATTGGGGCAGTCAGGGGCACACTGGAACAGGACAGGCTATGCTCTATGAGCTTCAGCTCCTTCTACTGTGGCTGCAAAATGTCTGTACAGTGCTTGTAAGGCACTTTACATACACTCGCGGGTATGTCCTTACTCGCGAGTGTATGTAAAGTGAGTGTTGCATTGCCTTTTTTCAGCGTTGATTAACCGAACTGCTGTGTGCCTGGCTGTCATGTGGCTCACAGGGAAAGGAATTTGGGATAATACAAACAGCCCAGTCTGGGGCTTGTGTTACATGTGCATGCTCTCAGTTGACTTTGTGCTATTATGCCAACACACAACCTCATGGCAAGCCACTTACCTGTTTCCTTCTCCTCCTACTCCCTCCTCAAAAGAAATTAATGGACAGCTGCTGGTGCCCATGATGTCCCTTTGGTAGCTAATACCTAATAAGTGTGCTCCAAGACTGGAAGTTTGGGGAAGCTGCACAGAAGGACATGGAGTTGGCAGTGGTGGATAGCAGAATAAATTAAGTCTTTGTGCCCCTACATACATTCATTTATGTTCTGGGGCAAATTTAACAGGGAGCTTAGAATTAATACTCTGGGAGTTTTGATGTTGTTTATCGTTGTCCGTCAGAAGATGCACCCTCTTTATTGGGCAGACAGGAGAGTTTGGAAATCAAAAATGATGCCATTTTCATCGGAACATAAATACAGAAGAAATCTTGCAATCGGCGCATATGTTCTGGGGATAGTTCTCAAAGAGGAGATTTCACCTTACTTTGGGGAGAATCTCTTTCACTTCCTGTTGTGTCTCTGGCACAGGAAGTGAAGGAACCTATCTTCAATGAGACACAGACATTAGCAGGGATTTCAACCCAATTTGGCATTCCTATTATTGTCTGTAGAGCTGGTAAATTATGCAGGCACCATCTGAATGTGAAAGCTGATTTTTGGGTATATACGGAAGTAGATAAGGAAGGAGGTAATGAGAACCAGAAGACGGTTGTTTATACAAAGGTAGACCCGTATTGTAAAATGTATCTAATCCCAAAAACAAAAATGTGACATATTGCAGGTTACCACTTCTTAGAAGAAGTAGCTGTATTTGTTTTCTTTTTTTTTTCCAAGCTATTTTCCCCTTATTTTCACCATTAATACTGTGAATAACACTTCTTGTCTCTCCATGTCTATACTCTACACAAGAAAGTCATGATTGATTCTCTAGCCACCACATCCAAGGACTGATACATTACATTTTTGTTATGGGCACTATTATGCTTTGCCTTGGATAGGGGAAGATCCAAGGTCCAACCTAATGCTGTCTGCTTCTCTCTCCAGGTTCAGATGGGATACCCCAAGCTTCTGTGAAAATCGAGGAAAGTGCTGACAACTCAGTAATATTACATAGCCTGACTATAACAGGTAAAATCTACATTTATGCTATACAGCTTTTTAAAGGTTGAGAGCTAGTCCCAACATTAGTGATTTGTTTCTTCAATATACTTCTGAGGTATCAGTAGAAGGTTTGGTTTCCATTGTATGTTTGTTTTTCCCTATTGCCACCTCTGTACCTCTTTACCATGAAACTTTACCTATTTCCTAACACTGACCACTTAGTTTGCCCATTCTGGCGCCATCCACCTCTTATGTAACCAACACTTCCCTGCCGCTTCATTCACTCCTCCCACACATGACTATGTCTAAGACTGTTGACTGGCCCATCTTTCTCAAGCATTGGTCACATGCTTCGTCACACCTAGAAGTCCCGGGTATTTCTTAGTGCCCCCACAGAGGAATGGGGCACCGGGAAGGCACTTCAAAATTAAGCATGCCTTGCCTTGCGATTATGGACCCTGGCATTTGGGGGAACGATGCTCTTTGTGAGCTGTATGCCTGGGAACCCTTGAGGTGGTGATACTTTGGATTCAGGTCCATGTCCCCCCCAAGACACATACACTCTGGGAACACAGTATATGTCATATTAGAAATAGTGACAGATTCATAATGTTGGGACACATACTGTTAGAAGATGCTGATGTCATCTCCAGCCAACTATCTGTCTGTTGTTTGCTAATGTAAATGAGTCTAGTGTGGCTTCTCTTTCACCCATTGTTGGTTGTGCTAATTAACCCTGCAATTGTATGAAGATGTTCTGTGTTGATATTTATGATAATGTGTATTGTAGTTAGGAAGTCACATCGGCTGCTGTAAGGGATTAGTTAATTAGCTCATGTTAATTTATGTTTCTGGTTACCTCCTCTTTAACTGTATATAACACTTCTCTATTCTGGTTCTAAATAAATGTCTGTTTTACCCTGCACTGAGCTACGACTAGTGAATGGGAAAGCTAAGAGGTCTTGGATGTTGTGGTACTGGACAGAGGAGCGATACAGCGGACAGACTCATCTTGAGTATCGGAGTCCGTCACAGGGGGTTCTTATCATTATATTATCAGTTACTTTGTCTAGAATGGGCATAGTGACAGTTTGTCTTTAAAGTGGAGTTCTGCCCCTACAAAAAATGTTTTTTAAAGTCAGCGATGTTGACACCCCAGCGGATTTTCGGATCGACCTCTGCCGCTATTTATGGTAGTGGTGTAGCACCCTGCTCCCAATGAGTGGGTGCTCTATGTTCAAATAATAGTTATCTGAGCAGTAGTTGGCTCAGAAGGATTGTGTCTAAATTGAGGCTCTGTCTCAGTTCAGCTGGTTACATGATTTTCCTCCTGGCGATGGGTGTCGCTGTCACATCTGGTCAGGATTGGAAAGGCAGCAGGCTGGATGTTTGGGTGTCTCTTTCCCAGAAGCAGCCCAGGGGGCATGGTGAACCCGCTGTGCATTCTGGGAAAGGGTACTTATGGGGCAGACACCATTTTGTGGGTTTTGTCTCCCAATCCTCACCTGAGGGCCCTCCTGGCCTCAGGAATGTGTTGGCAGTTTCCACCTCGGGGCCACGTTGGCCTGAGGCCTTGCAACTGAGATGTAGGCCCAGAAGTTACTGGGGCCTACTGATCCAGGGATAATCCTGTGTCGCCTTGCCTGATGGAAGGGACCAAGCAATTGAGGACTCAATTGGAGGATGTATCTGGATTGAAGTTACCTCACAGTGCTGCTGGAGCGGCTGAGAGAACCTGGCACTGAGAGCTGTGTTTTTTACTTCAGAAACTAACCCCGTGAGGGGTTGACCTAGTCTGTGGCAGAGACTAATGAACAAATTCTACTACCAAGTCTGTGGCAGAGACTTGTCATTTGACCGAGCTTCGCACCGGCTGCTAGGACAGTGAGAGTGGGCCTATCCGCTGGTTGCTGAGTCCATCGTGGAGAGGGCTGTCCCTCTGGACCTAGGAGAATGTTCTTGATCTGCAAGTAAGTTACCTGAGTCTTTCCCTATTTCTCTATCCCTCTGTTGGAAAGTTTGTTCACTAAAACCCTTGAAAGAGACTTTGTGTTGGTGCAGACATTTCTTCTGGATAACTCTTCAAGGAGAACCCCTGAGACGAACGCAAGGAACAGTAAGGCAACGGCAGTCCCAAATCTAAACCAGCAACTCCTACAGGGGTAACTGTTAGGCTTCCCTACTGTGCATGCGGTGAAGCGTGCTGCACTTTTTAAATGGCCCAGTGGTGGAGGAAGAAGGCTGAACTTCTAAGGGACGTTGGCCCGCTGCAGCTACCCAACAAAAAAACACCATTCCTACAGTAAAGCATCCAGGTGATAATGTCCTGTTATGGGGGTGTTTCTCTGAAGCAGGGACTGGAGAACTTGTCAGGATAGAAAGGCAAAATACCATCAAATTCTTAAGGAAAATCTGCTTCCCTCAGCCAGAAAGTTGTCAATGGGAAGGTTTACTTTCTAACATGACAATGAACCAAAGCACACAGCAAAAATCACCAAACAGTGATTGAAGGAGAAAAAGGTGAATGTTCTTGCATGGCCAAGTCAGAGCCCAGACTTAAACACCATTGAAAATCTGTGGAATGACTTGAAGACCGCAGTTCATTAACGGTCACCATCAAATTTCACTGAGCTTGAGCAGTTCTGGAAAGAAGAGCGAGCAAATATTGCAAAGTCTAGATGTGCAAAGTTAGTAAACACAAATCCCAACAGATTAAAGACTGTAATTAAAGCAAAAGGTGGTTCAACAAAATATAGGGGGTGATCCTTTTTCCAACTCAGTGGTTCTGTTTTTTTAATAATAATTAAAAAAAAATCTGACATGTTGGTGTTACATCTTTTAGTTGGATGTTATAAGTTGCACAACTAAAGAGTAAATACAGCTGGATAAAACAAAAGCTGTGTTTTCATGTTTTCACAAAATGTGATTATTTTAAAAGGGGTAGTCATTAGAACATAATTTGATAAGCTTTGTATTTTTAGCAGTGTAAAGCAGGCTATACATGGTCGAATTTCGAACAAATTTTCTTTTCAAAATCAGAAAGTTTTTTTTTTTCTTGTGATCTGATGATGCCACCGTTGATTATCGAAATTCGGCCGACTAAGCCTTCATGTTGCTACAGAAAATAATATTCTTTTCTCTCCGGGAAATTTCTTTTCTTGCACATGCTAATTTTTTTTTCTATTACATTTCTCGCACGATTCTCCCATCATTGATTAGAAAATCATTTGTTTTTCAACATGTCCGATTCCTCAAATTTGATTGCCGCACGAAAATCGGCTGTTGCTGCAGCCCACTAACGGTGGAAAATTCGTACGAAAATTCTTTGAAACGATTTTCGAAAGAAAATTCTTTCGAAATTCGAACCATGTATGGCCGACTTAAGTCCCTGAATTTGACTTGACATGAGCCTCTTGTATTCCCCTGTACACCAGAGCTCAAACAAGCATACAGAAAATGTCAGGAAAGGCTGGCTGGGAACAGTAGTCCCATTTCTGTCTTTGGGGACTTACGGGCTCTTATTTATATTCCATGTATTTAGCTGTTTACCTGGAGTTCAGCTTTATCAAAGGTTACAAAAGGCAAACGTTAGCAGCTCATTATATTGATAGTCAAATATATATCGCTGTAGAAACTTCCATAACGTGTCTGGCTCTGTGCCATTCTGATGTTTCAGCTACATTTCAGCTTCTAAATCATAATGCTTGTTCGATTGTTGTGTAAGCAATCTCTATTTATCTCTCTTCAGGCTTGTCATCCAAGGACACAGAAGAAAACATCATTCTGGACAGCCCTGTGCATCTGAAACTAGAATGTATTCTGAAAGCTGACTCCATGCAGATTTCCAATCTAACATGGATACATGGAGAGGAAGAAATCAACAAAGATCGTTATTCAGAAAATAATACAGCTGGTGAATGGCGCACCACACTGGAGTGAGTATTGTGCGGTTCATCAGATGGCACTGTCAAAACACTCTGACATTTGACAAAGTGTATTTAGATTATGTTTGGGTTAAATTTGTCTATCTGGATCGACAGTAAAAATTGTCCATTTGAATCAGCAAACTTTATTGTAACGCAAAATACAGAGTGGTACTGTGTACAGAGGGGTTGACCTCCAGACAAACATTCAGCATTTAATTAGCTGATCCTGTCCTCAGAGTTGAATTTATGTGTTAAGAATCTGTTGGTGCAGTTACTCTGACACCTTATATTTAGCCCACCAAATGCAGCCACTGTGCCATCAATTGTCACCACTGTGCCATGCCATCAAACACAGCTGCTGTGCCATCAATTGTCACCACTGTGCCATGCCATCAAATGCAGTCTCTGTGCCATGCCATCAAACGCAGCCACTGTGGCATAATTGTCACCACTGTGCCATGCCATCAAACACAGCCAATGTGCCATCAATTATCACCACTGTGCCATGCCATCAAATGCAGTCACTATGACATCAATTCACACCACTGTGCCATGCCATCAAATGCAGTCACTGTGCCATGCCATCAAACGTAGCAACTGTGCCAGCAATTGTCACCACTGTGCCATGCCATCAAACACAGCCGCTGTGCCATCAATTGTCACCACTGTGCCATGCCATCAAATGCAATCACTGTGCCATGCCATCAAACGCAGCAACTGTTGCATAATTGTCACCACTGTGCCATGCCATAAAACGCAGCCACTGTGCCATCAATTGTCACCACTGTGCCATGCCATCAAACGAAGCCAATGTACCATTAATTATCACCACTGTGCCATGCCATCAAATGCAGTCACTATGCCATCAATTCGCACCAATGTGCCATGCCATCATATGCAGTCACTGTGCCATGCCATCAAACGCAGCCACTGTGCCATCAATTATCACCACTGTGCCATGCCATCAAATGCAGTCACTATGCCATCAATTCGCACCACTGTGCCATGCCATCAAACGCAGTCACTGTGCCATGCCATCAAACGCATCCGCTGTGCCATGCCATCAAACACAGCCGCTGTGCCATGCCATCAAACGCAGTCACTGTGCCATGCTATCAAACGCAGTCACTGTGCCATGCCATCAAACGCAGTCACTGTGCCATGTCATCAAACACAGCCACTGTGCCATCAATTGTCACCACTGTGCCATCAATTGTCACCACTGTGCCATGCCATTAAACGCAGCCACTGTGCCCCTCAATTGTCGCCACTGTGCCACTTGTCACCACTGTGCCCTTTAATTTGTCGCCAATGTGCCCATTGTTGCCACTGTGCCCATTGATGCCACTGTGCCCTTTGTCGCCACTGTGCCCATTGTCGCCGCTGTGCCCTGTAAAATGCACTTACCTTAATCCTTCCACGTCCCTCGATGTCTTCTCCCGCCTTGGTGACGCTTCAGCCAATCAGGTTACCGATAACCAGACTCGGCGAACCTGATTGGCTGAGACGGCCGTCAGTCATATCAAAGGAACGCACCCCGTACGTTCCCTGGATAAAGCATCCGGGAGACGAGGGCTGTACTCGGAAAGCCACTTCCGAACAGCCAACCAGCTGCTGTTATTCAGGTGGACGGCGCTCAATGTCCGGCCACCTGAATAGTGGGCGGCAGCTGGCAACAATAACATACATTCATGCAATGCATGAATGTATGTTGTTTTCAGTGGCGGTGCGGAGCCAGAGGGGGCGGAGCTCCAGCGCCCTCTATGGATGGACCGCCGCTGGATACGACACTTGCTTTAACTGACAATTGCGCTGTACCCAAATAAAATGTACTGTATGTCCTTTTGTTCCCCAGAAATAGAGCTTTCTTTTGGTGGTATTTGAATACCTCTGCGTTTTACATTTTTTGCGCTATAAACAAAAAAAAATGACAATTAAAAAAATATATATGTTTTTTTTTACTTTCTGCTATACAACATATCCAATAAAAATATGTAAAAGATCTAATTTCTTTATCAATTTAGGCCAATGTGTATTTTGCTACAAATTTTTGGTAAAACCTGTGTGTCTCCCAGAAGACAGGAGGGGGGGGGGGCTTGTTAGGCACCGAACACGTGGCGTAGGTTATCGCGATCGCCACAGTGATCTTTGCCCGGAAGTGGGTAAACACTGTCCCGCCGCATCGCTGAAGAGCCGATGCATGTACCTGGCGACCGCGATGTCCGTCGGGTACATGCGATCGGCGGGAAAACAAGCAGATGACAGCAGGGACGTGGAGCTCTGTGTGTAAACACAGAGCTCCACGTGCTGTCAGAGGAGAGGAGACCGATCTGTGTCTCTTGTACATAGGGACACAGCATCGGTCACCTCCCCCAGTCACCCCCCTCCCCCCACACAGTTAGAACACACCCAGGATACACATTTAACCCCTTCTTCACCCCCTAGTGTTAACCCCTTCCCTGCCAGTCACATTTATACAGTAATTAGTGCAGTTTTATAGCACTGATCGCTGTATAAATGTGAATGGTCCCAGATTTGTGTCAAAAGTGTCCGATATATCCGCCGCAATATCGCAGTCCCAATAAAAATCGCAGATCGCCGCCATTACTAGTAAAAAAAATAATAATAAAAAAAAATCATAATTCTGTTCCCCATTTTGTAGGCGCTATAACTTTTGCGCAAACCAGTCGCTTATTGCGATTTTTTTTTATTTTTACAAAAATACGTTGAAAAATACGTATCGGCCTTAACTGTGAAAAAAAAAATAGTTTAAAAAAAAAATTGGGATATTTATTATAGCAACAAGTAAAAAAAATATATATATATATTTTTAAATTGTCGTTCTTTTTTTGTTTATAGCGCAAAAAATTAAAACCGCAGAGGTGATCAAATACCACCAAAATAAAGCTCTATTTATGGGGAAAAAAGGACCTCAATTTTGTTTGAGAGCCACGTCGCACAACCGCGCAAATGTCAGTTAAAGCGACGCAGTGCCGGAAGCTGAAATTTCGCATGGGAACGAAGGGGGTTAATGTGCCCAGTAAGCAAGTGGTTAACAGTATATATTAAAAAAAAATATGGGCTAGGGCCTATTTAATAATGCTGGACTTCTGCTTTTACCACTTTTGGACCAGGCCTTTTTCTCACATTTGTTGTTTAAAATAGTATTTTTTTTTTTTGCTAGAAAATTACTTAGAACCCCCAAACATTATATTTATTTTTTTAGTAGAGACACTAGAAAATAAAATGAAGACTGTTGCATTATTTTGTGTCACACCATATTTGCGCAGCGGTCTTACAAATTAAATTTTTTGGGGAAAAAATACACTTTTTAATAAAAAAAAAGAAAACAGTAGTTAGCCCAATTATTTTGTATAATGTGAAAGATTATGTTGATATGTTACATTGAGTAATTTGATATCTAACATGTCATGCTTTATAATTGTGCACGCGGTGACGTAGAACACGACATGCTAAAAAAACGAAGTTCAATGCTTCCAAGCATGCGTCGACTTGATTCTGAGCATGCGTTGGTTTTTAGTCCGATGCTTTTGTGTACTAACCATCGTTTTGGTCCGACAGACAGGTGTCCATCAGACAGATTTTAAAGCAAGTTTTAAAACTTTGGTCCGACGGACAACGGTCCAATGGGCCGTACACACGATCAATTTGGTCCGATGAAACTGGTCTTCAGACCAGTTTCATCGGACCGGTCTGATCGTGTGTACGCAGCCTTAGAGGAGGTCTAGTGCTAGAATTATTGCTCTCGCTCTAATGATCATGGTCATACCTCACATGTGTGGCTTTACATATGTGGGTGTGACTTACGTGTGCGTTTACTTCTGTATGCAAGCTCAGGGGAACTGGGCATTTAAAAAAAAAAATGTACACTGTCCCTTAAAAATGTTTTTTGTTTTGATCACTTTTATTCCTATTACAAGGGATGCAAACATCCCTTGTAAAAGAGATAAGCATGACAGGTCCTCTTTATTGTGAGATCTGGGGTCAAAAAGATCTCAGATCTCACATTTACACTTTACACCTTAGTGCAGTCCTCCTTCACTTACCTCATCCTTCCATTTTGCTTTTGAATGTCCTTATTTCTTCTGAGAAATGCTCACTTCCTGTTCTTCTGTCTGTAACTCCACACAGTAATGCAAGGCTTTCTCCCTGGTGTGGAGTGTCGTGCTTGCCCCCTCCCATGGTCTTCAGGAGAGTCAGGATGCTCTCTACCTTGCAGATAGAGAAAGGAGCTGTGTGTTAGTGGGCGTCCTGACTGTCCTGTAGTCCAAGGGAGGGGGCGAGCACGACACTCCACACCAGGGAGAAAGCCTGGCATTACTGTGTGGAGTTACAGACAGAAGAACAGGAGGTGAGGATTTCTCAGAAGAAATAAGGATATTTAAAAGCAAAATCGAAGAATGAGGTAAGTGAAGAAGGACTGCACTAAGGTAAAGGAAGCTATTTTGGGAACAAAAATTGTACCTTTACAACACCTTTAAAAGCAAAAAAAAAAAGTCATTTTAAACTTAAAAAAGGGCCCTTTAAGGCCCTTTAAGCTAGCTGCTGCCGTAACCCCGGTATTTAAGGTCAAAGTAATGACGCATATATATACAGTCGGTGGTCCGGAAGTGGTTAAAGTCTGACTCTTTTTATTACTTTTTTTTTTCTTTTGGCTAGAGCAGGGAAGGGTTAGAACCTCTGTCAGGGTGTAAGTGATGTCTATATCCCCATAGAAATCTCCCTAATGGGAGACTTGACACTATTACCATTTTTCCTTTTACATTTATGAGTGCCCTTAGCGTTGGTTTCCATATCAGAAGCTGTTAGATCTTATTCCTCCAAAAAAAGCGTTGTTTATCATAAGATTTATCATATATTTTTTTCTACATACAGAGTGTCTGTAGCAGACGTGAACAGTACAGGAAGTTATGCTTGCATTTTCAGTTCTACTACAGAAGCAAAAGCAACATTTTACATAAAAGGTAAGAAAGACCCCTGTGTGTGTGACACTCTTTATACATTTGTGTTTGTTTTATGTTGATTCCTAAAGGTTGCAGTGCTAGTTTGACCACTAGAGGGAGAAGTGAACAAAAAAAAGATGTGAGCTGATACATTTAAATAAACCAATTACAGACATAGCCTGATGAAGTGAATTGCACAACACTGGATATTGGAAGCAAAAAAAGTAAACTGCCAAGCTATGTTATCACAAGGTTATTAAAAGGTTAACTAAATACCAATTCATTCATCAAAGTGGGAAATGTTTTAACTCTTATTAACTCCATGTTGTAAAGCGCTGCACAACTGTTGGCGCTATATAAATCCCTGTATAATAATAATAATAATAATAATAATAACAACTCATGAAATTCTTCCCAGAATCAGGTTCCATTTACACCTATACAGTTGCGACAAGGTGCCTATGGTTTTGCCTGTATACAGTACTTGCGAGAATGTGTTTCCAGCACGACGGCATTGCGCTGCTTCTCAGCGACAGGGTGCCGACATCTTGCACTCGCTGGAATAGGAAAAGCGCATTCCAGCGAGCGCGACATAGAAGCAACTGGGATCCGACTTGGATTCCCACCAATTCTAGCCACGGCGTTTGGTATGAATCATGAGGGGGAACTCCACGCCAAATTTTAAATAAAAAAACGGCATGAGTTCCCCTCCAGGAGCATGCCAGGCCCTTAGGTCTGGTATGGATTGTAAGGAGAACCCCTATGCCGGAGAAACGGCGTAGGGGTTCCCCCACAATCCATACCAGACCCGTATCCGAGCACGCCACCCGGCCAGTCAGAAAATGAGTGGGGACGAGCGAGCACCCCCCCTTCTGAGCCGTACCAGGCCGCATGCCCTCAACATGGGTGGGGTGGGTGCTCTGGGACAGGGGGGTGCCCTGCGGCCCCCCACACCAAAGCACCCTGTCCCCATGTTGATAAGGACAGGGCCTCTTCCCGACAACTCTGGCCGTTGGTTTCAGGGTCTGCTGGCAGGGGGCCCCCCTGCCCCAGAGCACCCACCCCCCCATGTTGAGGGCATGTGGCCTGGTACAGCTCAGGAGGGGGGTGCTCGCTCGTCACCACTCCTTTCCTGACCAGCCGGGCGGCGTGCTCAGATACGGGTCTGGTATGGATTGTGGGGGAACCAATGCCGTTTTTTTATTTAAAATTTGGCATGGAGTTCCCCCCTTATGATTCATACCAAACTCTGTGGCTAGAATTGGTGGGAATCCAAGTCGGATCCCAGTTGCTTCTATGTCGGCTTTTTCCCATCGCAGCGAGCTGGCTCGGCGCTGGCTCCCGCGACGGGGCTCGTAGATGGTCAATCTCGCCGAGAAAGGGAGTGAGATTGACACAATATCGCAGTCACCTACTGTAAGTGTACCACATTTAGGGCAGACTGTTTATTTCAATGATAATATATATTTTAACCAGCTGCGCTAGGTAAAAGAAAATACAAAAATTCTAAAATATTGAAAGGAATATTATAATAGCTGCTAACACAATATTGCTGGAAGAAAACAATATATGTAAACACGCATGCTAGAAATGCAGCGATAAAATATGGAGTACATTGTAACCTCCAGTTCTCCACAAGAGAGTCCAAAAAAAAGTCCTTTACATCAACGTTGTTTCTAAAGGGCTCCAAAGATCACACAGTGCTTCAAAGGAAAGACGCCCCATCACCATCAGGTGTGGACCCCCACAGAGGAATGTCATACACGCAATTTGGAACACAATCTAGAACAGGAATCCAATGAAGATGTTTCACTACTTTTCTCTTACTACTACTACCCACTCTGCCAATGCTCTCCAGTAAGGTCTCCCAGATGAAAATGCTAAAATTGTGAAGCACCTTTCCAAAATACAAAGTTGTTTTCTCAGTTACCCTCTCTAAAACTTTGTGAACTGATCTACATTTCTGCTGTTCCAGCGCCTGGTGTTCATAGTGGGGGCAAGACCTTGGTGACTTATAATGGAGATTCTACAGTCCTGAAATGCGACAGTTTCAAGTACAAACCTGTGGAGTGGCTCTGGTATAAAGTCAATGAAAATGAGCAGGTAAGTTATAGTGTAGAATCATTAAGGCCTGTGTTGAAGGGCTTTGGCTTTGTGTCAATGGGCAAAAACAGTAGAACATTTAGATTGTATTTGTGTAGCACCATCCTAGATGGGTGCTAGATTAGGTAAATTTAGTTGCTGACTCACTGTTGAGCTGCATGCGATTGCTTTGGTCTTTTTTGTGTTTCACTGGCTGCAGGGTTGACTGCTTTCCCTTGCCTGTCTACAAAGCTTCTGGAAGATAGTGGGCTGAGAGAGACAAATCAGCAGCTGAATTTGTATGCAGCCCTGGCCAATCCCTGGGGAGAGGTGCCCAGATGATGGCTGGGAGGAAGCATAAATACTCTGAGACTTAGAGCAGAGAGGCACTTGTTCTAGAGGAGGCGATCCCAGCCTGGAGGGCTGCTGCCCACCGGGGCAGGCTTGCCATGTGTCTGCTGTTCATTGATGTCCAAGGCTGGCTGTGGGGCCTATTTTGCTAAACATTGCTGGAGGGAACTGAGGGACTTTCATCTAAGGATTTGGTCTGGTATCACTGGCAAGGTCCAATGTAAACAATGTCTTCTCTCTTTGGATCTCCTCGCAGCCAGCCAGTTCACATCACTTCTGTGAATATTTGTCACTTGAGAGGTGTCTGGAAGATATTAGAAGGAGGCGTCTAATTATCCAAGGACATTAGTGAGTAAAAACTGGAGTGAGAGCTCTCTGAGACTGTTTGCTGCTGCTATCCTTCGGATGCTCAAAGGGGCAACAAGTGTAAATAAGCCCTTACTGTCTTGTTCTGGATTTATTGTCCTGCTGGTTTGAAAGTTTCTGTTTTGTATTTTGTTGCTTTTCTTTGGAAATATTAAAACGGAGTTCCACCAAAAAGTGGAACTTCCGCTATTAAGGGCCTCCTCCCTGGCTCCTGTTTATGAGGAGGGGGGGGGGGGGTGAGCCGGTACCCACTCCTACTTCTGTACCTGCTCTCCCTCCCTAAGTCTTCTGGGACACGTGACAGGTCCTAGAAGACTTTGGGGCCAGCCACAGACCGCAGCACCCCTTGCGCATGTGCAGTGGGCACCCGGTTGTGAAGTCGCAAGCTTTCACAGCCGGGTGCCTATAGTAGAGATGCCGGCGCTGCCGAGGGAGGACATGGGTAGAACACGGCTGCGGTGAATACATTGCTGGACCATGGGACAGGTGAGAGGCTGTTTATTAAAAGTCACCAGCTACACTTTTAATAAACAAATAAATGACTGGAACTCCGCTTTAATTATTATGATGTCATGGTATACAACCTTGCCCCTTTTTTCTGGAGCCTTTATATTCTAAATGTTTGGTGTCATGAGTGTTCACTTATTCCTATTCTCAGGCTGGGGCCATTTAAACTTTTGTTTTCAGTTGACTTGGGTTTACAAGATCAGTCTCAGGTTTTAGGGGTTTGTCCTATAAAATGTACAACTGGCCAATGTGGTCTACAGTATGTGGTCTTTTTAAGTTAAAGTGGATGTAAACTCACTCTCATCCTTTCTAATCTCCTCCCATAGTGCTGATCTATAAGGCTATAGATGCCATCTGCATGTATCCTTACCTGTCACATGTCTCCCCTCTGTCTGTTATCAGAACTGAAAACCTGCAGGATCTGTGGGTGGGTCTGTTGTCTGGAGCTTGGTGGGCGGAGTCGTGATGTCAGTAGACTCTCCGCCCTCCTCTACACTCCCCTTGTCAACATGCATTTTTTCCTTTGTATTCCTTACACTGAATTCTGATATGATCACCAACATCCAGTCAAAATCCAGAAAAGTAACCACATGACTTCAGAAAAGGAGTGGGGGTGGGAATTAAAAAATAATGCCTGTCTCGGGCTAGTGCATGAGATATGTAAATAACCTGTCACTCACAGCAAGGGGGCGGAACGGACTAAGTTTTTTTTCTGTAAGTCCGTTTTATTTCACTGAACACTAAAAGAGGATTGCTCAGAGCTGGACTAACTCTGTGTGGCAAGACTGGGCACAGATTATACAAAATCTTATTCTCTACATTGTGACATAAAAAAAATACATTTGGGTTTACATCCACTTTAAAGTATTAGTTATGGAATATATTAACTATTCTTTATAAAGTTCCCTTGCTCCTCCTCCTACTCAGTATAAAAAAGATCTGTGCACTTATTTTTCACCTATTTTTAATACACCTTGGTCTGGTTGACGTGATCCTGCAGCTCTGTGTCAGTGAGCAGCTGCTGCAGGCAAGAGGAGAGATGGGCCATGGGAGCCTATGGGTGGCGTCACAGCTCTGGGAATTCTTAGGCCGCGTACACACGACCGGTTTCCTCGGCAGAATTCAGCAAGAAACTCGATGAAACACGTATTCTGCCGAGTAAACCGGTCGTGTGTACACTTTCCGCCGAGAAATCAGTCGAGGAACTCATCGAGCCAAAAAGAGAGCAGGTTCTCTATTCTCTCGACGGGAGTCGAATTTGGCTCGTCGAGTTTCTCGTCGGGCTGGTTTCCGACGAGAAACTCGAGCGTGTGTATGCAAAGAAACCCGAGCACCTTCGGTAAAAGTAGCATTTGTAATGGAAATAGCACATGTGTCACGCTGTAACAGACTGAAAAGTGAAAATGTCTCTTACCAAACTTTTTCCTAACACGCAGTAACATGAGATTAGCAAAAGCAGCCCCAAGGGTTGTGCCAATGGAATTGAACTTCCTCTGCCGTTGTATGTGTTGAAGTCACCACATTTGAGAACGAGAAGATTTGGTCTTTAACCACTTGAGCCCCCAGCCTGTTTTTCAGATTCGGGGTTTACGAGACTAAAGCAGTTTTTTTTGCTAGAAAATTACTTAAAACCCCCAAACATTATATATATTTTTTTCTAACACCCTAGAGAATAAAATGGCAGTCATTGCAATACTTTTTCTCACACTGTATTTGCGCAGCGGTCTTACAAGCGCACTTTTTGTGGAAAAAATTCACTTTCTTGAATTAAAAAATAAGACAACAATAAATTTGGCCCAATTTTTTGATATATTGTGAAAGATAATGTTATGCCAAGTAAAATGATACCCAACATGTCACGCTTAAAAATTGCGCCCGCTCGTGGCATGGCGTCAAACTTTTACCCTTAAAAATCTCGATAGGCGACGTTTAAAAAATTCTACAGGTTGCATTTTTTGAGATACAGAGGAGGTCTAGGGCTAGAATTATTGCTCTCGCTCTAACGATCGCGGCGATACCTCACTTGTGTGGTTTGAACACTGTTTTCATATGCGGGCGCTACTCGTGTATGCGTTCGCTTCTGCGCGCGAGCTCGTCGGGACGGGGCGTTTTAAAAATTTTTTTTTTGTTTTCTTATTTATTTTAATTTTGTTTTTAATTTTTTACACTGAAATAAAAAAAAAATTGATCACTTTTATTCCTATTACAAGGAATGTAAACATCCCTCGTAATAGAAAAAGGCATGACAGGTCCTCTTAAATATGAGATCTGGGGTCAAAAAGACCTCACATCTCATATTTAGACTAAAATGCAAAAAAAGAAAAAAAAATTCAACTGTCATTTTTCAAATGACAGGAAAAAAAAAATGTTTCTTTAAGACGCTGGGCGGGACTGACGTTTTGACGTCACTTCCGCCCAGCAGAGCCATGGGGACGGATGAGGGAAATTTTTCCCTCAGTCACATCCGCGCTGAGGAGCCGAACGGACCCAATTGCCTCCGCCGCTACCGACGGCTACGGTAAGCGGCGGAGGGTGCGGGAGAGCGGCGGGAGGGGGGGGCACCCTCTCCCGCCACCGTTAACGGCGATCTCACGGCGAATCCGCCGCGGAGACTGCCGTTATCGTGTACAGATCCGCCCCATGAAGAGATGGATATCTCGGTTGTGGCAGCAGCTGCTGCCGTTACCGAGATATCCATCTTTAACCACTTCCCCACCGCGCCATAAGCATTTTACTGCTACGGCGCGGTGGAGTTGCTTTGACACGACGTCCCTGGGACGTCCTCATGCACTTCCGCGATTGCGCGTCCCCTGGGACGCGCTCGCGAAAGTGTCCGTGCTCGCCGGGTCTAGAAGACCCGGCGCATCACGGATCACGGTAAATTGCCGCTGATAGCGGCCGTTTACCACGTGATCGCGCCGTCGAATGACGGCGCGATCACTTGTAAACAAACCGGCGTCATTTGATGACGCCGGTTCCTCCCTCTCCTCGCTCTCCGCTCTGTACCGTTCAGTACAGTGTGCGAGGAGAGGGGGGGGGAGCGGGGTGTCAGCAGCTGAGCTGTGGCTGGATCTGTGACAAATGCAGTCACAGATCCAGCCATCCCTCAAAACATCCCAGCTCTGCAATCCCCTAGTACCCTGCAATCCCCCCAGTACCCAACAATCCCCCAGTACCCCACAATCCCACAGTACCCCACAATACCCCAGTACCCCACAATACCCCAATACCCAACAATACCCCAATACCCAACAATACCCCAATACTCAACAATACCCCAATACTCAACAATACCCCAATACTCAACAATACCCCAATACTCAACAATACCCCAATACTCAACAATACCCCAATACTCGGCAATACCCCAATACTCTGCATGATACTTTGCAATACCCCAATACTCGGCAATACCCCAATACTCGGCAATACCCCAATACTCGGCAATACCCCAATACTTTGCAATACCCCAATACTCGGCAATACCCCAATACTCGCCAATACCCCAATACTCGCCAATACCCCAATACTCGCCAATACCCCAATACTCGCCAATACCCCAATACTCGCCAATACCCCAATACTCGCCAATACCCCAATACTCGCCTATACCCCAATACTCTGCATGATACTTTGCAATACCCCAATACTCGGCAATACCCCAATACTCGGCAATACCCCAATACTCGGCAATACCCCAATACTCGGCAATACCCCAATACTCGGCAATACCCCAATACTCTGCATGATACTCGGCAATACCCCAATACTCTGCATGATACCCCAATACTCGGCAATACCCCAATACTCGGCATGATACTCGGCAATACCCCAATACTCGGCAATACCCCAATACTCGGCAATACCCCAATACTCGGCAATACCCCAATACTCTGCATGATACTTTGCAATACCCCAATACTCTGCAATACCCCAATACTCGGCAATACCCCAATACTCGGCAATACCCCAATACTCTGCATGATACTTTGCAATACCCCAATACTCTGCAATACCCCAATACTCTGCAATACCCCAATACTCGGCAATACCCCAATACTCGGCAATACCCCAATACCCTGCATGATACTTTGCAATACCCCAATACTCTGCAATACCGCCTATGGAGATTTTTAAGTAGCGAAGTTTGGCGCCATTCCACGAGTGTGCGCAATTTTGAAGGGTGACATGTTGGGTATCTATTTACTCGGCGTAACTTCATCTTTCACATTATGAAAAAAAATTGGGCTAACTTTACTGTTTTGTTTTTTTTTTAGCACAAAACAGTTTTTTTTAAAAACACGCGTTCAATAAATTTCTGCGAAAATACCGTGCGCGATAAAAAGTTGCAACAACCGCCATTGTATTCTTTAGGGTCTTTGCTAAAAAAGCATATATAATGTTTTGGGGTTCTATGTAATTTTCTAGCAAATAAGTGTTGATTTTTCCATGTAGGAGAGGAATGTCAGAATTGGTCTGGGTGTTCCAGAACGCCTGATGGCGCTCCCTGCATGTTGGGCCTCTGTATGTGGCGACGCTGTGTAAAAGTCCCACACATGGGGTATCGCCATACTGGGGAGGAATAGCAGAATGTGTTTTGGGGTGTAATTTGTGGTATGCATATGCTGTGTGTGAGAAATAACCCACTAATATGACAGAAACAAGTTTTTTTTTTTTTTTTTTTACAGAATTTTCAGTCGTTTTTCTTTTATAGCGCAAAAAATAAAAAACCCAGAAGTGATCAAATACCACCAAAAGAAAGCTCTATTTGTGTGAAAAAAAGGACAAAAATTTCAAATGGGTAGAATGTTGTATGACTGAGTAATTGTCATTCATATTGTGAGAGCACCGAAAGCTGAAAATTGGTCTGGTTAGGAAGGGTGTTTAAGTGCCCAGTGGTCAAGTGGTTAAAAACATGACGTCATTTGACGGTGGGGCGTGTCTGAAGTGGTTAACGTGTGTATGCAAAGCAAGCTGGTCGAGTTCCTCGACAAGCCTAACAGGGAACTTGACGACGAAAACGATGCGTTTCGCCCGACGAGTTTCTCGGTCGTGTGTACGCGGCCTCAGTCTTTGCCGAGCACTCCCTTCCATAGGGGAGCTGAAGCTGCTGAATCACATGACCAAACCGGATTAAAAAAAGTTACAGTATTTTTTATACAAGGTGTGCAGGAGATAGGTAGGAGGAATAGGAAGGAAATGTTTTTAAGAATAATTAGATGTAGCCTTTAGGAAAACTTTAAAGTGTATGTAAACGCTATAGGTGAGCTTCCTTGTGGTCAGTTACAACAAAACACTTTCTATGGGTTTTTTTTATCTGTTCCATATGCAAAAATACATTTCGATTTTTCCTGAAATTCAGGCAGAATGATCAATGTTCCCTATAACATAATGTATTTTAGCGAATCTTTGTTTTGTGAGTTCAGTTACACTTTAATACACAGTATATGTATTTTACTACATTTTTATTTTGCACTTTTTTTTTAGGTACTGTTAACTACGTCTTCAGAATCCTCAAGGTTCAAACAAGAGAACAAAACAGCCAATGAGACAAAGCTGCACATATCCGGCCTGACTGAAGATGATAGCGGCGCGTATGTGTGCAAGGCGGTTTTTAAGACTGGAGAAAGTGAAGGAAAAGTTGAAGTCAGTGTGCTCAGTTTAATGGTGCCATTTAAGGTCTTTTTTGCCATCGTAGCGGAAGTTGCCGTTTTAGTAGGCATTATTTTAGGCTACGAACTGATAAGCAAGAAGAAACACAGTGAAGATGGTAAGACATTCTCAGCTTTGTGCTGTAAATGTTTACTTATTTTTAAAGTCTAATGATGAAGTAGCATATTTCTGGATATATTGTTTTAAAGTGACATTATGATCCTAAACAATAACCCCTTCGTGAACACGGGTAAAACAAAGCTTACCGCCCAGACCCGATTTTGCAACTTTGTCATGTGTTAGCATTGGTGTGTTCAGCCTATTGCATTAGGGTGTGCACTACAGAGCACAAACATACATGCTTGTATATTAGCAGAGCAGTAGACAGTGTCAGTAGAGCAGAGATTGGTGTCAGTAGTTTTTTTTTATTATTATTTAAAAAAAAAAAAATTACAATGTTATTTATTTAATTTTTTAGGAGCCCTATTGAAGGGGCTTTGGTGAATCAAATGTATGAACAGACCCCCTGTTGTCTCACTTTTGAGACAGAGAAAGGCACTGAGGACAGAGCTTCCCCAGTCTCTTTCTCTGCAGCATCAGCTGCACTAGACAGTGAACTAATGTAAAGTGGTCTGAGCTGAGTGGCTTCCGGTGCATTCACAAACTGAAGCATAGTTTACTATGCTTCAGTTAAGAGAAAACACAGGAGCGACCAGTATAGATCATTCAATCTGTTCATTCAGAAAAGGAAAGGACCGATAAATTAAATATTTACCAGCCCCTTCCCCCCGCTCTCCATCCTAAAATATCCCCCTGTAGCAGCTGGCGGGAGAGGAGGTAAGCTGGCAGCACTTCAGGGGGAGACAGGGCTGCCAGGGAAAATTGGCACTGCACAGGGTGATTAGGTTGTGCCCAGGCACACCCAGTAAACCCTGTGCACATGCCTACTATGTGTGTTAGTAAAATTGGATGTATGATCGCAACTACTTGCATCCAGGTGAATTATATGTTATTTTTCTCAGGAAAATTGACAATTGACAATAACTGATACTAATTTTAAAAATGCAGTTTTATATTATAAATGCTGTTCTTTCTGCCTGGAAAGTGGAGATTGTCCATAGCAACCAAAAAGTGTCCCTTGACATCAGGGCCGTCTTTAATATGGTTTGGGCCCTGGGCAAACATTTTTTTTGGGCCCCCCCCTCCAGCTTATTTTGGGCCTGGCTGGTTCACATGTATGTGTTTTGGCGGCCCTCAATTGTGCAGGCACAGCAGCCCATTGATTTGAATGGACTGCCATGCCTTTGTTTCCTGCAGAAAAAGGTTCATTCAGCATTTTAAAAATCAGCTACCTTGAAATCCATTCTACTTTTGCACCATGCTACTTACCTGCAGTTCTTGCACACACAAACGCACTGTGTTTTTAAAAGCGTGACCTAAACGTCTAAAAATGCAGCAAGTTTGACAGTGCGGGAACTGCAGATAAGTCACAGCAGACAGCAGAATGGACAGACAGTGCTGTATTTCAGTGCTTGATGGGCATAGGTGTGCCGTGTGTGCAGCCTATTACATGAGGCATGCGCTTTTCTTTGAAGGAAATGCAGGCATGGCGGCCCATTCAAATGTGGGCCGCCAAAACACTTACATGTGAACCAGTCAGGCCCAAAATAAGCCCATCAAGCAGTTAAATACAGACAGTAATGCCATGTGCTCTGAGGCCTCACTCAGCCTGGACTGCAGGGCTGCTCTGTGACTTAAAGAGTTCCTCTATTTTACACATGGCATGGCATGGGGTCCCATGGTGCTAAAGCAGAATGGACAGACGGTGCTGTGACCCCATGCCATGCCATGTGTAAAATACAGGAACTTTTTAAAACACTGACCAGACCTGCAGTGAATCATCAAATATTATAAAGACTTTGGGCACACTCTACAGAAAACTTCTATTTACAATATAGCAAACAGTGACATACCTTGAGGAGCAGGACATGAAGAAGTCCGCCTCGGGAAGAGCAAACTAGGGATGTTATAAAATCACATTCTAATTCACTTTTATATACAAGCAGCACCCAGTGGCAGGAAGGGAGAAGTGCACGTCTAAAGGGAAGCCAGGGGTGCTGTACATTTTAAAAAACTGGGAAGGGAAGCAGTACTGTCACCTGGCTGCGTGCCGCTGATGATTTTCAGCCTGATTTATGTGCAGCACAGGGGCTTAACGGGCGGCAGGGCCACCATCAGGAATCATGGGGCCCCTTACACAGCTTCAGGCATGGGCCCCCTGGAGCAGAGAACGGGGGGTGCTGCCCCCTTAAATTGAGAAGCGGGGGGGGGGGGCGGGGCTGCCGCGAATTTAGAAGCGGGAGGCCCTTTACAAAAAAAAATTTAATAAAGAAAAATATATATAAAAAAAGGGGTGTAGCCATCCAGGGCCCTGGGGCCCTCTGGGCCCTTTAATAAAAATAAAAAAATAAAAAATATATTATTTTTTTTTAAAAAGGGGGTTGCCATCTGGGGACCTGGGGAACTCTGGGTCCTTTAATAATAATAACATAACATTATTATTATTATTATAAGCTTTTTTTATAAAAAAAGGGGGTTGTCATCTGGGGCCCTGGGGAACTACGGGCCCCTGGGGACCTCCAGACCTCTAAAAAAAATTGTCCCTTTAATAAAAAATAAAAGAAAAATATATAAAATATATTTTTTTATTGAAAAATAAATAAAAAAGGGGGTTGTCATCTGGGGCCCTGGGGGCCTCCGGGTCCCTGGGGACCCCTAAAAAAAATTGGCCCTTTAATAAAAAATAAACATATTTAAAAAAAAATTGGCCCTTTAATAAAAAATAAAAATATATAAAATAAATATATTTTTTTATTTAAAAATAAATAAAAAAAGGGGGTTGTCATCTGGGCCCCTGGGGGCCTCCGGGTCCCTGGGGACCCCTAAAAAAAATTGGCCCTTTAATAAAAAATAAAAATATATTTAAAAAAATTGGCCCTTTAATAAAAATAAAAATATATAAAATAAATATATTTTTGTATTTAAAAATAAATAAAAAAAGGGGGGTTGCCATCTTGGGCCCTGGGGGCCTCCGGGCCCCTGGGGGTTGCTTTGGGCCCCCAACAGTGACAGGGCCCTGGGCAGCTGCCCCTGTTTGCCCTGTGGTAGAGACGGCCCTGCTTGACATCAAAAATGGTTTTAGAGCAGCTAGAAAACAGTGATAAGAATCACTTGCAGATTTGTCACTATTTTGTCTGTCTACCTTGCAGACATTAAATTTAGGCAACACATTTTTTCCCCTTACAACTCCTTTAAGTGACAATACAAATAAGTGAGGGTCACTTTGACAGACAAGCATGGGGTGGTCTCTTTCGTACCTGTTTTGTGTTAAGAAAAACTTTGTGCATATTATGTTGCCCTTTATATTTGGGATTACAGTGAGTTATAAATACATTTTCCATTCTATGTTTCTAATGATATTTTAATTCTTATTCACAGATGGTAAAAGCGAAGATGAACAAATGACACACCTGTAAGAATCTGCTTATGTTTCTTCATTACTTAATAGTCTTGTTGTGATATGTATAATATTTGTACTTGATGTTCATTTTTTTTTTTTTAGGAAATCTGAAGAAAATGGCAAAAGTGAAGAAAACACCACAAGGCAGAGGAAAGCCTAATATCTAAGGTGATAGAACGTCTACTGGGGATCTCGTTTTGTTGTCGTTTCGGAATACAGTTTTGAAACATAGGGGTTGATTTACTAAAACTGGAGCGTGCACAATCTGGTTCAGTTCTGCATAGAAACCAATCTACATCCAGGTTTTTTTCTCAAATCCTAACTATCCACTTGAAGACCTGGCCTTTTTTTTATTTTTATAAATACACTTCAATTAATTTTCATTAAAAAAAACAACACAATAAATAACCAAATATTTTTTTTTTTTAAATACTGGGGTTATGGCTGATAGCATTCAGCCCGGTAAACTACATTAAAGCCACAATGTATATATACATATTGCAGTCTTGAAGTGGTTTAATTGAAGCTGAAGTTAGAAGCTACCGTGCAGAGCTGCAAAGGTCACAGGTGAAACATAAACTTGTCCACCGCGCCATCTATAGCTGGCTATCGCAGTAAGTAGCATTGGAAGGCTAAAGCAGATAACAACAAAACCTGGGGAATGCCCAGGGAAAAACCAAGCCTACTTAACGACCAGCTCGCAGAACAACCAATTAATTGGTCTCCGGAGCTAAAGATCGGGGAGACCGATCGCGGGACTCCAGTGGCGATCGGGTCTGTGGGTCCCGCAGTCACGGAGATCGGATCGGGTCACGTGCGCACGCCGGCGGCACGCGCACGACCCCGCGGCTGGGCTTAAAGAGCCACGTACGTGGATGTGCCCAGCCGTGGCAATCTGACGACGTATATCGGCGTGAATGGGTCCTTAAGCGGTTAAAGGTACAGGAGCACACCAAACACCCACCAAAGGTGTTGGTGTGCTGCTGGGCACGGCTCTGTGGCTCACGCATGCATTTGCAAATGTGTGCGGACAAAACCCCTGTTTTTAGTGCATACTGTTAGACAGGTTAATTGGTTGTTCTGCGAGCTGATCGGTAAGTAGGCTTGGTTTTTCCCTGGGTGTTTCCTAGGTTTTGTTGTTATCTGCTTTAGTCTTCCAATGCTACTTACTGCGATGGCCAGCTATAGATGGGGTGGTGGACAAGTTTATGTCTCACCTGTGGTGTTTGTATTAGTCCAGCATCGCACCAACACCTTTGCAGGAAATTTGCCACATGCTGGATGTTTGGTGTGCTCCTGTACCTTTAAGGATTTGTGGCTCCCCTTCAGTCCACCTGCCCTCATCTATCCATTAGAATGCATGTGCCTCCACCGTGGGGGACACTCATTGTTTAGTGTTGGGACCACAGATTACAGGGTGCCTTGGCGCGGCTCTGTGGCTCACGAATGCGTTTGCAAATGCGTGCGGACAAAACCCCTGTTTTTAACGCATACTGTTAGACAGTTTAATTGGTTGTTCTGCGAGCTGGTTGGTAAGGAGGCTTGGTTTTTCCCTGGGCATTCCCCAGGTTGTGTTGTTACATGCAGAGCTGCACCAGATTTTGGACTCTCCAGTTTTAGTAAATCAACCCCATAGAGTTATTAGAGTCATGGTGTGAGGTTCCACATGCCAAATAATCAGAAATTGCATTTTATTGCTCAAAATACAGTTCATAAATCTTGATTTAGTGGCTGCTAGTACTAGAAAAAATTTCCTAGTTTTCGTTTCATTTTTTTTTGTTTTGTTTTTTTGGGGTCTTTCGTTATGATCTAAATTCGTAAATTTGAAAATTCATAAATTAGTAAATTTGAAAATTTGAAAATAAAAAAGAAAATTCGAATGAATAACTAACTAACTAACTAATAATAACTTAAAATTTAATTATAGGTTTTGGAATTTCCTTTTTAAATTTTGCCATTAGAGAACGTAATGAATACAAATTTATCTGCCAAAAAGAAAAGGGCACGTTGTTGCACATTTTCTGGTCGTGCCCTGAGATACAGACGTTCTGGAGAGAGGTCCGCAGGATAGTGCAAAAATTCACTGACCGCCAGGTCCCGGACACGCCAGCCTATTTCCTACTACACTCCACTGACATCCCGGCACGAGTCTACAAGAGATCGGTAGTCAGATACCTGCTAGACGCAGCTAAGGCCTGTGTCCCACTACTGTGGAAATCGCAGTGCCCCCCGACTATCCCTATGTGGCTGAAAAAGGTTGACGAGATTAGCCTGATGGAAGATCTTGTTCTCACAAGTCAGGACAGAGATGAGACCTACTCGGAGACTTGGCAACTCTGGAACTTCTTTAAATACTCTGCGGAAGGACAGACCCTTAGAGGGGCAGTCTGAACCCCAACTTAGAATGAATGGTTGGGTAGACAGGGATATTCCCCTCACCCGCCCTGGGAAGACATGGCTCACCGCTGGCTTGAAGCGGGCTATATCGATGCTCGCGGGTCCCCCCCCTCCCACATCTTGCTCCCCCCCCTCTTAATCCCCCCTACTCCCCCCCTTCTTCTTGTAACTCCGACTTCGGTCTGCTCTACTTACTAACCCCCCAAGCACTCCTGGAAGTGCCCTTATATCTATCTCTGATGCTTCGTTCCTGCTTTGTTTCTGTTCTCTACTCTCCTTTCACCTAAAAGAGGAAAACACGGGTGGCCGGACCCCCTGGATGGCTCCGTCCTGCCTTACTGGGCGAGACGGCAGGGAACTTTTCAGGGGTATGGGCATGCGGGTGGCCCCTGCGGGAAGTGTAGCAGGGGCGGTAACATAGTATTTTCTCAAGCACCTTGATACGCACCCACGGTTCTGTATGTTCTGCTTTGTTGTTTTGGCGGAGTCGGCGATGATGCCCTGTATGTAACACAGTTGTTTGGAACATATATGTGCCAATGTCCTGTAATAAGCTGTATTGTACTTTTACCCTGTTTTGCGGTCCATTGGGACTGGCTTCCTGATACAAATACAATAAAAAAAAAAAAAAATACAAATTTATCTGAAGTTACGAATTATCTGAAATAACGAATGCAGCATCTAAACAAATGAAACGGAACACATTAATAATAAATAATAATAATACAAAGTTTTTATTATTATTATTATTATTATTATTATTTATTACTATTATTTCATTACGTTCCATTCGTTTTGATACAGCGTTTGTCATTTTGGATAATTCAGAACTTTGGATAAATTTGTATTCCTTGCGTTCACTAAAAGCCAAATTTGAAACGAAATTCCAATACCTATAATTTAATAATTAGTAATACTTAAGTTATCATTAGTTAATTATTTCAGATTTTCGGGTTTTCGGATTTCCACATTTTCGAATATTTGGAAAAAAAATGTTAAACGGGTTTTCGTTAATTTGGATATTTTCAAATGAGCAAATTTGTTGAAATTCCTTAAAAAACGAATTTGGAACAAAACAAATTGCACATGTCTAGCTCGTACTATGCTTTGCACATAAGCATTTGCTGCTGGGAAGTAATTGTGTTCTGTCTTTGAACACTCATATAATAATATATATTTACAATTATATTCGCTTATATAATTAAGTAAATACTTATTTAAGTCATACTAAAGTAACATATGCAATAGTTACTGCTCTTAATAAAATTAGTTATGTCCTACAAGGCCATGACTAATGATTCCAATAGGTATGAATAAATAAATTGGTCTTTCCTAACAATATTTTTTTTTTTTTTCAGTAAAAATACAGTAATATTAATGAACATACAAATAATGAAATCTCCAAAAATTCCATTAGTTGACAGAGATATAGATAAGATATATAATGCATACATAATATACCATAAATAAATAAAAAATACATTTGGATTTAAATGACAACTTTAACTCTGCACAGTTTTAATTTAAATAAGTTGCATCTGTGTGTTGTGGTTTGCTAAAACTCATGTACAGGCATACTCCACTTTTAAGTACACAATGGGACCAGAGCATGTATGTAAAACGAAGATGTACTTTAAGTGAAACAATAAATGTTTTCACTTCTAGGGTGTAGTGGGGGGGTCAGAGGCTGTAGTGGGGATGTCAGGAGCTTTAGTTGAGGTCTCAGGGGATGTAGTGGGTGTTTCAGGGGCACACTGGAACAGGGTGGGCTATGCTCTTGGAGCTTCAGCTCCTTTTACTGCAGCTTCAAAATGTCTGTACAGTACTTGTAAGGCACTTTACATACACTCGTGGGTATGTCCTTACTCGCGAGTGTATGTAAAGTGAGTGTACTTAAAGCGGGGTATGCCTGTATGTTGCAGTCAGTTTGCTTGATGGCATTCAAAGAGAATAGCACAGTATTTTATTTATTACAGGTACTTTCATAGCGCTGTCAATTTACACAAAGCTTCACATATATATTATACATTCACATCAGTCCCTGCCCTCAAGGAGCTTACAATCTGAGGTCCTTATTTCACATTCATATGCATTCTATGGTCAATTTACCTACCAGCATGTCTTTGGAGTATAGGAGGAAACCCACACAGGCACAGGGATAACATGCAAACTCAGTGCAGTGGTTGGGATTCGAACCAACGAGCCTAGTGCTGCCCGGTGGAAGCGCTAACCACTTTGCCACTCTACTGCACTTTGTACTGTGCTCTGTAATATGTGTGTGCTTCCTATGCTGCGGTATTATGTATTATGCTACAAGTTTTACATTACGTTACTGCAATGCACTGATGTGGGTCCAGCCAAAACCTTTGTGCTAAGTAATTAGGTCAGGTTTATTAGTATCTAACTATTATAAGTAATAATGGTTGACCTTGTTGTCACAGGGTCATTTAAAAAAAATAGGTCACCTGTATAAGAAGCACCTTGCTCATGTATTGAAAAGTTGCCTATTCTCCGCTCCTCAACCACTGCAAGTATTCAATGGTCAGATGAGGTAAATATGTACTACCCCCGGCGGTGGCTGTAGATCCTTTTTTCCGACGGACTTGTGTACACACGATTGGATAATCAGACATAACAAATTTGTTGCTGGAAAATATCCCACATTTGTTGTCGGAAATTCCGACAACAATTATCTTAGAATGTATATAGTTTTTTATTTTATGATAATACTTTGATTAGTAGCAAGCGCCATTACCCTCCATTATTTATCAATAATTATCTGATGGAGCCTACAAACGGTCGAATTATCTGACAACATCACACAATTCCCAATCGGAAAATCTGATCGTGTGTATGGACCTTTAGTTGTGGAAAGCCAGCTTTACATTTACAGAGCCCTTTCCTGAGCTGAGTTGGGCTGTTGAGGGATTGAGCTCTACTTTTTCTTTTCCAAAATCTAAAAAAAGCTACTCATGCCTCGTACACACGACCAGTTTTCCAGTCGGGAAAACTGCCATGACAGCTTTTGGCCCGGGAAAACTGGCCGTGTGTATGCTCCCTGGCAGTTTTCCGGACAGGAAAACCATCGAGAATTCTAGCAGGAAAAATGAGAACATGTTTTCTTTTTTCTGGCCTGGATTCCCGGCGATCTTTTTCCTGGCAGTTTTCCTATGGGAAACACTGCTGTGGAGCATACACATGGCTGGGATTCCAGGCCAAAGCTCTCATGGCAGTTTTCCCGCCAGGAAAACCGGCCGTGTGTAGGGGGAAAAAGCTGCCGAGCAGGTTCTCGGCTTTCACCTCGGTTTTCCCGGTGGACTTTTTACTGCCTGGAAAACCGATCGTGTGTACGGGGCAAGAGCTGTTAATAATTCTCTGTCCTGGTCCGTCATAATATCTCACAGAGGGCACCTGAGTAAAGGAACAGGCAAAGACAGTTGCCTGCCTATCTAGCTCCCCCACCATCTTCATTGGGATAAGTAGGAATATACTGTAAATGAGGTTGGTGATGAAACATATTGTCCAATTTGTATACTGATGTATCTTCTTTTCTCTCTGTAGAGATTCAGAACCTCCCCAGAGGACTATGCAGCCAACTTCAACCATCTTCAGTATCAACCAAAGTTGGGCTTCAACTTCAACCTATCCCATACTCTTGAATGTTCGTGGCTTCCAAGCAATAATAATATACTGTATGCATACTTTAGTGCATATGCTGCTTACTGACTGAAAACTATATTACTTAATGTTGCCTAGAAAATAATTGCAGGTATGAGTGCTGTGTTAAAACCCAAATACAGGTCAGAACATCTCCATAGGTTTTCTCACTTTCTGCAAACCTGATTGCGGAGATTTCGCTACACACTGATATTCGCTAAATAAGCCCCATGGTTATTCTCCAGTGTTCACTTTGTCCTATTTGGAGTCACCAATGGCTTCTAGGAACTGTAATATGTAAATTAATTCCAAAAATGTAGGTAAAGAACAAGCCTTGTATGTTTGTTGTATGAGTTCATGTGAATGAGATGTACACGGCTGTCTGCTAGTTCAGATAAAAGTTATTTATTAACGCATCAGAAACTACTGTATATAGTTATACCATTTAACAATACAGATTTATATTTATAAAGTAAGATATATATGAACAGCTTGGAGTGACGCTCTAAGTTAAAGGAGAAAACTCATCCCTTGCTCCTAAGGAAATGGGGTGCCGGTGTCCTAATTTACTCATCCGAAAGTAACTGGCATGTGAATAAAAAGAATGGCCAGTCTATATAGTATAGAAATAAGAAACAGCTTCAGTCTACGCTTCTCCACAAACCATGCGTCCGACGCATTTCGCCCCACCCATCAAGGCTTAGTCACAGAGGTGGGAGCTTGAAGCAGGACAGAAGATCATATGCATCAGTAAGATATATGTATTACGTTACCTAAGCCAATACTGTTGAAATGTCAATTCTACTTCCAAAGTACTAAATTATTTTACTGTGGGATTTTGACCATTGAAAAAACAAAAAACAGAGAAACAAAAGCATGTACAGAAACCTTTTGATATTCTTTCTGCTTTTCCTCCTGCGAGTTGTCACTACATCATACTGCTTTTTCCTTATTACAGTGGAAACTTGGTTTAAGAGTAACTTGGTTTGAGAGCGTTTTGATTTGCGAGCAACTTTTTTTTTCAAAACTGACTCGATTTGTGAATGTTGATTTGCAAGACAAGCAGAATTCAAGCTAAATAGGCCTGCAGTACCTCATTTGGCCTGAGGTACCAAATAATCCGAGCAGAGCCGAAAGAAGGCCTGCAGTACCTCATTTGGCTTGAGGTACGGAGGCGCAATAAACAAACCAAAGTGTCCTCAGGCCCTTTTGGCAGTTTTCTGCGCTCTCTGGTGCCCCCCCCCACCTCTGGCCGCATTCGGTATTGCATCCCATTGAAGTCAATGCGGAACTAATTCTTTTTGTTTCCATTGACTTCAATGGGAAAACTCGCTTTGTTATGCAAATACTTTGGATTACGAGCATACTCCTGGAACAGATTATGCTCGTAATCCAAGGTTCAACTGTAGTTCTTTAATAAAAAAAAGCCATACAATACTACAGAAATGAAAATCGGAGATGTAGAGATTTTTCCTGATCTCCAGATGTACAGGCTCATCTCCTGTGCTGAAAATACTTACTCTGATCTCACTGCACACTGTGAGCTTCTCCCAATGTGCATTAGAATCTGCAGAAAGTTAGAGAGAGCCCATCTCATTTAGTGGCTGAAGGACGCCCAGCATCACTTAGCTCTTGACTCTCCAGCCCGACTCTCCCTGGCGACTGGCCCACCCCCTTTCATTCATTGGATTTCAGGACTTTAATCATGGACGCTCAGATTTATATGTGGGCATCATCTGCATGCAAATATAGCTTCCTAGGATTGCCCACTCCTCCAGACTGACATCCACTCAGTCATCAATGTATTTTCATATTTATATAACTCCTTCCAAGAGTTGGTTTGAGAAGTTATACTAAGGCAGGGGCTGTAATGCTTTCAGGAAGCCATGCCCATTAGCCACGATCTCCTGGATTGCATAGAGAAGCAAAGAGATTCATTGACGACATCATTGTGTCTAAAATAAGGTATGCAATGGGAAGGGAAAGGTTTAATTTAAAAAAGTCATTAGCATGTTGATAAGGGGGAAGGAAAAACTTAAAAAGGCAAATTATAGTCAAATTAAACTCCTGGCCTTAAAGTGATACTAAAGTTTTTTGTTTTTTTCCGTTTTTTAAATATCCAACATGTTATACTTACCTGCTCTGTGTAATGGTTTTGCACAGAGCAGCCCTGACCCTTCTCTTATCCCCCAGGACCCCTGGCCCCTCCTTTTCTATGAGCTGCTTGCACGTACATGCTCGCTCCCGAGCCACATAGTGTGTGTACAATGCATAACCTGGCTTGGCCCCGCCCCCACCTCCTCCTCACTGGCTGTGAGCTGTGATTGTCTCTCAGCTAGTCAGAAGGCAGAGACCCAGGAGAGCAGCTGCTCCTAAAGTGGAGATCCAGCTGGACTCATGTTTATTAAAAGTCAGCAGCTACAAAAAGTGTAGCTGCTGAATTTTAATAAACAGACTCTCACCTGTCCCACGGTCCAGTGATGCTAGGTACCTAGGTACCCACTTCCCCCCTCCAAAAAATTACATGCCAAATGTGGCATGTCAGGGGGTCAGGATAACTTAAGACCCCATTCAAACTGAGGTGCTTTTCAATGGCTTTCAAGCTAAAAAAAGCTCCTGAGAAGCTCACGAAAACATATTTCCATTGAATTCAATTAATGCTTTCACATTGGGGTAGTGCGCTGGCAGGGCAATGAAAAAACATCCCTCTTCATTGAAATGAAAGGAAAGCTCTTCAAAAGTGCCTCAGTGTGAAAGGGGCCTAAAGCGGAAGTTCCATGTTTGGGTGGAACTTCACTTTAAGCACATCGCTGGATCGTGATCAGACTCAGATAAGTATTGGGGGGACTGCAAACCAAATTATTTTAACCTTCAGCATTTAGAAACACTTTGAGAGAAAAATTACCTTAGCTCCTTTACATGTGTAGCTCCAACATATTCTGCAGTACATTAAAGCGGAGCTCCACCCAAAAGGGGAAGCTCCACTTATCTGCCTTCTTCCCCCCTCCAGTGCCACATTTGGCACCTTTCGAGGGGGAGGGGAGAACGAGTACCTGATTTTGACAGGTACCTGACCTTGCAACAGTGAGATATTTCAGAAGTTCGGACCCCCTCCTCCTTCTACTACCACCAGTGCCATTCAGAAAGCACAGCGTGCTTGTACAGCAGTGAAGCCACAAGGCCGGTTTCCCTTACAGGCAATGGTGGTGGCAGCACCCAAAAGCTGATGGAAACATTAGCTGGGGTGCCGACATCGCTGGATTCCAGGACAGGTAAGTGTCCTAATATTAAAAGTCAGTAGCTACAGTATTTGTATTCATCTTTAAAGGGGGAATGGAACAATTTTCTTTAGGCATTGATCTTGAAGAAACTTACAATCTACTGCCCTACTACCAACACACAGACAGACATAATGCACACTCCAGGGCTGATAGAATTTACTTGTACTTACTTACTTATGTTTTTGGTTGGACACCAATGCTCCCGAAAGACAGAGAGAGAACATACAGTATGAACCCAATATGAATAGCATACCTCCCAACTTTCTAAGATGGGAACGAGGGACACCTATTAGCATAAGTATGAAGGTATAGGACAGGGGTGCCCAACCTTTTGAAGAGCGGGGGCCACTTAAGTGACTTGGTAACCGGTCGTGGGCCACAATGAGCGGAGCGGGTGGACAGCAGCCCACTCTACTCTATACTCAAGTTTTTTTTTTTAGTGGATGGATTGGAGGTAGGCGTTTGTAAACAGACACAAGTCTATTTACATCTGCCACTCCTTAGAGGTGAATGGAGGGTCTGATTGGGTCAGACTGATCATGTAAAAGAGGCCTAAGGCTGTTTTCACACTGATGCGCTGTTTACCGGCACCGCAGGTTCACCTGTGGCTTTCCTGCAGGTTAGAAGCACTTTGTCATAGAGTAGTAATAAACGTACCTTTAATAACAGTATTCTATTCTATTCTAAAGCAGGAGGTCGCGGGCCACTGGTTGGGCACCCCTGGCATCGGACATGACCCTTGCCACACATCCCTTATAAAAAAAATGATTGGTTAAATGGACTTTTTTTTTAACTCTAATATTCCCTAAACCTCAATATACATAAATAAATTGACAGTGAATAAACCTGACAGATAACACTGCCAGAAACCCACTGACGTCAGCACGCCGCTCATTCTTCCCTACGCATTTCGTGATAGGTCACATGTCCCCTGAGACGACTTGACCTATCACGAAATACGTAGAGCGGAACAATCGGCGTGCTGACGTCATCACCCTCCACTCCTCGATCTCTATACGGATGGGTTTGCCTGTTTGCGGCCGGCCGGTGCAACAGGCTTAAGGCTCTCCTTTGTTCTACTAAATGTGAGTGTGTTTTTATGCTTTGTTTTGTTTAATAAAACACCAAAAGATTTTACACTATCGAGGCATCCCCCTCTTTCTTTGCATGCCCATCAATAACTAACGCTGTGAAATGTGCTGACCTATGAGACGGTTAACACAAGGGCTGGTATTCTACTATTGGGATTTACTACATGTGCTTATAGGTCCTTCGTCATAGGGGACCAAGTCGTTCTGGTAAGCAGATCTACTTATCATATGGTGGTAGATTGCACTTCGGCCGTTATCACTCAGCGGAGAAGCTGACTAATACTTGGATATCTTCACGGGTGTGGACTTAATGTTGCTACATGTGCACCAATTTTGCAATTATGCAGTTTATGAACTTGCAAATTTACTTTATGTGGTCACTTTATTGATTGAGCACCATCTATGCACTTTATGAATTACCCATTTAATGCATTTTTTGGCTTGACTCTTATAAATATACACTGTTTATATATTATTATCACTGTTTTTCATATGATTTTTATATATCAATTCACGAGTTTGGATTGAGTTGCACCAATTTTTTTTAATTTTTTGGGTTTCTGGCAGTGTTATCTGTCAGGTTTATTCACTGTTAATTTATTTATGTATATTGAGGTTTAGCGCAATTATATTAATTTTTTTATTGTTTATTCACTGATCCAAGTTTTCAGGTTAGTTGCTGCTTATAACCAGATTTTTTTATGACAAATTTCCTAGTGCAGTTTCTTTTCTTTATTTCCTATTTCCTTATATTGGCATTTAAAACTTACAAATTTAGAAATTGGGTGAAATATTTAGCACTATAAAACACTTTTTGATGGGAAAGTATTGCATTTTATATACAACTATATAGATCAGGCCAAAATGAGGAGGAAAAAGGGACTTTGTTCCAAATGTGGGACAGTCCCTCGAAATCAGGGACAGTTGGGAGCTATATGAATATTGTCTTGGGAGGAATAGAATACATGACCAAACATTGAAAGCAATGGGGTTCTACTTACAGTAGCTGATTTTCTGTCAAAAAGTTAAGATTTTTTTTTTTTAGGAGGAACTGCAGTCTGCTCACATAATTTGTAATAAAAACATCTGAAGCTTCCCTCCAACCACTTTGCATATTATTTTATATATACTGTGATTCTGTACTTGCCAAATATGCTGCAGAAATCTCCTTCCAATGAGTCTGGCTGCAGCCATTTTAACTGTGGGCAGCTGAAGTCACTGCCTGTTCACTTCCTGGATTTACACAGACACACCTCCAGCTCTGCAGCTCTCATTGGCCCTCTTATGACTCACCCCCCCCCCCTCTCCATTCCTGGCAAACTCTCAGGAGAGTGCGAGAGAGAGTTGTGCATGATGTCAAAAGCCTAGGCTAATGACCAGACAAGAAACAGAAAGTGGGCTGTATAAGATATTTACTGTCAGAAAAAATATGTTTTATTTTTCAAAGTTAAAACAACAAGGGCAGAAGATTTAGGCTGCATTCACACCTTAGCGTAGGAGATTTGCGGTGTTTTGTACCGCGATTTGCAGCGAAAAATTGCGGCATTTTGTACCGTGATTTGCGGCGACAAAATTTGTTGTTTTTAACCCCGTTTTTGTACAGGTCATTGTCGGCTATGCCGAACGCCGAAGCCGCCCTATACGCGCAGCAAAAAAGGGTCCGGGACTTGTTTGAGCTTCAGGCGTTCGGCGTGGAGATGTGAACCATCTCCATAGAGAATAATGTTATTTCTCCCCTCCAGCGTATTGTAGCGTCGCGCTTCAGGCGACAAAACGCCTAGGTGTGAATGCAGCCTTAATAAATGGAAAGTTGAAAAAATGACTGAAGGTCTGCTTTAAGAACAGAAGGTGGCCTCACAGTGACAGACATTATAAGAGGTAATAAATGAATCCGCTCAAGAGAACCAGAAAAAATATATATTGCCAGTCTAGTTCCAGGAAGGAATATAAATATAAAGATAAATGTGTGGGGGGTTTTGACGCCCAACCAAGAATTTTATAAAGCAGCTGCCTCTACGTGTTTATTCCACCTAGGTGGAATAATGGATGAATAAATTAGGAAGTAGAAATGGCGCTACCTTAATATAATCTTAAATATTAGTGAGATTACTATATATTATTATATATATATTACAGCCACATATGGACTTTTATTTATAGTATTCACTTGTGCACAATTAGATTTAAGTCATTATTATTGTATGTTTTTTAATTGTATATCACTTTTAGAGCACGCATTGGATAATGTATTCAACTCATATTTAAATATTTATTCATTAATATTATTATTAATTTTTCTCACTAATATTTAGGATTTTATTAAGATAGCGCCATTTCTACTTCCTAATTTATTCAGTGACAGTATAAGAGATACAAAAAAAAAAAGCTGAAAACATAAAGAAATAGGTTTGTGAAATGTATATATTACGTATTCTACAAATATTTCTAAAAATCCACTAAGGGGATAAATTTTACTTTAAAATAGGCTCCTTACTAGGTGACAGCCTGCGGACAAAACCTATATCTCAGAGACTATAGTTAGATCAATTCACTGCAAACCGGTGACTCAGCTTTGGCAATTCAGACTTCAGAATCCATAATCTTTTGTGATACGGGAGAAAACTGGGGCACGCTCAGTGAAGTAGTACAACAATCAGTGATGGTACAAAAGGCAATAACTCACAGCAACAAATTATGTAAACCGCAAGTGAAATACAATTTCTGCTTTGTTGCTGGGGGTTATTGTAATGTACTCCTTGCTCTGTGCCTTACAGAATCAGCCTGCAGGAAATAATGCCTTCTTGGAAAATACATCCAACAGATCAGTACTTCCACCCAGCCACCATGTTCCAGGCAGTACATAGATCCTGCCTTATAGAAGAATATGAATATTAATTACCCAAGAAGTGTTCCGCCGTGTGTGACTCAAGGGGGCCACCTGCTGGTTTACTTAAAATTCTTGGTTTATATACACTGTGGGCCAGATTCTCATATATTTTCGGCGGCGTAGCGTAAGCCATTTACACTACGCCACCGCTGCGTACTAGAGCAAGTGCTTTATTCTCAAAGCACTTGCTCCGTAGTTTTCGCCGGCGTCTCGTGAATCGCCAAGCGTAAACCCGCGCAATTCAAATGGGGCGGCTTGTATTTAAATTAAGCGCGCCCCCGCGTCGAACGAACTGCGCATGCGCCGGCCGGGGAAAAAGCCCAGTGCGCATGCTCCAGCTCACGTCGGGAAGCGTCGTTGAAACCGACGTCAAAACGACGTGAGCGTCATTTACGCAAGTCCCTATTCGCGAACGAGTTAGTAAAACGACGTAAGCGACGGAAAAAGCCGACGCTGACCCGACGCCATACTTAACATGGCGTCCGACGGCACCCGACGGCATCCGACGGAACTTCGTAAGGTTACTCCACATAGAAGCTGGGGTAACCTTACGAGTCCGTAAACGACGTACGCGACGACGGGGCGGCGTAAAAGCGTTTGGGAATCGCCGTACTAGCCTCATTTGCATATGCAAATGAAAAAACAACGTGAAGGCCACCTAGTGGCCGGAGTTGTCATTACACCTACGATCCAAAAGTGTAATGCTTTTACACTTGTCGGATGTAGAAGCGTATCTACGCAAAAGATACGAGGACAAAAAAAAGGCGATACGACGGGGTATCTGAGATACTCCGTCGTAACGCCTCTGAGAATCTGGCCCTCTGCCTTTTATTTTAGAGCAAGCATGTTAAACTCAAATGAAACAGCAGCCTGAATTGAGTCAAATACATCCTCAAGGAGGCCACATTATATCAATTGGGGACACATCTATTCATTTGAATAAGAATATTATACTGTATCACTTTTCGTAATTAATTTTATAGTAACAACGGTCATAGGCGTGCGCACACCATCCAAGGGCCACACCGGAGGTTTCTGTTTTCTCCCTGGACTTGGCAAGCCCGCATTCACTGGGCACTATGTGAGTGCTATTTTGTCATTGATGATTTTTGATTTCTTATCTTAAATAAATTTATATTGCTGTACTGGGACTGGCCTGGCACTTCTCTCCCCTCTCTTGCTTTTATCTTCCACAGTTCTTGGGTCCCCAGCCCTTACCTGAAGCAGCCCCCATTACTTATCATTGAAATACACACTTTGTTTCTCACTAACTTTCATTTGCATCCTTTTGGTATGAACATTTGCATACAATTGTTGTAACTTCTTGGTTCTTTTTAGCGCTGAACTACACACAAGCTTTGTGTTTTTTTATTTTTAAGTTACTGCCATATAGGAACATTGGGCCAGATTCACAGAGCGATTACGCCTGCGCAACTGCTGTTGCGCGTGCGTAAGTCTAAATGTGCGCGTGCGTATAGTTGGACGCGATTCACAAAACGATATACGCCAGAAATCTACGTTTTTTGGTCCGGCGTAATTGAATTAGACATTCGCTTCCCTTCGCGCAAAACTGCGCTAGACACACCATTGATTTGCTAGTCAAATATGCTAATGAGGGAGTTACGGGGATTCACAAAAAAACGCAGTTGCTGCGCAGGCTACGCGATGTGCGCAACTGCAAAATGTCCTGTCTAAAGTTAGAGGACCTAAAAGCTGGTCTAAATTTTGAAAAAAAGTCTAATTGTCAGATAAAGCAACACTGTTAGTGAGGAGTTCAGCAGTCACACGTGTTGCCCAACAATCTGTATGCCAACATGCCAGGGGCATCGTCGCGCATAGCTATACTACTGACTTTAGATGAACAAAGAAGGATGAGGGCACGGAGGATGGCACTAAGTAGGGCACGGGAGATGTTTTTTTTTTTTTTTTTATTTGCTTACATAAAATTTACAATTTAAATTAATCTAATACAATATTCTTATCTGATACAAGCCCCTCACTCTTCACTTGATATATCACACACGCATAGACATCTTTGGCATGAGTGATTCTGAGGTGTCTCGCATCTTCAGATTCCCCCCTCATGCCATCATGGAATTACCACAACCCTGCAGGAGGACATCAGCAGCCCAACACATGGCACCACCCATGACACCCATGACAGCTACATATACAATCAGAGCCCCATCCCCACAGATTTCGAACAGAACATGTATGGGGACAGCTGGCTGGTTGGTGAGTGACATGGGAGTCAGGCATGACTATCCCCTCCCGTGATGCACACCTCACAAGTGGCACATGCATGACTAACATCCTCCTGTCTTTTCCCTTCAAGGTGACTCTGCATATGCACTGGTACCCCATCTCATGACCCCATCTCATGCCAGCTCACATTATGCATCTTTGCACGTTAAACACACACATTAATCATGGCACAATGAGAATGCATGCATGCACACCACTGTGGTCCCTAGCACACACACCCCACATCCTCATCACATTGGATTGGCACCAGTCCACCATGCAGGACTTGTGAGCTGCAACGCCACGCCACGGCTCCAATTATGTCACTGTACATTCATACACCATTCACACAGACCTGGGGATCACTTCTCCACTACAAATGAGGGTGACACCCCTTTTCCCGCAGGAATATCACCCCCACATTCCAAAATCATACACAAACAGAACCAAAAAAATTAAATAAATGACGAGCAAAAAAAAAAAAATGCCCAGCAAAAATATAATGTAAATAAAAAATGCCCAGCAAAAATATAATGTAAATAAAAAATGCCCAGCAAAAATATAATTTAAACAAAATAACAACAAAGAAAACACATAAAAGACAAAAATCACTCTGCAAAACAGTCCCCAAATATCTCAAAGACACAAACAAACAAAAGCACCTTGCTGTATAGGGAGGGATACAAAGGGATGTATTTTTGCAAAGGAAGTGCATTTGTGTGTGTCTATTTATGCTGTCTGCGTAGTTCATAAAGTTGCCCTAGTCCATTTCCAATTTCACTGATTGCGCCGCTCCCGAGTTGTGAGCATGCGCACAACGGAGCTGACATGGTTTCCTTCACGCGCGCATGCGCGAGTCGGCCGGCCCTTCATTTGCATGGGGTCACGGCTCATTTCAATGTAACACGCCCACGTCCCTCCCAATTTGTATTACTCCTCCTTACGCCTCCGGAAAAAACCTTACGTTTGCGCAAGCTCTTGCGTAAAAGCTACGTGAATCGCCGGATTACGCGGCTAGATTGCGCAAGTCTAACGGAAAAGTGGTGCGCTACGCCGGAATGATAATGCGCCGATCTACGTGAATCTGCCCCATTGTGCTTTTTAGAGGTTACATTTAACATAATATACTATTGTGTATATATATATATATATACTGTATATATATATATATATATATATATATATATATATATATATACACACACACACACACACACACACACACACACATACATACATACACTGGTTCAAAATAAATATTAACTCTAAATACGTTTTTGATTTGTTGTTTTGTGATTTTTATTTTGGTGTGTACTGCAGTATACATTGAGGTTGATTTACTAAAGGCAAATAGACTGTGCGATTAGGACAAATTTCCCTTAGTAAATGTAATTTAGTGAAGCTTTACTTTGTAAATAGACACAATCAGATTTTGTTTTTATTTTTTAAGTATTTTGCTTGCACGTAGTTGGATGATGGAAATCAACAGACATTTACCACATTTACTAAGCTCTGGGGAAAATCACTGCAACTGCACAGTCTAGTTGCCTTTAGTAAATCCACCCCAGTATGTGTACAACAATGTCTGTACAGGTCTGTTCATGGAAAACAAATACAGTGGAACCTCGGATTACAAGTAAAGCAGTTAATGAGCGTTTCGCAATACGAGCACTCTATTCAAAAAAATCTTGCGAGTGTTGTCTTAGGATTCAGGCCAAAGCGGTGTACAGTACCGCCTTTGGGAAGGGGGGGGGGGGCGCCAGAGCCAAGCAATACCGAACGCTGTTCCGAAATGCATGGAAAGGCCTGAATACAGTTTGGCTGACCTCAGCAAACTTCGGGAAACTGAGTCTTTCCAAGGTCAGCCGAGGTGTCCTTGGGCCTTTCTGGCTGTTTATGAGGCTCTCTAAAGCCCCCCCCCCACCTCTGGCCGCATGCGGTATTGCATGGCCATGAAGTCTATGCGGAACAAATAATTTTCATTTCCATTGACTTCAATGGGGAAACTCGTTTTGATATGCGAGTACTTTGAAATATGAGCATTCTTCCTGGAACGGATTATGCTCATAATCCGAGGTTCCACTGTACTATTTTTTTTCTGTCTGCTCTGGTTGGCACTCTAAATCAAGGTTCTCCAAACTTTCTAAACAAAGGGACTTGAGGGGGGCTGGACAGTGGCCATTGGGAGTAGAAAAGGTCCCGGTGTCAGTGGGAATAAACAATGCCCCATCTTTGATGTCAGCGTGAGAAATAGTGTCCTATCATTGTTGTCATTGGGAGGAATTGTGTCCCATCGATATCTTTGGGCCCTATTGTTGGTGTCATTGGAAGGAATTGTGCCCCATCGTTGGTGTCATTCGAAGGCAGTGGCATAGCTAGTGTGTGGCTTTTGGAGCTACAGACCCAAATCTTGGGTCCATAGCCCTGAGTGTGTTAGCGGGTGCTGCCTTTGAGTAAAAAGAAAGTCCACTCAGTAGCGGTGGCAGACGCTTTATACCTTCTGTGTTATCCATCAGGAACGGCTCCAAACAAGGAGGGATTTGTGCCTTTATTTGTGTCAGTGGGGGGAAAATTATGTTGCATTGTTGGTATCAGTAGATGAAAATAATGCTCCATGGGCCAGATAAAAGCAAGAAAAGGGCCACATCTGGCCCCTGGGCCTCAGACCACTGCACTTAAAATGTATAAATAGACTGCCTTAATGCTATACACCAAAGTTGACAGGTGTGAATGTGCAGTAAAAGAGAGAGACATAATCCTCCATATTGGTGACAGGGCTAGTATACACAGGCATTTGTGCTTTCTTTATCGTACATCACGGGACACAGATCAGGCTATATACTTAAGTATACTTAAGTATCTGGGTTATGCGCCACCCATAGGTGAATGGACACTGGCTGACCAAGAAAACAGAGAGGAAGTTCCCCTCTATATAAACTCTCCCATACAGGAAGTACCTCAGTTTTTTCCCATGTCTTGAAGTTGATGGTCACGGTTGTTAAGCTCTCTGTCCGGTTCTTTGGCCAGTGCTTTTTGAATCAAGGGACAAATTAATCGGATCCACTTTTGAAATTCTAAATGCTAAAATAAATAGTACCTCAGCCTCGCAAAAGAAGATGGCAGGGTGCTGTACAGGTCCAATGGAGCAGACCCAGAACCAGTGTTGTAAGTAACAGAGTTACAATAAACGCAGTTACCTAACGCAGCCCCTTTTGAGGGTAACGAGTAATCTACCTGATTACTCTTCCCCTCACGGTAACGCAGTTCCCATTACTTGGGCGGCATTACCGCAATTACATCTACTGCCACTAGATGGCAGCAAAGTAATTGCTTCTGCCGGCGCTGTGAACATAAATATGGGTGGAACTCCGCTTTAGAATCATGTGACCGCTGTGATGGCCTGTCCCAGCGGTCTGAAAACTCCCAATTGCAAGGAGCCCTGGATACAATGAGCCCCATCCGCCTCACACTGACCTATCACCGGGGAACAACTCACATCGATCACACACACTGTGTGCGCAACCTGATAAATGATCCGGGGAACACATGGCCGGAACAAAATGTTCCACAGAACAAACGTTCCCTATACAACACAGTGTACACAGTGACATCTAGTGGTCAACATGGTAAGTGCAGGACACCTATACAGACCAATGATCAGCAGGTTATTTTTGGTCAGTGATTTCATCTCTTCATCAGACAACAAAGAAAAATCTGACATCCCCATTCCAGATCCCTTGCATCTAATTAAGCTTATATAAGATAAATAAAATAATAAACAATTAACTATAGAAAATTCTGATAAAGCCTAATATAAGATTTTAAATTACAGACTCTGTAAACGTCAAGGGAATGTATATTATAAACATACATTTTAATCCAGCTTATAATTTGGATGTAATATGTAGTAGATGGATAAGGGTTTTAAGTCCTATTAGCTGCACATACATGGTGGGACGGATGCACCTAGGCTGGGATATACACGAGATCACCATTTGTTTCCAGTTTTCTTCTCTCAAGGATCTGGCATTCTTTTATCTTTGAGTATTAACTCACTGCTCCCTGGTAAGCGCCCGTCACCTGCTTCTCAACAAAGCATTGTAGAATATTAAAAAAATAATCAGTTACTTTGCTGAGTAACTAATTACTTTTTCAATGTAGTAACTGAGTCACTAACGCAATTACTTTTTTGGAGAAGTAATTTGTAACTGTAACTAATTACTTTTTTAAAGTAAGATGAGCAACACTGCCCAGAACATAGAAAAGGGTACTTAGTCCTTAAAGGTCCTTAAGTGACAAGACCCACCATGATGGAATAAAATTGGACTCCTAATTGCCTAGGGTAAGCTCTGCTGTGAGATTGGTAAGTAAAGCCCCTTTATTTCCACATATAGGGTTGTAAGTTGAATTCCTTGTTTTCTTATGCAACTTTCAGCTGTTAGCCATAGTAATGGATACACTGTTAGGCCTGTTGCTCTGTTTTACCACCAGGGGGCATTAGAGAAGAAGCTTTGCTCCATTGTTACAAATGTAAACAGTGTTCAAAGCACACGATCATCAGAGTGAGAGAGATTCACACTATTCTACCATTTGCACTTGTTCCTGCATAGAGATTGTTCAGCGAGGCTTAGCAAAGTGGAGTGTCCTCCTGCTAATATTCAGTAAATCTGGAGTATCCCATAGTACCCTACACCCCAACCAAGTACTTCAACAATAAAAATCCCAAAAGACATCCCCTATCTGGGTGCTTGGCTCACTTTAAGATTTAACAAAGTTTAAAAAGCACATCTCTATTATACAACGGTCCAGCAAGGTGCTTAGTAATAGACAGAGAAATGGCAACCCTCCAGTCTGCCTAAGCCAGCATGTATTACCATCAAGACTCCATTAGGCTCACAAGGGACAGCTTTAGTAATTATCCAACAGGATTAACCATACAGGGAGATATCACCAGTGGTAATGCTCAAAGAAACAAAAAAATGGAGCATAATGTTCACTGTAAAAATATTTTCTTACAAATTTAAAAAAGTGCACCCTTTTTTAAAACAAGGAGAAAGTGCTTTTGTGAATTACTGACATCGATTTTTCAGACGATCGTCTGTATACAATTCCGACAGACAAAGATTCTACGCATGCTCGGAATCAATTCGATGCATGCTCGGAATCATTGAACTCCATTTTTCTCGGCGTGTCGTAGTGTTGTACGTAACCGCGTTCTTGGCGATCGGAATTTCCGACAACATTTGTGTGACCGTGAAAAAAAATCCACGGTTTTGTTGTCGGAATGTCCGATCGCGTGTACGCGGCATTTCAGTACAAACTGGGTTCCACTCCACCCAGTATTTTTGCAGATGTCTTAAATAATAAATAGTCCATTGACTGTGTCTACTGTCTGATGCAAATAAATTTACACTAATCGGCCATAATGTTGATTATCTCATGACAATGGCAACTGAAAGTGGGTGGGATATATTCCTTGAAGTTGATGTGCTGAAAGCAGAAAAATGGGCAAGTGTTAAAACACTTTTAAAACAAGGAGAAAGTGCTTTTGTGAATTACTGACATAAGACAGAGGAACCTTTGCTGTCCACGAGAGTCAAGTGTTGTAGTCCTTCCAGCTTCCATCCAGCCAATTCACTCCAGCTCGGTTCACATCTAGGCGATCCAAACTGCTGCAAAATGCAGGACGTGCTTGCAACCCCGTCAGTGGCATCTGGTGCTCAATTTTTTTTGGGGGGGCGCAAACAGAAAAAATAAAAATAAAACAATTGCAGCCTCACTGGGCCCATCAAATGCAGCCCCTGTGCCATGCCATCAAATGCAGCCACTGTGCCATCAATTGTCACCACTGTGCCATGCAATCAAACACAGCCACTGTGCCATCAATTGTCACCACTGTGCCATGCCATTAAACACAGCCACTGTGCCATGCCATCAAACGCAGCCACTGTGCCATCAATTGTCATCACTGTGCCATGCCATCAAATGCAGTCACTGTGCCATCAATTGTCACCACTGTGCCATGCCATCAAACACAGCCACTGTGCCATCAATTGTCACCACTGTGCCATGCCATTAAACACAGCCACTGTGCCATGCCATCAAACGCAGCCACTGTGCCATCAATTGTCATCACTGTGCCATGCCATCAAATGCAGTCACTGTGCCATGCCATCAAATGCAGTCACTGTGCCATGCCATCAAACGCCACCGGTACGGTACCGCTGGCTCTGATAGGCACTTCCACACAGCCAACCAGCTGCCGTTATTCAGGTGGCCGGCACTCACCATCCGGCCATCTGAATAGTGAGCGGCAGCGGCAAAAATACATAGATTCATGCAATGCACGAATCTATGTATTTCAGTGGCAGTGCGAGAGCCAGAAGGGGCGGCGCTCTATCGCCCTCTATGGACAGACCGCCACTGAACCCTGTTACTTTCCAAAGCACCCCAATGCATTGAGATTTTGGCGCGATTGTTGCCCAATAAATCATGGAAAAATCACAGAAACACAGAAACAAAATCGCAGGACACCTGTTGCCCCAAAGAAGACTTATTTGGGATAACAGGCATCCCACAATTTTGTTTGCGCAATTTTTCCGTGATTTGTTGGGCGACAATCACGGCAATATTGTGCTGCGATTGGGGTGCCATTGAACGCAACGGGTGGAAAACGTGTCCAACGCAGAGATTTCACTCACAATCCTGAATGCATAGGTGTAAACCGAGCCTCCAGAATCACTAAACTCTACAAGAAGGAGGTATCCTCCGTTCAATTCGCATGCCAAATCGCAGCCTATTGCCGGCAGTGGCAGTGGAATTGTCCCAATTGGTGCACTACACTGATTCCCAAAAGTAGTTCCTGCACTACTTTTGGCAACTTCGGGGGCGAATTTAATAGGAATCTGTGCATGAACCCACACAGATGTCTTTCAAATCACCCCCCAAACTCGCAAGGAAATGCATATTTGAAATTGTGCGCTTCTAATGTGAACGTACCCGTAGGTCAACTTCATATTAACCTCCCTGGCGGTATGATTCTTTAAGATTTTTGGTGCTGAAAGCGGTACCATTATTTGCAAGGGAATTTGGCGTTTTATACTGTAGGCTTGTAATTCTTAGGAATAACTCACTGAAATGTATCCAAACAAGAGTCTAATAGGCATCCTGGGTATGATTTTTTTTTTTTTTCTTATTAAAAATTATAATATAATAAATAATTATAAAAAATTATAACAAATAATAATATAATTATAGTAAAAATTATTCAATAATGTAATCAAATCAAAATCACTGAAATTTGCTCAGTTGCAGAATTTTTGCTGTCATTATTTTTTTTTTTTTATGACGAATTTCCCCACAAATCGCTATCGCTAAATTCTGCAAGTGATTCTGATTTATTATCGCTGTTTTTTAGCTGCTCTAAAACAATTTTTGCCATAAAGGGACACTTTTGGTTGCTATGGGCAATCTACAGTTTGCAGGGAGAAAGAACAGTTTTTATTATATAAAAGGACATGTAGTGTACTGGGCAGACCACTAGGGACATGGGGGGTGTGTATTTTTTACATACAGTACTGTAATCTATAAGATTACAGTGTACTGTATGTATAGTGTTTGTTTACTTTTTTAAATTTGGCGCCGTTCCCCCCCCTACGTCGCGACGCTCGCAGGGAAGGGAATCAGCGGAACACACAGCATCAGGCGGACATCCGCCCGCCGTGTACTGCGGGGATTCATCGCTGGATCGCAGAGAAAAGGTAAGTAAACTTTTTTCTGCATCCAGCGAGGCAAGTCCGTGTGTGGCACGGGGTTACCGATCGTAGCTTTAAAATCTCACCCCGTGCCACACACGGGAAGACCGCCAGGGAGGTTAATTCCTATGGTTTTGGATTGGGATGTTCAACATCTTAATATACTGTAGGTGTGAAGGTGAGATTTCCACACACATCATTGATCATTTAGTGTTGCATGTTACCTTACTACATTATTTGTACTGTAATTAACCTTTCATAGCATAGAGACTGTGTAACTACAAGAATCCAGCAGATGGTGCCAGAGTACGTGGAATCGTTTTAAGTTTTTTTTCACAAGAGGAATTGCAGCAATCGGTAAAATGAACTCTGCAAGTGTACCAATTACATCTCTATTTCTTTATATTTAAAGAAGAAATGTATCAGCTTTGTGAAAGAACGCTTAAAATGGGTGTGGCTACCCAAATCAAGATTTTGCTTAATCACTCTAACAAACCGTATGAACTTTGTAACCTTGTACTGACCTACATTATATTGTGACTTGTAGGTCACTGTTTGTTACGAATGTATATTATTTACTTTGTATCATTCAATAACCATGATATGCAGAACCCTCGTAGCTTGTAACTGGCTCAAACCGTTTTGTCCATCTGTGGTGAAATTTGCAACATGAACTAAATCCAATTTATGGAAAGGGTGATCCGATTCCGCTCGTGTGTACAGGGCATAAGTGTTTATTAAAGTCAGTATGTGTTAATATCAAAATAAGAAAAACCTTAAACATATTTACTGAATTACTGTACATATAAAGGCTCTGCGTCCTGCTTTGCAGTACTGCACCATAGCTGTGCTTTACTGCACCTTCCCACAATGCACTTCCTGTGTGTCGGATATTTTATCTCTATAGCTGTTAAAATGGTATTAAAGCTTTGTTTTTTTTTGTTTGTTTTTTAATTAAATAGCAAACATGTTATTAACAAGAAAAAAATTGCGCTTATCACATAGGTATTAATCAATGACAGTATAAAACACCATACAGGGAAATTAGGGGAGGCAGCAGCTAAAATGCAAATGCACTAAATAAAATACAGAAAAAAGGGGGGTAAAAACTGTGCCATAACACCCGGACAACATATGACATACAGTCCACAAAACCAATTAGTCCTCCTTGGGGTCTGTCTGCCGCCCTTTTTGCCCTAGACCAAGATGGCATCTTCAGTATCCTGCTCATGTCTCACAGCGAGGTTTGAGCCCATATAATCGGTGATTGACTGCAACGCCCTATCCCATTGACAACGTCCAATGGCGAAACGCGTCTGGGAGGACATGCAGTGACGTCACCGCGTTCAGGAGGAAGGGCTCCGATTGATGTGTTTGCCAGCCAGCAACGATTCTGTATATGCACATTTTTACTGATATACTGTGAGCATATTTTTAATATTCGTTTTAATAAAGTTCCTTGCGGAACATTGCCAGCCAGCAATGATTCTGTATATGCACGTTTTTACTGATATACTGTGAGTATATTTTTAATATTCGTTTTAATAAAGTTCCTTGCGGAATTACGCTATATTGGTATATTTTTTCCACATGATCCTGTGGTGGAGTTCTCTCGCTAATGAGGAGCCTGGGTGCAGCTTTACAACTAGGGAGTTTGTTTTCTCCCCAAAGGCCACGGCTGGGTCATAGCTGATTGCTACTTCTAATCTGTCTGTCTGGTAAGCTGCTTGATGCGTTGGTGGTGGGCTCTCACTCAAGAGTGTAGTGTGCTGTGGAATCACAACAGTGATTGAATATCTTCTACATGTTTCTAGTCATATACTAAGCAGATTTATTCACAGACCTAAAAGAACATTAGACACTGGAGAACTCTTTATTACCACAGACCCCTTGGAGGACTAATAGGTTTTGTGGACTGTATGTCATATGTTTTCTGGGTTTTTACCCCCCCTTTTTTCAGCAAACATGTTATACTTACTGCTCTGTGCAGTGGTTTTACACAGAATAGCTCCGATCCTCTTCTTATTGGGGCCCCTGCTGGTGCTCCTGGCTCCTCCCCCTCGATAAGTGCCCCCAGAGAAAAATGTTTGCCCTGGGGCACCAATGCGTGCTCGCTCTCGAGCCCCTGACGTATGCGTCCATAAGACACCATATGAAATAGTTATCCATTGATAAAAACCTATAGTTGTTAGTCATCCTTTTTCTCTGAACAGCAGAGAATGTGATAAATGAAGGCCGAGGTACTTAGTTGTCCAGCACCTCCATCCCACTAATTTTATCTATGTATCATGGAGTATGAGAGGGAGGTTGCACAGCACATAATCATATGAAAAAGATCATAATCATATGGCCAACCAAAGGTGGCAAGCCTCATAAGCCCCGTACACACGGTCGAGGTTCTCGGCAGAAACCAGCGAGAACCTCGCTGGGAGCCGCATTCTGCCGAGAACCTCGGGCGTGTGTACGCTCTCGGCGAGCCCCGCCCGTCGGGAAACCCGTCGAGCAAATAGAGAACAGGTTCTCTATTTGCTCGACGGCCCGTCGGGATGAATGGCTGGTTGCCTTTCCCGACGGGCGGGTCGCCGAATCTGACAGCCGGCAGAGAACCTCGACGGGCGGAACGATGTCTTCCGCCCATCGAGTTTCTCTGCCGTGTGTACGCGGCATTACATGCGCTCGGTTTTCCTTGCTAAAGAAAACTGCTGGCAGAGCTTTTTGCAGAGAAAACTGTGCGTGTGTATGGTTTCTCGTTGAGAAAACTGTTGTGAATCTCGACGAGAAAAAAAGAGAACTTGCTGTCTATTTTCTCATCGGGAGTCTCAATTTTGCTCATTGTGATTCTCGTCGGGCTGGTTTACGACGAGAAAAACGTTTGTGTGTATGCTTTTCTGAGTCTTAAAAAACCTCGCATGGTCAGAATCAAGTATGAGATGGGAGCGCACCTTCTGGTAAAAGTAGCATTCGTAATGGAGATAGCACATTCATCACACTGTAACGGACTGAAAGGCAACAACGGGATTCTCGCCCGTGTGTACAGGGCTGCAGGGTCGATGGGACACACAACCACCTATCCCTCATTATACTGAAGTTTATAGGAGTAAGAGTGGTTGGGCACAAAGTAGAAATATGGCTCTGAGAGTAAGGGATAGGAATTCTACGAGAAGACCCATCATTTTTCCTCCACAGCCTGAACAGTGGGTATTGAAAGCTACATAGTTGTCAAGGTTGTTTTAAATAATACTGTTTAACAACTTATAGTCTCACCTTAACTATATACTTCCTGTATTATGTGAAAGGGCCAGTAAGTACTACAATCCTGTCATGACATATTTACTAAATTAACTGCTTGTTTGCTTCATAAAGTGGTTGTAAACCCTTTACAACCACTTTTACCTACAGGTAAGCCTAGATTAGGGCTTACCTGTAGGTGCTCAAAATATCTCCTAAACCTCCACGGATATCGGAGCAGGCACACTTTAGCAACAGCGATCGTACCGTTACTAAAGGAGCACACATGCGTGGGAGTGACGTCATTACAGCTCCGGCCAATCACATAGCCGGAGCCGCGATACCCGGAAGTAACCCCCCGGAAAGATGTTGGCCGCCCGAGAGGTGTACGAGGATGGCTGTGGGGGCTTCGATCGGAGGTGAGTAATTACATAATGAGCTAGTATGCTATGCTTTATGCCTTTGTCTTGCAGGTGGTGTTTTCCCCAAAAAATATAAAGAAGTGTGTTTACTTGCTCTTTAAGTACGGACATTTCTGATACCAGTTGGCATTAGAAAAGACAAACTGCACATGAACCCCATAACACAAGAGTGACCATCAAATCAGCTTTTAAAAAAAAGAAAAAGAAAAAGGACGCACCTTTGTGATGCTGTCTACTTTTTCAAGAGGTGAGACATTAGGTCCATCACTATTAGAGATAACATGACTAGTGATAGGATAGCCCTACTATATCCTACCTGTCATGTATAGTGGGTTAGAGGAAGGTAATGAGATAAAATGGGGGCAAGGTGGTGATCTGTGCCAGGGAGAACTTGAAGAGATAACAAGGGTTCCTACCTAGCTCTCAACTGAGGTCAATAATAGAAACATGGCACATGTGTATGGCAACAGTGATAAGCACTGGATAGGATCAGTGGGGCCTTCAACTGTGGCTACTGCTAAACACAATTTTGATCCTGCAACAAAAACTTTATTGTAGCCTTACAATTAAAAGTTGCAGTTTATCATTTCAGGTTTGTCAAGACTCTCTCTCCTTATATATGATATATTCAAGAACACATAAACAGGTTGTTGTCCTGCTGGAAGTCTCAAGTCTTTTGTAGACTCAAACAGGTTTCTTCTAAGATTGCCCTGTATTTGGCTCCATCCATCTTCCTATTAACTCTTACTTAGTTACATAGTCAGGTTGAAAAAAGAAACATGTCCATCTAGTTCAATCAATAAACTCTGACCAGCTTCCCTGTCCCTGCTGAAGAAAAGCATCCCCACAACATAATTCTGCCACCACCATGTTTCACGGATGGTGTGTTCAGGGTGATGTGCAGGGTTATTTTTCCACCACACATAGCGTTTTGCTTTTAGGCCAAAAAGTTAGATTTTGGTCTCATCTGATCAGAGCACCTTCTTCCACATGTTTGCTGTGTCCCCCCAGAAACTGCAAATGGGACTTCTTATGGCTTTATTTCAAAAATGACTTTCTTCTTGCGACTCTTCCATAAAGGCCAGATTTGTGGAGTGTACAACAAATAGTTGTCCTGTGGACAGATTCTTCTACCTGAGCTGTGGATCTCTGCAGCTCCTTAGAGTTACCATGGACCTCTTGGCTGCTTATCTGTTTAATGCTCTCCTTGATTGGCCTGTCAGTTCAGGTGGACAGCCATGTCTTGATAGGTTTGCAGTTGTGCCATACTCTTTCCATTTCCGGATGATGGATTGAACAGTGCTCCGTGAGATGTTCAAAGCTTGGGATATATCTTTATAACTTAACCCTGCTTTAAACTTCTCCACAATTTTATCCCTGACCTGTCTGGTGTGTTCCTTGGCCTTCATGATGCTGTTTGTTCACTAAGGTTTTCTAACAAACCTCTGAGGGCTTCACAGAACAGCTGTATTTATACTAAGATTAAATTACACACAGGTGGAGTTTGCTAATTAGATGAAAAAATAAATAACAAAAAAAACAATTAAATCATTTTTTAATTTTCCTCCACCTCACAATTATGTGCCACGTTGTGTTGATCTATCACATAAAATCCCAATAAAATACATTTACGTTTTTGGTTGTAACATGACAAAATTTGGAAAATTTCAAGGGGTGTGAATACTTTTTCAAGGTACTGTATGTCTTCTACTGCAGTGTATATGGAAATAGTACATCTTCTATTGCCAATGCTCAGTTTGCCACTCTATGTTGAACACAAGTGCCTCTGTGATTCGAGCGCAGACACAACTATCAAGTATCCGACTCATTTGTAATTAACCCAGAAGATCTTTGAAATAGTAGGAAGAATATCAGGTGGCATGAACACACTCATTTGCATAACATAAGATATCCCATCAGGGTTTGAACTCAACGTGACTTGTACGTTATATTACTGTATCTTCTCCCTGCAAAACAACATGTGTTGGTCAGCTGACCACATAGCCAAACACCCTCCCTGCGTCTATGAAATTGTTTCATGCAGCTGAAAATGCAAATGTACAGTGGATCATCTGAATACTGCACATCAATCCTGTTTATAGAGCAAACATGGCTGCACTGATTGTGTCTTACAGCTGGTATTGATATAAACAGCCAGTCGGAGAATCCAAATCTTTCCTTGTGCGGCAAACCACAGGCGCAGAGCAGCCTAATGGGCACAGATGTGAGCATTCATATCTATGTGCCATATAACGGGCCAAGCATGGTAAAACACCTATATGATAATATGAACAAAATTTACTTTAAAAATGATAAAATAATGTATCTATAGCGCTCACCCCCGCAGGAGCCGCTGGATAGATTTGGGTCGGCCTGTTACCTCTATAGCTCCGATGTCTAGGGTAGTTGAAGAGAGCAACAGTAATGGAATGTCCAGACAGCAGGTGTTTTTCTTGTGCTTTTATTTTACCAACTTGGTAAACGATAAACTTGAGATAGATAGGAGAGATGGATGAGGAGGAGAAACAGCAGATTCAGGCCTAGTTACACGGAAGCAGTCCTCCTTCCAACAACACTTCACTTTCGTCGCCACTCCAGCCAGAGTGGGTATAGTGTACCTGGACAGGCCTCTCACACCGGCCTGGCATCTAGAATATCACTCGGAACTTTGAGGGCAACAGGTCTCTGCCACAGACCCTTCCCTAGAACATAAAAAAAAAAAAATCGCGCTACCTCAAATATAATAAAATAACAACCACATATAAAACAAGTGAATAAACACAAAATTAAGAAGGGTGACCTATGATGGCCGCTAGCCAATAAACGGTCACCTGTTGGATGGTATTTATCATATGGTGATATAAATAAATGTGTGACCCTCTACTGAATATAGACTTGAACTTTCAATTAATGTACAGTCCAAAGTGTTGAACAGAAAAAAGTCAGTGAGAAAGTAAACACCGGTGCTCCTGAGTCACAACAAATTGATAGAAGTGATCAAAAGGCAAACAAGTGTATCCTCCACCAAGCTTATGAATTGGTCTCTTACCGGAAACCTATGCTCCCCCTTCCCTAGAACGTAGATCAAATAGAAATCTTCCTCAGCAATATTGATGCCTGAATCTCCCTCAGGTAGTTCTCTATTGGGTCACTGACTGACAGGTTGCTGACATCCAACCTCTCAGTGTCCGGTCACCTTGATCCCTGATGGATCGTCAAGGCCCTGTTGGATTGCCTGCCTCTCTTGGCTCTCCTCAGGCTGATTTCCCACCGAACAGCTATCTCGCTTAAGATCCTTACTCAGAACTTGGGGACCCAGTCGATCACTGGGGCCCCGCCACAGCATTAAATGTTCCAGGCCATCATGGTCCCAGAACCAAGCACACCGCATGGCAAGCGCACCCCGGCCTGGAAGGCCATCGCCGGGGGCCGTGATGTGTAGACACCCTGAAGGTGGGCGCCACACCAGGAACAAGAACCCTATAGAATAAATAGTGACGTGAAAGAATGTGACACTAATTGGGTCAATAGATCACCGAAAACCTGTGAAGGTTCCAGTGATAGATAAGCTATTTATCCAACTGGGCCAAGAGCAGGAACACTGAGCGGAAGAGAGCCAACAAATCAGATTCCAATCCTGGCCTTAATAAATGTGTCTATAGTGAGTAGTGCATGTGACCAGATGTGTTATACCTCCCATATAAGGGTGTAGTGCATCCCACAAATGTGTAAATAAGTATGTCCAGTAAATCAATACGGATCCTGTTCAACAAACATATAAGCAGTCCATGCACATTAAATATAAGGACACGGAAATTCCTCTTGGGTGAAGATACAAACATCAACAGTGGAATCCTCAGTGATAATATGGTAAGAATGGACACCCTTACCAGACAAGGTGGACTCACACTGCACCTTACGGTGGTGGAGTCATTCAGGCTTGTATGGACCGATTGTCCTCTCTGGTCACCTTTGGTTGTTGGCTTTGAGGTGTGCTGTGTCCAGGGGTTCGCTGAGGTTTTCCACTGAGATTTTCCAGTGTAGAAAGTGAGCTCCGTGATCAAATAGTGTTGTATTGAGGAATATAAAAGAGAAAACTCCTCATAGTGTAAAAAGATTTATTACACTTCACGATAAAAAACACTTGAGTAAAAAAATATTATATTGATAAAGTAAAAGAAAAATCACAACAATGTCCCATGAGTGAAAAAAGTGGGATAAACCAAGAAAGTCCAAAAAATCCAAACTGTAAGTTGCAAAAAACAGCAAACAAAACACACAAATGACTCTTCCACCTAAAATGGAGAGTATGTTCCCAATGGTGTGCAGTAGGTGATGATAAGGTCAGCGTACCCGACCGGTTTCGTCTGAGAAAGACATCAACAGGGGTGTATAGCTGAACCTCAACTCCTAACTGCACTTAAATAGCCTGTACCCACCTGGATGTGTCCTCCATCTCCTCCGTCATCATCCCATTGGCGTGCGTGTCAATTGTCACGCACTTCCGGGTGTTTGCGTTCCAATTACCGGAACTCCATCCCCGCCAACTGGGATGTCTCCCTATCAGTATGCGTGTCAATCATTATGCACTTCCGGGTGTCTGCGCTCCAAAAACCGGAAGTGCATCCCCGTCCACCGACACTCTATTCTGGGGATAGTGATCCAATAAGCATATAGCAAGGGGGGGTAATTGATAGATACTCCCTCTCCCAGCCTCGTACTTAAACGAGGGGATCGAAATGTCTAAAATCGGTGATTCAGCGAGGGTGGACGAGGCGGACGTCATGACGCACAGCGCCATGCGTTTCATCCTGCGTTCCACATATAAAAATCGGTCTTAAGAGTTTATGCGAACGAAAAGACCTCGTAATCCGCCCAGCGGATAAGGGGGGCGGTATCGTGGTTTTAGATAAGTCCGCTTACCACGACGAAATGTTGAAAATTTTGGGGGATGTTGAAACCTACTCCAGGATCCCTTCCAACCCCACTTCGAAGTTTAAAGCTTCCTTGACTAAGCTCATAGAGGGGTCGAGAAGTGGAATCCTAGATAAGAAAGAACGTGCTTATCTCATACCCAAAGTACCACGCATTCCCGTAATGTACTATCTCCCGAAAATTCACAAGGATAGCATACACCCTCCCGGACGACCCATTGTAAGTGGGATTAATTCGGTAACCTCACGTTTAGGGAAGTACATAGATTTCCATCTACAACCAATTGTTAAAAATATCCCTTCTTACCTCAAGGACACAAGACACACGATTGCACGTCTTCAAGACATAGTATACAGTGACGACATCATGCTGGTAACAGCGGATGTCGCTTCCCTGTATACTAATATAGCTAATATAGCCCATGAACTAGGGTTTCAAGCAGTAGAGTGCTTTTTGGGAAGAGTCGATCATCTCCCCAATGTACAGAAACAATTCATTCTGGACCTACTGAGGTTCGCTACCTCTCACAATTACTTTTGGTATAATGGAGACTTCTATTTACAACAAAAAGGGGTAGCTATGGGGGCCAAATTTGCCCCCAGTTTGGCCAATATCTTTATGGCCAAGTGGGAGGAGGATGTTGTCTATGCCCTTAACCGACCAGAGATGGTTCTCTGGGTTCGTTACATCGATGACATCCTCCTCCTATGGAAAGGAGACCAACAGTCCCTGGATCAATTTATGTCCATCCTCAATCATAACGAGGCTGGAATCAGTCTCTCATACGAGGCGAGCTTTTCCAGTATCCACTTTCTGGACTTGGAAATCCAGGCCCAAGGAAACCAACTGACAACTAAGACCTACTTTAAAAGTACAGATAGGAATGGGTACATTCCTACAGATAGCTGTCACCACCCAGCCTGGCTAAATTCAGTGCCACGCAGTCAACTGCTACGCATTAGACGTAACTGTTCTAGCATTACGGATTTCCAAATTCAGGCTCAGATCCTAAAAAAGAGATTTATTGATAAGGGATACTCCAGCCCAGAAATGGATGAAGAGATCAATAGGATTACTTCAATTGAACGCAGTACATTAACAATTGAGAAACAAAAACCCGCCCAAGATGGGAAGTTTAAAAATTCCTTCTTTACTGCATTTTCGACCCAACACAGACAAGTTAAAGAGATCATTGTCAAACATTGGAAGGTTTTAAAGAGTGATAACATTCTAGGACCTTCACTTCCCGACAAGGCAGGGGTAATTTACAGAGGAGTTAGATCTCTGAAAAATAAGATCGCCCCAAATATTTCCAACCCCCCAATCAAGCCTTCCTTTTTTCCACTCACTAAAGGATTTCACCCTTGCAGAAGATGCAAGGTCTGTCTGAACAATGTGAATGGCAGAAAAAAGACAACTAGCTTTAGCTCCACATGTACAGGAAGGGAATTTGAAATGAAACATTTCTTTACATGTGCCACCACTCATGTTGTCTATCTCATCACCTGCCCTTGTGGAAAACAGTATGTTGGACGCACCATACGGAGTTTTTCCACAAGGGTAGGTGAACATATTGCCAAAATCATCAAGGGATGTACCAAACATACGGTGCCTAGGCACTACCTCGAGAAGCATAACAAGAAGGTGGTTGGCACTAACTTCCAAATTATTGACAAATTTGTCCCTCATTGGAGGGGGGAACCTAGCATCAGAGGAGTATCCAAGTTGGAGGTATTCTGGATTTATCAGCTTAAAAGCTATCAGCCATACGGCCTGAACGTTGAATGGGATGTAAATGCCTACATTAACCAATCATGATACCCTCTCATTCCCTCCTACCTTTAGTTGACCATATGTTTACTTCTTTTGTTCATTTTTTAATAACCATGAGTTAATGACCCACCTTGAGGTGTCCATGTTTACCTCCGTCCTACCTCCCCGTTTTATTTAGACTCTATATATGTTTTCAGGATAACCAAGGGTTAATTATTTAGTTACCCCGCCAAGACCGACTTATTTGTATTCTATATACATTTTATAATATCCCTCTATGAACTCCATGGATTCGTTGTCTGCATGTGGTGAATTACACACGCCGTCACACCTCAATGTTACCAGATTCAGGTGGTATACGGCCGCCTTGCATGTAATCGAGGGGGATACATGCTGTGGAGCGCACGGCGTATGTCCACTCCCATCTGGGCGGAGTGATCCATCCTTGCGTCAGAGCACAAACAGGAGGATGTGAGGAGTGATGTTCAGCCTATGTGGAACGCAGGATGAAACGCATGGCGCTGTGCGTCATGACGTCCGCCTCGTCCACCCTCGCTGAATCACCGATTTTAGACATTTCGATCCCCTCGTTTAAGTACGAGGCTGGGAGAGGGAGTATCTATCAATTACCCCCCCTTGCTATATGCTTATTGGATCACTATCCCCAGAATAGAGTGTCGGTGGACGGGGATGCACTTCCGGTTTTTGGAGCGCAGACACCCGGAAGTGCATAATGATTGACACGCACGCTGATAGGGAGACATCCCAGTTGGCGGGGATGGAGTTCCGGTAATTGGAACGCAAACACCCGGAAGTGCGTGACAATTGACACGCACGCCAACGGGATGATGACGGAGGAGATGGAGGACACATCCAGGTGGGTACAGGCTATTTAAGTGCAGTTAGGAGTTGAGGTTCAGCTATACACCCCTGTTGATGTCTTTCTCAGACGAAACCGGTCGGGTACGCTGACCTTATCATCACCTACTGCACACCATTGGGAACATACTCTCCATTTTAGGTGGAAGAGTCATTTGTGTGTTTTGTTTGCTGTTTTTTGCAACTTACAGTTTGGATTTTTTGGACTTTCTTGGTTTATCCCACTTTTTTCACTCATGGGACATTGTTGTGATTTTTATTTTACTTTATCAATATAATATTTTTTTACTCAAGTGTTTTTTATCGTGAAGTGTAATAAATCTTTTTACACTATGAGGAGTTTTCTCTTTTATATTCCTCAATACAACACTATTTGATCACGGAGCTCACTTTCTACACTGGAAAATCTCAGTGGAAAACCTCAGCGAACCCCTGGACACAGCACACCTCAAAGCCAACAACCAAAGGTGACCAGAGAGGACAATCGGTCCATACAAGCCTGAATGACTCCACCACCGTAAGGTGCAGTGTGAGTCCACCTTGTCTGGTAAGGGTGTCCATTCTTACCATATTATCACTGAGGATTCCACTGTTGATGTTTGTATCTTCACCCAAGAGGAATTTCCGTGTCCTTATATTTAATGTGCATGGACTGCTTATATGTTTGTTGAACAGGATCCGTATTGATTTACTGGACATACTTATTTACACATTTGTGGGATGCACTACACCCTTATATGGGAGGTATAACACATCTGGTCACATGCACTACTCACTATAGACACATTTATTAAGGCCAGGATTGGAATCTGATTTGTTGGCTCTCTTCCGCTCAGTGTTCCTGCTCTTGGCCCAGTTGGATAAATAGCTTATCTATCACTGGAACCTTCACCGGTTTTCGGTGATCTATTGACCCAATTAGTGTCACATTCTTTCACGTCACTATTTATTCTATAGGGTCTTTCCTCCAGCGAGACCCCTGTTTCTGGTTTGGGCGCTGCATTTTATTTTCACACTATTTTCACAATTATCTTTTGTTGTGCTGGCTGCCCAGAAGCTTATTTGGTTTAGCGCAATATATACACTTTATATAAATTTTTAGGAACAAGAACCCCACCACTATGGCGTCTGCCCCTGAAGTACTCTCCCCAGCATGCCCCGTGAGAGAAACCCTCTCCTGATTGGCTGCTGGCAAGAGACATCCCAACCTGAACTTCACCTGCGCCACCCATCGCCTCCGGGTGGTATAGCACCTCGAGAACAACAGGACAGCCCACAGCAAAAATCCAGCAGAAGCAGAGACCCAATTTAGACCAATTAACTGGATGAGAGCCAACTAACTCTCTCATCCCCCTTAAATTTAGAATAGCACCTGTACCTGATAGTACACAGGCGCTACATATCAATTCAGCCAATGAAAGCTGAAATATATATTTTTACAATAATGTCCATTCAAGCTTGTGGTGGAGGTTCATATTTGTAAGCTGATAGATGAAAATGGAAGGTACTTAGATGGGCTTATAGAGGGGTATACGTCCCCTTAATAAAGTAGTACTGCCCATGGGTATCTAGGGGGCTTCTTCTGTTCATTATCTTAACTGAATATATACACTATATTACCAAATGTATTGGGACGCCTGCCTTTACACACACATGAACTTTAATGGCACCCAAACCTTAGTCTGTAGGGTTCAATATTGAGTTGGTCTACCCTTTGCAGCTATAACAGCTTCAACTCTTCTGGGAAGGCTGTCCATAAGATTTAGAAGTGTGTATATGGGAATGTTTGACCATTCTTTCAGAAGTGCATTTGTGAGGTCAGGCACTGATGTTGAACAAGAAGGTCTGGCTCGCAGTCTCCGCTCTAATTCATCCCAAAGGTGTTCTCTGGCCTGCATAGAGTCCAGGCCTCAACACCAGTCAAGTTCCTCCACCTCGAACTCGCTCATCCATATCTTTATGAGCCTTGCTTTGTGCACTGGTGCGCAGTCATGCTAGAACCGGAAGGGGTCATCCCTAAACTGTTCCCACAAAGTTGGGAGCATGAAATGGTCTAAAATGTCTTGATATGCTGATGCCTTAAGAGTTCCCTTTACTGGAACTAAGGGGCCAAGCTCAACCACTAAATAATGAAGAGGAAAAAAAAAAACAATTGGGACTTTAACGGCAACAACTCATGTAATTTTATTCACAAAATATACAAAATATCCAACATTACAGTATTAAAAACATAAATGGTGCAATAGGTAAGTGAATTCCCAAGAAAGGTCCAAGAAATCCAGACGCGTTTCGGGACACTGTCCGTTCCTTCGCCAGGGGCTAGTATCCTGATGGGATCACACTATACAATATGAATAAAAGCATTTTAGAAAATTATACATTTCAACATTAATTGTCTGTACAAAAATGGGCAACAAGAACACAATAATCACACAGTGCAGGAATCATACCCAATCACATCATTGTAAAGACTCATGGTTGGACGGGCGGGCCTCCAGGGGAGGCATCGATGTGCCTTCTGCAATGTGTGATTCCTGCACTGTTTGATTATTGTGTTCTTGTCAACTTTTGTACACGTGTCCATTTTTGTACAGACATTTAATGTTGAAATGTATAATTTTCTATAAATGCTTTTATATATATTGTATAGATTGATCCCGTCCAGATACTAGCCCCTGTCGAAGGGACGGACAGTGTCCCAAAAAAGGCTTTAGGTTTTCTTGAACCTTTCTTTTGGATTCACGTACCTATCGCACCATTCGTGTTTTTAATACTGTAATGTTGGATATTTTGAGAATAAAATTACTATTTTTATACATTATTAGTTGTTGCCTTTAAAGTCCCAATTGGAGTTTTTTTCCTCTTCGATTTACTCCAGGGATGTTGGCAGCACATATAGGTCTCATCTTGATGTTCTCTCTGTGAACCACTAAATAACAATCCCACACCACAATCCCCCTCCACCAAATGATTTAGACCAGTGCACAAAGCAAGACCTATAAAGACATGGATGGGCAAGTTTGTGGTGGAGAAACTTGACTGGCCTGCAGTCCAGACCTCAACCCGAAAAAACACCTTTGGGATGAATTATAACAAAGACTGCGAGCCAGACCTTCTCGCCCAACATGAGTGTATGACCTCACAAATGAGCTTCTGGAAGAATGGTCAAACATTCCCTTAGACACACTCCTAAATCTTGTGAACAACCTACCCAGAAGAGTTGAAGCTCAATATTGAATCCTACAGACTAATGCCCTGTACACACAATCGGTTCATCCGATGAAAACTGTCTGATGGATTTTTTCATCAGATATCCGATGAAGCTGACTTTTATCAGTCTTGTCTGATGCTTCCGAGCATGCGTCAGCTTGATTCTGAGCATGTGTTGATTTTTAACCAATGGATTTCCCCACAGACGATCGTTTTTTCATAGTTTTTTTTAACCATCAGATCATTTTAAAACAGGTTCTATGTTTTTTCACCGATGGGGAAAAAAAACTGATGGGGCCAACACACGATCGGTTCGTCTCATGAAAACGGTCCGTCATAAGACGAACCGATCGTGTGTACGCGGCATAAGACTTGGATGCTTTTTTTCTTTACACCAATTATTGAGCCAGAATTTTTGTCTCGCTCTCTGTTGTCAGCATCAAGCAGAAAGTTGGGAAAGGCAAAGGCCTATACTGCAAGGGTTCTTTATTTCATCTTTTTGCTTCACTTTAGCACGGTTGTCACTTTCCCTGTGTGCATGCATAACATAATACATTTCATGTTTCACAGACCACCTACACAGAAATCAGCTTGTATGCTGGATTAACGCAATCTGTCAGAATGTATTGTACTCTTAGGAAATGCTGATATTGAGAGCATTGCACTGGAAAATAACAAGCAGCTCTTTCATGGATTCCTCAAAACTTTATGTTGTATGTTTTAACCACTTAGGACCCGGACCAATACGCTGGTAAATGACCCAAGGGGTTTTTGCGATTCGGCACTGCGTCGCTTTAACAGACAATTGCGCGGTCGTGCGACGTGGCTCCCAAACAAAATTCGCGTCCTTTTTTTCCCACAAATAGAGCTTTCTTTTGGTGGTATTTGATCGCCTCTGCGATTTTTATTTTTTGCGCTATATACAAAAATAGAGCGACATTTTTGATCGCGGGGGTTAAATGTGTTTGTGTGTGTGTAAGTGTGCTGTTTGGTGCAGGACTTACTTGGTGTGTTGTGATCTCTCCTCAGCGGCGCTTGAAACAAACGCCAAGGGAGAGATCACGTCGCTTCCTCCTTCCTGTGTTTACACAGGAGGAGGAAGTGACAGGGCGGGCGGGCGCGCGCATTGGCTGGGAGCGATCCGGAGGGGGCGGATGAAAACGGATAGCCGCCCCCACTTGTCGAATCGCTCCTGCAGCCGCGCGGACCGCCGCATGTACGGGGGGGGGGTCCGATCGGACCCCCGATCCCCCCCAAGGCACCAACGTATATATACGTTGATGTGCCTGTCGGTGCCATTCTGCCGACGTAAATGTACATGCGGCGGTCCTTAAGTGGTTAAAGGTGAACTCCAGACACACCGATGAATTGAATATAAAGCAGCTGTTTTGCCTGCCAAAGGATTTAAATTCTGTCCATACAGGTCTGAGAGTTATACAGCCCTGTCTCACAGCAGAGCCCTGTCTGGCAGGGGAGGTGACCTGATTTTTCTCTTCTGCAGTTTCACTTTCACTTACAAGTTTCCTCCCACCCCTTCCCTGAGACTGGACACAGTGACAAGAGAGACAACACACTGATAAGCACATTTGTTACCCTCTACTCCTATCAGCATGCTCCTTGCACTGCAACACACTTGTTCAGCTTCTTGTGCTGCTTTTTACTCTACCTCTCTGAGCTCTGCTGTACAGTAACAGGAGCCTAACTGGAGGTCAAATTTAGATACACTGTTTGCAAAAATATTTTTTTATAGAGGAGTGTTTGATTTAAAATAAAAATAAACATATGTAGCCTGGGGCTGGGCTACAGTAATATGGAGATGGAGACATTTCCCTTTATTCTTATCTCCCGCTAGTGAGATATTGATGTTATGCTGTGCCATTCCTCAGCAGCCAGCAGGAGGAGAGCTAAAGCCAACAAGCCAATAGACTTGGAGTGAGACTAGCAAAGCACTATAAATACTGGGAGTTGTAGTTTGGAGAGGCAGTTAGATAATGGCTACACTATAATGCAGGGGTGCTCAACCCATTGCCTGCAGAGCCTTCTGATGTGGCCCATAACCCAGGGCTGTCTTAATGAGAGGGCACACCTGGGCACTGCCCAGGGGCCCCAGCTGCATGGGGACCCCTGCACTTTCCCCAAAGCAGCTGGTCCTTGAGCCCATGCTGCCCCGAAATTGGGGGCCCCATGATGGCACTGAGAGTGATAGATACACAGGAGAGGCAGTCTGCCTCCTACCTACTTGATGTCTGTTTACCTGCACTGTCATCATTGTAGGGGCCCCAGAGCATTACTTTGCCCAGGGGCCCATGATGCTATTAAGACGGCCCTGCCATAACCTCAAACCAGGGAAGCGCTTGTTCATGCTCTAGGATTGTGGGTCAGCAAGCCCAGATCGCGATCAACAGGTTGCCAACCTACCATTCAGAGTGCATTGAGCTAGCGAAGGAAGCAGGCGGCTGCGGGGGGGGGGGGGTGGGTGCCAATAAGCCAATTCTTCCTCTGTAGCTCCGGCTTCTGTTCCAGAAAGTGATACCAAGTGCACTTCACCTGGGACCTTTCTAGCATCCTGGAGTTGGAGAGCCATGCCAGCAGAAGCTGGAAGAGGGAAGTAAGGTCAGTGTATTAAACATCACATTAACTGCACTTTTGCAATGGTCATATTAGCGCCTATAAAAAGGTTAACAACTATTAAGCTGCTTTCACACTAATCCTCTGGTGCAGCACAGTGCACCTGTGGCTTTCCTGCAGATTAGCTGCACTGAGCCATAGACTTCTATTATATCCTGCGGGTTAGCTGCATTTGCCATTGACTTATATTATATCTTACAGGTTTGGTGCACTTTCTAAAAGGGCACCAAAACTGAGTTTTGCTATGCTTTTAGAAAGTGCACCATACCCGCAAGATATAATAGAAGTCTATGGAAAAGTACAGCTAGGCTGGAAACCCGGAGATGCACTGAGCTGTACCCGTGGTGTGGGTAAACTGCAGCACATGAGTGTAAAAGCAGTCTTAGGGGGGGGGGCTCAATACAGAAAGGGCTCATTTATATGAGCCCTTACTACACTATATTTGAGAAATGTTTTTACCACACCCTCAAACCACTGTTGTAGGGTCAGGGTTTGCATTGGTGACCCGCCCCATCCTCCAGGGGGCCCATGCGGCTTCTCTTGTCACATTCTGTTTTACACTTGGACTAGGGTGACCACGTGTCCCGGATTGCCCAGGACAGTCCCGCATTTTGCAGGTCTGTCCCGGGCACATTCATTCCAGCACAATACAGTGTCCCAGAATGAAACTGGCACAGCCACCCCCAGGCCAATCTGATGCCCCCAAAAAAGGCTGCCACATCACCGCTTTACTCACTGACAGTACTTGTCCTGGCTGGGAATGCCTGGAGGAGCACAATCCCCGCCCCCTGCGTGTGATTGGAGAAATCATGTGTCCAATCACTGTGCTGTGATTCATTACAGCACAAGCTGATTTTTGGGAAGGGAGGGTGTCCCTGAATGGTAGTTTGGAATTGTGGTCACCCTAAGTTGGACAGGAGGGGTGGCAGGGGTGGCATATACAGGAACTGATCTTTTCCGTTTTCCTCCTGCAACCTTTGAATTAGACATGGAGTCCTTGTAAAAAGTAAACAAAGTCAGTGTTCACAACAGTGGTGGCTAGTGAATTTTTTTGGGAGAGGGGCATGGCAAACAACCACCCCCCCATCCAGGTGGCCGGCACTAACCACCGCACCCCCTGGTCACTGTCTGCCGGTCAGTCCGGTACTTACCCCATCTACGGGCTGCGGCTCTGGTGTTCTCACCATCTACTCTCTCCTTCTGCGGCTTTGTTGTCCTCCAGCACGGTGGACTGTGGCTGGTGGCAGGCTGTGGCCCCTCCCCGTCTCCTCTCTCCTCCTGCAACTGGGTGGGATTGGGACACAGTGCTCTGTGCACCAAGTCCACCCTTCTTGAAGCCTATTAGAGCCTCTGGCTCTAATCACATGCTTTTAAAAAACACCCCCATCCATAGTCCAGCGCTCTGTATGAAGATCTGGGGCCTGGACACATAGATTGGGGGGCGGCACCAGTGCACCCCTAATGGACGGGCTGCCACTTGTTCACACTAGTATCATCCTCTCTTATTGTGATTGTGATGAAACAGTGGGTAAATATTCAACAGTGGTTGGTCCCACGGAAATTGATAATCCTGATTGTCATTTATCTTCATTTGCGATTGCAGTCAAGTGCTTTATTCACACTACACATATTTCACAGTGCATAGTCCCTAGTCCACCTTGGGAGTGAGAGGGTGGCTATGCTCCTACATAGTGGGGTCATGGAGAATGAACTAGACTCCCTTTTTTAGGAAGCACAGCAACAGCAAAAAAAAAAAAAAGAAGGAACTTGGAGATTCAGAGTAGGCTAAGTGCAATAGAAGGGACTTTTTTTGATTTAACAATACATGCTTAAATAGATTTTAAACCAGAGTTTAGTGCCACTTTAAGTTTATTGGCGTTTGCCTAAATCAGACTTTATTGGCACAAATATCAGGTTAAAATCTATGATTATTTTAACGTATTGCATCCACATTTCTTACATGGCTTTGGGACACATGTACAGCCTTAAAGTAGAACTATAGGATAAATGTTTTCTTTACATTTGGATAGAGTGAGGGAGGATTATAACCCCAGTCAGATTTTTTCCGCCATCTGTGTGTAATTGGGGAGATTTACCTTCACTTCCTCTCCCATAGCCAAAACAGGAAGTGAGAGGAAATCCCTGCAAATTAAGGGAATTCCTTGGGTACCCCCAGGTCAACTAGTGTCCCCATTGGAAGATTTCCCTTCTATTACTTTTCTGGGGACAAGCCAAAATTTGGGATTTTCTTTTACTTTTAATTTCAATTATAAACGTAAACAGATTGGGTAAATCTCCCTACTGGGGGCACAGACAGCAATAAAAACTGGCAAGTGTTCTAATCCTTTTCCACTCTAGTTATACTTTAAGTATTGTGTGATACAAATCTATGGGCCAGATTCAGGTAGATCAGAGCATCTTTGCTCTGGAGTAACGCATCTCATTTGCGTTACGCTGCAGAAATTTTAGGAGCAAGTGCTGTTATTCATAAAGCACTTGCTCCTAAAGTTGCGGCAGCGCATCGCAAATGAGCCAGCGGAATTCAAATTGGGCGGGTACGGGGCGTGTAGTATTCTAACTATGCGCGATCCCGCGGCGAACGTACTGCGCATGCGTCGAGTGTCAATGCATCCCAGTGCGCATGCTCCAAGTTCTGTCAGTGAACGTCAATGACGTCACATCCCCATTCATGAATGAACGACGCGATTTGTTTTTTTTCCGACGCGATGATGGCGGCTATACCTAACATAGGATACTCCACTAGGGGGCTGCTTTATCTATACGCCGCGTATCGCTTCCGGAAACGTCGTAAAGTCACTGCGTCGCGCCCGAAAAAGATCGTGAATTGTTGTTTGGGATTGGCGTATTAAGTTACCTTGTAGTGTGTCTAGGGGTAGTAGCAGTGAGTAGTAGCAGTGAGCGAATGTCCAGTCACCAAATAGTTTTTCAAATGCTTTATTCCAGGGCCCAACAACGGCCAACATCAACAGGGGATAGGAAAGGCTGATGAAGCAACCAGGCCTGGATAAGAAGTAGAGCAGTCCTGCTCTCAGTAGTAGTAGATACAGTTCATCGCCACTCTCGCCAGAAAGGGTGAAGTGCCTCCGGACAGACCCTTATTATAAACCTGGCAGCCGGAATGTCACTTTTAAGTTGCTGGGAGGAACAGGTCTCTATTACAGACCTGGCTCGGGCCTCTGCCACAGGCCTAGTACTTTAGTACTCAAGGGAACAGTTCGGATTGAGCGGATCCTCCCAGTAAATGCAATAAAAGGGGTCACCGGTTGACAGCTGACATGTACCTGTCAATTCCGGTAACCAGATCCCCAATGGTTCGTTCAAGCGCTTTTGGATAACCTGCCCCTGGGTTCTCCTCAAGCCAATCCCCCACTGAACGGCTCACAGCCTGGGATCTTCTCAGTAGGGTTGGGGACCCAGTAAGTCACTGGGGCCCCCATCATCATCTGGATGGGTTTCTATGGAGCAGGCCGATCCGGCCAGGTGGGCCACGCAAGCGGGGTCCGTAGATGCGCGTACCCTGAAGGTGGATGCCCGACCTGGAATGTGGACCCCGCGCAGAGAAAAAGAACCGACCACCCGGAACATGCGGCAGCTGCCTCAGGTATACCCCTCCCCAGCATGCCCAGCGAGGGAAAAACTCCTCTAATTGGCTTCTGGGGAAAAGTGGCTCCGTCAGAACCCCTCTAGTGCCAACTGCCGCCCAGGGGTGTAATCACACCCCTGGATCGCAGACCGACCTACAGGACAGTTCTGAAATAGCAGCAGCCTGCAATTTGACAAATTAGGAATGGGAGCAAAATAACTCTCCCACTCGCCCGCTAAATTTAGCATAGTGCCCGTACTGAAAGTAAGGGGACGCTACACTATGATTAAAATGAAAGTTCATTTAGAAGGCAAGCAGATTGGCAGCCATTAAAAGAAAGTTGTTACAGTTGATGGCATATCTAAGGCCCCGTACACACGACCAAGCTTCTCGGCAGAATCCAGCAAGAAGCTCGCTGGGAGACATATTCTGCCGAGAAGCTCGGTCGTGTGTACACTTTCGACGAGCGTCCCGTCGGGAAGCTCGTCGAGCCAAAATAGAGAGCATGCTCTTTTTTCCTCGTTGTTCAATGAGGAAATTTGGCTCGACGACCTTTTCGACCGCTCATCGGGAACCTCGTCGGGTGGAACGATAAGTTTAGCCCGACGAGGTTCTCGGACGTGTGTACGCGGCCTCATAGTAAAGTGAAAGACTACTGAATGCTTTTACTACGTATAACCAGTGCTTGTTTTGGCCCTCAGGGCAAATCTCATTCATAAATACAGATTACAACTGTAGCACTGACCCCCGCAGGAGCTGCTGATTAAATTTTGGGCCTGCACTCTAACTACAACCCCAATGATAAGGCTCAATCCCCTTTACACAGCTGTGGTGCAATACAATACAATACTGTACAATGTGATACCAGATACCTGTTTGTAAATTCAGGATCCACGAGCGGCACCTAGAGTGAATAAAGCAATACGCCACAACCCTGGTATGCTTAAACAGTAGTATTCTTTTACTGTTGATAATTGGCAAGTAAAGAAACACCAGTACATAAACTGTGCTATCCTCCTAACATGGGATGAGAGCACAAAAAATTAAATCTATACAGCAATCAAATAACAAACAGTATACCTGCAGGTATATGAATAAGAAAATAAAACTAAGCCTAGGAGCTCCCCCTACTTTGTAAGGTAACCGTGAGATCTCACAAAAAAACAAACAGTCAGTTCTTGATCTTCTTTCTTCGCTAGCTAATAATGTTTCCCAAGTAATTTGTAATCCAAACAAAACGAATAAACTTCCTGAAAAAAATGTCTCCGCAATGAGTGGGTTAACTGCCTTGGCCTTCTGGAGAGCGTCCCGAACAACTAGGCCTTCAACCTTCCTAAAGGCAACCCCTCCGCTTCTTCTTGGAAGTATGTAGTGAGGCCTGTGTGTTAGTCTAATGGCGTGTGAGGCATAACAAACTGTGGGCCGTAACCCACTCACCTAACTGGACACAGGCTCCGTACAGTCCGGCGACCTCCTCCCGTTGCTCCGTCAGCTGGATCAAACACCAGGCCAACTCTGCTGGGGGACTCCCGTCCTCCGATGCTCAATGGAAATGTCCGTGGGCCTTGTTGTTCGGTCCCGTCTCCTCACAGATCCTCTCCGGCTGCCCATGCGGTTCCAAAAAGGACCTAAGATGGCTGCTCCCACTCCTTATATAGCAAATCCCAGCATGCACTGCGCAAGAAATTGTTCCTGGGTCTTTGATCAACTTCCTATTTACAAAGGTCAACTCTGAGAACCAATAGTCTTTCTTCTTTATTCCTCAGATAGTGGAATGCTTCTTGCATTAACAACAATTGGCCACTAGATGGCTCCAAGCACTCAACAATCTCAATGTCCATGAATGCCATCTAGGGAATGCAATATACACATTTATGTACTATATATATACATCAGCGCTACACAACTGTTTAGCAAATCCGACTAATTGTCAAATAATAAATTTTGTTGCTTCTTTTGAATATATGAATGATAATTTGCACACTCTGCAGAAAATCGTGGATTTCATTAATCACAATTGACCATATTCCTTACGTCAAAGACTCTCCTAAATTGCACAGATCCATATGCACAATTTCAAACTATGAAGATCCTAATCTGAACGATCCTGATTTGATTTAAGCCTCTTACACACGATAGGTTAGCCAGAGGACAATGGTCTGATGGACCATTTTCATCGGTCAAAACCGATCGTGTGTGGGCCCCATAGGTTATTTAACCTTAGGTTAAAAAAAAGCCAACTTGCTTTAAAATTAACCTATGATTTCCTAACCGATAGGTCAAAACCGATCGTTAGTAGGCACGACCATCGGTTAAAAATCCATGCATGCTCAGAATCAAGTCGACGCATGCTTGGAAGCATTGAATTTCATTTTTTTCAGCACATTGTTGTGTTTTACGTCACCGCGTTCTGATACAATTGTTTTTTTAACTGATGGTGTGTAGGCACATCAGACCATCAGTCAGCTTCATCGGTTAACCTAAGACAACTGTCCTTCAGACCGTTCTCATCAGATGGACTGATCGTATGTACAAGGCTTAAAACTAACTATTGAAGAGAATAGCGTTTTTAGTGCCTACTTTTCTTATTAATTAAGGCCAGGACTGAAAGAATCTATTTTAGGCTGTATAAACATGAAAAATTGCATGTATTAGGCAGTTATCCCTCTCACAAGTAGATGGAACTCTTGTGCCCTTTTACAAATTTTCAGCTTTGTTTGCTGTCAGCTATGCTGGAAACACTGTTAACAGAACTCCAAGAAGTCATCACAGCAAAGCAGAGCACAGTACATATTTTAAATCAGACAAATGGAACTGGCAAGCAAGTTTGCTATGCTGTTTTTTTAGCAAATCAATATTCACGTGGCTCAAAAATGATTTCTATTAGGGCTAGTTCACATTAACTTTGTCCTCTGAAGAATGATCTATGTTTGGAATGCTCATCAGAGAAGCATAAGCCAAGCGGTGAGGAGGTGTTGTTTTGTCTCCTCACCATCTGTTTTAACCCATTAAACCCTGTTATAGGACACCACAGAGCAACCGATTCACCTTGTCAGAATGTTTATACTGAAATATTAAAACAGTATTTTATTTATGAAATTATGCAAATCTTGGTTTTGGGAGATTTACATTTTTCCATAAATATCAACAAGAAATTCAAGTTTGTTTATCTGTGCTATTTTGAAGACAAGTGATACAAATTATATTATTAAAAATATATATTTATTAACTAAAAATACAGTGCAAATTAATATCAGGTATATTTTGTGATAATACAAAAAAATATATATATTTCTACATACCAAAGATATGCACCAAAGATTCAGATCATTCACATTTTCTATACAAGCTCTATAACAAATTACCACATTTCAATACTGGAATGATACTTGTGCATTTAAGACTTGGTAACTCTTAGTCAGGGGTGGACTGACAACTCATGGGGCCCCCCGGCAATAAAAGATTATGGGGCCCCCAGGCTTACAGATGGCCACCACGCCAGGAGACAGTGCAGAGGTGGGGCAGCTAAAATCTCAGGATTTTCACATCAAAAGCATGTAGTTTCGGACATATCAGGGACAGATGTAAAAAAAACACAGATTTTTACATACTGTCCCTGGTTTTACTGAGCCTGGCAACCCTGATGGGGCCCCCTAGTGGCATGGGGTCATCGGGCAGTGCCCGAGTGTCTCAATGGTCAGTCCGCCCCTGCTCTAAGTGAATAGTTTCCGTGGTTTCACGGACTTGTGTAAACAATTGTTGTTTACCTTAACACTGTGACGCTTTCTCAAAACAAACAGACCTTCTTCTTAGGGCCCTTTCACACTAGCGGACGAATGGTCCGCTAATTACAAGTCCGTTAACGGACTTGTAATGAACCCCTATGGGAGCGGATCCGTTAGCGGATGATGCATCCGCTAACGTCCGCCAGATCCGCATCCGTTTTTTCGGACGGAAGAATGTCCTATTTTTCTTCTGTCCGGCCAAATGGATCGGATGCAAACAGACAGACGGTCCGTTTCCATCTGATTCCCCATAGGGGATAGCGGAGGAGAGACAGGGCGGTCCCTGCACAGACCCCCCGCTGAGCCGACGGACACACGGAGCGGACTGAAAAACGGACCGCTCCGTGTGAAAGAGCCCTAACACTCTTAAATGCACAAGCAAAAATTTTATATTGTGCACAGCATGATAATACAATCAAGACTTATGTTACATTTAGAATGAATCAATTAAAACATATATCATAATAAATGTACAAGCTTTAGCTTTTTAAAGACAGACAAAACTGTGTATGTCTCTGAATATTTGGAATATAATTATTTCATACTGCATTTAAAAATAATACAACTCCAATTTTCTTTGCCATATGTATTTAAATGGTTTTAGTAATGTATATGCAAAAACAATTCAATTACCAAAAAGGTATACAGTACATGAAAAGATTAATACTTTACCAGGACTTAAGTGTTCTGTCTTTTTGAGAAGTTTCAGTTATGAGTCCCACCGGACTCTTTTCAACCTTCTACCTTTCTGCGTTTCAAGATCTCCTCCTTCAGCCCAAGAGATAACGAAAGATCAAAAAATCTTTTTCCTTTAGCCTAGCATCTCTTTCTGCTCTGGGTAGCCTATCCGTAACACCTTTTTATCCCACCCCAAAAGTGGGTTTGTTTCTCATTCCTATGAAATTCATGATGTCATATGAGGATGGAGTTTATACGTTACCACAACAACCAAGTTTAGCGGCCATCTTGAATAATTACTATTTTAAAGTGGTTCTAAACCCCACTTTTTTTATTTTACCTACAGGTAAGCCTATAATACGGCTTACCTGTAGGTATAAAGAATATCTCCTAAACCTGTACGGTGTAGGAGATATTCCCCTCGCAATGCACCGCTGATTTCAGCGGCGCATGCGCAGGGGGGAATCCACGGCTAAAGGACCGGCATCCGCCGCTCCAGCCAATCACATCGCTGGAGCGGCGATACCTGGAAGACACGCAGAGTCAAGATGATATCTCGCTCGGCGTGGACCAGGTAAGTATTTCATAATGAGCTATTATGCGATGCATACTAGCTCATTATGGCTTTTGCCTTTCAGGTTTAAAAAAATAAATACATGTATATGCAGTTTACAACCGCTTTAACCTCTAGGGGCAGTGTTGTATAAGAAATTATTTCTAATGTTATTTTTGTTTATGTCTAATACAATTTATGACACCTTTTGACCTTTGGCTTAGTGAAACACCATTAATTGTGTAATGGTTGACATCACGTGTCAACTTCCCCAGCCAACCTGGCGTCTAGCTTGGATATATGTATTGGGAAAGTTTATACCCCACATAATTAGCTAAGGGTTTGTAAATTCCTTGAAACTGTGACCACCAGAATTCAATTCTGTGCATCATTTCAACACAGCTAGGATCTCACATTTGCAACCCTTATTATGATAATGTATATGTAGTAAACAGGTTTATATAATGTTAAAGGGTCAATAAAGGAAAAACTATTTTTTGCTGAAATGACTGTTTACAGGGTATAGAGACATAAAAGTTAACTGATTCCTTTTTGATTAAAAATAGATAAAAATTAATCATATAATGTGCCTCTAGTTTCACTTTTGTTTTTAAAATGGTTTCATGTTTCTGTGAAGTAGAGAAGACACACAGAACAAAAACAAACAAATCCAGGGCAGTGTTTTGTTTTTAAAATGAATCTGATGGAGTTCTGAGGTTCTGAGGAGTTTTAGACACACAGCTTAGACCACAGTGAAAATCTGCCATGAGTTTTTTCATAAGGAGCCAGACAACCAGGACGTGTGGAGATCAGAGAAGTATTACAGCTACTTCAAAGCAAAAACGAACAATGAGAACATGAAACCAGCACTGCATTAAGGTAAAGGAAGCTATTTAGCTAAAAAAAAATTCCTTTAGTGATCCTTTAACTAATACAAATACACTGTAAACATATTATGAAAGAAACATTATTATTTAACATACATCATTTAATATATATGACATTATTCGCTTAATTATGTATATAAGCATTTCAATATAATAATACTATATACCTTTGGTTAATATATTACTTGTACTTGAGTAACATTATAATACTTTTCATTTGGTCGTATTTAAATAAGCCCCTTTTTGTTTCGTGGTTTTAATCTGGAAATACTAATTAGGTTTGTAAGCTCACTTGAAATACGATTCTCTAAACAATACACCGTCTGTGGTATCTCCCCTTATCTATAAGTGTCAAAGAAAAAAGATATATTTACTAGGATAATGGTACAGACAGACTCCTTGTGAGACAGAAAAACCTCTGGTAATAATGTCTATTCATGAGCTATGAACTTGGTTTCAACTTTAGAGGGAAAATGGCTATCCTCATGTTCAATATTTATAAATATCAAAAATATACAATATACGGCTTTATATATATACTCTTTTAACCCCAAATGTTCTGACAACCTGAATGGGTCGTGCTTGGCGGGTAGTACTGGCAGCGGGAAAGCGCAGGGGATATTGCTGCTGCAGCTGTGACGTATAGCATCGCGGTCATGGCATGTGTACATCAGAAGGTAGCGTTTGGGGGCTAGTAAAAGTGAAGTGAAAGTACCGCCCCCCAACCGCTAGTGCGAATGAGCTCTTAAGCAAGTAGGTAGTTTTCAGTTCAAATGCAAAATGTTATTTTTTGACCGCAAGGAATCCTACCCCTTTGTAACAGAGCAGATTTAAAATTGCATGAACAAAGGGCAGAGAGTTCATAGCAGGCTTTGTGAAACAGGTGCACTTTGATAACTTCATATATCAGTGACTTCATTAGCTCATTATTGTTTGGTTCTCTGCTGTGCATGGCATATCGTTCAAAGATCATTTTTTATCAAAAACTTCCTAATAAATCAATACCACCCTGGTGCTGTCCTGTCACTTGCTGGTCCCACCAGAGCCCAGAGAAGGAAAAAGTAGAACGTTGACAACTTCCTTTAAAAGATTCCTCCAGATTGTTATCTGTAAGACATGTACACAACACTAATAAAACAGACTTGTGTCACCTTCGAGGGATCTCAAATGGCAGAAACCTTATAGGGGTTGTAAAGCTTCTCTGCGTTCTTCTGTCATCGAGCTACTTGTGTTAATTTACAACAACTCTGTGATTCACTGACACCCTATCAACCAGCGGTACTGTATGTGTAACCATTTGGCAAACTTCTGTCAGGGGCACAACTGGCTCTTAAAGGATGTGTGCAGCCAAAGCTGATTTTCCACTTTTTGACAAGTATGGAGAGGAAAGGAAATGTGTATTAAGACAAATATGGCTGTTTTCTACTTATAACCTCCCCCAAACCAGCCACTTTCATTGCATGGCCAAGATGTTTCCCAGGGTAAGTAAAGCTTAATCATACAAACAGGGCAGTCTTAATAGCATCATGGGCCCCTGGCCAAAGTAATGCTCTGGGGCCCCTACAATGATGACAGTGCAGGTAAACAGACATCAAGTAGGCAGGAGGCAGACTGCCTCCCCTGTGCATCTATCAGTCTCAGTGCCATCATGGTGCCCCAAATTTTGGGCAGCATGGGCTCAAGGACAAGCTGCTTTGGGGAAAGTGCAGGGCCTCCCATGCAGCTGGGGCCCCTGGGCAGTGCCCAGGTGTGCCCTCTCATTAAGACAGCCCTGCATACATATACAAAGGACACACAATTCCCATGCTGTGTTTTTGGTGTGAACCAGCCCTTAGACCAGATTGGTTTGAAATTGCAAACTTGAATTTATGGTTCATGTTAGCCACGTTAATTTTTTATTAAAAAGTGAAACCCCAATGAACAGCCATGGCCATTTGTTATCCACCTCAGTGATGCTTATTGTTTATTATGAGGTTATTTATTGTCATTTACAAGTCCACCTTTCTGACAGTCTTTCATAGTACATGCATATCAGATTGTAACACGTGAAATATGATCACAGTCTTCTGCCCCCACCCACAAACTGCCTTTTCCCCCCTCTTACTGAATCTGGGGTATCTTCTCCTTGCAGCTCCTGACACCACCACCTCCATCTTTACCTCAATATAGATATTTGCCAGCACACAATGGAATGACATGAATAGCATCCAAATGGATGATTTATTGCATGATCACAACACAAGTAGAGTGCAACATTTCGGAGTCACGCAGGACCCCTTCGGCAGGCATGACATGCCGCTATTCACGTCGTCCCATGGTGTGCTGGCAAATATCTACATTGTGATTTGAACCAGTTTCCAGCTGGTTGTTGCTGCAGCACCCTAATTTGAGAGTTCTTCCAGGAATGTGTGCGATAGGAATATGAAGTATGTCCATCTTTACCTCCACACCTCTCTCTATACCTCCACCTGACAACATGGCAGAGGAACTCATAGATCCCAATAGAGCATCGTGAATAACTCTATGGATGTGACTGCACTTATGGAATCTCATTTCATAGAACTCAATTGATGTCACTACACCTACTGAATATAAATGCAGCATTTTATAGATCTTAATGGGTGTTATCTTGAATAGAATCTAAATGGAGCATCTCAAAGATCTCAGAGGCTATCACCATACTTACTGAATATGGGGGTTCGAATGACATGAATGATTCATAGATCCATTTACAGGGCCTGTAATTGAAATTCCAGCAGAGAGACTTGTAAGTCTTAATGGAGCATCCTATAGATTTTCAATGAATACACCACACTACTGAATCTGAATGGAGCATTACATAGATCTCAAAGGATGTCACCACACTTACTGAATCTGAATGGAATACCTTGTAGATCTCATTGGACACCATCTATTAAGGAATCTGAAAAATGTGGCCGCACTTGCTGAACACGGGGGTTCTTGTCCACATAATGTATGTCCTTTCATTTTCTTTTATTCAGCTTAATCCACATAGCCACCTTGGTCATTCACAGTTTCATTTACAGTACCATATTTTCCAGCGTATAAGACAACCTTTTGGGCTTAAAAACTTGCTTCAAAACCCGGGGGTTGTCTTATACGCCGGTACCAGACCTCGGGCATCCATTATTCAAAAGCTGTGCCTCCTCCATGTGGTGTTCCGTGATAGGCGGAACACTTGGTTTCCCAGCAGAGCCTCTGTTTGGTGTTCCGCCTATCACGGATGTCTTCTCATCCTCGGCTTCGGACGAGAGGACCTTCGTGATAGGCGGAACACAGGCGTCTATCACGAAACAGCATGAGGAGGAGACGTGGCTTTTGAATAATGGACGCCCGCAGTACAGGACTAAAGGTATGGCACAGTGAGGCATTTTGATGGCACAGTGAGGAATGGGGTGGCACAGTGAGGCATGGGGTGGCACAGTGAGGCATGGGGTGACACAGTGAGGCATGGGATGGCACAGTGAGGCATCCATTCTGAGCCTGCAGGTGGGGTGCAGTGTGTGCGGTGGCAATAATTCACACAGTCGGGTGCAATGTAAAATTTGTATTGATGTTATTTAGCAACAGATCACAAGAAACCCGGTGGAAAGAATACCCAGCTGGGTACACTTACAGTTTCTAACAATGCAAAGGAGCAGATTTCTGCTGGACTGACAGCATCTGTTGAGAGGAGGCAGAATGAGGCCTAGCTGTCTAATGCCCAATCAGGGAGGTGTCCAGAAGAGATGGGACCCTAAGCCTTCCCTCTTCATCAGGAACCTTTCCCTAGCACTAATACTGTCCCTCACAGGAGGGGTGGCAGCATTAAATTGGATCATTTCCCCAATGACCGAAGAAAACCATAGAGGAAGCATGTTTCTCCTGACTTCCTCTCCATCTGCAGTGCTGCTGCAGATAGTGCCACCTGCAGGGGAGAAAACAGACTGCACCAACCTACACACCTATACTGTACTCTATACCGAACTTATTCCAAACGTAGACTACACCTATACCAACCCTAAACCACATTATACTGAACCTTTGCAGCGTCTGAACCACATCTACCTTGCACCCATACTGAGACTATACTGTATCTATAGTGCACGCAGGTTAATTGGGGCTGTTGTTAAGTGCACCAGTGCTCTAAAAGAGCCCCAATGTTGGCTTGCAGAAGAACATCTCAAAGGAAAGCCCCTCCCATATTAATTATTAGTATTCTAGAAACCCCTCTTGCTCCCTGCCCCCTCCTCTCCTCTACCATTCTCCTTCTCTTTTGGACAGTGCATACCCAGTCATTCCAGGACAAGCATCACGCCATAAATGTTCTATGGCAGTATAGTTCAAGCACTCGGTAGAATACATTTTACTACTGCTTGCTGCTGCACTTGAGGTAGTCTTCCTATCATTTATGCTTATCTGGATGCCAAATGTCATATTATGCTTAGTACTTACTGTTAATCACTTTATTTACTAAATCATGTTATTACAATTTTTGATCCATTTTATACTCACCTAGTTACCAACCATATTGGGTGACAATATATTAAGTTTGCCTTTACTACCTGGTCCGGTGCCTCTTTTTTTATATATATAGCACTACAACTGAGTACAAAGTATTACTTCCAGTGATTTCCTGTGATATTGTATGTTTATACACTAAGGGTTAGATTCAGAAAGGAGAAAAGACGGCGTATCTCCAGATACGCCGTCGTATCTCTGCGTGTGAGGCGTCGTATCTATGCGCCTGATTCTTAGAATCAGTTACGCATAGATTTGTCTTAGATCCGACTGGTGTAAGTCACTTACGCCGTCATATCTAAGTTGCATATTTACTTTGGCCGCTAGGTGGCGTTTCTGTCGGTTTACGTGTCAGATATGCTAATGAGCTAGATACGCCGATTCACGAATGTAGTTGCGGCCGGTCGTATTTTTTTATGTCGTTTGCGTAAGCATAAGTCCGGCGTAAAGTTACCCCTGCTATATGAGGCGTACGTAATGTTAAGTATGGACGGCAGGCCGGCGTATAATTTTCCGTCGTTTGTGTAAAACGTTCGCGAATAGGGCTTTGCGTAAGTTACGTTCACATAGTTTTCATTGACTATTTGGAGCATGCGCACTGGGCTACGTACACGGCCGGCACATGCGCAGTTTGTTCGGTGCCTCGATTACGTCGGGTCACGATTAGTTTACATACAACACGCCCCCTACCTTCCCTATTTGAATTACGTGGGGATACGCCGGCCCATTTACGCCGCAACTTAGGGAGCAAGTGCTTTGTGAATACAGCACTTGCCTGTAAATGTTGCGGAGGCGTATCGTAAATCAGATACATTATGCCCGTACAAATTTACGCTCATATACCTGAATCTTGCCCTAAGTCTGCCATGTTAGAGGGGCTGAAGTTCTTCAAAAAGTCAAAGCAATAAACGGATGACCCATTATAGTCAGCGGCTCCTACGGGAGTAGTGCTACATACAGGATCTGTAAATTGAGTTGCATCTGCCACCACAGCAGAGGGACTTGTAGATCTGAATGGAGCATCTCAGTGGACATCACCAAACTTGTAGTCCATTGATTACTTCCAGTCCCAAAAGGTCATACATTTGGCTGGATCGCAGCTGAACTAATCTCAGTTGAAATGCTTTGCAGGGAGAGCGCATGCGCGGGCTCTAGCGGAGCGGAGATGCCTGTCTAGAGCTCCGCTTCACGGGACAGAGAGCCGTGGATAACCCTTCTCATACCCGGCCACCGAAGCATAAATATCGGCACCATAGCTGCTGGAAGGTGAGGGGACCACAAAAACCTAATAATGGTGTTGGGGGGTGCTAGAAACAGGTCCAAAACGAACCCCTCATGCGGCGCTCAGCTGAGTGGAAGCACTGCTAGGAAAGCACAGCTCACCTCAGAGCAGCCCCCCTCAGGGAAGCAAAAGAAACAAACGGCAGCTAAAGCCGCTAAACCTGACAAATGAATGGCTGCACTCGCTAATAATACCTCAGACAGTGAGGAAGAAGAGGCTAATATTTCTTCACAGAGGGACAAGGGTGACAGCGAGGTCCCCTCAGGACTGCTCAAACAGTTTGAAAAGATGCTCCGCAGAGCACTTAAACAGACCTCAGAGCAAATCACCTCAAGTCTCACCAAAGAAAAAAGGGAAGTGGGATGCCGTACAGATGCCCTGGAAACCAAGGTAGAGGAGATTGAAGTCTTCACACAGGACTGTATATCAGAGATAGAAGCTCTTAAAGAAGAAAACTTCACCTTACAGAATAGATTAGAAGATTTTGAAAACCGGGAAAGGAGGTCAAACCTAAGGTTCAGGGGCATACCAGAGTCTGTAGTAGACCTTCAATCCACCATCTTAGCCCTTTGTCAAGAGTTACTCCCAGGTATTCCTGTTGAACGCCTCGAAATGGACAGAATCCACAGGGCTCTTACCCCTAAAAAAACAGATGGTCCTCCCATGGACATAGTGGCCAAGTTCCACTACTATAAGTCTAAAGAGCAAATCCTGATGGCAGCAAGGGAAAAAAACAACTTGTCATTCCAAGGCTACAACCAGGGCTTTTTTTCAGGGGGAACTTGGAGGAACTCAGTTCCACCACCTCTGGCTCAGACCCTTTGGTGCCTGCTCACCACAATCACTTGTAAACACAGAAGTCTGGTTTCTGTGTTTACAAGTGACAGCTCTGCACTCTGTGTGTAACCCCCCTGAACTCTGTACTCTGTATGTAATGCAATCCTGGTATTTAATTCCCCTTTAAGACCCTTCTACTGTTTGTGAAATCTGAATGGGGTCATGGTTGAGTTCCTGCACCTATTTTCTGAGAAAAAAAGCTCTGGCTACAACTATCAAATTTTCGCTGACATCTCACAATTGACCACCACAAAAAGGAGAGCCATGAAACCCCTCCTAATTGAGTTGCAGCAACGCAACATAAAATACCAATGGGGTTTCCCCTTCTCCCTCCGTTTTACACTGCAAGGAACGAAAATAATATGTAGAACCCCGGATCAACTGCACCAAGCTCTGATTGATTTCAAAATAATTGAACAACCACCAGCTTCTTCTACCGCACGCAGAAGACAACCTTCGTCCCCCTCCAGCAACCGTGCAACTCAGCAGGACCCAAACGATGATATTCGCCAATCAAGCAAACGTAGCAGACTCACCTCACATCTCCCTGAATGTGATGACTCAATGGACTGAGTTCCCACCACCTCTAACTGACTACCTTTTCTTTTCCATTCCTGTTTGGACCTTAGGTCATCAACATTCGCAAAGACTATATTCTTCTTGACTGCCCTTTTTCCCCCACCATTGTTGAAATCTGTTCCGCCCCAACTAGAGGCTTTGAGGCTACCACACTACATCCCACATCCCCCATTCTACATAGAAACCCATTCCACTCAGCCTTCTTTCTTACCTGTAACAATATACCCCATATTACACTATTACTGGAGACTTGGGTAAACTCCAAGTGAATCATCACAAACCACACTAACTGTCTCAACTGCTCTGGCAAGAACTTACACCCACCTCACCTCAACCCTTCTCTCACACACTTCAATACATTAGCTCTCTTGGCACTCCCCCCTCATTTTATCTTAATCCATTCATTCCATTGGGAGACCCAACAGAGTGACCCATACACATCACCACGCCAAATGCTCAAGTAACCAACACCTTCCTTCATAACCCTCCCTATATCTATCCTCCTCGCCCCGCCACAGAATAACTCTCCTTGCTCTGAACATCACAAATCCCAAATAGGTAATGATTGACACACCTTGGTATGGAATATCCCCTCTCTCCCCCCTTCCAGCATTTAACACAATTAATAGAGCACACTCTCCCAAATTTTCCCACCCCTTCTTTCACACATTACAGAATACGGCGTCCCGTCCTGTGGGAAAACATGTGCTCCACCCGGTCCACCTCAGATCCCCATTTTAATATGTGGGGACCTGACGAAGACCCCCTTTTCCTAGGCAGGGACCTAATTCCCCAGCCTAGGAGGTACTCTGAATATCTACTTAATGAACTGCTACACCATAATTCTCTAACCCATGTTGTTTTTTCTTTTCCTACTGTGTTCTCCTTCCCAGGTACCTTCCTAACCTCTCTCGCCAAATGGAATCTCCCCAACCTTCTCACAAAATACAATCTTGTAGACCCTTGGAGAGAAATGAACCCCACTAGACGTAATTATACATACTTTTCTAATCCACATCAGTCATTTAGCAAAATAGATCACGTATTCCTAACAATCGGAATGCTACCCGAAGTTCTCACCTTAAACATAATACCCATTCCATGGTCAGACCATAACGCTATTCTCACATCTATAGCATCTACTATCCCCAAAAAACATGACCGCTCCTGATACATGCCAGAAATTTTACTCAACCATCCCTCCCACAGTTTAGCAATCGAACAATCCTTGAGAGACTATTTAACTCATAATACCAGCCCGGACATATCGGCTCTCACACTATGGGAGGCTCACAAACCGGTCCTAAGGGGGACCTTCCAAAGACAAATAGGGGTCCTCAAAAAAGAAAGAATTCAAATGGCAACAAAGCTGGAAACGGAATTTAACTTAGCCTACATGGACTTCCAAAACAATTACTCGCCTAGAACCAAAGACCAACTGGACAAATCCCGCCTTGAATACGACTTATTTCTCACTGAGTCAGCCAACAAACACTTAAATAGATCCAAGCACTCTTTCTATAAATCTGCCAACAAACCGGGGGCATACTTAGCGAGATCACTCAACTCAATTAATAAATCCTACTCCCCTGTAAAATTGAAATTGGCAAATAGCATCTTATCCAGTAACCCCCTAAAAATTGTACAAAAATTCAGAGCCCACTTGAAAAAGTTATACTCGGAAACAAACACATTTAGCGAACAGGACGCAGACCTCTTCTTTTCAGACCTCCACCTACCACAAATGTCTGACCCCCAAAGATCGCAGTTAGAATCACCAGTCTCACAAAAAGATGTAAGTGACGCGATAAAAGACCTCAAATTGAATAAAAGACCAGGCCCTGACGGCTTCGCAGCTAAATATTACAAGACATATGCAGAGCTTCTTGCTCTTCGATGCATTCAATGACCTGCTAATGGAGAAGTCATTCCGTCAAGAGTCGCTCCTCGCTACAGTCTGCATGATCCCGAAACCTCAAGCCGACAACACCCTGTGCGAAAACTTTCGCCCCATCTCAATGCTGAACATAGACATAAACATTTTAGGAAAAGTCTTGGCGACCCGCCTAAACAAAACAATTGGGTCCCTGATCCACCACGATCAGGTAGGCTTCATTCCCAACCGTCAGGCAGGGGACAACATCAGGAGGGCAAACTTGTTGGCACATTTCGCGAAAAAAAGAGGTATCCCAGCATGCTTCCTCTCTCTGGATATAAAACAGGCGTTCGATTCTGTGTCCTGGTCCTACCTAAATTATGCATTACAAAAGTGGGGCTTCGGTCCCAACTTCGTGACTTGGATAAGGAAATTATATGATAATCCAAAGGCCTCTGTCAAGTATGCAGGATACAGATCGGACTCATTTTCCATTGAGAGGGGCACAAGGCAGGGTTGCCCGCTTTCCCCGCTCTTATTTGCCCTCCTGATAGAACCTCTCGCGCAAAAAATCAACCTGGACCCCAAAATCCTAGGCTTAGAAGTAGGTGGCCATAAACACAAACTATGCCTGTTCGCGGACGACATCCTACTCTTTCTCGCATCTCCCCAGGTAACGGGCCCAAATTTAACGTCTTTACTAAAACAATTTGCGTCTTTTTCAGGTCTGGTTATAAATCACAAAAAATGCGTAGCCCTCAACGTATCCCTCCCACACACAGAACTAATTGCAGCTAAATCAGGCCTTTCATTCCAGTGGTCAGACAAAAGTATCCCGTACTTAGGAATCCACCTCACAGCCTCCTATTCAGATGCTTTTTCATCCAACTACCCATCCCTTTTAAAACAAACTTCAAACCTCATAAACTCCTGGGCCCATTTACCTTTGTCGTGGATCGGCAGAATTACCGCAACCAAAATGTCAATACTACCTAAATTCCTCTACTTCTTCAGAGAACTCCCTGTCCCAGTCCCTCCCTATTATCTACGGTTGATACAGAAAAGAGTTTCCAACTTTATATGGGGATCCACCAGACCAAGGATCAAACACCAAATCCTACATCTCCCCAAAACAAAGGGTGGATTGGGGCTACCCAATTTCGCAAATTATTATAGAGCAGCACAACTAATCGACCTAGTGAAATACCACGCCACTCGTGACCCTCCCCTCTGGGTATCTATCGAAGCGGTGGACTGTGACCCCATTTCAATTTCCAACATATTATGGATCCCCCCCAAAACGTGCAAACTTATCCACAACCCTATCATTAAGCACTCTCTCTCCCTATGGGATAAATCGAAAACCAAAAACAAGCTCCAAAACAAGCTAGAAACATCAGAATGGAATCAAATTTGGAGCAACACGAAATCAGCGTCTTTAAATGTGAAACTAACTATAAGGTACTTACCAGGTGGTATCTAGTCCCTACCAGAATTGCGAAATTTGTACCAAGCTACCCTGCTCAATGTTTCAGGGGTTGCTCTTCCCCAGGAACATTCTTTCACGTCTGGTGGTCATGCCCTGCAGCATATTCATTCTGGTCAGAAATTTTTAAAATAATAAGCCATCTCTTGGGTTTCAATGTCCCAATTGATCCTAAATTGGCATTGTTGAATCTGAAACCAGAAAATATCCCACACAAACAATTTAACCACTTAAGACCCGGACACTTACGCTGCTAAATGACCCAAGGTGTTTTTACAATTCGGCGCTGCGTCGCTTTAACAGACAATTGCGCGGTCGGGCGACGTGGCTCCCAAACAAAATTTGCGTCCTTTTCTTCCCACAAATAGAGCTTTCTTTCGGTGGTATTTGATCGCCTCTGCGATTTTTATTTTTTGCGCTATAAACTAAAATAGAGCGACAATTTTGAAAAAAATCACTATTTTTTTACTATTTGTTATAAAAAAAATCAAATAAACTAAATTTTAGTAAAACATTTAGGCCAAAATTTATTTAGCCACATGTCTTTAGTAAAAAAAAAAAATCGTAATAAAAAAAATAGCTACCTAGCAGGAACAGCGACACTAATACAGCGATCAGAAAAATGATCGCTTAGTGACGCTGGCAATAGGGAGTGAAAGGGTTAACTAGGGCGGTGATCAGGGGGTTAAAACTTTATTAGGGGGGGTGGGGGGGCTATCCTGAACCTAACACTAACTGTTTTTTACAATGCCTGTCACACTGACACTAAATGCAGTGATTAAATCACTGCATTCAGTAACACTGTGACAGGGGGGTGGGGGGGGGGGCGATCACAAGGGGTTAATATGCCTATGTGAGTGTGTGTCAGTGTTGTGTTGGTGCACACTTACTTGGCATGTCTTCTCTCATCAGCAGCGCTGGGAAACAGCGCTGCGATGAGAGATTACATCATTTCCTCCTTCCTGTGTAAACACAGGAGGAGGAAGTGACAGGCTGGGAGCGCGCTCCCATTGGCTGGGAGCGATCGCGGGGGGGGGGGCGGAAAAACACGGACATCCGCCCGCTCGTCGGCGATCGCTCCCAGAGCCAGGGGGACCGCCGCACGCCGCGGAGGGGGTCCCGATGGGACCCCCGAACCGCACTAAGGCGAGGACGTAAATTTACGCCCTTGTGCCTGTACGAGCCATGTTGTGGACGTACATAGGCGTGCGGGGGTCCTTAACTGGTTAAACTAATTCTACAGCTTACCACAGCTGCGAAACAAACACTGGCCAAAGCTTGGAAATCCCCCAACATACCTCTCAATGAGGTAATAAACAGAATGAATGTGGCATCGACACACGCTAAAATGATGGCAATAGACCAGGACTCGATAACCGTATTTGAAAGAACAAGGAAACCTTGGTTGGATTATGTTGTACCCAGTGTAAATACTGATGCTGTTGTATTGCCATGGTAGCCCAGCCAATCTTGACAAAATTCCACTTGCAGTAACAACAGGCAATGAGAACCGGACCACTCCTGCAGACACCCCCCGCCCCCCCTTTTTTCTCTCTTCCCCCTCCCGCCCCCCCCCCCCCTCGTTTGGATGACAGTTTTGAAAGATATTGTTACTAATGTTATTAACTTCACTTTATGAGTAGGTTTTGCTGAATCTCTTAGATCTACGTAGTAGCACATCTGATTGATACACTAACCCAGCCACCCCCAGGGCTTCTCATGATAAACTAGGTATTCTATAAAGGATCAGGTACAAGCAGTCCTATGGGCTCCTACACGTACGTACACTTTTATGGATCATTTGTATTGAACGTTTCTCCAGATGTGCAATGTTCTTGATTATATGTTATAAACTTACTCTGTAACCTACCTACTTTCTGATCTTGTACAAACCATAATCTTCTCAATAAAGACATTTTGACAAGGAAATGCTTTGCAGGATCCAATGCCAAAACTTATCAAATGCATATTTATTTTATTTATTGTGGGTGCACTTATATTTTTTTTGCAAATGGTAGAATTACGGTTTTTGGGTTTGTACACGGTTGGGGTTTTGGTAAAAGGAACATGTTCTGGGGTAAAAAGGGGGAAAAATTTGGTGTCCGATGTCTTGGTTTTGATGGTTTGGGGGGGTTTGGGGGGGGTTGGGTGGTGGGTTTTGTGGGGGTTGTTGTTTGGGTGGGGGTTGGGGTTGTTGTGGTTGGTGGGGGGGGTTTGTGTTGGGTGTGGGGGGTTGGTTGTGGGGTGGGTGTGTTGGTGGGTTTTGGGGGGTGTGGGTTGTGGGTGGGTTGGGTGGGGGGTGGGGGGGGGGGGTCTTGGGTTGGGGTGTGGGTGTTTGTTGGTGGGGGGGGGGTAGTGGGGGGGGGGGTTTTGGTTTGATGTTGGGGTTGGGTTTTTGGTGGGGGTGGGGTGGTGTTTTGTTGGGGGGGTGTTGTTGTTGGGGGTGTTGTGGGGTGGTGGGGGGGGGGGTTGTGTTGGGGGGTTGTGGGGGGGTGGGGGTGTTGTTGGTTGGGTTGTGGGTGTGTGGGGGATGTGGGGTGTGGTGTGTTTGTTGGGGTTGGTGTTTGGGGGGTTGTTTTGTGGGTGTGGGTGGGGTGTGGTGTGTGGGTGGGGTGGTGTTGGGGGGTGGGGGGGGGTTGGGTGGGGGTGTGGGGAGGGGGGTGTGGGGGTGGTGGGGGGGGGGGTGGGGGGGGGGGGGGGTGGGTGGGGGGGTGTGGTGGGGTGGTGGTTGGGGGTGGTGGTGGTGGTGTGGTTGGGTTGGGGGGGGGGTGTTGTTGGGTTTTGTTGGTGTTGGTTGTTTGGGGGGGGGGGTGGGGGTGGGGGGGGGGGTTTTGGTTGGTGTGGGGTTTTGTGGGGGTGTGGGGGGGGGGGGGGGGGGTGTGGGGTGGGTGGGGGGGGGTTGGTTTGGGGGTTGGTGGTGGGGGTGGGGGGGTGTTGGGGGGTTTTGGGTTTGGGGGTGGTGGTGGGGGGGTGGGGGTGGGGTGTTGTGTGGGGGGGGGGGGGGGGGTGTGTGTTGGGTTTGTTGGGGGTTGTTGGGGTGTGGTGGGTTTGTGGGGGTTGTGTTTGTGGGGGTGGGGGGTTGGGTGTTGGGGGTTGGTTTGGGTGTTGGGGTGGTTTGTGGGGGGGTGGGGGTGGGGTGGTTGTTGGGGGGTGGGGGGGTGGGGTGGGGGTTTTGGGGGGGGGGGGGGGGGTGGGGGGGTGGGGTGGGGGGTGGGATGGGGTGGGGGTGGGGGGGGTGGGGGGGGTTGGGGGTGGGGGTGGTTTGTGGGTGGGGGGGTGTGGGGTTGGGGGGGGGGGGGGGGGTGGGGTGTGGGGTGTTTGGGTGGGGGGTGGGTGGGGGGTTGGTTTTGGGGGGGGGGGGGTGTTGTGTGTGGGGGGTGGGGTGGTGGTGGTGGGGGTTTTTTTTTTGGGGTTTTGGGTGGGGGGTTGTGGTTGGGGGTTGGGGGTTGGTGTTGGGGGGGGGGGGGGGGTTTGGGGGGGGGGGGTGGGGGGGGGGGGGGGGGGGTGGGGTGGGGGGTTGGGTTTTGGGGGGGGGTGGGGTGGGGTGGGGGGTTTGGTGTGGGGGTGGGTTGGGTTGTGGGTTGGTGGGGGGGGGGGTTGGTTGTGGTTGTTTGTGGTGGGTGGTGGGGTTGGGGTGGGGGGGGTTGGGGGGGGGGGGGTTGTTGTGGGTTGGGTGTGGGGGTGGGGGGGTTTGTTTGGGGTGTGGTTTTTGTTGTTGGGGTTTTGGGGGGGGGGGTGTTTGGGTGGGGGGGGGGGGTGGGGGTTGGGGGGGGGGGGGTTGTGGGTGGGGGTGGGTGGGGGGGTGTGGGGGTGTGGGGGGGTGGGGTGTGGGGTTTGGTGGGGGGGTGTTTTTGGGGTTGGTGTGTGTGTTTGGATGGGTTGTGGGTGGGGGGGGGTTGGGTTGTGGGGGTTTTGGGGGTTGGTGTTGTTGTGGGGGGTGGGTGGTGGGGGGGGGTGTGGGGTTTTGGGGGTTGGGGGTTGGGGTGGTGGGGGGGGGTTGTTGGGGGGGTTTTGGGGGGGGGTGTGTTTTTGGTGGGGTTGGTGGGGGTTGGGTGTTGTTTGGGGGGGGGGTGGGGGGGGGGGGTGGGGGTGTGGGTGGGGGGTGTGTGGGGTTGGGGTGGTGGTTTTGGGGTTGGTTGTGGGGGGTTGGGTGGGGTGGGGGGTGGGGGGTGGGTTGTTTGGTTTGTGGTTTGGTGTTGTTGGTGGGGGGTGGGTGGTGGGGGGGGGGTGTTGTTTTGGGGTGGTTGGGGGGTTTGGTTTGTTTTGGGGGGTTTGTGTGGGGGTTTTGGGTGGGGTGTGTGGGGGGGGGGGGGGGGGTTGGGGGGTGGGTTGTGGGGGGGGGGGGGGGGGGGGGTGTGGGGGGGGTTTTGGGGTGTGGGGGGGGTGGGGTGGGTTTTGGGGGGGGGGGGGGTGGGGGTGGGGGGGGGGGGGGGGGTGGGGGGGTTGGGGGGGGGGGGGGGGTTTGGGGGGGGGGGGGGGGGGGGTGGGGTGGGGGGGGGGGGGGGGGGGGGGGGGGTTGGGGGGTTTGGGGGGGGGGGGGGGGGTGGGGTTGGGGGGGTGGGTTGGGTGTGGGTTTGGGGGGGGGGGGGGGTTGTTGTGGGGGGGGGGGGGGGGGGGGGGGGGTGGGGGGGGGGGGGTGTGGTGGGGGGGGGGGGGGGGGGGGTTGTTGTTTGGGGTGTTTGGGGGGGGGGGGGGGTGGGGGGGGGGGGGGGTGGGGTGGTTGGGGGTGGGGGGGGGTGGGGGGGGGGGGGGTGGGGGGGGGGTTTGGGGGGGGGGTGGTGGGGGTGGGGGGGGGGGGGGGGGGGGGTGGGGGGGGGGGTGGGGGTTGGGTGGGGTGGGGGGGGGGGGGGGGGGGGGGGGGGTGGGGGGGGGGGGGGGGGGGGGGGGTGGGGGGTGTGTTGGGGGGTGGTTGGGGGGTGGGGTGGGGGGGGGGGGGGGGGGGGGTTTGGGGGGGGTGGGGGGGGGGGGGTGGGGGGGGTGGGGGGGGGTGGGGGGGGGTGGGGGGGGGGGGGTGGGTGGGGTGGTTGGTGGTTTGTTGGTGGGGGGTTTTGGGGGGGTTTGGGGGGGGGGGGGGTGGGGGGGGGGGGGGGGGTGGGGGGGGGGTGGGGGGTGGGGGTGTAGGTTGGTTGTTTGGTTATTTGGTGTTGGGGGGGTTGTGGGGGGGGTGGTGGGGGTGGGTTTGGGGGGGGGGTGTGGGGGGGGGGGTGTGGGGTTGGGGGGGGGGGGGGGGTGGGGGGGGGGGGTGTGGGGGGGGGGGGGTGTGGGTGGTTGTGGGTGGGTGTTTTTTGGGTTGTGGGGGGGGGGGGGGGGGGGGTTTTGGGGGGGGGGGGGGGGGGGGTGGGGGTGGGGGGGGGGGGGGGGTGGGGTGGGGGGGTGGGGGTGTGGGGGGGTGGGGGGGGGGGGTTGGGTTGGTGGGGGGTTTGGTTGTTTTTTGGTGGTGGGTTGGGGGGGGGGTGGGGTGGGGTGGGGGGGGGGGGGGGGGGGGGGGGGGGGGTTTGTTTTTTTTTTTTTTTTGTTTGGGTGGGGGTTTTGGTTTTTTGTTTTGTGTGGGTGGGGTGGGGGGGGGGTGTGGGGGGTGGGGGGGGGGGTGGGGTTGTGTGGGTTGTGTTGTTGGGGGGGTTGGTTGGGGGTTGTGTGTGGGTTGGGGGTGTGGTTCTTGGGTGGGGGGGGGGTTGTGGTGGGGGGTGTGGTGGTGGGGGGTGGTGGGTGGTGGGGGGGGTTTGGCGGTGTTCGGTTTTTGGTTTTGGTGTTGCGGCTAGGCTGTGTCCCACACATGGGTGTACTGGAGAAGCAGCAGAATGTATTTTGGGGTGCAATTCTACACATAACCATGGCATGTGTGAGCAAAATATTATTTAGTGACAAAAGAAAATGAGTTTGTCATATTCCCGCAACTTGTGTCAAAATATGAAATATTCCATGGACTTGACATGCCTCTCAGCAAATAGCTTGAGGTGTCTACTTTCCAAAATGGGGTCATTTGTTTTTTTTTTGTGCTATTTTGGCATTTTATGACCTTTCGAAACTGTGATAGGTAGTGAGGAGTGAAATCAAAGATTTACACCCTTTGAAAGCATGAAGGCGGTGCTTGGTTTTTGGGGTCCTGTACGTAGCTAGGCTATCAAAAAGTCTCACACATGTGGTATCCCCGTACTCAGGAGAAGCAGCAGAATGTATTTTGGGGTGTAATTCCACATATGGGGGGTGTATGCTTTGCGCGTGGATGTAAGCGGTACTGGCACTAACTAGCTACATAGCGGCACAAGCGACACTAATACAGCAATCAGAAAAATTATTGCTTAGTGACGCTGGCAATAGGGGGTGAAAGGGTTAACTCTAGGGGCAATCAGGGGTTAAAACCTTTATTAGAAAATGTATGGGGGTACCTAACGCTATAAAAACCTGGCGGGCGAACCTCAAAAAATAACTAGCTACCTAGCGGCACTAGCTACACTAATACAGTGATCAGAAAAACGATCGCTTAGTAACGCTGGCAATAGGGGGGTGAAAGGGTTAACTCTAGGGGCAATCAGGAGTTAAAATTTTATTAGAAAATGTATGGGGGTACCTAACGCTATAAAAACCTAGCAGGCGAACCTCAAAAAATAACTAGCTACCTAGCGGCACTAGCGACACTAATACAGCGATCAGAAAAACGATGGCTTAGTAACGCTGGCAATAGGGGGTGAAAGGGTTAACTCTAGGGGCAATCAGGGGTTAAAACCTTTATTAGAAAATGTATGGGGGTACCTAACGCTATAAAAACCTAGCGGACGAACCTCAAAAAATAACTAGCTACCTAGCGGCACTAGCGACACTAATACAGCAATCAGAAAAACGATCGCTTAGTGATGCTGGCAATAGGGGGTGAAAGGGTTAACTCTAGGGCCAATCAGGGGTTAAAACCTTTATTAGAAAATGTATGGGGGTACCTAACGCTATAAAAACCTGGCGGGCGAACCTCAAAAAATAACTAGCTACCTAGCGGCACTAGCGACACTAATACAGCGATCAGAAAAACGATCGCTTAGTGACGCTGGCAATAGGGGGTGAAAGGGTTAACTCTAGGGGCAATCAGGGGTAAAACCTTTGTTAGAAAATGTATGGGGTTACCTAATAAAGGTTGTAACCCCTGATTGCCCCTAGAGTTAACCCTTTCACCCCCTATTGCCAGCATCACTAAGCAATCATTTTTCTGATCGCTGTATTAGTGTCGCTAGGTAGCTAGTTATTTTTTGAGGTTCGGCGCCATGTTTTTATAGCGTTAGGTACCCCCATAAATTTTCTAACACTATAAAAACATGGTGCCGAACCTCAAAAAATAACTAGCTACCTAGCGGCACTAGCGACACTAATACAGCGATCAGAAAAACGATCGCTTAGTGACACTGGCAAAAGGGGGGTCAAAGGGTTAACTAGGGGGTGATCAAGGGGTTAAAACCTTTATTGGGGGTAGGGGGTTACCCTGGACCCAAAACTAACTGCCTGACACTAACTGCCTGTCACACTGACACTAAATGCAGTGATCAGTAAATAAATGATCACTGCTATTTAGTGACACTGTGACAGGGGGGCTGGGGGGGGGGGTGATCGGGGGGTGACCCGGGGGGGGGGATTTGTGTGCCTATGTGTACTGGTTGAAGTGTAGTACTTGTGTACTCACTGTTGTGATGTCTCCTCTCCTCCGCCAGACGAAAATACCGGCGGGAGGAGCGGTGACATCACTTCCTCCTCTGCCTGTGTTTACAGTGCAGGCAGAGGAGGGCGGAGGAAGAAGCGCATTGGCTAGGAGCAATCCGGAGGGGGCGGACAAAAACGAACCGCCGCCCCCTCATCCCGGATTGCTCCTGAAGCTACGCCGCAAGTACCGGGGGGGTCCAATGGGACCCCCGACCCACGTCTAGGCAAGGACGTACAGGTACGCCAATGTGCCTGTACGTGCCATTCTGCCGACGTATATGTACATGCGCCGCATGTACATTTACGTCAGCAGAATGGCACAGGCAGGCACATCAACGTATATATATACGTGCCTGCCTTGCCGTGGGTCGGGGGTCCGATCGGCACCCCCCCCCCCGGTACATGCGGCGGTCCCCGTGGCTGACCGAGCGATCCAGGATGAGGGGGAGGCTATTCGTTTTTGTCCGCCCCCTCCGGATCGCTCCCAGCCAATGCGCACGCTCCCCCGTGTGTCACTTCCTCCTCTTGTGTAAACACAGGAAGAGGGAAGTGATCTCTGCTCTCGGCGGTTTTTTCAACCGCCGCTGAGGAGAGATCGCATCACACAGTAAGTCTGCACAACACTACACTGACACCAGGACACACAGGCAGACTTAACCCCTTGCGATCTAAAATTTAGTTTATTTGATTTTTCTTATAACAAAAATTAAAAAATATTGTTTTTTTTTTTCAAAAATGTCGCTCTATTTTTGTATATAGCGCAAAAAATAAAAATCGCAGAGGCGATCAAATAGCACCAAAAGAAAGCTCTATTTGTGGGAAGAAAAGGACGCAAATTTTGTTTGGAAGCCACTTCGCACGACCGCCCAATTGTCAGTTAAATCGACGCAGTGCCGAATCGCAAAAAGGGGCCTGGTCTTTACCTGCATTTTGGTCCGGGTCTTAAGTGGTTAAGTGGTTAAGGGGGCGTGGTAAGGGGGTGTGTCCTATGCCTGCACACTTTTGCCTGCATACTCATTCCCATCTCAGAAAGTTATCAGGTATGCCTGAACTAATTTGAAATATCTTGGTCACCCCTCTGGACCCCACTGCACATAGCAGCCGTGATACTCTGTGTTGCCGGAGTAGATGTACACCACAATACACAGCTCCAGAGTTAGTATCAATCGTGATGCTTGCAAAGTGCTCATTGGTCACCACAGCCACCAGTCGCTGACCAATGGGAAGCTATTTTTTTCTTCCAGTAAGGTGTCCCAGAATAAAGTGCTTCTTATTGGTCACTGTGGTCATGTCTTCTCACTGACCAATGAGTACTTGCCATTGTTAGCATAAGGATGCATACTCTCTCCAGCTACCCCGGCACCCCTATGCATCATGGCCACTATGTGCAGCAGATTCTGCATAGTGGCCAGGATATTTGGAGTTAACTTTTTCACGTTTTCGTGAATAGGGGAGCTTACTGAACTCCAGGTTAAAGACAAAATACACTGTTGTAATACATACAGTATATGGGAGTGGTTTGTATTTCTGTCTGTCCAGTCCTGAGATATACCTAGATCTGCCATGCAGTGCAGTTCTACCTGGAAATAATGGGGACTTGACCTTTCTCGGCTGCACTTTGACATTACACTTTGACCTAGAGCAGGGGTCTCCAAACTTTTCAAACAAAAGGGCCAGTTTATTGTTCTTCAGCCTTTAGGAGGGCCGGATTGTAGCCAGCGGGGTAGAAAATGCCCCGGGCCCAGCATTGGTGAGAATAAATATTGCCTCATAGGGCCAGATTCAGGTAGATCAGAGCATCTTTGCTCTGGAGTAACGCATCTCATTTGCGTTACGCTGCTGAAATTTTAGGAGCAAGTGCTGTTATTCAGGAAGCACTTGCTCCTAAAGTTGCGGCAGCGCATCGCAAATGAGCCGGCGGAATTCAAATTGGGCGGGTACGGGACGTGTTTTATTCTAACTAAGCGCGATCCCGCCGCCAACGTACTGCGCATGCGTCAAGTGTCCAAACATCCACGTGCGCATGCTCCAAATTCTGTGAATGAACGTCAATGACGTCACATTCCCATTTATGAACTTTTTACGCAAGCGACATGATTTTTTTTTTTCCCGACGCGATGACGACGCCTATACCTAACATAGGATATTCCAACCCCATGTAGGTATATCTTCGCGCCGCGTATCCCGTCCGGAAACGTCGTACCGTCATTGCGTCGCGCCGGAATTCGATCGTGAATTGCCGATTTCCGCTCATTAACATATTTTTTGAGCGTAAATCGGCGGGAACGCCCCCGGCGCCATTTTTAAGTTGAAGTAACGATGCGATGGCGAAACTCAGTTACGCTGCTCGCATCGGAGCTTCAACCCGACGTTTCTTGTTTTCTGGTTACAGAAAATAGAAACGCCGGCTCAAAGTCACAGTTAGGCTGGCGGATCACTGGATCCGCCAGCCTAACTGTTCCTGAATCTGGCCCATAGTTTGCGATCAGTAGGATAAGGAGTCAAGTCCCTATTAGTAGGAGTAATTGTATCTCATCATTGGTATCAGTGGAAGAAAAAGTGCCCCCTTGTTGGAGTGAGTGGGAAAAATAGTGCCTCATTTCATGTCTGCCTGGAGTTCAGCTTTCACATTTGACCCCAAAACAAGCTTATGAAGGTCAGAGTTCTTACTCATTCCAGGTATGTAAACCTGAAAGAAGCAAAGTATGACAAAAATTGATCCCTGTTTTCACCATAAAATCAAGGTGACCCACTTCACTCGTACTAATAATTATTCAGGGGTAAATTAATTGTAGATCTAAGGATATTATTGCTTGTTTAAAGTGAGAGTATTGTAGAAGCCAATTTCCTTTTTATGCCGCGTACACACGATGTGAGCTTTTCATCGGATATTTTACGAAAGCGTGTATGCCCTATAGGACTTTTTCCATTGGAATTTTCGACGGGCTTAGATAAAGAGCAGGTTTTTAATTTTTCAGACGGAAAAAACATCCTATTTGTTCTATAACCTAACCCTGCTTTAAACGTCTCCACAACTTTATCCCTGAGCTGTCTGGTGTGATCCTTGGCCTACCCAGCGGGTTGTACGGTAAAAAAATATAGTAGTGTGTGCAGTCAACCTAGGACAGGAAGCAAGTTGTAGAACACCTCCCTGTACCTTATTTTGTGCTGATTTCAAAATATATATATATGTTTTGACTATATGTAGGCCAAAGGGGAGCAAATGAAATAAATGTATTGAAAATGAGAAGCGTTGACGGGACTTTAAATGAGGCAGGAGCTCAAATCTGCCTCCATCCCTATAGGGTAAAAACAGGAGCTAGCAGGATGGGACTTTAAATGAGCCACGCAGTCAATGAATTACTTGATAATAGGCATTTAATGCATACCAATTATAAATACAGAGACTTAATTAAGGTCATAGTATAAATCTGTATCCATACATAAAAAGCATGAATTAATACATATCCATAGGGAAGGGTCATGGGTATACACCTCTTGCTTCCCATAATTGGAATAAATACTGAGATAAATAAACAGTTCATATATTCATTGGTACACAGTACATGATTATAAAGGGGTTAAAAACACATGATCGATTTAAACATAACAAATACAAAAGCTTGACACGTTTCATGGAGTTAATATCCATTCTTCAGGAGCAAACATGTGTATTATATCTGTAATAAAAGAAAAATAAGAAATTTGAAAAGTACCTAGGGAACTGTCCTGTTGGAACAGACCAAGAGGTAAAGGGGAAAAAAACATACACTGTATCCCCTAAAGGTATACTCACAAATTGCTGTATGTAAAGAGTGCAAGGCAACAAGCTGGGAACCCCCTTTGGGAAAGGGGGCATCTTTTCCGGGAGCTGTGATTGTGAGGACCGCATGCACTGCCCATGAAGGACGACACCAATGGGACATATGATCCCCAAAAGAAAATTCTCCAGAGGCAGCAAAGGTGTATATGAAGTTGTTTTGAGGGGCTGCCAAATGATAAATAGATAAATGAATAATTCTAATTGACATGTAGCATACAACCATGTCAGTTGAAAATACCAGGAATACTGAATGTATAAAGCTATATATGTATAAAGATCCCCAAACAAGGGGATGAGAAATAGAATATCATTTAAATTAGTCAGTTTCCAAAAAGTATTGACAATTCATATATTTTTTAAGATTGCAATATAGGGGCCCAAGTTAATCAGTACTACAAAGAAAGGAAATTACCTGCTTCCAGAACCTGGAGAGGGATGATAAAGGTGACGGTATGGAGATGCCTGTCAGGCAGACCTGTAGCCCCAGGTGACATCTATACAGGCGCATACGGCACAAACATGGGCGTCCGCTGAAATTTTTTCAGGGGGGGGCGCATCAGTAGCGGCAATACACAGTCGCATTTTACCCTTTCTTCGACCGCTAGCACTAGGCAAGAGTAATGTACATACCCACATCGCCATCAACACCAGGGCACCACCATGTCACTAGCAACACCAGGGCACCACCATGTCAGAAGGAACACCAGGGCACCACCATGTCACCAGCAACACCAGGGCACCACCATGTCACCAGCAACACCAGATCACCACCATGTCACCAGCAACACCAGGGCACCACCATGTCACCAGCAATACCAGGGCACCACCATGTCACCAGCAACAGCAGGGCACCACCATGTCACCTGCAACACCAGGGCACCACCATGTCACCTGCAACACCAGGGCACCACCATGTCACCAGCAACACCAGGGCACCACCATGTCATAAGCAACACCAGATCACCACCATGTCACCAGCAACACCAGGGCACCACCATGTCACGAGCAACACCAGATCAACACCAGGGCACCAGCAACCAGTAGCTCACTTGTTATACCCTGAGACATCTATTATCAAGTAATGTTAGACTGCATGTAACAGGATACAGAGCATGCCTGTCACCTCTCTGTGCTGTGCAGAGTTCAGTCTTGTCAGCCTCACCTGGTGCCATATGTTTTCGCGCTGACATCTCCCTGACCACTCATCTCAGCATCTTTCTCTCCTTCAGATGATCTCCCCCGACCATCTCACAAACAGCCAGAAACTCTGCCTCCCACCGCCCGACTCGTACAGCATCCTCATCTGCTCTGCTCGCCAGGCCCAAAATTCCCGCTCATACAGACCCCGCCTCCGCTTCTGCAAGTCTCCTCATGTCACCTCTGGATTGGTGCAGGAGTCAGGACCCCACTCTCTGGCCGAGCGGCTCCTTCTGCCTGCCCCAAAGACACTCGCGCTGATCACCCCCCGTGCTGATATTCCCCTGCAGTTCTTAAATTCCAGGGGGGGGCAACCGACCCCGTTGCCCTATGGAGCGGACGCCCATGGGCACAAACCCCCAAGCGTCACGATCGTGTGGGTTGGGAGAGAATGCACCAGCAGCCAAGCGGTCACACCGCCCAGTGCTTAATGCAGACCCACCTCACATGTAGCAGATGGAGGATGCGGACGGCATGCAGCGCTAGTAAGAGCAACACACGCCAATAGCAGCGAACGTGTGGATAGGGGGAGAAAACCCATCTCACGCGTGACAGATGGAAGATGCGGCCGGCGTGCAGCGCTAATAGGAGCGACACACGCCGACCACAACAGGCGTGACGTCGATGCACATCACCAAAGGTGGAGGGGGGAAGAAGATTTGCAGAGCGCATCACAGCTCCTGGAAAAGTAAGTGAGCAATGGCTCACAAATCCAGACAATGCAGCACCAGCACTACAGCACATGAGACAACCATGGATCTAAATGGTAATAGGGAGTTAACCAATGTAATTGTCTAAAACACCTGCATAGAGCAAGCAGTGGTATAGATATATATTAGGGCCAGCTACAGAACATTGTAACAAAATATGCTATGAATAAAATTTAGATATATGACTGCATGGCTCCATCCCTGTTGTGTGAAAATGAGAAGCATTGACGGGACGTTAAATGAGGCAGGAGCTCAATCCTGCCTCCATCCCTATAGGGTAAAAACAGGAGCTAGCAGGATGGGACCTTGAATGAGCCACGCAGTCAATGAATTACTTGATAATAGGCATTTAATGCATACCAATTATAAATACAGAGACTTAATTAAGGTCATAGTATAAATCTGTAAAGATGCCCCCTTTCCCAAAGGGGGCTCCCAGCTTGTTGCCTTGCACTCTTTACATACAGCAATTTGTGAGTTTACCTTTAGGGGATACAGTGTATGTTTTTTCCCCTTCACCTCTTGGTCTGTTCCAACAGGACAGTTCCCTAGGTATTTTTCAAATTTCTTATTTTTCTTTTATTACAGATATAATACACATGTTTGCTCCTGAAGAATGGATATTAACTCCATGAAACTCGTCAAGATTTTGTATTTGTTATATGTTTAAATCGATCATGTGTTTTTAACCCCTTTATAATCATGTACTGTGTACCAATGAATATATGAACTGTTTATGTATCTCAGTATTTATTCCAATTATGGGAAGTAAGGGGTACACCCATGACCCTTCCCTATGGATATGTATTAATTCATGCTTTTTATGTATGGATACAGATTTATACTATGACCTTAATTAAGTCTCTGTATTTATAATTGGTATGCATTAAATGCCTATTATCAAGTAATTCATTGACTGCGTGGCTCATTTAAAGTCCCATTCTGCTAGCTCCTGTTTTGAAATAAATGTATTGTTAGAGTTTACATACATTTTAACAGATGAAAAGGGAGCAAACGTAAAAGGTTCAATGTTAGAGTTTGCATTCCCTACTTTTTACAAACTCTACCTTTAAAATTTAAAGGTAAGATAAAGACAATGTTAAATCTCTAGGTATACTTGTTGGTAATCCAAGAACACCTGATAGCACATTCAATTAGGCAAAGACTGTTGACTGTCCTCCTTTTTCTATAATACAGGAGTGTTGTTTCATCAGTGAGTCTGACAGACTCAGTGGTGTGGTTAAGGACTGTAACCATAGACTCTCAATCCATTAATTAGTGATAAAGTAAGATTGTATTTATAGTTCTAAAAAAAGGACCCTAACATCTCTTTCACTGATACTCCTTTTGTATTTATACGTTAAGTATCTTAATTAATACTGTGCTTTTATACAAAAGGAACAGCATAGTGAAAGATACGGTAACAAAGTGACTCTTTGTTCGTTATTGAGTAATGAAAGGTGGCCTAATCCAAGCACATACATTGGTCTTCTCTTCATTTATATCTATAGCCACACAAATAGGCTATCTGCGAATTACGGCACCTGGGCACTACCTGTACAGGCCGGGTCTTTTGTTTCCTGACGGTTCAGCTCTCTGCCATTACCAAGATAGATAGATTTCAGCTTGTGCGACTTTACGCATAGGTCACCCATGAACATTGATACTCCACAATCATAAGACAGACTTTTGGGTTTGCGTTCTGCATGGAGCTCGAATGCCAACTAAGAAATACCTAAAGACCCTAATCCCAGATTTTCTTAACGCCGCAAAAAGTCAGATTTCGAGTAACTGGAAACAAGAAGAGAGTCCCACATTAAGAGAATGGGGGAAAAAGGTTGACGAAATTTATTACAACGAATATTTACGACATAGAGAGGAAGAAACCTGGGGAGAATTTGAAGATAAATGGGATGTCTGGAAAAGATATAAAGTTAAGTTGGAATACGCCGAAATGATGGAAGTTTAAGTAACAAAGAAGAGAGGGAATTATTGAATAGAAGAGACGATAGAGGCCCAGGGGGAGGATAGGTGAGGGGCTGGGGGGGGAGGGGGGGGGAGGGGGGGAGGGGGGAGAGGGAGGGAAGAAAGGAGGGGGGGGGGAAAAAATATATATACATACACATATTCCCACTTATGATGCAAAACCTAAGTCGAGACATAATCATTGAATGTAACTATGAGCAGGTCTCAAGCTACGGTTAAGACTGAAGTGGGGAAAAAAAAAAAATAAGACAGATCTCCCTGGACATAGGAAAAGGATCTCATTGCTGGAATAATATTATTGTTTTTTCATTATGAAAAAAAAAATTTTTGTTTGTTTTTTTACCTATCATTACAATAATGTAAACTAAAAGGTCAGTCCACCTGAAAGTGGTAGTATAATTAAAAGTAAAACCCGGTGGACTAAATGGTTTCCTATAAATCTTGTGTATTTTATTAATGAGACTCCCTGCCATTATTCCTTAGTCTGTTTTTGTGACCCTGGGAATTCTGGGTAAACTATTTTGCTACCAGAGTCATTTTTGAATTGTTAAAAAAAAACATTTAGGCCTGAAGATTAGTTAAAACACCTAATGTTACGGTCTAGTCTGCAGTTTTCTGTTTGTGAACTTCTTACCTAGTTGCTGCAGTGGATCTTCTAGATCTGTAATCCCATACACATGTGCTGCTGGCTTCTGTTTTCACCTATGGGCCTCACCTGGTATACTGTGAATTTGTTATCCTTTTCCCTTCTATCACTTGGACGCAATTTGGACATTTTCACATAGGGGTGTACTCACTTCTGTTGCCAGCTGTTTATACATTAATGGCAGTGTGTAGAGTTATTTTGTGTGGACAGCAAATTTACACTGTTATACAAGCTGTACACTCACTACTTTACATTGTAGCAAAGCGTAATTTTTTTTTTTTTTCTCTTTTTCCCTTCTCTTCTTCTATTGGGTAAGAGCAATGAATGTGGTATGATATATAAGTATATGATTTACTATAATCTGATTACATGGTTATTTTTTTATTTTTTTTAGCTCTGCCCACCGAGGAGGGGGGAGAGGGGAAAAGGGGAAATATGTAGAGCTATTATAACCTTGATTAATTATTTGTCAGCTATGTAGCTTTTTTTTTTTTTTTTCCTTGATATATATATATATATATATATTGAAATTTATTTAACAAAGTCAATGGAATATGTGACAAACTTGAGCTGCAACCATTGGTATATTGGTATAGTGGTGTTGGTTTTTTTTTTTTTTTGGAGTTGTAGGTAAGAAGGAAGAATATTAAGGCTACATGGCTAAAGTCGAGCCGCAACAATTGGTATATTGAGCTTGATCTATTCATTTATTAATTTATCTACTTAGTGACTTATTTACTGAGTTAATGATTTATTGACTTATTGATTTATTTAAACTGCTAGTCCCACTTTGTATGTTTGATTAGCGGTGTATATATTTATTTATTCAATTATTTGTATATATGAGCGGTGTCATAATACCCACATGTTTAGTTATCCCTAAATATCTGCGGTGAGATATCCTTTATGCCCATTAACTTTCCCCCTTGTAGGTACATCAGTCCTCTGGTAGGACTTGGTGTCTTTTTTTTGGATATATTCCATTTCCCTTTGTCTTGGGGGGTGATTTATATCACCCCTCACACCTATTTCCCTTGAGTGTTTTTTGTGTGTGTGTGTTTTTTTTTTCTCTTTATCCCCCCACCCCCCCTTTTTTTATTTATTTATTTTTTTATTTATTTTCTCTCCCCTTTGTTATTCCTTTGTATTCTTCTGGTAGTACGAAGAGTTTAGAGAGGGAGCCTCTCTTTTTATTAATTTCCCCATTTTTTTTTTTTTTTTTATGGCAGCAACTTACTCCTCTATAGCATCTCTGAAACTGTGTACCTACAATGTTAAAGGTTTAAATAATAAATCAAAAAGAGGCCAGATTCTATATAGTTTGCACAAAGCGAAGGTAGATATTATACTCCTCCAGGAGACCCATTTCCGTACAGGTGGTGTTCCCGCGTGTCCACGTAAACATTACTCTCAATGGTTCCATAGTTCTACACCGGGTTCAAAAGCAAGAGGAGTGTCAATAGCACTTCATAAACATATGCCAATACAATATCTGAATCATATAGCTGACCCAAATGGTAGATACATTTTTCTTAAAATTTGGTTATGGAATAAGATTATCACCATTGCAAACCTTTATATTCCGAACTGTGACCAAACGACAACAATCTCACATTATCTTGATCTTTTAGCAGATTTTGCGGAAGGAATTATTATTGTGGGAGGAGACCTTAACTTAGCCTTAAATCCCATATTAGATAGCTCCACTCAACGATCGAACATCTCATACTCTCGCCTGAGGGCTCTCAAAAAAAAAATTCTATGAACATAGGCTACTGGATCTATGGCGGATCTTATATCCCAAAGACCGTAATTACACATATTTTTCATTGGCCCATAAAACATATAATAGACTGGACTATTTCTTAACTGGACAAAAGGTATTAGAATGGGATCCTTCAATGGAAATAGGCTCATTTACCTGGTCTGACCATTCACCAGTATTTCTAACAATAAATCCACCACAGACTCACGGAACAAATTGGTCTTGGCGTCTAAACGATACACTTATGTTAGATCCAATATGTCATAAGGCAGTTATAGAAGCAATTAGTAATTTTATCTCTGACCATGCCCAAGATGAAACCGCACACCCCTTAAAATGGGAAGCTCTAAAAGCAGTATTACGGGGTCTGTTTATTCAACATGGCTCACGACTTAAAAAGAAAAAATCCATAATTATCCAAAATACTCTATCAAAGCTTCACTCTTTAGAAACTTTACATAAAACCAGTCATCGTGCAGAAATATTAGCTAATATTTCATCCACAAGGGCCTCTCTTTTGCAGCTATTTGAAACATCCCATAAATCATACGAACAGAGAAGAGCTCTGGAAAGATATAAATCGGGGGATAAATGCGGGAGACTATTATCACGAACATTGCATCCCCGTTCATCCCAGACCTTTATACCCAGTATAAAAAAGCCATCTGGAGAAATTACGTCAGACCCACAATCTATTCAACATGTTTTTAGAGATTATTTCTCAGGTCTCTATAACTTGGCTCCATCACCATCTTTGGAAGATGTAGTTGGAGTCAATCAACAAATTGAAGATTATGTACAGGAAACAGCTATCCCAGTATTAGATGATGACAAAAGAACATTGTTAGATCGTCCTTTTCAACTTAAGGAATTATTGGATGTGATTGCCGATATTCCATCAGGAAAGAGTCCAGGCCCAGATGGATTCACTCCAAAATTTTACAAAACCTATAAGGAATATCTATCTCCATTTTTGCTCCAAGTATTAAATTCTATTTCCCCTAGGAATCAATTCTCAACTCAGACATTAGAAGCTCATATCACTCTGATTCCGAAACCGGAAAAGGACCTAACTTTATGTTCCAGTTTTCGCCCGATCTCGTTAAGTGGGATAGACTTAAAAATCTTTGCTAAATTAATTGCATTACGTCTCCAACCTCTTCTTCCAAACCTGGTACACTTAGACCAGACGGGTTTTGTACAAGGTAGAGAAGCACGGGACAATACTATAAAAACCTTTTTATTAATGAATTATGTTCAAGCAGCAAAAATACCAGTATGTCTCCTTTCTATTGATGCAGAGAAGGCCTTTGACCGAATTGGATGGCCCTTCTTAAAACAAGCATTAATGCAAATAGGTCTGGGCCCAAATTTACTGCACAAGATCCTGGCATTATATACTAAACCTGAGGCTAGGATAAAGATCAATGGATCGTTATCAACAAGTTTCACCATACAAAATGGTACCCGACAAGGATGCCCACTATCACCTTTACTTTACGTCCTGGTAATGGAGCATCTAGCAATAGCAATTAGACAGAACCCTTTAATTGGGGGCATACAGATAAACCAAACGGAAATAAAATTAGCCTTGTTTGCTGACGATCTATTGCTATATGTCACTAATCCACAGGTTTCCATACCGGCTATTTTATCAGAATTTAAACGTTTTGGTACCCTTAGTAACTTTAAAGTAAATATATCAAAATCAGTTATTCTCAATGTGTCACTCAGTCCACAACAAGTGGCGGTATTGAAAAATAGTTTTCCACTCAAAATTTGTTCTTCGGTATTAAAATATTTAGGTATTTTCATCCCCTCTGACCTGAACCATTTATATCTAACAAATTATATTCCTCTTATGCAACGAACCTTACAGGATTTAAAAAAATATGATCACAATCAATATTCGTGGTTTGGGAGGATTAATATTCTAAAAATGGATATAATACCGCGGTTTTTGTATCTCTTCCAAACCATGCCTGTCTCTATCCCTAGATCTTATTTTTCTACTTTACAGTCGGCCTTTACAAAATTTATTTGGGGCCATAAAAAACATAGATTGAAAAATAAATTACTATTACTACCCAAAGTGAACGTAGGAGCGGGTGCACCTGATCTTTACCATTATTATGTAGCGGCAGTATTAACAAGGATAGTGAACTGGTTCCACTCCTCCAATACTAAACAATGGGTACTAATAGAGCAATGGTTAAATCAATTTGATCTTACCGCCCTCCCTTGGTTAGATTTTGAGAATAGTGATATCTATCGAGATTTATCTTCTACTATGCCCTCCCTAACATCCCACCTATTAAAAATTTGGACCAAAACAATTCTACAATTAGAACTTTCCTCATTAGTGGGACCTATGACACCTTTATTTGGTAACCCACGATTTCCGCCGGCTTTAAAACGTAAAGATTTCCTCATTTGGAACAAAGAATCTCATCGTAGAGTGTGCCAGATTACTTGCCAGGCAGCATTCCCACCTATACTAAACCTAATCTTTACATCGAAGCCCTCACTTACGCAATGGTTGGAATATGGGCAACTATTGTCTTTCTTGTCCTCTCTTCCCTCAAATAAATTTTTGTATAGAGACACAACAGTTTGAACTTCTATTGCTACAAGACTCAAAACCAAAACATGTCTTATCTTCAATCTATAAGATATTAGCTATAAAAAAACACCCTGAACTCCCTGAATACATAAGGAAATGGGCGAATGAGTTAAATGTTCAAATTGAAGATGCAGAGTGGAAGAAAGCATTTAATTTAACACATTGTATGTCACTAACAATTAAAGCACAAGAGACAAATTACAAACTTCTTTCCAGGTGGTATTGGAGCCCAATGTCATTAAAGCGTATATACCCAGATAAATCAGACATATGTTGGCGATGCCATATATTTAAAGGTTCATTGCTACACATTTGGTGGGAATGTCCCCCAATCTTAAATTTCTGGGAAAAAATTATGCAGCTATACACTTTAGTTACTGGGGAACCAATATTAAATATACCACAAATCACTTTGCTCTCAATACTACCAGGATCATATAAGAATATTAAAAGGGGTCTTTTGAGACACTGGTTGACAGCAGCAAGATTAGTTATACCACGGCACTGGCGCTTAATACAAACTCCATCAGTTAAGGAATGGGCCAGGGAAATGGATGGTATAGAAAAGATGGAATCACTTTTAGCACTTAAATTGGATACATATGAGGAGCACCTTCGGACTTGGGTCCCCTGGAGAGTATATAGAGAAACAACAAGAATTTAGAAATTACTTGTAGGAACAGAACAAATTAGTGGTGAGTGGTGGGGGTTGTTGCTACCAATCCTTAACCTTGCCCTAATTTTTTTATTTATTTATTTATTTATTTATTTATTTTATTTTTTGTATTTGGGTATGTTGTCTTGTCTTGTCTAGTCCAGTTTTGTTTGTCTTGACCTGTCTTGTCATGTCTAGTCTTGTCTTGCCCAGTCCTGTTTTGTATAGTCTTTTTGAACAATATATGGAAACAAAAATATATCAGAAATTGATTAGATGAAATAACTATATTACTTATCTGAACACATCAATGTCTGTATCATATTCTACAATGTATTGTCATAATATAATAAAATCAGAATGAACTAAAGTGTAATTTGTTCAGTTTAGTCACGTGAAAAGATATAATAAAATATTTACAAAAATTTGAAAATGTGAGAGGTGTATTTACTTGAGATACAGTATATAAACATTCTCAGTGTAGCTCAGATTGCCCGAGCAACTTCTTAGTTCCTGCTCCTGGTTACTTTGTATCACTTGTATTCTGTGCCTGGCTACCCACGTACCTTTGCCTCCTGCCCTTACTTCAGGTCATTCTCGGATCCTCTTCTTTTTTTTTTTACTTGAATGGCTTTTATTGAGAAAAGTCATAAAAACCAACATGGTAACAGGTGTTACAGGACAGAACACATCATTAATACAGTCAGAGGATGACACTTCGTGCCTTATAGGAAGAAACCCTTCCATCAATAGAAATATAAAACTTTGTAATCTTATAGGGCCAGATTCACGAACAGTTAGGCTGGCGGATCGAGTGATCCGCCAGCCTAACTGTGACTTTGAGCCGGCGTTTCTGTTTTCTGTAACCAGAAAACAAGAAACGCCGGGTTGAAGTTCCGATGCGAGCAGCGTAACTGAGTTTCGCCATCGCATCGTTACTTCAACTTAAAAATGGCGCCGGGGGCGTTCCCGCCGATTTACGCTCAAAAAATATGTTAATGAGCGGAAATCGGCAATTCACGATCGAATTCCGGCGCGACGCAATGACGATACGACGTTTCCGGACGGGATACGCGGCGCATAGATATACCTACATGGGGTTGGAGTATCCTATGTTAGGTATAGGCGTCGTCATCGCGTCGGGAAAAAAAAAAAAAAAGTCGCTTGCGTAAAACGGTCATGAATGGGAATGTGACGTCATTGACGTTCATTCACAGAATTTGGAGCATGCGCACGGGGATGTTTTGACACTCGACGCATGCGCAGTACGTTGGCGGCGGGATCGCGCTTAGTTAGCATACTACACGCCCCGTACCCGCCCAATTTGAATTCCGCCGGCTCATTTGCGATGCGCTGCCGCAACTTTAGGAGCAAGTGCTTCGTGAATGACAGCACTTGCTCCTAAAATTTCTGCAGCGCAACGCAAATGAGAAGCGTTACTCCAGAGCAAAGATGCTCTGGACTACCTGAATCTGGCCCATAGTAGTCAAACCATTACAATAGAAAAATACAGCCAACAGGAATATCTATTACCAGATTCATGTGAGAAAAAGCAATAAAAGTGAAGAATCAAGAACAAAAACACAAAAAGAGAAAAAAAAAGGAAAAGGCATCACAGATCATTATTGGAATCGTAATAGCCACCAAGGTGTCCATTTAGCATCATGGATCTGAATCGTATCGTGGAGTGTGTGAAAGATCTTTTCAGATAACATGATTCGATCCATTCTGGCGGAAACCTGAGCAAAGGAGACCGTAGAGGACTTCCAGTTAAAGGCAATGGCCCACAATACTGCTATACACAGTGTGTAGATCAAACCTCTCAAGGGTTTAGGAGTGTCAGGGATCCTCTCAAATAAAAGGCAATGGTTGCGTGTCATGGTCACATGATTTCCAGCAAATTTGTCAATAAGAGCAAAGGCCTCACGCCAAATTGAGGAAATCTTCTCGCATTCCCAAAATATATGGAGGAATGTACCTGAGACGGGACAGCCTCGAAAACAGCAGGAGGAGGCCTGGGGGAAAATCCGATGCAAACGCTGTGGTGTGTAATACCAGCGAGTAAAGAGTTTAATCGCAGTTTCTCTGAAAGAGAGAGAGACTGTACACCTCCGAAGATTCCGCCAGTTCGCCTCCCAGTCCTCCAGGCTGTAGTCCAAGGACAACTCCGATTCCCACTGTAGCATATGTTTTAGCTTACTACTAGGTCCATTAAGTATCATTGTATTGTATAAAATAGAAATAAGGCCTTTCTGTCTGGGACCAGACATACAAAGGGATTCAAAGGGTGAGAGTGGGATAGACGGGGTGAGAGCATAATGGGTCAAAAAAAAGTGCCGTATCTGCATATATTTATAAAATTCACCCAGAGGAGCGCCCTTTTGGGATTGAAGTAGGGAGAAGGATATAAATTTACCTTCGTGTTGTAAATCCTCTAAAGTAGTCAAACCTAGCCCAGACCACCAACTAAATGAGATAGGATCCGTGAAGGCTGATGGGAATCTGAGGTCCCCCAAAAAGGAGGCACCAGGTGGAGCCCTCGACAACAGACCCAATGAAGGGCCATAACTTCTCCACAATCTAAGTCCCTGGGCAACTATAAGGTTCCTACTTGCTAACTCAGGGGGACGAGGGCAGGAAAACCACAGCAGGCCAGGCAGGTGAAAGGGCAAAATGGAATCCCGTTCAAATCTAACCCAGGGGACCTTAGGTTTCTTGATGGACCATTGAGCTTGTTGTGTAAATCTACTGACTAAGTAATAGAGCCAAACCTGTGGGACGCCCAAACCCCCAGATCTGTAGGTTCTATATAGAACCGTCCTAGCAAACCTAGCAGGTTTATTTCCCCAAATAAATTGGTTAATAAAGGATTGAAGTTTTAATATATATGCTTTAGGAATCAGGAGGGGGAGAGAGCGAAACAAATACAAGATCTTAGGCAAGATTGACATTTTTATCGCAGTGATTCTACCCAAAAAATAAATATTACAAGTAGACCAAGTTTTCATAAGCTTTTTCAGATTAGCCACTAATGGGGGAAAATTTAAGTCAAACATGTCACGAAAATCTCCGGGGATCTTTACACCAAGATAGGGAAGAGAAGAGCGGGCCCAGGTAAAGGAAAATGTGCTCTTCAAGTTCTCGAGCTCAGCTGGGGGGAAGCCAATCGGGAGGGCCATGGATTTGGAAACATTCACCGACAAACCTGAGATCCCAGCAAAAATGGAGAGGGTGTTAAACAGGTTTGGCAGCGAAATTATGGGATTAGTCAAAAACAGCAGTGCATCATCAGCATACATACATAGTTTATATTCTGAGTCAGCTTTCGCATACCCTGTAATGTCTGAGTGTTGGAGTATGGCGATGGCTAGGGGTTCGATTGCAAGGGCAAAAATTAAAGGGGAAAGGGGGCAGCCCTGTCTGGTGCCCCTACCGAGCTTGAAAAAGTCAGAACAGCAGCCTGGAAGCTTTATCCTAGTGCAAGGGTTTAAGTAGAGGGCTTGAAATGCTCTTAGAAATTCCCTCTGAAGCCAAATCAATTCAAAATATGAGATATATACTGCCAGGAGACAGTATCAAATGCTTTGTTTATATCTAAACTTAGTAAAAACAATTAAATTCGAAACCAAACGAATATTGTCTGTAATCAGGCGGTGTGGAATAAAACCAGATTGGTAAAGAGAGATTAAGGATGAGATTACACCACCCAATCTGTCCGCCAGGATTCTGCTAAATATTTTCAAGTCATTGTTAATGACAGAGATGGGCCTGTAATTTTGAGGTAATGCATGATCTTTATTTGGCTTGGGAATCAAGGACATATTTGCCAAGAGCATTTCTTCGGGGAAAACACCACCTTTTAGGACAGAATTAAAAAGTCTAGTTAATTTAGGGATAAGTTGGGAGGAGAATTTTTTATAGAAAACCGCCGAGAAACCGTCGGGTCCAGGGGAAGAGGTATTTTTAAGAGATTTTATCACATTCAAAACCTCTGCAGGGGATATAGGGCAGTTCAGGGAGTCTACCTGTGAAGAGGAAAGAGAGGGCAGGGGTAAGTCATCCAACGAAGACTTAGCTTCCTCAGAAGGAGCTGAACGCTGTTGTCCTAGCAGCTTAGAGTAATAATCCTGGAAGACTCCAAGAACCTCTTTAGGGTGGGAGACAGAGCCGCCCAGGGGGGTGGAGAGCTTATAAATATGTGGAGGATGAAAAGATTGATTAAGCTTCCTCGCAAACATAGTGGAAGCAGCATTACTTTTGAGTAAAAATTTGGCCCTGGACCAGCGTAGGGATTTCTCTGTCTTAGCCGAGAGTAGGGAGTCAAGTTCCAATCTTTTTTGGTCGATAAGCCGCCGAGTGGGTTCTAAAACTAGTTTTACAGGGTCTTTGTAAAGACTGTCTAGCTCAGCAGAGAGCTGCATGATCTTAAGTTTAGCAGAGGCATTACGGGCTGAAGCAAGTTTAATAAGCGTCCCCCTCAATACAGCCTTATGGGCCACCCAAAGTGTAGAGATAGGGTTCTCAGGGAGGCTGCAAAATAAGATTCTATGGAGTTGGGGACATCAGATTCAATCAAAGGGTCTGAGAGTAGTGCCTCGTTCAGTCGCCAGGTAAAGGGGTACGGGGTCAATTTAATGAATTCTGTAGAAAAAGCTGTAATGTGGTGGTCCGACCATACACAATTGTGAATATCTGCAGAACCTGAATTAGCCAAGATCACTGGGGTTGACAAAATATAGTCCAATCTAGCGTAACTGCGGTGGGGATGTGAGAGAAAGGTATATTCCTTGGCACCCACGTTATGTGCACGCCAGGTATCTATCAGCTGTAGGTCTATTAGTCTACGGGAAAGGGATTTGGGAAAAGCTTTTGAAAAGAGGGAGACTTGACTCCTGTCGAGGGAAGGGTTAGCAACCATATTAAAGTCTCCCCCTATTATCATATGGGGGGACCGAAACTTCTCTAGGGTCTCCAGAAAAGAAACAAAAAATGAAGCAGTAGCATCATTGGGGGCGTAGACACTCGCTATAGTACATTCCCTATTATGAAGAATACCTTTTATAATTACAAACCTGCTTTACTTGTCTCTATGGACATGATGAATCTCCATAGGAAGAGAGGAATGCAGGAAAATAGCCGCTCCCCTACTCTTCGAGGCGTGGAGTGTATAAAAAGCCTGAGGGAAATTTCTATGGAAATACTTTGGGTGGGACACCTGCGAGAAATGGGTCTCCTGGAGGAGTAGAATTTTCGCTCCAAGCTGTTTATATTGAGTAAAGGCTTTTTTGCGTTTGGCTGGGGAATTGAATCCCTTCACATTGTGAGATAAACAATTAATAGCCATAAATGCTTATGATAAGGAGTTCACCAGTATGATAAACAGAACTAACTCTATTGGTTGAGGGAATACTGATATTTCTGCAGGTGTCCCCTCCAAAAATAGCATACATGTAAGTAAATACATGACCCCGCTCAGAGCCAGGAGCAGTACAATAGACCATTGAGCTGTGACATATACATCAGTAGTATCAATAAAGAACCTGTATATCAGAGTAACAAGTGGTGGAGCAAGAGAGTGAATTTTAAGTAAGTTCTGTGATGTTGAAACAGTTAAAAAATAAGAAAAACTGAGCAAAAAAAAGAAAAATTGAAAAGGATGAAAAGACATCAGGGTGGATCAGGAACAATATATGTCCTGACAAACGAGTCAAAAAGAACAGAGGCTAATAAGTCTCACAAACCAGCAATTAAACGAATGTGGTAGCAAATGTAGCACAAATAGGAATATCAGACTCAGGTCACCTTATTGGTGGAAGTCAGTGAAATTGCCGGGGGGGAGAAACATGCAGCGGCACTTCAGGACAGACAACAATTCGATTAAGGAACCAAAACTGGGGTGCAGGCGAAATAAGTGAAAGGGGAGAAAGATTCAAGTCTCCAGAACTATAAGAGGGAGGACTGCAATTCAGATCCTGGGAGACGCCTCTTCATATCTGAACCTCCGTCGATCTCTTCTGGTCGGTGGGGTTTGCCAAATCTGAGAAGGTCTGGGTGTAGAAGGGGGGCGACGAATTGCTTCAGCCTCAAGTAGTCCCAATTTAACCAGGATCTCCTTGCCCTCCGTGACATTCATCGTGGTATACGTAGAACCATTATGAGGAATCATCAGCTTAAATGGAAATCCCCATTCATAACGAATACGGGCTTCTTGCAAGACCGTCGTAACTTCCTTCATACCTCTACGGCGATCTAGTGTGGCTGGAGAAATATCCGGGTAGATCTGTACCGTGAACTCGTCAACTGTGATTCTCGGGGTATTACGAGCGGCTCTCAGGATTTCCTCCTTGATCAGGTAGTCTTTGAGACATAGCACAATGTCCCGGGGAGGCTTATCCGCTGGCGGCTTAGGTCTGAGGGCTCGATGGATCCTGTCGCAAGTAAAGGCTGCGGCATCACGGTCTGGTAACAGGGATTTAAACAGTCGGATGACCACCGGGATAAGTTCCACGACTGTCTCTGGAAATCCACGCAGACGTAAGTTATGGCGTCTGTTTCGATTGTCGAGATCTTCGACTTGAGATTGGAGTTGGGCGAAGGCTACCGACATATTCTCATGCTCCCTGCTGAGATCGTTGTACGCTAGCGCAAGTTTGTCATGCTTCGTTTCCAGCAGATCAGTACGAGAGCCGAGGGAGGCAATCTCCTGGGACAATGTATTAGCCGTCTTATTCAGCTCAGCCTGGAATTTAGAGGCTAAGCGGGTATACATTAATTCCAGGCTAGAGTCTAGGTCAGCCTTGGAGAGAGCCGCCGGGTACTCACAGTCGGGAGGTTGTGTCGAAGAGCCGGGTTCAGGAGGCAGAGAGGTCGAGGCGCCATTTTGGGCCATGCCGTACCTTTCCCTCGTGCGAAGGAGATAGTGGGTCAGCGAAGTTTGGGAGGTCCCCTTCGACTTTTTCTTGGATGAAATCATGCACCGTGTTCTTCTGAGTCAGGGGGTGATAGGCAGACAGCAAATCTGGGAGAAAATAGCCCCTAAATAGCCAGAATAGTCCCGCAGTACACGGAGCTATGCAATCAATCGTCCATCACGTCCAGCGCCGCGCATGCTCCCCCCCTCGGATCCTCTTTTAACTCCTGCCATGTGTACTTTGCACACAAGAGTGGTGTCTGCATTGTCAGCTGGGTGTACCTGTTTGCTGCCATCCATCCAGTCCATCCCCATTTTGTAGTGTAAAAGATGAGCTTACATAGAGTAAATAGATACCCAAAAAGACAAGCCTTAAATTGTGTGTGCCCATGAAACAAAGGCAAAGTTTATTACCCAATCTTCTCCAAAGGCAATGTTTTAAAAAATCTTACAGGTCACCCGTTTCAAGTTAAAGCCCAGGTTTAGGCAAAAAAGACCAAAAAACAGCATAAGGCCATAGATACAATACTACTTTGGAGAAAGTCTAGATTGGACGCAACGCGTCAGTTAGACGGGGTCGTGATGTCACCACACTGGGCGTAAAACTTGAAGAAAAAGAACAGATGCCAGTGAGAGGCTAGAGAGATGTGAAGGTTTTTCATTCCAGAACGTTATACTGTAAAGCCAATGCTTATCTGTTTTAATGTGAGTGTATTTTATTAGTGCTTCTAATAAATTGTGGAACATACAACACTATTAGCGCTTCTCATTAAATCTTACTGTGGACTGAAGGTGGAATATCGCTACTGTGGGGGGAAATTGAAACCTTTGTTTAAAACTATACTAGACCTCTTGTTAAATTTGAGGTCCATCCAAGAAGGCATAAAGCACATCATGGAGTGGATACTGTGGAAAGTTATGATCAGTTCACCTAATGGGGAGCTTTGTCTGGAGATTCACATTGGTGGATAATAGAAGTATTTGGCAAAAAATATATATTATACACAGAACTTTATCACATTTTAGGTAGTTGTTGATATATAAGAATATAAAAAGATCACTGGACTGAAAAGAATTGAATGTTGTTTTTGATGGTTACAGTACTTAATAAAGTGAGATTTATGCTGAATTGTTTTTTGCACTATATTTATGTTTTCTTATCTTTACGATTATTTTAGCACGGCTATTTAAGAAAAGTGTTACAATATTGGATTATTTAGCACAAGGAAAATTAGTTTCTATCAATCCGATGTGTCCCTTGTGCTGCTGGCTCCTCATTTATTCAAACTCCTCCTCCTATGATAATCCCCACCCACCTGGGCCACTGTAATCTTCTGGTGTGGCATGGTTAATAAAGCCAAGAACCTATAATTTGTACTCCTCATGCATGCTGACTGTGCCTTCCCTGGGTGGATGTCAGTCTGGAGGGATGGGAGTTCCAACAGATTGCATTTTGCATGCAGACCACCCTAAGATAACATGTGATGCTGAGAGCCCATGATTTAAAGAATCCTATTGGCCTAGGAGGAGGAGGGAGGAGATGCACTGACCAGAGCGGGGGGAGAGTGCGGGTGACCCAACCGCTCCAACCAGGGGAGGGGGTTGTGTATTGTTTGCCGCCCCCTAGAAAATAGACCATCAGCAACCACTGGTAACACTGGATTTCAGCTTTATAACAAACCTGTGTTTTGCCTATTTTAGGCTTATTTTCCTCCAGCATACACTTACCTTTTCTTTCCTTTTAGCATGAAAAGGAAATATCCAGTACTACTTAGTATAAAAGAGTATTTGACCTGAGAAATGCCATGCATAATTCAAGTTCATGAATATAGACAGGAAGTAGAGGCTTCAGGTAATCAGCATCACTAAAGCGTAACAAAGGATGAAAAAAGGTTAAAACTGTATTTTTTTTAAAGAAATGGTAATTGTTTATGGTGCACAGTACTTTAGCAACATAAATGTAATTTTTTTAGGTATGGGTTGTGATATGGATTGGCGACAAAAATCAAAAAGTTACCAACATCCCTGTATATAAAATAGGTGCAGGAAGGTTTTTTGGTTAAAAACGTTTCAAAAATATAAAGGTAGAAATGCAACTTGTCTTTTGGTTGTGTCACATAGAAGAGTTAATTTTTTTTTGTTTCATAAAAATGGTGACAATGGAATATCTATTCCGACATGTTTTGCCACTAGGGGCTTCCTCAGGGGATTTTTTTGGATAGTCACTCTTCAAAAGACAAATTATACAAGACAACAAAGAAATAAACAGTTAGAAACACATAAAAAATGAATTGATGTTGTTGTTTAGCCATTCAATGCTCACTCAGATACTGTCTCCCAAAGCCTCTAGATGGGGGCCTAAAAAGGGGCGCTGCATATGATACAAGGGGCGCCGTGCGGCCACAGAGGATACACAAAGACCAAGCTATAATATATAGTTAGTTATAATTTACTCAATATCAATAAAATGGAATTAATGGACACCAAACAATACTGGTGACACAAAAAGTATAAACATTTTTTAAAGTATACTCACAGCATAAGTTACTGATGAAGAAATAACCGAGGGTGCCAGATTGGAATGCCAATGTCATAAAACAGCCAAACAAGGGCTGAGAAAGGCTGAAAATATAATGATAAAGAACAAAAAGGATATATGGTAAATAGGGTACAGGCAGTCCCCAAGTTACAAACATTCGATTTACAAATGTCTCCTACTTAGAAACAGAGGGAGACAAAAGGAAGTGATAGGAAATCTACCCCTTGGAAGGGTAATTCCCTCCTGTAAGGGTTATTATGGGAAAAAGATACCTCCACTGAAGCTTTATCACCAATCCGTGTTTCCACAATAACCCAAATGTATTTAAATCCAATTGTCATTGGGACAGAAAGTGAAATCTTCTGAACAGGGGCACACACAGCAACACAAATATTTCAGGGGTGTTAACCCTTCCCTATGCTATCCAAAAAAGCTTAGGCTGGAGCTACACTTAAAGGAGTTGTAAAAAAAAAAAATGTCACCTTAATGCAATCTATGCATTAAGGTGAAAAAACATTGGATGCTGCCGCCCCCCCCCCCCCCCCCCGAGCCCCCATTATACTGACCTGACCCCATTGGCTGGCACTGCTGTCAATAACATCCAGTGGGGCGGGGCCAAGTGATACAGTGAGCGGCTATGGTCACCTGTATAGGACACACATATAAGACTATGCAAGCCTTCCAAAGATCATTTGTTTAGGGTTTACATCTACTTTGAGTATAGGTCTTCTTTATTCTAATAAATATAATTAAAGTGATTGTAAAGGAAAACATTGTATTAGAAAAAAAGAAAGAAAGAAACATGCATAGCTCCCAATTGTCCCTGATTTTCAACAAAATCCATCTGTCTCTCATTACTTCTCATTTGTCCCTCATTTTGGTCTGATCTATATAGTATATAAAATGCACTATTTATCCTTCAAAAAGTGTTTCCCAGTGCTAAACCTTTCATCCAATTTCTAAATGGCTGCATTCATTTATTTTTCAAAAGCCAATATAAAGGAATACTTGTGGTAAAAAAAAAGCACTAATGATTTTTTTTTTTTTTTTGTAGAATACTCCTTTAACCACTTAAGACCCGGACCAATACGCTGGTAAATGACCCAAGGTGTTTTTGCGATTCGGCACTGCGTCGCTTTAACAGACAATTGCGCAGTCGTGCGACGTGGCTCCCAAACAAAATTTGCGTAATTTTCTTCCCACAAATAGAGCTTTCTTTTGGTGGTATTTGATCACCTCTGCAATTTTTATTTTTTGCGCTATATACAAAAATAGAGCGACATTTTTGAAAAAAAAACAACATTTTTTACTTTTTGTTAAAAAAAAATCAAATAAACTAAATTTTAGTCAAACATTTAGGCCAAAATTTATTTAGCCACATGTCTTTAGTAAAAAAAAAAAAATCGCAATAAAAAAAAATAGCTACCCAGCGGGAACAGCGACACTAATACAGCGATCAGAAAAATGATCGCTTAGTGACGCTGGCAATAGGGAGTGAAAGAGTTAACTAGGGCGGTGATCAGGGGGTTAAAACTTTATTTTGGGGGGTGGGGGGGCTATCCTGAACCTAACACTAACTGATTTTACACTGCCTGTCACACTGACACTAAATGCAGTGATTAGATCACTGCATTCAGTGACACTGTGATGGGGGGGGGGGGTGGGGGGGCAGATCGCAAGGGGTTAAGTGTGCCTATGTGTGTGTATGTCAGTGTAGTGTTGGTGCAGGACTTACTGTGAGGTGTTTCTCCCATCGCAGCGGTTGGAAATACCGCTGCGATGGGAGATTACATCACTTCCCCCTTCCTGTCCCCTATCTTGGGTCCCCTGATAGTGCTATTGGCCCCTCCCCTTGCTAAGTGCCCCTATAGCAAGCCGCTTGCTGTAGGTGCACTCGTGCATGCTCGCTCCCGGCTGTGATTGACAGAAATGGGAGTCAATAGCTCCTACTGCTGCTGTCTCACAGCCAATTAGAAGGGAGAGACCCAGGAGAGCCCTGGAGAGATCTAGTGCACATCGCTGGATGGAGATTGGGCTTAGGTAAGTATTTGAGGGGTGAGAGGGAAGCTGCACACTGAAGTTTTTTTTTATTGTACTTTCATTCAAAGAATGTATGAAGTTAAAAAACCTTTAGCCTTCACAACCATTTTAATGTCATTTTGTAGAAAAAAAAATACTTAAAAAAAGAAAAGACAGGTAAATTACAGGGACACAAATTATATATAAAAAAAAAAAAAAAAGAGATCTTTCTGAATAACCAAGGAGTAAAAGCGTTACTATATTTATTTAAACATATATTTGACGACTACAAAAATAATGGATATTGAAGAACATACCTCTGCAGCATTTCATGTAATACTGCGGATGTTTCACCAATACAGAGAGCTGGTAGAGGGACGACAGGCATTTATTCTGTGCCTAAGTCAAGTGAGGTAAAGCTCTGGGTATTAGGAGAGTATTTTTAGAGGTCTTTATAGAGGTCCTCCATTATGTTACATTCTGTGTACGATGTCACACTGACTTGTATCTCCTGTTTTGTAAAATATGTATACCAAAGTGCATCCATTGTCTGAAAAAAAACATGTTTTTATGCTTTAAAGGTCTTCTCTCAAACAGCTAGCAGCTAAACAAAGAAAACTGAAACTGAAAAAAAAAAAAAAAAAACATTGGGAAGCTTTTTTACTTGTCCAAGGATTTGTACTTCTGTCCATCCAGTCCTAAGATTAACACAACTCTGCAACACAGCACAACCCTTTCTAGCAGAGTAGGAGATCTGATTTTTTTTGTCTCTCTTTCACTCTACTCTCTCCCCCTATCAACATATTCCTTGTTAGCACATGAGCACTGCAGCCTTAGTTGATTGACTTCTTGTGCTGATTTTTCCTCTTCCAGTCTGAGCTTTGCGGTAAAGTTGATTGCAAGAGGCAGATACCAAGTCCAATTTAGGTACCTAAAATAATGATGTACAAATGAATACAATGTGGGATTCATAGGTGTGCGTGGCCTATTGCATTAGGAAGTGCACCCCAATGCTCAAACACTTGTATATATATGGTATGTACATATACCATGTATATATATATATATATATATATAGGCAGTGGATGATGTCAGTAGGGGAGATTGGTGTCAGTAGTTTATCTGTATTTTTTTAATGGGTGATTTTAATGCCATTATGGCCCCTGACCTGGACAGTCCTACCCCTACCAAACAGTTCTCTACTGATTTGCGCTCATGGGCAGAGCCACTAGGTGTAACAGAGGTGTGGAGATGGAAACATCCCACAACCAGAGCCTACTCCTGTTTCTCCACTACATACAAGACTTCCTCTCGCATAGACCTCGCCTTTGCCAACGCAACCATGCTGACTCATGTACTAGATGCCTCCTATTTGCCCAGCGGGCTCTCAGACCACTCTCCCCTGCTCCTCAGCATTCGCTCCCCGTCCTCCCACACTGCGGCCCTTTGGCGCTTGGGGGCTCACTGGCTCTGCCATGCTGACCTGACGGATTCTATCCCGCCGCGCTTAGCGGAGTACTGGGTCCTCCTCCACAGTGGTGACCTGGGATGCCTTTGAGGCCTTTACTAGAGGACAATACATCTCTTCTATTGCTCGGTTCCGTAGAGAACAGGCTGCTGCCACGACTGCCCTACAGGCTGCAGTACAGTCCCAATCCAACATCTATGCCGCTGATCCCACCAGCCTAATCAGCTGTCAACTACTGTCTATGGCACTGGAACTGTATTTTTAGGGAGCAGCAGGGTACAAGAGGATCACCGTTCTCCCAACAGGAGAGTCCGATCCTGCACACATACCTTGTGATGAACTTCCAGGTGCCACTGAAAATAACATCACATGCCTGCCTTGGCACTCATGTGTTAGATTGCCTATCCCCATACTAACCCTTCCCCACATTCTATAGAACAGGGGTGTCCAAACTTTTTTTTAATGAGGGCCAGATTTGATGAAGTGAACATGCGTGAGGGCCAACCAATTTGCCTGACATTCTTTGAACTATTAACATTCGGTCTAAGTGTGTTAGTCTGAGGACTAATTCATTGTCCAACAAGAATTATCTTGCCTTTGTGACTGTGTGTGATGAAGTGAAGAGCTCAGGCATATTATTTTGACATATATATATATATATATATATATATATATATATATATATATATATATCTTTTGTGGCCCCAACGAATCCCTAGTGCAGCTTAGGACTAAGGATGAGCTCAGGCGTGTTATTTGGATATACCGCATTTATCGGCGTATAACACACACCTTCACTTTAAGAGGTAAGTTTCAGGATTTTTTTATTTTAAATAAAGAACTGTGAAGCAAAATAAGGGTCAGTGCCCATCAATGCAGCCTAATCAGTACCTAGGAATCAAAATAAAGAAAGGGATTTCACCACATTTCACACTAACAAACAGTGCTTAGTCATAGAGCTATTACTAAGCACTGTTTGTTAGTGTGAAATGCGTTAGTTTCAAAAATACATGCCACAGCAGATCAGAACGGACAGAAGGTCCGTTCTGATCTGCTGTGGCATGTATTTTTGAATCTATTTTTTGAATAAAGGTAAAAACTTTTTTGTGGAATGCGGCTGTCCAGAATTTCTTTCCATTTGCACTAATCAGTACCCAGCTGCAGCCTCTCTATTGACATGAATGCAGCCTCACAAGCGCTATGAATGCAGCCTCACAAGTGCCATCAATGCAGCCTGATCTATGCCCATCTGCAGCCTCGGAGGGGACAGGGAGGGGGCGGGACGAGAGCCAACACATTACATACAGGAGACTCTCCTGTTTACTCGGCAGCCTCTTTAATGCAAAGTCCCGCCTCCTATGATAGACAGAACAATGCCAGCCCAGGAGACAGGACTTCCTATTAGACGCCGCAGAGGAAACAGAAGATTATCCTGTATGTAATCTGACGGCGCTCGTCCCACCCCCTCCCTGTCCCCTCCGTGGAAGCCCAAGGTATATATCCAAATTACCAGGGGGGGCGCATTAAACCGAAATACGGGCCGCAATTGGCCCCCGGGCCGGACTTTGGACATGCCTGCTATAGAACTATAAAATAAGTTTTGGCTGGAGTTCCACTTTATTTGCCAGTGCACTTATCATCCTATTACGACTCCCCTCAGACATTGTAACAATAATGGAAAGTACAGCAGAAATATTCGAATATGACAATGCTTCTTTTTAGGCAAATTACACAAATGTGATGTCCATAACAGATGTGCATAGACAAGCCATGAAGTGAAATTCTATTACAATATTTCCCATTATAAAAGCTAACAAAGAGGGGATGTAAAACAATAACATTGATTTGAAATTATTTTCTGTAGAGGGAGTAATAGTCTATTACATGAGCATAATTGCTTCTGAGTTTGCGAAGTGAATTGAAAAAATGCAAATGATAGAAATCGATGGAAGGCATGGATCTGGGTGCATGGCTTTCATCAACAGGGATGTTTTTTGCATTTCTCTAATTACCTGATTATATCAGCCAAAGGATGCTATCTATCTACCATTCAATCATATCTGTGTGTCAAAGGAAAATGTCTCAGTTCTGGGAAATACAATTGATCAAAAAGTATGGTGCATGAGACAAGATTTGTTCCCCTCCTGCAATCTCTTATTCTGGTTACTGTACCCCCTGTGACGCCCCTTGTGTGGCTGCATGAGTTCTAAAGCTATAAAAATCACTCCCAGCCAGTACATTGATTGGTTATCATTCTGTGAAAGAGAACAATAAAATTGCAGGAAAAAAATTCAATGGGGTAGATTCACATAGAGATACGACGGTGTATCTACTGATACACCGTCGTATCTGTGAGATCCGACGCTCGGATCTATGCGGCTGATTCATCGAATCAGGTTCCGCATAGATCTCCCTTAGAGCCGACTGGTGTAAGTGAGTTACACTGTCGGATCTTAGGCTGCAATCTCCCGCCGTCCGCTAGGTGGCGCTTCTGTTAGTATACGCAACGAATATGCAAATGAGGAGAACCGCCGATTCAGAAACGAACGCCGGCCGTCGCTTTTTTTTTTACGTCGTTTGCGTTCGGCTTTTTCCGGCGGATAGTTACCCCTGCTATATGCGGGGTAAGTGCGGCGTATCCTATGTTAAGTATGGCCGTCGTTCCCGCGTCGAATTTTGAATTTTTTACGTCGTTTACGTAAGTCGTTCGGGAATACGGCCATACGTTAATTGCGTTAACGTCGAAAACAATGACCTCCTTGCGACGTCATTTGAAGCAATGCACGCTGGGAAATTTAGCCGGCGGCGCATGCGCAGTACGATCGGCGCGGGGACGCGCGTGATTTAAATAGTTAACTCCCCCTAGCCGCGGAATTTGCATTCCGCCGGGGGATTTACGATCCGCCAGGACAACTTACGAGGCAAGTGCTTTCTGAATACAGCACTTGCCTCAAAAACTGGCGCAGGCGGATCGTAAAAAAGATAGATCACGCGGATCAAAAGATCCGCTGATCTACGTGAATCTACCCCACTATCTGTTTCCAGGTAATTGACCAAGCTCTAATCAACTTACTAAAAATCAGGTGATGACCTAAGATTTTTCAGCGCACCTCTTTGTTAAAAAATAAACATAGCATATAAAATTGCTACACACTAAAATCTAAATAAGTATTTAACACGTCAACATTTTTCTAGTTAAATATACTTCTAATGGTGCTATTGACATGAATTTGACACCACATGTCGGTAACAACCTATGCAATCCATATATACAGAGGAACCAAAACAAACAAGTTCAGAAATTAAAGGGTCACTAAAGGAAAAAAAATGTTTTGCTGAAATGACTGTTTACAGAGTATAGAGACATAAAAGTTAACTGATTCCTTTTAAAAATGATTAAAAATAGATAAAAATCAATCATATAATGTGCCTCTAGTTTCACTTTGGTTTTTAAAATGATTTCATGTTTCTGTGAAGTAGAGAAGACACACAGAACAAAAACAAATAAATCCAGGGCAGTGTTTTGTTTTTAAAATTATTCTGATGGAGTTTTAGACACACAGCTTAGACCACAGTAAAAATCTGCCATGAGTTTTTTCATAAGGAGCCAGACAAGCAGGAAGTGTGGAGATCAGAGAAGTATTACAGCTACTTCAAAGCAAAAACGAACAATGAGAACATGAAAACAGCACTGCATTAAGGTAAAGGAAGCTATTTAGCTAAAAAAATGTTTTCCTTTAGTGATCCTTTAAAGGGGTTGTAAAGGTAAAAAAAAAAAATCCCCTAAATAGCTTCCTTTACCTTAGTGCAATCCTCCTTCACTTACCTCATCCTTCCATTTTGCTTTTAAATGTCCTTGTTTCTTCTGAGAAATCCTCACTTCCTGTTCTTCTGTCTGTAACTACACACAGTAATCCAAGGCTTTCTCCCTGGTGTGGAGTGTTGTGCTCGCCCCCTCCCTTGGACTACAGGACAGTCAGGATGCCCACTAACACACAGCTCTTTTCTCTATCTGCAACGTAGAGAGCGTCCTGACTCTCCTGTAGTCCAAGGGAGGGGCGAGCACGACACTCCACACCAGGGAGAAAGCCTTGCATTACGGTGTAGAGTTACAGACAGAAGAACAGGAAGTGAGGATTTTTCAGAAGAAATAAGGACATTTAAAAACAAAAACGAAGGATGAGGTAAGTGAAGGAGGACTGCACTAAGGTAAAGGAAGCTATTTAGGGAAAAAAAATGGTACCTTTACAACCCCTTTAAGTTATGTGTAATAAAAATGGAATGACACAGGGAAAAAATATTGAACAAATGAAGAAGAGGAGGTGCATGGAAAGCCAAGACACCAACTGAAATCTATCAGTAATTAGAAAGCAATCATGCCCTTTGTCAGTGCAAATTGATATTTGCTTGTTTAGTCTGAACTGATAAAAAGGTGTGTCATTACGAAGGTGTCACACTGCCGTGTTTGCATTTGGTTGGGAAAACCGGCCGTGTGTATGCTCCATGGCAGTTTTCCCGACAGGAAAACTGCAAGCAAAAAAATTAGTTGTTCTCTTTTTTCCCGCCGTGATTCTCTGCGTTTTTTTGCTCTGCAGTTTTCCTATTGGAAACACTGCAAGGGATCATACACACGGCTGGTTCTCCCGACCAAAGCTGTCATGGCAGTTTTCATGTCAGGAAAACCGGCCATGTGTACACTGGGAAAAAGCAACCAAGCAGGTTCTCAGTTTTCCCGGCGGACTTTTAATTGCCAGGAAAACTGATCGTGTGTATGAGGCATTATTGTTGCAAAACATACCAATGGCATTGTGTCAGGTGTGTACTTACCGAGGCCGAGATGCCGAGAGCGGTTCACCCTTGTGACTTGACGCACTCCGCCCCCTAGAGGTGAGACAGGGAAAGGATGGCGTCGAAGAGGCACTGGCTACCAGCAGGAAAGATAGATCTTGCTACGGCTACATGCGGCTCTTTGCGGGACCCCAGCTGAAGGCACAAGTCCAGAGCACAGCAGGGGTTAGAGCAAGTAGGGAGCAGATTGAGTCCGGGTGAAGGCTGAGGGTTCGGTGTTGAAGGTGCAGGCTGAGGGTCTAGTACAAGGGACAAGTAACAAGTCCAAGAAGTACAAGCAGCAGGTCAGGGGCTGGAGACAAGTAGCAGATCCGAGGTGCAGGCAGAAGGTCAGGGCTGGAGACAGGTAGCAGATTAGAGTCACAGGCCAGGGGTCAAACACAGGTAGAGGGGCAGATCCATAAAACAAGTCAAGGGTCAGGTCTAGGAGAGAAGAGCAGAGTAGTTAAGCCGATCTGGGTTACAACAGAAGTTCAGATACAGGGAACCAGGTACAAAGAGGAAGCTGACAACAAACTAGCAACCTGTCAGGGCACCTGGGCTGCTTTATATAGGCCCGCCAGTGCTCCGATTAGTGCACTTGTGCGCATTCGGATTCGCAGTTCGCACACGCGCATGCGCCGAAGCGCCGTTCCACCGCACATGTGTAAAGGATGGCGGCTGGCACGGCTGAGTTGGCAGTTTTTAATATGAAACATTGGTTACAGAAGGATTTCTAAACTTCTGAATGTTCCAGTGAGCACTGTTGGGACAATAATCCAAAAGTAGAAAGAACATAATTTTGCTATAAACCGGTCATGAACAGGTGCTCCTGACAAGATTTATTTTTTCCAAAAATGTCCAAAAATGTGTTTATTTAAACTTAATTTTCACACTTTACAAACATATAAATAACATTTTACAAACATATATACATATATTGTCTCAATATATATTCTTATCTACACCTTCATACTATCATGCTACTGTCTACATTGTCAGCAGATTATATACCGTTTCCCTTGTCCTATATATACATTTCTATAGCTTCCCTCCTCAGCCCATCTGGTCTAGTAAGAAGGGCCATGGTAGGCAAGGTTCTCTGGAGAGAGAGCGTGGTTTTATATGGGGAAACCCTAAGGATATGAGAGAGAGAGAGAGGGCCAGAGGGGAAGAAGAGGTAGGGGAGAAAGGAGGAGGAGGAGTAGAGAAAAAAAGGGGGGGGGAATGGGGGAGGAGGAGACCCCCCCCTTGAAAGTCCAAGTGTATATATATAAATTTATGTTCAGTGTACGAAGGGGGTCGAATGTCCCCTACAGATTTGGCAGTGGATTCCAGGGTGAGGGGAAGAAAAAGAAAAAAATATATATTTATGTGTATATACTGAGGGAACTATCCTCTGTGTCCTAAAGCAAATCTATATAGGTATACTTGGTAGAGGGGGGTCATAATGACCCCTGTATATAAGTGAAGGAAGGGCCGAAAAAATTAATTAAAAATATTGTGTGTATATACTAAAAGAAAAAAAAAAGCTGTCCTCCATGTCCAGAGGCAGAGCTATGTAAGTGTTAGTGACAAAGAAGGAGATCATATTGATTCCTATAAATGTATGTGGGGGGAGGGAGGAAAAAAAAGGGGGGGCCCTAAGTTCCCCCTCTCTCTATCTCCACATCCGGAGCAAATATCTCCGTTCCCCTATGCTTCCCCTCTCTGGGCCTCCTGCTCTTTGAAATCTCTCCATTTACTCCATATTTCATCGTATTCTGGCCTACGTTCATTATGGTTTGAGATTAGTTCCTCCATCCTACTGATCCTATCCATTTCTTTTATTCATTCTCCTATTGATGGAGCTTTCTTTTCCCTCCACCTCTTAGGCCTCGTACACACGAGGCAATCCATTTGTTCAAATCGGTCGGACCGACCGATTTGAACAGATCTGTCTGCTTGGATTTTGGTTTGCTCGCGTGTACACACGAGCAAACCAAAATCCCCGTCAGCAGACAGCGCGCTGACGTGTCGGTGACGTGGCGGTGACGTTGATGCCGCCACGTCACCGCACCAGGAAGTAAAACACTTCCGCGCATGCGTCGAAACCATTCGGCGCGTGTGCGAGAAGACATGTCTGCTGGTTAGCGTACTAACCAGCAGACATGTCGGGCGGACGGGTTCCCAGCCGACACATTGGTAAGCATGCTTTCCAATCTGTTGGGTGGCCAAATCCGTTGGCTCGCCCGTACACACGATCGAATCTGTCTGCTGAAACGGTCTAGCAGACCGTTTCCAGCAGACAGATTCGATCGTGTGTACGAGGCCTTAGGGATTAATGCTTTAGCTCCATTCAACAGAAAAGGGATCCATACCAACAATGAAGTTTGAAGGTGGGAAAATCATGGTGGGGGTCTGTTTTTCCGCATATGGAACTGGTAAACTTCATATCATTGAAGGAAGGATGAATGGAAAAATATACCACGACATTGTTGATAAAAATCTGCTGCCATCTATCAGGATGATGAAGATGAAAACGGGGGAGGACATTTTAGCAAGACAATGATCCCAAACACAAAGTGTATGTAAAACCTGACAATAAACACCCGTTACCTTGTATTGTAAACTTGTATTCAGAAAGCAAGATACGCCGTCGTATCTTAGTTGCATATTTACGCTGGCCGCTAGGTGGCGCTTCCGTAGATTTACGCGTTCAATATGCTAATAAGCTAGATACGCCGATTCACGAACATACGTGCGCCCGGCGTATTGATATACGTCGTTTACGTAGGGGTTCGACCGGCGTAAAGTTACCCCTGCTATATGAGGCACAACCCATGTTGTATGGACGTCAGAACAGCATCTTATTGTACGTCGTTTACGTCATTTGCGTAAGTCGTTCGGGAATGGGGCTGGGTGTAAGTTACGTTCACGTCAAAATCAATGATTTTTAGCGACGTGATTTTGGAGCATGCGCACTGGTATACGTCCACGGCCGGCGCATGCGCCTTTCATTCGGCGCGTCATTTACGTGGGGTCACGATTAATTACATACAACACACCCACTACCAGCCTACTTTGAATTACGTTTGGTTACGCCGGCCCATTTACACTACGCCGCTGTAATTTAGGGCACAAGTTCTTTCTGAATACGGGACCTGCCCCTCTAAGTTACGGCGACGTAGTGTATATGAGATACGCTACGCCGCCGGAAAGATACAAAAAAGTATCTGAATCTGGCCCTATATATGTAAAGCGCTGCGTAAATTGACAGCGTTATATAAGTACATCTAATAAAATCAAATAAAAATAAATAATACATTTGCTCCCTTTTTTTTTTGTTTTTGTTCAATAAGTACAAGTTCCTATTCAACCTGACAGACTTTTTTTATGCTTTCCTTGTGCTGACAGTTATCAGTTATCTTTGTCTCCAGCTATCTCTGTAGACTACAAAACCACCCCTCCCTGTGTTGGATGTAGGGACCTTGCTGTAAGCTGTGTCTCTGTTATGCTGTAGTAGGCCTGGGCCTGAATTAATTATTATTATTTATTTTTTTAGAACGTTTCCCCCCAAATTCAGATTAATATTGGCTTCTGCCAGCTATTGGTGAGTGTGCCTGGCAATAGTGTAAAAAAATCCAACGGCCTGAGTTATGAATATTTATATCTCCCTGGCCAAGCACAAGGTTTATTGCCAGTGGTGCATTCTGGGGGAGATTTTAGATTTCCGGGGAAACTTTTTGCCTCCTACTGTAGGCTTATGTGTTTTTTGTTGTTCTCTGACCTCACAGGTCTTCTGCGGAGAGAGGAAGCATTTGAAGAAAGACCTGTGTCCAGGCCTGTAGGCTTGCACTGCTAGGCTGGAGGATACATTCGAGAGGAGTGGAGTTGGAACTTAGATTAGAACATCAGGCAGAAACTTTGTCTGCTAAGTCAGTGTCACCTTAAGAAGTCGTTGGCTCAAGGAGATTCATGTGCAGCAAGAATGAAGACCGGCGGTTTGGCTTAAAGAGGAAGTAAAGCCTCCTGAAAAAAAAAAAAAAAACCCTGCAAGACAAAGTCATAATGAGCTAGTATGCATGAGGTACTTACCTGAGATCGAAGCCACCGCAGCGGAGACTTCCGGGTATCGTGGCTCCGACTCTGTGATGCGCGGGAGCCATCAGTGATGCACGATCGCCTTCACTAACGTCACACTTAGTGCGCCTGCACCGTTGTGCACATGCGCCATAGACATCGGTGCAGACTTTTCTGCAAATATGTCCTAAACCGTGTAGGTTTGGGAGATATTTCTTGTACCTACAGGCAGTGTTGCTCATCTTACTTTAAAAAAGTAATTAATTAATTAATTACAGTTACATATTACTTCTCCGAATAAGTAATTGTGTTAGTGACTCAGTTACTACATTGAAAAAGTAATTAGTTACTCAGCAAAGTAACTGTGACTTTTTTTTTAACATTCTACAATGCAATTACATTAGTTACTAACTAAGATGCGGTGGTGGTCAGAAAATGTCATTGGTTCTATAGTTGCCGCTCTCAGAGTTGGGAGATCCTTTTGTGTGAGGAAGAAAAAGTCAAGGCGTGAGTATCTGTTGTGGGGAGCAGAAAAGGTATTTTTCTTTCAGGTGGAGGGTACACCAGGTGTCATGGAGTAGTATGTCTGTTTTGTCTAATTGCCCTATATGATAGATGGGATTTACTTTAGGAGGTGTCTAGAAGGGGGTCTAAGGGTACATTAAAGTCTCCCCCTAAGATCAGGATCCCTTTTTGAAGGTTGGATAACAGTCATGTAATGGCACGGAAGAAGGGGATCTGGGTTGAGTTGGGGCTATATATGTTTGCCAGGGTGATCGGTTTATTCCTGAAGGTGCCCTTAAGAAAGACATATCTACCTTTATCAATGAGAGTAACTGAAATTTGGATGGGTACATTTTTGGAAAGGAGTAGAAAAATTCCTTTAGATTTCGAGATCGGGGAAGTGGCGTGGAATCTATGGGGGAAGAAGCAATTACACTGCTGTCATCTAGTAGCGGTAGATGTAATTGCGGTAAAGCCGCCCAAGCAATGGGAACGGCGTTACCATGAGGGGAAGAGTAATTAGTTAGATTACTCGTTACTCTCAAAAGTAACTGCGTTAAGTAACGGTGTTTACTTTAACGCAGTTACTGACAACACTGCCTACAGGTAAGCTTTAATCTAGGCTTACCTGTAGGTAAAAGTAGTCTGTAAGGGTTTACAACCACTTTAAAGGTCCTTTTCTGGATTGACTGCAAGTAGGATCTTAAGTTTATGTATGGTTAGTTATCCTGTTCCCTAATTACTCTCTCCCAGGACTTTTCAGATCAAAAAAACATTATTAACCCTCTCAAAAGTGACTGTCACCCAATTCTTCACACCCCACAAAGAGTTCAACCCAGAGATGAAATGTCAATCCATCAGACCACTGTGGTCCCTAACAGCCACTACGGACTAAGGGGGTGCTACTTGGAGATGGGGAGAGGGAAAAATGTTCTGTACTTCTGGCCTAGGTAAAAATTAAGGAAAAACATATGGTTGCTGCATTAGTTTTCTGTTTTTCAGTCTCCAAGGCCTGGTAAACTGCAATGTATAAGGCCCCTTTCACATGGACAGATAGAATGGTGCTTTCAGCTGCAGATTTTACCGCAGCTAGAAGCACACAATGCTTTCCTATGACACCCTTCACACACTGCATTTAGCTTCGGTTTTGTTACCTGCGGTTTTGTGCGAATAGAAAAAATAGAATTGAAAGCGTCCAGGTGCGATCTGGCGCAGCTATCGGCACATATCCACAGGTATTCGCAGTGCACTGTGTCAGCTGCGTTTGATATGAATCTTGAGGGGGAACTCCATGCCAAATTTAAAAAAAAAATAACGGCCAGGAGCATACCAGGCCCTTGGGTCTGCTATAGATTTTAAGGGTAACCCCCATATGCCGAAAAAACTGTGTGGGGGCCCCCCACAATCCATACCAGACCCCTATCCAAGCACGCAGCCCGGTCAGTCAGGAAAGGGGGTGGGGACGAGCGAGCTCCCCCCATCCTTAACCATAGGTGCTTTGGGGCAGGGGGGCACCCTGCAGCCCCCCACCACAAAGCACTCTGTCCCCATGTTGATGATTATAGGAATCCAGGAGCCCCCTTTAGTAAGGGGGCCCCCAGATCACAGCCCCCCACCCTAGGTGGATGAGTATGGGGTACATAGTACCCCTACCCATTCACCTGGAGGAAAATAAATGTAAAAAAAACACACTACACAGGTTTTAAAAGTAATTTATTAGGCAGCTCGGGGGGTCTTTTTCTGACTTCGGGGGTCTCTTCTTCTGCTCTCAGGTGCCTTCTTCCTTCTGCCGGGCTTCTCCGCTGTCTTCTTGCAGCTCTTTTACCAGCGGGGGGTTTCCCGGTCTTCTGTCGTCTTCTCCCCTCTTCTCCTTTTTCCTTCTGCCAAGCTTCTCCGCTGTCTATGGGCGGCTCAGTGTGAAAGGGGTCTTAGGGTTTTTTGCGGTATAAGCAAGGAAGCAATTGAACCCCTGTAGTGTATTAATATGCTTTTACTAAACAAAATGTTGTACCTACAAACCACTACAATTATAAGGACACATTACAAGACTTACAAAATAAGCCTACAATGTACATCTACACCGGCTATTCTTTTTTAGTAAATTACGATGGATATTGTATGAAAGAGGGATATGCTAAAAGTTACTTAACTTGGGTTATAGATTTAGGGCTATCTTCAGATTACATTCCTATTTTCAGTCTTTCTTTATGATGGACTCATCATCCAGGATCTCTTTCCAGACTGCTTCTTGCTTCTTGGATTCCTCCAGCACCAGTTCCTTTTGTCTTTAGCACAAACAACCAGTACTGCCCCCTTGTCTTAAGCACATGGTTTGTTTAAGTCCTTTTCCCTTCCCCCTACTTCCTGCAGCATCATTCCCTGTCCTGAGCTTCATGCACCAGTCCAATAGGTTCATTAGCATATAGGGAATAGGGGAATCTTAGTTTTTAAACAATACATGGTCTTAAAATGTTATTCCATATTTATGTTATACAAATCACTAAAATAGCCATAGAGACACAACAATGAAACTGCAAATTAGCATGAAACCCCAATGATAGTTAAAAGAAATGCACACATAATGCAAATTTGCAAAATTAAAATGATTTTGGCAAACCTTTTCTTTGGGTAGTTGCATGCTTGTGTTCTGTAGCATTGTAGACTCTGTCACAATCTATGCCCCACAGTTCCTTCATGTACACTGCTGCTTTTAAACTGATGCTTTCAACTGCTTCTGATCTCTCCTCTATGTTATCTTATCAGTACATGTACACAGGGTCGTTTATAATCGTTTATAGGCAGTTGAGTTTAAAGGCATTTCAAGTGCCAAACGCTTCCAAACGCAGCTAAGCGCGGTAACTCGTGTTTTGTTTACAGGCGTTTTTCATTTTTTGGCTATTTTGAAAAAAAAAAAAAAAAAAATGTAAACGCTTCTAAATGGCAAAAGGCAGCAATACGCCCCTAAATGCGGCATATAAATGCAGCAAAAGAGACATTGTAAAACGTGGGTTACTATCTGTCAAGTTAAATCATTCAGGAGAGGTTGTAAAAACGTCCTGTGTACATTAGGCCTTACTAATGCATGGTCTAAAAATATTTAATCAAAGGTCAAAATTTTGTTTAAGGGACTGCAAATAATTTTACATCAAGCTCTGTGCAAACTTCTGGGAAAACGCCAAACACATGAGAAGGAACATGAGCTATCTGAGAACATCTGCACATGGAGGCAAAGAAAATGTTATTTTGTAGTCAGTTTTAAGATCATAGTTGGCTTCAGATTTAAAAAAAATAACGCTATAAAATGTAAAGTTGCATATGTGACGTATGTATCCCAATAAAAGTGAGGTTTTACATTTAACAACTTAAGCCCCCGACCATTTGGCTGGCCAAAGACCAGGTCACTTTTTGCGATTTGGCACTGCGTCGCTTTAACTGATAATTGTGCGGTCGTGCGATGTGGCTTCAAAACAATATTGACTTCCTTCTTTTCCCACAACTAGAGCTTTCTTTTGGTGGTATTTGATCAACTCTGGGGTTTTTATTTTTTGTGCTATGAACAAAAATATAGCTGCAATTTTGAAAAAAAGGCAATTTTTTTGTACTTTTTGCTATAATAAATATCCCCATTTTTTTTAAACAAAAAGCAAATTTTTTCTCAATTTAGGCCGATACATATTCTTCTACATATTTTTGGTAAAAAAAATCACATTAAGCATTTATTGATTGGTTTGCACTAAAGAATTAGCGTCTACAAAATAGGGGATCGTTTAATGTCATTTTTATTAATAGTTATTTTTTTTACTAGTACTGGTGGTGATCAGCGATTTGTATCATGACTGCGACATTATGGAGGACACATCAGACACTTTTGACGCTATTTTGGGACCATTCACATTTATACAGCGATCAGTTCTATAAAAATGCACTGATTACTGTATAAATGACACTGGCAGGGAAGGGGTTAATCACTAGGGGATGATGAAGGGGTTAAGTGAGTCCTAGGGAATGATTATAACTGTGTGGGGTCTGGGCTTACTGTGAGGCCTTGTACACACGACGGGAAATATCCGCTGTAAACGGTCCCCGGACCGTTTACAGCGTATATTTGCGCCGGGATGTTTTGATCCGATGGCTGTACACACCATCGGATCAAATTCCCCGCCGGCGGACAGCGCGGTGACGCGGCGGTGACGTTGACGCCGCCACGTGACCGCCACGTCACCGCACCAGGAAGTAAACACTTCCGCGCGCATGCGTCGGATCCATTCACAGGATACGACGCATGTGCGGCAAGATATGTCCGCTGGTTTGCCGTACTAACCAGCGGACATATCTGACGGCCAGCTATCCGGCGGAATTATTTCACAGCATGGTTTGAAATTTTTCCGCCGGATGAATCCGGCAAAAAGCGTCCGTTTGCCCCTACAGACGAGGGGATTTTTCGGCTGAAATGGTCCGTCGGACCATGTTCAGCGTAAATATCCCCTCGTGTGTACAAGGCCTGACATTACAGTGATCACTGCTCCCGATGAGCAGACGATCACTGTCCTGTCACTAGGCAGAACGGGGATATACCTTGTTTACACTGGCCTCTCCCCGTTCTGCCGCTTAGTGACACGATTGCGGGACACCGGTGGACATGGACTCCGCGGGTCCCGCGGGCATCGGCACGGATTTTGCGTGCGCACTCACGGCGCGAAATTTAAAGTACCGTAAATATTCGTTACTTTGCACAGCCGTGCCATTCTGCTGGCGTATATGAACATGGTGCGGTATTAAAGCGGTTAATATGCCATAATAGAATGAAAATTGGACAAGGAGTACATACAGCAGAAGCAAAGTACAACTTCATAATAACAAAAATACACAATTGAAAATCAGAAATGGTTGTTTTTGTTTTTTAACTATAGTGTATTGTGCCGGAATTCAAGGAACATAAATGTCAAAGAGCAGAGCGCCGTATGAGTTTACCAGTTGGTCAATGCAATCATTCAATTTTTAAGAGTTAAATCTAGTTAGTTTTAATCTGACTCTCCTGCAGACTTCAATTTACTCCACGAAGAGAAGCTCACTTTTTCATGATTGTAAGGCAAGGACTGATGTAGCACAAGATATCAAACTGTAGTTGTTTTATAGCAAATCCAATAAACCGGCCTCCTGTTGCTTTGTAACAAGCTTCTGTTCACATATCTATTTTATGATCAAGCACAGCATACAGCATGGAAGCAAATTAAAAATCAATAACTGATAGATCAAGGACAGCTTTCTAGTGTCACATGATAGACATGTAGCCCTACCCCCTCAGGAGCCGCTGGTTGATTTGAGATTGGCGTATTAAGTTACCTCTAAGTGTTGTCCAGGGGTGAAGTTAGTGAGTAGAGCAGTAAGCGAATGTCCAATCAGTAGTTAAGATTTTCCAAATGCTTTATTTCTTGGGTCCAACACGACCAACATGAACAGGAGGTAGATACAGTAGGACAGGTTGATGAAATAAAGAAACCCTTGCAGTATCAAGCTTGGATGAACAGGAAAGAAAGCCTGCTTTCAGTAACTGTATATTGCGTCGCCACTCTAGCCCGAGTGGATGAAATGCCCCCCCGGACAGACCTCTGCCACAAGCCTGGCAGCCGGAGTGCCAATTTTGGGTTGCCAAAAGGAACAGGTCCCCGCCATGGACCTGGATCTGATTTGGTTTAAGATGCCAGATGAGGCCTCTGCCACAGGCTCAATGCTGACAATGCGAACAGCAGAGCGAATCCCTCCAGTCAATTACATTTGGGTCACCGGTTGACAGTAGAAATGTACTTGTCAGTGTATCGGCCACCAGATCCCCGATGGTTCGTTCAAGTCTCTCAGATAACCTGTCTCCGAGTTTTTCATTGAGCTGATCCTTCACCGTACAGCTCGCAGCTTAGGATCGCTTTTATAGAAGTGGGGGACCCAGTAAGTCACTGGGGCTCCTTGGCAGCATCCGCAAGGAACTCCACGTAGCTTACGACCCCGGCCTGGTAGACCATATCGCCGGGGTCTGTTGGATGCGCACACCCTAAAGGTGGGTTCCGCACCTGGAACAAGGAACCCGCAAAGAACCCCCGAAAAAATGGCGCCTGCTACAGATATACCCTCCCCCAGCATGCCCCGTAAGGGGAAAACTCCTCCAATTGGCTGCTGGGGAAAGTGGCTCGCCCAGAACTCCTCAGATGCCATCTGTCGCCCAGGAGTGGGATCGACCCCCCCGGAGCGCAGACTGACCCACAGGACAGTTCTGGAATGACAGCAGCCCAAATGTAGCAAAATGAAGTGTGGAAGTCACATAACTCTCCCACTCCCCCACTAACTTTAGCGTAGTGCCCATACTGAAAGTAAGGGGGAGCTACAGACAGTTTTGCAAGAACTAAAAGGCTCTACCAAGTATGTATTGGTAAGTCAAAAGCCACAACTGCGACCGTATGTAGCATTTTCTGTTGTCTATGGCTTTACTACCTTTATAGGAAAAGATATTCCATTTTCCAAGTTTAGAAATCTCTGTTTGGAGTGGCTTTCCAGTCACATGGGAATCCCTGCTGCTTGACAGATTGTGCAAGGAGCTCCTAAGCTGGAGTTAGATTAGCAAATTGTGTAAGAGTTGGGATGTGGTTTGTTGTGCTGGCTGTGATCAGTCCATATCGGGGAGGGGATCAGCCTTTGTAGAAATACAGCAGGGTTGGATGCAAAGGTATAACTGGGGTCTCTTGAAGACTTGTTAAGTCAAATTCTTTTGAAAGGTAGATCACTTTGCTTACCCCTTGTTAATACCCAGCAAGACTTTAACGTACCCCAGATTCACCTTGCATTGGCCAGGCAGACTTCATATTTAAAGACAGGAGAAACATTGTACCACTGGCAAGAGGTGCCTAAGGATCCTTTCACACAGGCTTTCCAATCATATCCACCTGCCAGTTTTTCAGGCGGACCTGATCGGACCCTCCATACTCTTCTATGGAGCAGCAGATGTCAGACAGGTGGTCCTATTTTCCATCCGTCTGGTGGATTGGATCGGATAAGATTGGATGAAAATGGACAAGTTGTCCATTTCCACCCGATTTTCCCATAGGGAAGCAGGACTGTGGCTGTGTCCGCACTGCTTAGGGGGAATCAACGGAGCGATCTCCTGCTGGCCAAGCGGAATCCATTGCACGGAGGTGTTCGTGTGAAAGGAGCCTAATACTTTGATAAGGGATTCAGGGGCTCTTTGTGTGCTCATGGCTCCTCCTCTGTTTACTATCATGGCACACCTGTGGGCTCCCACTGCCTCAACCAAGCCTGTGAGAGCAGAAAGTGAGGGGAGAGAGCTGCAGTAGATGGGCACAGTGATGGATCGAGTGAGGTAAGTTTTGGGGGTTGAGGGGGTGTTTCTTTTACCCAAACATTTTTAACTATATTCAGGGGCGTAACTAGAAATCACAGGGCCCCATAGCAAAATGTTGTATGGGGCCCCCCCTCCAAAAAAAAAATGAACTAATGCCATTGAACAACACATTACTACACTCATGTGGCACAGTACCCAAGCAAAAGCTTATATTAATTTTGAACAGCAAAACAAAAATTTAAATAACCATATAATAAATAAGCCTGTGAGGGAGGCAGAGCAACCGCTGGTCAGCAGCAGTAAGGCCCCTTTTACACTGAGGAGTTTTTCAGGCAGTACAGCACCAAAAATAGCGCTGTTATACCCAGGGATGGACTGGCCATTGGGACTACAGGGAGTTTCCCGGTGGGCCGATGGCTCAGTGGGCCGGCTTCAGTGACAGCGGACCGCCGCCCCCCTCCGCTCCTCTGTTTTTTCCCTCCCCGCAGCGCTCACTTGGGGGGAACAAAGAAGCAGGGGGAGGACCAGAGGAGCATGGGGGGAGGGGACATACAGCTGACTCAACAGCTATGGCCTGGAAGTTTCTCACTTCTGCCTAATCTTGTCTCATAAGGGGGGGCACCGAACTGATGCTTTGCCCCGGGTGAAATAAGGTCTAGCTTCGCCACTGGTACTGCCTATAGGAGTACCAGTACCAGCCGTTCTACTCTAATAAAGTAGTGGCTTGTGAAGGGGGAGAGGGGGGGCGGGAGTTGTCCGGCCACCATGGGAGAGACCTGTCAAAGTGGGCCAGTCTGGATGAAGTCCAGGGCCAAATTTCTGTCCCAGTCCAGCCCTGGTTATACCGCCTGAAAAACTCCTGCCCAGCAACCTCAATGTGAAAGCCCAAGGACTTTCACACTGAGGTGATGCCCTGGCAGGAGAGAAAAAAATCTACTGCTAGCAGCATCTTTGCAGGGGTGAGAGGAGCAGTATGTATACCGCTCCTTCCCATTTAAAATAATGGGAAACCGGGGTTATCAGCCGCTAGGAGAGTCACGCCACGTGTTAATGCACAGATAGTACTGAAAGAGACAGTTACATGCCAAAAGCCCCCTCCAAGCCCTCCCCACTCAGGAATTGTATTAACGATGTTATCCCTCAGGTATTTCAGCATCATGTAAGGGGTTAAATTATGAATCCTGCTAGGTATTTGGCGTGTCAAATTCCCTGAGGGATGCATTATATAGCAGGATTAATCATTTATCCCCCTACATGCTGAAAGCCCTGAGAGATGCATTATATTTCAGCATGTAGGGGGTTAAATAATCCTGCTATATAATGTATCCCTCAGGGAATTCGACATGCCAAATACCTAGAAGGATTCATAATTTAACCCCTTACATGATGCTGAAAGCCCTGAGGGATAACATCATGATGCTCAGTAAATCATTTTGGCATGTAACGGTCTCTGTGTCTATACTCTCCTCCTCTCCCTAACTGCTGCTGCTGACCGGCGGTTGCTCTGCCTCCCTAACAGGCTCACTCGTGACTCACTTTTTGTTGTCCATTTTGTTGTTCCACTTCCCGGTCCCAGATGAAGGCTCTGAGCATTTCCAGGTCCGGTCAGGGAGGAAGGGTAGAGGAGAAGATGGCGACGGCTTACAGAAGCGCGGGCGGGCCTTCACGCATGCACCGCCCGACGGATCACATGACCACATTCGCCCAATCACAGGGCGCCATCTGCCGCAACATGGCGGCCGTCCATGACACAGGTCCGTGACACAATAACGGTAACGGAGCTTAAGTGACACAAACGGTGCGGGATTTCGCGCCCCCCCCTAATATTGCGCCTGGTGCGACGGCCCCCCCACACTACGCCTCTGCCGGCCCCCACTTGGCTTCGGGCCCCATAGTGCCCACATGGGTCGCTATGGCGTTAGTTCCGCCACTGACTATATTGCAAGGAATACATTACAGTCAAAAAATGCTTTAGCACACTGATGCACAATTAAATTTCCAGTTCTCTTTATCTGAGTTGGGTTTCTTTTCTGTGGCTGTGCTAAAGAGTGCCAGGTAATCATGTCAATGAAGCTGAATGCGTCTGTTTGCTGTGCATCCACACTTCAGTTTGTGCTTTGTGTCCTAGGGTGACAACACTGAGATTGCATAGAGTTATCGTAGTTATCACCCTTGGAGTGGAAGTTCTTGGCTAATGCTGACCAGATCAATGGATCCCAAAAGATGAAAATAAAGCACATTGTGAATAAGACATATAAAATGATAAGCTTAAAAATCTTGTACACATTTCAAATGTTGCCGATCTTTGTATCCCTGTCATATTTTAAGACATTAACCCTTTGGCTGCCAGGCCCTGTGCTTCATTTTTACACTCAGGTGGCCAGACCATTTTTGCAATTTTTCTTTTGCTTTTTTATTTTTCACCTATAGCTTTCAGAGTTTATAAAATACCCCCCAAACCATATATTTTCTGAAAGAATATGACCCCTAAAATAACAAGAAGGTGCAACAGATTTTTTAGACCCCGCTGTATTTGTGCAAATGTTTATCAAAATGATATATTCGCAAAAAATACACCAAAACCATTATTAGCAGATAAAAACAGCTAATTTTACTAAATTCTTGCTAAATCCCTACTAAATATAAAAGCTTAACCTGTATAGATTTAACCACTTAAGACCCGGACCAATACGCTGGTAAATGACCCAAGGTGTTTTTGCGATTCGGCACTGCGTCGCTTTAACAGACAATTGCGCAGTCGTGCGACGTGGCTCCCAAACAAAATTTGCGTCCTTTTCTTCCCACAAATAGAGCTTTCTTTTGGTGGTATTTGATCACCTGTGCGATTTTAATTTTTTGCGCTATATACAAAAATAGAGCGACATTTTTGAAAAAAAAACACTATTTTTTACTTTTTGTTAAAAAAAAAATCAAATAAACTAAATTTTAGTCAAACATTTAGGCCAAAATTTATTTAGCCACATGTCTTTAGTAAAAAAAAAAAAATCGCGATAAAAAAAAAAATAGCTACCTAGCGGGAACAGCGACACTAATACAGCGATCAGAAAAATGATCGCTTAGTGACGCTGGCAATAGGGAGTGAAAGGGTTAACTAGGGCGGTGATCAGGGGGTTAAAACTTTATTAGGGGGGGTGGGGGGGCTATCCTGAACCTAACACTAACTGATTTTACACTGCCTGTCACACTGACACTAAATGCAGTGATTAGATCACTGCATTCAGTGACACTGTGACAGGGGGGGTGGGGGGGCAGATCGCAAGGGGTTAAGTATGCCTATGTGTGCGTATGTCAGTGTAGTGTTGGTGCACACTTACTGTGAGGTGTTTCTCCCATCGCAGCGGTTGGAAATACCGCTGCGATGGGAGATTACATCACTTCCCCCTTCCTGTGTTTACACAGAAGGAGGAAGTGACAGAAGGGGGAGCGATCGCGGGGGGGCGGGTAAACACTGACATCCGCCCGCTCGTCCCGGATCGCTCCCGGAGCCAGGGGGACCCCCGCACGCCGCGGAGAGGGTCCCGATGGGACCCCCGAACCGCACGAAGGCGGGGACGTAAATTTACGCCCTTGTGCCTGTACGAGCCATGTTGTGGCCGTATATGTGCGTGCGGGGGTCCTTAAGTGGTTAATAAATAACTAAAAATGTAAATTTTTACATTGCGCCTCCTTGCAAAATGGTGAATATCGAATGTACGCAATGTACTAGAATGTACCTGAAGGTTTACATTTTTCCCTTATAGCTTTCAGAATTCTCTATTTTCAGTAAAAATACACTAAAATCATAAATATATATTTTTTAAAAGCCCATGGTGCGTGAAACACATTTAAAAACTTCACCTGGTGCCAAACAAAAAGGTGCACACACATAAAGAGGTGACACAAAAATGTGAGACGGGTGTACACAAGCCCTCTAAAATCAGACGGCCTTGCCCTGATCCCCCGGGGCATAAGGCTCCAGATGGGGACTGGGGTACTTTTCGTTTGGTCCATCTGGCCAAAACCAGATGGACCCCTTTCGCTGGAGGGTCTGCTGGAACACAACCCTCCCAAGTACTTGGTTGGGCTCTGCCAAGGGGAGACACCATGAGAAACAGGGCGAACAAGCCAGAAGGCCATGTACACTCCCTCCCAAGACTTTCAGGGCAGGCCCGAGGAATTATACCCTACCAGTCACACGTGCAAAAACTGTGTACAAACATAAAAATACAAAAAGTGACAAACATAAGGGCTTAAATAAAAGAAAGTGGGGAGAAGGAAGTGAAAAGGAGAGGTCCTTTCCCCAAGGAGGGAAAGCACCCTTTTCAATGCGGGAGTTACAGACCAATTTCACTACTGAATGAAGATCTGAAGCTCTTCGCTAAGATTTTGGCAAGGCGGGTACAGCAGTACATACCAGGGCTTGTCCATAAAGATCAGGTGGGGTTCGTGCAGATGCGGGAAGCTCGAGATAATATGGTCAAGACCTTGAACCTGATCCATTTGGCCAGTACCTCCCGAACCCCAATAACAAACAAAAAACTGCGCTAATTTAAATAGAGTACATATAAACAAAAATAAATTGTTAAAGGCTGCAGCTGTCGTGTGATAGCACCAAAAAATAAAAATGAATATAGCAAAGCCGCGCCACTAAATAGGTATGCACTAAACACCGTATTAAATATGAGCAAGAGGAGTTAACACATGCAATATATTAATCCAACAGGTTTAGATTATACCAAATAGTCTATGCTGCAAAGTCAATTGATTTGTGCATAAGTGACACATAAAAAATGTCCATCAAACAGCTGAGTGTATGAACCTAGGGGTGATCCCTTCATAGAATGACACACACACAATCGTCCATCAATAGCACCACAGTGAATGTATGAGCCTGGAAGTGATCCCTTCACCGGTTATGCAATGGCTGCTTACCAGAGGCAAGCTCATTAGAGCAGATGGCTATAACCCAGCCACGGCCTTGGCGTCCGGAAGGTCCAGTAGATTCCCACAAACCGGTCTCGCGGCAGGTTAATGAGCGCAACTCATGATTCAACCGTGATGATAATAGAAGAATATACCATAGTGTAATTCCGTATATAAAAAATGTATTGTATAAACAAATATTGTACTCACATGTAGAAAGTTAAAAAACTGCATGTAATAAAGCCGGCCGGCAAACGTTGGAGCGATACCTTCCCCCTATGTGGTGACGTGGGTTATAGCCATCTGCTCTAATGAGCTTGTGGATAAAAATTGTGTAGCGCTAAGTATAGACATATATAAAATAAAATAAAATAAGTCCATATGTTGTATAAAGTATCGGTGAATCGTGAATGAAATCAATAAACACCAGATAGAAAAAAAGTGTCCACACCAAAAACACTGTAAAAAGTGTCCAATGATAATCGACAAAAAGAAAGTGCTCTGTGTAGGCAAATAATGTCCTTAAATGGTATATTGCTTGGTGACAATAGGAGAGAAGACCTTCACCCACTGAAAGAATGGAGGCTTACCGAATTGTATGGACTCTACAAGCAGTATAGACTTGAGAGTCATATGAGCTTTGGAACATCCAACACTGGTCAGGACCTCATCAAGGTGCAGGAAACAAAGATATACATCTACGCCATGGTATGGAAGTAAACTTTTGCTGTTTAAGGCTTGACACTCCGTGAATGTATATGAGGAAACGTTTTGGAGGAATTCAGGATAAAAAAGCGCTTGTAATCATAGCGTGGCGACTCTACCGTCGCCACGCTATGATTACAAGCTCTTTTTTATCCTGAATTTATGTAAGTGCAATACTTATTAAATTTTTTATTTACCTTGACGTTATTACACTATATTGCTCCTTCTTTTCCTCCAAAAATCAAATAAAAGAACGTTGAAAGAGTGAAAAGTGGTCATGTGTGAAACAATGACCAGGCCATCCGGCCAGGAACTAAAATCATTAATAGTACACATAAACACAACATAACTTACAAAATTCCTGCAAAATTGCTACTAAAACATCATTCACATGTGGCATACTAAAGTGTACGCCCATGAAGGGCCATGTTTACCCACACAGGGATGCACAGGTGTTGCATCACCATACAGGAAGTCCCATTTATGTCAATTCTGCGTCGGGACCCTTCGGTGTAAGACAGCTCTATATTAAGATACGTCTCAACTCAACTCAATTGGGATGCAACGGCTGTACAGGCATAGCTGCTGTTCCCAATCTGACATATGTGTATATGTGGGTACATAGCACCGAACACAGACAAAGTAAGCTCAGGGACATGCATGCAGCCCTTCATGGATGTAAAATTGAGAGGATCGGCTCTGTTCGTGCAGGTGCTACATCCAAAATTACATCAATGGGACTGTCCGCACAGATATGCTCAGAACACCTATGCGTTCCTGTAAAGGTACATTGTGTATGCCCTGTGTGAACAAGGCCTTAGGCCCCCTTCACACAAGCACACTGATCGCGTCTGCCTGTCCTTTTTTCAGGCGGGCCCAATCAGACCACCAATTGTTCTCTATGGAGAGGCTGATGTAAATGGACATGTGTCCGTTTACACTCGCCTACATCCAATCCAGTCCAGTCCACTAAAAACAGATGTATGGGGATCCCACTCCCCAGCCATCTAGCAGATCGGAATGGATGGTATCGGATGTAAATGGACAGGCAGTCTGTTTCCCTCTGTCTGCCCTATAGAGAACAGCAGGCTGTGTCCGTGTCCGCTGAGCAGATCTGCTTGACAGAGTCCGCTCCATGTGAAAGGTAGCTAATGAAAATAACGTACGACGCCGCGGCCCCTAAGGGAGGAAGTGAAATTAGATACAGGCATAAGTCAGGTACGTGAACAGAAAAAAATTAAATAAATTGCAAATAAATTTTAAGGATGCACATTAGTGCTGCATGGTGAGGAGTGTAAAATGTGGGTGGAACTCCGCTTTAAGGTATAATGTAAAGAAAGTAAATGCGCTTATCCAGTGCCTATACAGTTGCTAGGACAAGACCCAGCCTCGATCTCTGTAAAGAGCCGCGACCACGGCTCTTTAATCATGTGATCGGCTGTGTCCAATCACAGATAGTCACATGAAAACATGGAGATGCCGGTAATCGGTGCTTCTTGCCTCACACTGACAAAGTGTGTGGTGAGTAGAGCCGATCAGCGGCATCTCCTCGCAGGGGGCATCTACACATGTAATCAGATCACTGATCGTCAATATAGCACCAGAAATGCCAGCAAACAGTGCCAGAAATCAGTGCCCACCAGTACACCCAGTGCCAGCAATCAGTGCCCACCAGTGCCAGCAATCAGTGCCCACCAGTGCCCACAAGTGCCACCAATCAGTGCCCATTAGTGATGCCAGTCAGTGCTGGCTATTAGTGCCACCTATCAGTGCTGCCCATAAATGCCCATCACTGCCCATCAGTGACACCCATCAATGCCCATCAGTGCCCACCAGTGCCACCTATCAGTGCCGCCTGTCAGTGCCACCTATCAGTGACCATAAGTGCTGCATCTTTGTGCCTTCTCATCAGTGCCACCTAATCGGTGCCCATAAGTGCCACCTCATTAGTGCCCATCGGTGCAGTCTATCAGTGCCCATCAGTGCCGCCTCATCAGCGCACATCAGTGAAGTAGAAAAAATACTTATTTACAAAATGTACTGACAGAAACTAAGAAAAACTTTTTCTTTCAAAGTTTTCAGTCTTTTTTTTTTTTTATAAAAAAAAGCCAGCTGTGATTAAAGAGGTTTTGCCTCTTACCAGATGGATTGACCTTTGCAGGTCTAACATTGCCTTTTTGCAGCTTTTTCAATGCAAGCAAAGATCTATGGGATGACACTTCCTTAGCAAATCCAGGCTCTCAGTATGGATGGAAAAACCAAATCTCATTAACATCAAGCTGTGCTAGTAATCCACACTTCAGCTTGTTGTGTCACACATGAAAAAGGAGGAAACAACTCATTGCGCAGACATTCTTAAAAAAAACTATTTATTGGTATATTGACAAAAAAAGCGTGAACTACGTGTATGATCACAGGGTGATGCTGTGGATACACAAGTAACAGTGTGCCAATGTCCGGGTATTGTTTCAAAGAAATTAGTATAAAAATATGGACTTTGTAGGCACACGTATATATTTGGTAAAAAATTTAAGTTTTTAATTGGATAAAGTTAAAACCATTGTATACAAGCCAAAACCATAAAGTTAAGTGACCTCAGGGGACTCTCATAACACTTTTAATACATGTACATATACCACATATAATGAGAGCAAAGATTTGAAGCATGTAAAATTATGTAAATTCAATGGTTGTTTGAATATGTGGAAAGGCTGAGTCATATTCAGAGGCTGCTCAGGGAAAATCACTCTACATGTTGCGCGCGTTGATGCGCTTCTTCAGGAGCTAAAAACGATAATGCAGAAAAACGCTAACAAACGCTACAAAACGATATTAACCACTTGACCACTGGGCACTTAAACACCCTTAATAACCAGACCAATTTTTAGCTTTCGGTGCTCTCACATTTTGAATGACAATAACTCAGCCATACAACACTGTAACCAAATGAAATTTTTGTCCTTTTTTTCCCACAAATAGAGCTTTCTTTTGGTGGTATTTAATCACCTCTGCAGCTTTTATTTTTTTCGCTATCAATGAAAAAAGAACGCAAATTTTGTAAAAAAAAGAATTTTTCTTCATTTCTATTATAAAATGTTGCCAAAAAGTTTTTTTTATTCATACATTTGGCCTAAAATGTATACTGCTACATATCTTTGGTAAAAAAAAAAATTTGGATATTTTTTGGTCTGGGTGAAAGTTATAGGGTCCACAAGCTATGGTACCAATTTCTCAAAATTGATTGATTTGATCACACCTGATGTACTGACAGCCTCTCACATTTCTTGAACATGCCAGAAAAGTACAAACCCCCCAAATGACCCCTCTTTGGAAAGAAGACATTCCAAGGTATTTAGAAATGAGCATTGTGAGTATTTTGAAGTTGTCATTTTTGTCATTTTTTCCCACAATTCTTTGCAAAATCAAGATTTATTTTATTTTAATTTTTTTCACAAAATGTTCATATTAGCGGGTTATTTCTCACACACAGCATATGCATACCACAAATTACACCCCAAAACACATTCTGCTATTCCTCCCGAGTATGGCGATACCACATGTGTGAGACTTTTACACAGCGTGGCCACATACAGAGGCCCAACATGCAGGGAACGCCATCAGGCGTTCTGGAACACCCAGACCAATTCTGACATTCCTCTCCTACATGTAAAAATCATCATTTATTTGCTAGAATATTACATAGAACCCCAAAACATTATATATGCTTTTTTAGCAAAGAGCAAAGAGTAAATATAAATACTACAGAAATGAGTTATAAATGTTGGCAAGATGGTACATAACACCAGATAAAGCACATAAATACCAATCAGGAAAAACACCACTTTGTTGGTGAGGATGTAAATTGGTGGGAACCATGGCATATTTATCGTGGGAATGACCAACAATAAAGGAATACTGGAGGGAGGTGTTGCAACAGATTACAAATAGAGATATCCCTGAAGATCCATGGTTTTGTTTATTTCATGGTTCAAAAAGTTAATTAAAACAATATAAGAATGCGGTGATACCGCACTTGCAGTAAAAAGGTTGATACCACCATATTGGCAAGAACCAGAGAGCCCTACAATAAGGGATTGGGTTAACCACTTCAGCCCTGGACCATTTGGCTGCCAAATGACCAGGCCACTTTTTGCAATTCAGCCCTGCTTCGCTTTAACTGACATTTGCGCGGTCGTGCGACGTGGCTCCCAAACAAAATTGACGTCCTTTTTTCCCACAAATAGAGCTTTCTTTTGGTGGTATTTGATCACCTCTGCGTTTTTTTTTTTTTTTTTTTTTCAAAAAGTGTTTATTTGAGTTTTCAGAAAAAAAAAAAATAAAACATTTGATACATACAATGCAGTGAATAAATGCAACTCGACATAGGTAAAACAGGGAAGGGGGGCGGGGAAGAAGTGCAAAAAGAAGAGGGGGTAGGACATGAGGGAAGGTGCCAGATATTGCCTGCCCCCTGGAGGGGAGGAAGATATAAAAGACTAGCCCTACTGGGTCTGAACTGGTGGGATCTGAGAGACAGTCTAGTAGGGGGGATCAGGCGTTCAGTAAATTGCAAAAAGCAAAATATCACTGCTATGACATACAAAAATAAAAGAATAAGAACAACAAGAAAAAAAAAAAAACAGTTGCAAGTCCTGCTAAGCGGAGGGGTAGGGGGAGCTAAAGGGGGAGGGAGAGGCGGGGGGGAGGAAGGGGAGCACCTAGAAGTTGCACATTTAGTGACTGGGTGGGGGGAGGGTGGAGGGGGGGGTGACATCCAGGGTATCGGATGGTATCAGGATGAAGTGGTGGATTGAGCATCAGGGGGTGGGTGACCGTCCGGGGGTCCATGGGGAGGGGGTTTGAAGTATGAAAAGGAGTAGTGTTCAAATGCGATCAAATCATCCTGGGAAAGCGCTGAGTCCATAAAAGAATGCCAGATCGAGAGGAAGCGAGACTTAGCAGTGGCTTGTTTGAAGTCCGTGGTGGCTCGTTCTCTGTGGAGGAGAAGAAGGAGGTCGTGCGTGACCTGGGTGATGGATGGGGGTTGAGAGGAGATCCAATTTCTGAGGATTGCCCTGCGTGCGACAAGAAAACAAGTCAATGGCCATTGCTTGCTGGTTTGTGAGGTAGGTGCCGTGGTTGAGGCGGAGGAGACATCTTGTTGTGACCTCTGGAGCAGTAGTGGGTCCCAGTAGCCGAATATGAGGAGAAGGGGGTCTTTGGGTAGCTTCATTAGAGTGATCTTAAAGGTGTATGCCAGAACCTGGTCCCAGAAGGCTGAGATGAATGAGCATGACCAAAAACGGTGTGCCAGGGATGGCTTCGGATGGTGGCACAGAGGGCAGATAGGACCGTCTGGATCTTGTGATGAGTAAAGGAAGGGGATGTGTGCTCGGTGGACAATTTTCAGCTGGGTTTCTCTCCAAATTTCGTTCGGGGTGATGCGTTGAACTGTGTTGAGGCCTTGTAGCAACTTGGGTATCAGATCGTCGACTGGGAAGTCCTTTCCCCAATTGGAAGCAGACGTTGCGGATAAGGGGGATGCGGATTCGCTGAGTAGGGGCTTGTATATGTCTGAGATTTTGTAGGCGCCTTCTGAGAGAAGTCGATCAGCAAAAGTAAGAGAGAAGTGTTTGCGTGGCTCAGTGCAGGAGGAACGTAGGTAGTTGGCACATTGCCAGTAATGGAAGACATGAGAGTTGGGTAATCCGAAAGTCTCTGCCGTGGTTGCGAAGGGTAGGATTCGGCCTGTTGAGGGGTCACATAAGGAGGTGAAGAGTGTAAGCCCCTTTTCCTGCCACAGTCTGAAGGGTTTATGGTCAAGTCCCGCTGGGAAGCTCGGGTTGCCTTGGATGGTGAGATGACGGGACACATAGGGGGACAGTCCAAGGAGTTTTCTGGTTTCCCTCCAGGCGATGACAGTGTCCCTAAGTATCAGGTTATGTTGGAGCGGGGGGGGAATCGATTTCCATCTGCAGTGTAGTAGCGCCACTAGGGAGAAGGGGTGGGCCATATCTGATTCGAGGGCGTAGTTTGAGTATCGGGAGGAACGTGATATCCAGTCCAAGCTGGTTCTCAGTAAACATGCTAAATTATACAGTCTAACATTTGGGAGACTAACTCCGCCCTCGCGTCTGGGGAGAAAGAGTTTTTTCATAGCTATGCGTGGTCGCTTACCGTGCCAGATAAATTTAGAGATAGCCGATTCAATGAGCTTGATGTCCTTATGGCGGAGCAGTAGAGGGATAGTCTGCATCGGGTACAGCAGTCTGGCAAAGCTGACCATTTTTACTAGGTGGCATCTCCCCAGAAGCGAGAGCGGCAGATCCGACCAGTTCGTCAATTCCTGAGAGATTTTATTGATCAAGGGGGGGTAGTTCAAGTGGTACAGGGAGGAGGGTAGCTTGAAAATTTTTATGCCGAGGTAGGTGATGTGTGATGTGGCGACAGAAAAGATGGAGTGTCGTGTCCACGGGGGATCGGGGCGGGAGCCTAAAGGGAGGATTTCACTTTTGGAGTAATTTATTCGTAGGCCAGAGCATGCACGGAAATTGTCGAATATGGTTTTAATGGTGAGCATATCAGAAGAGGGGTCTGTCGAAAAAATAAGGACATCGTCCGCAAAGAGGGAGGATCGTAATTCATGGGCGCCGCATTTTATACCGTGGAGGGGGGCCACTTGGGTGAGGTGTCTGGATAGGGGTTCCAGGGCTAGGTTGAAAAGGAGGGGGGACAGAGGGCAACCCTGGCGCGTCCCCTTGTGAAGCCGAAAGTCCTCCGAAAGTATTCCGGCAGCCACCACTTTTGCCGACGGGGATGCGTACATCGCCTTAATGAGGTGACAGAAAGGCCCGGAGAAACCCATTTTCGCCATAGACAGGGAGAGCCAGTCGAAGCTGACATTGTCGAAGGCTTTCTCCGCGTCTAGGGTAATGATGGCATAGTCCCCATCCGGGTGTTGCTTGGCGTGTTCCAGGGCCAGCATCACTTTCCGGATGTTTAGGCAAGCTGTTCTCCCCTTCACAAATCCTGATTGTGCCGGATGGATTAAGGAGGGGATAATGTCGGCGAGCCTATTGGCGATGATTTTGGAGAGGATTTTTACGTCTAGGTTCAGTAAAGATATCGGTCTGTACGAGCCAGGGTTAAGGGGGTCTTTGCCTTTTTTAGAGAGAAGTTTAACAATGGCCTGGTTGCCGGAGGGAAGATAAGGGCCGCCGGACCACACGCCGCTATATACTTTGTGAAGGGTGGGTTCTACTATACTTTGCAGGGTCTTGTAAAATTCGCCTGTGAAGCCGTCTGGGCCCGGGGCTTTAGAGGGGGTAAGTTTACGAATGGTGTTAGATACCTCGGCCAGGGAGATCGGGGCATTAAGGGCTTCTAGCTGAGAGGGGGAGATTTCGGGGATGGCCAGGTTGTCTAGGAAGGTGACTGCCGCGTTTCTATCAAAGGGGTCCGCCGCATACAGTGTACTGTAGTACTGAAGCATTGCTTTGTTAATAGCCGGTGGTGAGGTGTGGATCACTCCGGTGGAGTCCCGTAAGGATGTGATATGAGTGGGGGTAAAGGGGCCCTTGCATAGTCTGGCGAGTAATTTGCCGGATTTGTTCCCGAATTTATGAAGAGTGGCATCTAAAGTGGCCCTTTTGATTGTTTCTAGCGTGTCTGCCCAGGTATCAAACGATCGTTTAGCTGCGTGCCATTCATCTCTGTTGGTGGGGGAGTCGGACAAGTAAAGAGTTCTTTGAGCTTGATGCAAACGTGAGCTGGCCAATTTATACCGAGATAGAGCATTACGCTTGAAAGAGGCTGCATAGGATATGATCTGACCCCTGAGGAACGCCTTCCCGGCGTCCCAAAAGAGGTTAGGGTCTTCCGTGTGGGGGGCATTCGCCGAGGAGTATTCCTCCCAGGCTTTTTTCATAAAAAGTTGAAAGTCAGAATGGTTGTGAAGGTATGAAGGGAAGCGCCATATCTTTGGGTGGGGGGGAAGGTCCAAGTTGTTTAACGAGACCAATATCGGGGCATGGTCAGACACAGCGATGTCAAGTATATCTGTGGTCGATATCAAGGGGATCAAGTCGTCCGATGCAAAGAAATAGTCTATTCTGGTGAAGACTGCATGGGGGTTGGAGTAGAATGTAAATTCCCTGTCCGTGGGATGGGATAGTCGCCAGATGTCACGGAGATGGAGGGAATCCATAGTGGATGCGAAAGGTGAGGGATTGGAAGTGACCGTTACCGGGTTAGACCGTCTGGGAGAGGACCTGTCATCTATATGGTGTAGGGTGTCATTAAAGTCACCTCCGATCAGGTGGGGGAGTTGTGTATTTTGTAGTAGCCACGAGGACAGCTCGCGGTAAAAGGCCTTACCCGGGTTGTTAGGGGCATAGATATTAGAGATGACCAGTTCCTTACTACCTATCCTAACGTGCGCCGACAGAAATCTGCCATGGGTATCGGAGTTAACTGCAAGAACCGAACAAGGGAGGTTTTTGTGGATCAGTAGGAGAACGCCAGCCTTACGGTCGACGGCTTCTGAGCCCAGGACCGTGCCTACCCATAGTTTTTTCATGCGTGAGAAGTCGGGAGCCGACAGATGCGTCTCCTGGAGTAGGGCTACATCTGTTTTGAGTCGTTTTAGGTGTCTGAGGATTTTCATCCTCTTGTTTGGGGATCTAAGTCCCTTTACGTTCCATGAAATCACTTTCATGTAATGGGCGTGGGAAAGGGGGTCTGAGATGTATTTGTAGGAAAAGCACCGTATATGTGGGGGTTGAGAGGAGTCACCATATTAGGAGAGGGTAGGGGGTGAATGTCACTGGAGGATTGACGGGTTAAAGGCAGAGGTGCGTTGGTACCGGAGGGAGAGGGAGGGGAGGCGAAAGGAATTAGGGGGGCAGCTAGGGGAGAAATCAGCGAGAACAACAAGAACAACATAACCAGACATAAGAGCTTCACTTTTTTCCACATGGAGTCACTGTATGAGCCGGCTCCCATGCCACGACTCTGTTATCATGGGGCACAGGAGTACAGAGTAAAGAGCAAGGTGACATGCGGCTAAGAAAAAAAAAGAAAAAGGCAGCATACTGGGCAGAGGGAAATAAACTTCCGGGGTACATACAGTGATGCCAAGGGACGCCATGGAATGGGAGGTTGCATAAATATAATAGCTGGTAGGCACGTACATATTAACTGGTGGGCAACCGGGAGGGGGGAACATGGTTGGCGTAAATGTATTTAAAACAACCTAACACAGGGGAGAGATAACAGGAGAAAAAAAAAAAAAAGAAAACATCAATAACAAGAATGGCGAAGATGAGCCTGCAAAGGAAAACGTTAGATGAGGGCAACGAAAGTCATTTCACATAGGCTACCTGACCGGTGGGAGGGGAAGTGCAGATCACCTGCCGATCGTAGGTCTAGGAAGTTCAAGAGCAGACCCGGCCTAGCGAGGGTGCCCAAAGAGGTTGGCTTGAGTGGGTCAGAGGAGAATAGCCAGGGGAGAGTTCCACTTTGAAAACACATCATCTCGTGGTGGGTCGGGTTGGGTCCACTCCTGTGGTCTTGAAGCGCTTAGGAGAGTCTTTTCTGGGGCTCCTTTGATCCAAGGGGCGGTTGAGTGGTGGGGCTTTGGATGGCGTCTGAGGAAGGTGGTGTGATTGCCGCGACCTCAGGAAAGCTTCGGCTTCAGATGGGTCTTGAAAGGATAGCTGGTCCCCGTTCGGGGCCCTGAGACGGAGTATGGCTGGAAAGGCTAGCGTGAATTTAATTTGTTGTTTAAAGAGTTCTGTGCAGATCTGTTGGAATGCTTTGCGTTTCTTTGATACTTCTATAGAGTAGTCAGCAAACACGAGAATTTTCATGCCGTCTATCTGTAGCTGACGGGCTTGACGGAAGGTGTGTAGTATGAGGGATTTATCAGCATAGTTGAGGTACTTGGCAATTATCGGGCGCGGAGATTTGCGTTCCGAGTTGAAGGCACCCATGCGGTGGGCGCGTTCTACCAAGCATGGGCCTGGGAGGCCTAGCGCTTCTGGGATGCGGTGAGAGCAGAGATCTTGGAGGGCAGATGTTTGAAGTGATTCCGGGACCCCCACGTACCTAAGGTTGCTCCTCCTGGATCTGTTCTCCAGGTCATCTAACTTTTGAAGGATATATTGGTTTGTCTTATCCTGTGCATGTTCCAGGGCCTGTGACTGATAGAGGTCCTCTTCTGCGCTGGACAAGCGGTGCTCCAGTTCATTTAATCTGGAGCCATGTTCCCCCAGTTGAGCCTTGATTTGCGCCATCCCTGCGTTCACGGCCCTCTCCACAGATGCTGCGATCATGGGGTTCAGCAGGGCAGCAACGGCCTGAGCGATGCGCTCTGTGGTGTTATCCCCCATGTTATCCCCCATGTCCTGAGCAGTGTGTGCCTGAGGGGTTGGAGGGGGGGAGGTGTCGCCGCTTACCTCCATCGCCGCCGTCGGCGTTGCGGACCGCGGAGCGGAGCAGGCCGAGACCGGGGCCTCGATTTGTGGCGTGGCCGGCGGCGGCTGTAGCGTCTGGGCCGTTTGGGCGCGAGCGCCCGTTTTTTCCAGGAATCGGTCCATGGGTGCTGGGAGACGTGCCCAGAGGTGGAGGAGAGGTTGTAGGGCTCCTAGAGCCGGTTTTATAGGCAGGATTCGGTCGTGCTGCGGGAGCTGCAGTGAAGGGCAGCTACTCCATGCGGCGCCGGAACCGGAAGTCCTCTGCGGTTTTAATTGTTTGCTCTTTAAACAAAAATAGAGCTTTTTGCTTTAATAAATATCCCCATTTTTTTTCAAAAAAGCAAATTTTTCCTCAGTTTAGGCCGATACGTATTCTTCGACATATTTTTGGTAAAAAAAAAAAAATCGCAATAAGCGTATATAGATTGGTTTGCGCAAAAGTTATAGCGTCTACAAAATAGGGGATAGATTTATGGCATTTTTATTATAATTCATTTTTTTTACTTGTTATGGCGTCAATCTGCGATTTTTATCGTAACTGCGACATTATGGTGGACACATTGGACACTTTTGGCACTATTTTTGGACCATTCACATTCATACAGCGATTAGTGCTAAAAATGCACTGATTACTGTGTAAATGTTACTGGCAGTGAAGGGGTTAACCAGTAGGGGCACTGAAAGGTTAAGTGTGTCCTAAGAAGTGATTCTAACTGTTAGGCTGCATACACACGATCGAACATGTCCGCTGAAACTGGTCCGCAGACCAGTTTCAGCGGACATATCCGATCGTGTGTACGGCCTAGCGAACAGGTTTCCAGCGGACAAAAGTTTTAAAACATGCTTTAAAACTTGTCCGCTGGAAACCTGTCCGTCGGACATGTCCGCTGGTTAGTACGCCTAACCAGCGGACTGAAATCCCCCGAATGCGTCGAATGGATTCGACGCATGTGTGGAAGTATTTTACTTCCTTGTTTGCGGACGTCGCGGCGACAACGTCACCGCCACGTCACCGTGTTCTCTGTCCGTGGGGATTTTGGTTTGATGGTGTGTACACACCATCAGACCAAAAGATCCCCGGAGACATGTCCGATGAAAACGGTCCGCGGACCGTTTTCATCAGACATGTCTCCTCGTGTGTACGCAGCCTTAGCAGCGTGGATTTCTGTGGCACATCACTGATCACTGCTCCCGATGAGCAGGAACAGATGATCAGTGCTGTGTCACTAGGCAGAATAGGGAGATGTCTTGTTTACAAAGACATCACCCCATTCTGCCATTCCATGACCCAATCGCAGGACAATGGCGGACATTCCTTTAGGGTCACTAAAGGAAAAAAATGTGTTTGCTGAAATGACTGTTTACAGCAGTGGTCTCAAAGTACCGCCCCCGCGGGCCATTTGCGGCCCGCGGACTGGTTAAAAATGGCCCGCAGGCAGGGCGGGGGGGTGCCGCGGAAGTGGGGGGAGTAGATTTCCTTCACATGCAGAGTAGCGCAGGAAGCGTCTCTGTCATAAGTTCACTTCTCAGTCTCACGCTGCTGCTTCTCCCTGCCCCCCGGCGGCCCCCCCTCTCTTCTCGTCCAATCACAAAAGTTAACTGATTCCTTTTAAAAATTTATTAAAAATGGATAAAAATCAATCATATAATGTGCCTGCAGTTTAGTTTCACTTTTAAACTGGTTTCATGTTTCTGTGAAGTAGAGAGACACACGGAACAAAAACAAACAAATCCAGGGCAGTGTTTTGTTTTTAAAATGAATCTGATTAGTTCTGAGGAGTTTTAGACACACAGTAATGACAGCTTGGACCACAGTGAAAAGCTGCCATGAGATTTTTCATAAGGAGCCAGACAAGCAAGAAGTGTGTAGATCAGAGCAGAATTACAGCAACTTCAAACCAAAAACGAATACTGAGGACATGAAACCAGGACTGCAGAAAGGTAAAGGAAGCTATTTAGCTAAAAAAAAATCCTTTAGTGATCCTTTAAGAATACAAGGAAATATGCTAAAAGGAAAGGAGAAGGAAGGAAAGGGAACACAATTAAGGAGAGGGAATTGTGAGACAAGTAATTGTAAAAATGTTGGTAATATTTGATTTTATGTATTTGGTATACTGGGAAAATGTACAAAGATATATAAAAAAAAAAGATGGTAAGCTACCATGTATCACTTTTTTTAAATGTAGATTCTACATGCATACGTACGTTCCAATTTCATAACAATTTCCTACTATAGTGTTATCCTTTGTTTATGCCAGGGAGGTTTCGCACATTATTGTCTGTGTTGCATGGAGGCACAAAAAGAAATAAAGATTCCATCAGAGGTAAAGCCTGCTGGAGAAATACCAGAGAATAATCAGTCCTAACAGGTCTGGATGTCCACCAGCAGAACTTTTGGCACAAGATTTGACACAAAGTGCCTTCTGTACACTGAAGGGAGCACAAGGGGTGTGGAAACTCAGCCATCCGCCACCTGAAAAGCAACAGTGACCTGGCAACTTTGACCTTCACTGATTCCAGGGGATCATTTTTTTTTCTGTGATTTTTTATCTGTAATGTAATCATAACACTCACAATAATGCCATTCTCCTCACAGAAATCTGCTTCTTTATGACATTAAACAATTTACTAGAGTGCACCTTTGGCAATTTCAGACATTGTCCCCAAGCCTTTATACCAGGCACACTGGTGTCTATCTTGTCTTGTATGCTGGTCATGTGGTACGACCCCAGCAAATATATTCAACGTGTTTCATACATTTACAAGACTTGCTTCATTAACCACTTAAGCCCTGGACCAAAATGCAGGTAAAGGACCTTGCCCCTTTTTGCGATTCGGCACTGCGTCGCTTTAACTGACAATTGCGCGGTCGTGCGACGTGGCTCCCAAACAAAATTGGCGTCCTTTTTTCCCCACAAATAGAGCTTTCTTTTGGTGGTATTTGATCACCTCTGCGGTTTTTATTTTTTGCGCTATAAACAAAAATAGAGCGACGATTTTAAAAAAAAATGCAATATTTTTTACTTTTTGCTATAATAAAAATCCCCCAAAAATATATAAAAAAACATTTTTTTTCCTCAGTTTAGGCCGATACGTATTCTTCTACCTATTTTTGGTAAAAAAAATCGCAATAAGTGTTTATCGGTTGGTTTTCGCAAAATTTATAGCGTTTACAAAATAAGGAATAACTTTATTGCATTTTTATTAATTATTTTTTTTTTACTACTAATAGCGGCGATCAGCGATTTTTTTTGTGACTGCGACAATATGGCGGACACTTCGGACAATTTTGACACATTTTTGGGACAATTGTCATTTTCACAGCAAAAAATGCATTTAAATTTGCATTGTTTACTGTGGAAATGACAGTTGCAGTTTGGGAGTTAACCACAGGTGGCGCTGTAGGGGATGTGTGGCTGTGCTTTGTTTACAACTGTAGGGGGGTGTGGCTGTAGGTGTGACGTCATCGATCGCGTCCCCCTATTACAGGGATGACGCGATCGATGCTACGGCCACAGAGAAGCACGGGGAAGCCGTGTGTACACACGGCTCTCCCCGTTCTTCCGCTCCAGGGACGGATCGCCGCACTGCAGCGGCGATCGGGTCCGCGAATCCCGCGGTCCCGGTCCCGGAGCTTATATACGTTGATGTGCCCAGCCGTGCCATTCTGCCGACGTAAATGTGCAGTAGGCGGTCCTTAAGTGGTTAAAGGGGTTGTAAAGGTTTGTTTTTTATTTTCTAAATAGGTTCCTTTAAGCTATTGCATTGTTGATTCACTTATCTTTTCCTTTGATTTCCCTTCTAAATGTTTTTTTCTTTGTCTGAATTTCTCACTTCCTGTTCCTCCTCAGTAAGCTTTCCACCATAATCCGAGCCGTTCTGGCTGGGGGTTAGTCAGTATGCTCGCCCCCTCCCTTGGGACTACATCCCTGCGGGGAGACGCTGTGAGCACCCCAGAAACGTTTCACAAATATTATAAAAACTTTTTTTCAAATCTCTTCTGCAGTCTTATTATATGAGTGTGAAACTGTTTCTAGGTACCTGAAAAGTTCTTTGCTTCCCTACATTTTTTAATTATTGTGGCATTACTATTTGGATGTTGCACCCTTTACCAATAGTTACATAGTTACATAATAGGTAAGGTTGAAAAAAAGACACAAGTCCATCCAGTCCAACTTGTCTGTGTGCGCTTCTATGCCAATATTACATTGTACATCCCTGTATGTTGTGGTCGTTTAGGTGCTTATCTAATAGTTTTTTTAAATTACCGATGCTCCCTGCTGATCCCACTGCTTGTGGATGAGAATTCCACATTCTTACTGGTCTTACTGTAAAGAATTCTCTATGCAGTTTCCAGTTAAGTCACTTTTCCTCAAATTCTTGTAAATGGCCGCAAGTCTTTTTAAATGCCCGAATGACGGCTACAGAGCGGGTCTGAATATCCAACCCGCCGTTTTTTGACGGCCGTCCCTTTGGGCGTTCCCAGCGCGCGCTCCAGAGCACGCAGAGGGCTCTGTGTTGGCCATGCCCCTTGGACACAGCCAATCACAGATAGCGGCAAACGGCCAATCAGAGTGGCCGTTTGCGATGCGATCTGTGCGGCGAATGAGAGATGATCTCATATGTAAACATATGAGATCATTTGATCTCATATGTAAACATATGAGATCATCTCTCATTGCCGTTTTACACAGAGACAGCGTCCTGTCTCTGGAGAGGAGACCGATCTGTGTTCCTTATACATAGGGACACAGATCGGTCACCTCCCCAGTCACCCCCCCTCCCCCCCACAATTAGAACACTATGTAGGGAATACATTTAACCCCTTTCTCACCCCCTAGTGTTAATCCCTTCAATGCCAGTCACATTTATATAGTAATTAGTGTATATTTTTAGCACTGTTCGTAGTATAAATGTGAATGGCTCCAAAAATGTGTCAAAAGTGTCCGATGTGTCCGCCATAACATCGCAGTCCCAATAAAAATCGCAGATCGCCGCCATTTCTAGTAAAAAATAAATAATACAAAATAATAATTCTGTCCCCTATATTGTAAGCGATATAACTTTTGCGCAAACCAGTCGCTTATTGCGATTTTTTTTTTTTTTACCAAAAAATGTAGAAGAATACATATCGGCCTAGACTGAGAAAAAAAAATGTGTTTATTTTTTTTTTTTTTAAATTGGGCTATTTATTATAGCAACAAGTAAAAAATATTGTATTTTTTTTTCAAAATTGTCGCTCTTTTTTGTTTATAGCGCAAAAAATAAAAACCGCACAGGCGATCAAACACCACCAAAAGAAAGCTCTACTTGTGGGGAAAAAAGGACGTCAATTTTGTTAGGGAGCCACGTCGCACGATCGCGCAATTGTCAGTTAAAGCGACACAGTGCCGGAAGCTGAAATTTCACCTGGGCAGGAGGGGGGTATATGTGCCCAGTAAGTAGGATTTTTTTAATTTTTGTTTTTAATTTAAAAATTATTAAAATCACTGCTTTAAAAAAAAATGAAAAATTCCTTTAAATATTGTACTTGCTGGGTGTCTATACGTGTGATAACGTCTTTAAATAGCACAATCACCTGCCTGCCAGTAAATTAGGAATAGCAGATCTAGCTAAGCTATACAGTGTATAAATATATGTACAACTCCTAGGGATGTATATATATCCTCTACACACTGTAAATTAAGCTAAACTGACTAGCCTGCCTGCCTGTTCTATCTAGCTATATAAAAAGACTATCTCTCTGTCTCTATGACTGCTCTCATTACCAACCGCAACACACTACACAAGGCCACCCAGCAGGCGGCCTTATATAGTGTGGGGCGTGTGCTAAAGCCCTGAGCCATAATTGGCCAAAGCCACCCAGGCTTTGGCCAATTATGGCTCTTCATTTTTTGTGTGCTGTGATTGGCCAAGCATGCAGGGTCATAGTGCATGTTTGGCCAATCATCAGCGCGCAATGCCGCAGTGAATTATGGGCCGTTGCGTGTCTTTTGAATTTGGCGCGAACGACCCGTTTTGTTCGAATTTCGTCGAACGTACGAACAAACAATGTTCGAGTCAAACATACGTTCGTATCGAAAACGGAGCTCATCCCTACTGAGGACCGGAGCCTAGAACTGGACAACATAATCTAGGTGCAGCCGGACCAGAGTCTTGTTGAGTGGGAGAATTATCATTTTATCTCTGGAATTAATTCCCTTTTTAATGCTTGCCAATATTCTATTGGCTTTGCTTGCACCAGCTTGGCATTGCATGCCATTGTTGAACCTACCATCTACTAGGACCCCCAGGTCATTTTCCATCCTAGATTCCCCCAGAGTAGGGATGAGCTTTGTGTTCGAGTAAAACTCACGTTCGACTCAAACATCGTATGTTCGATCGTTCGTCGAATTACAAATGTTATGGGCCGTTCGTGCCAAATTCGAGTCACGGCCCATAATCGCATCGCAGTGCATTGCTGGCTGATGATTGGCCAAGCACGCACTATGACCCGCATGCTTTGGCCAATCACAGCGCGCAAAAAACGGAGAGCCATAATTGGCCAAAGCCAGGGTGACTTTGGCCAATTATGATTTAGGGGGTTTAGTACACGCCCCACACTATATAAGCCTGGAAGTCGGCCTTGCGTAGTGTGTTGCGGTGGTTAAAACAGAGAGAGACAGATAGAGAGTGTATTTTTTTGGAGTTAGATAGAGCAGGCAGGCAGGCAGGCTAGTCAGTTAGAGTTACAGTGTGTAGAGGATATATATTCATCACAGGTGTTGTATATATATATATTTATACACTGTATTGAGTTTAGCTAGATCCGCTTTTCCTAATATACTGACAGGCAGGCAGGTCATTGTGCTAGCTGCCGTATTTTCACGTGTACTGTATCCTCTGCACAGTGTGCACCTAAATCTATGTGAATACAATTGCTGTTGTTCTCATATTAATACCACAGGCAGTGGCTGATCAGCAAGTATTCTCACTTGGTGTACTGTGTCCTCTGCACAGTGTGCACCTAAAGCTATGTGAATACAATTACTGTTGTTCTCAAATTAATACCACAGGCAGTGGCTGATCAGCAAGTATTCTCACATGGTGTACTGTGTCCTCTGCACAGTGTGCACCTAAAGCTACGTAAATACAATTGCTGTTGTTCTCATATTAATACCACAGGCAGTGGCTGATAAGCAAGTATTTTCACTTGGCGTACTGTGTCCTCTGCACAGTGTGCACCTAAAGCCACGCGAATACAATTGCTGTTGTTCTCATATTAATACCACAGGCAGTGATTGATCAGCAAGTATTTTCACTTGGTGTACTGTGTCCTCTGCATAGTGTGCACCTAAAGCTACGTGAATACATTTGCTGGTGTTCTCATATTAATGGAAAAGGAACCCACAGGGGGCTGACGCTGCGCTAATCAAAGTTGGTTACCAATGATAGGGTTGAAAATAAGCAGCTGGCACAAAAATCGTGTACAACAATCAAAAAGACATAAAAAATAAAAAGGAATGCAGCGCTAAAATTATTATAAAGAAATTGCAATGATACAACAATGTGAAAACAAACTTCTAAGTCCAATCAAGGAAAATGTGAAACACACTTTGCTAGAAACCAGGCAAATCACCAGCATACAGGAATTACAATTAAGAGCTCCTGGAGTGAATTATTCTCAATAGTGAAAAATTAATGAGCTGAGCTAGACAAAAATATTAATCATAGTGAATAATAACTAAAGGTGATTACCAATACATAAAAAATAAATAAAAAATAAAATAAAATAAATAAAAACAAAAAATCACAATAATTAGGAATCTCTAGTAGTGATCATTGTGAGATCTAATAAAAAGTCCAGTGATAGTTCTTCATAGATTGTGATGTGAAGAGAAGGAGAAAAAATGCCAGGTATATTCCAATAACACTCAGATGAGGAAGAAAAAGAAAACACCAAAAAACATATGTGGTAAGATTGCCTGCTTACCGCAAAGAAAGACTGTTTTGCACAAGCCTTTTGAAGCACAGGGACATCCGTTCTCCCCACAACCAAACAGCATGAATCCAAATTGACTTTCAGCAATGGCTCCAGGAAGGGTACATGGATGGTAAATAATGAAAAGGGAGACTCTCATAGCGTATAACGTATAAACAAAGGAGAGATTTAATAGATAATGCACTTACATCTATTCGATGAAAAAACGGCATGTAACAATTTCGATCCAAGAACGGCATATAACAATTTCGATCCAAGATCCGATACCTCTCGCTAGTCGAAAAACTCAGCCTGCGTACAGGACAGAACGCGATGATGTCATGGCACCCTACGTACGTTTCGTCACGATGGGACTTCTACGCGTTCTGTACAGGACAGAACGCGATGATGTCACGGCACCCTACGTACGTTTCGTCACGATGGGACTTCTACGGGGGATTAGCGGGACGTACGTAGGGTGCCGTGACATCATTGCGTTCTGTTCTGTACGCAGGCTGAGTTTTTCGACTAGCGAGAGGTATCGGATCTTGGATCGAAATTGTTATATGCCGTTCTTGGATCGAAATTGTTACATGCCGTTTTTTCATCGAATAGATGTAAGTGCATTATCTATTAAAGCTCTCCTTTGTTTATACGTTATACGCTATGAGAGTCTCCCTTTTCATTATTTACCATCCATGTACCCTTCCTGGAGCCATTGCTGAAAGTCAATTTGGATTCATGCTGTTTGGTTGTGGGGAGACCGGATGTCCCTGTGCTTCATAAGGCTGGTGCAAAACAGTCTTTCTTTGCGGTAAGCAGGCAATCTTACCACATATGTTTTTTGGTGTTTTCTTTTTCTTCCTCATCTGAGTGTTATTGGAATATACCTGGCATTTTTTCTCCTTCTCTTCACATCACAATCTATGAAGAACTATCACTGGACTTTTTATTAGATCTCACAATGATCACTACTAGAGATTCCTAATTATTGTGATTTTTTGTTTTTATTTATTTTATTTTATTTTTTATTTATTTTTTATGTATTGGTAATCACCTTTAGTTATTATTCACTATGATTAATATTTTTGTCTAGCTCAGCTCATAAATTTTTCACTATTGAGAATAATTCACTCCAGGAGCTCTTAATTGTAATTCCTGTATGCTGGTGATTTGGCTGGTTTCTAGCAAAGTGTGTTTCACATTTTCCTTGATTGGACTTAGAAGTTTGTTTTCACATTGTTGTATCATTGCAATTTCTTTATAATAATTTTAGCGCTGCATTCCTTTTTAGTTCTCATATTAATACCACAGAATATTAGCTCCAACTAGAGTATCTGTGAGGAGTTGCAGTGTTGTGGCACCAACACCAGTGCCTAAGGCCCAATTTTTCTGCCCCTGTTTAACAGGGGTGTGTAATTAAAATTTTTGATACTTTGCAGCAGGGCTCATTAGTGTGCTCCAACTAAAGTATCTGTGAGGGGTTGCTGTGTTGTGGAACCAGTGCCTAAGGCCCAATTTTTCTGCCCCTGTTCAACAGGGGCATGTAATTACAATTATTAATCTAATATTTCACAGCAGGGCCCATTCCTGTGCCCACCAAGAGTAACTGTGAGGGCTTACAGTATTGTGGCACCAGCACAGAGGCCTAACTTTTCTGCCCCTGTTCAACAGGGGCATGTAATTACAATTCTTGATCTAATATTTAACAGCAGGGCCCACTGCTGCACCCACCAAGAATAACTATGAGGACTTACAGTGTTGTGGCACCAGGGCCAGCACCAAATTAATTGACCTGTGATCGCTGTTTCCTAAGTTGCCCCTTATTTCCACATCTGTGATCAAGCCTGTATTGTTAGTAATCAGTAGGTCTAGTAATGCATTGTTTCTTGTTGGTGCATTTACCATCTGACCTATGAAATTGTCCTGTAAGACATTTAGGAAATGGCGAGCCTTAGATGCATGCACGATTCCTTCTGTCCAGTCTATGTCTGGAAAAATTCCCCATTATAATGACACTTCTCATCCTTTCCACCATTCCAAACTGTAATAGGAGGTCCCATTATGCTACCACCACCATGTTTCATGGTGGGGATGGTGTGTTAAGGGTGATTTGCAGTGTTAGTTTTCCACACACAGCATTTTGCTTTGAGGCCAAAAAGTTTAATTTTTCTCCCCTCTGACCAGAGCACCCTCTTCCACATGTTTGCTGTATCCCCCACATGGCCTCTCATAAACTGCAAACGGGGCTTCTTATGGCTTCCTTTCAGCAATGGCTTTCTATTTGCCACTCTTCCATAAATGCCAGATTTGCGGAGTGCAGGACTAATAGTTGTCCTGTGGACAGATACTCCCACCTGAGCTGTGAATCTTTGCAGCTCCTCCAGAGTTACCATGGGCCTCTTGGCTGCTTTTCTGATTAATGCTCTCCTTGTCCGGCCTGTCAGTTTAGGTGGACAACCATGTCTTGGTAGGTTTACAGTTGTGCCATACTGTTTGCATTTTCCATCGCATAGTAGCCCATTTTGTGTCACTTACCTGAAAACTAAGCCTGCAATGTAATCACATTTCCTGCTCTGTGACTGCCCAGAGTCACGTGACGTCACTCATGCACGCAGGAGGCAGCAGTCCTGACATGATCCCTTTAGAAACGTCACGGTCATGCCCTTTCTAAAGTGTGCATGTGCCGATGACGTTGGCGCATGCGTATATTGTAAATATCTCCTAAACCGTGCAGGTTTAGGAGATATCTTCAGCACCTATGTGCAATTATGTGCCACAATTATGTGCCACTTTGTGTTGGTCTATCACATAAAATCCCAATAAAATACATTTATGTTTGTGGTTGTAACATGACAAAATGTGGACAATTTCAAGGGGTATGAATATTTTTTCAAGGCATAGGAGAAAAAATATCCATACAGTGTATAGGATATATATATACTGTATATATATATATATATATATATATATATATGTATATATTATTATACAGTATGTGTTACACTGATAGGACTATACCTTATAGAAGAGTGCCTATTGCATTTTCTTGCATACAGTATATGCCATGTTTTTTTATTTTACGCATAATGTTTTATGTAAAATGTAGTGTTGAGCAGAATATGCCATATTCGATTTCGCGATATATCTCGAATATATAGTCGAATATTCGAGATATATTCGCTAAATACGAATATTCGTGATATTTTTTGGAAATGAAATGATTGCGAAATTTCGCTATTGCGAATGCGAATGTGAAATTTCGAGAAATGCGGAATGGAGCACTCTGATTGGCTCAGAATATTCGTGATATTTTACAATAGAAAATAATTGCGAATATTCGGCAAATGCGGAAGGAGCACTCTGATTGGCTCAGAATATTCGTGATATATTACAATACAAAATAATTGCGAATATTCGAGAAATGCGGAAGGAGCACTCTGATTGGCTCAGAATATTCGTGATATATTACAATACAAAATAATTGCGAATATTCGAGAAATGCGGAAGGAGCACTCTGATTGGCTCAGAATATTCGTGATATATTACAATACAAAATAATTGCGAATATTCGGCAAATGCGGAAGGAGCACTCTGATTGGCTCAGAATATTCGTGATATATTACAATACAAAATAATTGCGAATATTCGAGAAATGCGGAATGGAGCACTCTGATTGGCTCAGAATATTCGTGATATTTCACAATACAAAATAATTGCGAAATTTCGAGAAATGCGGAATGGAGCACTCTGATTGGCTCAGAATATTCGTGATATATTACAATACAAAATAATCGCGCGATATCGCTATTGCCGAATAATCGCATTGCGATTTTTCGGCAATATAAAATGATCGCTGCAGCTACTCGGCCCAAGGTCTCTAATCATACCAGCAATGCTTTTAGACGTCGATGGGGATCTCTAGGATGTGATCTGTTCTAAAAAAAAAAATTGAAAAAATACGAATATTCGAAATAGCGAATATTCGCCGCGATATTCGAGTTATTCGCGAATACTCGAATATGCAATATTCGTAGCGAATATTCGCAATGCGAATATTCGTGAGCAACACTAGTAAAATGTACTATATACATTTTATAATGGGATATTTTGAAAATAATAGTTATAAAGCATTATAGTGCAGAGGAACACAGCACCGGCTAAAATGCTAAAATATTTAGTTCATGTGAAGTGTACCTATTGCATAGTGGTACAGGAAGGCTTAAAGCAGGGGTGCCCAACCTCTTGAAGAGCGAGAGCCACTTAAGAAACTTGGTAACCAGTCGTGGGCCACAATGAGCAGAGCGGGCGGATGACAGGTCACGGCTACTCTATAGGCCCTCCGATCCGCCCAGATGGAAGGGGATGAATTCCCTTCTGTTTTTTGGATTGGAGGTAGGCGGGCGTAAACGGACACCCGTCGCTCTATAGAGGTGAATTGAGGGTCCCATTTGGTTGGGCTGATCGTGTGAAAAGGGGCCTAAGACTTCTTTCACACTGATGTGCTGTGGTTTACCCACACCGCGGTGCCTGTGCTTCTCTAGGTAATGAAAGCAGATCATAGTTGGTGGTAGAGGCCAGCAAGATGCTGTACCTGATGCAAGTAGAGAGATGGCTCTTAAGAGGATTTATGGAATTTTTAAAATGCCTTGATGGCTCTTAAGAGGATTTATGGAATTTGTAAAATGCCTTGATGGCTCTTAAGAGGATTTATGGAATTTGTAAAATGTCTTGATGGTTTAATATCGATCAAGGATTAGAAGTAGCTAGACCCGACTTGAGCAATGTCACTGTTTGTGAAATTTGAGAATGACTTACTCCACAGTGCCTGCAGCCACAGAGGTCAGTGATAGTTTTTTTTTTTTTTTAAAGCTTATTTACTGTACTGCTTGTTAAGAATATATTAATATTTAAATGTCAATAGTTTAGTCACTGTTCTACTTCATGGTTCCAACATTTATACTTAGAGACAATACTTTTGTTTGTATTCAGAAGCTGAGATGACATTTTTCTCTCACTGGTTATAAATGCTTACAGTAAGAGAATACATGGATACATAGTAAGAAGAAAATGCCCTCTTAAAATAGCACATAAAAGAGGAGGAAAATCTCCATTCTTCTTAGATGCGTGACATCTTTGAGGAAAACTTTCAGCATCAAAAGGAATTTAGAAAAAGAAGCTTCTTAGTTGTTGTTTGATCACTGAATTTTTCTTTAGATAAACAAGATTAAAAATTAAAATTGTTAAAGAACACCTGACAGGGAATGCATTTTAGATATGAGATAAATGCAAGGGCTTTCCTAATATGGGGGAAATACCTAGAGGAAAAAAAAAGAAAATTCACTAAACACAAAGGAATCCTATCTTTCTTGTCAAAAATGTAAATGTAGTCACATGTAGGAGACCTAAATCTGTCTGAGCATTTCCTGAAGATTTAGGTTAATGGCCGTAGATAGGCAGTAGTCTCAGAATGCAGGGCTGTGGCATCTTCTCATCCTTACAGTATCTCACAAAAGTGAGTACACCCCTCACATTTTTGTACATATTTTGTTATATCTTTTCATGTGACAACATTGAAGAAATTACACCTTGCTACAATGTAAAGTTGTGAGTGTATAACCATGTAAATTTGCTATCCCCGCAAAATAGCTCAACACTCAGCCATTAATGTCTAAACCGCTGGCAACAAAAGTGAGTACACCCCTAAGTGGAAATGTCCAAATTGGGCTCAATTAGCCATTTTTCCTCCCCAGTGTCAGATGACTCATTGGTGTTACAAGGTCTCAGGTGTGAATAGGGAGCAGGTGTGTTAAATTTGGTGTTATCACTCTCACTCTCACACTGGTCACTGAAAGTTTAACATGGAACCTCATGGCAAAGAACTCTCTGAGGATGTGAAAAAAAGAATTGCTGCTCTACATAAAGATGGCCTAGGCCAGGGGTCCTCAAACTACGGCCCGCGGGCCACATGCGGCCCGCGGAGGACTTTAAACCGGCCCGCCCGACGCTGAGAGGCAATGCCGGTTACACAGCAATCCCGCTGTGTCACAGAGATCAGTTCTGGCGCGCTGTGATAAATGTCCCGCCCTCCTCCTCCTAGACTAGCTCGTGTGATAGAGCCAGTGTGCTGTCTGTCACACAAGCTCGTCTAGGAGGAGGAGGGCGGGACATTTCTCACAGCGCGCCAGAACTGTTACTACAGTGAGAGCACAGCACAACGTGGGAGTCAGAGCCAGACCGTGACACAGCACAGCGTGTCAGAGCACAGCGTGTCAGAGCACAGTAAGGAGAAGGCTGTGAGAGGGTGACAATGGTGAGTGAGGGGGGGGGGGGGTCTTGGCTTCCAATGATGATGATGATGATGATGATTTTGTGATAATGGGGGGGGGGGGTGGCTTGCAATGATGATGATGATGATGATTTTGTGATAATGGGGGGGGGGGGGGGGGGACAGATGGCTTCCAATGATGATGATGATTTTGTGATGATGGGGGGGGGGTGGCTTGCAATGATGATGATGATGATGATGATAATGGTGTTGTGATAATGGGGGGGGGGGACAGATGGCTTGCGATGATGATTTTGCGATGATGATGATTTTGTGATGATGAGGGGGGGGGGGGGACAGATGGCTTGCGATGATGATGATTTTGTGATGATGGGGGGGGGGGTGGTGGCTTGCAATGATGATGATGGTTTTGTGATAATGGGGGGGGGGGGGACAGATGGCTTGCGATGATGATGAGTTTGTGATGATGGGGGGAGATGGCTTGCAATGATGCGATGATGATGATGGCGATGGCTTGCGATGATAATGATTCTGTGATGATGGCGGGGGGGGAGAGATGGCTTGCGATGATGATGATGATGAATATTTTGTGATGATGGGGGCGTAGATGGCTTGCCATGATGATGATGATGATTTTGTGATGGGGGGGGGGGAGATGGCTTGCGATGAAGATGATTTTGTGATGGGGGGGGGGGAGATGGCTTGCGATGATGATGATTTTGTGATGATGGGGGGGGGGGGAGATGGCTTGCGATGATGATGATTTTGTGATGAGGAGGGATGGAGGGGGGGTTATGTCTTGCGATGATGATGAATTTGTGATGATGGGGGGGGGGATAGCTTGCGATGATGATGATTTTGTGATGAGGGGGGGGGGGGGGAAATTGTTCATAGTTTTTTTATAGTCCGGCCCTCTAACGGTCTGAGGGACAGTGAACCGGCCCCCCGTTTAAAAAGTTTGAGGACCCCTGGCCTAGGCGATAAGGAGATTGCCAAGACCCTCAAACTGAGATGCAGCACGGTGGTCAGGACCATACAGCAGTTTAACAGGACAAGTTTTTTTTTTTTTCCACATCAGACTCAAACCAAAGAAAATGACAGTAAGACATGCTCACGGAAATTCCGCCCTTCGCATTTTTTCTGTGGTCTCGCATCACGTGTGGTTTTCCTTTTGCTTTTATTTTTCTTTGTATATATATATATTTTTTATATATATATTATTTTCCTTTGATATTTGTTTATTTTCTTTTTTCACTATGACACGGAATGCAGAGAAAAGACTCCTGAGTTTTTTTCCCCTCACCCCCCCCCCACCCTTCGGTTCTGTCCGTCACCTTTTGGGTTTAATTTATCTATTATTACCTGTCTAAATCTATCATTGCCTGTGCAAATTTTCCTGACGTTTTAAATGCTCTTCATTGCTCCCAGACTGTTCTGCTTCTTGTCTCTTCACCCTAGTCGATTCGCCTCAGATATTCCATTTCTGATATGTAATCGACTCGATGTATCCATTCTTTTAAAGCTGGCCTCTGTGGGTGTAGCCAATTTTTTGGAATTAGGCCCTTTGCTGCGTTTAGCAACACTGGGACCAAAGTCGATCCATACCCTTTTTTTGGCCTATTCGTTCCATGAAACAGACAGGTCAAGGGATTTCGTAGGATCTTTTCACCTGTAATTTCTTCTATGTATTCTAAGACTTCTTTCCAGTATTACTGTATTCTCGGGCAGTCCCACCATACATGCATTGTGGTTCCAACTTGATTACATTCTCTCCAACACAGCACAGAATTGTTTGGGTGTATGAATTCTATCAGGTGTCAAATGCCAGCGAACCATGCATTTATAGTTTGATTCAATGGTATTAATATCTGTTGCATAGTTAAATACTGCACCTATCATGTGTGGGTCCTCGATCTTTTCTCCGATATCTTGTCCCCACTTTTCTACACATGTCAGTGTTCCCTTTGTCTCAAGGTCTGTTAATATTCCATATAATGCCGCAATTCCATGTTGTAATGGTTTTCCAGTGGAACATAATTTTTCTATTGAATTCAATGTTTTATCGTCTCTTAACGGTAATAGTAATGTGCTCACAAAGTGTTTTAATTGAAAATATTCCCAATCGCTGAAGTGTTGAAACCCTTCATATGTTTGAAGGTTGTTTCTCGACCTTATTTTCCCTAATGTGACAATTTCCCCTAATCTTTTAGTGCCTAGATTCTTACCCAATCGTGTCCTATTCCCGGGTGGGAAAAGGTTAGTGCCGGCTAATGGGATTAATGGGGAGTTATACTCCCATTTTTCCCGCCTATATGATATGTCCCGTGTTCTAAATACATTCTTCGTTATACTATGTGTGTCCGTGCCTATTTTTCTAAATTTAGGTGGGATCCATACGTTTGCGTTTAATTGTGTCGAGCCTATTATACCTTCCATCTGTGCCCATTTCTTTTGAGTGTTTATATTTGTCCATTCAGCTAACCTTGATAGAATTACGGCTTGGTAGTATCTTTTTATATCTGGGAGTGCGAGTCCCACCATTTTTTTTTTTTTTCCGAGTTAGAATGGAATAATTTACTCTGGCCTTTTTTCCCTGACAAATGTATTTTAAGATTATAGTTTTTACTATCTTGAAAAAACTTTGTGGGATTTTTATTGGGAGCATTTGGAACTTGTAGATTATTTTTGGTAACACCATCATTTTAAATGCATTGATCCTCCCTACCCAGGAAGTCGGTCTTGTTGCTAGGTTTTTTAAATATTGTCTTATTTCGTTAACTAATGGGATATAGTTGGCCTCATATAGTCTTTCTACTCTGGGTGTGATCTTTATTCCTAAATATGTTAATGTCTTTTTTTCCCAACTAAATGGAAATGTTTTCTGTAAATCTGTTTCTTCTATTTCATCTATTCCCAAGTTCAGAATTACCGTTTTTATGGGGTTAATTTTAAAGTTGGAAAATTCCCCATACTTTCCAATTTCTTTCATTACGGGCAGGGAGAGTCTTGGCTTGGTCACATATAGGAGTATGTCGTCTGCATACGCAGCCACCTTATGCTCCTCCTCTCCCACTCTCACCCCCCCCCTATATCCGGATTATTCATACAGGAGGGGCAAGTTGAGTGCACATGCTCAGAGGTTATCTTTGCGAAATTGATGCATGAGTGCTGCCAGCATTGCTGCAGAGGTTGAAGGGGTGGGGGGTCAGCCTGTCAGTGCTCAGACCACACGCTGCACACTGCATCAAATTGGTCTGTGTAGCTGTCGTCCCAGAAGGAAGCCTCTTCTAAATATGAAAGCTTCCAAACAGTTTGCTGAAGACAAGCAGACTAAGGACATGGATTACTGAAACAATGTCCTGTGGTCTGATGAGACCAAGATAAACTTATTCAGATGGTTTCAAGCATGTGTGGCGACAACCAGGTGAGGAGTACAAAGACAAGTGTGTCAAGCATGGTGGTGGAATTGTCATGAGGCTGCATGAGTGCCTCCGGCACTGGGGAGCTATAATTCATTGAGGGAACCATGAATGCTAACATGTACTGTGGCATACTAAAGCAGAGTATGATCCCCTCCCTTTAGAGACTGGGCTTCAGGGCAGTATTCCAACATGATAGCGAACCCCAAACACACCTCCAAGATGACCACTGCCTTGCTAAAGAAGCTGAGGGTAAAGGTGATAGACTGGGAAAAAATTGGGGGAATCTCGCGCCAAAATACAATGGGGGGGGGGAATGGTACAAAAGTGAACTAAGAGCTGCTCCCTAAATAATACAGAGTACTGAATTATACATATAAACAAGTGGAAAATAAGGGGCGCTAACTGCTAATATAATGAGCATAAGGTATACAACATTATAGTGAACAATATAAGTGAAAATCGTGCCACAGCAATATATGAGCAAATATATGACAAACAGTGGATACAATGTTAGTGCAAATAACAATAGACAATAGTGTCTAAACAAAGTCCATCAAAATTAAGATGTGCAGTGATGTGCTGGAAAACAATTTTGATCTTAAGAAGTGCTCTGTGTAAAATCTTCCAAATAGAATATTCCACCTTCACCAAAGTGCCACCTCAAGTGAGGATAGATGGCTCCTTACCCGATGGTGTTGACCTATTAATTAAAATAAGGTCAAATGAGCTTGAGAGTCAGCTGCTATCCGTAGGGGACTCGATTTCAAACCCAGTTGATAATAGATTTCATAGAAGGAAAAAAACAGCTTCCATAGTATAAAACCTTTTATTGTGGTAAAAAATGGTATAGATACAGTGCCAAGTGGCCTCTTACTTGGAGTGCTGCCCGTATTCCCGGCACTGAGGCTGTAGATATGTAGGGATATGGAGAGAGATGGTGAGGTGAGCTGGTGAAGCCGGCGTGCATTCCACCGCCGTCAGCTTGAAAACCAGGAAACCGGAAGTGGCTAATAGTGCGTGCCCAGGTACCGCCTCGACGTACGTTTCGTTGTTGTCGTCATCAGGAAGCGTACCTGGTGCACGCTAAGAGCTACTATTAAAGGTCTGTCAATCAACCCATGGGAGGGATAATTCAAATTTGGCGACAGCCTCTGTCCCGGTCACTGCAGCAACCATATATACAGCAATCTCAGACGTTGATCCGATCTGCGGTTACAACGTGTATAGAAATGCAATATAAATAATAAAATAGATTATGATTCCATTTCAGACCAAAATACCTCTTATCTTGCCGGTTTGACCAGACTTAATAGCATTATAAAAACATTATAAAAATATATGTATTCTTTTAAAATATATAGCTTTTTAAAACCTAGTAGATAATAGTTAATTTATTACTAAAGTTATAATGGCATTGGTATATAATCATAAAATTTAACATAATTAAATTAATAAAGTAATAAAATGATAAAATAATATAATACTTAGGTGTTGACTATATTAATAGTCGATTGTACACCTGAATTATGGACAACAATCTTGAACGTTGGTCTACTCAACATTCACCTTAATTGTCGGTTAAAAAACAGTTGAGGTCCAGTTCTATGTTGAGGCCCTGAGGCCTCATAGTTTCGGAGGCGATGGATCCACTGGGTTTCATTTTGTGATATTGCCTTAGTCAGATCTGTTCCACGCCAGTGGTTGGAAATTCTGTCTATTCCATAAAATGTCAATAAACCAGGGTCTCTGAGATTGCTGAGATTGCTGTATATATGGTTGCTGCAGTGACCGGGACAGAGGCTGTCGCCAAATTAGAATTATCCCTCCTATGGGTTGATTGACAGACCTTTAATAGTAGCTCTTAGCGTGCACCAGGTACGCTTCCTGATGACGACAACAACGAAACGTACGTTGAGGCGGTACCTGGGCACGCACTATTAGCCACTTCCGGTTTCCTGGTTTTCAAGCTGACGGCGGTGGAACGCACGCCGGCTTCACCAGCTCACCTCACCATCTCTCTCCATATCCCTACATATCTACAGCCTCAGTGCCGGGAATACGGGCACCACTCCAAGTAAGAGGCCACTTGGCACTGTATCTATAGCATTTTTTACCACAATAAAAGGTTTCATACTATGGAAGCTGTTTTTTTCCTTCTATGAAATCTATTATCAACTGGGTTTGAAATCGAGTCCCCTACGGATAGCAGCTGACTCTCGAGCTCATTTGACCTTATTTTAATTAATAGGTCAACACCATCGGGTAAGGAGCCATCTATCCTCACTTGAGGTGGCACTTTGGTGAAGGTGGAATATTCTATTTGGAAGATTTTACACAGAGCACTTCTTAAGATCAAAATTGTTTTCCAGCACATCACTGCACATCTTAATTTTTGATGGACTTTGTTTAGACACTATTGTCTATTGTTATTTGCACTAACATTGTATCCACTGTTTGTCATATATTTGCTCATATATTGCTGTGGCACGATTTTCACTTATATTGTTCACTATAATGTAGTATACCTTATGCTCATTATATTAGCAGTTAGCGCCCCTTATTTTCCACTTGTTTAAAGGTGATAGACTGCCCAAGCATGTCTCCAGACGTAAACCCATTGAGCATCTGTGGGGCATCCTCAAATGGAAAGTGGAGGAGCGCAAGGTCTCTAATATCCACCAGCTCTGTGATGTTGTCATGGAGGAGTGGAAGAGGAATCCAGTGGCAACCTGTGAAGCTCTGGTGAACTCCATGCCCAAGAGGGTTAAAGGAGTTGTAATGCATTCTATGCATTAAGATAAAAAAAACTTCTGTGTGTAGCAGCCTCACCAGCCCCCCCCCCCCCTTACCCCCAATTACTTACTTGAGTGCTTAATGTGCTTGGGGTATCTGCTGAAAATGTATTTGCCAAAACCTCTGAGAGTTACACTCTAAGATCCCACAAGTGAGATAGTCCCGTGTTTGTTCTTTCTTTATTATCTCTATCTGGGCTGCTGTTAGAAATCATGGGGCCCCATACAGCCTACATGGCATGGCCCCCACAATATATCAAAACCATATTTTCACAAAAAATACACCAAAATGATTATTAGTAGACACAAACGTAACAGAGAACATGTGTGAATTAGCCCATTTTTATTTGTTTTTTACATAAAAAAATTATATTCACAGTGACAAGAGAGCACACGGGGGGGGGGGGGGGTCAGAAGCAGGCAGAACAGGGAGGGGAATCAGTGTCAGGGGAGCAAATACAGGAATGATGCCCTGTGTCAGTGTCTCTCCCTGCTGCAGAGAGCTGCACAGGGCATCCTCCTGTCCCTTAGTCAAATCACACTAATTCCTCCTGCTTTTTGGGCCCCCCTGTCTGCCCGGGCCCCCTACAGGAGAACTGGTGGTCCCCCCTATCAGTGGCCCTGATCTCTATTGCTCACTTGAGTAAAATTTCCCGGTTTCGGAGCTCAGATTTAAATCTTTAGTCCTGCAGGACGAGTGGCTTAAAGTGGTTCTGTATTGTGCTATTTTGCCTTTTTTTGTTGGTGTTTTGCCATTTGGAAGATAATTGTTTTCTTGTGCCTGTTTGCCATTTCTGTGACACTAGTACAAGGTAAACATTTATCTCATAAGTGTGTATTTTGGTGGTGTCAGCTCTACTTATGGCTTAGTAGTAAAAAGGGTACCCAGAATACTCAGCAGCCCCTGAGGGTAGCACTACATATACTGTAATTACATTTTGTTATATTACATTTTCAATAAAAATATTAAAACAAGAAAGCAGAATAATATAAAAGCAAGAACACATTTAATAATTGCTCAGGCCTAATACTATTGATTCAGTTCTCCAAATATATCTCTCTCTATATATATATATAGACATACTAGGCTGGTTCAGCCTTATCAAAAGTCTAGAACAATAGAGAACACTAGGTGCAGCAATTCTAACAGCAGGAATGCAGCTTTACTAAGTCAGAATTGTAGTTACTTGTACGGAAACAGCACAGCTTGTAGCAGGAAGCCCAGTCTAGAATATCCCTCCAGTTGAGATGACGCGCATAAATCTAGATTTATAGAAATAAGCCCAGTCCTCAGCTCACTCTGCATTGCGGAGTTCATCACATGGCATTGTGTTGTATTTTACAAGTGTTTCGATGTAGTAATCGGGTCTCTCTACCTACACTGTGATTTTCAAACATGCCAAGCTTTAAATAACAAAATAAATATTTAAAGTAGAACTATGGTCTCCCAGTAAAAAAATATGTGTTATAGCACTTAAGCCGCGTACACACGATCGGAAATTTCAACAAGAAAAGTCCGATGTGAGCTTTTGGTCCAAAATTCCGACCGTGTCTATGCTCAATCGGACGTTTGCTGTCGGAATTTCCGCCAACAAAAGATTGAGAGCTGCTTCTCAAATTTTCGGAAATTTCGTTCATCTGTAGCAATTCCAACGCATGCTCGGAAACAATTTGACGCAAGCTGGGAAGCATTGGACTTCCGAGCATGCGTTTTTCCGACTGAAAATCTGATCGTGTGTACACGGCATAAAAGTAACACTAAATGATATCTTAATTCTACAAAAGTAATGTATGTTTTTCTGTCTCATGGTAACATCCTCTATAAACTCATGAACTTCTCCTTGTCCCCCTTGCTTCCTTTTGTTTGGAACGAGTAGTGCACGTTAGTTGTGGTCATGTGCATTGCTCTAGACCAGTGGTCTCCAAACTGCAGCCCAGCGGCTGAATGTGCTTGCTTTTATCTAGACCTTGAGGGAAACTATTCCTTTCACTGATACCAAAAACGTGGCATTATCCCCCCCACTGAAATCAGTAAAGCGGGCAGAATTCCTCCTAATGACGCCAACGGTGGGGCACAACACTTCCCACTGATATCAATGATGGGGCACATTTCCTCCCAATGACACTAATTATGGAGTACAATTCCTCCCAAAGACATCAACAACTGGGTTAAATGACACCAACGATGGGGCACAATTCCTCCCACTGACACCAACAATGGGGCACAATTCTACCCACTGACACCAACGATGGGGCACAATTCCTCCCACTGACACCAACAATGGGGAACAATTCCTCCAACTGACACCAACGATGGGGCACAATTGCTCCCAATGACACCAACGATGGGTCACTATTCCTCCCACTGACACCAACGATGGGGCACAATTCCTTCCACTGACACCAACGATGGGGCACAATTTCTCCCACTGACACCAACAATGGGGCACAATTCCTCCAACTGACACCAACGATGGGGCACAATTGCTCCCACTGACACCAAGGATTAGGCACACCAGGATGGCGATGTATCGCCATCCGTCTGATTTTAGCAGATCAGATGTCAGCGAACATGCATGGAGCAACCGTTCAGGCCTGCTGAATAAACTGAACGGTCCACCAGTGTGAAAGGGCCCTTAGAGTATTGGATTACACTTTTTTTTAACAAAGGCTGAGAATTTTTTTGTTTTTTTGCCGTTTAAATATCTTCAAAATATTCATCATAGATATTAGCAGAGAGCTGGTCTATTCCCAGCACAGCTCTGCAAGTCTCTGCCTTTGAGGAGAGGGGGTGTGTGTTTTTTCTCCAATCTGCTGTCTTGGCTATATGCCAAGTAAAACTTATGTAGGGAGATCTGTTCCATCTCTGTGTATCATCTGAGGCTGTTCACTTCACTGGGTATATGTGAGGGTTTACATCCATTTTAATGCTTCATTTAACCACTTAAGGACCGGACACATTTTCCCACTTAATGACCAGGCCATTTTTTGTGATACGGCACTGTGAAGCTTTATCTGACAATTGTGTGGTCATGCGACGTTGTACCCAAACAAAATGTCCTTTTTCCCACAAATAGAGCTTCCTTTTGGTGGTATTTGATCACCTCTGCTTGTTTTAATTGGTTGTGAGCAGGCGCATAAGGGTGCTGTGCATGCGTCCACGTCACGACAACGTCACGGCGCATGCGCAGTTCATGATACGCCAGGCGTAAAATACTGCACCATGCTCAGACCATCATTTTCATTGGGTCACGCCCACTTCCACCTATGCCGGCCTGTGCCTTCGAAACCCACGCCATTCTGGCGCAGCGTTGAGAGCACTGGCTTGCTGAATGCTATGCTTGCCTCTCTGCGCTACGTTGGCGTGACGTACGCCGTTTGCGGGGGATAGATTTATGTCATTTTTTTGTATTATTATTTTTATTTCTTTTTTACAAGTATTGGTGGCGATCAGCAATTTCTAGAGGGACTGTGACATTGCGGCGGACAAATCGGACACTTTTGACACTTTTTTGGGACCATTCACATTTATACAGCGAACAGAGCTAATAATAGCCACTGATTACTGTATAAATGTCATTGGCAGGGAAGGGGTTAACACTAGGGGCGATCAAGGGGTTAAATGTGTGTCTGAATGGACACACAGATCAGCGGCTCGGCTCGGCTCAGGTGCGTCTATAACAAGCTGCTTGCTGTGGGGGCACTCGGCAAGAGGGAGGGGCCAGAAGCGCTGGCAAGGGACCCGAGAAGAGGAGGATCTGGGCTGCCTTGTGCATAATCACAAAGCACAGAGCAGGTACAGTAAGTATTGTTTGCACTATGAAAAAAAAACAAGACTTTAATATCATGTTAAAAGGAAAAAAAAGGAAATTGTGTGGTTTACAGAGCTCAACAACTCAAGCTGAAATATACACATGCAGCAAATGAGTCAGAGGTGTGATTTACTTTTAGTCACAAACTCAGTCCATCAAAAAAAGTGATTTTACTGTCAGAACTTAATTTCAATGGACCCAGTCACCCAGCTGAGTTGCTCCTTCTTCTGAATTAGGCGTTTCAGCTCTCTTATTACTTGTGTATGGATCCACTTTGGTTGACAAACAATCAAATTCCTCTTGTATGCCTCATGTCAGCTCTAAATTACAGGTCCACTTAAAACAAATCACTTTTCTATGCTATGACTTGATGAAAATATGTTGAAAATTATTGTGCAAACTGAAAAAAAATGATGTTTCAATTTGAAATGAGGAACAAAATATGTCAGCGAAATTATATACAGCCAAATAATATGATTATTTTTGCATACTTGAAAACATTTTTAGGAAGGTATCTGTTTTCAGGAAAATATCAAATGTTCATAATATCCTAAAATAAGATATGATGAGCACATGTCTAGACTGTGTGTGGAAGAAAGTCACCTTTCATGGCAAGGAGACACTAAATATGCAGCCTGCTGAGAAAATGTTCAGCATGTATTTTGATTTAATAAGGTAAAGCTAATATCTAGAGACAATATAGACGACCGACCGCCTTTGTTGTATGTAGGTAGGTTGTTTTTTTCTAAATAGGCAATAATGGTAACTGTAATATGTAAAACTGCCAATGCTACTTGAATGTATTGTCCCTTGTTTCAATATTGCCAAAACCAAATCCCTGCAATCCTGAGCCAAACAGAATAAACCATGAGCTCTGATTTGCTTGAATTTCTAGTAATCTGTTACTTCCTTTCCTTCATTCTTCCCTTTTTCTTACTTCCTTTTTTTTTTCCTTCTTTACTTTTTCCTTTCTTCCTCCCTACACTTATTTCTTCCCGTCTTACATCCTTCTTTCCTTTCCTCTTTCCTTCCCTTCATATATTCCTTCTTTCTCACTAGCTCCCTCCTTCCCTTTTTTTCCTTTCTTTTCTTTCTTTCCTCCTTCATATTTTTTTTCCTTATTTCTTTCCTCCCTGCATCCTTATTTCCGTCCCTCTTTCCCTCCCTTTCTTTCTTCCTTCCTTCTTCCTCACTCCCTCCCCTTTTCTTTTCTTCCTTTCCTTCTTCCCATCTTTCTTTGTTTTCTTTGTATTTCCTTTCTTTCTTCCTTTTCATCTTCCTTCCTTCCCATATGTATTTCCTTCCTTCCCTTCCTATATCTCTTTTTTTTCTTCCTTCTTACCTATATTTTTTTTCTCCTTCCTTCCTACCCATATTTCTTTCTTCCTTCCCTTCCTATATCTCTTTTTTTCTTCCTTCTTACCTATATTTCTTCCTTCCTTCCTTCCTTCCTTCCTTCCTTCCTTCCTTCCTTCCTTCCTTCCCATATTTATTTCTTCCATTCCTCCCATATTTATTCTTTCATTCCTTCCCTCTCATATTTCTTCCTTCCATCCTACCCGCTCATATGTCTTCCTTCCCTCTCATATTTCTTCCTTCCCTCTCATATTTCTTCCTTCCTTTCTTCCCTCTCATAGTTCTTCCTTCCTTTCTTCCCTCTCATATTTCTTCCTTCCTTCCCATCTTTATTTCCTTCCTTCCTTCCTTCCTTCTTTCCCATCTTTCTTTGTTTTCTTTTTATTTCCTTTCTTTCTTCCTTATCATCTTCCTTCCTTCCCATCTTCTTTCCTTCCCATATTTATTCCCTTCCTTCCTATATTTCTTTTTTTCTTCCTTCCTTCCTACCCATATTTCTTTCTTCCTTCCCTTCCTATATCTCTTTTTTTCTTCCTTCTTACCTATATTTCTTCCTTCCTTCCTTCCTTCCTTCCTTCTCACATTTCTTCCTTCCTTCTCACATTTCTTCCTACCTTACTATATTTCTTTCCTTCCTTCCTTCCTTCCTTCCTTCCTTCCTTCCTTCCTTCCTTCCTTCCTTCCTTCCTTCTCATATTTATTTCTTCCTTTCCTCCCATATTTATTCTTTCATTCCTTCCCTCTCATATTTCTTCCTTCCATCCTACCCTCTCATATTTCTTTCTTCCCTCTCATATTTCTTCCTTCCCTCTCATATTTCTTCCTTCCTTTCTTCCCTCTCATATTTCTTCCTTCCTTCCTTCCTTCCGTTCCATACTTATTTCACCCCTTTTTTTTCCTTCTCTTCTATCTTTATTTCTTGCTTACCCTATTAACCTGTTCAATAATTTTATATAGTAAAATTTAATTGAATATTTAAAAAGAATGTTGTCTTTGTCCATGTTACCTGAAATCACCGCAATTCCAGCAGTCAGTAGCAGGGTTCCTGCAGTGATGTCTTACTCAGTCTTAGCTGTAATTGCCTTGTTTATGTGATTTCTCAAAAAGGTTTTTCATTCTCAGCCTATTATTTCTCCCACGATATAAACATGCTGTTGGAATAGAGGAAGTGGATGTGGAAATTAGAGACTAAACAACACAAGTCCTCAAAACTTACATTATCGGATTTCATTATTTAAATTTCTTTTTTTCTTAAAAATGTGTGTTAAGAAATAACTCTCAGAAAAAACTGTACCTATTTCAAGGGACTTTCAAAGCCAAAATGATGCTCCACCAAAATCAGCCAAGCAGATCTTAGAGCTCTGGCAGCGTTGTATTGGCTTTTTTAAAGGTAGGAAGGAGCTGATTAGCAGATGTTCGTGTGAGTTGTGGCTTATGGGCTATGATGAAGTAGGAGTGCATAGACAGAGCACACAGAAGAGAATAATGCAGGGTCCAATATGTTGGGGTGTTTATTTGGGGTACATAGGAGGGGGGCATTATAATCTTCTGTTACAGCTAGGAAGACACAACAACACAAACATTCTCCTACACTCGGGAGCCCAGTCACCAAGTGGCCCAACCAGAGCCTTCTAATGAAGTAGGGGGTGACAAAAGTCTTATTGCCCTCCTCAGAACAATGGGTATTCTTGAGGCTGAAACATATAGAAAGAAAAAGAGGGCTCACTGACCTTGTGCATTACCAATGGCAGGGTTTATTCATAAATATACAGTTAAAATAATTACTCACAAACAAGCTTTAAAATATGGCTTAACAACCCTCTGGCAGTAGCGAATGATGTTTCTAGATGCCTGCGACCTGGACCAGATGACCAGGATCTGGCCCAGCAAAGGATAGTCTAGAGTCCTGGTGCAGCAATCCAGAGCATGGCAATGGGAAGGCAACACTATGGTGTAGCAAATATTATGCCCAAGATCACAAGGACACGGGCCAGAAATATCAGGACAGTAAATCACATAGCAGCAATCATGGGCACAGAAATAGACAAGCAACGGGGTCATGGCACAGCACTATAGCATAATCAAGGAGCACAACACAAGGATTAAAGAATTCACACTGTAGGATTCCAACAGTCCTGGGCAGGTGGCTGGGTTGACTTGGCAGAGTAAGAGGCAGGTAGGATAATCCACAGAATGGGGGGCTTGCAAAGTCCTTTGAAAAGGGGGATAGATGGGTCCTGGGAGAGATGGAGGTCCAGGGCGACCTGGTCACCACCTTAGGTCCAGCAAGCAGCAAGAATGCAGAGATTGAGGAGTTCAGATTGGCATAGAGAAGAGCTCCTGGGTTAAGTTAGGCAGCAAACTGGCTGCAGCTTTGGGTCCACACTGGCATAGGCAGCAAAGAGTCCACAGAGAAAAAAAAAGGGAGTGCTGGTGCCAAGATAGCATCATGCAGCTTTAAGGAACTACAAGTCTTAGTAGTCTGAATCACAGCATACACAGGTACACAACTGTATGTTCAAGGAAGGAAGGATGACCCCTGGAAGTCGAACATCTATGGTTAATGGATGGAGTGGCAACCTCAATAAAGTGAAACGTGATGGGGGCGTGGCCTGGTTAGAGTCCAGGCTGAGGTTGCCACTCCATCCATTCACTGCAGCAGGATAACATAGATGTGTGACTTCAATGGGGTCACCCTTCCTTCCTTGAACCTTTGTAGGGGCCAGGATGGGCTCCATCCCCTGACAGCACTCGAATAGCAGCTGTGGATGCACTGTCTACATACCCCCTTACCATCAAGCCTAAGCAGCCCACACACTTTTCCCAGGTCACACAGAACCGTATGTGCCAGCAGTTCTAATCTCCTTCCAGTCAACCTCTATTAAGACCCTACAGCCATGATTTCCTTCATGTCTCATGCAAGAGAAAACTCTCAGAATACAATATTGGCCACCCTGCAAGAAATGAGGTGTCCCTTTATTTCCCCCGCTCCACAAAAAGTCCCATATACATTGGTGGAGAAAGGCTTCACTACATTAGTGGTCAGGTGGCCTTTATGACCTGTCAGTATTTAGGAGGCATTTGATGCCTCCCCCTCCAAAAGAACCCTTTTCACATCAGCACCCAATATTTAAGTGACTGTTCAGTATCTCCTTTTCCTAATAAAATTAGAAAATTAATTTAATTAATGTTTCTTGCTTTTTTGGTCACAGTTATTCACGTACCTTGATTCACAAGATCATAGCTTGGTCAAATTCTCATATTGTACCTGGAAAGCTCTAGACAACTCCAGACAACTGAGGAAATCCAGGAAATCACCCAGAGTGCATTTTTCAGCCAGTCATTAATAATACTTTAGAAATAGGTCCTGCATCAACCTTGAGCACTTTGAGCGAATAACTTTGAGGATATGATGAGTTAGACATGGTCATTGCTTTCTATTAATGGGTGAGTAATGCAGACATAGCACAGCCCTGGAAATCTATCAAACCTATATTGGTTTTAAGACTTTCCTTACAAATTTAAACAGCTCTGAGCAATAACTTCAGAGATACATATTAGTGCTTTTAAAGCATAAGTCTAGGCAGAAAACTGAATTCACAATAAAATAAAGGAAAGGTAACTGTCTTACCTAACAAAAAAATTGTAAATATGTGCTATGTGGTCCATAATATATACTTTGTGGTCCACACGTGCCTGCCAGACTGTCCAAAGGGCACACAGAGCGTGCCCAATGTGCACCCCAGTAGGCCTGTGGGAGGCACAGTTCTTGGAGGATTTCCATGGATGACCTCACAGAACTGGGGAGCCACGCTCTAGGCATCTTTTGGCTATAGCACAGGTGGGACGGGGTTAAAACGTACATAGTTACATTGGTTCAATGTAACTATTGGTTCAATGTAATTGTGCATATACCATACCTGCGGGATCCCTCCAGAACCTGGAAATCACCGCTGCTACAGTGATCTCCATTGCTTCCAGGTACGGTACCTTGCCAAGCAGCTACAGCTGATACAACGCTTTTGACATCTTTTTGGGACTATTGACATTTATACAGCTTTCAGTGCTATAAAAATGCACTGATTACTGTGTAAATGTAAGGGGTTAACACTAGGGGGCGATCAATGGGTTAATTGTGTGTTCCCTTAGTGTGTTCTAACTGTGTGGGGATAGGATTGACTAGGATAGGAGACATATTGTTTTTCCTACTTATTAGGAACAACCGATATGGCTCCTCTTCCCTGACAGCACAGAGGTTTACACACACAAATCCCTGTGCTGGCACTCGTGCACGCGATTGCACGTGTCCCGCGGCAATCGTGCCAATCAGCCTCGCGCATTGCGTCCCCCGACGTGCGCGCTCTCTGGTGGCCGCTGAAGGTATGGACGTGCTTATATGGGATTTTTCCTAGGGGAGCCATTCTGCCACAGTAAATCTGTGTGAGCCGGTCGGGAACTGGTTATGGCCAGCACAGTTTAAATCGCAACTATGGAGTTACCTACAAGGAGTTTGCATGTCCTCCCGGTGCCTGTATGCGTTTCCTCCCATTCTCCAAAGACATGCTGGTAGGTTAATTGGCCCCAGTAAGTGTAGGTATATTTGTTTGTTAGGGACCTTAGATTGTAAGCACCTTGAGGGCAGGGACTGATGTAAATGTACTATATAATAAATATTTACGCACGCTGTAAATTGATGGTGCTATATAAGTATCTGAAATAAATAAAATATAATTTGCCTGGAATGAACCTTTAATAACAGCAGTAGGCTTTTGAAGCAGGCGGACTGCCAGCGATCAGCAGTGGGTAGTATGCGAGTAGCTTTTCCGCCTTCATCCTGATAGTGGCCTCTTGAATGTAATGAGCTCTATTTGCAACACTGTTTGTAACTAGCACTACTGTTGCTTGTAAACAAGGGTTCAACTTCCTCCCTGACTTCATTAGCAACATGGCAGCTCAGCCACTTGTGCCAGAGATAAGTGTGATAAGAAAACAAGAGAAGCACTTAATCACTTTGCTGACCTTTGACATTTAACTTAGGCAACAAGAATTAGGTCTGTACACACCAGCCTGGACGGCTGCCACCAAATCTCTTCAAGGACCAATCATCAGAGCACTACAGATAACACAGAGGTGACAATGACGAAGTACAACGCTTAGTGAATAGCAGATCTAATGGTTTAAATTTTGTTTTTATAGAATTGTTAGCAGTTTGCTAACTGATTTTTTTTTCTTCATATAAACCAGAATAATTGACCATTTTCTAAAGTGCGGACATCTATTAAGAGATGCAGCTGCCAAGCGGTCCGCGCAGTCACAAAGCTTTTCTAGTGACAGCAACATCTGGCTACATGGGGTCTGGGAAAGGATCCAGAGATTAAATTGGCCTACATAGCGTTTTGCCGACTCCACCAGCTTCACACTTGATTTCTGAGACACAAGAAAGAATGTGGAATTATCAAGAGGAAGGTTTTCTCAGGGACTTGGCAGGGGTTTCCGGCAAGTCTGCTCTCGGCAGAACAAAAACCCATCTAAAACATCACTGTGCCCCATTTATAGACTGATGTCCCTCATCAAGGTACATTTGCAGGTGTGGGTTAGAGACTAATATATTTATCAGGGGCTTGTTACCATCCTGCATCCTGGCTGTAGAGAGAGTCCTGATATCTTATTCTGGGGAACTGTGTGTAATCTGTATTATATACCATATAATAAATCTTTTAAACAGTCCAGGAATTGCCACTGCAGACCTACCTTTCTGAAACCACTAGTTACCTGGCTGTCATGATAACCCTCTGGCTTCAATACTTTGTCAATTTTGTTTATTGAATATTAAATAATTACAATTACAATTGGTAATAAATAGTTACAACAAATGGTAATATCAGTAAAGTATATGATAATAAATTGGATGGAATTATACATATCTGAAGATTAGATATTTTACATAAACAGGTAATCAACTCGAAAATGAGATGTTAAGTTAATATAAACAATTGAAAAATGTAATATGTAAATATGTGCTCATGCACTTAGTTCCAAACATATTCAATTAATATATAGTCACTATGGAAAGAAAGCTAATTGGAAATCAACTAATTAAAAAAAAAAATCAAAAATGTATAATTATTGTAAGTAATCTGGCTTCAATACTGATCCATAAGTGAGGAAATTATTGGGTTCTGCATTGAGATGGTATTGGCATAGCTCCCAACTGTGTGGCATTTGAAGGGACTGTCCTTCTTTTGGGACTAAATCCCTCTGTCCTTTATACAGCCTCAGGCCGCGTACACACGTACGAGAACCTCGTCGGGCTAAACTCATCATTCCGCCCGACGAGGTTCTCGGCCGGCCGTCGAGTTCGTCGACCAGGCTGTCGAAAAAGGCGTCAAGCCATTAGTCCCGATGGCCCATCGAAGAAATAGAGAACCTGCTCTCTATTTTGGCTCGACGCCTTGCTCGTCAGTTTGCTCGGCAAAAACGTACACACGATCGAGCTTCTCGGCAGAATATGAATCCCAGCGAGCTTCTCGCTGGATTCTGCCGAGAAGCTCGGTCGTGTGTACGGGGCCTCAGTTGGCCCTGTGTATAGTCTGATGCATATGTCTCTATCAGGACCCTTTTTAAGGCAGAGCAAAAGGGGAAGCTGCCCTGGGCCCTGTCAATACTGTGGGGCCCCATGCAGCTGCCTCATACTTGCAAACTATCCCAGTTTAAATTCCCTCGTCCCTTGAGGTTTTAGTCCTGTGCTTTGTCCTGATATCTCAGTGTGAAGTTCTGTTACTAATGCTGCCCAGCCCTATTATTGTGTACAGATGACTCACCTGCAGACCCTTTGTTTACAGGTAAATACTGGAATTCATATGTAAAGAGCGGCGGACCGGCAGCAAGAAAAATTTTGCTCAGGGTCCAATCAATATTAAAGACGGCCCTGGTCTCTATGCAAAACAGCTACCAAAAGTGTAATACTGCACTGAACTTATCCAACCTCTATGGTACTGCATTTGGTGTTTTGAAAAGCCAATATGAAGGAAAAATAGAGGTAAAAAGCACTGTGGTTTAGCCAATTATTTTCTGCATACAAGGTCCTTGTAACCATTAACAGTGACAGGGGCATGAAATTAACCACTTCAGCCCTAGCCAGAGCACTTTTTGCGATTCGGCACTGCGTCGCCCCAACAAACTATGCAAACACATTCCTGTACTATGCAAGAAAAGTCATTGGAAATAACTGTGAAAAGTGCTAATGATCTACTCAATCATAACAAAATATATAAACATTTATTCAACAAACCTTTGTATCAAACCCACTGCATAAATACATTTAGGGGTTGATTTACTAAGGCAAATAGACTGAAATTTTGCAAGTGCAATTTCTCCTGAGCTTAGTAAATAAGGTAGAGCTGACTTTCATTATTCAATCCCATGCAAGCAAAAACATATGTTTTTCTTTTCTTGCATGTGATTGGTTGTTCTTTGTAAAGCTCAGGAGCAACTGCACTTGCAAAAGTGCACAATCTATTTGCCTTTAGTAAATCAATCCCATAGTGCACCTGCCAAGCTTCAACAAAGTTTCAACAGAGCATCACAGAAGCATCACTGAAGCTTCATCAAAGCATCAAAAACACATCATAAATGCATTTAATGTGTGTTGAAGCCGAAGAAAGTGTAAATGAGCCCCTAGTGTATGATATATCCGCCGCAATGTCACATCCCCGCTATAAGTCGCTGATCGCCATCATTACTAGTAAGAGTAAATAAATAAAAATTCCTATAAATATATCACCTAGAGCAGGGGTGTCAAACTCAATTTCATTGTGGGCCGCATCAGCATTATGGTTGCCCTCAAAAGGGCCGGTTGGTTGTATCTGTAAGATTAGATGTCCAGCGCATCCCCTCCCCTTACATTAGATGTAAAGAGACACCCCACCATCAGAAGTTGAGTCCCCCACTCTCCCTCACAGTGCACCCCCCTTTCCTTATGCTGCTACTGGGAAGAAGCTGGATGCATTGCTTGAAAGCATAAAGTAAGGGTTTGGAGGAAGACTGGAGAGGTGCGAGGGCCGCATGAAATGGCCTGGAGGGCCGCATTCGGCCCGCGGGCCTTGTGTTTGCCACCTCTGACCTAGAGAGTAGATGCTATAACTTTTGCACAAACCAATCAATATACACTTATTGAGCTTTTTTTAACCACAAATATGTAGTAGAATATATATTGGCCTAAATTGATGAAGAAATTAGATTTTTTTTTTTTTTACATTGTTTTGTTTTGATATGTTTTATAGCAGAAATGAAAAAAAAAATTATATTTTTTTCATAATTGTTGGTTGTTTTATGATTATAGCAGAAATAAAATGCAGTGGTGATCAAATACCACTCTATTTGTGGAAAAAAAGGACATTTTATTTGGGAACAACATCATCTACTGACAATTGTCAGTAAAAGCAACGCAGTTCCGTATCGCAAAAAAATCACTAGTCATGAAAAGGGGGGTAAATCTTCAGGAGTCGAGGTGGTTAACCGCTTAAGGACTGCCTCCTGTAAATTTACGTTGGCAGAGTGGCACGGACAGGCATAAGGATGTATATATATATATATATATATATATATATATATATATACGGCCCCTTTAAGATGCCGCCACGTGGTCACACGCGCGCCACTGGCGGCGTGCTCGCGACCCTTCCGCTTTCTCCGTGAGCCCGACACGGGTCCCGTGGACTCGATCGTCGTGGGGACACCTACGATCGTCTCACGGAGCGATAGAGCGGGGAGATGCTTGTGTAAACAACCATCTCCCCGCTCTGCCTAGTGACTATAACACTAATCTCCGCTCTGTGTAGTCAGAGCGGATATCAGTGTCATGTAACACACAGACCATCCCCTCTACAGTAAGAAGCACTCCCTAGGGCACACTTAACCCCTACAGCGCCACCTAGTGGTTAACCCCTTCACTGCCAGTGTAATTTTCACAATAATCAGTGCATTTTATAGCACTGATCGCTGTAAAAATTACAATGGTCCCAAAAATTTGTCAAAAGTGTCCGATGTGTCTGCCATAATGTCGCAGTCATGATAAAAATCGCTGATCACCGCCATTACTAGTAAAAAAATATATATATTAATAAAAATGCCATAAAACTACCCCTTATTTTATTGCGATTTTTTTTTTTATAAAAAATATGTAGAAGAATACGTATCAACCTAAACTGAGGGAAAACAATATATACATATATATATATTTTGGGGATATTTATTATAGCAAAAAGTAAAAATATTGTTTTTTTTTTCCAAATTTATGCTCTATTTTTGTTTATAGCGTAAAAAATAAAAACCGCAGAGCTGATGAAATACCACTAAAAGAAAGCTCTATTTGTGGGGAAAAAGGGACGCCAATTTTGTTTGGGAGCCACATCGCACAACCGCGCAATTGTCAGTTAAAGCGACGCAGTGCCGAATCGCAAAAAGGGGCCTGGTCCTTTAGCAACAAAATGGTCCGGGGCTGAAATGGTTAAAGGAAATTGAATAGGAAAATTGTATAATGTATGGCCAGCTTAAATCTGCTCCACTGTGCCCTGTCCCTTTTTATCTATGCACAAAGTTAGTATTGGGATCTACACACCTCCCAACTTTCTGAAATGATACCTTTGAGCACACACGGCGTTGAGTTACTAAAGGCAAATAGGCTGTTCACTTTGCAAGGGAAGTTGAACTTAGCAATGAAATTTTCCCCAGAACTTTGTGAATGTGGTGAAATTTAACTTTGAAATAGTACCCAATTCTGTGCAAGGAGCATTTTGATTGGATGATGGCAGTCAGCAGAGCTGCATCTTATTCACTAATCTCTAGATCAAAATCCCTTGCAAATTGCAACGTTGCAGTATGAACAGCTTATTAAATCAACACCAGTATATGTAGACAAAGGACACGTCCCTGCCCCCGCACCTGTTACACTGAGATCTAATAAGCAGAAGATGATTGGCTATACTACAAAAGTGCATTTTGACCTCTATTTTTCATTTGTGATGGCTTTTCAAATGAATAAATGTTGTAATATTGAGTTGGATAAAAAGGAACGTAAAAAAAAAAAAAAGAGTGTGACCTAGCACAACGGCAATGACAAACCTCCATCCCCAATATGTATATGTAAAACACAATAAAAAGGAAGTAGTGGGACTTTAAATGAGGGATGTCACTGCAATCAGATAATACATAGGATATAAATATGTCATTTATCGGTGAAATACATTGGAACAATTCATAATAAGAGAATACATGATATGTTCTATAGTCATAATTAAACCTTTATGCACAAGTGCTGACATATAGACATGTATGAATGTAAACATACACATAAATAACATGGTTCTTGATACATTTTAAATACATGAAATGTAAAAAAAAAAATATATATATATATATATATATATTAATATATATATATATATATATATATATATATATATATATATATATATATATGAACATGGTCCAATTCATTTAGAAAAATAGATGGTCTGCCATACTTGCCAAGGCACCCTGGGAAACTCTACGTGTTTCATGGCTCTTGACCACTCATCAGGAGTTGGGTGTAAGCATAGGCATGTGCACAGGGTCTCGGCACGCCCTAATCACCCCGTGTGGTGCATATTTCCCCTGTTTAGACCCCCTATATTTTACCAAATGAAAAGCATTTCTTATTTCTTCTCCTAAATAATTGTAAAATAATTATTAAAATACAATTGTAAGAAATAATAAAAAATGTAATAATACAAATAAAAACTGACACTGTCCACTGCTCTACTGACACCAATCTCTACCCTTATGACACTATCTACTGCTCTACAGACACTGTCAGTATATATATACATGCACACACACACATATGTGTTTGAGATTTGGGGTGCACACCCTAATACAATAGGCTGTACACCTATGGGTGCAAGGGTAAACTATGGAAATAAATGCACAGAAAATGTCTGTTAGTGGAACATACTACCCTAAGAAGGGAAAGAATGGTACTGAACAAGAGGTCTGTACTCACAATCAGCTGTAAACCTATGCCCAGCTGATATCAAGGCCTTGGATAATATTGTCCATTTATTGGATAAAAAGATTATTGCAGCATAAAACTTTTAGTAGTAAATAAGTACATTTTGTATAGAGATGTACACAATAGACCAAAAAGAGGAACAGCTGAGGCTGGACCAGGGGCAGAGGGAAATTGTCTCAAAATGAGGGATAATTAGGAACTAAGCAGACACATTATTGGAAGCTGAACTGAGTTAGTATTGGAAGTCTACACACACACACACATCATTGGGGTGCTGCAATGAGTTGGTATTGGGTGTATACCAGGGGCGGACTAACCATTCGGGCACTCAGGGCAGTGCCTGAGGGCTCCATGCCACTAGGGGGCCCCATCAGGGTTGCCAGCTTCAGTAAAACCAGGGACAGTATGTAAAAATTTGTGTTTTTTTTACATCCTTCCCTGAAATGTCCCTTACCGACATCCTTTTGGTCTAAAAATCCCAAGATTATAGCTGCCCCGCCTCTCCAGTACCTTTTCAGTGTGTGTGTGTATTCTGTGTTTATGTATACTGTGTATGTATACTGTATGTGTGTGTACTGTGTGCCCCCATAATTTATTGTCTGAGGGCCCCATAATCTCCTATTGTCTGGGGGCCCATAATCTCCTAATGGCCAGGGCCCCATAGTCTCCTAATGCCCGGGGCCCCATAATCTCCTATTGCCCGGGGGCCTCATGAGTTGTCAGTCCGCCCCTAGTGTATACACAAACATTAATGGTGCTGCACTTAGTTGGTGTTTGAATCTACACAAACACATTATTATTGTCTTTACTGAGTTGGTGTCATGGTCGGTGTTACCACTAGGCGAACTAGGCAGCCGCATTGGGCACCACTGGTGTTCCTACTCTCTTCTCTCTGAAAGGAAGCAACTAAGTCTCAGCATTACCAGACAGAGGACTGTGTCTGTGTCCCGACTTCCGAATAGAAGCAAACATTCATTGGTGGGCCCTGGTTGGCTGCATTGGTTGGCACTGATAGGCTGCATTTGATGGTCGCTAAAGAGGCAGCATTTGATGGGCGCTGGAGAGGCAGCATCTGAAGGATGCTTCGTTAAAAAGGTGCACTGAGGTGTTGTTGGGATCTGCACACACATTATTGGGTATTGGGATGGGTTTCTATTGGGAGTCTACACACACACACACACACATTATTGGGTATTGGAATGAGTTTCTGTTGGGAGTCTACACACACACACATTATTGGGTGTTGCACACAGTTGATATTGGGGCAAAACACAAACATGTTATTGCATTGTCAGCTTGATTTTAGATCCCACATTTCCACCTCAATCAAACATATATCACATCTATAGACTATAAGTGCAGTCATGCTTGACAGTGTCTTCATTGGTTTTCTATAGCAAACAATGTATACAGTAATATCATCTGACACCCCAGGCAGATCTGTCGCACACATTTCATAATTTTGTCATAGGGTCAAAATGTCACCGTGTCTGCCTATGGCGATTATTGATCAGTGCAGAAAGTGAAAATTCAGCATTTTTTATAGAACGTGTCATAATTATAAAGATGCCACACATGACAACTGTCAGGGCCTATCGGCAGCTTTGGAAGCTGACCATCAAATATCTGACCTTATTAGGTTCTGCTGGAACAAAACTGCCTAAAGTGCTAAGGACAATAGGTTCTAAATCCATATTTCCTTCTTTTATTCTATGTCATTGTAGGAATAAAAGCTTTGACTCATATAAGTGTATACCGTATTTGCCGGCGTATAAGGCGACTGGCCAATAAGACGACCCCCTAATCTTCCAGCTAAAATTTGGGTTTTGGGATATACTCACTGTATAAGGCGACCCCCCTCCTACTAGTCTGTCTGGAAGCTGAGGGGCAGCCGGAACAACCGCTGACAGGAATCTCACTGTGCCATTACATGCCTCACTGTGCCATTGCATGCCTCACTGTGCCAATGCATGCCTCACTGTGCCATTGCATACCTCACTGTGCCATTGCATACATCACTGTGCTCAATGCATGACTCACTGTGCCATTGCATACCTCACTGTGCCCTTACATGCCTCACTGTGCCATTGCATACCTCACTGTGCCATTGCATACCTCACTGTGCTCAATGCATGACTCACTGTGCCATTGCATACCTCACTGTGCCCTTACATGCCTCACTGTGCCATTGCATACCTCACTGTGCCCTTACATGCCTCACTGTGCCATTGCATACCTCACTGTGCCATTGCATACCTCACTGTGCTCATTGCATACCTCACTGTGCCATTGCATACCTCACTGTGCCATTGCATACCTCACTGTGCTCATTGCATACCTCACTGTGCCATTGCATACCTCACTGTGCCATTGCATACCTCACTGTGCTCATTGCATACCTCACTGTGCCATTGCATACCTTACTGTGCTAATTGCATGCCTCACTGTGCCATTGCATACCTCATTGTGCTCATTGCATACCTCACTGTGCCATTGCATACCTCACTGTGCCATTGCATACCTCGACGATCCAATACCTTATCCCTGTATGCAGAGCCATTCAGTTTGCGAGCGTCCATTATTAAAAAGTCGCGTCTCCTCCTTGTGCTGTTCCGTGATTTTTTTTGTAGAGTAAGCTGTAGTGTAATCAAATTTGGCTTGGCTGAGAGCCAGGCCTGAGTTGAATCTGGGTCAGGGCTAAGTGACTTTTTGAAACCTTGGAGAAGCTTCCAGAAGTAGTGGGTGGAGGCTAGCAAAAGCTGCTTGGCGTGTTTATGAGGTCCCAGGCCAATCCACAGCAAAATGGCTGGCAGGGGGAGCAATGAAGGAGGCTGTCGGAGGGCCTTGCAGTGCTCCTGCTAGTCTGGGGGGGGGGGGACCTTAGACCTCATGCCTGGGACCCGGGTGCTGCAAGGATCCCCCACAATACATGGAGGAACACTTTCCTGGAGGCACGTAAGCAGGAAGAGGACAGTGGGAGCAGGTCAGCACATCCGGGAGATCTCCTGAGAGGTCAGGCTGGTGAATGTTCAGTCTAGGAGGACTGTGGAGAAGTTAGCCAGGACTAGTGAATATGGCAGCTGCAGCCAGGTGGACTGGCAGTGCCTGAAGAGGTGGTACTGGGATCAGTAGCCACAGGCATGTATGCTGGACCTTGAATTTTGCTACACACCTAAAGGGGCCCGGGATCTTACCTATAACTGGCTTTTGCTCAAAATCTGCCTGTTGTGTCAGATCTATTTATCAGTGTGCCAGCTGGAGTTCTGTAAGAAAGTGTACTGGAAGAAGTGAGGAGTATTTATAAACTGTATATAGGAGAAGTTGTTTGAAGTCAAGTGGGCATTACATAAATTCCTAATCTCCATCCAAGTTCCAATCCATTAACCACTTCAACCCCAGAAGATTTTCCCCCTTAATGACTATGCCATTTTTTGCGATACGGCACTGCGTCGATTTAACTAACAATTGCGCGGTCGTGCAGTGCTGTACCCAAATAAAATTGATGTCCCTTTTTCCACACAATTAGAGCTTTCTTTTGGTGGTATTTGATCACCTCTGTGGTTTTTATTTTTTGCAAAAAAAAAAATACAGTTAAAACAACATTTTTTACCTTTTGCTATAATAAATATAATTAAATACAAATTTCTTCATCAGTTTAGGCCGATATATATTCTACTACATATTTTTGGTAAAAACAAAAAATCACAATAAGTGTATATTATTATTTTTTATTTGCTAGTAATGGTGGCGATCTGTGATTTTTAGCGGGACTGCGACATTGCAGACAGAACGGACACGTTTGACACTTTTTTAAGACCATTGACATTTATACCGCGATTAGTGCTAAAAATAGCCACTGATTACTGTATAAATGTCACTGGCAGGTAAGAGGTTAACACTAGGGGGCGATCAAGAGGTTAACTGTGTTCCCTCATGAGTGTTTCTAACTGTGGGGGGATGGGACTGACTGGCGGAGGAGACATATCGCTGTCCCTAATTACTAGGAACAGCAGATCCGTCTCACCTGTTCGGGCTCTCGTGTCCATGATCGAGGGTGGCCGGTGGATATCACAGCCACCGGCCACATGCATCAGTCCCCTGCCATGCATCAGGTGCATCAGGTGCGTGCCCGCAATGGCTCTTATAGGAGCCGACGTAACCATAAGTCTTTTTGCAGGAACAAGCCAACTTGCTGACGGAAATGTGCGTGAGCTGGTCAGCAAGTGGTAGTAAAATAACCAAAACAAAGCACTGGGTTGTTCTCTAAATTGGTGTGCCTGTGAAAATTCGGTGTGCCTGGCTGTGCAGGATGGGGGGATCTCAATCTACTTGTGGCTCCGTAGGGGGTGCGCTTCATTATTAGATCAGTCATAAATTCTCTCTTAACCACATAGCGACCGCCACAGATATATGTCTGCCTGTACATCCTTTTAAATTTGCGGCACACGATTGCATTCGGCAAAGGTAGAACAGGGGGATGCCTTTGTAAACATGCCACTGATCAAATGTTCCCTGTGATCAGGAACAGTGATCAGTGACGTGTCATTGGTAGCCCCTCCCCCTAACAGTTAGAATCACTCCCTAGGACACACTTAACCCCTTCAGTGATACCTAGTGGTTAACCCCTTCTCTGTCAGTGTCATTTTCACAGTAATCAGTGCATTTTTATAGCACTGATCGCTGTAAACTGAGAAAAAATATGCTTTAAAAAAAAAAATTGGGGATATTTATTATGGCAAAAAGTACAAAAAATTGTCCCTCTATTTTTGTTTATAGCGCAAAAAATAAAAACCGCAGTAGTGATCAAATACCACCAAAAGAAAGCTCTATTTGTGGGGGGAAAAAAACGTCAATGGGAGCATTGCATTTGCATGACCGTGCAATTGTCAGTTAAAGCGACAGAGTGCCGAATCGCAAAAAATGGCCCTGTCTTTGGCCAGCCAAATGCTCTGGGGCTTAAGTATTTAACTACTGTTAGATATTTCAATTTAAATGACATGTAACATTCCCAAGAAAGAATATAAAGGAGGTGCAAGGGGTTGAGTGTGAGATAATTATGACCCTACGCAGGTCCCATCTCATACAGAACAAATATTATTCTAAAACAAGGTTGAGTGGGCAGTGGCGGCTGGTGCTCAAAATTTTTGGGGGGGTGCAAACGAAAAAAAAAAATATTGCAGCCTCACTGTGCCCATCACATGCAGCCACTGTGCCATGCCACCAAATGCAGCCACTGTGCCATCAATTGTCACCACTGTGCCATGCCATCAAACACGGAAAATGTGCCATCAATTGTCACCATTGTGCCATGCCATCAAATGCAGCCACTGTGCCATCAATTGTCACCACTGTGCCATGCCATCAAACGGCACCACTGTGCCATGCCATCAAACACAGAAACTGTGCCATCAATTGTCACCATTGTGCCATGCCAACAAATGCAGTCACTGTGCCATCAATTGTCACCACTGTGCAATGCCATCAAACGTCACCACTGTGCCATCAATTGTCACCACCGTGCCATGCCATCAAATGCAGCCGCTGTGCCATCAATTGTCACCACTGTGTGTGCCATGCAACACAGCAACTGTGCCATCAATTGTCACCACTGTGCCATGCCATCAAATGCAGTCACTGTGCCATCAATTGTCACCACTGTGGCATGCCATCAAACGGCACCACTGTGCCATGCCATCAAACGCCACCACTGTGCCATCAATTGTCAACACTGTGCCATTCCATCAAATGCCACCACTGTGCCATCAAACGCCACCACTGTGCCATCAATTGTCAGCACTGTGCCATGCCACCAAATGCAGCCACTGTGCCATCAATTGTCACCACTGTGCCATGCCATCAAACGCCACCACTGTGCCATCAATTGTCACCACTGTGCCATGCCAACAAATGCAGTCACTGTGCCATCAATTGTCACCACTGTGCAATGCCATTAAACGTCACCACTGTGCCATCAATTGTCACCACTGTGCCATGCCATCAAATGCAGTCACTGTGCCATCAATTGTCACCACTGTGTCATGCCATCAAACGCAGCCACTGTGCCATCAATTGTCACCACTGTGTGTGCCATGCAACACAGCAACTGTGCCATCAATTGTCACCACTGTGCCATGCCATCAAATGCAGTCACTGTGCCATCAATTGTCACCACTGTGCCATGCCATCAAACGCCACCACTGTGCCATCAATTGGCACCACTGTGCCATGCCATCAAACGCCACCACTGTGCCATCAATTGTCACCACTGTGCCATGCCATCAAACGCCACCACTGTGCCATCAATTGTCACCACTGTGCCATGCCATCAAACGCCACCACTGTGCCATCAATTGTTACCACTGTGCCATGCCATCAAACACAGAGACTGTGCCATCAATTGTCACCACTGTGCCATGCCATCAAATGCAGCCGCTGTGCCATCAATTGTCACCACTGTGTGTGCTATGCAACACAGCAACTGTGCCATCAATTGTCACCACTGTGCCATGCCATCAAACGCCACCACTGTGCCATCAATTGTCACCACTGTGCCATGCCATCAAATGCAGCCGCTGTGCCATCAATTGTCACCACTATGTGTGCCATGCAACACAGCAACTGTGCCATCAATTGTCACCACTGTGCCATGCCATCAAACGCCACCACTGTGCCATCAATTGTCACCACTGTGCCATGCCATCAAACACCACCACTGTGCCATCAATTGTCACCACTGTGCCATGCCATCAAATGCAGTCACTGTGCCATCAATTGTCACCACTGTGGCATGCCATCAAACGGCACCACTGTGCTATGCCATCAAACGCCACCACTGTGCCATCAATTGTCAACACTGTGCAATTCCATCAAATGCCACCACTGTGCCATCAAACGCCACCACTGTGGCATCAATTGTCAGCACTGTGCCATGCCACCAAATGCAGCCACTGTGCCATCAATTGTCACCACTGTGCCATGCCATCAAACGCCACCACTGTGCCATCAATTGTCACCACTGTGCCATGCCAACAAATGCAGTCACTGTGCCATCAATTGTCACCACTGTGCAATGCCATCAAACGTCCCCACTGTGCCATCAATGGTCACCACTGTGCCATGCCATCAAATGCAGTCACTGTGCCATCAATTGTCACCACTGTGTCATGCCATCAAACGCAGCCACTGTGCCATCAATTGTCACCACTGTGTGTGCCATGCAACACAGCAACTGTGCCATCAATTGTCACCACTGTGCCATGCCATCAAATGCAGTCACTGTGCCATCAATTGTCACCACTGTGCCATGCCATCAAACGCCACCACTGTGCCATCAATTGTCACCACTGTGCCATGCCATCAAACGCCACCACTGTGCCATCAATTGTCACCACTGTGCCATGCCATCAAACGCCACCACTGTGCCATCAATTGTCACCACTGTGCCATGCCATCAAACGCCACCACTGTGCCATCAATTGTCACCACTGTGCCATGCCATCAAATGCAGCCGCTGTGCCATCAATTGTCACCACTGTGTGTGCCATGCAACACAGCAACTGTGCCATCAATTGTCACCACTGTGCCATGCCATCAAACGCCACCACTGTGCCATCAATTGTCACCACTGTGCCATGCCATCAAATGCAGCCGCTGTGCCATCAATTTTCACCACTGTGTGTGCCATGCAACACAGCAACTGTGCCATCAATTGTCACCACTGTGCCATGCCATCAAACGCCACCACTGTGCCATCAATTGTCACCACTGTGCCATGCCATCAAACGCCACCACTGTGCCATCAATTGTCACCACTGTGCCATGCCATCAAATGCAGTCACTGTGCCATCAATTTTCACCACTGTGCCATCAATTGTCACCACTGTGCCATGCCATCAAACGCCACCACTGTGCCATGCCATCATATGCAGTCACTGTGCCATCAATTGTCACCACTGTGCCCCATGCCACTGTGCTCATTGTCGCCTCTGTGCCCTTTGTAACCACTGTGCCCCATGATGCCACTGTGCCCCATGCCACTGTGCTCATTGTCGCCTCTGTGCCCTTCGTAACCACTGTGCCCAATGATGCCCCTTTCCCTGTAAAAATCACTTACCTGACGCTTCCATGTCCTCCCTCGATGTCTTCTGCTGCCGTGGAGAAGCTTCAGCCAATCAGGTTCCTGATAACCAGAATCCGGGAACCTGATTGGCTAAAACGGCCGTCAGTCTCATGCAAGGAACGCAGATTGCCTGCACTCCGAGCATAGACTTCCGAGAGCCGGAGGGCGGTACTGGAAAAGCCTATCAGAGCCGCTGGCTTTGATAGGCAGTTCCCCTCAGCCAACCAGCTGCCGCTATTCGGGTAACCGGCGCCCAAGGTCCGGTTATATGAATAGACCAGGCAGCTGGCAACAATAACACACGTTCAATGCATTGCATTGAATGTGAGTTATTTGTGAGAGAGGGTGGCGCTGCAGCGCCCTCTATAGACGGCCGCCAGAACTTCTGCTAAAATGTCAAAATGACATTTTAGCTGAATAAAAGTTCTTAAAGGGCCCTTTTTTTTTTTTTTTGTGACTGCGGGAGGGTGGGGGCGGCGCCTGTGTGCCCATATGGGCGGGCCGCCACTGTGAGTGGGACTTTGCGTGTATCCTGTAGGGTTTATTGAGGAAGTAAACCCTCTCTTAAAAAACAAAAACAAAAAAAAGCCCTGCAAGACAAAGGCATAATGAGCTAGTATGCATAGGATACTAGCTCATTATGAATTACTTACCTGAGAACGAAGCCCCCGCAGCGGTCCTCGGACACCTCCTCTGTCGCCGCCATGATACCCGCAGTGACTTCCGGGTATCACTGCTCCGGTGCTGTGACTGGCCGGAACAGCAATAAGATCACTCCCACGCAGGGCCGCCATCAGGGGTTACAGGCAGTACACCTTTAAGGGGCCTGGAGGTTCCCAGGGGCCCGGATGGCAACCCCCTTCTTTTTTTAAATTTATTTTTCTATAAAAAAAAAATTGTTGTTTTTTTTAATTAAAGAGCCCAGAGGTCCACAGGGGCCCCTGCTTCTCAACTTGCGGAGGCAGCACCCGCCCCAACCCCCATGGTTCTCTGCCCCAGTTCTCTGCCCATGCCTGAAGCCGTGTAAGGGGCTCCATAATAGCTGATGGTGGCCCTGTTCCTGTGCGTGGAAGCCACCAATAATGGCATTGTGCCTTTAGTAGCGGCACGCTCAGTGCCGTAGACATCGGTGCTGTCTTTCTTAGAAATATCTCTTACTAGGCAAAAAACGGCCACAATTGCCGGGAGGACGTCTATGGACGTCGTCCGCTCCTCCGGCCACGTCCGATCCACGTCCTGTCAGGGAGAGAGGAGACTGATGCTGTGTTCCTTGTACATAAGGACACAGATCGGTCACCTCCCCCAGTCAGTCCCCTTCCCCCACAGTTAGAAACACTATACAGGTCACACTTTTAACCCCTTCCTCGCCCCCTAGTGTTAACCGATTCCCTGCCAGTCACATTTATACAGTAATTAGTGCATATTTATAGCACTGATCGCTGAATAAATGTGAATGGTCCCAAAAATGTGTCAAAAGTGTCCGATTTCGCCATAATGTCGCAGTCCCAATACAAATCGCAGATCGCTGCCTTTACTAGTAAAAATAATAATAATAAAAAAAACAATAATAATTCTGTCCCCTATTTTGTAGGCGTCATAACTTTTGCGCAAACCAGTCGCTTATTGTGATTTTTTTTCCCCAAAAATATGTAGAAGAATACGTTTATTGGGTATTTATTATAACAAGTTAAAAATATTGTGTTTTTTTCAAAATTGTCTCTCTTTTTTTGTTTATAGCGCAAAAAAAATTAAACGCAGAGGTGATCAAATACCCCCAAAAGAAAGCTCTATTTGTGGGGGAAAAAGGATGTCAATTTTGTTTGGGAGCCACGTTGCACGACCGTACAATTGTCAGTTAAAGCGACACAGTGTCGGAAGCTGAAATTTGGCCTGGGCAGGAAGGAGGTATATGTGCCCAGTAAGCAAGTGGTTAAGGAGATATTTCTTGGACCTACAGGTATGCCTTAGGCTGCATTCACACCTGAGCATTTTGTCGCCTGAAGCGCGACGCTATAATACGCTAGAGGGGAAAAAATACATTATTCTCTATGGAGATGGTTCACATCTCCACTACAAAACGCGTGACGCCTAACGCCTGAAGCTCAAACAAGTTCCGGACCTTTTTTTGTCGCGCGTATCGGTCGGTTGGGGCATATTCAAACGTTTCCATTCCCCATAGAAAGTAATGGAAACGCTCGGTTCAAGCGACTAGCGCGAAAACGAGCGTTTGTTACGGGCGTTTCGTCGCTTTAATCAATAGAATTTTTCACCCTGGCAGAAGATAAAAAAAATCTACCAACATAGCAACAAGTAATGAAAAGATGATAATTTTTCCTATTGGCTAAAATAAAAAACGTCAAAGTTAAAAAACGTCCGACGATGCTGTATGCAAACGCTTGAATACACGTGAATACGAGCGACAAAACGACGGGAAAAAATTCAGAAAAAAACGACGCAAAACGCCTACGCTTAGGTGTGAATGCAGCCTAAACCTAGGCTTACATGTAGGTCAAAGTGGTCTGTAAGGCGCCGTACACACGGCCGAGGTTCTCGCTGAAAATCAGCGAGAACCTCGCTGGAATGCACATTCCAGCGAGGACCTCGGCCGTGTGTACGGTCTCAGCGAGCTTCCCGTCGGGAAGCCCGTCGAGCCGAAATAGAGAGCACGCTCTCTATTTCCTCGACGGCCCGCCTGGAAGAATGGCTGGTTGCCATTCCCGACGGGCGGGTCGCCGAATTCGACGGCCGGGAGAGAACCTCGACGGGCGGAACGATGTGTTCTGCCCGTCGAGGTTCTCTGCCGTGTGTACGCGGCCTTAGGGTTTACAACCACTCTAATGAATACATAAACCATGGGAATTAAAAAAAAAAAAAAACCTTTATTCTACATACACAATTTAAATAAAAGAAGTTGATAATACAACTAGTTCAAATCACATTACAGTTAAATTGTCCAGGATGTGCTGGTCCATCCAAAAAAAAAGTGGCCAAGAAAGAGTCTTTTATGAGCTTCCTGAGCTCTGATTGGCTAGCCTGACCCAGCTAGACAGACAAAGATATAACATGAGAAGTATTTTCTTCTACACTCCTCATCAGATGCAGAGTCAGCCCGCCGAACAGCCGGCAGGGAAGCTCCAGCAGGCTCGGCGTGTTTGTGATCAGGGGGCAGCAGCTGCATCTAAAGGATTTTCCCTCTTCCGAAGCGCGGAGCTGTGTAAAACCCCTTAATCCATTTTTTCTGTGGCACAGTATTTAAGAGCACCAGCTAATAAACGCGCAGCCAATAGCAATCTGTGTCACAGTGACAGCTGCCCGTCTTAGCCTTTCGCCCGTCGTGTCCTGTTGCTACAGTACATCAAGGCAAAGACGAGCGAGGACGGCGGCGAGGACACCCTTCGGTCGCCTTGTACCTGCTATGTACTGATCTGAGCTTACATTGAATGTTCTGCTTGATCTAGCTCACGTAAAGCCATGAATTAGACAGCAGGGCCCACACCCTGCATACGTTTCTTTATAATTCAGGCTGCGGCTCCCGTTCATTTATTAGTCACACGTCCTGACCTTGCTGCCTAGACCTTTACAAACCTCTAACTCGTCTTGTAAAGCGAGGAAAATGAAGGAAATTGCTGTGTTAATTGAAGCTCTGAGCTGTGCAAGAGACTGGCCCAGTACTATGCCACTGATAGATTCTGCTGTCATACAGTTGGGGGAGGGGAAACACAGGAACCTAAAATGACTCAGACATTCCTCTTATGTGTTGGAGATGACAGGCTGGCTGCATTTGACACCAGCGGCATCTGCATTGCGCCTTGTGGACCTTCTGTGTGAAATCCAGCAAGCCGGTCCAAACAGGCGCGTTTTATAATGTCTGCAGCATTTATATTGCCATTAACTCTCTTCATCATGCCAACAAGCAGCTGAAAGCATGAATCAAGCTTGGCATCATGCAGGGCAATACTAGAAAGACACTAGTTATCCTTCATAGGCCAAGGACACGCTGATGTGGGAGCAGGGGTGGACTGACAACCCATGGGGCCCCCGGGCAATAGAAGATTATGGGGCCCTGGGCTTACAGATGGCCACCAGGCCAGGAGGCAAGGCAGCTAAAATCTCAGGATTTTCACATCAAAAGCATGTCGGTTTAAGACATAGCAGGGACAGGTGTAAAAAAAAAACAGATTTTTACATACTGTCCCTAGTTTTATTGAGCCTGGGAACCCTAATGGGGCCCCCTAGTGGCATGGGGCTCTCGGGCAGTGCCCGAAAGTCCCAATGGTCAGTCCGGCCCTGTGTGGGAGACAGCTGATGTAGAGCTGGAGAATCAGAGGATTTAACTACTTCAGCCTTGACAGAATTTACCTCCTTCCTGACCAGAGCACTTTTTGCGATACGGCACTGCGTTGATTTAACTGACAACTGCGCGGTCGTGTGATGTTGCACCCAAACAAAATTTACATCCTTTTTTCCCAGAAATAGAACTTTCTTTTGGTGGTATTTGATCACCTCTGCGGTTTTTATTTTTTTGCGCTAGAAAAAAAAAAGAGCGACAAATTAAAAAAAAAACGTGTACTTTTTGCTATAATAAATATCCCCAACACACACATATATATGTATAAAAAAAAATCTTTCTCAGTTTAGGCCGATACGTATTCTTCTACATATTTTTGGAAAAAAATATTGCAGCAATCGTATTTTAATTGGTTTGCGCAAAAGTTATAGCATCTACTAAATAGGGGATAGACTTATGGCATTTTTTTTTTACATTTTTTTTATTAGTAATGGCGGCAGTCTGCGATTTTTATCATGACTGCGACATTATTGCGGACACATCGGACACTTTTGACACTATTTTGGCACGAGTGTCATCTATACAGCGATCAGTGCTATAAAAAAGCGCTAATTACTGTGTAAATGACATTGGCAGGGAAGAGGTTAAACACTAGGGAGCGATCAAGGGGTTAAGTGTGTCCAAGGGAGTGATTCTAACTGTGGGGGGGCTAGGCTACCACTGACGTGAGATAGATCACTGCTCCCGATGACAGGGAACAGTAGATCTCTGTCCTGCCACTAGGCAGAATAGGGAAATGCCTTGTTTACATCTCCCCGTTCTGAATCTCGGTCTCACAAATGCGGGCTGCCAGCAAACATCGCGTTCGCTGGACCCGCGGCGTTCTGCCGGCGCGGGCCCACAAGGCGGAAAATTCAAAGGGACGTACCTGTATGCCCATTTGCCTGCCTGTGCCATTGTGATGATGCATATGTGTGTGCGGAGGTCGGCAAGTAGTTAAAGTAGAACTAAAGGCAAAACTTAGCTTTTTTCATTTCAGAGGGAGCAATACTGGCCATACATTTCGAGTGAGAATTATTCATATCCTAGATATTTTTAGCACCAACAGTTTGCTCAGCGCTTTACAATAAAAAGGGGGATAGCAGTACAATTACAATACAGTTCAGCTTACAATCTAAAGAATAATTGCAGGAAAATCAATTATGTAGTCATCCTATACACCGATATTTCATTATATGCCTCTGAATACTTATTTGTTCATATATTGTTAAACATTCTCATAAACAGTTATAATAGTTATGTTGCTCCTTACATTTACCTTTTTTATGATCTTTGTTCTTTATATGACGTAATACTGTCTTGCTTACATCTTTGATACAATAAACTGAGATTGAACTAAAAAATTGGAAAAAATTTAATTTCTTCATCAATTTAAGCCAATATGTATTCTGCTACAGGTTTTCGGTAAATACAATCCCAATAAGGGTTTATTGATTGGTTTGTGCAAAAGTTATAGCCTCTACAAACTATGGGCCAGATTCAGGAACACTTGCGCTGGAGTATTTCGATATGCGCCGCGTAACTGTGATGATGCGCCGTCGTTTCTATGTGCCCGTACCCACCAAACTAGATGCGCCCAATAACGGGTCATTTGCGACTGGCGGAACGTTCCGACGCCAGAGTATCGTCAGCGCTTAATTTCGTTGGGCGCATCAGTCGCGCCTATTGATTTCCCCTGCAAATATGCAAATGAGGGATTTTTCACAATTCACGAACGGATTAGCACCATACGCTGGCTACATGCGCCGCGCGTATCTCGTCCGTCCGGCGCAAAGTTATTTCTACAAAAGGCTGCTTTATCTTTACTCCAGATGGCCACAGGTCAGCAGGAGAGCAGCTACAGCAGCGTTACCGACGATAAGAGCTAGCTGAGCACCCCCACTTGCAGGACAACACCTCTGTCCATGCTTGTCTGTCAAATTTTACAGCCATGGAGGAAGACATCATAGGTCTCCATAGCCGAGATGACGGCTGACAGCTCCTGGCCATTAAAGTTCAGCTTTCTCCTGTGTGTTTGCGGGGAACGGGAGCAGCCATCTCAAAACAAAAGTAACATCACTGCGGGGAGGGGGAGCAGGATATACTTTAGTGCCGAAATGGCGCTTCTACGGGCGCATTTAAACGCCCAACGGAAGGCATTGCGCTGACGTTTCCCGTGAAGTGGTGCCGACGGAAGTTGTGAGCATGCGCACAAAGGGGGCGAGTGGAGCCGCACTCACTGCGCATGCTCCGTGGTTGATGCGCTGAACGTAAGCCTCTGCGCTGGGCTCCGCCCATCATTTACATATGATCACACCCACTTCCACTTGCGTCGGGTTACGCCAGCGCATTATCGTTACTCTGGCGCAAGTTTACGCGCAACTGCTATGTGAATTACAGGACTTGCGCTGAAAGGGTCTTCAGAGTAACGTAAATGAGAAGCGTTACTCTGGAGCAAAGATGCTCTCATCTACCTGAATCTGGCCCTATGGGATTTTTTATAGAATGATTATTTATTTCCTCTTTTACTAGTAAAGGCGGGGCAATCAGTGACTTATAGCGGGACTGAGATATTGCGGCAAAAATTCTGACACTAAGCCAGGTTCACACGGGGCTGCAGGAATAAAGCTGCGCGAGTTCTTTCACTCCCGCTTGTCAGTCCCGAATTCGGCCGTGATTACAGAGACATCTGTGCAGTTTCTGAAAAAGTTACAGAAACTACTTTTTGAAATCGGTGCAGCTCTGTAGATGCGGCGTCGCACCGATTACCATTGCCAGCAATTGCCGGAAAATGCTGCCTATTTGACATGCGATTTGACATGTCAAAACGCACCAGTGTGAAACAGGGCTTAATGACACTTTTGACACTTTTTTGGGACCAGTGACACTAATACAGTGCTCAGTGCTAAAAATATCCACTTTCATTGTACTAATGACACTGTTTATTGTTTATTGTTTACTAGCTGAATACTCGGCGTTGCCCGGTCTTCCTATCTTAACCCTTTGGGGAGGAAAATATATATTTCCCATAGAGTTGAATGGGATTTAAAGAAAAACCCTTTCCCATAGAGTTGAATGGGACTTTAAAGAAAAACCCTGACCATGGCAAATGGGGGTGGGTAAGGGTTAAACCACCTATCCTATGTTTGTTGCTGACATATAAGTAACATGTGTGCCAAGTTTCATGTTAATATCTTTAGCCGTTTGGACGTGATGCTGGAACATACATACATACACACACGTTGAGTTTTATATATATAGATTGTTTATTGCTTGTATAGCGTAGAATCACCCGAAGGTATCGAAACGCTTCCAGACCTTAACAATTCACAACGAGACCGGGTGTTACAGGCATAAATTAACATAGTAACAATATACATAATGTACCACGATTAAAATCACTTAATATAACAACAATATAGAACCAAAACGATACAATATAAAACCATAAAATCACATAAAACCAACGGAGAGACAACACACAATTCCCCATAAAACAAATTCAGCAGTACTTCCCTCCAAAATGCCCTAACCTCAATGCTCCTATCATTCTGCCTCTGCCCACAGGCAGGTTTTAAGATCCCTCCTAAATGTAAGTAAGTCTGGACTCTGTCTAAGACTTAGGGGAAGTAAATTCCATTCTCTCGGGCCGAGCACAGAAAAAGCCCGCCCCCCCATTTTTGTCAGCCGACTCTTTGGCTGTTCAAGGCGGAATTGGCAGCTCCATCTAAGGGAGCGACCAGTAACATGTCTATTCAATTTGGCACAGAGATAGGCGGGTCCTAGCCCGTGAAACGCTTTAAAAACAAGTGTTAAAATTTTAAAACGCACCCTCTGACCAACTGGCAGCCAATGCAGGGCAGCCTGATGTCTCGAGGTGGGGCAGTGGCCTCTGAGGTTTAATGCAAGCCTTACCACCTGGTTCTGGACCTTTTGAAGTCTCCCAATCTGGACTTGAGGCAGTCCAGCCAGGAGACCATTACAATAGTCCAGATGTGGAAGGACCAGAGCGCGCACCACCGAAATCCTTTCCAGATCGGATAGAAAAGGCAAAATGCGGTAAAGAAGCCGCATCTTAAAATGGCAGGTCTTGACAACCTGACCGACATAGGGGATTAACGTCAAGTTGCTGTCAATCAGGACCCCTAGTGTCCACCGTGTCAGCCGGCCGGGGGCAGACCCCAGCCCCATCGGGCCACGATAACACCCAGTGTCCCCCAGTAATATTCCCCGACCTTAGAACCTCGTTTTGGCCTGGTTTAGCTGCAGGTAATTAGCTGTCATCCAGCTTTTTATGATCTCCAAACCAGCAACCAACTTGGCCTCCGCCTCTGGCTCATTGGTCGAGATTCTGGAGAACAACTGGATGTCATCCGCATAGGACTGAAATCGAAGTCCCAGATTTGCGATCACCGCCAACAGAGGGCAAAGATAGATGTTAAAGAGAAGAGGGGATAGCGGGGACCCCTGTGGGACCCCACATGTCACCTTGATAGGCTCCGAGTTTCACCCTATACTCCCTTTCCTCTAAGAATGACTTAAACCATTTCAGGGCCTGGTCACTCACTTTCGCCACCTCCTGAAGCCGCGTCAGCAAAATCTGGTGATTTACTGTGTCGAATGCGGCTGACAAATCCAAGAGAATGAGGATTGAGTGGGCCCCACGGTCCGCGTCGACCAGTAGATGGTCCATGACATCCAGCAACGCCGTCTCCGTCCCATGTTTGGGTCGGAGACCGGACTGCCGCTTGTCGAACAGATTGCCCTCCTCCATGAAAAGCTGCAGCTGACCACAGACTGGGAAGGGGTTAAACATCAGGGGCGATGAAAGGGTTAACTGTGTGCCTAGCCAGTGTTTTACTATACTGCGCAAGGTGCTTTCACTAGAGGAAGAGGTGAAATTTATTCCCTGCTTAGCAGGGACACAAACTCAATCCCTTCCTTCCTGTCTGAAAGGCAAAGTGTCTTGTTTACATAGGCAGATCGCAGTTCTGTGTCTTTTCCCCACGATCGGCTGGTGCCAGCGGACATCGAGTCCACGGTACCCGCTGATCTATTCCCTACCCATTAGTGTAAGATCCCAAATATATATACATACATATATGTGATCTGGCACACATGTGCTGCTGCCCCGTGCCACTAAAAATTCTATAGGGTGGACGTGTACTGGTTAAAGAAATGCATCAGAACATACACATACACATATAAAATAATGTAAGGACCCAGGTGAAAACATTGTTGGCCATTCAGGCAAAGAATGATCTTACAGTAGCCAAAAATAGGTGTCCTGCAGCAAAAAGAAAAACAACTCAACCTTCAGGCAGTATAGTGTTCAAAGAGTCTACCCATGGATTCCAGATCTTCTGAAATTATTTAGGACAACCTCTAGTTGTGTAAATCAAGGTATAAAGGGGAATTACTTGATTAATTGATGGGATAAAACGATTTTTTTTGGCTTGCTGGCATTTTTTTTTTGCATTGAAAAATACTAAGTGTAAGAAGTTCAGTGCATTTAAGGAGACTATCATCATCTCAGGGCCGATCCTAGGCAGGGTGCGCAGGATGCTTTGCACCCAGGAGCCTGCAGGGGTGGGGGCGCCGAAGTGCCAGAGTTCTCCCCTCCTTCTGGCAGTGGTCAATCTCTATAGATTTAGAGGTACTTTTAACCCCCACTAGCGGTCAACTAAAGGGTTCAAAGCGCCACTGCCAAGGCTCTTTGCAGGCACTGACCATTGATTTCAATGAGCAGGGGCTCAGTAGGAGCGATGTATACACACACTAAAGCGCCTCAAAGAAGCTACTTGAAGGAAATTTTTGGACGTCCTGCCAGCGCACCGTTCCAGTGTGAAAGCACTCGGGCTCTCACTCTGGGATTGCAGATGAGGCTTTCTTCGGGCGCTATTTTTAACGCTAAAGCGCCTGAAAAATGCCTCCAGTGTGGAAGGGGTCTAATGGACAATCTCCTGTACTATTGTCTGCAGTTTCTGACCATCTCCTATATCATGTCTGCAGTCTCTGATCATCTCCTGCACCATGTCTGCAGTCTCTGACCGTCTCCTGTATCATGTCTGCAATCTCTGACCATCTCCTGTATCATGTCTGTAGTATGTCTGGGGGTCTTTCTAACAGACTCTCTAACAGAAGCCCTCTCTGTGTCCATCAGAGAGCCCCCCTCCAGGTCCCAATAAAGTACTCTGCTTATCTTCCTGTATTTTGTTTATTATTAAGAGATCATGCAAGGATCCCAGGGTAATGAACTCTTCGTGGGGGAGCATTTCTGTGGTTGAGTCATTGCCATAGAAACGTTGGTAAAGGGGAGGAGTTAGTAAAATGACTACGCCCATGTGGGGGGCGCCAGAAGTATTTCTGCACCCAGGCGCCTGTGACCCTAGGATCGACCCTGCATCATCTATATAACCAAATAGATAAAGTAAAGATATTGGGCAATCAGGTAATTGAGCTAATAAAAGCAGTGACCGCAGACCAAAAGGCACATAAAGGTGGGCATCCCAGACCATATGATAAAATGTACCATTAGAAGACGATTAGCACTTGGAACACAAGGGAGATGGTTGTTTACCCATTTTAAACAGGAGACAGGGAGTGTATTATGAACAATAAAGGAATTTTGTTTGTATAGAACGAAAATCTTTACGAGTTTCGCAACATTAGGGAGGGCTATAACCATGGTCATAAAAGTGTAATGATGAGCGCAAACTTAAACTAAACTAAATAATCAATCCAAACAAACAAGTGAGCATTTCTTTTATTGGGTCTATTCATTGTTGGCTAGCGCTTTAGTTTTTCCTTTTTATATAACCATGGTCAGTTTTATTTTTGCCATCTGTATTCCCAAGGCCCAAAATGAGGAGAAAATCCTCCAAAGTGACAACTAGTGTTGCCATTGGACGTTTTTCCCCTATTCCTATTCTGATGACAACCCTAAATTTGGGATTTTCTTTAGATTTCACTCTTGCTGATAATGATGACAAAAAGAGAAGGTGAATTTCTCTAACGGGGGCAAAGACAGCCATAAAAACCTGACAGGTGTGTTAGTCCCTCTTCACTCTATCCAAAGCTAAAAAAAAATCAGCCCTCAGTCCATATATTAATGCTATTAAAGGTAATAACACTAGGGATTGTTGATCAGGGGAATATCTAATTTAAAAATATATTGATTAATAACTGCAGTAGGCCGAAGGGAGCTGTGGGATACTTCATGAACGCTGAACAGTACTCAGAGGACACCCCTCACTTTGTCGTTATTCTTTGGAACAGTCCCTTAAAAGTAATAGCTCAGAAAATGAACAGCACTGAGACACAATCAGAAATATTCCAGACCAGGCAAGCACTTGTTTTGATGTACAAGGGATAGCAGTAGCAACAATCGCCAGGATCCTCCACTCTGTTCTGTACTCACAATGTTCCTGAATACTTGGGTGCCTCCTTCCACTATCAGCCAGACATTTCTACAGCAAACACTTCAGACCAGATCCTCAGTAAAGTCACTCCATTAGTCACAGTGATTCTGAGCAAACAAGCCACAGAACTCTAGCATAGCTAGGCAGCTCCAGACCCAAGGCAATTTATGCACTTTTCAACCACCTTTTGGGCAGCCTCCCCCACGGCTTTGGCCAAGACAACAATAATATTCAGGTTACTGATTTGCTTTTTAAGCCTACTACATTCTAGAATCCCCCAGAAGCCAGGGGAAAACAATCAAACCCACAGCCAGTGGAGCCCAGAACAGCCCAAAGGAATCACAAACTGCTCCAATGATTAATTTGCTCCACAGATTACATGTACCAAAATAACTACATTTACTTAACTTTCCAAGAACCCACTGTATGTAAGAGGGTGCTACATCTTGATTGAACTAGATGGTCTTGTGTCTTTTTTCAACCTAACTACGTATTTAACTGTGTAACTATGTAACTAGTAACTACAAATGTAGAAATCTCCCACTATGGCTATTGTATTCTGGACCAGCAACTATCTGAAGTGTTTAACCAGCAATTTTTTTCAGAGGGAGGACCACCCAAGTTGTGAATTTCAGCTAGTTCATCAGGAATTGATGACCAGCTTTTTTTTCTGACTTTTGGGCTGCTACTTTTTCTAGTACAGTGACTTCATTCAGTTAATTTAAAAGAGTTTACTTTTTACTGGATTAGAAGTATTATTCAGTCTGTGAGAAGGGGAATGCCACCTTTAAGCCCCGTACACACGACCGGTTTTCCTGCCAGGAAAACTGCCAAGAGAGAATTTGGCCAGGAAAACCGAACATGTGTATGCTTTCTCACAGTTTTCCCAACAGGAAAACAGCCGGGAATCCTGGCGGGAAAATAGAGAACCTGCCCTGGTTTCGACGCATTGTGTTTTACTTCCTGGTGCGGTGACGTGGCGGCGTCAACATGTCAGCGCACTGTCTGCCGGTGGGGATTTTGGTTTGATCGTGTGTACACGATAAAACCAATACGTCCCCAGCAGACAGATCTGTTCAGATCGGTCTGTCCGACCGATTTGAATAGACAGATTTACTCGTCTGTACGGGGCCTAATAAAATCATTGAGCAAACAAGACTAACTCTGATGTACTGTTGTCTGTATTATTACAAACAATTCTCTTCAATGAAACTGTGACAAGACTGAAGTCATGCTTATTGACACCCCCATCAATTATGTAAGGCCAGTCTTGATAGCTTATCTATAGATGGCACTGTACTTGAGCTTCAGTCTAAATTGAAAAATCTAGGAGTGATATTTGATGCTAGTTTAATCTTTGATCTATATGTACAAAATGTTGTCAGGAAATCTTTTTTCCACTTGAGAAACATTACTTGGTTGCTTCCTATGCTATCATACACTGTAACTGAAAAGCCAATCCATACATTTGTGTTGTGACTACTGCAATGCTTGTGTACCTAAATCCACTATTAATCAACCTCAATATGTTCAAAATTCTGCAACCAGAATCCTGATTGGTCTGGTACAAATGACCATATTACCCCCATCCTGGAGTCCTTGCACTGGCTACCCATCAGATTTTGCATCGATTTTAAGATCGTCTTGCTCACCTACAGGGCCGGTGCAAGGATTTTTGCCACCCTAGGCGAAACCTAATTTTGACACCCCAATTGGCTCCACCCCTGACTATACAGTGTATGTGGTGGGGGTGGAGATATTTGTGGCGCCTTTCAATGACCCCCCCCCCCGCCTTGTAGTGGAGCTGTGCCGTGCGGGGTAGTGGAGGTGTACTGGGATTGTGATGTCCAGGATGGCATAGCTGTATGACAGGTGGGGGGAGTGGGCTGCTGAGAGAGAGAGAGGAATGGAGAGGGGGAGAGGGAGCAGCCTGGAGGAGAGGTGGAGGAGAGACACACTTCTATATACACATGAATGGGACAAGACAGGAGGAAATCGGTGGAGCTGGGATTGTCACATCCATGGGGGGGGGGGAGACATGGAATCAGTAGAGCTGGGACTGTCACATGAGATGAGGGGTCCATGGATGGGAGCTGAGAGGGGTCTATAAATAGGGGTACAGCACACACAGGGACAGGGGAGAAACGTGGGTGGAGTCATGGACACTTACTGTGTGTTCTATGAACAATGAGATCGGATCCGCAGGACTATTCGTTTTTTTTTATTTTTTATTATTATTATTAATTTTATTCGGTACGTTTTTTTGGCTCTGCGTAACTTCTGCATACTTTCAGCTATTAAGACCATTCAGCTCTTTCAGCTAATGATTGGAGTTCTTCAACTTTTTTTCTACTATTTATAATTTTTCAAAAAATGTAAGCTTTTTAAAAAAAAAAGTTTTTTCAACATTGAAGTCAATGAGAGCCTGCTTCAAATCCTTAAAATGTCCTTCCGCTCCCAAAAGTTTCAGCTCCTTCATACTTTCACCTACAGACACCAAACATACTTTAAAATGTTCACAAAATATTCAGCTATCCGGCTATATCTTTTCAGTTTAATATCTTTTACAGTTTTCGTGAAAAAGCTGTTTAAGTTTTAGTGATCATTTCAGGAAATTTTTGAGATTTAAACAGAGTGTCTATGGGGTTGCTTAGAGTGGATGATGTCATAGCTAGAGCACAGAGCTTTAAAAAAAAAAAAATCTTTTGTTCCTTTTCTATAAATTGCTCTCAAAATGTATAGATCTTAGGTATTTTTGTCAGGCCATGTGCTCAGTTTTGTGATACGCCTTTTACTTTTGGGTGGTTGAGCTTCCAAATGACAAAAGTTCTACACTTTCTTCCATTGACTGTCCTTTATAAAATGCTTCAGATTTAGACATGAATAGCTGTGTGTAGGGTTGTCCCGATACCGATACTAGTATCGGTATCGATACCGAGTATTTGCGGGAGTACTTGTACTTGCGCAAATGCTCCTGATGCCTGAATAGAATACTTTTTTTGTATTTATCAACATGTTCTGTGAAAATTCTTTGAGTTTTTTACTACTGCGTGACAAGCAAATAAAACATTTTTATTCATTTTTACTAATTTTTATTCTTTTATAATGTCTTGTGTTAGAGTCCTTCATAATTCTAAAGGAAATATCCTTAGTCTGTATGGTGGTTTGAAAACTGTCACATGACATTTTAAAAAAGTATCGGTATTCGGTATCGGCGAGTACATGAAAAAAAGTATCGGTACTTGTACTCTTTTCTAAAAAAGTGGTATTGGGACAACCCTAGCTGTGTGTTGAGTTATTTTGAGGGGACAGCAAGTTTACACTGTTATACAAGCTGTACACTCACTACACAACATTGTAGCAAAGTGTCATTTCTTCAGTGTTGTCACATGAAAAGATACAAGAAAAGATTTACACAAATGCGAGGGGTGTACTTACTTTTGTGACGTACTCTGTGATCTCCCACACACAGAGGGGTGTACTTACTTTTGTGATGTACTCTGTGATCTCCCGCACACAGAGGGGTGTACTTACTTTTGTGAGATGCTGTATATATTTATTGTGGTCTATAAGTGGTTACATCACACATGGCGTGTGCTGAGGTCTGCAGCAATGAAGGATTTTTGTATTTTTTTAATGTAAATCTAGACAGTTGAGGGGGTGTAATATTCCCGCTGGGTGGAGTATGCGATTCCCTAACTTTCAATATCGCCCCAATCGAGCCGTGATTTTTACCGCGATTGTCGCCTGAGAAATCGTAGGACTGCTTTTGGGAATCAGGCGTCCCGTCATTCTGTTTGTGTGATTTGTCAGGTGACAATATTGTCTCATGATTGGGGTGCCGTTGAAAGTAACAGGATCACAAGCGTGTCATACGTTTTGCGGCAATTCCGGAAATTGCCGTAATTCCGCCCGTGATCCGGAACGCCTAGGTGTGATCGCAGCCTAAGCCTCTTCTATCAGTTGCTGGGTTCTCCTTCTGTAGATTCTGGGGGAACATTTTCTTCTTCAAACATTCCACACATTCTCTTCATTCCACCGCTAATATATACTCCACATTGACCCTGTATGGCGCTTTTCTCTCTGAGGACTCCAAGTATTGGAGATGGCGTTGGCCGGGAATCGAACCCGGGTCAGCTGCTTGGAAGGCAGCTATGCTTACCATTGCACCACCAACGCAAAAGTAGCATGTAGTGTGGGAGGAAACCGGAGTACCCGGAGGAAACCCACGCAAGCACAGGGAGAACATGCAAACTCAATGCAGATAGTGTCCTGGTCATAATCTGAAACAAGGACCCCAGTGCTGCAAGGCTAACCCCTAAGCCTCTGTGCTGCCCATATACGGCCTCTGTTCTCTAAGGCCCGCCCCCGCTGAGCGGGGTAAATCACTTAAAGTGCCTTCACAAGACATCCAAACTTATCCTAAACTACAATATATAACGCTCCTGTAATAAAACACACCCAAATAACATAGAGGGGTACAGTGGTCCCCAAATTAGCAATACAATGGAGCTAAATATTCCATTCACCCTTAGGCCTCATTCACACAGGGGCCTAAGGACTTCTCCATGAAGGACCTCACTGGCGGGAAGAGTTCTCATTTCTCCAGCAGAGAAAGCCTAAAGAAAGCTGGAAAGGCTTCTCCAACCTCTACTTAAAGCCGGTCCAACACACGCCTCAAAAACATACCGACCTTCAACCTCCTCTTATAGCCTGTCCAACACATGCCTCAAAAACATACCGACCTCCAACATCCTCTTATAGCCTGTCCAACACATGCCTCAAAAACATACCGGCCTCCAAACTTCACAACATAATCAATTACTTTATGTCGATCGACAATACATGGATCAAATATATCACCTGTAAAAACGTGCTTGAGATGTTGGTGGTAAACAGCCTGCTAGGCCCGGGGGAACCAAACCAAGTCCTCCAAAAGCTGCCTCATATCCAGAAGTTGCCAAGAGTGTAAATGTAGACATTATGCTTTAAGGTTAATCAAAAATATCACGTATGGAAGAGGCAGAGAGGGAGGAAAGTAGGGGGGATAAAAGGTTTCAGGTAAGGAAGGGGTGTGGGGGTTCCCCCCAACCCTCACCCCCTTCTTTCTCCAACCTTCCCTTCTCCCCCTTTCCTCCCTCTCTCCCTCTTCCATACTCCCCCTTTGTTCTACCTTTCTCTTTAGAGTGTTATGTTTTTGGTTAACCTTTAAAGCTTAATGTCTACATTTACACTCTTGGCAACTTTTGGAGGGCTTCGTTCGGTTCACCTTGGGCCTAGAAGGCTGTTTACCACCAACATCTCAGACACATTTTTTTTTTACAGGTGATTATGTTTGGGCGATGTATTGTCAAACCTTAAAGCTTCTGCAGAAGCTGCAGAAAGGTAAATGGAGGGCTGATGGGAAGACCCTCCTGTTACTGGAGTGGCAGCTGCCACCACTGTAGGGACCTGTGTTGGTATAGCCGTACCTGGCCCCTGGGAGGGTCCCTCAAACTTTTTGTTGAGTCTTCTACTAGGAACAGTCAATTGTCTTGTTTGTCCATCTACATTGATAGTTGGTGATTCAGAAGCTGCTTATGAGAATCTTTTAAGAGATTGATGACGTAGTGAATTCCTGTCATGATGGCTTGAAATGAAGATCCTCTCCCTCATATTCACTAGCAAATCGTCCTCTTCTCATCACCTAGTTTAACTTTTCTTCCAACATTTTGGCCATCTTCAATCCCAAGAAAGCTGCACCCCTCCCATTTAAGTGCCATCCGTCTCTACTATAAAGATGGTAACGGCCTGAAAAGTCAGCCAAGTTCGCCATGAAGCCAAACCCCTCCTCCCTGCACCAGTTCCTTAGCCACTTGTTAAGTACCATAAGCTCTTGCTGTCTCTGTGGTGTGGCTCGAGGTGCAGGCAGTATTTCAGAAAATATTGCCTTGGGGGACCTTTTCTTCAATATGGCCCCCAAGTCCCTGAAATCATTTTGTAGGGCGCTCCATCTTTCTCTAACTTTGTCATTGGTACCGATATATACCATGACAGCTGGGTCCTCTCCAGCGCCATCCAATAATTTGTCCATGCAATCTGCAATGTTCCGAACCCGAGCGCCCGGTAAACAACATACTGTTTGGCGATAATGGACATTGTCACAGATTGCCCTCTGTATTCTTCCAATAACTGAATCCCCTACCACTAGTATGTGCCTATCCTTTCTGGTAACCTTGCCCCCATCTTTGTCACATGCTGGTTGAGTCTCTGTGTGAATGTCACATGCTGGTGAATTCTTTACGCGATTGTCACATTCTTGAGGGGTCTCGTTATGAACGTCACATTCTGCCGTAGTTTCTTTGTGAACGTCACATTCTGCCGTAGTCTCGTTGTGAACGTCACATTCTGCCGTAGTTTTGTTGTGAACGTCACATTCTTCCGTAGTCTCGTTGTGAACGTCACATTCTGCCGTAGTTTCGTTGTGAACGTCACATTCTTCCGTAGTCTCGTTGTGAACGTCACATTCTTCCGTAGTCTCGTTGTGAACGTCACATTCTTCCGTAGTCTCGTTGTGAACGTCACATTCTGCCGTAGTCTCGTTGTGAACGTCACATTCTGCCGTAGTCTCGTTGTGAACGTCACATTCTTCCGTAGTCTCGTTGTGAACGTCACATTCTGCCGCAGTCTCGTTGTGAACGTCACATTCTGCCGCAGTCTCGTTGTGAACGTCACATTCTGCCGCAGTCTCGTTGTGAACGTCACATTCTGCCGCAGTCTCGTTGTGAACGTCACATTCTGCCGCAGTCTCGTTGTGAACGTCACATTCTGCCGCAGTCTCGTTGTGAACGTCACATTCTGCCGCAGTCTCGTTGTGAACGTCACATTCTGCCGCAGTCTCGTTGTGAACGTCACATTCTGCCGCAGTCTCGTTGTGGACGTCACATTCTGCCGCAGTCTCGTTGTGGACGTCACATTCTGCCGCAGTCTCGTTGTGAACGTCACATTCTGCCGCAGTCTCGTTGTGAACGTCACATTCTGCCGCAGTCTCGTTGTGAACGTCACATTCTGCCGCAGTCTCGTTGTGAACGTCACATTCTGCCGCAGTCTCAAATGAATCTTTGCACGCTGAAGGAGTCTTTGCGTGAATGACACGTGGTTGATTTAAAGAAATTCCCAACTTTTGGGCCATTTTCTTTGCCAACAGAGCTGCACCCTGTTCATTTAAGTGCAGTCCATCTTTGCTGTAGAGCAAGTAACCAATTGAAAAGTCAGTCCAGGTCTCCAAGAAGCCAAACCCCTCCTTCCTGCACCAGTTCTTCAGCCACCTGCTAAGCTCCCTAAACTCCTGCTGCCTCCTTGTTGTGGCTCGAGGTACAGGCAGTATTTCTGAAAATGCTGCCTTGGAGGTTCTTTTCTTCAGTATAGCTCCTAAGTCTCTGAAATCATTTTGTAGGGCGCTCCATTTTCTTCTAATGTCGTCGTTGGTTCCAATATGTATCATGACAGCTGGGTCCTCCCCAGCGGCATCCAACAATCCGTCCATCCGATCTGCAATGTCCCGAACTCGTGCGACCGGAAAACAATATACTGTTCGTCGATCACCGTCATTCTGACAGATTGCCCTCTCTGTCCCTCTAATGACAGAATCCCCTACCACCAGGATCTGCCTATCCTTTTCTGTAAGCTTGCCCTCATCTTCATGGGAGGAGATATTCCCATGGCTGCCCTGTTTTTTTAAAGGGTTCCCAACATGTATGTCACATTGTGCTGGAGTCTCAACATGAATGTGACATTCAGGTGGAGTATCCGTGTGAACCTCACACGCTGGTGAAGTCTCTGTTTGAACCTCACACGCTGGTGAAGTCTCTGTTTGAACCTCACACGCTGGTGAAGTCTCTGTTTGAACTTCACACGCTGGTGAAGTCTCTGTTTGAACCTCACACGCTGGTGAAGTCTCTGTTTGAACCTCACACGCTGGTGAAGTCTCTGTTTGAACCTCACACGCTGGTGAAGTCTCTGTTTGAACCTCACACGCTGGTGAAGTCTCTGTTTGAACCTCACACGCTGGTGAAGTCTCTGTTTGAACCTCACACGCTGGTGAAGTCTCTGTTTGAACCTCACACGCTGGTGAAGTCTCTGTTTGAACCTCACACGCTGGTGAAGTCTCTGTTTGAACCTCACACGCTGGTGAAGTCTCTGTTTGAACCTCACACGCTGGTGAAGTCTCTGTGTGAACCTCACACGCTGGTGAAGCCTCAATATAGCATTCATATTCTGTCTCGCTCACTAGGGCGGTCCTGCCTTGTGAGCTGTCTCTGCAGTAAATACTGTGTACATCTGCAATAAAAGAAGAAGAATCGGGTTAAGCACATTCACCTACATTTATATATATTTTTATACAACATCAAATTATACAGAGAAAAGTTCAAAATTCCAATGCCAGGGACAATAAATAAACCCAACATGACAGCGATCAGTAATGGTGGCCTTCCTATAAAAATTCTGGTTGCCTGGCATCAATGCCAACCCACTAAAGTGAATGAAGTCAGAAAGGGAACTGATTCTTACTTTTCATGTACGGGGGAGTAATCTGCAGTGCTTCTGTTTCTTATTATTAAACACAAAAAATAAAGATCCTGTTCCATTAAAGACTGTTATAGTGCTTGTGCTGTGTGTGAAATATCTGGCTGATCCTACCAGTTTCTACCCTCCCCCTCTCTGCACTGACTCCCATGTATCAGGACTGCAGAGTTTTGACACCAGGGTCAGTATGTGTCTCCATCATACGCTACTATCTGCAGCTCTCCCTGTGTCTCCTCCCCCTCCCTGTACATGTCTCCATCATACACTACTATCTGCAGCTCTCCCTGTGTCTCCTCCCACCTCACCCTCCCCCTCTTTGCCTGTCATCTCTCACTATCCCTGATCTGTTCATCCCCCTCTGTCACATAAAAAGATGCATCCTAGTGCCTGTGCTCTATAGAAAAAAAATAAAAAAAATTCTACTTGTATTACAATGTATCCATCTTGACCTCTGTTTAATCTTCAACTGCCATAACGCTGCACATGTGATCCGTTATGACAGTTTGAGAGCACAATAAATGTGACAGTTGGCATTCCCAGCATGCCGGGAATAGAAATGTTTTTTGAAACTGTTAAATCTGAGGGTTTCCTTCCGCTTTACACCGGTAGAGACCGGTTCTTTTTTTAAATAACACACAGGCACTCGGATGCAGCTTTGTATTTGACAGAGGGGAGGATATAAAGATCACATAGAGGCTTCACAATCACTTTAATATCTCCTTCTGTCCTAAAATTCTAGAAAAAGGAATCATTTTGGGGTGAAGGAGCCTGCGATCGATGAGTGTAGATGACTTTTGTATCGATCACTAAACATAGTACTTACCAATTTTGGTGTCTGTATCCCGGTGATGTCCATTGGCTTTACAGCCGGATCCGAAACATCCAACGACGGCTCTGAAACAGCCGCGTACAAATGCTCGGGTCCTCTTCATTTTGGAGGGCTTTTTGGGGGTATCTGCAGGCTGGTCACTGATACCTCCTTCCACAGCTGCCCTTCCTTTGCTGGGTTTCTCTTTGGTGTTTTTCAGAGAAAAAAGCTTTTTACACTTAAATTGTCTCATTATTAAGAAATAAAGAAACACTCTTTAAATGTACTAGAATAGAAATCGCAATGAAATCCAATCGCAATGAAATCAAATCAAGTCGCAAGAAAAATCTCAGGAGAGATTAGAAACACGTCTTCACTGGTCAGTGAACACTCTGCAACTGCTCTCTTCCCTCTCTGCAGCTGTTTATATAGGCACAGCCAATGACATCACAGTGACCTTCTTTTTTTTTTTTTTAAATCTCATGATGACTCAAAAATAACTGCCAATTTGTCTTAAAGGAGCCACGTCCTTATTTTTGAACTTTGTGAATTCAGCTTGTAGGAACAGTATATGGATCTAATAGGGACACGGCTCCTTTAAGACAAATTGGCAGTTATTTTTGAGTCATCATGAGATTTAAAAAAAAAAAAAGGTCACTGTGATGTCATTGGCTGTCAGGCTTTTTTCTTTAGTTATCGTAAAGTTTTTTTTTTTTTTTTTTAAATCTCTTGATGACTCAGAAATAACAGAAGTTTTTTCTTAACCACTTGCTTACCGGGCACTTAAACCCCTCTCCTGTTCAGACCAATTTTTAGCTTTCTCACTCTTTGAATGACAATTGCGCAGTCATACAAAGCTGTACCCAAATTACATTTTTATCATTTTTTCCCCACAAATAGAACTTTTGGTGGCAATTGATCACGTCTGCGGTTTTTAATTTTTTGTTAAAAAAATTAAAGACTGATAAAAAAAAAAATACAAAACCGTTTTATATTTAGTGGGAATCCTTCAAAAGTCCCACAATTGTTATTCATTTTTTTAATTTATCTTTAATTAAAATTGTATTCCATACATTTTTTTTGGCTCTGCGTAACTTCTGCATACTTTAAGCTAATAAACCATTCAACTTTTAAAATTTTCAGCTAATGATGGGACTTCTTCAACTTTTTTTTTCTATTATTTATCCTTTTTTTTTTTATTTATTTTTTTTAACATTGAAGTCAATGAGAGCATGTGACAGTTTTTCATGGGGGCAGTTTTTAATGGGGCAATTTTTTTTTTGATTGGGGCAGATTTTGATGGCCCAATAGGATGGCGGGCAGATTTTGATGGCCCAAAAGGATGGCGGGCAGATTTTGATGGCCCAAAAGGATGGCGGGCAGATTTTGATGGCCCGAAAGGATGGCGGGCAGATTTTGATGGCCCGAAAGGATGGCGGGCAGATTTTGATGGCCCGAAAGGATGGCGGGCAGATTTTGATGGCCCGAATGGGATGGCGGGCAGATTTTGATGGCCCGAAAGGGATGGCGGGCAGATTTTGATGGCCCAAAGGGATGGCGGGCAGATTTTGATGGCCCAAAGGGATGGCGGGCAGATTTTGATGGCCCGAAAGGGATGGCGGGCAGATTTTGATGGCCCGAAAGGGATGGCGGGCAGATTTTGATGGCCCAAAGGGATGGCGGGCAGATTTTGATGGCCCAAAGGGATGGCGGGCAGATTTTGATGGCCCAAAGGGATGGCGGGCAGATTTTGATGGCCCAAAGGGATGGCGGGCAGATTTTGATGGCCCAAAGGGATGGCGGGCAGATTTTGATGGCCCAAAGGGACGGCGGGCAGATTTTGATGGGGGCAGTGTAATAAGGTAATAACTTTTAAAAAGATGCTAATTAGTGGGGATGCTGATTCTCACTTCAACTTTTTCTTACGGATTTAAGCTATCCATCCAGTTAGCTTTAGCAATTCAGCTATTCAGCATTCCCACGCATTTTCTGCAGGAAATGCATTTTCTAGTTGTACAAATACATTTTCAAAACCAACCAAAGCGATGCAGTGAAAATGAAGTGAACAGGAAAAAGGTGGCTGACATGTTTCACATCATGTGGTGCTTAAAGAGGGGGTTCACCCTTAAGGAGGTTTGTAGATCTTGCGGTGTGATTTAGTAAGTGGGATGTATTAGGGGGTGTCCCGAGCGTGTATTGGGGGAGGGGGGTGGGGGCGGCTGGTGAGTGTGGGGTGCCAGTGTGGTGGGATCAGTAGTTGCATTGTGCTGGAATAATGCGGATCATTTCTCCTCCTGACAGATGTCTGTGCGGTACGGTCGCCCGGGTGTGAAGAAAACCACCAATAGGAAGAGGACACAAGTGCGGCAGGCGTGGGATGTGAGTGCTCTGGGGGTGCGGGGACCCCCCCCCCCCACACGGGATCCGGGGGCTGCAGGTTGTACAGTATAGAATTACTGACTTCCAGAGTTTAATTTCCCATTCTGTGATATCTGAAGAATTGATAATCACTTCCTTTGAAGCAGGGGCCTCCAAACTGCGGCCCTGGGGCTGAATGTGGCCCTTTGCGTGCCTTAATGCGGCCCATGGGACACTATTCCATCCAACTCCAATGGGGCATAATTCTTGTTGCAGCTTCTTTTCTTTGGCTTTGGTGGCTGCATTTGTTTTCTTTTTTCCCCCCAAGCTAATAACATTTACAGCAAATGCAGAAAATACAAGCGTATCCTGCCAGAAATTAGGTGTTCTGGTCCCTTCCCGTGACTGTGTTGAACAATTTTTTCTTTCTAGTTATTATGTAAACTTCCGATTAGCCTGACCCCCCCCCCCCCTGGAATATAGAGGAAGAGATAGTCCAAATCAGGAGAGCAGCCTAGGTTGACAGCCATAGCTCCCTCCCATAGGCACAGCAGAGGAGTGACCTAGTCACTTTAGACAGACTAAAGCTGAACTCCAGGAATTCAGCCACTTTGTACAATGTGTTGGCACACTATGGGGTTAAATCCAATGAGGTGCATGCCATCTAATGGACTTACTGCTTTTTAATTACACCTGACAGTTTCACTGAGCGTTGGGAGTACAACTAGCACTCTGACAGGAGAGAATTTGTCTTCTCACACACAGCGTCTCTGCCCGCCCCCACATTCTGCTGTCCATTCACAGAAGGCTTTGTAAAATGTGCCGGAATACTGTTGGTTAAATCCACTGAGGTGCATGCACCCTAATCGCTTTTATTTACAGTTTTGCTGAGCTTCAGGAGTATAGCTATAGCTGACCTGACAGGAGAGACTTTGTATTCTCACACAGCATCTCTGCCACCCCCCACCTTCTGCTGTCCATTCACAGAAGGCTTTGTATTTTTGTAAATGCTTTTGCATAATAGCTCATTGTGATTGGGGCAGATGGAGGGGAGGGGTGTACAGCAACTGCATCCAACTCTGCAGAAGCTGGATTGGAGAAGGTTCAGTGTTGGAGCTCTGGAAATGTAGTGATAGCTGTACTCCCAGAACTCAGGAACAAAGGAAACTGTTCATTGAAAAAATAAGTCCATAAGGTGGCGTGCACCTCGTTGGATCACAATCCATAGTTATTCATCATGTTTTACAAAGCGGCTGAATTTTTTGGGGGGTTTCAGTTTTAATCTTCACTCTTCCCTGCATTGCTTTACGGATGCAGGGCACAGCAACAGGTTTTCTTATTGCAGGCTTGCCCGGGCACCAATGCTTGCCCTCCCCGGCTGCTCTATTCAGTCACCAGGGGAAAGGAAAGGGGGGGCCTTTGTGTGTGGACTCCCCTGTTTTTCCCAGAACAGTCACAGGGGTGAGTCGCATGTTCCTCCATACCTGGAAGCAGGGCTGGTGCAAGGATTTTTGACACCCTAGGCGAAACCTGATTTTGCCGCCCCCTGGCTCCACCTTTTTAATGACTGCTACTATTTTGCATTCAACACTTTGCTAGACCAGCTAATTGTGGAACGTCTCACCTGTGCCCATCAAATACAGTCTGACCTGTGCCCATCAAATACAGTCTGACCTGTGCCCATCAAATACAGTCTGACCTGGGCCCATCAAATACAGTCTGACCTGTGCCCATCAAATACAGTCTGACCTGTGTCCATCAAATACAGTCTGACCTGTGCCCATCAAATCCAGTCTGACCTGTGCCCATCAAATCCAGTCTGACCTGTGCCCATCAAATACAGTCTGACCTGTGCCCATCAAATACAGTCTGACCTGTGCCCATCAAATACAGTCTGACCTGTGCCCATCAAATACAGCTATAGTGCCCATTAATGCCACTTCACCTGTGCCCATTAATGCCACATCACCTGTGCCCATCAAACGCAGTCTCACTTGTGCTCATTAATGCTGCTTCACCTGTGCCCATCAAATATAGTCTGACCTGTGCCCATCAAATACACCATTAATGCTGCTTCACCTGTGCCTATAAAATAGTTTCACCTGTGCCCATCAAATGCAGTTTCACCTGTTCCCATTAATGCTACTTCACCTGTGCCCATCAAATACAGCTTCAGTGCCCATTAATGCCGCATCACCTGTGCCCATTAATGCCACGTCACCTGTGCCCATCAAATGCAGTCTCACCTGTTCCCATTAATGCCACTTCACCTGTGCCCATCAAATACAGTCAGCTATGCCCATCAATGCCGCTTCACCACTGCCAATCAATGCAGTGGCGTCACTAGGGTTGGTGTCTCCTGGTGTGGTAAGACATGGTGTCAATCCCCTCCCCCACCCCCCATATTTTATTTTTTCCCATATAACACTGCATATAATGGCAATAGTAGTGCTGTTAACACCTATAAAGCAATTAGCAAATTTACCTAACAATATGATATGAAAAAAATTAGAACTCCCCAGGAAATAACCCCCCCACCCCCCGGATCAGTGCCCGTTTCAACAATAATAACTGCCAGTATTGGTGTCAGTTTCTGCAATGTTTCCCAGTATCAGTGTTGCCAACCTACCAGATTGAAATCTACTGTCACGACACCTAAAATTTACTGGCACCGCCAAGTTTTTACTGGCATTTCACATAAGTTACAAAATTACATTTTTAGTTGCAAATTTCAGTATTTAGGCTAAAAACAAGTACACAAGGCAAATAGCAATGTGATTGAAGGTAAATATTAAGGCAAAAAAACATATTTTTGTTATTTTCGACATAATTAGGGCTAATTATTTCGTCCAATCACCACCTGCCTCCATCACTTGTCACCATCGCCCCCCTGCCTCCAATTACCCCCTGCCACCAACCCCCTCTCTCTGCCACCAGCACCACCTGCCACCATCACACCCTGCCACCAACCCTCTCTCTCTGCCACCAGCACCACCTGCCACCATCACACCCTGCCACCAACCCCCTCTCTCTGCCACCAGCACCACCTGCCACCATCACACCCTGCCACCAACCCCCTCTCTCTGCCACCAACCCCCTTCTCTCTGCCACCAGCACCACCTGCCACCATCACACCCTGCCTCCATCCCCCTTGGCCACCAATACCACCTTCTCCATCCCCCTCTGCCACCATCAGGCACCATCACACCCTGCCACCAATACCACCTGCTACATCCCCCCCCTCTGCCACCATCACCTGCTGTCACCGTCGGCTGGGCTGTCACTCCGTCCCTGACTCCCCCTGACCCCCGTGGACTCTGGATTGCAGGGCTCCTCCATTTCGGGGCTGAGTGCTGGTCAGCGTTCTGCTCTAGTGCTCCTGGTAGTGATTTTTAAATGCTGGCACGCCTGGTGGGATGCGCCAATACATTACTCATGACTCGTCTCACCAGTAAAGCGTGCCAGCACCGCATAACCTCTGTGAGATCCGCCCCCCGCTGGCCGAATACAGGATCTGCTCGGCTCACTCCAGAACTGTGCATGCGCAGTTCCAAGCCAGTCCCGCTACTACAGGCATTTACAGGTGGCATTGCAGTGTCAGCAGTGATCCCCAGCAGTGGTGTCAGTTTCTGTAGAAATAATTGCCAGCATTGGTGTTCATTTCCACAATGATTCCAAGCATTGGTGCAGTAGCTGCAATAATAGCCCCTGGCATTGATGGTCAGTGGCATTATTCCTATTTTAAAGCCATGCAGCACAAGGAGTTAATGGACACTGCCATTGATCTCTAATGCAGTAGTGCCCAGTAGAAGTTAATTAATCCCTGTGTGCTGTATTAGTGGTGAGTGTTAATTACCCCTTTGTATTGCAGCATGAATGGGTTAATTAACACTGACACTGACCACTAATACAGCACACAGGGATTAATTAATTTATACTGGGCACTACTGCATTAGAGATCAATGGCAGTGTCCATTAACTCCTTGTTCTGAAATAGACATTAACCAGTCCTCTGCACTGGAAAAGAGTCACTGCAACATGAACATACATAGTTTCCACTGCTCACTTACCTTATCCCAGCAACATGCACGTTCCCGCGCGGTGCCTCTCTCTCTCTCTCTTCCTGTCCCGGCCTCTGAATGACATCATGTCAGAGGCGGGGACTAGAAATACAGTAATCTGTCGGGTCACCCCCCCCCCCCAGGCTGCAACTGCTCGATGGACACCAGTGTTGGCACAGCCAGCATTTCTGAGCCTGGTGGGTGAGTCATTACTGGTTGTGCAGAAAGAGCCCCCCCGGGAGAAACTGAAAGTACTGTGACAGCCGGGGACTAGAAATAATACAGTAATCTGTCGGGTCACACCCCACCCCCGCCACCACGCCGCAACTGTTCGGTGGAAACCCCCCCCCCAACTGGAGAAACGAAAAGTACTGTGACAGGCACAGGCTGTGCTGAGGCTCGCCTCGCCGCTCTCTGGCTGGTGGCTGGCTCAGTAGGGGAGCGGAGGACAAAGTGAAAGTCGGACAGACACACACGCGGCGGCGTGTCAGCTAAAAAAAAAAAAAAATTTCCTCAATGTCAAAGGCGCTCTAGGCAGCAGTGCGCTCTAGGCGGCTGCCTTATCCGCCTAGTGGTAGCGCCGGCCCTGCTCACCTATAAGGCTCTTCATGGCTTGGCACCCCATTATCTGTCTGAACTTTTATCAACTTACTCCCCCCCTTGTAACCTCCACTCCTCAAATTCTGATCTTCTGTATGTCCCCCTACTCACCTACACTAGATGGGAGACAGAGGCTTCTCCTGCTATGCTCCAATACTGAAATTAATTTACAAAGAACATCAGAGAGTCATCTAAAGTCATTCAAATCAAGTTTAAAAATCTTTCTTTTAGACAAGCTTTCTCGTAATTGTCCTTTTTTCATTTATTTCATCCTGTTTTTTTTCTTGTTTTTTTTTTGTAAAGTGCTTGTATAGCTAGGCACTATATAATATCAAGTTTATTATTATTACAGGCATTCCCCACTTTCAAGTACGCAATGGGGTTTATTTACTAAAGCTAGAAAGCGCAAAATCAGGCTCACTTCTGCATATAAACCAATGAGCTTCTAACCCTAGCTTGTTCAATTAAAGGAGTTGTAAAGGAAAACATTTTTTGCCTAAAAGTAATGTCTGCAAGGTAGACAGACAGAATAGTGTAATGATTCTGTTAACAAACGAGTAAATACCTATTAAATTCCTTCATCTATATCACCTCCGGCGTTCTAGTTTCTGTTCTCTCATTCACTTCCTGGTTTGCATGTAAGAACTACATTTCCCAGTATGAATTGCGGCACGCCCAGTAATTCACACCTCCTTGAAGTCTCTAACACGTAGAGAGCGTCCTGCCACACTGATGTAGTTCCCAGGAGGGGTCGAGCACATCACTGACCGCCGCAGTAAAGCCTCCCTTCACGGTGGTCAGTAAAATCAGACAAGCAGGAAGTGAACAGAACAGAGAAGAAATAGAGCAACTTCTGAGCAAAAACCAACAATGAGGAAGTGAAAAGAGGAATGTCTGCAGGTAAAGGATGCTTATTATGAAAAAAAAAAATCCTTTACAACCCCTTTAAGCTTTGGTAATAAAACCTGGAAGCTCATTGGTTTCTATGCAGAAGTGAGCCTGATTTTGTCCTTTCCAGCTTTAGTAAATAAACCCCATTGTGTAATTAAAAGTGGGGTATGCCTGTATTACAAACAGGTTGAAAACTTCTTGGGTCACCAGATTACCATCCTTCCTTTCACCCTTTCCTTATCTTTTCCTTCATTAAAGGGATTGTAAAGGTAAAAATAGCTTCCTTTACCCTAGTGCAGTCCTCCTTCACTTACCTCATCCTTTCATTTTGCTTTTAAATGTCCTTATTTCTCCTGAGAAATCCTCACTTTCTGTACTTCTGTCTGTAACTACACACAGTAATGCGAGGCTTTCTCCCTGGTGTGGAGAAATCCTCTTGAGGGGGGAGGGGGCGAGCATGAGTGTCAGAACGCCCACTAACACACAGCTTCTTTCTCTATCTGCAAAGTAGATAGCGTCCTGACCCTCCTGCTCACCCCCTCCCCCCTCAAGAGGCGTTCTCCACACCAGGGAGAAAGCCTCACATTACTGTGTGTAGTTACACACAGAAGAACAGAAAGTGAGGATTTCTCAGAAGAAATAAGGACATTTAAAAGCAAATTTGAAGGATGAGGTAAGTGAAGGAGGACTGCACTAAGGTAAAGAAAACTATTTAGGGATTTTTTTTTTTACCTTTACAATCCCTTTAAAGTGTTACTAACCCCATGACCCTGCATTTACTATATCCGGTCTCCCTCAGTACACAGAACATGGAAATGCAATTATTTTAGTAAATATAAACTGCTAAATACTTCTTTGCATTAGCAGTCTTGTGACTTCTATTTGTGTTTGGTTAAAGTAGGAGGAGTTGTCATCCTACTCTGACTATCCTATGAGGCTGCAAGACTCCTGACCCTGTCCAGACGGACAGTGCTGATTGGCCCCGTGCCGATCATATGCACCCTCCCAAGAAAAAAAAAAAGACTCTCTCGCAATACCCACCAAACTGAGCATGTGCAAAGTGACTCAAATAACTCTGTCTTATCAGGAGATGGATTGGGGACAGTGGAAGAAGAGGAGGATCACAGAAGACAGGTTAAAACAGCCTTTTTTTTACAAGGCAGAGGATTAACCCCCTTAGGTTCCACAGTAAGTATAACAAGCATGCTTTACTGCATATACAGACTTGTTTTACTGTTGTGGGTTTAGTTACACTTTAATTCCTTCCTGAAATAACGGGTGCGGCTTGCTCAGCCTCTTAGCAGCTCGCTGAGAGGTTGAGCCAGATGCCAGGACAGGTCCATATGGTCGCAATCTTTCTCCAGCCTAAACTGGCTCTGTGATATCAGCGGACAGTGGGTTTCAGCACACTGTCGGCTGAAAACGGGTCACAGGAGTGCAGAATGAACTACACTCCTGGGATCTGAGCTTTGGCTGTACTTCTCCTTTAACACATGTTATGGAAAGGTCATTGACTTTTCTTATGTTAAAGGTCAAGACTGAATTGACACTAGTAGATAATTCCAGCAATGCAAAGCATGGAAACATTGAGTGTTTTTTTTTTTTTAAGGTATAATAAAAGTCTGGAAGATGAGGATGACTTTGGTTTTTATACCATTCTCAAGCATGTTAAATTCCTATATGTTCATTTGAATTTTATTCCCAGCCCTGAATGGTCATACCATGTCTTTTATATATGTTGGAGCTATCTGTCTGAACAATTCCAGCTATGGGACCTACAGCTCCCTATATGGTCTTTCCATCCCTGGGGGGCTTTTCATTTGAGGTAAGCTCCTTTCACATATATACATATATATGCCTTTGAAGGAGTATTGAGGCATGTTTATAATCTATGATCAAATTGTGCTTTCTTTTGAGTCTTTTTGAGTGTTTTCTTGACCAAATAGCAAGTCTTACATATATTTTCTATATTTTCTATATATATTTTCTGTTTAGTATGCAATTGACCCCTCCATTTGAATGGTCTTTCTCCCCATGGGCAGGTGAGATATCGTCAGATTAGTCCCTTTATCTGTCCTCTTTACTACATACTGATCAAATTTGCCTAACTTGGTACTGTATATGTATATATATACAGAGCTTTTTTTCTCAGAAAATAGGTGCAGGAACTGAACTACGACCCGTTCAGATTTCACAAACAGTAGAAGGGTCTTTAGGGGCATTAAATACCAGAATTGCATTACATACGGAGTGCAGAGTTCAGGGGGTTACACACAGAGTGCAGAGCTGTCACTTGTAAACCCAACTTCTGTGTTTACAAGTGATTGTGGTGAGCAGGCACCAAAGGGTCTGAGCCAGAGGTGGTGGAACCGAGTTCCCCCAAGTTCCCCCTTAAAAAAAAAAGCCCTGGGAAAGAGTATAGCACAACTGCAAACATACCAAGACCTGGTCATCCACCTAAACTGACACGCTGGGCAAGGAGAGCATTAATCAGAGATTATATCAAGGTAGGAAAATAGTGGATGTCTCATAGTGGATGTACCACAATATATGCAGATATTTATATAGGTATGCGTGTGTTTTTTTTCCCTTCTTCAACATGGGGATTATAAAGTCTTACTTTGATTGAGTAAAGGATGAAATACGTTGATTGTATTCATATTTATTTTATGAAAGTTTAAAGTTTTAATGTACTTATATATGTTTTTTGATACCATTATAGTGAAGATCTTATCAAGTGGAGATCGAAGGTCCTGAGGAAGTGGTGTATCCTGTGAAACGTGTATTTTTGGGGGATATTTATTACAGAAAAAAGTAAAAAATATTGAATTTTTTTCAAATTAGTCGCTCTATTTTTGTTTATAGCGCAAAAAATAAAAACCGCAGATGTGATCAAATACCACCAAAATAAATGTATCTATTTGTGGGGAAAAAAAGGACGCCAATTTTGTTTGGGAGCCACGTCGCACGACCGCGCAATTGTCAGTTAAAGGTGTGGAGAAAGCCTCTTGAGGGGGGAGGGGGCGAGCATGAGTGTCAGAATGCCCACTAACACAGAGCTCCTTTCTCTATCTGCAAAGTAGATAGCGTCCTGACCCTCCTGCTCACCCCCTTACCCCTCAAGAGGCTTTCTCCACACCAGGGATAAAGCCTCACATTACTGTGTGTAGTTACAGACAGAAGAACAGGAAGTGAGGATTTCTCAGAAGAAATAAGGACATTTAAAAGCAAAATTGAAGGATGAGGTAAGTGAAGGAGGACTGCACTAAGGTAAAGGAAGCTATTTAGGGAACTTTTTTTTTACCTTTACAATCCCTTTAAAGTGTTACTAACCCCAGGACCCTGCATTTACTATATCTGGTCTCCCTCAGTACACAGAACATGGAAATGCAATTATTTTAGTAAATATAAACTGCTAAATACTTCTTTGCATTAGCAGTCTTGTGACTTCTATCATTGTTTGGTTAAAGTTTACCTGGCAGGGGAGACACCATGATCATGAAGGTGGTTCTCCCAGGGCGAGGCTCGGCCATTGCACTCCGGCTGTGCTGGTCGTGGTGTCTTCCCTGCCACTGCTCGGCCTTTTGGCTAAGATCGGGTGTAGTATCTGTTCTCATCAGTTGTTAGAAGAGCGCTGAACCACCTCTTATATGGGGAGGGTGGACGCAATCTAACGTCATTGCACCTGGAAGGATGGTTTCAGCAGGGACTACGCCGTGCTGCCTGACAGATACTGGGGGCCGGCCAATGGTTGCGTCTGAGCCATCTGGAAAGGTGCTCCTGGTGAGGATGGGTGGCTGCGCTTGGTCAAGGTCTTTTTGCCGAGTTCTAGTCTGGCCTTCTGGCTGGCTGGTGTAAGTGCTATCTCTGTCAGCGATCTGGTAGGAGGAGCTGGTGATGCCCTTTGATGCGTGGGGTAGAACCATGCAAATCCGCCGGATTGATGGGGGGTCTGGAAAGGCTAGTATTGGCTGAGGCTGCTAACTGGAGCAGCAGCTCTCCCTAAGAAAACCTTGAAAGTCTCTCTATCTGGCAGGGGTGGAGGGCTGCACTGGTCGGTCGGGGGGTCAGATTTGGAACGAAAAGCCTATGGTGCATGTGCCCCTGGAGTGGCAGTCCAGGGGTGCCTGAGAATCACTGTGAGTGAGGGTCACTTTGATTTAAAGACACCACGGTCACTGCACCAGCTACACGCTTTTTTAGCACCTGCCTCCTGGGCCGGGCCTTTTGGCCAGGACCGGAGGAATTTGTTATTCCTGGCCGGAGGGCCTGGTCATTGTACACCACAATGACCACTTCTTTCACTCTCCTCTCCACTATCCCTTTCCCCCACTTTCTTTTATTTAAGCCTATGTTTGTCACGTTTTGTCTTATTTTTGTTTGTGCACGTTTTGTTCACTGTGTGACAAGTAGGGTGCCGGTCCTCGGGCCAGCCCTGAATGTCTTGGGAGTAGGTGGACATGGCCTTCTGGCTTAGTTCACCTGCTCTCAAGGGGTCTCTCTTCGGGGGAGTCCCACCTAGTACTGGGAGGGTTCTGTTTCGGCAGTCCCTCGAAGGAAGTTGGTCCGTGTCGGCTTTGGTTGCTCGGACCGCAGTACCTTAGTCCCCGTCTGGAGCCTTATGCCCCGGGGGATCAGGGTTTGGGTCCCTCTTAACAGGAGGACCACTTGACGTTGCACCCGTCTGCACATTTTTGTGACCACTCTTTATGTGTGTGCACATTTTTCTGCACCGGGTGAAGTTTTTGGGTGTGTTCACACGCCATAGGCTTTAAAAAAAAAAGTGTTTGGTTGAAGCTTGTAGGAGGAGTTTTCATCCTACTCTGACTATCCTATGAGGCTGCAAGTCTCCTGACCCTGTCCAGACGGACAGTGCTGATTGGCCCTGTGCCGATCATATGCACCCTCCCAAGAAAAAAAAATACTCTCTCGCAATACCCACCAAACTGAGCATGTGCAAAGTGACTCAAATAACTCTGTCTTATCAGGAGATGGATTGGGGACAGTGGAAGAAGAGGAGGATCACAGAAGACAGGTTAAAACAACCTTTTTTTTACAAGGCAGAGGATTAACCCCCTTAGGTTCCACAGTAAGTATAACAAGCATGCTTTACTGCATATTTTTTTTTTGTTGAAAAGCCTATGGCGTGTGAAACACACTCAAAAACTCCACCCGGTGCAGAAAAAATGTGCACACACATAAAGAGTGTTCACAAAAACGTGCAGACGGGTGCAACGTCAAGTGGTCCTTCTGTGCAGAAGGGACCCAAACCCTGATCCCCCGGGGCGTTAGGCTCCAGACGGGGACTGAGTTACTGTGGTCCGAGCAACCGAAGCCGACTCGGACCCAACTTCCCTGGAGGGACTGCCGAAACAGAACCCTCCAAGTACTAGGTGGGACTCCCCCGAAGGGAGACCCCATGAGAGCAGGTGAACTAAGCCAAAAGGCCATGTCCACCCACTCCCAAGACGTTCAGGGCTGGCCCGAGGACCGGCACCCTACTAATCACACTGTGTACAAAACGTGCACAACAAAAAAAGACAAAAAGGTGACAAACATAGGCTAATAAATTAAATAAAGTGGGGGGAAAGGGATAGTGAAGAGGAGAGTGAAGAAGTGGTCATTGTGTTCAACAATGACCAGGCCCTCCGGCCAGGAATAAAAAATTCCTCCGGTCCTGGCCAAAAGGCCCGGCCCAGGAGGCAGGTGCAAAAAAAGCATGTAGCTGGTGCAGTGACCGTGGTGTCGTTAAATCAAAGTGACCCTCACTCACAGTGATTCTCAGACACCCCTGGACTGCCACTCCAGGGGCACATGCACCATAGGCTTTTCTGTTCCAAATCTAACCCCCCGACCGGCCAGTGCAGCCCTCCACCCCTGCCAGAAAGAGAGCCCTTCCAGGTTTTCTTGGGAAGAAGCTGCCCCCATCTAGCAGCCTCCACCAATACTAACCCTTCCAGACTCCCTGTCAACCCAGCAGGATTTGCATGGTCCTACCCCGTCTTTCCATCAGGGCAGTTCCAGCTCCTCCTACCAGATCTCTGACAGGGACAGCACTTGCACCAGCCAGCCAGAAGGCCAGACTAAAACCCGGCAAAAAGACCAGACCAGGCGCAGCCACCCATCCTCACCAGAAGCACCCTTCCAGGTGGCTCAGACGCAACCATTGGCCGGCCCCCAGTATCTGTCGGGCAGCACGGCGTAGTCCCTGCTGAAACCACCCTTCCAGGTGCAATGACGCTATTGGATTGCATCCACCCTCCACAAATAGGAGGTGCTTCAGCGCTCCTCTAGCAACTGACGAGAACGGATACCACACCTGATCTTAGCCAAAAGGCCGAGCAGTGGCAGGGATGACACCACGATCAGCTCAGCCGGAGTGCAATGGCCGAGCCTCGCCCTGGGAGAACCACCTTCATGATCATGGTGTCTCCCCTGCCAGGTAAGACTTGTTTTACTGTTGTGGGTTTAGTTACACTTTAATTCCTTCCTGAAATAACGGGTGCGGCTTGCTCAGCCTCTTAGCGGCTCGCTGAGAGGTTGAGCCAGATGCCAGGGCAGGTCCATATGGTCGCAATCTTTCTCCAGCCTAAACTGGCTCTGTGACATCAGCGGACAGTGGGATTCAGCACACTGTCGGCTGAAAACGGGTCACAGGAGTGCAGAATGAACTACATTCCTGTGATCTGAGCTTTGGCTGTACTTCTCCTTTAACACATGTTATGGAAAGGTCATTGACTTTTCTTATGTTAAAGGTCAAGACTGAATTGACACTTGTAGATAATTCCAGCAATGCAAAGCATGGAAACATTGAGTGTTTTTTTTTTTTTAAGGTATAATAAAAGTCTGGAAGATGAGGATGACTTTGGTTAAATATTGGTTTTTATACCATTCTCAAGCATGTTAAACTCCTATATGTTCATTTGAATTTTATTCCCAGCCCTGAATGGTCATACCATGTCTTTTATATATGTTGGAGCTATCTGTCTGAACAATTCCAGCTATGGGACCTACAGCTCCCTAGATGGTCTTTCCATCCCTGGGGGGCTTTTCATTTGAGGTAAGCTCCTTTCACATATATACATGTATATGCCTTTGAAGGAGTATTGAGGCATGTTTATAATCTATGATCAAATTGTGCTTTCTTTTGAGTCTTTTTGAGTCTTTTCTTGACCAAATAGCAAGTCTTACATATATTTTCTATATTTTCTATATATATTTTCTGTTTAGTATGCAATTGACCCCTCCATTTGAATGGTCTTTCTCCCCATGGGCAGGTGAGATATCGTCAGATTAGTCCCTTTATCTGTCCTCTTTACTACATACTGATCAAATTTGCCTAACTTGGTACTGTATATGTATATATATACAGAGCTTTTTTTCTCAGAAAATAGGTGCAGGAACTGAACTACGACCCGTTCAGATTTCACAAACAGTAGAAGGGTCTTAAAGGGGCATTAAATACCAGAATTGCATTACATACGGTGTGCAGAGTTCAGGGGGTTACACACAGAGTGCAGAGCTGTCACTTGTATACCCAACTTCTGTGTTTACAAGTGATTGTGGTGAGCAGGCACCAAAGGTTCTGAGCCAGAGGTGGTGGAACCGAGTTCCCCCAAGTTCCCCCTTAAAAAAAAAGCCCTGGGAAAGAGTATAGCACAACTGCAAACATACCAAGACCTGGTCGTCCACCTAAACTGACACGCTGGGCAAGGAGAGCATTAATCAGAGATTATATCAAGGTAGGAAAATAGTGGATGTCTCATAGTGGATATACCACAATATATGCAGATATTTATATAGGTATGCGTGTGTTTTTTTCCCCTTCTTCAACATGGGGATTATAAAGTCTTACTTTGATTGAGTAAAGGATGAAATACGTTGATTGTATTCATATTTATTTTATGAAAGTTTAAAGTTTTAATGTACTTATATATGTTTTTTGATACCATTATAGTGAAGATCTTATCAAGTGGAGATCGAAGGTCCTGAGGAAGTGGTGTATCCTGTGAAACGTGTTGACCTATATCTAACGGTCCCTGTAAAATTGGTGTGTAATAATTTCATACATTTAAATACTATATGTGGTTTTTAACCACTGGCCGACCACCCATCGCAGTTATACTGAGGCAAGGTGGCTCGGCTGCGCAAATCCCCGTTGGTGTATGTCAGCTTGTGAACTTGCTTTCACGCTCCCATTGGCCAGCCAGGGAGCCAATCAGTAGGCCATCCGTGATCGTCCCCTGCAGTGGCAGAATGGGAAACAAGGTTCTGACAGGGGAGATCACACAGATCCTGTCTTTCTGCTATGCTATGGATCTATGTGTTGTCTCAGTGAGCCCTTCCCCCATACAGTTAGAACACACAGTGAGGGAACACAGTTAACCCCTTCATCGCCTCTGATGTTAACCCCTACCCTGCCAGTGTCATTGGTACAATAACATTGCATATTTTTAGCACTGATGATTACTCTAATAATGTCACTGGTTCCCAAAAAGTTGTCAAAAGTGTCCGTTAGGTGTCCGATCCACCGCAATGTCGCAGTCCTGCTAAAAATCACTGATCGTCACCATAAGTCCTCTTTCACACTGAGGGTGTATTGCAGGCGCTAAATCGTTAAAAATAGCGCCTGCAATCCGCGCTCAAACAGCTGCTCCATTGTCTCCAGTGTGAAAGCTCGAGGGCTTTCACACTGGAGCGTTGCGTTAGCAGGACGGTAAAAAAAGTCCTGCTAGCCGCATCTTTGGAGCGGTGTGTATACCGCTCCTCCAACGATAATGCCCATTGAAATCAATGGTACAGCACGGCTATACCGCCCAGAATGCGCTGCTTCAGTTTTAACCCTTTCTGGGCCGCTAGCGGGGATTAAATGCGCCCGCTAGCGGCCGAAAAGAGGCGCAAATCAACCCATAGCGTCGTCAGTAAAAATAGCGGAGTTTTACCGCCAATGTTATGGGCGGCTCAGTGTGAAAGGGGTTTAACTAGTAAAAAAATGCCATAAATCTATCCTCTATTTTGTAGACGCGATAACTTTTGCACAAACCAATCAATATATAGTTATTTGGATTTTTTTATAGAAATATGTAGTAGATTATATATTGGCCTAAACTGATGAATACATTCATTTTTTTATTTTTTGGGGGGAAATGTTTTCATAGCAGAAAGTAAATTGATGTTCTTTTTTTGTTTATAGTGTAAAAAAAAAACGCCAAGGTGATCAAATACCACCAAAATATTGGATTTTGACATTTACAAATGCAGCAATTTAGAAATTGGGTGAAAGGTTTAGCACTGGTAAACACTTTTTAAAAGATAACAATTGCGTTTTATATATAACTATATAGATCAGACCAAGATTAGGGACAAATAAGAAGGAAAGGTTGACTTTCAAAATCAGAGACAGTTGGGAGCTATGTAATGATAATGGTAAATAGGAGAAATAGGGTGAATCTCCCGAACAGGGACACAGACAGCAAAAATGGACAATCGTTCTAATCCTTTTCTACTCTATCCAGACAAAAAAAAAAGGTTTTGCCTTTAGTTGTACTTTAAAACTTGTAGAAGGCTTTAGTAACCGTTTCCCAAAATCCCTTGTGATGCACAAGCCTCATAAAGTAAAAAGAAAACGCCCTTACCTTCACCTACTTCATTTGCGTTTGTGTTCATTTTTTTAAACGTTTCATTTTTTTTTTATCCAGACATCCCTGCTGCACAATTTTCTCCAGAAGCCTCCTGTATATTCTCTCCATAGCCCCTGTATGTTTTATGCATTATCCCCTGTATATTCTCTCCATAGCCCCCTGTATATGTTATGTATTACCCCCTTCTCTCCATAGCCCCCTGTATATTTTATCCATAACTCCCTTCTCTCCATAGCCCCCTGTAAATTATCTCCATAGCTCCCTGTGTATTTTATCCAGAACCCCTTGTATTTTCTCTCCATACAGACAAATTTCTCACCGCTCCAGGTGAGCCCCGTGTGCAATCAAGGGTTGTTGAACCACCAAGGTGCTGGCAATGCTAATGATAGCAAATTGAAGGACGAAAACTGGACAGCCGCACTCCGAAATCACTTAAGTTGTCTTTTATTTTTCAACTGTACACACAGTCACTGCAACCAACAAAATACAGTATGGCCGACGCGTTTCGCACTGACAATCAGTGCTTAGTCATGGCTAAGCACTGATTGTAAGTGCGAAACGCTTCGGCCATACTGTATTTTGTTGGTTGCAGTGACTGTGTGTACAGTTGAAAAATAAAAGACAACTTAAGTGATTTCGGAGTGCGGCTGTCCAGTTTTCGTCCTTCAATTTGCTATTTTCTCTCCATAGCCCCCTGTATATTCTCTCCATGGCCCCTGAATATTTTATCCAGAACCCCCTGTATTTTCTCTCCATTACCCCCTATATATTTTATCCAGTACCCCCTGTATATTCTCTCCATGGCCCCCTCTATATTCTCTCCACAGCCCCCTGTATTTTTTCTACATAGCTTCCTGTATATTCTCTCCATAGCCCCCTGTATATTTTATCCATAACCCCCTTCTCCCCATAGCCCCCTGTAAATTATCTCCAAAGCCCCTTGTGTATTTTATCCAGAACCCCCTGTATATTCTCTCCATAGCCCCCTGTATATTCTCTCCATGGCCCCTGAATATTTTATCCAGAACCCCCTGTATTTTCTCTCCATGACCCCCTATATATTTTATCCAGAACCCCCTGTATATTCTCTCCATGGCCCCCTGTAAATTCTCTCCACAGCCCCCTGTATTTTTTCTACATAGCTTCCTGTATATTCTCTCCATAGCCCCCTGTATATTTTATCCATAACCCCCTTCTCCCCATAGCCCCCTGTAAATTCTCTCCACAGCCCCCTGTATTTTTTCTACATAGCTTCCTGTATATTCTCTCCATAGCCCCCTGTATATTTTATCCATAACCCCTTCTCCCCATAGCCCCCTGTAAATTATCTCCATAGCCCCCTGTATATTTTATCCAGAACCCCCTGTATATTCTCTCCATAGCCCCCTGCATATTCTCTCCATAGCCCCCTGGATATTATCTCCATAGCCCCCTGTATATTAGCTCCATAGCCCCCTGTATATTCTCTCCATGGCCCCTGAATATTTTATCCAGAACCCCCTGTATTTTCTCTCCATGACCCCCTATATATTTTATCCAGAACCCCCTGTATATTCTCTCCATGGCCCCCTGTAAATTCTCTCCACAGACCCCTGTATTTTTTCTACATAGATTACTGTATATTCTCTCCATAGCCCCCTGTATATTTTATCTATAACCCCCTTCTCCCCATAGCCCCCTGTAAATTCTCTCCACAGACCCCTGTATTTTTTCTACATAGCTTCCTGTATATTCTCTCCATAGCCCCCTGTATATTTTATCCATAACCCCTTCTCCCCATAGCCCCTTGTATATTATCTCCATAGCCCCCTGTATATTTTATCCAGAACCCCCTGTATATTATCTCCATAGCCCCCTGCATATTCTCTCCATAGCCCCCTGTATATTATCTCCATAGCCCCCTGTATATTCTCTCCATGGCCCCTCAATATTTTATCCAGAACCCCCTGTATTTTCTCTCCGTGGCCCCCTGTAAATTCTCTCCATAGCCCCCTGTATATTTTCTCCAGAACCCCCTTGTATATTTTATCCATAACCCCATCATGTATATTACTTCCCTAACCCTTGTATATTTTAACCATGACCCCCTTCTCTCTAGAGAAGAGGAGAGCGCGCAAAAAACGAAGAGCCATAATTGGCCAAAGCCTGGGTGGCTTTGGCCAATTATGGCTCAGGGCTTTAGCATACGCCCCACACTATATAAGGCTGCCTGCTGGGCGGCCTCGTGTAGTGTGTTTCGGGCCGGCTTGTTAATGAGAGCAGTCAGAGAGACAGAGAGATTGTCTTTTTATATAGCTAGATAGAGCAGGCAGGCTAGTCAGTTTAGCTTAATTTGCAGTGTGTAGAGGATATATATACATCCCTAGGAGTTGTACATATATGTATACACTGTATAGCTTAGATAGATCAATTCTTACTTATTTACTGGCAGGCAGGTGATTGTGCTTTGAGAACCGGGTCTTGCCCGAGGGAACATGTATCAATGGAAAAAAAGTTTTAAAAACTGTAGTTTTTTCAGGAGTCCTGCTCCTGAAAAAAACAACCGTTTTTTAAACTTTTTTCCATTGATACATATTCCCTGGGGCAAGACCCGGGTTCTCAAAGACGTTTTCTAACAATAACTTGAATATTGATATTTAAAATCAGCGTTTTTGAATTCGAACGTTCGAGTCCCATAGACTTCAATGGGGTTCTAAATGTTTGCGCGAACGGTCGGTCTGTTCAACGGTTCTGGTGTGAACCGAACGCAGGTATGTTCGGCTCATCCCTACCAGACACCCCTACATATTTTATCCACCCCCCTTTAGACTCCCTGTATCTTTTTTTTTTTAAATCCATTTGTATATTTTACCCAAACAGCTCTATGCATTTTATCCAGACCCGTCTATATTTTATCCAAACAGCCCTGCATATTTTCTCTAGACCTGTCCCCCCTATGCATACTTTATCCAGAGTCCCCCTGCATATTTAAAGCAGTGTTCCACCCCCCCCCTCTCCAAAAATTAAAAGTTGTCAGCTACACATACTATCCTGGAATCCAGCGATGTCGGCACCACAGCCGATGTTTCCATCTGCTGTACAGTGCTACCGCCGCCATTGCTGGTAAGGGGAACCGGGCAGTGAAGCCTTGTGCCTTGTGGCTTCACAGCCGGGTCCTTACTGTGCATGCAAGAAGCACGTTGCTCTCTCTTATTGACCCAACAGCAGGGGAAGGAGGAGAGAGGATGACAGGGGGCGAACATCTGCCGCGGCAAGGTCCTACCGAAGTGGGGACAGGGTACCTGTCAAAAACATGTACCCGCTTCCTTCTCCACCCCGAAAGGTGCCAAATGTGGCACGGGGGGGGGGGGGGGGACAGATGAGTGGAAGTTCCATTTTTGGGAGGAATTCTGCTTTAATCTAGACCCTTCTTAAAGGTGTGCACAGCCTATTGCATTATGGTGTGCACCCTAAAGCTCAAACACACATGTGTATGTGTGTGTACATATATATGACCCTGGCACATTGATCTCTCTGCTGGCACAGTGAAAGAGAAGAGTGTAAACATTTCTCTTATGGCAGAGCAGGTAAGAGGGAGATCTTTCCCATCGTCCTGCCGCCACACAGAACACAGAATGGTAATACTAATGTGCATGGGGTGATTAGGGAGTGCCCAGGAACATCCGGCACACCCTGTGCGCACACCTATAATCTGTCTGTATATTTTATCCAGACTCCCTACCATTGTATACTCAAACCCTCTGAAAACCCCTGTATATTTCCCAGACTCTGTTGCATATTTTATCTAGATCCTCCTCTAGTGCTGGTTTTACCTAGAAACCCCCCCCCCCCCTGTATATTTTCTCCAGACATCCCTGCAAATTTAATGCAAACCCCCCAACCCAACATATTTTATCCAGTCCCCCATGCATAATTTATCCTGAACCCCATATATATTTGTACTCAGCCCCCCATCTTGTACTCAGACACCACCCCTCATTTTATACCCAGCCCCCCTATTTTTGTACCAGCCCCAACCTCCCTTGCATATTATACTCACCCCCCCCCCTCACACACGCATTCATATACTGTACACAGCCTCCCTTTATATATTATACTCCCCCATGTATTTTTTACCCAGCAACCCCTGTATTTTGTACCCCCCTAATAATATATTGTAATCCCCTCATAATAGTATACCCAGTCCCCTGTGTATTGTCCCCCTCCCAGCCCCTTCCTCCTTTTATATTATACTCAGCCCCTTGTATATTGTCCTCCTCCCCCTTGCATATTGTAGCCAGCCCCCTTCAAATTTTACTCAGCCCCCTTGTATATTGTAACCCCCCCTTACATATTTTAGCCAACCCACTTCATATTATACTCGACCACTCCTGTATATTGTAACCCCCCCTACATATTTTACCCAACCCTCTTCATTTTCTACTCAGCCACCTTTGTATATTGTAAACCCCCCACCCCCTACATATTTTACCCAGCCCCCTTCAAATTTATACTCAGCCATCCCTGTATATTTTAACCCCCCCCTACATATTTTACCCAACCCCCCTCATATTATACTCAGCCACCCCTGTATATTGTAACCCCCCCCCCCCCCTTACATATTTTACACAGCCCTCTTCATATTATACTCAGACACCCCTGTATATTGTAACCCGCCCCCCTACATATTTTACTCAACCCCCTTCATATTATACTCAGCCACCCCTGTATATTGTAACCCCCCCCCCCTTGCATAATTTACCCAGCCCCCTTCATATTATACTCAGCCACCCCTGTATATTGTAACCCCCCCCCCCCTTACATATTTTACCCAGCCCCCTTCATGATATACTCAGCCATCCCTGTATATTGTAACCCCCCCCCTACATATTTTACCCAACCCCCCTAATATTATACTCAGCCACCCCTGTATATTGTAACCCCCCCCCTTTACATATTTTACCCAGCCCCCTTCATATTATACTCAACCACCCCTGTATATTATAGCCCCCCTATATATTTAACCAACCCCATTCATATTATACTCAGCCCCCCTGTGTAAATTTGACCCCCCCCCCCCCTTACATATTTTACCCAGCCCCCTTTCTCCCTTTATATTATACTCAGCCCCTTGTATATTACCCCTCTCCCCCTTGAATATTGTAACCAGCCCCCCCTGTATATTGTACCCAGCCCCCCACCCTGCTGAGATTATGGGGGGGGGGGGTCTCCGGCACACAGCGCCGTTTTTTCAAGGTCTGTTCTCAATGTCACCAGGTATTCACACGCCGGGGAGAGAGAGGACGGCGCGGTGGCGGCTTGGCTCCAGTAGATGGCGGCAGAGAGCAGCCGTCGCAGAGCCGCTAGAGCCAGGGCTCCGCACAGCAGCCGCAGCAGAGGAGAAGGCTGAGCTCCTGAAGGGCATCAGATGAGAGCAGCAGAGGAGAAGAGCAGGAGCTGAGCCCGATCTGCTTCTCTCTCTGCATCTCCCCCCCACTCCTTCCATCCATCCTCCCAGCATGGAGAGCAAACTCAACTCCTCCAGCAACAGCCGGGATGAGGGCAATAACGTCTTCCCGGGAAAAGCGGAGAAAAGTCTGACGGCCAGCAGCGCCAGCGTCAAGGAGCACGGCAACTCGGTGTGCTTCAAGGGGGACGGAGAGGAGCCCGGCGTCGGCTTCGAGGATGCTGAGGGACCCGGCCGGCCGTACGGCTTCATGCAGAGACAGTTCAGCTCTCTGCTCCAGCCCGGGGTCAACAAATTCTCCCTCCGCATGTTCGGGAGCCAGAAGGCGGTGGAGAAAGAGCAGGAGAGGGTCAAGACGGCCGGAGTCTGGATCATACACCCCTATAGTGACTTCAGGTAAACCAACGGGTCACCCCCGAGCACCCTACTCCAATTGTCGGGTCACCCCCGAGCACCCTACTCCAATTGTCGGGTCACCCCCGAGCACCCTACTCCAATTGTCGGGTCACCCCCAACCACCCTTCTTCAATTGTCGGGTCATCCCCGACCACCCTACTCCAATTGTCGGGTCACCCCCACCACCCTCTAATTATCTGGTCACCCCCGACCACCCTTCACCGTTCTTCAATTGTCGGGTCACCCCCAACCACCCTTCACGCTTCTTCAATTGTCGGGTCACCCCCAACCACCCTTCACCCTTCTTCAATTGTCGGGTCACCCCCAACCACCCTTCTCCAATTGTCGGGTCACCCCCAACCACCCTTCACCCTTCTCCAATTGTTGGGTCACCCACCACCCACCCTTCTCCAATTGTCGGGTCACCCCCAACCACCCTTCACCCTTCTTCAATTGTCGGGTCACCACCAACCACCCTTCTCCAATTGTGGGGTCACCCCCAACCATCCTCTAATTGTCGGGTCATCCTCAACCACCCTTCTCCAATTGTCGGTTCATCCCCAACCACCCTTCTCCAATTGTTGGGTCACCCCCCACTAGCCTCCTCCAATTATCGGGTCTCTCCAGTGTGGTACATGCCACAAGTAGTGTGCAATCCTGTACCTGCCTGGATGGCACTTGCTCTTTCCACCAATCATGTGGATGGATAGGGGCCACTACTATGGACTGTACTTGTGTGGATAGATGGGATCCAACTATTTAAATTGGCTATGTGTAGATAAATGGGGTCTACCTATCTGGATTGTACATGGATGGGAACGATCAATGTGGATTGTATACGTGTGTGGAGGGATGGGGGCTACCGATTTGGATTGTCTACGTGTGAATGAATGGGAACCACTAATATAGATTGTGGGTGTGTGGCGATCTGCCAATCTAGATGGTATGTGGATGGATGAGAGTCAACAATCTGTTTTTTCTGTGTGGGTAAAGGTAGTCTATGTGGATGGCTAGAGACCACCATTTTGGTTTGTAAATGTGAGGATTGATGGGTTCCCAACAGTCTAGATTGTATGGGAACCACCAATAGGCATGGTCTTTGTGTGGCTGGATGGGTTCATTCCTTCAGTCTTGATTTTCTATGTGTGGATGAATGGGTTCCTCCGGTGTGGATGGGTTCCACCAGTCTTGATTGTCTCTGTGGATGAATGGGGTCCACCAATCTGGATTGTCCTTGTGTGGATTAAGGGGGTCCACCTAAATGGGGTCTACCAATCTGGGTTGTAGGCATGTGAATGTATGAGGTCCAACAATCTGTATTATGCCTGTGGTGATGGATAGGGTCTACTAATTTGGGGTTTTCTGGCTGGATGGGGCCCACCAATATGTGAATGAGTGAGGTCTGCCAATATGGATTGCACATATGTGGATCAATATGGGGCACCTATAGATTGTCAATGCATGGATGGAGGGGATCTACCAAAATGGACTGTACATCTGTGGATTGAGAGGGTCTACTTATTTGGTTTGCACATGTGTGGATGGATGGGGTCCAACGATCTGAATTGTATGCGTGTCTATGTATGGGTTTCTTCTAATCTGGACTGTGTGTGTCTATGGATTCACTTAATGTAGAAAATCCTGCAACTTTGTGGCCAAATTTGAGAAAGCCCCAACATATGTATGTTAGGTGTTGGTCTTCAGTATTTCAGTATTTATCATTTACCTTTTAAGCTATTTATTGGATCTGGTTGTGTTTTAGAATAGCTGTACTATGTATGATTTATTTATTACAGATATTTATGTTTATTACACATCACTTTACATGCTATACATTCACATCAGTCCCTGCCCTCTAGGAGCTTTCAATCTAAAGTCCCTATCTCCCCTTCATGCATACACATACAAGGGTCAATGTTTTGCAAAGGTGCCAGTTCACATACCAGCATGTCTTTGGATGGTGGGTGGGTGGAGACCTACAAAGGGAGAACATGTACTGTAAATGTACATGTAGTGTCCTGTCTGGAATTTAAACCAAAGATCAGTGTTGCAAGGCTAAACCACTTTAGGGGACAGACTGAGGAACAGTTTTATTTTTTTTTTACTTTTGACTAAAGTGCATCAGCATACAATGTATCACCCAAGTCTTGATATGTTTATCACTTTGTTATAGGGCAGACAGGAATTTCTGCATGGATACCATCTGCATGGAGTTTGCATGTTCCTGTGTTCATGTTAGTTTTCTCTGGGTAATCCAGTTTGCTCTCACACTGCGTAGACATGCTGGTAGCTTAATTGGCTTTTATTCCGATTGCACTTGGCATATGTGTACAAACTGGCCATGATAATGTTGTCCCAAACCCAAGCAGTTAGGGATGGTTGAGAAAAGACCTGGCGACTTACCTCCTAAAAAGAATTGGCAAGAAAATTTGATGGAAAACGCACTCTAGTGCGTCAGACATGGTGTCTAGAGGACAGGCCCAATATCTCAGGCCTCGTACACACGACCGTTTTGCTAGACAAAATCCATCAAGTAACTTGGTGGCGGAGCTATTTGCCGAGGAAAACGGCCGTGTGTATGTTTTTTATTCGAGAAGACTGCCGCAGATCTTGATGAGAAAAAAAGAGAGTCTCAATTTCCTCGTCGTGGTTCTCGTCGGGCTGGTTTACGACGAGAAAGGCGTTTGTGTGTATGCTTAGAAACCTGTGCATGCTCAGAATAAAGTATGAGATGGGAGCGCACCTTAGGTGAAAGTAGCATTCGTAATGGAGATAGCACATTCGTCACGCTGTAACAGACTGAAAAGCGAGAATCGTCTCTTTACCAAACTTTTACTTAATACGCAGTAAGATGAGATTAGCAAAAGCAGCCCCAAGGGTGGCTCCAGTGGAATCAAACGTCCCCTTTATAGTGGCGTCGTATGTGTTGTACGTCACCGCGTACGACGAGATTTTGTCTTGACAGTGTGTACGCAAAGAAAGCTTGACAAGATTCTCAACAAGGAACTCGTCGAGGAAAACAATGTTTCATTTATGACGAGATTCTCCATCGTGTGTACGAGGCCTCAGAGTTGGATATGAACTAATATTTACATTTTGTCCAGGATAGACAGTGTGCGCATCTACTCTACAACTGATAATGAGATCTTCCAGCACAGCACAAACAGGGTTAATTACTGTAAGCATGCCCCCCCCCCCCTCTTTCTGAGCATTGCATTGAAGGGGAAATATAGCTAGGAGTAAAACAGTAAGCAGCAGTTTTTTTATTTTATTCTCTGCTATGTGGATGGGAACATGTAAGAAATATAAAGTGTTATGCCAGTTTGGCTACAAAGTGGAAATAAACTACAAAGTTATGTGAGGTCAGATGTGACACTTTAGTGACTCGGGAAGAAGGTGGAAACCTTGTGTGGTTTATATGGCATTTTGTTTTGGATTATATTGATGATGTGATGCTCTTGTTTTGTGTTTTTGTTATTATTATTATTATTGAGTGTTGCTCTTTTGCAGTTTCTTGACATTGTATTTTGAAACATTGAATGCTGTAGTCTCCTTTGGTATGTTCAGTATTTAGACTGTGCGGAGGGTGCAATGCCTTTATTCCAAGTCTCAGCTTCTGGGCATAAAAAAAAGTCACTTTCATAAATGACCCATATCTTCTGTGATTTATAGTCTCGCTGTGACCTTGAAACTAGACCATGCTGGCTGTAAGATTCATGTAGAAATGTCGTACATATGACTGTATTGTATATTTTATTTATAGTCCAGAAGTGAATAGCAGCAAACACCTGCACATGTGTCCTCCTCCTGAGCTCTGAAATATTCACTTATACATTTAACAATGGGCAAAGTTAACACATGGCATAGAGCAGTGGTCTCCAAACTGCGGCCCGGGGGCCGGATGCGGCCCTTTGCTTGCCTTTATCCGGCCCTTGGGGCACTATCCCTCCCACTGATATGAGACACTATTCTGCCATCTGACACCGAGAATGGAGCACCATTTCTCCAACTGATACCACTAATGGGGCACTGTTCCTCCCTATGATACCAACAATGGGGCACCATTCCTCCCCCTAATACCAGATGTTTAGTCCCACTGATGCCAGGAAAATTTTCACCCCCTGCTGGCCAAGGTCCGGCCCTCCAAGAGTCTGAAGGACAATAAACTGGCCCTTTGTTTGGAATGTTTGGAGACCCCTGGCATAGAGTATGTATGTATGTTACTGCATCAGCAAGATCTACATATACATACAGTATGGATCCTCTTTCTTTATCCTATATGTATCCACAGGATTTATCAATACAAAATACATCTTTCATTCTGATTGTCTCTATGTATCCACAAAATCTATGGGGGAGATTCACTAAATCTGGTGCACACAGAATCTGGTGCAGATCTGCATATTAACCAATCGGCTTCCAGGTTTTATAGCGAAAGCCTAATTGAACAAGCTGAAGTTAGAAGCTGATTGGTTACTATGCGCAGCTTTAGTAAATCTCCCCTATTATGTACGTACATTTTTATTCTCAATATCTGATACATATCTAACTCACGATCCATAGATAATACATAAGTATACTTCTTTATCATAATGCACCTTTTTCACACTGGAAGCAGTAAACGCTATTAAGCTTTGATTTTACCACCCCCCTGGCCACCCTTGCAAGTTCAGCCTGACAGGAACATACACGTGCCACGCCTGATTTTTGGGGTGCAGACAGGGGGCACTGCATGTTAAACTACTTTTATTGAGGCCACACTACAGCCATAAAAGTGAACGCTTCGCTTGTGGTTGTGATGGGGTCCGTTTGCCGTTCTGGCAATATAAAAAAAAAAAGTAAAAAAAATTAAGAAGGAGGAAAAAAAAAGACATTCAGGAGGTGGCAGTAGCGTTGCGCCACAGATGTGAAAGAGCCCTAACTGTCCCAATATCTTGTGTGCATCAACAGGGCTATCTATCTGTATATATATCAGCTGTGGGTATAGAATTGGGTATGTGGGATTGTAATATATATATATATATATATATATATATATTGTGTGTGTGTGTATGTATGCATGTGTATATATATATATATATAGATATATATATCTATATATATATATATCTATATATATATATATATACAGGCATACCCCGCTTTTAAGTACACAATGGGGTTTATTTACTAATGCTGGAAATCGCAATATCAGGCTCATTTCTGCATAGAAACCAATGAGCTTCTAACTCCAGCTTGTTCAATTAAGCCTGGTAATAAACCTGGAAGCTCATTGGTTTCTGTGCAGAAGTAAGCCTGATTTTGCGCTTTTCAGCTTTAGTAAATAAACACTATTGTGTACTTAAAAGTGGGGTATGCCTGTATAGATATAGCTATATATATATAGGTATATATATATATATATATATATAATTTTTTTTTATGGTTGAACTAGATGGACTTGTGTCTTTTTTCTTCAACCTGACTAATTATGTAACTCTATCTATCTATCTATCTATCTATCTATCTATCTATCTATCTATCTATCTATCTATCTATCTATCTATCTATCTATCTATCTTTGCTTCTGCCTTATCTATCGCAACAGGATCTACAGTATGCATACATGTGTGTTACCGCTCTTTATCTGTGAAGTATGTGTGAAAGGGGCTCCTGCGCTGTCGGGGAATACAGCTAGGGGGCACTGCATGCAGATGCCTGGTAGTCTGTCCTAGACCAGAAAATAAGTGATAAGTGAAAAAATATTGGTGTCTGCGCTGTGCTAGGGGCCGCTCTTTATCTGATTATCTGTATTCGCATATGTTTGTATATATCTATTTTTATATTGTGTATTACAGTGATATATGGAATATTTATCTATCGTCATATTGTGTAATTCTATACTAAACATTGGCGCTATTTCAATTCAGAGCTGGAGCTGATTGCACTGCCTGTGTACAGGGACACTATGGGGTTGATTTACTAAAACTGGAGAGGGCAAAATCTGGTGTAGCTCTGCATAGAAACCAATCAGCTTCCAGTTTTTTTTTTTTGTTTTGTTTTTTGTCAAAGCCTCATTGAACAAGTTGAAGATAGAACCTGATTGGCTACCATGCACAGCTGCACCAGATTTTGCTCTCTCCAGTTTTAGTAAATCGGCTTCTATGAGAATAGGACATGACAGTTTGGAGTGAGTTGTGGAATGACCCGATCAGAGAGCTCATTATTACCATGCTGTGCCTCCAGTGTGGTTTGGATGCTGTTGCTGTCCATGGTGCTGATCAGTCTCTGGAATGGGCTCCTGTCTGTACAGATCAGTTGCTGGGTTTATCATGGGGTTTAGAGGAGGAGAGAGCCTCGGACGAGAGAGCCTTCGTGATAGGCGAACACTGAACACAGTGTCTCCTGGGAAGCTGAGTGTTCTGCCTATCACGGAACAGAAGGAGGAGGAGGCGCGGCTTTTGAAAACTGGACCGCCGCGATAGGTTGCCGGCGTATAAGACGACCCCCGACTTTTAAGAAGAATTTAAGGGGTTTAAAAGTCGTCTTATACGCTGGAAAATACAGTAATAGCTGTGGAGGATGAGATGATGGAGGAACCAGGTTGTGGTGCTTTTGGCAGTGAGGGCAGGTACCAAGTCTTGTGATGATTATGGCTTACAGCTCATGAAAACCCCAAATCATTGTGAATATTGTAAAAAGTCGGAGGGGGGGTGGAGGGGTAATTCCTAGCTCCCCTGCAGGTTAATGCCATAATGTGATAGTATGGACTGCATATTAGCATGTTTTGGTGCGCTTACCTTTCAAAGTCCTCCAATGATGCCGGGACGTTCATCTTCACCCGGTTACCCCTCCGGGTTTAAGCACCTCGGCCGCTTCAATGGCCAGGCCACAATGATATCAGTCCCGTGCATGTGTGCTGGAGTCATGATCGCAGCATGGTGCTCTGAATTCAGTGTCACTGCACATGTATCGTGAAGTCATCGGCTACCGCCGGTGTGAAATCTCCTTAACGGTGCACCTTTAGTAGATTATTCACTGTACCTACAGGTCATGTTGTATGTAGTGATGGGCTCAGGCCATGTTCGGATCAAACCCGACAGGAAGCCGTCGCTGCACACCGCCAATTATAGGCAGTAAGGCATTTCCCAACTGGCAGCTGCACATACACAGGCTGCCTATGATTGGCGGTATGCAGTGTCGGCTTCCTGGCGGGTTCGATCCGAAACACACCCGAGCCCATTCCTAACTGTAAACTTCTGTTTATGCGCAAATCTAAAGTGGCATTTTACTACCACTTTAACCACGTCATTATACATGGCAGTTTGAAGAGGAATATTGTTGTTATGGCAGCCGATAGCTACCATTACCCGGTATCCTCTTCTTCATCGGGCGGCCCGCTTTCAGATAAAATTTGGTCTCTGCAGCGAATTCGACAGGAGATCATTTTTATCGGGGGCAGGAGAGGAGCCCACTCACTCCCACCATGCTCCAGTCGTCTCCGACGCTTACTGGAGCCGCCAGTAGCGGCAGAGACGATCGCGTCCGCTCTCCTCTCGGCCTGGATGCCGAGTGAGGGGAAGATGGCCCCAACTCGGCTCCATAGCATTGGAGGGGCAGAAGCGACAGGTGCTCTTTAAATGTTAGGACTTATTCTTGCTGATAGTTAAAATCTTTAATATTTGCAAACAAAATAAAGGTTTCCTATTTAGAATGATAAGCTGTCAGGTTAGTAAAACCGATTCAATCATACAGTTTGTAATGTACAAAGATTTGCAAAGCAATGGAATAAAGGAATATTCCTGAACTTTGGTTTATCTCATGGTTAGTGTGAAATTGTGTGAATGCATCAATGCAGTGCATGTTATATTGACATGAAGAGCTTGGATTATTTGAATGAGTTTACCAAAAATGAAAATATTGCATAATATACAGCCTCCTGAATAAACAATGCATCTTAAAGCGGAGCTCCACCCTGATTTTTTTTTTTTTTTTTTCAAAAATCTAAAAAAAAAAAAAAAAAAATTAAATGGAAAAAAAAAAAAAATACTCACCCTAAATAGGCTGTTGCTATGCGGAAGTCCCGAATCTGCCCTCATGATCCGCGGTGTGGTTTTCTTCCTCCTCCTCTTCTCGGTGTCTTCTTGTGAATGGGCCGCGCTGCATTCTGGGAACTGTGTGTATCCCAGAAAGCAGCCGGACCATTCACAAAGCGCCGCGCTGCTCGCACATGCGCAGTAGGAAACGGGCAGTGAAGCCACACGGCTTCACTGCCTGTTTCCCTGACTGTGGATGGTGGTGCCGGGATCGAGGATCGGCATCGGCGGGGCCGTCAGCGCGGGCGCCTAGGACAGGTAAGTGTCCTTATTCAAAGTCAGCAGCTACACTGTTAGTAGCTGCCGACTTTGAAAAAATAAAAAAAAAATAAAAATGCGGGTGGAGCTCCGCTTTAAATGAAAAACTATCTTTACATTTTACATTTTAACTCCAAAAGCTTTTTAATAAAATTGATAAAAAAATTAAAAAATAAAACGGATTTTTATAAAAAAAATATCTAATTGAAATAAAGCAAAATCTGATTTAAATACAAAAAATTAAATATAAAACTAAAATAAAAAATAAAATAATCGTTTTTTATTCACCCTGCCGTGTATACCTGTTTTTAGAGCGATGCTCACACGTCTCCCGATCTGACAGCTAGAGCGGGCAGGGCTGAAAATCCCCCGCTGACAGCAGTCGGGAGGAGAGAGGAGAAAGCTGGTCGATCACGTGAGCGCCACTCTGAAATCGGGTAGCATTTCGCTTTTTAACCACTTAAGGACCTTAGGTGTTTTTCAGATTTGGTGTTTACAAGACTAAAACAGTTTTTTCTGCTAGAAAATTACCTAAAACCCCCAAACATTATATATATATTTTTCTAACACCCTAGAGAATAAAATAGTGGTCATTGCAATACTTTTTGTCACACCGTATTTGCGCAGCGGTCTTACAAGCGCACTTGTGTGATTTAAACACCGTTTTCATATGCAGGCGCTACTCGCGTATGTGTTCGCTTCTGCGCGCGAGCTTGTCGTGTTTTCTTATTTATTTTTATTTATTTGTATTACTTTTTACACTGAAAAAAAAATGTGATCACTTTTATTCCTATTACAAGGAATGTAAACATCCCTTGTAATAATAAAAAGCATAACAGATCCTCTTAAATATGAGATCTGGGGTCAAAAAGACCTCAGATCTCATATTTAGACTAAAATGCAAAAACAAATTTTTGGAAAACTGTAATTTTTTCAAATGACAAAAAAATAAAAATGTTTCTTTAAGACGCTGGGCGGGACTGACGTTTTGACGTCATTTCCGCCCAGCAGAACTATGGGGACGGGTGAAGGACATTTTTCCCTCACTCGCATCCCCAGTCATCTGCCGAACAGACTCGATCACCTCCGCCGCTACCGACGGCAACGGTAAGCGGCGGAGGGCGCGGGAGAGCGGCGGGAGGGGGGGCCCTCTCCAGCCACTGATACCGGCGATCTCGCGGTGAATCTGCCGCAGAGACCGCCGTTTTCGTGTACAGGACCGCTCACACTAAAGATGGATACCTTGGTTGTGGCAGCAGCTGCCGTTTCCATCTTTAAAGTACCAACGTAAATGTACATGAGCGGGTCCTTAAGTGGTTAAAACAGGGACAGGGGCACACAGCATTAGAGGACAAACCAGGATTATTTAAAGTTCTGACAGTTATTTCAGCAGAAGGTGGGGGATGGGGATGCAGAGCTGACAGGCAAGGAGGGGAGGGGGAGGAGGACGCAGAGAGAAGGGCTGTGGATGACGGAGGCACCTAAACTGACCACGGTATTGGGACTCAGCAGCCATAATATACTGTGGTCAGTTTACAGGGGGGAGGGCATAGCCAGGCAGGATCAGCCAAGTATTTCAGGTGATACAGGGAGACAAATCACACAGCACAAGCACTGTGCTGTATAACATGCTTTAACTGCTTGCCGACCAGCCGCCGCAGTTATAAGGCGGCGGGTCGGCTCTGCTGGGCAAGATCACGTAGGTATACATCATCTCACCGTTCAGCCAATAGGGGTGCCCCTGATGCCGACGCGCGTGCCCGGCGGGCGCGATCACCGCCGGGCACCCGCGATCGCTCGTTACAGAGCGAGAAACGGGAGCTGTGTGTGTAAACACACCCTGGTCCTGCCAGGGGGAGAAATGACTTATCGTCTGTTCATACAATGTATGAACAGTGATCAGTCATTTCCCCTAGTCAGTCCCACCCCCCTTCAGTTAGAACACACCCAGAGAACATAATTAACCCCTTCCTCGCCCCCTTGTGTTAACCCCTTCCCTGCCAGTGGCATTTTTATAGTAATCAATGCATTTTTATAGCACTGATCGCTATAAAAATGCCAATGGTCCCAAAAATGTGTCAAGTGTCCGCCATAATGTCGCAGTACCGATAAAAATCGCTGATTGCCACAATTACTAGTAAAAAAATATATTAATAAAAATGCCATAAAACTATCCCTTATTTTGTAAACGCTATGGGCCAGATTCTCTAAGAATTCCGGCGGCGTAGCGTAAGCCAGTTACACTACGCCGCCGCATCGTACTAGAGCAAGTGCTTTATTCTCTAAGCACTTGCTCCGTAGGTTTCGCCTGCGCCGCGTAAATCGCGCAGCGTAAACCCGCGCAATTCAAATGGGGCGGCTTGTATTTAAATTAAGCGCGCCCCCGCGTCGAATGAAATGCGCATGCGCCGGCCGGGGAAAAAGCCCAGTGCGCATGCTCCAGCTCACGTCGGAAAGCGTCGTTGAAACCGACGTCAAAACGACGTGAGCGTCATTTACGCAACTCCCTATTCGCAAACGAGTTAGTAAAACGACGTAAGCGACGGAAAAAGCCGACGCTGACCCGACGCCATACTTAACATGGCATCCGACGGGACCCGACGGCATCCGACGGTACTTCGTAAGGTTACTCCACATAGAAGCTGGGGTAACCTTACGCGAACAAAAACGACGTACGCTACGACGGGGCGGCGTAAAAGTGATCGAGAATCGGCGTACTACCTCATTTGCATATGCAAATGCGAAAACAACGTAAAGGCCACCTAGTGGCCGGAGTTGTCATTACACCTACGATCCGAAAGTGTAATGCTTTTACACTTGTCGGATGTAGAAGCGTATCTATGCAAAAGTGATGCTAAGCATCACTCGCATAGATACGAGGACAAAAAAAAGGCGATACGACGGGATATCTGAGATACTCCGTCGTAACGCCTCTGAGAATCTGGCCCAAAATCTTTTGCGCAAACCAATCAATAAACGCTTATTGTGATTTTTTTTTTACCAAAAATATGTATAAGAATACGTATCGGCCTAAACTGAGTAAAAAATATTTTTTTTTATACATTTTTGAGGGATATTTAATAATAGCAAAAAGTAAAAAATATTATTTTTTTTTCAAAATTTGCGCTCTATTTTTGTTTATAGCGCAGAAAATAAAAACCGCAGAGGTGATCAAATACCACCAAAAGAAAGCTCTATTTGTGTGGAGCCCGTTAAAAGTTAAAGAGACACAGTGGCGAATCGCAAATAGTGGCCTGGTCATTGATCAGCAATATGGTCCGGGGCTTAAGTGGTTAAAGGAACAGGATCTTTTTTTTTCCTTCTTTTTTTTGGTAACAAACACTTTAACCTTGAAAATGATTGGGTACAAACAGTAACCTGAGATTTGGCCTAAATCGCATTGCCGATTATCGGTGATCTTTGCATGGTTTTGATATCATCATGTTTGGCAGCCTAACTGAACACTTGAAAGTCTCGTACTATAATGCCTTAGATCACATACAGTCCTAATCAATGTGATGCAGAAATATTTTTAAACCTCTCAATCACATGCTCAACGTTTTGCAGTGTAACTCGAGTCTGAATGAGCACAATAACATTTTGATTCCCTTTAAGCGAGTATAATTATAAGGCTGGGACAGAATGCTTTCCGGAGCCCTGTGTAGCGCACATTTTACAGGTCAGTTGTGCTGGTTATAAACTCGCTAGTTCCAAATAAATGATTTTGTTTTATTCTCTTTTATTATACTGCTGGGAGGAAACGCTGCGCGCAACGTGCATTCAAGTATCTAGAAGGTTTCTGCTAAATCAGGCTGGTCTCCGTATATAATATATAAAACTACTGATTAGTTCTCTGGCTTTCATTTTTTTTTTTTTTTTATAGTTTGACCTTTAGCTTTGTGTAAGTCTATTGCCATATAAATCATGTCCTGACTGATGTACACATGCTGTGATAAGCCTGTTCATATTATGTGTATAGAGACGGTAAAATCTTTGTGAGTCTTTTGCCTTGTAATATAAGAGGTTATTATAAAACTTATTTAGAGCCCAAACCCACACAATGCGTTTATGGTAAATGTTCATGGTAGAGAAGAAAAATGCTTTAAAGCGGAGGTCCGCCGAAAAAAATAAATAATTAAAAGCCAGCAGCTACAAATACTGCAGCTTTTACCCACTTAAAGGGGAGTTCCACCCACAAATTCACGTTTTAAATATAAATACCCCTGTAATACACAAGCTTAATTTACTCTAAGTTAGTCTGTAAACTAAGGTCCGTTTTGTTAGGTTGTTACAACATTTAGATTTTATATAGTTTTATTTTATTAGTTTATAATCTAGAAATAGACCGTGGCCATCTTAAGTGTGGGCATCATGAAGCCAGACTGTATGACTTCCTGGATTTCAGCTTTGCATATCTCGCACATGCTCAGTGCTGCACAAGCAATGTAATAGGTTTCAGTCAGGTTTGCAAGGACTACTGGGAAACATGATGCCTATCCCAGAAACCCTTGCAAATAGCCTTGTGACTTAATAGCCTAGGCTAATAAGGAGGAGGAAGTAATGAAGGACTACAAATAAAGGTATTTACAAGCAACAAAATTAATAAAAGTTGTCCATTCTGAACACTATGAGATTAGGGCATGCAGCACAGACAAGCATAAAAAAAAATGGGTGGAACTCCACTTTAAACCCCCGGACCATTATGCAGGTAAAGGACCTGGCCCTTTTTGCGATTCGGCACTGCGTCGCTTTAACTGACAATTGCGCGGTCGTGCGACGTGGCTCCCAAACAAAATCGGGGTCCCTTTTTCCCACAAATAGAGCTTTCTTTTAGTGGTATTTGATCACCTCTGCGGTTTTTATTTTGTTCGCTATAAACAAAAATAGAGCGACAATTTAAAAAAAACAATATTTTTTACTTTTTGCTATAAAAAATATCCCCCAAAAATATACAAAAAAAATGTATTTTTTCCTCAATTTAGGCCGATACGTATTCTTCTTCATATTTTTTGTAAAAAAAATCGCAATAAGCGTGTATTGATTGGTTTGCTCAAAAGTTACAGCGTTTGTAAAATAGGGAATAGTTTTATTGCATTTTTATTAATATTTTTTTTTTTACTAGAAATGGTGGCGATGAGCGATTTTTTTTTTTGTGACTGCGACATTCTGGCAGATACATCAGACACTTTTGACAAATTTTTGGGACCATTGTCATTTTCACAGTGAAAAGTGCTATAAAAATGCACTGATTATTGTGAAAATGACAATGGCAGTGAAGGGGTTAACCACTAGGGGGCTGGATGTGTGACGTCACTGATTGTCGTTCCCAGACGACAAGTATGCAGTATTGTGCATGCACCAATAGTCTCTTCTCGTCTATAAAAATCCTATTTTTTTTTTTTTTAGGTTGAATGCCACTATAAACTGTAAACATCGTTATTTTTGGCTTGGTTTTCATATTCTCTGTTGTCATGTACTGTTACTAGTATTCATATATTCTCTCATTAACATAGGAGAGTTGTGACAAGACATAGGGTTGTGATGATGTGTCAGTGTTGTTGCCTTTATTTGTGACAGTATAGCCAATGGTTGTTTCCATTACCTGGGTGAGGTTGAGGTAGTGTCTGCAAACTCGAATCACAAAGAAAATGTGACTCTTTGTGGTCTGAAATAGACTTTAGTTGAGGGATTTTCAAGCTGTAATGTACAAGCGTGTAACTGCTGTATTGACTTCTTTGGACTGCCCATTGATCGGCTTATTCAGCTATCTTTCAGTTGCCGGTTTGCGGAAACACTTCCGGCTGGCAGGATGCCTTCATATCATCAGAGGTTTGCATTCTTAATTATAGGAACTCTTGGGAATGATTGTGCCAAATCTTTTCATTTCAGTTTCACTTTAAGGCTGGGTTCACACTTTTGTGAATTGGATGCAGTTTTCCCGAATCCAATTCGCATGGTTGGAGACTATAAACGTCTCTCAAAGGAGAAGTTCACACATCTCAGGGGCAGCTGCGGAGCACACTGCATAAGGGTCCTGTGCATCATTTGGCTCCGTTTCCAGGCCTGAATTCAGGCAAAAATTCAGACCTGATTCTCCCCTGAAACGGAGAACAGGGGCGCACCAGACTCCCTTGCTGCAAACAGTATGAACCCAGCCTAAGGCCCCTTCCACATGTCCGCTCCGTTCGTCCGCTCATTACAAGTCCGTTTACGGACTTGTAATGGGCCCCTATGGGAGCGGATCCATTAGCGGATGATGCATCCGCTAACGTCCGCAAGATCCGTATCCGTTTTTTCGGACGGAAGAATGTCCTATTTTTCTTCCGTCCGGCGGACCGGATGCAAATGGACAGACGGTCCGTTTCCATCCGATTCCCCATAGGGGATAGCGGAGGAGAGACAGGGCGGTCCCTGCATAGTGTGCGGGGACCGCCCTGTCCCCCCGCTGAGCCCCCCGCTGAGCCGATGGACACACGGAGCGGACCGAAAAACGGACCGCTCCGTGTGAAAGGACCCTTAGGGGTTTAGCTGTGTCTACCATGTAAGAGAATGTCAGTGAGTATTGACTTGATATTACCAAGGATGTCTTCTTGGTGTCTCGATTAATAGTGTCTCCAAGTGTTGAGGACACACAGCACTGGTGATATATGTTCCTGCTTTGAGAACTACACCACAAGGTTTGATAAATAGATGGGGCCCATAGAATGAGATATATTGGATCCATAGTTTGCTTAGTTCTGCCCTCTTTACTGCTTGATAGCTATTACTCGATTGGGTATCGTTTCTATCCATGTCTCAATGTGTTGCAAACGTGGATGGTAATTGGCTCCTTGTTAAACCTGTTTCTAAGCTTTTAATATGCATATGTTTAAAACATATGTGGAATCCACATAAGGTTCTTAACCACTTGAGACCCGCGCTGTAGACGAAAGACGTCCACAGCACGGCTCTCAGCTGCTGGGAGGACGTCCCTGGACGTCCTTCTATTTACATTCCCTGCGTGCGCCGCTGAGGGCACGCAGCAGGGAAAAACTGTGCCCGGCGTGTCACGTGATGCCGATGCGCGTGCCTGGCAGCCGCGATGTCCGCCAGGTACCCGCCATCAGCAGTGACAGAGCAAGGACGTGGAGCTCTGTGTGTAAACACAGAGCTCCACGTCCTATCAGGGAGAGAGGAGACCGATGCTGTGGCCCTTGTACATAGGGACACAGATCGGTCACCTGCCCCAGTCAGTCCCCTCCCCCCACAGTAAGAATCACTCCCAGGGAATACATTTAACCCCTTCCTCGCCCCCTAGTGTTAACTCCTTCCCTGACAGTCACATTTATACAGTAATCAGTGCATATTTATAGCACTGTTCGCTGTATAAATGTGAATGGTCCCAAAATTGTGTCAAAAGTGTCCGATATGTCCGCCACAATATTTCAGGCCTGACAAAAATCGCAGATCGCCGCCATTGTTAGTAAAAAAAATAAAAAATATATCCCCTATTTTGTAGGCACTATAACTTCTTTTTTTGTTACCAAAATTATGTAGAAGAATATGTATCGGCCTAAACTGAGGAAATTTTTTTTTTTTTTTTAAATTGGGATATTATTATAACAAAAAGTAAAAAATATTGGGCCAGATTCTCAAAGACTTACGACGGCGTATCTCCATGTACGTCGTCGTAAGTCCGAATGTGCGCCGTCGCATATGCGCGCCTGATTCTTAGAATCAGTTACGCATAAATTCGGCCAAGATACAAGCGGCGTAAGTCTCCTACGCCGTCGTATCTTGGCTGCATATTTACGCTGGCCGCTAGGTGGCGCTTCCGTTGATTTCCGTGTCGAATATGGTAATGAGCTAGATACGCCGATTCTCGAACGTACGTGTGCCCTTCGCAATTAGTTACGCCGTTTACTTAAGACATACGCCGGCGTAAAGATAAAGTATCTCTCTAGGTGGCGCAGCCCATGCAAGGTATGGACGTCGGAAAAAGCTTATTTTTTTACGTCGTTTGCGTAAGTCGTACGCGAATAGGGCTGTGCGTAAGTTACGTTCACGTCATAGGCAGTGTTCGACGTATCTTAGGCATTCTATCCGATGCATGCGCACTGGGATACGTCCACGGACGGCGCATGCGCCGTTCGTTAAAAGCGTCAATTACGTGGGGTCATGATTAATTTACATAAAACACGCCCACCTCTTCCACATTTGAATTAGGCACGCTTACACCGGGACATTTACGCTGCCGTAACTTAGGATGCAAGTGCTTTGAGAATACTGCACTTGCGTCCTAAGTTGCGGCGGCGTAGCGTAAATACGATACGCTATGCCCCCTCATTATTACGCCGCCCTACGTGAATCTAGGCCATTTCGTTTTTTTCAAAATTTTCTGTCTATTTTAGTTTATAGCGCAAAAAATAAAAACCGCAGAGATGATCAAATACCACCAAAAGAAAGCTCTATTTGTCTGAAAAAAATGATAAAAATATAATTTGGGTACAGTGTTGTATGACTGCGCAATTGTCATTCAAAATGCGTCAGCGCTGAAAGCTGAAAATTGGTCTGGGTGGGAAAAGGGTTTAAGTGCCCAGTAAGAAAGTGGTTAAGAAGACAAACGCCACTCTGTGTTGAAACAATATACCAATTTTAATGGTGAATTATACACCACGGCGAAAGCCGAAAACTGCTCTGCGTGATAGCAGCATGCCAGTCTTTGTGGAAGCTACACTTCCCTGTAGGCGAAGGGCACACACCACTCTGTATAGAAATTGTACAACACTTTATGGAAACTATAATCCATATGGAAATCACACCATGTTCTTTGTGAAGGTTGTACACTGCTCCATATGGAGATAACCCTCAGTTCTGTGTGAAGGCCTTACAATGCTCTATGTGGAAGCTATACACCCCTCTGGGTAAAAACTACCCCTCTGTTCTATGTGAAAACCATTTGCTACTCTGTGGAAGCCATACACTCCTCTGTTTGGAAACAACCCCCTGTTCTATATGAAGGCTGTACTCTGCTCTATGTGGAAGCCATACACCCATCTGTGTAGAAACCACCCCGCTTTATGTCGAAGCATCTGTTTACTGCTCTACATGACGGAAGCCATGCACCTCTCCATATGGAAACCACCCCCTGTTCTTTATAAAGGCCTTCGCGCCTCCATATAAAAAAATCACCCTCCATTCTATTTGAAGGCCTCACACTGCTCTGTGTGGAAGCTGTACACCACTCTGTGTGGAAACCACCTTCTGTTCAATTTGGAAGATGTTCGCTGCTATATGTGGAAGCCATAGACCCCTCCATATGTCAACCATGACCTGTTCTTTGTGAAGGCTGTACACTGCTCTATTTGGAAGTCATACACTCATATGGAAATCACTCTCCATTCTATGTGAAGGCCCTACAATGTGGAAGCTGTACACCCCTCTGTGTGGAAACCACATACTGTTCTGTACAAAGGCTATACACTGCTCTGTGTGGAAGCCATACACTCCTTGATATAGAAATGAGCCCCTGTGCAATGTGAAGGCCTTTCCACTGCTCTGAGAAAGCTATACATCTGTCTGAGTGGAAACCACCCCCTGATCTATATGGAAGCCATACACTTGCAGTTTGAACCCCCCCCTATTCTTTATGGCAGCTATTCTCTGCTCAACATGGAAGCCACACACCCCTCTGTGGGAAAATCACCTCCTATTCTATGTGAAGGTCTACCACCATGTTGACATCGTACACCACGGCATGTGGACCAGTTGGAGACAACACATATATTCAAACAATGTTGACAGGAACAGAGAACTTACGGTACAGGCAAACTGTAATTTTAGTTCAGCCTTTTTCAACCAGGGTGCCGTGAGGTTTCTTCAGGGGTGCCTTGGCAAAATGCCTAAAAATTGGCCAACAAATGTATACAAGCTAGTGGGTGGATCAAGCCTGCCTTTTGCTTATACAGGTTTTTATTGTGAGTCATTTCAACCTTCCAGCTACCGGCATCCTAACAACCAGTGATGTCATCAGTGTTGATAAGAAGGGCGTTAATTACCTGCACAGCATCCTTATTTGACCCTCCCCTGCCCCTCTCCATCAGCACAGGGGTCACATTAGCTGAGTGATGGAGAGAAACTGAGGGAGAGGAGAAACACTAGAATACTAGACTACTAGTACTAGTAATATTAGTCGGTACCAAAAGTGCCTTGCGAAAGTATTCGGCCCCCTTGAACTTTGCGACCTTTTGCCACATTTCAGGCTTCAAACATAAAGATATAAAACTGTAATTTTTTGCACGCCCAATTTTTCAGTTTTTTATTTGTTAACAAAGTTTGAAATATCCAATAAATTTCGTTCCACTTCATGATTGTGTCCCAATTGTTGTTGATTCTTCACAAAAAATTACAGTTTTATATCTTTATGTTTGAAGCCTGAAATGTGGCAAAAGTTTGCAAAGTTCAAGGGGGCCGAATACTTTTGCAAGGCACTGTATATGCCTTGGAAGAACTAATTGCCTCTAATGTTTAGTGTCCTTTGTGTGTCAATGCTGCCCCATTATGTAAAACTATTACAATTGTTTTTTACATTTTTTTAGAATGGGGTACCTCGAAAAAGGTTGAGAGAAACTGTTTTAGTCTACAAAGACTCTCTAGTGTAAATTCTGTATTTTCTGATTATAGATGGCACTTGGATACAGCACAGACCCTGATTTTAGTACATGACTACCATATGCAGGAGCAGACACAGCCTGATTTTGGTACATGCCATAGTGCAAACATGAATACAGCCATAAGAATGTTACTGCACCTCTTCAGTTAGCAAAAGAGATATTTTATTTTTTTATACTCCTTATCCCAGGCCTGTGCTTCCCCTTTGTTTTTGTGTGGGGATGCTTCTTACTCACACCCCCGCTTATCAGAACCTTCTGGAACCTCAGGAATAATGTGCAGATACCTTGAATGCGCCTGCAGAAACTGTCACAGCTGTAAAGAGTGGAGACAGGCAAAGACTCCCACTGATTACAAGTGATCAAAGGAAAAGCACCGTATACTTTCAGTAATCATATGTTCAGTTATTATTGCTGTATTTCCTTAGAGCTGAACTTTGGGAATTAGGCACAAAATATCCATGTATTACCTTAACCCTTCTCTGACCGACTCTGGTTCTGTACCCTTCTTCCAGGCCGTGGGTGGTCTTTTAATGTCCTATCTTACAATGCAGGGCTATGTTGTTTGTGGTGCCTCCCCGCTGTGTGATCGAGCGGTGTTCTCCTCGCTCGATTCAGAATGCCTGTGTGCCGCCAAGCTCCTTTCCCTGCGATGTTTTGACGCACGGGGGCGGAGATTGGCGCCAAATTTAAAAAAGTGAATAAACATATTACATACAGTATACTGCAATCTTACAGATTACAGTACTGTATGTAAAAAATACACACACCCCTTGTCCCTAGTGGTCTGCCCAGTGCCCTACATGCACTTTTATTTAATAAAAACTGTTCTTTCTGCCTGGAAACTGGAGATTGTCCATACCAACCAAAAAGTGTCCCTTTATGTCAAAAGTGGTTTTAGAGCAGCTAGAAAACAGCGATAATAAAATAGAATCACTTGCAGAATTGAGCGATAGTGATTTGTGGGAAAATTCATCATCAAAATTTTTAAAGTTACATAGTTACATAGTAGGTCAGGTTGAAAAAAGACAAAAGTTGAAAAAGTCCATCCAGTTCAACCATAAAAAAAAAAAAAGTAATAATTGTTATCATTATTATATTATTTGTTATAATTATTTATAGTTATTTATTATATTATAATTTATGATTTTGTGTTTCAAATGTTATTATACCCGAGGTGTCTACTAGACTCTTGTTTGGACAGATTTAAGTGAGTTATTCCTAAGAATTACAAGCCTACAATATAAAACGCCAAATTTCCGTGCAAAATAATGGTACCACTTTCAGCACCTAAAATCTGAAATAATCATACCGCCAGGGAGGTTAAAGTAACTTTATCTGTTGCAATGTTTTGATTGGTTTTCGGAATAATAACAGTAGTAATAACAGTAGTGCCATTACAGGGGCAGTAAAGCGTATCGCAAACAACCTCAGACATGTGAGGGTAATGGCCATATGATGCAGTAACTGGTCAGCAGGAACCTATGAAAGCAAACATATCAGAAGCACATGAAGATGAAAGGAAATGCATTTTTGTGACATTTCAGCAAAGTTGGGGGAAAAAAACGTCACAGTCCATCATTGCAGTTCATCTGCTCTTAACAGCACACAACAGCGGTATATCTGTGATTGGGTGTCTTGTTTTGGAGTAAAGTTAAAAGAGTTGTAAACCTTTGTGTTTTTTCAGCTTAATGCATCCTATGCAACCCCCCGTTTTACTTATATGAGCCCCGAATTTCCATGGGTGCGATTCAGGGCGTCGCTCTCTCCACAGGTTCTTGGCTCTTCATTGGATAGATTGATAGCATTGGCTCCCGCTGCTGTCAATAAAATCCAATGATGTGAGGGGTGGCGCCGAGTCCAGCAGTCAGCGGCGACAGACGCCAAATGCTGGACATGGGAGCGCCCACAAGGTAACCCCCTTAGGTAGATCGCTTCCCAGAGTGGGGTTATCTGATGCAGGGAGAAGCAGAGAGGGCTGCCATGGGACCCCAGAAGAGGATGTGCAAAACAAACTGCACAGTGGAGGTAAGTATGACTTAAAATAAAAAATAAAACCTATAGTATCACTTTAACCAATTGCCATCCGAGCCATTGTAATATGAGGGCCGCAAGAACCCTCTGTCCCTCTGGTGGCCGTCATACGATGTCCTCGGCTTCCCGGCATTGTAGAGGGCTCATGCACTCGCCGCATTACTCGGGACCCGATGTGCATGCCCAGCGGCCGCGATGTCCGCTGGCCACCTGCGATTACTCATCACAAAGCAGGAACGTGGATCTGTGTGTGTAAACTCACAGATCTATGTCCTGTCAGGGGAAAGGAGACCGACTTGTGTGTTCCTAGTATATAAGAACACCGATCAGTCTCTTTCCCTAGTCAGACCCCTCCCCCCACACTTAGGATCACTCCCTAGGGAACACATTTAACCCTTTGATCACCCCCCTAGTGTTATCCCCCTTCCCTGCCAATGACCTTTACAAAGTAATCAGTGCATTTATATAGCACTGATCACTGTGAAAATGCCAATGGTCCCAAAAAATGTGTCAAAAGGGTCCGATGTGTCCACCGCAATGTAGCACTCTCAGATCACCACTATAACTAGTAAAAAATAAAATGCCATAAATCAATAACCTATTTTTTAGACGCTATAACTTTTGCGCAATCCAATTAATACATGCTTATTGCGATTTTTACCAAAAATATGTAGAATACACATTGGCCTAAACCTGAGGAAAAAAATGTTTATTTATTTATTTTTTAATTGGATATTTATTTTAGCAAAAAGTTAAAAATATTATGTTTTTTTTTTTTTTTTAATTGTTGATCTTTTTTTTTTTTAAGTGTATTTTTGTGCGTGAACTGCAGGAGTTGTGAGACCTTCCCCCCAGAGGCAATCTGCCATCCTTCTCCATGCCCCCGGGTGGCAATGGCGGCCCAACAGGGCAGAGGTATTCCCCTTAGAGGGAGTGAGGAGGTTTAGCCCACCCAGCCAGCCCCGTAGGTCCTTTGCCTCTCTTTTTTAGCAGACCGCATGGCCAAAGTGCTTGCGTGTTAAACCAATTTCATGTGCGTGCAAGTGTGGTGGTGGTTTTTGTGGGGGGCGTACTAAGCACAGGCGTACCCTGCATAACACACCCACCAGGAGCCGGGCTGAGACCACCAAACTCAATTCACATGTAGCCGAGGCCGGGATCCGAACCCTTGGCTGCAGAGATGAATGGCTTGTCAGCGCAGTGCCAATCGCGTTGAGCCACCACAGCTCCATTTGATCTTTTTTTGTTTATAGCGCAAAAAATAAAAACCGCAGAGGTGATCAAATACCACCAAAATAAAGCTCTATTTGTGGGGGAAAAATGATCAAAATTTAATTTGAGTACAACATCGCACAACCACACAATTATCATTCAAAATGTTACAGCGCTAAAAGCTGAAAATTGGCCTGGGAAGGAAGGGGGTGAAAATGCCCAGTATTGGTTAATTTGCATATTAGCAACCCTTTCACTTTCAGAAGACAGTTGTAAGTAGGATTTTTGCTGTTGTAAGCTATAAAATATTTGTTTTTATTGTTTAGACTGGAGTACCTTTTAATCTTAAAGACAGGTTCAAGAAACTAGTAAAAAAAAAAAAAAAAAGGTGTTGTGAATCGGCTAGATCACACCTGCAGCATTGAGCAGCTTTGCCCAATGCAGTGCCAACCAGGGCTGTCTTAATGAGAGGGCACACCTGGGCACTGCCCAGGGGCCCCAGCTGCATGGGGGGCCCCTACACTTTCCCAAAAGCAGCTGGACCTTGAGCCCACGCTCCCCTGAAATTGGGGGCCCCATGATGGCACTGAGAGTGATAGATACACAGGGGAGGCCGTCTGCCTCCTACCTACTTGATGTCTGTTTACCTGCACTGTCATCAGTGTAGGGGCCCCAGAGCATTACTTTGCCCAGGGGCCCATGATGCTATTAAGACCTTCCTGGTGCCAACACCAGAAGTAGGCAATTTGCCTTATGCTCTCCGACTTCAGGTCACAGCAAGAGCTGTATTGGTGTGCACTGAAAAGGAATAGGACATGTTCGATTTGCGTGCGGCGCATTCTGATGTGTTATGCACACTGTATGGAGTGCACGAGCCTTTAGGTGCTGCTCTCTTTTATGAAAATAAATTTAAACATTCTCCCTTTTTAATGAGATTGCTACTCTTTCTAAGCAATCACAAAGTGTGCGTCTCATTGGTACCCCAGGGTTGTGTAATATCATTTTGACACCACTGTATCATATAATTTAATCTCTAGATAATTGCATACTTCTAGGCTTGCCTGTAATTGAACCATTTCTTTCTGGAAGAATACATTTTGCCGTGTGAACAAATTCATTGCTGCACGTCGGTATTCTTTTTCTATTTTTTTCCTGTAGCTCTCTGTTTTGTCTTGTTAGGCCTATTTTTTTTTTTCTAGAACACATTCATTAAACTGGATCTGTTATGTAATGATTTGCAAGGTGGTCAGAATTAAAGGGGTGTTCCAGCCCTAAGTTGTGTTTATTAAAAGTCAGCAGCTACAAAAAGTGTAGCTGCTGGCTTTTAATAAACACTGACTTACCTGCTCCTGCGTTCCAGCGACGCGCCGACCGGGGCTCCGCTCCTCTGCCCCCCTCCCCGGCCGGCGTCTCCATCCTGACTGTGGGCACCCAGCCGTGACAGCCTTCGGCTTCACGGCCGGGCACCCACTGCGCATGCGCGAGCCGTACTGCGCATGCGTGCGCGGCGCGGCTCGCCGCTGATTGGAGAGGCGATCGCATGGGACCTGTCAGTGTCCCATGTGATCGCCTACAGGGAGGGGGCTGGTGTAGGCGATTAAGCTTAATCGCCTAACCAGCCCCTCGGCGGAAGCAGGAAGTGGGACAGGAAGTCCCACTCCTACTGAAGCCCCCACTCCCCCCCCCAAAAAAATTACATGCCAAATGTGGCATGTATGGGGGTGAGGAGTGGATTGAGAAAAGGTAATTTTTTTGGGTGGAACACCCCTTTAACTGCTTCTGAGATGTGTATGTACGTACTGTGTGTACAGGGAGTGCAGAATTATTAGGCAAGTTGTATTTTTGAGGATTCATTGTATTATTGAACAACAACCATGTTCTCAATGAACCCAAAAAACTCATTAATATCAAAGCTGAATATTTTTGGAAGTAGTTTTTAGTTTGTTTTTAGTTTTAGCTATTTTAGGGGGATATCTGTGTGTGCAGGTGACTATTACTGTGCATAATTATTAGGCAACTTAACAAAAAACAAATATATACCCATTTCAATTATTTATTTTTACCAGTGAAACCAATATAACATCTCAACATTCACAAATATACATTTCTGACATTCAAAAACAAAACAAAAACAAATCAGTGACCAATATAGCCACCTTTCTTTGCAAGGACACTCATGCAGCCTGCCATCCATGGATTCTGTCAGTGTTTTGATCTGTTCACCATCAACATTGCGTGCAGCAGCAACCGCAGCCTCCCAGACACTGTTCAGAGAGGTGTACTGTTTTCCCTCCTTGTAAATCTCACATTTGATGATGGGCCACAGGTTCTCAATGGGGTTCAGATCAGGTGAACAAGGAGGCCATGTCATTAGTTTTTCTTCTTTTATACCCTTTCTTGCCAGCCACGCTGTGGAGTACTTGGACACGTGTGATGGAGCATTGTCCTGCATGAAAATCATGTTTTTCTGAAGGATTCAGACTTCTTCCTGTACCACTGCTTGAAGAAGGTGTCTTCCAGAAACTGGCAGTAGGACTGGGAGTTGAGCTTGACTCCATCCTCAACCCGAAAAGGCCCCACAAGCTCATCTTTGATGATACCAGCCCAAACCAGTACTCCACCTCCACCTTGCTGGCGTCTGAGTCGGACTGGAGCTCTCTGCCCTTTACCAATGCAGCCACGGGCCCATCCATCTGGCCTATCAAGACTCACTCTCATTTCATCAGTCCATAAAACCTTAGAAAAATCAGTCTTGAGATATTTCTTGGCCCAGTCTTGACGTTTCAGCTTGTGTGTCTTGTTCAGTGGTGGTCGTCTTTCAGCCTTTCTTACCTTGGCCATGTCTCTGAGTATTGCACACCTTGTTGCAGCTCTGAAATATGGCCAAACTGGTGGCAAGTGGCATCTTGGCAGCTGCACGCTTGACTTTTCTCAGTTCATGGGCAGTTATTTTGCGCCTTGGTTTTTCCACACGCTTCTTGCGACCCTGTTGACTATTTTGAATGAAACGCTTGATTGTTCGATGATCACGCTTCAGAAGCTTTGCAATTTTAAGAGTGCTGCATCCCTCTGCAAGATATCTCACTATTTTTGACTTTTCTGAGCCTGTCAAGTCCTTCTTTTGACCCATTTTGCCAAAGGAAAGGAAGTTGCCTAAAAATTATGCACACCTGATATAGGGTGTTGATGTCATTAGACCACACCCCTTCTCATTACAGAGACGCACATCACCTAATATGCTTAATTGGTAGTAGGCTTTCAAGCCTATACAGCTTGGAGTAAGACAACATGCATAAAGAGGATGATGTGGTCAAAATACTAATTTGCCTAATAATTCTGCACTCCCTGTATATATATATATATATATATATATATATATATATATATATATATACACACACCAATCAGCCATAACGTTATGACCACTGACAGGTAATGTGAGTACCATTGATTACCTTGTTGCATTCGCACCTAAAAGTGGGTGGGATACATTAGGCAGCAAGTGCCTATGTATTTTCTGCAGCCCAAAAAAATGGACAAGTTTAAGACCCCATACACTCTATTAGATTTTCTGCTGAAATTTTGTCTTCAGATTTACCAAAACCGTGTAGTACAAGGGCCTGCCTGATTGCATACAAATTGTAAAACATTACTTTTTTTTTTAATGTTATTAAAAACGATCGTGTGTGGGCTCCAGAGCCTTTTTCATGATGTAAAAAATTGCCATTAAAAATTTGGAACATTCTTTAAATGTTTAACATCGTTTTTAACGTTGTCGTTTTTAACGTCGTAAAAAATGGTCGTGTGTGGGCTTTAATGACGTGAAAAAAACGCTCATGCTCAGAAGCAAGTTATGAAACGGGAGCGCTCGTTCTGGTAAAACTAGCGTTCGTAATGGAGTAAGCACATTCATCACGCAAATCGTCTTTTACTAACACAAAATCAGCAAATGCAGCCCAAAGGGTGGCGCCATCTGAATGGAACTTCCCCTTTATAGTGCCGTCGTATGTGTTGTACGTCAACGCGCTTTGCTAGAGCATTTTTTCTTTCACGATCGTGGGAAGGCAAGGCCTTTTTAACGATCAGGTTGAAAAAAACTTTGTTTTTTCTAGACCATTACAAATGTAATTTTTTATAACCCGAAAAATGGTCATGTGTATGCGGCATTAAGGTTTAACCTCATATTATATGGTTTGGTAAATCTGAAGACAAAAATCTAATGGTGTACAGTATATGGGGTCTAGGATTCGAGTGACTTTATCAAGGGCCAAATTTGTAATGGATAGATGACTGGGTCAGAGCAACTGCAAAACTGCAGCTTTTGTTGGATGTTCCAGGTCTGGAGTGGTCCGAATCTACCAAAGGTGATCCAAGGAAGGAGAACTGTTGTATGGGTTGTAGGCAACCAGGGTCCATCGATGCCGGCAGCACTCATGCAGCCCCAGACCATGACACTCCCACCACCATGGTTGACTGTCAGCAAGACACACTTGTCTTTGTACTCCTCACCTGGTTGCCGCGACACACGCTTGACACAATCTGAGCCATATAAGTTCATCTTGGTCTCATCAGATCACAGGACATCATGTCCTTGGTCTGCTTGTCTTCAGTAAACTGTTTGCGAGCTTTCTTGTGCATCATCTTTTAGAAGAGGCTTCCTTCTGGGAGGACAGCAATGCAGACCAATTTGATGCAGTGTGCGGTGTATAATCTGAGCACTGACAGGCTGACCCCCCACCCCACCCCTTCAACCTCTATAGCAGGCTGACCCCCCACCCCACCCCTTCAACCTCTATATGCTGGCAGCACCCATATGTGCTCATGGTACTTTTTTGTTTGTTTACATCTAAAAAAAATCTGTTACAGTGATTTTGTTTTTATATGCCCTCTGTTACCACAAAAAGGGAAAACAAAAAAAAAAAGTTGAGGGAACAAAAGGGTTAAAAAGCCATTAATAAACTGCCCCCACCCAAAACAAAATAAAAACTATCCCACTCCTGGGAGGTGATTATGCCTCCTGGCAGAGCGTAGTGCCTTCCTCTGGGTCAACTTGGCATAAGGTAATATATATGGAGGTTCTGACCATTCATCGCTGATATCAGCTTGCACACTTTAAGCTGAGTGGATCTCCGAGGCGATCCCCATCCTAAAAGTGGCTGGGCCTTCCATCTCTTGGGGTGTGCGCTGAGCTGAGCTCTGTTGCTGATTGGACAAGATTGGGTGTGTTACTTGTCCGGGGGGTGGATCAGATGTTGGAGCAGGCCCTGTGACGAAGTGGGAAGTCAAGCAGTGTGGGCTGTATCGGGCAGTCAGTGCTCCACTCTTGGGGAGATCAGGTCGGAGAAGGATGGAGCCAAGGGCTACATGGTGAGCGCCCGAGGACAAATTGGCTGTTCCACACACCCTGCGCACCCCGGCTATGTATCCTGGGCTACGCTTGCCCATTTGCGGGCCCAAGACTGGCATAGCGGGTAGAGGGGAGGGAGGAGAGTCTCCTTCTCTTCTTGTTTCTGATCCGGAAGTGACGTGTATGACATCACTTCTGGGTCCCCGTTGATAGTTTTCCCAGCCATCAACATAAAGGCTGGAAAAGATGGTAATACAGTACGATCAGCTCCCACTGTGATTGAACAAAGCAGGAGTCAATCGGCTCCTGATGTCTGCCAGGACCCACCAATCGTTTTTTAAGCAGACAAGGCAGATCGCCATTCTATGACAGGAGAAGATAGATCTTATGGTTCTGCTAAGCAGGAACACGGATATCTGTCTTACTGTACAAACGCCAGCAAGAGAGCAATCATTTCCGCACCAGACCTCCTTTGTAAGTCTAAATAAAGCTTTGTTAAAAAAAACAAAAAAACTGGCTTCTAGATTTAAAGCAAATTTGTCAAGCACTGCTTTAAGGGTTTGCTTTTTCAGGTATGGAGTGTGAGCTTCTGTGGCTACTGACTGAGTGGTGTTCCTCCATTTACAAACACTGCAGCCTGATTGAGCACACTGAAGCATAATAAAACCGAGCAGAAGTGTAGCCGCTGCCCCCAGTAATCAGTCACATTCCATTTTTCCAATTCCCAGTGAATTAAACCTGACTGACTGTTATGGGCTTCTCTTTTGCTCTGTTTGTTTTGCTTCATTTTTAGTAGGTCAGTCCCTCTGTGGTTAGCTGTCCACAAAATGATTTTCTCCAGTTTGAAGTGAACGGTGTTACTGCATTGGCACCTGTACTACAAGTAAAAGATTAAAGTGTATCGAAACCCAAAAACAAACATGTCATACATCACAGCTTACCAGGCCTCCTGCACATGGGGGTCTGAGCGTGTGCAACATAAATTCTGGCGTATTTCTTCCACGCTTCCCATAGACATGAATGACTACACACTACTGTACTTGGGTATGCTGGTGCTGCCTTTTTTACCTGGTGATCCTAGGGCAACCTTTCTCAGTCTGCTCAACACTGAGAAACCTTTGAGATAGTTTTCGAATCACAGAGAACCCCTGCTAAAAATGACTATATCTACAACTCATGATACATTAACGTGATGGTCAGTGGCAAAATGCTTCTTACATTTGTGGTCATTGGGAAAAATGTATTCTTACAGATAGCTAAAAAAAAAGCAATGGTGTCAGTAGAAACTTATCAGAGAGGCAGAAATTGCTCATAGCTCAAGGAACTCCTTGCAACCTCTGAAGGAACCCTAGCCTCCCTGGCGGTATGATTCTTTCAGATTTTAGGTGCTTAAAGCGGTACCATTATTTGCAAGGGAATTTGGCGTTTTATACTGTAGGCTTGTAATTCTTAGGAATAACTCACTGAAATCTATCCAAACAAGAGTCTAATAGGCATCCCGGGTATGATTTTTTTTTTTTTTTTTATTAAAAATTATAATATAATAAATAATTATAAAAAATTATAACAAATAATAATATAATTATAGTAAAAATTATTCAATAATGTAATCAAATCAAAATCACTGAAATTTGCTCAGTTGCAGAATTTTTGCTGTCATTATTTTTTTTTTTTTTATGACGAATTTCCCCATAAATCGCTATCGCTAAATTCTGCAAGTGATTCTGATTTATTATCGCTGTTTTTTAGCTGCTCTAAAACAATTTTTGCCATAAAGGGACACTTTTGGTTGCTATGGGCAATCTACAGTTTGCAGGGAGAAAGAACAGTTTTTATTATATAAAAGGACATGTAGTGTACAGGACAGACCACTAGGGACATGGGGGGTGTGTATTTTTTACATACAGTACTGTAATCTATAAGATTACAGTGTACTGTATGTATAGTGTTTGTTTAAATTTTTGAATTTGGCGCCGTTCCCCCCCCTACGTCGCGACGCTCGCAGGGAAGGGAATCGGCGGTACACACAGCATCAGGCGGACATCCGGCCGCCGTGTACTGCGGAGATTCATCGCTGGATCGCAGAGAAAAGGTAAGTAAACTTTTTTTCTGCATCCAGCGAGGCAAGTCCGTGTGTGGCACGGGGTTACCGATCTTAGCTTAAAAATCTCACCCCGTGCCACACACGGGAAGACCGCCAGGGAGGTTAAAGTTCCATGGAAGCCTGGTTAAGATACCTTGCCCTAAGGCGGCAACACTCTCTCGCTGCACCATGGAGCAGTGTTGACACCCGAAGTTGCTCTCCCTGCTATGAACCACCAACACCTCCCCCTTCTCATCTCCATTACAAATGGAGAAGTGTTTCTATAGTTGTCAGAAGATGGATAGAAAGGCTGTTAAAAAAAATTACTGTAGATTTTTTTTTCTGCCCCTGTAGAAAATATGCTTGGCCTGAAAAAAAATACCAGCAGCCAACACATTTAGGCTAGATTCACACCTTGTGCATTTCAGAAATATGCCCGAAATCACATTTTTGTGCATTTCCAACATGCACAGAAATGTGCCGCCCTTTACCAAACATGCAGTAGTGCCATTAATTGTTTTTCACCCCCACACTTGCTAATACATGCGGCCGAAGAAAAATTTGACAGTGAGTGAGTAAATGAGTGAGAAACTTATAAAGCGCAACACTTGCGAACTGAATTGCCTCTGGGCGCTGTTATCATTCCTTCGGTAAGGAAACCCTTTACCTCAGAAGAGATGAGTTTTAATCATTCTCCTGAAGGCCAAGTGGTCCGACTCCAGTCGGATGGTGGTTGGTAGTGCATTCCACAGTCGAGGTCCTTGGACAGCAAATCTCCAATCTCCTTTGGATTTGTATATTGCCTTGGGTATTTGCAGTAGGTTTTGATTTGTGGATCGCAGAATGCGATTTGGGTTATTATGGGCTTTTATTTTTTCGCATAGATATTGGGGAGCGTTTCCTTGAATACACTTATGTGTTAGCATGGGCATCCGCTGAAATTTTTTCAGAGGGGGGCGCTTCGAAACACAGTCGCTGTTTACCCTTTCTTCGACCGCTAGCGGGGGTGCCCCCACACGTTAAAATGTAAAAACACCCCACTGTGTCCCCTGCATCTTTCAATATCTCTTTGTTACTACTGTGTACCCCTCTCCACAACTGCACCTCTGGACCCCTTTACATTACACAGTACCCTGCATCACTGGACCCATTTACATTAGACAGCACCTCTTTCCCTTGACTGAAACACTACACTATATGGACAGTATATTTATTGCAGGTCTGAAAGAGGAACCTTTCGGAATGAGGGACAAATGGATTTGATTCCAGAAGAGGGACAGGCACTCTTAATAAGGGACAACTAGAGGGGAGGGGAGCACTGCAGTCACCGCTTAAATCGTCCCCAGGGCCAGTTTGGCCCTGCTCCTTGCTCTCCCTGGCAATTTCAGGGGGGGGGGCAAACGACCCCCCTTGCCCTATGGAGCGGACACCCATGTGTGTTAGGCAGAGTGCCTTAAAAGTGATTCTGTCTTTCACTGGTAGCCAGTGAAAAGATCTAAGCGAAAAGGAGATTGACTCCCATGTTTTTTTGCCAGTCACTAATCGAGCAGCCGTATTTTGAACGACTTGCAGACGAGGGATTTGGTATTTGGGAAGTCCTAAATAGAGGGCATTTGCATAGTGGAGTCTGGAATTAATGGTTTTTAGGGATAAAGGGGGTGAGTCTGCATAGTAGGTGCAGCAGATGATGGGATCCGCTGACTACAGACCCTATTTGTGCATCCATTGTCATGTAGGAGTCGAAAATGACTCCAAGACTTTTGACTTTAGTGCTAGGGGTGATATTTTTACCCAGAATGGGTGGTGGGGTTCAAGTTGTGGTGGAGTGACTTTTCTGGTTTGCGTGAAACAGGAGAAGGTCCCTTGAACCTCCTTTAGGGAAAGGGAGCTTCAACTGCTGAAAGCATGGCATCACTGTGGGTGTGAACCTAAAGGGATCTAAGGTAGCTCCTGTAGGATTGGTTACAAAGACTTGAGGTGACTGGGTGGAGCCTGAACTCTAGGAAAAGGCGATGCTGAGGTTGTTCTGAGAAGATTTAGCTGTCACACGAGTTGCCCACCCCTCTGCCCATTGTGATGTTTCGTCACAGCTTTATTGGGGGTTTTGACCTTGCCAGCAATTGATGTTGAATTCTGGGGTCAGTCTAATGCCTGTCTGGCATTGATGCGAAGGACAGTCCTTTTGGACTATGTGAGTTTGTTTTATGGGTGCTCACAGTAAAAATATGACTGGTATTGTTGTTTGGCACTTTTGGAAAGTGGATACTTTGCAAAGTTCAATAAAGTCATGGTCTATTTCCAACTTAATCAGCTTCTGTGCCTTTTTGGGGGGCAAGGTATTGGTTTATTAGTTGATCATTAATGAGCCTATGCTTCCCATCAGTAATGTCTCTTTACTGGACTTTAATTTTGTTTTTTATTTTCTCAAAGAAAAATATCCCAATCTTCACAAACACCTTATTCATGTCATCCTTGGGCTTTGGTCAAGCCTTGGGCTTTCACATTGAGAATGCTGGGGCAGGAGTATTTCAGGCGTTATTTATGCGCTATTTTTAGCGCTAAAACACCTGAAATACACCTCAGTGTGAAAGGGGCCTAAAGGGACGAAAATGAAGCTGATGTAATTGAGTAATATTTTTGAACACATGCTTTCATCATATCTGAAAGTTCCATGAAAAAAAATAAAAAAACGACAAAAGCTGCTAAAATGTGTGGCTTTTTATGACTGCTTCTACTGACATTTTAGTGCAGGGATCCTCAAACTACGGCCCTCCAGATGTTGTAGAACTACACATCCCATGAGGCATTGTAACACACTGACAATTACAGACATGACTAGGCATGATGGGAAATGTAGTTACTGAACAACTGGAGGGCCGTAGTTTGAAAACCCATGTTTTAGTGCATGGAAGTTTGTTGCAGGGATTAGGAGTCACTCACTATACATGGCTAGATCCTGCAGACTGAGCTGATATCCAGCCAAGGTGAAGTGTCCTGCAGCCTTATCTGCTATTATATAGGCAATTTGACTTTTAGTATATAATATTACTTTTCTTGTCCTGATATATTTCAAGAAAACAAAAAACAGATTTGTTCTACAATGCGATCCGTCTGAAGCTGAGCCTGTTGTTAAGTGTTGATATTTAACAATAAATATCCTATTGGCTATAAATTCACTATACTCGCCTATGCTGGCAGAGAGACTAATGCTGCGTACACACGATCGGTTAAACCGATGAGAACTGTCTGATGGACTGCTTTCATCAGTCCAAACCGATCGTGTGTGGGCGCCATCGGTTATTTAACCATCGGTTAAAAAAAAGTCAACTTTTTTTAAATTTAACCAATGGATTCCTAACCGATAGAAAAAAAAAGATCATTAGTAGGCACGACCATCGGTTAAAAATCCATGCATGCTCAGAATCAAGTCGACGCATGCATGGAAGCATTGAACTTCATTTTTTTCAGCACGTCGTTGTGTTTTACGTCACCGTGTTCTGACACGATCGTTTTTTTTAACCGATGGTGTGTAGGCACGACGGACCATCAGACCGTTCTCATCGGATGGACCGATCGCATGTACGTGGCATTAAGCTTGGTATTCCCAGTGTCCCTGTGGGTCGAACCCCATTACTTTTATACATTGCACATAGCGAACACAGAAACAAAAAATGACCTTGCGGAGTCTGCGTTTTGCATTCAGCTATTTATATTACAATTGAAGCAATGCAGAGCAGCAGACTGATGTATGTATTGGTAGGACTGAAAAATCTTGTTTTGGGTCAGAAGTAGTAGAGAAGTGATTGCATTACTGCATTATGCTAACGCTACTGTGAAATATAAGACATTAGACATGTTCAGGGTCATTTATAACAGAACAGTACAACAGGACAAGTAATGGGATGGTGTCTCCATAGTTCTGCATTTTCAGCCTTAAAAGGTGTATGTAGGATAATTACTGATATATACCCGTATTCTGTATTGTATAGCACTGACCTATTGCATCACATCTTTAAGGGTACACAGAGAGACTGTCATCAACCCCTGCCTTAGAGGATCTTGTAATACAAGATCTCTTCCACAATCATAATTGCATACACACTCAGGCTAGTTTGATGAGAGATGGCACTCAAATTATATATTTTGTACTGAGGAAGGAGATCGAGGCCAACATGTGATGAACATTTAGACTCCAGGAGACCAGTGCTTTGGAGTACCAATTCTAAGCACGTACCTCTATGCTGCTCTTATGAATTATATCGTGCATATCAAACATGCAGCAACCTTTCATTTGACATGTTGAAGGTTACCCTTGAAGGTCATGGGAGTGGCTGTCTTACAACAGCTCGGCAGGCAGATGCTGGGAACAAGTCTTAGGCCGCGTACACACGACCGAGAACCTCGTCTGGCTAAACTCATCGTTCTGCCCGACGAGGTTCTCGGCCGGGCGTTGAGTTCGTCGACCAGGCTGTCGACAAAGGCGTCGAGCCATTAGTCCCAATGGCCCGTCGAGCAAATAGAGAACCTGCTCTCTATTTTGGCTCGAAGAGCTTCCCGACGGGACGCTCGACGAAAGTGTACACACGATCGAGCTTCTCGGCAGAATATGGATCCCATCGAGCTTCTCGCTGGATTCTGCCGAGAAACTCGGTCGTGTACGGGGCCTGAAAGGATCACTAAAGGAATTTAGCTTCCTTTACCTTACTGCAGTCCTGGTTTCATGTCCTCATTGTTCGTTTTTGCTTTGAAGTTGCTGTAATTCTGCTCTGATCTCCACACTTCCTGCTTGTCTGTTTTCTTATGGCAGCTTTTCACTGTGGTCCAAGCTGTCATTACTGTGTGTCTAAAACTCCTCAGAACCAATCAGATTAATTTTAAAAACAAAACACTGCCCTGGATTTGTTTTTGTTTTTTTCTGTGTGTCTCTCTACTTCACAGAAACATGAAACCAGTTTAAAAGTGAAACTAACCTGCAGACACATTATATGATTGAATTTTATCTATTTTTAATCATTTTTAAAAGGAATCAGTTAACTTTTATGTCTCTATACCCTGTAAACAGTCATTTCATCAAAAACATTTTTTTCCTTTAGTGACCCTTTAAAGAGGTGTTCCAGCCAATATTTGTGTTTATTTTGTGTTCCAGCGACGCACCGACCGGGGCTCCGCTCCTCCTGCCCCTCCTCATCACAACTGTGGGGCACCCAGCCGTGACAGCCTTCGGCTTCACGGCAGGGCACCCACTGCGCATGCGCGAGCGGCACTGCGCATGCGCAAGTGGCGCGGCCCGCCGCTGATTTGACAGGCGATCGCATGGGACCTGTCATGTGTCTCATGCGATTGCCTACAGGGAGGGGCTGCTGTAGGCGATTAAGCTTAATCGCCTAACCAGCCCCTCGGCGGAAGCAGGAAGTGGGACAGGAAGTCCCACTCCTCCTGAAGCCCCCACTCCCCCCCACCCAAAAAAAAATTACATGCCAAATGTGGCATGTTATGGGGTGAGGAGTGGATTAAGCGGAAGTTCCATTTTTGGGTGGAACTCCGCTTTAACCTAACCTAAAATCTCTACTGAGGTTGATTGTGGGCAGAAGATGCTACAGCAGTCACCAGAGTAAAGCTGGCCATACATGTTCAATTTTCTTGTACCATTTTCCTTTAGCTTTACCTTAAACTATATACTGCAAGGGCCTGCCTAATTGGATACAATTGAAAGTTGTCTAGTTTTAATAATTAGAATTTTTCTTTATGATTTGAAGCTCCTGTTTTTTTAATTATATGATAATTTGAATTACTCAAGAACACAAATAAGAAGGTTACTCTTACAACACCTCTAGGCTGGACACCTTTTGAAGAACTGTAAATACCTTCTAAAGTTTCAATCGATCTTGTTTCAATATTATTTAATAGTTATTACATTCTCAATTATTTACCATTGAGCTTCTCACCCCTGACTGTATGATATTGTATTTGCTTTATGCAATTTGTACGCTTTTGTACTATTCAATAAAATATTTTGACAAGGAAAGTTGTCTAGTTTTGACCTCATACTATATGGTTTTTGGTAAAGCTAAAGGGAAATTGGACACGACAATTGAACATGTATGGCCAGCCTTAGGCAAAGAGGTGTCTCTTCTGAAGGTAATAGGCAAGCTGGGAGACCTTAAGTCGCATACACGCGATCGGTTCAAACCAATGAAAACTAATGAAGTTTGTTTTCATCTGTCCAAACGATCGTGTGTAGGCCCCATCGGTCAGTTATCCTTCGGTCCAAAAACACAGGGCTTGCTTTAAAATCATACCGATGGATGGCTGACCGATAGGTCAAAACCGATCGTTAGTACGCACAAGCATCGGTTAAAAATCCACGCATGCTCAGAATCAAGTCGACGCATGCTTGGAAGCATTCAACTTCTTTTTTCTTTATCACGTCGTCGTGTTTTACGTCACCACATTCTGACACGGTCGGTTCATGAACCGATGGTGTGTCGGCACATCAGTCCATCAGTCAGCTTCATCTGTGTTTACAGGGCTTTAGAGTACAAGTTCAGTCAAAACCTAACAAAGCTTAAAGCGGAGGTTCACCCAGATAACATGTACTGTATATATTCTTTATATCTCCACCATGTACAGTATGCCTTTTTATTTTTTGCCTCTACATACCTTATTATGGCTTTTTTTCCACCCGGCTTCCGGGTGTTTCTATGCAGAGGCGCAATGTCACCTGGGACTTCGCCCAGATGATTGACATCCTTGAGAAAAAGCCCCCCCGTGCCCGCCTATTGCGTAGGCGCATCATGAGAGTCACAGAGTTTCCGAAAGTAGCTGAACTGCAAGTCAGCTCTATACGGCGCCTGCGCAGTCAGCTCTACACGGCTCCTATTCGGTGCGCAGGCGCCGTGTAGAGCTGATTTGCAGTTCGGCTACTTTCGGAAACTCTGTGATTCTCGTGGCGTGCCTACGCCATGGTTGGGATTTGAACCAACTACCCTAGTGCTGCTAGGCAGAGGTGCTCATTACGCAGCCACTGTGTTGTAAAAGGAAAGATGTCTATATTTGCCTATGCTGAAGTCGCTCTTGTCACATGATCTCTCCAGCGTCGGTGTAGAGGAGAAATCGCAGACAACAGATGGAGAGCCTGGGCGATGATGTAACCCATAGGTTAGCCATGGGGTATCCATTGTCGGCTGTCCATCCTCTCCATTGAAGCTGGCATTGGAACCCAATTATGTGCCCGGACCGGACTGACTTGAGAATAGGTAAGTATAGACATCTTTCCCTTACATAAGTTTGGGGGTGGGAGTAGATTTAAGCTTAGTTGGGTTTTTACTTGCCTTCCACTTTAATAATAACATTCTATAATTGTATTTCTTTGGCCGTAATAACTCTTTTTTTTTTTTTTTTACATAAGTTTGCAAATTACCTGGTGATCCTACCAGTCCCCTTGCCCCCCTTTGGCATTCTGACTACACCAAGCATTTAAGCTGATCTTTTTTGTCACGGTCAGTTTGCGTCCCTCAGCTCCTAATTGCACAACATGCCTGTAGTCAGGCTGACGGGACCCCTGCCCAGCCGTGCTGGTTTTGATTGACAGAGGCTTCTAGCAGGATCCTCTCTGTCAGACCTGAGGCTCACATTGAGAATCAGAGGAGCAGAAGCAATGAGTGGGCATGGAACGTACTGCTGATTGTTCTTAGTAAATAATGCCCCCCCAAAAAAGTTGGAAGGCAAGTCTGTGCATGGCCGCGGACTAGAGGATTTACTGGAAAATATTGCCATTATTTTTAGCAATCAAACTTTCTGTGACATATATTATCAATGTGTTTAAAATGGTCTGCCCGGATTAATGAGCAATTTTAGACCCTTTCATCTAAAGAGATCTATTCACCTCTGTATCTGTAGCCATCATGGTAGAGAGAGAATTTTCAAAGTTCACAACAAAGGCATTTTTTATGAGAACAGATTTCCCTCTAATGTCATCACACAGCAGCTAGAAACCTAAAAGAGAAGTATGGGCTTTGGGGTTTTTGCAGATTTATACTTGCCTAGGAGGCCGTCTGAAGATGCTGGGCAGGCAAATTAATAAGGTGTGAATACCGTATTTATCGGGGTATTGCGCGCTCCAGCGTATAGCGCGCACCCCTAAAGTGGACCCGCATTCCTGTGGAAAAAAGATTTTTGTACTTACAGTTTTGGTGTCTTGTGCGGTGGCCTCGTCGGGTCCGGCGTCCGTCTGCGGCTTCGGGGTGTCCTTTTCGTCGGGTCCGGCGTCCTTCTGCGGCGTCCTCCCCGCTCGATCCCCGAGTTTGAATACTGCGCCTGCATATACTGAGCGCAGTACACTCGTGTATAGTCGGGCAGGGTCGGCTAATCTCGCGCTCACGTCCTGTACGTCCAGGAAGTGAGCGCGAGAGGAGCCGAGCCTGCCCGACTATACACGAGTGTACTGTGCTCGGTATATGCAGGCGCAGTATTCAAACTCGGCGCGGGAAAGCGGGTATTGGCGTATATCGCGCACCCACGATTTTGCCCTGATTTTCAGGGCAAAAAAGTGCGCGGTATACGCCGATAAATACGGTATATCAAATAAAGCTTTTATCATTTTTATATTTATTATGACCAGCTTTTATTTTACTGTAAAGTGGTCTGTGGATAATGAAGGCATTGCTGCCTGGCCCCTTTCACACTACTGCGACTTCATCGCGATTTAAGGGAACGCCTGTGTAAGGCCCCCTTTCACACCTGTACGACTTTTCCCACGATTTGGGACTGCAAAGTAACACAAGTAGTTTCTCATGATTTCCAATGACTACCATTTATATTAGTAGGACTTCAAGTCTTGCCGTCTTCAAAGTAGTCCCCGCACTATTTTGGTCCGACTTTAATGCAAGTTCCGGTTCATAGACCTCAAGTCTCCCTAAAATCGTGGCAAAAATCGCATTACTTTGAAGTCTCAGTAGTGTTAAAGGGGCCTTAATGGCATCAGTCGGACCAAAGTAGTGCAAGTCGTACTAATATGAATGGTTGTCATTGGAAATGACTTATCATTCTACTTTGCAGTCCCAAATTTTGGGACAAGTTGTACAAGTGTGAAAGGGGCCTACACTTGAGTTTGACTTGTCTAACTTATATTTGGTATATTTCTTATGCCGCGTACACACGATCGGAAATTCTGACAAGAAAACCGTGGATTTTTTTCAAACTTGTGTCACAAAATTCCGACCGTGAAGAACGAGGTGACGTACAAGACTACAACGAGCCAAGAAAAATTCAGTTTAATGGTTCCGAGCATGCGTGTTTTTTTTGCGTGTCGGAATTGCATACACACGGGCGAAAAAATTGAGAACCAGCGCTCAAATTTTTGCTGTTGGAAAATTCCAACAGAAAAAGTCTGATGGAGAATACACACGGTCAGAATTTACGACCAAAAGCTCACATCGAACATAACACCGTCCATGCACTTATGCTGCTGGTTTAGGTTTTATATAAAAACATCTATGGAAGACAAAGGGTTCCATTCCAATGTATCATTCTCTAATTTTCTGAAATTGTTATATTTTGAGAGAGAAGAAGAGAATGAGTTTTAATGAAGTGATTTGCTATCTGTTCAAGAGGACACTGGTAGTGTTTTGCTAATCATAGTCTTATTAAGCTTAATTTTAATCAGTTGGAAATTAATTGATGTAGTGCCCCGAGATCTTCTAATGTTATTCTGGAAGCCAGAAAAATAAAAATAGATCATGTTCATTCAAGAGGAGATGTCTGGAACGTGCTTTATAGGTAATCTGTGCGTTCATACAGTGTATCTAAAGACCGACCTCTGTGTAGAGGGAACAGCCATAGAGGGTGAGAAATTCGTCCAGTCCCTGCTGAACCGACCAAATTTAGTTCCATCTATGGCCATCTTAAAGGGGTTGTAAACTCTTGTGTTTTTTCACCATCCTATGCATTAAGGTGAAAAAAAAACCTGACCGTGACCAGCCCCCCCAGTTTTACTTACGTGAGCCCCATATTTTTGTCAGTGGAGACCAGTGGCGGCTGGTGCTCAATTTTTTTTGGGGGGGGCGCAAACAAACAAAAAAAAAATTGCTGCCACTGTGCCCATCAAACGCAGCCACTGTGCCATCAATTGTCACCACTGTGCCATGCCATCAAACGCAGGCACTGTGCCATCAATTGTCACCACTGTGCCATGCCACAAAACACAGCCACTGTGCCATCAATTGTCGCCACTGTGCCAGGCCATCAAACGCAGCCACTGTGCCTATCAATTGTCGCCACTGTGCCATGCCATCAAACGCAGCCACTTTGCCATCAATTGTCACCACTGTGCCATGCCATCAAACACAGCCACTGTGCCCATCAATTGTCGCCACTGTGCCATGCCATCAAACGCAGCCACTTTGCCATCAATTGTCACCACTGTGCCATGCCATCAAACACAGCCACTGTGCCCATCAATTGTCGCCACTGTGCCATGCCATCAAACGCAGCCACTTTGCCATCAATTGTCACCACTGTGCCATGCCATTAAACATAGCCACTGTGCCATCAATTGTCACCACTGTGCCATGCCATCAAACGCAGCCACTATGCCCATCCATTGTCGCCACTGTGCCAATTGTCGCCACTGTGCCCTTTAATTGTCGCCACTATGCCAATTGATGCCACTGTGCCAATTGATGCCACTGTGCCCTTTAATTGTCCCAAACTCAGTCCTGGCAATACAAGTCCACTCAGACAGCCATCCAGATGGCACAGAACATAGATCATTTGACTCCCAAATATATAGGTTCTCCCGGCAGGCCAAGATATTTAAGAAAACCCCTGCCCATTGGCTGGGATACCCCATATACACATAATCTGACCTTGCATTGCTCTTTTAGTATCTAATGCCACCAGGTACCCGGCCACCTAGGAGCAAAAGAGAAGTGCAGCAATTACAGATTTAAGCCTCTCACACACGATCGGATTTTCCGACGGGAATTGTGTGTTGACAGACTGTTGGCCGAAAATCCGACTGTTTGTTCGATCCATCAGACACAATTGTTGCCGGATTTTCCGTGGACAAATGTTGGATGGCAGGCTTTAAAATATTGGCGGACAACGGTCTGTTGTCAGATTCTCCAATCGTGTATACACAAGTCCGTCAGACAAAAGTCCAAAGTACAAACACGCATGCTCGGAATCATTGCTCACCAAACACAACATTAGCTGAAGGTACCCAAAGGGTGGCGCTAAAGAGCTAAAAACCCACGTAGTAAGTCACTACGTTCATGTTTGTTGGCCGACAATTGTGTGCCGTTTGTATGCAAGACAAAATCCAGGCACACGCCCTTCGGACAAAAATCTGACACTTTGTGGAAAATCTGATCGTGTGTACGAGCAGGGCCGTTTGAAGGAATTTGGGGGCCCCCGAGCATGCAAAGCCTATGTTAGCACTACACTAATTTTTTACACCCAGGTTTTTACTCCTCCCTCCTATCCCTAGTCCCTATGTTTTTCTATTCTTACCTCCCCTTCTTCCCTTTAGGCTGCCACTGTAGCGTGGCTGAGCTCCTCTTCCTACTGTCAGTCCGGTGTTTTATCATTATGGGTCCCCAGTCCCCTATCAGATAGTGGCCGGGCCGAGTATCGCGCGGTACAGGAGATTCAGTTTCCTGTGTTCCCGGCCGGACTGAAAGGAAGTGAGCACTCAGTGTGCACTTCCTGTCAGTCCTGCCGGGAACAGCAAACTGAATCTCCTGTACCACGTGCGGTACCTGGCCCGGCCACTATCTGATAGGGGACTGGGGACCCATAATGATAGAACACCGGACTGACAGGACTCCAGGAGGAAGGAAGAGGAGCTTGGCCACACTACATCCTGGGAAGGGGAAGTTGGGGGCCCCAGACCAGCTTGGGGCCCCAAGCAATTGTTTGTTTTGCCTGTCCTGTCGCGACGGGCCTGTGTATGAGGCTTTAGAGTGAAATCAATTGACCCTCAACAATTAGCCAAGGCGGCTATACCTGGCATTTAAATTTAGGAGCAACCCTGCCTAAACTTGTTATTTTGCTGTCATCTGCATTTCAGTTGGGCTCATTCACACCATGTCAATCGAGTTGCTACGTTGATCTGCACAATCGTTTTCTAGAAGTCCTGTTCCCGGCAACTACTGTGATGTGCTGTGGTGCAGAAATTTGAATAAAGTGTCATTTTGTGCCTCTTAAATATATATAAAAAGGCATCTTGACAGTTTTAGTGTGTGGGCTGGTGAGAACGAGTCCATTAAAATATGAGTTTAATAACTAAAGTAAAATATGTATAGTACAGAACATGAATCGTCAAAAATATAATCCAGCATGGAAAAATGTAAAGCAAACATTTCTGCAATAATTATTGGTAAATCGTATTGATTTATATCCTGCATCCTTCTTATATAGATGAATGGTGACTGTAAGAGTTTAATTACATTACATTTATATACAGAGGCTTGGATTTGGAAAGCTTTGAATTTATTTTTGTTGCTGTGCTGTGTAATAATCCTAATCTTTTTATGCCTATTGATGCAGCTTCTTGTCATATTGTTGAGGTTTATTGGAGGAGTTGTATCAAGTGGAATAGACAGTTTTAATGGGTCGCTAAACATAAATTTCTAGTGGCATTACTTTCATGCTTAACTTTCATAACTCTCAGGCCTCGTACACACGACCGAGGAACTCGTCTTAAATTTTTCCTCGACGAGTTTCTTGTCAGGCTTGTCGAGAATCTTGTCATGCTTTCTTTGCGTACACACTGTCAAGACAAAATCTCGTCGTTCTCAAACGCGGTGACGTACAACACGTACGACGGCACTATAAAGGGGAGGTTGGATTCCACTGGCACAACCCTTTGGGCTGCTTTTGCTAATCTCATGTTACTGCGTGTTAAGTAAAAGTTTGGTGAGATGTTTGGTGTTAAGTAAAAGTTTGGTGAGAGACGATTCGCGCTTTTCAGTCTGTTACAGCCTGGCGAATGTGCTAACTCCATTACAAACCCTACTTTTACTGAAGGTGCACTCCCGTCTCATAGTTTATTCTGAGCATGTGCGGGTTTCTAAGCATACACATGAACGTATTTCTCGACGAGGAAATTCAGACTCCCGACGAGGAAAAAGATCTTGTTCTCTTTTTTTTCTCGTCGAGTTCCACGACAGTTTTCTCGACGAAAAACACACACACGGCAGTTTTCCTTGGCAAAAAAGCTCTGCCACCAAGTTTCGAGATGGATTCTGTCGAGGAAAACGGTTGTGTGCACGAGGCCTTACAAGTAAACCTTTTACCAAAAGTTTATTGGAAATGATGGTGATTCAACTGACGGTGATATAAAGTGGAGCTGTATATTCTGAAGCACCAGTGTCTTTCTGTCCAGTGATGCCATAGACAAAAATCTGTAAATGAGATTCCTGTAATGCCGCGTACACACGGTCGGAAATTTGAACTTGTCGGAAAATCCGACTGTGTGCATGCTCCATCGGACATGTGCTGTCGGAATTTCCGACAACAAATGTTTGAGAGCTGCTTCTCAAATTTTCCGACAACAAAACTTGTTGTTTGAAATTTCGAGCGTGTGTGCACAATTCCAACGCTCAAAATTCCATGCATGCTCGGAATCAAGCAGAAGAGCCGCACTGGCTATTGAACTTCATTTTTCTTGACTGGTCGTACGTCTTGTACGTCACTACATTCTTGACGTTCGCAATTTCGGACAACATTTGTGTGACTGTGTGTATGCAAGACAAGTTTGAGCCAAAATCCATCGGAAACAAAATTGATGGTTTTGTTGCCGGAATGTCCGATCGTAAGATTACTACACAGTACTGTAATTCTTGAGCAGTAGAGTGTTATACAGTGTTCACCCATGATTAATATAGAAAGTTTGAAGTTTAACCACTTAAGACCCGGACCATTATGCAGGTAAAGGACCAGGCCCCTTTTTGCGATTCGGCACTGTGTCGCTTTAACTGACAATTGCACGGTCATGCGACGTGGCTCCCAAACAAAATTGGCGTCCTTTTTTTCCCACAAATAGAGCTTTCTTTTGGTGGTATTTGATCACCTCTGTGGTTTTTATTTTTTGCGCTATAAACAAAAATAGAGTGACGATTTTGAAAGAAATGCAATATTTTTTACTTTTTGCTATAATAAATATCCCCCAAAAATATATATAAAAAAAACGTTTTTTTTCCTCAGTTTAGGCCAATTCTTCTACTTATTTTTGGTAAAAAAAATTGCAATAAGCGTTTATTGATTGCTTTGCACAAAATGTATAGTGTTTACAAAACAGGGGATAGTTTTATTGCATTTTTATTAATATTTTTTTTATTTCTACTAATGGCGGCGATTACCGATTTTTTATATTTTTTTCGTGACTGCGACATTATGGCGGACACATTGAACAATTTTGACACATTTTTGGGAACATTGTCATATATAAAAAAGCACTGATTGCTGTGAAAATGACAATTGCAGTTTAGAAGTTAACCACTAGGGGGCACTGTAGGGGTTTAGTGTGAACTCATATTTGTTTCTAACTGTAGGGGGTGGGGCTGGACGTGTGACGCCAGTGATCGTCTTTCCCTATATCAGGGAACAGACAATCACTGACACTGCCACAATGAAGAACAGGGAAGGTGTGTTTACACACACCGGCGGCCATCGGGTCCCGCGAGCACGGTCACGGAGCTTCGGACCAGGTCGCTAGCGCGCCGCCACCCCTGACGCGCTCGCGACCCAGCGTCTGGGCCTTAAAGAGACACATACAGGTACGCGATTGTGCCCAGCCGTGCCATTCTACCGACGTATATCGTTGGTAGGGGGTCCTTAAGTGGTTAAATAAAACCCTTTATTGGCAATCTTTATTATAGGTATATGCTTTCCAGTTGCCTTAAAGTAATTGGAGCAAAAAACGTGCAACAAATGAATAGTCCATTAAAATGTAGCCCTTACCCTTGAAGGAGCCGCTGTTTCTTCAGGTCCCCTGTTCCCAGAGCCTTAAACTCTACAAGCAGCACCAGGCTCCTTGATGCACTGAATCTAAAGAGGGGATGTTTATTTTAACAATAAATTGAAATGTGTTTATATGCAGAAGCCAGAGAAATGTAAATCGCAACAACCCCTCAAATATTTAAAATGGTAGCAAATAAGAAATTCAAACAAACAGTAGCAAATAGGGAATACAGTTGGGCGAATGACCCCTGGACTCTATACTAAGGAGGGTCCTGCATAAGTTAATAGCAGTCTATAATAAACTCTTTTGCTGTTAGTCAGCACATTTGGGCCCAGATCCGGTGCTGGAGCACTCAAGACAAGTCCCTACTAACCCGGTTATAGGCACTTAACCTGTGTCCCAAAAAGAATACTGTCCTCCTTAATGGGGTGCAGTAGAGTTTGTCTAGCCGTCTTTCACCAACTCTTGGAGAGACGGCTCGTCTCCCTCTGTTCACCTTCTATGGCTCAGTGAATTTGGTGGCATTGGCGTTCTTCCCAATGATCAAACAGCACCAGTCAACTGCAGTGATGTTCTACCCAGCGACCAGACAGCAACATCGGTTATCAACAATGGCATTCTCATATACCAGGAGATGTCTGCTATTTGGCCTTGATGCAATGCCAAAATATTGGACAAACAGTTTGCAGAACGGTCTGTCTCTCATAATGCACTCACTATATCTGGCTATAGCCCAGGAAATCATCTTCCTTTTCCTCTCCACAGGGCCCCAGTTCTGCTGATATGTGTAGTTCTATGGCCATTCTGTAATATAGGTGCAGTCTGGGGGACTATATCTCACATATGTCATAGTTGCACCCAGCAGGCTCTGTCCTCCACAGTCCACAGCAGCTTGGTGATCATGGGTGGTGAGCAGGGCTTTCCTCCAGCTCTGTATGTGGCAGTATATAGTTATGCACAGCTCAAGAATAGGGAGAGGAAATACAGGGCAGCAGCAACGGTAAAGCCGGATCAAACTTCTTGCTGAACCGGACGAATTTCGTTCCACTTTTGGGCAGACTTCAGTATAACCAGCCTGTTGTTGTTTTTTTCCGTACATTTACTGCCACCAGCTATAGCCGCCAGCAGTGGTCATTGTATTCTGACGGCAAGGAAAACCCCCCACTGTCAGAATACAATAGCACAGCAGAAGGGAGTCCACATGAACACTGACACTGTTGATGGTGGATTTAAAGGATCACTAAAGGATTTTTTTTTTTTAGCTAAGTAGCTTCCTTTACCTTACTGCAGTCCTGGTTTAATGTCCTCATTGTTCGTTTTTGCTTTGAAGTTGCTGTAATTCTGCTCTAATCTTCACACTTCCTGCTTGTCTGGCTCCTTATGAAAAATCTCATGGCAGCTTTTCACTGTGGTCCAAGCTGTCATTACTGTGTGTCTAAAACTCCTCAGAACCAATCAGATTCATTTTAAAAACAAAACACTGCCCTGTATTTGTTTGTTTTTGTTCTGTGTGTCTCTCTACTTCACAGAAACATGAAACCAGTTTAAAAGTGAAACTAAACTGCAGGCACATTATATGATTGATTTTTATCTATTTGTAATCATTTTTAAAAGGAATCAGTTAACTTTTTTGTCTCTATACCCTGTAAACAGTCATTTCAGCATTTTTTTTTTCCTTTAGTGACCCTTTAAGCAATGTTTGCCTGTGGTTAAAGGAAAGCAAATTGCTTAATGTATGGCCAGCCTTATAGCCCGGTCTCTGCTGCTAGAAAGAGCTGTAGTGTAGATCAATGGCTACAAAAAAACAGCTTTTGGCTTTAACATTTAACCTTCACTCCATAGCTGCCCCCCACAGTACTTATTTTCCACTACTAGATGTCCCCTGTCTGATGGCCAGCTTCATTCAACTCATGTTATATATTTTTATACAATATTGTATATTATATATGTTTTGGTTTCTGAATGTAATTTTTGATGTGTTTTTTTTTTTTTATGTTCATAATTATATTTCATATATAGATTTGCAGTTTCACATTAGTGGTTGTCTGTATATTTAGTGTAGTTGGCATCCATGTGCAACAACTTCTGAAATTCTAGGATAAGCCGCATATAAAGAATTTACTGATTTTATTAAAATCTTCAGCTCAGTGGAGTTACTTTGGTTGCAGTTTTGCTGTATGCCGAAGCCTAAACATTATGGAGAAAAGACCTAATGTGAGGGTTTCCTAAGCGGGAAGCACATCATGTATATTTAAAGAACAACTTGGACTGAGCATTTAAACGCCTGTTTACAAATTATATATAGAAGCAAGGATTTTAAAACGTTAACACTAGGGATAAGCACATTAAGCAGACCACTGAGTGGATTAGTGGCCTTCCGATCTGCCTACCAACCTGTTTTGTAAGCTGCCCATGTAGAGGAATACTTCCTAGTCTTTTATAAGCATGAAAGGTACGCTCTGTTCAGAACTGAACGATGAGCATAGAGGTGCATGTAGGTGACACAGCAGTCTGGTGATCTGAGAACCCCTGTTTGTGATACAGGAGAACTATTCCCAAAATGTCCATTTCTTATGGTGACTTGGAGTGGCGATCAACACAGGCAGATCACAAAATAGGGCATACAGTAAAACCTTGGATTGGGAGTAACACGGTTTCCGAGTGTTTCGCAATACAAGCTGTTTTTTTATTTTTTAATCCTGACTCGTGTTGTCTCGCAAGACAATCAGGATTCAAGCTTCTGGGGTGTGCAGTACCGCATGTGACCAGAGGTGCTGGGGTGTCGGTGATGCTATGGGACACTCAGAGCCGCTCCAAAACACTCCGTTTCTGAGTGTCTCTAAGCGTCTCTGAGTGTTTCCAAGTGTCTCTGGTGCCCTCCCCCACCTCTGGCCACATGCAGTACTGCATACACTAGCAGTGACACTGGAATGAATTATCAATGGAAACTAGGGCTGCAGAAACTAATGATTAATTCCTCGATTAATCGTTTTTTTTTGTGATCGATTAAAATTATTTTAATTGGTACTCACCTCTCAATCCGCGGATTGCGTGGTGTGCCGATCCACGGCTTGGGCCCATAGGAAAGGCTGCAGCTTCGGCTTAGCTCCAAAGTGGTGGTCATCTTGGTACACCAGGCGGCAGCCTAGGTGAGCGGCGGTCTGACGTCATCATCACCCGCCTCAACTGCTTGTGAATCTGCCTGCTTGTGTAGTGGTAAGCAAGCAGGCAATTGTATACAGTGGGGGAGATGTAGATATTACAGTGGAGGGAGATGTGGACATTACAGTGGGGGAGATGTGGACATTACAATGAAGGGAGATGTAGGGAGATGACTGTTGACATTACAGTGGGGGGGGGGGGAGATGTGGACATTACAGTGGGGGAGATGTGGACATTACAGTGGGGGAGATGTGGACATTACAGTGGGAGAGATGTGGATATTACAGTGGGGGAAATGTGGATATCACAATGTGGGGAGATGTCTGTGGACATTACAGTGAAGAGATGTGGACATTACAGTGGAGGGAGATGTAGGGAGATGACTGTGGACATTACAGTGGGGGGGGGGGGGGGTGGACATTGCAGTGGGGGAGATGTGGACATTGCAGTGGGGGAGATGTGGACATTACAGTGGGGGAGATGTGGACATTACAGTGGGGGAGATGTGGACATTACAGTGTGGGGAGATGTCTGTGGACATTACAGTGGAGGGAGATGTAGGGAGAAGACTGTGGACATTACAGTAAAGGGAGATGTAGGGAGATGACTGTGGACATTACAGTGGGGGGGGGGGGGAGATGTGGACATTACAGTGGGGGAGATGTGGACATTACAGTGGGGGAGATGTGGAAATTACAGTGGGGGAGATGTGGAAATTACAGTGGGAGAGATGTGGACATTACAGTGGGGGAGATGTGGATATTACAATGTGGGGAGATGTCTGTGGACATTACAGTAAAGAGATGTGGACATTACAGTGGAGGGAGATGACTGTGGACATTACAATGGGGGGGGGGGTGATGTGGACATTACAGTGGGGAGATGTGGACATTACAGTGGGGGAGATGTGGACATTACATTGGGGGAGATGTGGACATTACAGTGGGGGAGATGTAGATATTACAGTGGGGGGAGATGTGGACATTACAGTGGGGGAGATGTGTACATTACAGTGGGGGAGATGTGGACATTACAGTGGGGGGGGAGATGTGGATATTACAGTGGGGGAGATGTAGATATTACAGTGGGGGGAGATGTGGACATTACAGTGGGGGAGATGTGGACATTACAGTGGGGGAGATGTGGACATTACAGTGGGGGGGGGGAGATGTGGATATTACAGTGGGGGAGATGACAACATTACAGTTATAATTAATCGAAATTCATTGATTAATTGATTTAAAAAAAAACGATTAATCGAACACAAACTATTTACTCAGTAACATCCCTAATGGAAACTAATTAGTTTCCATTGATTCCTATGGGGAAACACACTTTTATATACAAGTGCTTTGGATTACAAGCATTTTTATGCTTGTAATCCAAGGTACTACTGTATTTCTGATGTGCCCCACAGTTGGTTTATACTTGGTCACATGAAGATTTTGAACATAAGGCCACGTACACACGATTGGTCCAAACTGATAAGGATGGTCCGACGGTGACCGATGGTCAGGCGTCCATCGGTCCGATTTTAAAGCAAGTTTTAAAACTTTGGTCCGATGGACGACGGACCGATGGGCCGTACACACGAACGGTTTGGACCGGTGAAACTGGACATATGTCCGATTTCATCGATTTGGTCCGATCGTGTGTACGCGGGCCTAAAAGATGCATCCTAAAAATTCAACAACATTTTTAGGTTGCATTTCTTACATCCGACTCCATACTTCTTATCAATGATTTTCCTACCTCTCCCCCACCACTACTACTGGCAGTGGCAAATACTGGCTGTCTAAATGACACTCAGTCGCTGCTTTGTGTTACAATGTATTGTTTTTGTTTTTATCCTATTATTATGTATCTATATCATTCATACTATAGACCTTTGTGTTTTTTAACTGTATATGACATCATAGAGGCCTTTTAAATTAAACTGTCTTTAAGATTAAATGTATTTCTATGCAAGCCTTAATTAACCCCTCCTTCCCTGAAATATTATTTCTTGCAGTTTTTTTATTTATTTATTTTTAACATCATTTTTTTTCTTGTTTTTTGTCTTATCAGCTACTTTTTTAGTGTTGCATAATAGGGAAATCTGCTAAATTTGCCAATTCAAAGCCATGCTTTTTACCAGAAACATATTTTTTGTATATTTTAAATAGGACAGATTATGGAATAAAATGTGTACTTTATATTTACATTTAAAACAACAGTATATTTTTTAACCTAACGCTGGACAAAACCGAAAATGCATTTTTAGTTTTTCACATCTTTTTGTCTATAATCTCCATAGTTTTCAGAAAATAAAAACAAAACAGGATCGCTAAAAAGAAAACCTTTTTAACAACCCCCCCTCCTCCTCTCCTCCTCTCCTCGCATTGAGAGAGTGAGAGAAAAGCCGATCAGAAGGATTTCCTCAAAGGGGAGACCTGCCAGATAATCAGGGCACTGATTATCAGTGCAGCCCCAACAGTGCTTCCTTTCAGTGCCTTTTAGTGCTCACCGGTGCTGCCTATCTGTGCCACCTATCAGTGATCATCAGTGCCCATCAATGCTGCATATTCGTGCCTCCTCATCAGTGCCCATCAGTGTAGCCTCATCAGCGCTAATCAGTGAAGGAGAAAAATTACTTATTTATAAAATTGTATTACCGAAACTAAAACTGTTTGTGTTTTTTTTTCAAGTCTTGGGTCTTTTTTTGTTTTTTTATCAAAAAATAAAAAACCCACTTAAGCATCAGACTATTTGGCTGGCCAAAGACCAGAGGACTTTTTACGTTTCGGTACTGCATCAATTTAACTGACAATTGCGCTATAAACAAAAATACAATTTTGGAAAAAAAAAAAATATTTGTAACTTTTTGCTATAAGTCAGTTTAGGCCGATGCTTATTCTTCTACATATTTTTGGTAAAGTGGTTAAAGCGGAGTTCCACCCTTAAAACCACTTGGTTTCATCCCATCCAGCATACTGGCGTCAGCGCAGGTATGCTGTTTTTTTTTTTTTTTAATGCATGTACTTACTTTATAATAAATCATTTAATTTCATGCGCACCGCGGTATGTCGCCGCTATAAGGCGTCACGCCTTCCGGAAACAGCCGATTAGCGTTCGGCTCTTCTCGGCGCCTGCGCACAGACCCAGGAGCTGACTGCGCAGGCGCCGTATATAGTTGGGCAGCACACTGCATCCTGGGAAATGACACACATTTCCCAGGAGCATTAGAGGGAGATGATGTCAGAATCCTAGGTGATTCCAAGGGCAGATTTCATGGGACCGCATAGCAACAGGCATTTTCAGATGAGTAAAAAACAATATATTTTTTCTTTTTTAGGTCTAATGAGCACAATAATGAAAAATGAAAAAAAAAATGGGATGGAAACTCCACTTTAACCAGTTTTGCAGACCCTCCAGTACAGCTTGCTAATGGACCTGTACCCAGACTGCACAGTGAATGAGCAGGTGCACACTAATTATGTCATTATTGCCCTATTACAGCAGGCAAAGTGAGGGCCCTTGACCATATAGTATAGCTCAGGGGTAGGCAACCTGGGGCCCTCCAGCTGTTGCAGAACTACAAGTCCCATCGTGCCTCTGGAAGTAATGGTAACTGCCAGTCTTGCAATGCCTCATAGGAAATGTAGTTCCACAACAGCTGGATGGCCCCAGGTAGTATACCCCTGGTATAGCTAAAATGTTGTATAGTGAGGTCATTGAACTGGTTATACTGTATAGAAAGGCTGCATGGATTACATAATTTTACAGAATTCTAAGTCAAATACTGTATATATTTACTGTAGCTGCATATTTAGCTATATATATACACATATTTATATAATCTTTTTATTTTATTTTTATAATGACTTTTTTCCTTTATTGTAACACATTTTAACATACAAGATAACAATAGCAAAAACAAACCTACCACACAACATATCTATACAAATAATAACTCCCCGAGAGTACCCTAGGTACTTGATCTCGTCCATTTACCAGAAGGAAAACAAAAAACGAAAGAAAGAAAAAAAAAACAGTTTTGTGACCCCTTATTAAAATACATTTGAAGAGAGGCTTAATCGCACCCCATTACCAAAAGAAACCGTCATTTATGTAAAAAAAAAAAAAAACAAGCAAATAAGTGTCTTTTCAATGTGTAAGGTGCCAAAATTTCACTCCATCAGGTAGGAAAAAAGGAGAAAAATAACCTTATTCCAAATACTTAAAAAATAAAATAAAAATAATAGACCCTTATTACGTAGAAGAAAAACAAAAAAGAAAGGTGCCAAATTTAATATTGGTCTCATATTTTCCCCACCCTGCTTCCAAAATGTTTAAATATTACCTATTCTGTGCCTAGTTAACTATTCTCCCACCTTTACTGCTGTAAAAATTATAAACTGCTGTATCTTGCAAACAACTTGTGTGTAAAATATATACATACATACATATATATATATATACATACATACATATATATATATATACATACATATATATATATATATATATATATATATATATATATATATATATATATATATATATATATATATATATATATATATATATATATATCTTTTAACCTGGAGTTCATCTTTAGGCTCCATGCACACTGAAGCTGATAAACTGCAGTTTATTGGCGATTTGGCGTTTTTTTTTTTCTTTAAAGCCCATAAACTGAACTCTATGTTAGCCCATGTGCCCATGCACACCTGGGCGTTTTTTAGTGTTAATGAGCTTTGGAGTTTATTGTTTTTTTTCTGAACGCCCGAAATTTGCGTTCAAAGTGCTGTTTTTCTGCTGGGAAAACGCAAAAAAACGCAGAAAAACTCTGGCGCCAGTGTTTTTTAGCGTTTTTTTATCCATTGAAAAAAAAAGTTACAAAAAAAAAGCTGATAAAAGCTACACTGAAAAACGCTGATTAAAGCTATTACAAAAAAGCTAAAAAACGTTGCAAGGCTCCCTGCAAAGCTACTGCCTTTTTTTATAGCTTTTATCAGCTTCAGTGTGCATGGAGCCTAATGCCGCGTACACACGATCATTTTTTGTGATGAAAAAAAACGACGTTTTCTGTGAAGTAAAAAACGACGTTTTCGAAACGTCACTTTTCAAAGACGATGTTGCATACACACCATCGTTTTTTTCACAAATTAGAGGTTACGTTCACCACTCTTTTCCATTGAAGTTTGCTTCATAACTAGCTTCTGGGCATGCGTGGGTTGAAAAACGTCGTTTTAAACAACGTTTTTGCTACACACGGTGACTTTTTGTGAAACAAAAAACGACGTTTTGAAAAACGACACAAAAAATTCAAGCATGTTGGAATTTTTTTTTGGTTGTTTTTTTTAAGACAAAAAACAACGTTTTACCCACACACGATCAATTTAAATGACGTTTTAAAAAACAACGTTTTTTTTTTTTTTTTCATCGCAAAAAACGACCGTTTTTTGCGATGAAAAAAAAAAAAAAAAAAACGACGTTTTTAAAAACGTCATTTAAATTGATTGTGTGGGCAAAACGTCGTTTTTTGTCTTAAAAAAAACAACCAAAAAAATTTCCAACATGCTTGAATTTTTTGTGTCGTTTTTCAAAACGTCATTTTTTGTTTCACAAAAAGTCACCGTGTGTAGCAAAAACGTCGTTTAAAACGACGTTTTTCAACCCGCGCATGCCCAGAAGCTAGTTATGAAGCAAACTTCAATGGAAAAGAGTGGTGAACGTAACCTCGCTTTTTGTGAAAAAAACGATGGTGTGTATGCAACATCGTCTTTGAAAGTGACGTTTCAAAAACGTCGTTTTTTACTTCACAGAAAACGTAGTTTTTTTTCATCACAAAAAATGATCGTGTGTACGCGGCATTAGTCTTTAGATCTGAGTACGTTTCCTCTTCCTCCTCCTCCTCCTCCTCCTCATCGTCCTCGTCCTCCTCCTCAGCTGTATGTTCAGGCTCTTCCTCTGTCTGCCCACAATATGTGACATTATAGCTCAGCAAGAAGGAGCAGCAGATGCTTTATTTTCTGGCATGGAGACATTGGAGGAGGAAACAAGAGTAAAGGCTTCCAACTTCCCTTCCACTGTAGGCTACAGGAATCCCCTTACTGGAAGAGATCCTATATCCTCTTCTTTTCTGGCCATCTGATCCTTCCTCCATACAGACACTTAGAGTAGATCGAAATACTGTGATTTTTACAACCTGTGGTGATCATATTACACTCACCACAGTGTCCATTGGAAAAGTGTGTTATAATCACTAAATTAAATGGCCAATTAAGCTTGTTCATGAAAATATGTTAATGCACGCTGACTATTTTTATCAAAAAGTAATACACAAAAACTATACAATTATTTAGGGCCGGCGCTAGCAATAGGCCAATCAGGCGGCTGCCTAGAGCGCCAGGGTAAGGGAGGCGGCAAAATCCAGATCCCCAGGCCCTCGCTGGGGATTCGGATTATTAAAAGACCTCCAGGACTGACATTTTTTAAATATATGTTGCCTTATGGATAATGACGCGAGCCGCCAGGCTAGGGGGTGGCTGTGTCTGTGAAGACATGCCAGGACACTTTCAGTGCCGCCCTAGCAATAGAGAAGATGAGGGGGAGAGAGCCAAGACCAGGAGCAGCCGACCGGAAGTGCTCGATGGAACCAGCTGGGGCAAGTGAGATGGAAGCCCTGCATACGGGCTTGCCGGGATATCTGCTCCCCCTCCTCCTGGTCGCTTGGGGAACGGGGATCTGCTGTGAGAGGACAGACAGGCAGCAGCAGCGCCGCTCTCAAAGCCATCAGCCGCCCCTGACTTAGCCTCAGGTATAGTGAAAATATAGGCAGCACGCTCGGTGCTGCAGCCTGTGGTCACAAAAAATGTACTCTGCTGTCAGTGTCAAGTTTATACTGCATTGTACTGTATACAGGGGGGGGCAGATATATGGGGGGGGGGGGAATACGTGCAGGGGGGTACAGATGTGTGTGGGAGGGGGATCAGATATATGGGGGGGACAGACGTGCAGGGGGTACAGAGAGGAAATTTTATGTGTGTGGTGAGTGCGGAGGGGGGGTTGCAGAGGGAAACAGAGGTGCAGAGGGTTACAGATATATGTGTGTGGGAGGGAGGGGGGAACAGACATGAAGAGGGGGCAGATATGCAGGGGGGGTACAGAGAGGAAATTATATGTGTGTTTGTGGAAGGGGGTGCGGAGGGGAACAGAGGTGCGGAGGGCAACAGAGGTGTGGAAGGGGGTGCGGAGGGGAACAGAGGTGCAGAGGGGGGTGCAGAGGGGAACAGAGGTGCAGAGGGGGGATGCGGAGGGGAACAGAAGTGTGGAAGGGGGTGCGGAGGGGAACAGAGGTGCAGAGGGGGGGTGCAGAGGGGAACAGAGGTGCGGAGGGGAACAGAGGTGTAGAAGGGGGTGCGGAGGGGAACAGAGGTGTAGAAGGGGGTGCGGAGGAAAACAGAGGTGCAGAGGGGGGGGTGCGGAGGGGAACATTGGTGTGGAAGGGGGGTGCGGAGGGGAACAGAGGTGTAGGGGGGGGGGTGCGGAGGGGAACAGAGGTGTGGAAGGGGGTGCGGAGGGGAACAGAGGTGCAGAGGGGGGGTGCGGAGGGGAATAGAGGTGCAGAGGGGGGTGTGGATGGGAACAGAGGTGTAGAAGGGGGTGCGGAGGGGAACAGAGGTGTGGAAGGGGGTGCGGAGGGGAACAGAGGTACAGAGGGGGGGTGTGGAGGGGAACAGAGGTGCAGAGGGGGGCTGCAGAGGGGTGCAGAGGGGAACAGAGGTGTAGAAGGGGGTGCGGAGGGGAACAGAGGTGCGGAGGGGAACAGAGGTGTGGAAGGGGGTGCGGAGGGGAACAGAGGTGTGGAAGGGGGTGCGGAGGGGAACAGAGGTGCAGAGGGGGGTGCAGAGGGGAACAGAGGTGCAGAGGGGGGATGCGGAGGGGAACAGAAGTGTGGAAGGGGGTGCGGAGGGGAACAGAGGTGCAGAGGGGGGGTGCGGAGGGGAACAGAGGTGCGGAGGGGAACAGAGGTGTAGAAGGTGGTGCGGAGGGGAACAGAGGTGTAGAAGGGGGTGCGGAGGAAAACAGAGGTGCAGAGGGGGGGGTGTGGAGGGGAACATAGGTGTGGAAGGGGGTGCGGAGGGGAACAGAGGTGTAGAGGGGGGGTGCGGAGGGGAACAGAGGTGTGGAAGGGGGTGCGGAAGGCAACAGAGGTGCAGAAGGAGGGTGCGGAGGGGAATAGAGGTGCAGAGGGGGGGTGCGGAAGGGAACAGAGGTGTAGAAGGGGGTGCGGAGGGGAACAGAGGTGTGGAAGGGGGTGCGGAGGGGATCAGAGGTGCAGAGGGGGGGTGCGGAGGGGTGCAGAGGGGGGATGCGGAGGGGAACAGAGGTGTAGAGGGGGGTGCGGAGGGGAACATAGGTGTGGAAGGGGGTGCGGAGGGAAACAGAGGTGCAGAGGGGAAAAGGCATTTAGGGTGATCTGAAGTGTGAAGGTGGAAAAATAGTGGTGATCTGAAACCTGAACATACAGGAATTGGGGTGATGGTTAGGTGTGAAGGTTCAAGTCCACCTTTGTAAAATAATAAATAAATGCAGATATTTTTGCAGGTTCAAAAATGTGCATTTATTATTATTTTTAGTAGGAACCTGTAAAACATTGTCAATGTATCTGTCTGCTCGTACAGACAGGCAGTTACTGTACACAGTTAGTCTGTCTGTATACTGTCCTAGCCTGTGGACCACGGCTGGTGTGAGGAAGCGAGCCGTTGCAATCCACTATTTGACTTCGGACCGGGTCCAGAGGCACAGGTGCAGGCCTGTGGACCACGGCTGAAGAAATAGGTGAAGAGGCACCGCAAAAATCTCAGTGAGGGGCGGATCCTATGGGGGGCGGCAAAATTAGATTTCGCCTAGGGTGTCAAAAATCCTTGCACCAGCCCTGTATTATTCAAGCCATTAAAATACTGTATAATGTTTACCATTCTTTTGTAGTTATTTTTTATACAATATAGATGCCCTGTTTGATCCTAAACTCCCCTCATGGAAACCATGCTTCTGTACACTGCACACTATTTTGGATTTTAATCTGGATAGTGGGATGAGCTACATGGTTGTGTATACTGCACTGAAATGCATACCTCTCAACTTTCTGAGAAGGGAATGAGGGGACATCTATTAGCAAAAGTATGTTGGCATAGGACACACACCCTGCCATGCCCACCCCTTAAAGAAGAATTGTACAAAAAAAAAAAAAATTGATTTAAACCACAAGTGCTTTTTTGCCACTCCTATTCCTTTCATATTGGCTTTTGGAATTCACAAATGCAACAATTTAGAAATTAGATGAAAGGTTTAGCTCTAGAAAACATCTCATGATAAGTAGTGCATTTTATATAGAACTATATAAATGGGACCAAAATGAAGGGCAAATGAGGAGGAAAGAGGGAAGCAGGGGCAGTTGGGAGATATGGACATGAGGAATAACCCTCCTACTAAGGCACTTGATAAGGTACATTATATGATGCTCCCACGGTTAAGCCAGCATTATGGATTAAGTCAGAGGTTGGCGAGTTATATGGTTAGTCCACCTTTTCTTCTTACACATGCACATCATGTCTCTGTGCAATATCACCAGACATATCAGAATTGTTTCACCTTTGCTTTATTTGGAGGATGCTCCTGGGGTGTGTCAATGTGCTCGCTTCCTCCTTGGGTTCATTCCCTCAGATAGACATGCCTCGCAGATCCTTACTTGCAACACTGCTTATTTAGAACTATTTATACACACGCTTTGTGTTTGCTCCTGATGAGTGGCAACAGGCCACGAAAAGCGCCGAGCCTATCAATGTCATCATGTTGCCAACACATAACTTTATCTCAACTGTGATTCATTTGCATCCTATAGCCCATTTTTATCCATTACTCAATAAGCATTGGCTTTTTATACTAGTTAATTTCATGGGATACTATGCGATTTCATATGCTTGAATTTACATACATGAATTCTTCTTTTTTGGATGCCATTGCCTTGTATATGGATACAAATATTAATGCTAAACGTTTTGTTTATATGCAAATTAAACAATTTTACAACTTCTCCTACCATGTGTCTTTTGCCTCACTCAAAGTCCCAAAAACCCTTTTCTTATTTTTGATATAGGAATGGAGGTGCATGTTATCATGCACCTCATTTAAAGTCCCACAACCCCCTTGCTTTCTACCTATGCAGATAATCCCTGATCAGATGCTGGTTTTCAAGCATGTCCCTTCAACAAAAAACGATCCTTAGAACAGCTTCTGTCGGAAAGACAGCTGTCCACACTGACCTAAATTATGGCTGGTCTCTGTTGAACTGGTCAACATTCGGCCATGTGTACCCACCTTGGTTCACAGTTAACCACTTAAGACCCGGACACATACGCTGCTAAATGACCCAAGGTGTTTTTACAATTTGGCGCTATAAACTAAAATAGAGCCACAATTTTGAAAAAAATCACTATTTTTTTACTTTTTGTTATAAAAAAAATAAAATAAACACCGCTGCGATGAGAGGTGACATCATTTCCTCCTTCCTGTGTAAACACAGGAGGAGGAACTGAAACGAAGGGGGAGCGCTCCCATTGGCTGGGAGCGATCGCGGGGGGGGCGGAAAACACGGACATCCGCCCGCTCGTCGGCGATCGCTCCCAGAGCCAGGGGGACCCCCGCACGCCGTGGAGGGGGTCCCAATGGGACCCCCGAACCGCACGAAGGCGGGGACGTAAATTTACGCCCTTGTGCCTGTACGAGCCATGTTGTGGCCGTAAATGTGCGTGCGGGGGTCCTTAAGTGGTTAAAGTGGTTGTAAATCTCCGATGTCCCAAAAAAAAAAACACCTGCAAGCCAGTGGCATAATGTGCTAATATGCACCGCATACTAGCACATTATGAAATTCTTGGCTTGGAACAAAGCCCTCCGGCACTGTAAAGTCACCGCTGAGAAGGCTGACATGTTCCCCATCTGTCTTCCGAGTTTGCGAGCTTCGGCTCTGTGATCGGGAGCTGCCATTTTCAACACTGTAAGCTGCATCGGCTGCATTCACTTGGAATATCTCCTAAACTGTGCATGTTTCGAAGATATTCACAGTATCTACAGATAAGCCTTACTATAGCCTTACCTGTAGGCAGGGCCGGACTTACCATTGGGCTTGACTGGGCTAAAGCCCATGGGCCCCGTCCAATAGGGGACCCCAGGGGCCTGGAGGCCCCCAGGGCCCTGGACAGCAACCCCTACTTTTTTTATTTATTTTTTATAATTTTTTTTATATTATTATTATTATTATTATAATTTACATTTATTTATATATATATATATATATATATATATATATTTTTTTTTTTATTAAAAGGGCTCAGAGGTCCCAGGGCCCCATGTGGCAACCCCCCCTTTTTTTATTTTTTTTTATAAATGTACATTTTTTTTATTTTTGTTTATATTTTTTTTATTAAAAGGCCCAGAGGTCCCCAGGGCCCCTGGATGGCAACCTCCCTTTTTTATGTATTTTTTATAAATGTTTATTTTTTTTATTTTTTTTTTTAGGGGTCTGGAGGCCCCCAGGGCCCCGGACAGCAACCTCCACTTTTTTATATTATATATATATATATATATATATATATATATATATATATATATATATATATATATATATATATATATATATAATTAATTATCATTATTATTATTAAAGGGCCCAGAGGTCTCCAGGGCCCCCGGATGGTAACCCCCCCTTTTTTTTATTAAAAAATTTACATTTTCTTTATATTTTTTATAAATGTTTATTTTTTTTATTAAAGGGCCCAGAGGTTTCTTTTTTCTTTTTATTAAAGGGTCCAGAGATCCCCAGGGCCCCTGATGGCTACCCCCTTTTTTATATATATATATATATATTTCTTCTTTTCTTTGTAAAGGCCCCCCCCCCCCTGCTTCTCAATTTGCGGCAGCCCCCCCGCTTCTCAATTTCAGACGGCAGCACCCCTCCCCGGTTCTCTGCTCCAGGGGGCCCATGCCTTAAGCTGTGCAAGGGGCCCCAAAATTCCTGATGGCCCTGCGCATACCTCCCAACACGCACGGATTCTGCGAGACTTTCCGCTTCTTCCCGCACTGCAATAGGAGGCAGCATGGAAGCAGGAGGAACCGGAGCGGTGTGTGGAGGACTGTGGCTGCTGAAGGGAAGAAAGCCGACAGCCGGGCTAATGACAGGTGAGAGGCACTCCCCCCTCCACTGAACAACTGCAAAACCTCCCCCAGGAGGAACCGGAGTGGTGTGGGGATGTCTGCTGAAGGGAAGAGAGCCGACACATTCCGTGCACAGATGAGACTCACCCCCCCCCGCTGAACAACTTTAATGCCCCCCCGCTCAACAACTTTAATGCCCCCCCGCTCAACAACTTTAATGCCCCCCCGCTCAACAACTTTAATGCCCCCCGCTCAACATCTTCAATTCGCCCCCCCCGCTCAACATCTTCAATTTGCCCCCCCCGCTCAACATCTTCAATTCGCCCCCCCCCCTCAAGAACTTCAATGCGAACCCCCCCGCTCAATTACTTCAATGCGAACCCCCCCGCTCAATAACTTTAATGTCCCCCGTTCAACAACTTTAATGTTCCCCCCGCTCAACAACTTCAATTCGCCCCCCCCCCCCCCGCTCAACAACTTTAATGCGCACCCCCCCCACTCAACAACTATGACCCCCCCCCTCGCTCCAGGGGGCCCCTTCAACACTCAAGCCCAGGGGCCCCCACCACCCTAAGTCCTGCCCTGCCTGTAGGTATACGTGGTAGTACAGAGTTTACTACTACTTTTAAGAAATGCATCTATTTGTTTGGGTTGGTTTAGGTGTTTGGTTTGGATTCAAAAATCTTTAACGTAATGCTAATCACACAGGCCCGGATTCACAGCCATCGGCGCATCTTTACGCTACGCCGGCGCAATGTTGTGAGGCAAGTATGAAATTCACAAAGAAAATGCGCCCAACGGTGCGCCGGCGTAGCGTATATTTGTAGGCGTAAGCCGACGTAAGTCAAAGTAGGTGGAAGTGGGTGTGATGCATGATAATGAAGCGTGACCCCATGCAAATGATGGGCTGAGCGTCATCCAAGTACTTAAAACGAACGGCGCATGCGTCGTAACTTGGATGTAGCCCCGTGCGCATGCGTACTAAATAACTGGCTAAGATACGTCGAATCACTGCCTACGACGTAAACGTAACCTACGCCCAGCCCTATTCACGTAGTACTACGTAAACTAATACGACGGCTGTTCCCTGGTCCATACCTTTGCATGAGTTGCGCCTCCTATATGAGGAATAACTTTACGCCGGACGTAACCCTTACACAAATCGCTTAAAACATGCGCCGGACGCAAGTACGTTCGTGAATCGGCGTATCTCCCTCATTTGCATATTTGCATCACAAATCAATGGGAGTTCCAAATGCGTCCAGTGTAAATATGCGCCCACTATACGCCAGCATAGGCAAGTTGCGTTGGTCGGATGAAGTCAGTTTTTTGGCGTATCTTAGTTCTATGGGTACAGCGCATAGATACGACGGCGCATATTTACACTTACGCGGCGTATATCGAGATAAGTCGGCGTAAGTGCTACGTGAATCCGGGCCCTACTGTTTAATTTAATTTACATTATCCCTTCTCTTTCTGTATGTGGATGATGGTGCTGTAATTATTTTTTATTAAATAAGCCCATCTATGTACCTTTTTACTCATTTCTTTACAGCTGTCACATGACCCAGATCTTAAGCAGGAGGATCTTTTAGTCCTCTCCTACTGGTCACATGACATCACAGAAAAAATAGCCTTTAAAAATAAATATCAATAAACAGTTTTAAATATATATATTTGAAATTAAGGGGTAGATTCAGGTAGAATTGCCTATCTTTAGGCGTGCCTAGCGTCTGGTATTTACACTACGCCGCCGCAACTTTATCAAGCAAGTGCTTTATTCTCAAAGCACTTGCCTGTAAAGTTGAGGCGGCGTAGCATAAAAGAGCCGGCCGAATTCAAATTCGACGGGTAGGGGGCGCTAAAGGAACTGCGCATGCACAAGCCGTGAATTGATCCCAGTGCTCCAAATCTCGACGTCAATACGACGTGTAAACGACGTGAACGGCACTTACGCAAAGCCCTATTTGCGAACGTTTTACGTAAACGACGTAAACGGCGTGAAAAAAACACCGGCACGCCGTCCATACTTAACATTGGCTGTGCCTCATATAGCAGGAATAACATTACGATGGTACTACGCTAACGCAAACGACGTATAAAAATAGCGCCGGCCGGGCGTACGTTCGGGAATCGGCGTATAGGCTCATTTGCATATTTTAGACGGGAACGCCACCTAGCGTCCAGCCTAAAATATGAAAATAAGATTCAACGGCGTAAGAGACTTATGCCAGTTGGATCTTATGGAAATCTATGCGTAACTGATTCTATGAATCAGGCGCATAGATAGGAGGGCTCAGACGCAGAAATAAGAAGGCTTATCTGGAGATAAGCCGGCTTATTTCTTTCCTGAATCTGGCACTAAATCTTTATTCTTTTTGGCAATAACATGGTGTGCGTGGATTTTTTCCAGTCATAGGCTGTGTCATGCCCCTCCAGCCTGTGTCTTAGAATAAGAGGGAGGTGTTTAGCTGGTTGGTGGGCATGGAGGAGAATGGAGGGAGTGGACTGTTATTTACCACTGTGTAAACGCCCACATGTATGACTACTGTATGTCACATGGGTTGCTCAGATGTGATAGGGAGGAGATGTTCAGTATAGAAACTCACTAAAGTCTGAGCATGTGCAGAGTTGTCACCACAGCTGCAAAATCCCTAGCGGAATTGGGGGACATGGACAGAAGGTGGAGATAGAGAGCAGCAGGATCAACCAGTTTTTTTGCAAAATACAGAAAACAAACCTCAAAGTGACAGAGTATGAAAAACATATTTTGATGGGTTATTTTTTATGATGTGTGTTTAGTGACTTTTTAAGTGCTGGGATCAAGGCTACAGCTCAGAGATAACAAAACACTTCTTTAAACACATTTTTGACGTCTAGGTCCCATACCATGCACTGCCACTTTGCATTCTGCACCAAAAAAAACGTTTATATTATTACCCAAATCTGGCATTAACTTGATCCGCGTTTCTTTAAAAACACTGAGATATGTTCACATTGTAGGCAAAGCTGGGCAAATACATGCCTGCAAAGTTATAATACATTGTTTATTTGTTCTCTAGCTATCTCCTGTTGCTCCTTAACCACGGACCAATATGCTGCTAAATGCCCAGAGGCATTTACAATTCGGCACTGCGTCGCTTTAACAGACAATTGCGCGGTCGTGCGACGTGGCTCCCAAACAAAATTTGCGTCCTTTTCTTCCCACAAATATAGATTTCTTTTGATGGTATATGATCACCTCTGCGAATTTTTTTTTTTTGCGCTATATACAAAAATAGAGCGACATTTTTGAAAAAAACAATATTTTTTAGTTTTTGTTATAAGAAAACAACGAATAAACTAAATTTTAGTCAAACATTTAGGCCAAAATGTTTTCAGCCACATGTCTTTAGTAAAAAAAAATCGCAATAAAAAAAAATAGCTACCTAGCGGCAACAGTGACACTAATACAGCAATCAGAAAAATTATGGCTTAGTGACACTGGCAAAAGGGAGTGAAAGGGTTAACTAGGGCGGTGATCAAGGGGTTAAAACTTTATCAGGGGGGGTACTCGGGCTACCCTGAACCTAACACTAACTGCCTGTCACACTAACTGTCACACTGACACTAAATGCAGTGATCAGTACATATATGATCACTGCATTCAGTGACACTGTGACAGAGGGGGGGGGGGGGATGATCGCAAGGGGTTAATGTGCCTATGTGTGTGGTGTCAGTGTAGTGTTGTGCAGACTCACTTGTGATGTCTTCTCTCCTCAGCGGCGGTTGAAAATACCTTGACTACAAGAGCTGCATTAGCCACTCAACCAAAGGTCTGCCAAGGAGGCTGCAGTTGGATTTTATATCTGCATGCATATAGTAGGGCACGTCTGTTAACCTACCAGCATGTATTTGGAATGTGGGAGGAAACCCATGCAATCACAGTGATAACATGCATACTCTATGCAGATGTCCATTAAATGAATAGGAAATCTGCAGGATTACATATAAAATGTGCTTAGAGATCACATCAACACCTTTCTGCACTAGTCTAGCGGAAAGAAATGTAATATTGCCAGACAGGGCTATTAGACAAAAAAACATTAGCACTTATCTGATTATCTACTTTGTGTCTGTGTTGGCTTTTAGCCCTTCTGTGGTGCAAAGAAAAGGAATTGTTAAGATTTTGCTCATTACACTTACTTATATTACATTTATTTAATTTTTTCGAGACTCAGAACTTGTACCTGTTTGCCAGACTAAATAATTAGGGGGGGGGGGGGGGGTTCTAAATCTGCTGCATATTCAAACTGTCCCCTCTGCTCTATACAGTGTTGCCAACTTACCAGATTGAAATTTACTGGCACAACACCCAAAATTTACTGGCACAGCCACGTTTTTACTGGCATTTCACAAAAGTTACTAAATTAAACTTTTAGGTGCAAATTTCAGAATTTAAGTACGCTAGGCAAATAGCAATGTGATTTAATGTAGATATTAAGGTAAAAAAAACATATTTTTGTTATTTTCGGTAACATCCCCCCCTGCCTCCAATCTCCCCCTGCCTCCAATCTCCTCCTGCCTCCATTGCCCCCTGCCTCCATCCTCCTCTGCGGTGCCACCGCAGCCACCATCACCCCCTGCCTCCAATCTCCATGCGCAGTTCCAAGCTGAACCGATCTCGGCTATTTTTACTGGCACATTCTCACAACCACGGACATTTACGAACGGGGGAAAAAAGTGCCAGTTTTTACGAACTGTCCATAAAAATACGGACGGTTGGCAACACTGGCTCTATAGTATCTCTTATGTGACCACTCCTGTGCCTCCTTTGTAGCCATTGAATGTGATAGGTGCTCTCAATGATCAATATGGAGGGGTATATACAATATTTTTAGGAAGACCAGACTTTGACATTGAAGAATTGGACATTTTTGGTTTATCACCAGTACAGTAAAAAAAGGGAAATCTTACATTGGGGACACAGGTTCTGGTCCCCATGGCATTCTTTTAATTTGTAGGGTGCTTCTCCGGGCTCTCCCGTGCCATCGGGGACCCAGAGAAAGAATTGGCCAGCGCCGACGACCAAAGAGATTTCCGGTCAGCTCTATGACCGTCGGAGGCCGTTATGACGTCACGGCTGGGCCCGAATGTAAACAAAGCCGCGGCTAGTAAGCATGAGATCAGAGATTTTTTTTTTCTCTATCTAATGCTTTACAGTCTGGAGAAGAGATGTGGGGTCTTATTGACCCTGCATCTCTCCATGAAGAGGACCTGTCACAATAGATTCCTATTACAATGGATGTTTCCTTGTAATAGGAATATATCATCAAAAACAAAAAAAGTGTAAAAAAATAAATTAAAATGCCCCTGTCCCCGGTAACTCACGCTCAGAAGCGAACACACACGTAAGTCCACATATGTAAACGCTGTTCAAACCACATGTAAGGTATCGCCACAAGCAACAATTCTAGTACTAGACATCCTCTGCAACTCTAAACTGGTAACCTGTAAAAAAAAAAAAAAAATTAAAACATCGCCTATAGAGATTTTTAAGTACTAAAGTTTGGCGCCATTGAGCAATTTTAAAGCGTGACATGTTGGGTATCTATTTACTCGGCGTAACATCATATTTCACATTATACAAAACAATTGGGTTGATTTTACTGTTTTGTTATTTTTTAACTCTTGAAACTGTTTTTTTTTTATTTTTAAAAAGGCGTTTGAAAACCGTGCAAGATAAAAAGTTACAATGACCGCCATTTTATACCCTAGGTATTTGGTGTTTGCTAAAAAAGCATATTTAATGTTTGGGGGTTCTGAGTAATTTCTTACATGTAGAAGAGGAGTGCAGAATAGGCCCGGTATGGAAGTAGTTAAGGGCTAATCTTCCATTGGCAAAAAGTAAACAATCAGCAAGTCCTTAACCCACTGCTTTATTGTTACACCTCTTGGAGAGACCATCACTTGTGTGTCTGTATACGTCCTCAAGCATTTCCTGATGGTATCCTCCACTTATAACTAGATTCCTCTTTTTTTTTTATTGGAGCACCCTTTGGGGGTAAGTGATACCATCACTTTGATGATGAAGAAAAGAGGGAAGGAGGGAAGGACGGCCGCACTCCAAGGATTTTCAAACGAAAAAAGTTGTCTTTATTGTAAATCCAAAAACATGTACAGTCACAGCAATCACAGAAAACAGGACAGCCAACGCGTTTCGCACTCGATCAGTGCTTAGTCATGGCTCACTTTGTTTTGTAATATCTGCTTTCGTTTGGAAGAACATGATGACTCTGGTGAAAAATGTCACGTGTCAGGATTCCTAGAGAGGGACCACTAGCCAGCCCATTCCCGAAACCACTCAAAGTCATTATATCTATTAGAGGTTGAGTTGGCCTTTAAAACCGCAAGGGAAATAAGTAACTTACGTAGAATTTGACTATATTATAAACCTAAATAGGAAAACCACATACCACTTTGTACATAATTACTGCTATGTAGTTGGGTAGCAGTTCTATAAATACTCTTGGATGTTGATTGTTCAGTGTTTTTTCCATGCATGAGGTCATCAATGCGAAACATTCTAGCGGGTTATTGTCTGTCGCTCAGATTCCTTTCACGCGTTTTCTGCCAGCAGTTATCTCTCTGGTAACACGGACAAAAGCATACAGGCTGCACGTCTTCTGCTATTTAATGACGTGTCTTCCAAGAAAGATTACAGGCTGGAATATACTAAATGAATGAATATTTGTTCTGTCTACTTTACTATGATCATCTATTGTATCGTTGTTTCCCCAGATTTCAAAGTATGGTTTATCGGGAATGGTAATGGGATTTTCTAGTTTGCACTCTCCTAAAGTATGGAAGGGGTTTATTCCATAGGAGAGATTAAAGTGATACTATAGGTTTGATTTAAAAATAAAATAAAAAATGTCATACTTGCCTCCACTGTGCCGTTTGTTTTGCACAGAGTGGCCCTGAACATCCTCTTCTGGGTTTCCACGGCAGCTCTCTCGGTTCCTTCCCGCATCAGATAGCCCCCTCTGGGAAGCTTTCCCCCAAGGTGGGGGGGGGGGGGGGTTGCCTTGCAAAAGCGCTCCCGTTTCCAGCATTCGGCGTCCGTAGCTGCCGAATGCAAGACTCGGCACCACCCCCCGTTGCCCGCGCCATTGGATTTGATTGACAGCAGCTGGAGCCAATGGCTGTGCCAATGGCTGTGCTGCTATCAATCTATCCAATGAACCTGCAGAGAGAGCAATGGTGCGATCGTGCCTACCAACATTTGGGGCTCAGGTATGTAAAACAGGGGGGGGGGGGTTTCTGGGGGGCCAGACACTGCAAGGTGTTTTTTCACCCTAATGCATAGGATGCATTAAGGTGAAGAGAACCAAAGGTTTACAACCCCTTTAAAGTGAATGAAGTTCAACCAAGTGTAACATTCTAGTTGTTAAAATACGGTATATCTAAACCCAAATGACTAAAATCTCGTGTAAGTTTCAACATGTTAAAAGTTGTCAGTTTTAAAAAAAAATGTTGCTTTTATTATTTTACTACCCCGTGATTCTGCCACGAATGTATTTGTTGAAGCATTAGTGGGTGATGGCGTTGTGCTCCTTTCCACCAGTTGTGTTTCTGTGTTGTCTTCCTGTCATATGCCCCCCAAAGGAGACTACATGTGTCTGGGCCTACACACATTACGCAGACATGGTCCAATTTTGTTATCCTCAGGAAAGCCGCTATGGGAAATTAAGTTTAGCAGTTCATATACAACGAAACTGTATTTACATGGCAATTGTGTACGATGCATTGTGCTTTCATTAAATCTAATTCAGTTAGGGTATATACACTATGGACCGGATTCACAAAGCACTTACGCCGACGTATCTCCAGATACGCCGACGTAAGTACAAATGTGCGCCGTCGTATCTATGCGCCGACCCACAAAGCTAGATACGTAAAAAAATAGGCTTCATCCGACCAACGTAACTTGCTTAAGCCGGCGTATAGTGGGCGCATAGTTACGCTGGATGCTTTTGGCACTCCTATTGATTTTCGATGCAAATATGCAAATGAGGGAGATACGCCGATTCACAAACGTACTTGCGCCTGGCGCATGTTTTAAGTGATTTGCGTAAGGTTTACGTCCGGCGTAAAAGTTATTCCCCATATTGGAGGCGCAACTCATGCAAAGGTATGGACCAGGGAACGAACGCCGTCGAATTTTACGTAGTTTACATAGTACGTAATTAGAGCTGGCCGTAGGTTACGTTCACGTCGTAGGCAGTGATTCGACGTATCTTAGCCAGTTGTTCCAACGTAATTGTGAGCATGCGCACTGGGATACGTCCAAGGTACGACGCATGCGCAGTTCATTTTAAGTACTTGTCTGAAGCTCAGCCCATCATTTGCATGGGGTCACACTTCATTAAAATGTATCACGCCCACTTCCAGCCCACTTCCACTTACGCTGCCTTATGCCTACGACTATACGCTATGCCGGCGCAACGTTGGGAGCAATTCCTTTGTGAATTCCATGCTTCCCTCTCTGCGTTGCGTCGGCGTAGCGTAAAAGAGATACGCTACGGGGGCATAAAGATGCGCCGATGTATGTGAATCCAGCTATATATTACCAAAAGTATTGGGCCGCCTGCCTTTACATGCACATGCACATGAATTTTAATTTCGTCTTAGTTCATAGGGTTCAATACTGTATGTAGTTGAGCCACCATTTGCAGCTATAACAGCTTCAACTCATCTGGGAAGGCTGTCCGAAGGTTTAGGAGTGTGTGTATGGGAATGTTTGACCATTCTTCCAGAAGTGCATTTTTGAGGACAAGAAGGCCTGGATTGCAGTCTCCACTCTAATTCATCCCAAAGGTGTTCTATCAGGGTGAGGTTCAGGCCAGTCAGGGTCCTCCATCCCAAACTCATGACATGAAATTGTCCAAAATGTTTGGTATGCTGACGCATTAAGAGTTCCCTTCATTGGAACTAAGGGACCAAGCTGAACCCATGAAAAACAACCCCACATCATAATCTCCCCTCCACCAAATAATTTGGACCAGTACACAAAGCAAGGTCCATAAAGACATGAATGAGAGAGTTTGGGATAGAGGAACTTGACTGTCCTGACTTCAACCAAATAGAACATCTTTGGGATGAATTAGGGCAGAGACTGCGAGCCAGGCCTCTGAGTCCACACCAGTGCCTGACCTCTCAAATGGACTTCTGAAAGAATGGTCAAACATTCCCATAGTCGCACTCCTATACCTTGTGGATAGCCTTCCCAGAAGAGTTGAAGTTTTTATAGCTGCAAGGGGTAGGCCAGTGAAGTTCCCCCACCCCAAACTTGCTCATCCATGTCTTTAATGGAACTTGTTTATGCACAGTCACGTTGAAGCAGGAAGGGGGCATCCCCAAACTGTTCCCACAAAGTTGGGTGCATGAAATTGTCCCTAATGTCTTGGTATGCTGATGCCTTAGGAGTTCCATTCACCAAAACTAAGGGGCCAAGTCCAACCACTGGAAAACAACCCCACACCCTAGTCACCCCTCCACCACTGATTTAGTCCAGTGCACAAAGCAACGTCAAACATTCCCATAAACACACTCCTAAACCTTGTGGACAGCCTTCCCAGAAGAGTTGAAGCCATTATAGCTGCAAAGGGTGGGCCAACTCAGCATTGAACCCTACGTACTAAGACTGGGGTGCCATTAAAGTTCATGTGCGTGTAAAAGCAGGTGTCCTAATACTTTTGGTAATATAATGTATCTATCTCTTGTAGAATGTTGGCATAACAACTGGGCTCCTTTCTGCCCTTCAATAATCATTCAAATATGCTAAAGAGCTGGAGTCCAGCTGTGTGATTCTTATTAAAAGTTTGAGTTTGAAAGCCAAAGGCATCCAACATCAATGAGAATAACAATTTATAGATATACCACCTCAATCTAAGCTCATGATCATTGCTATTAGCTAAAGCTTAAAAAAAAAATTGCGTTCTCGTTGATGTTGGGTCCCCCTGGCTGTTAAACTGATAAACCTTTGGTAAGGATCACAGTCGGACTCCAGCTGTTTTGCATATACAGGTGAGTATAAGGCCTCGTACACACGACCGAGGAACTCGTTGTAAAAGACACAGGGCCTCGACAAGTTCCTTGTCAGGCTTGTCGAGAAACCTGACAAGCTTTCTTTGCATACACACTGTCAAGACCAAATCTCGTCATTCTCAAACGCGGTGACGTAAAACACGTACGACTGCACTATAGAGAGGAAGTTTGATTCCACTGGCGCCACCCTTCTGAGCATGTGCGGGTTTCTAAGCATACACACGAACATGTTTCTCGTCGAAAACCAGCCCGACAAGGAACACGACGAGGAAATTGCGACTCCCGACGAGGAAAAAGAGAACTTGTTCTCTTTTTTTCTCATCGAGTTCCACAAGTTTTCTCGATGAAAAGCATACACACGTCAGTTTTCCTCGGCAAACAGCTCTGCCACCAAGTTTCTTGATGGATTCTGTTGAGGAAAACGGTCGTGTCCGAAGGTCATAGAGACTGCCAGGGACCATATGGTCCCCGGTATTCTCTATGATAAATGGCCACCACCGGCCAATTCATTCTCTGGCTCGCCGAGGCATCGGAAGGGGGGGCATCCCCTCCCTGCCACCTGTAAAAACAATTAAGCGGCTGAACAGCCCTTGTGATTTTTTTTATATGACAGGAATTCTATGTCTGGCATAATTTCGATTTTAACCACTTAAACGCCAGGATGTCATATGACCTCTACCTAAGAAGTGGTTAAAAGTCTGCAGCTACAGTATTTGTAGTTGTTGACTTTTTTTTGGGGGGGGGGGTGCGGTTGGGGACAGGAGCTCCTCCTTAACCCGTATTTTTTTTATTTTTTGGTGCGTAATAATTCTTTGTGATACATGGCAGGGCTGTGCCCTTTGCCTACTTACTTTCTTCCAACAGGTTGCCCTCTTTCCTATTTCAGAAAGTTGGGAAGTTTGACCTAGGCCTTGTACACACGATCAGTCCAAACTGATGAAAACGGACTAAAGTTCAGTTTCATCGTTTCACAGACTGATGGTCTGATGTGCGTACACACCATCAGTTCAAAAAACGATCATTTTAGAACACGGTGACGTAAAACACAACGACGTGCAGAAAAAAATGAAGTTCAATGCTTCCAAGCATGCATCGACTTGATTTTGAGCATGCGCAGGTTTTGAACCGATGCTTTTGCGTACTAACCATCGGTTTTGACCGATCGGTAGGCGTCCATCAGTTCAATTTTAAAGCAAGTTCTAAATTTTTGGACTGAAGGACAACGGACTGATGAAGCGTACACACAGTCGGTTTGGACCGATGAAACTGAACTTTAGTCCGTTTTCATCGGTTTGGACTGATCGTGTGATTGTGTGCCTAATATTGCTCTTTAAAATCAGGACCCAAAGGATTGAATATTCTATTCTAGCTGCCATTTATTTCATAAGCCTTTCACACTTTACCAAGGCTCTTGAGAACATTGAGATGGCTTACTGTGACTGCAGGAGCGTCTCCTATTTCCCAGCTCCCTTTGATGGTCGGCAGTTCTACTAGTCTGAGCACCGGAGGGTATGTCGGCCATTTGTAGCTGTTAGGAAATTAATGACGCCGCAGAGCCAGTAAAGCATCAAGCTCATTTCATTTGTTACCTCTGATAGGCAATATAGTGTTTCTAAGTAATGATTTTTGCTGCCTCTGGTGTATGAAAGACTATTATAAAGCCCCTAATGAACAAAGTGTATGTAAACCCCAACAAGAGACTTCTCTTTGGCTCCCTTTTAATCTGTTTAATATACAATTGTTTGTCTTTTGTTTATCTGTTGAATGAGAGCAAAATTGTGTCGACTTAGAATTTCAGAGCAGTCTTGTGTCGTCTTTATACTCCCCGTGTTGTCTCAAAGAGCCCTCTTAGTTCTTTTTGTGGTCAACAGAACAATTAGTGTGTATGTTGTAGTGATCTAAGAGACACCGTTTTTGTACTAAAACTTGAACCTTTTAGTACAATGAACATCTTTATACAAAATGTTATATCCTTAATAACAGACCAGGAAGAATTTATGTGCAAAATAGAAAGTGGTTGTAGGTAATTGTGCACTTTTTATACAAAGAACTGTTTTTATGACTGAGGGTATGGTTGCCACCATCCCTGAATTGGATACTATATTGCAAACTTCCTCTTTTTGTTTGGACTTTGAGGGCAACCGAAATCACCATTCAAACTTTACATTTTTTTATGTTAAAAAAAATCTCATAAAAACACTATCTGGTATTCCTTCAACCATATTTCCATGTTTAACCATAATCAAATATGGGATTTGGGCTGAAGAGTTCCAACGTGTTTCGAACAGGTCAGTTTGTATCTTCCTCAGGGTTATATAGTACCACTCAGCAACATAAATAACCATTTTAAGAATTCAGGATTGTTATATGATTATTTTCTACACTTGTCAATCAAAAACATTTGTAATTACAGCAAAAAACTTACATAGCATGCTATCTTACTAGTGTCCCTGAAGAAGATACAGATTGACTTAGAAATGCGTGCAATATCTGCAGCCCACAAAATATTGATAATCCAGAGACATACGGCTATAGGTTTTGACAAGCAAATAGCTGGGAATATTACGTTGTATTATGTGACTGTGTATACTACATGTTGTCTAAAGTTAATTGAATCCCATATTTGAGTCTGGTTGCAAATATGTTTGCAGGAATACTAAATGTTTTTGAGATTTTTTTTTTAACATGAGAAAAAAATAAGTTTTAATGGTGATTTTGGTTGTATTGGTTGCCGTTAAAGTCCCAACGAAAGGGGAAGATTGCAATATGGTAAGAAATGTAGATTTTGCTTATTATGAGAAACTTACAAATGTCCATGTATTTTGGGGGTCTACAGCTATCAGCAAATACAAGAAAAACATTTTAGCTATAGATACATTCCAGCCTGTTCCTGACACCTACAGTGCCTTGAAAAAGTATTCACACCCCTTGAAATTTTTCACATTTTGTCATGTTGCAAAACAAAAAGTAGATGTATTTTATTGGGATTTTATGTGATAGACCAACACAAAGTGACACACAATTGTGAAGTGGAAGAAAAATGATAAATGGTTCAACAATTTTTTTTTACAAATCTCTGAAAAGTGTGGTATTCAGTCTCTCCCCCTCCCCCCCCCCCCCCCCGGGTCAATACAATTACAGCTGCAAGTCTTTTTGGAGATGTCCCTACCAGCTTTGCACATCTAGAGAGTGAAATCTTTGCCCATTCTTCTTTGCAAAATAGCTTAAGCTCTGTCAGATTGGATGGAGAGAGTCTGTGAACAGCAATTTTCAAGTCTTGCCACAGATTCACAATTGGATTTAGGTCTGGACATTGACTGTGCCATTCTAACACATGAATATGCTTTGATCTAAACCATTCCATTCTAGCTTTTTCTGTATGTTTGGGGTCGTTGTCCTGCTGGAAGGTGGACCTCCTCCCCAGTCTTAAGGGGTCACTAAAGGAAAACATTTTTTAAGCTAAATAGCTTCCTTTACCTTACCACAGTTCTGGTTTCATGTCCTCATTGTTCGTTTTTGCTTTGAAGTAGCTGTAATACTTCTCTGATCTTCACACTTCCTGCTGGTCTGGCTCCTTATGGAAAAACTTATGCTAGCTTTTCACTGTGGTCCATGATCAAAGAGGTTTGATTACTATGTGTCTAAAACTCCTCAGAGCCAATCAGATTCATTTTAAAAACAAACATTGCCCTGTATTTGTTTGTTTTTGTTCTGTGTTTCTCTTTACTTCACAGAAACATGAAACCATTTTTTAAAAATAAACTGCAGGTACATTATATGATTGATTTGTATCCGTTTTTAATCATTTTTAAAATGAATCAGTTAAGTATTATTTCTCTATACCCTGTAAACAGTCATTTTAGCAAAAAAAAAAAAAAGTTTCCTTTAGTGATCTTTTAAGTCTTTTGCAGACTCAAACAGGTTTTCATCTGTGATTACACTGTATTGGGCTCCATCTATCTTCCCATGAACTCTGACCAGTTTCCCTGTCGCTGCTAAAGAAAAGCATCCCCACAACATAATGCTGTCACCACCATGTTTCACGGTGAGATGGTGTGTTCAGTTTTTCGCCACACATAGTGTTTTGATTTAAGGCCAAAAAAATCATATTTTTTTTACTTTTTGCTATAACTATACCCCAAAAAATAAAAACTAGTATCTTCATCAGTTTAGGCCAATATGTATTCTTCATACTTTTGATAAAAAATAAGCGTATATTGATTGCGCAAAAGTTATAGTCTCTGCAAAATAGGGGGCAGATTTATGTCATTTTTATTATAATTTTTTTTTTTTTTACTAGTAATGGCGGTGATCAGTGATTTTTAGCAGGATTGGGACATTGCGGCAGACAGATCGGACACTTTTAAAACTTTTTTGGGACCAGTGACATTTATACAGCGAACAGTGCTATAAAACTGCACTGATTACTGTATAAATGACACTGGTGGGGAAGGGGTTAACGCTAGTGGTGATCAAGGGGTTAAAAATGTTCCCTGGGAGGTGTTTCCAACTGTGGGGGATGGGATTGACTGGAGGAGGAGAGACATCACTGGGAGCAGACGATCACTCTCTACTTCCCTCTCTGTGGTGCTATCGTAGGTAGCCGGCAGGCATTGCAGGCGCCGGCCACACGCATAAGCTCCCCCTGCAATGCAGTGGGCACACGCACACCTGCTAGTAAAACGACCGACGTACAGTTACGGCAATTTGTGGGAACAAGCCAACCTTCCGCAGTATGACAGTGGCTGATTGGCAAGTGTTTTAACTTCTCCACAACTTTATCTTTGACCTGTCTTGTGTGTTCCTTGGTCTTCATGATGCTGTCTGTTCACTAAGGTTCTCTAAGGAAGATCTGAGGGCTTCACAGAACAGCTGTATTTATACTGAGATTAAATTACACACAGGTGGACTATATTTACTAATTAGGTGATTTCTGAAGGCAATTGGTTCCACTAGATTTAGTTAGAGGTGTGAGAGTAAAGGGGCTGCATACAAATGCACGTTACACATTTTAGATATTTTATTTATTATTTATAAAAAATTAAAACCATTTATCATTTTCCTTCCACTTCACAATTATGCGTGACTTTGTGTTGGTCGGATGCATAAAATCCCAATAAATGACATTTACGTTTTTGGTTGTAGCATGACAAAATGTGAAAAGGGGGTATGAATACTTTTTTAGGGCACTGTAACATACCCATAGCTCTTGGGCTAAATATATATTCCCACAATGATAAATACTATCATAGAAATAATAGTGGCTATCACAAAATACATTTTAAATATTAATGGTATATAGATGTCAGACTATTAGTGCCAAAAGCTTTTAAATTGTGCCTAAACCGTATCCTGAAAATGTACCTTATTTGTCTTTAACTCCTCCTGAAAAATAGCAATGCGTTTCCTACCATAGTATATCGGCTGGCTAGGCATTCCGGTACCTAAATCTTCATAGCTGTGTACAGTGGTGATCGAAAGTTTGGGCACCCCAGGTAAAAATTTGTATTAATGTGCATAACGAAGTCAAGGAAAGATGGAAAAATCTCCAAAAGGCATCAAATTACAGATTAGACATTCTTATAATATGTCAAAAAAAGTTACATTTTATTTCCATCATTTACACTTTCAAAATTACAGAAAACTAAAAAATGGCGTCTGCAAAAGTGCTGCCTCATCCGTGGCCATCGGTGCCCTTCAGTGCAAAGTCATCAGTGCTGCCTCATTAGTGCACATCAGTCCAGCCTACCGGTGCCCATCAGTGTAGAAACTAAGAGAAACTTTTATTTATTTTTCCCAATTTTTTAAAATACCACCAAAAGAAAGCTCTATCTGTCTCAAAAATATTTAGTTTGAGTACAGCGTTGTATGAGCGTGCAATAGTCGTTCAAAATGTGAAAACCTAAAAATATTCGTAGGCAAGAAGGTTGTAAAAGTGTCCAGTAGTTAAACTAACAGAAGTGAAAACAATGGGCCAGATCCACAAAGGGCTGGCGCTGGCGTAGCCTATCCCAGTTACACTACGCCGCTGTAAGTTACAGCGGCGTATCTTTATCCACTAACACTTTCCGCTGTAACTTACGGCGGCGTAGTGTAAGTGTTGCGGCGTAAGGCCGCGTAATTCAAATAAGGTGGCTGTGGGCGTGATGTCATGTAAATCAACATGACCCCACGTATTTGATGTTTTTTTTTTAACGGCGCATGCGCGAAATCACGTTGCAAAACATCAATGAAAACGACGTGAACGTAACCTACGCAAATCCCTATTCGTGAACGGTTTACGCAAACGACGTGAACGACGGAAAAATCGAGCCTGGCCCGACGTCCATACTTAACATTACGTACACCTCTTTACAGCAGCGGTAACTTTACGCCGGACCGACGCTTACGCAAACGATGTAAAAACACTGCGCCGGCCGTACGTACGTTCGTTAGTATTCACTTTGTATGTGAGTCACTTTTTTTCATTAAAGCGGAGTTTCACCCTAAATATAAGATCTCCCATGCGCTTCAGCATACTGGCGTCAGCGCCAGTATGCTGGGTTTTTTTTTTTTTTATAGCACACTTACTGTTTTATCGTAGAAATCCTTTTCTGTCCCCCGCGGTGGACGGCGCCAGTACAGCGCGTCACATCTTCCTAAGATACCCGATATGGACTCGGGTATTTCCGGCGCTATGCGGCGCCTGCGCACAGACCTAGGAGCTGACTGCGCAGGCGCCGTATTTCTCCGAGTCCTACGGCTATGGCGCGTCACGCCCTCCGAAATAGGACTCGGAGAAATACGGCGCCTGCGCAGTCAGCTCCTAGGTCTGTGCGCAGGCGCCGCATAGCGCCGGAAATACCCGAGTCCATATCGGGTATCTTAGGAAGATGTGACGCGCTGTACTGGCGCCGTCCACCGCGGGGGACAGAAAAGGATTTCTACGATAAAACAGTAAGTGTGCTATAAAAAAAAAAAAAACCCAGCATACTGGCGCTGACGCCAGTATGCTGAAGCGCATGGGAGATCTTATATTTAGGGTGAAACTCCGCTTTAAGTAACCTTTTGGTGCAGTTTTAAATGGCCTCAAAGGTTCTGTGGTTGCTGATTGCTCGTCACAATTTGATCTTAACTGGTGGCAGACACTTTATTAGCTCCGATAACTCAACAGAACATGATGTTCTCCCAACATTTCCCTTGTTCCCGGTGATTAGCTCGTTTTAAAATGCATCAGCAAAATATTCAAATCTTGGCACGTAGCTAATTTATATCTCTTTGTGTCTAATGAATGTTCCCAATCACACCTGGCAGATTCTGCAATTCTTCTGTAGTTATGGATCTTCATTGTCAAGTTTTGGTTTGGTGGCATCCTCACTTCCAGTATATCAGTCCAAACCGATGAAAACGGAATGAAGGTCTGTTTCATCAGTCCAAACCGATCGTGTGTAGGCGCCATCGGTCAGTTATCCTTCGGTCAAAAAAATAGAACTTGCTTTAAAATTGAACGGATCCATGCATGCTCAGAATCAAGTCGACGCATGTTTGGAAGCATTGAACTTCATTTTTTTAAGCACGTCGTTGTGTTAAAACACGTAAACGTCACCGCGTTCTAACACGATCGGTTTTTTAACCAATGGTGTGTAGGCACATCAGACCATCAGTCAGCTTCATCGGTTAACCGACGACAACGATCCTTCAGACCATTCTTAACTGGTAATCTGCAGTTTATTGGCGTTTTGGCTTTTTTTTTTTTTTTAAAGCCCATAAACTGAACTCTATGTTAGCCTATGTGCCCATGCACACCTGGGCGTTTTTTAGTGTTAATGAGCTTTGGTGTTTATTGGCTTTTTTCTGAACACCCGAAATTTGCGTTCAAAGTGCCGTTTTTCGGCGGGGAAAAACTCTCCAACGCAAAACGCCAAAAAACGCTCAAAAACGCTTAAAAACACTCAAACGCAGGCGCCAGAGTTTTTTAGCATTTTTTTACCCATGAAAAAAAAAAAGTAATAAAACTACACTGAAAAACCCTGATTAAAGCTATTGCAAAAATGCTAAAAAAAACTTTGAAAGGCTCCCTGCAAAGCTACTGGCGTTTTTTTTATAGCTTTTTTCAGCTTCAGTGTGCATGGGGCATTATCAGCATACTCTGGCTGTGAACAATTACATTATAGCGGTTTTTCTCTTTATGATATTTTTCTCAAACTATTGAAACAGAAAAAATCCAGTTAAAATGATATTAAACCCACTTTTTCATCTCTTACTTACAGGGAATGAGGCTTACCTTTAGGTACCGTGAATATCTCCTAAGCACTGTTTAGGAGATATTCAGAGTTCATGCAACCGGTGACATCACCGCATACCATGCCGGACCTCAAGATCCAGTGTCGTAAACCGCGGCTCCCACGCACATGCTGTTTGAACAAGAAAAACAAAATCACTTCTTTATTGTCCGACTGTGGTTGGTTGAATGGAGTTTCCCTAAGCTAAAGAAAAGTTCCTTGCAAAATATACAGCCCATTTGCTTTTACTAAATCAGACACACTATGCCTGTTCTGCAATAAAATAAAAAAATTCTTGCAAATTTAAAATTTTACACACTTTGAAGTAGAAACTGAAAATCTGCCTTATATATTCTGAAAAGTTCCCATTCATTTGTTTTTAATCCTAGGTTTAACTTATTTGTAATATGTGAACCCTATATTTCAGTGGTTGTCAGCTTATGAGCTGAAGAAGGCCTCAAATGCGACCTATGACATCACCAAAGGGCTGCAGGTTGGGCACCAGGGCTGTATGTACTGTCCCTGGCCCACCCCTTTCATTCATTCGTTTTAAGTTCATGGAGGCTCAGTATCACATGGGCACCTTACTTAGAGCAGTCAAGCTGTAATGTAGTGGCGGCTGGTGGTAATTTTTTTTTGGGGGGGGGGGACCGTGCATCCACAGCCACCCTGGTTAGGGTTGTCAGTGCACTTACCCCATCCATGGTGGGCAATAACTGCCAGCTTCTACTGCTCTCTTCCACGGGCATCATGGCAGCGGGCATCATGAGCAGCTTCTCCTTGCCCTGCTCGGCGGGTTGCATTAGAACGCTTCTCCTTTCGGCAAACTGGGAAACGGATCTCAGACCCGCTTCCTGATTTGTAGGGTTGTCCCCGTATCACTTTTTTAAGACCGAGTACAAGTACTGATACTTTTTTTCAAGTACTCGCCGATACCGATTACCAATACTTTTTTTTTATGTCAGGTGACAGTTTTAAAGCATAATACAGATTAGGTGGCACTGATGTGCAGCACTTATAGGTGGCACTGATTAAGCAGCACTAATGAGTACTGATATGATTAAAGGGACACTAAAGTCAGGGATTAAAAAAAAAAAAAATAACAAACATGTGATACTTACCTCCACTGTGCAGTTTGTTTTGCACAGAGTGGCCCGGAAAGCTGTCTTCTGGGGTCCCTCGGCGGCTGTCTGGGCGACTCCTCGCAAAAGCTTTCCCTCTTCATGCGACGGCGCTCGCACGGAGGAAAGCTTTTGCGAGCGCGCTCCCGTGATACAGCGGCGGTCATAGCCGCCAACTGTATCACTCGTCTCTGCCCCCCAGCGTGCTGCGTCATCCGATCTGATTGACAGCAGCGCTAGCCAATGGCTGCGCTGCTATCAATCCGCCCAGCCTAGCCAATCAACGGCCAGGCTGGGAACTGAAGACGACGACGTGGACGCGCATGGGAGATTTGAACCGTCAGGTAAGTACAACGGGGGGGGGGGGGGCGGTGCTGCTAGATGTTTTTTTACCTTCATGCATAGGATGCATGAAGGTAAAAAAACGTGTAACTTTACAACCCCTTTAAGTGGCACTGATATGCAGCACTGATGAGTACTGACAGGTGGCACTGATTGCTGGCACTGACAGGAGGCACTGATGGCTGGCACTGACAGATGGCTGGAACTGAAAGGGGGCACTGATGGCTGGCACTGATAGGTGGCTGGCACTGACAGGTGGCTAGCACTGACAGCGGGCACGCCAGGTGGCTGGCACTGATAGATGGCACTGATGGCACTGATAGATGGTACTGACAGGTGGCTGGCACTAATAGGTGACACTGATTGAACAGCACTAATGAGCACTGACAGATAGGCACGAGAGGATTTATCTTTCTATGCTGCTTCTGCGACGCCCATCTTAGTACACCCTGCACTCGGCCTCAATAAAGCAGCAGCGGACATCTTGTCTTCTGCTGCTTTGAGGCCGAGTGCAGGGTGTACCAAGATGGATGTCACAGATTTTCAACCACGGACAGTGTAATGGCAACACAGAGTGTCACTTCCTTTACCGAATGTGACGGCTCCGGTCGCCGATGGTTAGGATCATGATGCGGCTGCAAGTTTGCCCGAGGACTCTCCACTCCCTGCTCCGCCCCTCCCACCCTCTGCTTGCCAACTCCACTCGCTGACATCCCAGGTATCAGCAAAGGCATCGGAAGCATTTGCGCAAGAACAAGTACTTGCGCAAATGCTCGTTATCAGTCCCGATACTAGTATCGGTATTGGGACAACCCTACTGATTTGTTTAACAGAGATTCAGTGTGAGAATAGTGAATATTAATTTGCTATTCTCACACACCTGGGAAGGCTGCTAGTGCATTCTCTGCGCCCAGAGTCCACACTATTTTGAAGCCTTTTAGAGCCTGTGGCTCTAATCGGTGCTTCAAATATCCCCCTCTGCATTGGAATCAGAATCCATGTGCCCGGCATCCTGAAAGGGGCCAGACGCATGGATGGGGGCAGCGCCCGTGCGCCCTTAACGGGAGCGGGCTGCCCCTGAATGCAGGCACATTATTTCACTTGCCACTGACAGGTGCCTCTTAGCAGTGTATTGCAAATCGCTGATTTATTTAGTTGTTACCAACCATTATTTACTTCCACTAATCTGCCAGTGGGTAGGGTGGAAGCTACAGCAGCTCCTCGGTGTTGATTTCAGGCCTTCATACCATTCCTCTCATTTGTTTTATGAAAAGTTGGATGCAAGGTTACCTATAGGAGCCACTGTCCAGCGTCCCTCTAATGCACTGATAAAGAGCGTATGTAAGAGTGCAGTGGCATTTCTAGGGTATGGCAGCCATGGTAAGTGCCATGGGCGCCATATGAAAGGGGCGCTGTTGAGTGGCTGGGCAGCAAGGCACTTACCAGGGTCTGAGGGTCTCTTTTTCCCTCCTCCCGAGCATAGGCAGGATCTCCTTTTCAGCACCTTTGCTAATAGACAATGGCAGCGCTATCCCTGCTGCGTTCAGCCACAGCCCTCCCCCTGTTCTCCCAGACTCTCCCATTCCATCTGGTCGGGTTGGCAAAGCACAAAGAAGGAGAGGAACATTTGTTTCTCCCTCTCCTCTGTGAAAACTGTGGCCTTCAGTGATAAAGATTTCACCACTTCCAGTATTGGTTCTGCATTTACCCGGCCTTGGAGGACAGAGGAGGGATCAGGGGTCTAATAAACCCCAGATTTCTCCATAAAGAGGATATGTGACTACCCAAGGTATCACAAGGGATGATAAATATCACTAGTTTTGTTAGCTGTTTTTTTTTTTTGTTAAGGTTATCTGAAAGATGGGTTTCAGTTTTAGTGCTTTCCATAGGTGCTCTTTTCACTAGATACGCCTCTGTAAGGGTGACCACGCTATTACAGAATTGGCTTGTGGATTTAGCATTGTCAACCTCAAACTTAGTCCCAGAAAATGTAGATGCCCCATTACATTGAACAGAAAGCAAGGAAGCTATTTATAGATAATCTGTATGTTGATTTCCATACACATTCACTATCCATTTGTTAAGGGCGTTTCAAATAGGGGCAGTTTGATTTTTCCATCTTATCCCTCTTCATTTTGAACACAAACATGATACATATCAAGGTAATCCAATAAGTATTGGAACAATCATTGGGGAGAGGGAAAATGAGCACAAAGGATTCTTTAAAAAGGTATCAAAATGACATAATGAAAGCTAAAAGTAACACAAGTCTTGTCATGGTGATACCTTTAATGGGCCACTGGAAATAAATATATGGAGAGCTTTAGTGGCTTGCAATCCCTTAGTGACAAGATTTGTGTTACTGGTTTACAATAACTTGTCGCTATTAAAAGAACATTGCTATTCTGTTAGCCTATGTGGGGCATGTGTATTAAACAAACAGATCAATAAATGACGAAAAACAAGGAAAATTGCACTGGAAGAGAGTATTTCCTACGCCGTGGGCAAGCTGACTTACTATTACTATTACAAAAATAATAGTGTACCCCGTGCTGTAATACCAAGTCATGACAACTAGCTAGCTAGCAACTGAATATTTAGCACAGCTAGAAAATTACTTGGAACCCCCAAACATGCATTTTTTAGGAGAAAGGACACTCCTTTAAAAAATAAATAAATAAAAATTAAATGTACAGTTAGCCCAATTTTGTATAATGTGAAAGATGATGTTACGCAGAGTAAATAGATACGCAAAATGTCATGCTTCGAAATTGCGCACGCTCGTGGAATGACAAAAAACTACGATACCTTAAAATCTCCATAGGCGGTGCTTTAAAAAAAATAACAGTTACCAGGTTAGAGAAAATCTAGTGCTAGAATTATTGCTCTCGCTCTGGCAATCGTGGCGATACCTCACATGTGTAATTTGAACACCATTTACATATGTGGGTGTGACTTGCGTGTGCGTTTTCTTTGCTGCACAAGCTTAATTTTTTTTTCTAATATTGTTACTTAAAAAAAAAAAAATATCACTTTTATTGCTGTCACAAGGAATGTAAACATCCCTTGTGACAGTAATAGGAGGTGACAGGTACTCTTTATGGAGAGATCGGGGTCTAAAAGACCACAAATCCCTCCTTTGCACTTCATGGTATTCAGATCGCCAAAAACCGCGGCTCTGAATACTGTATTTTTTTTTTAACGGCGCCATTGGCAGCCGAGTAAACCGGAAGTGACGTCATGACTTTGCTTCCGTGTTTCCGGCTTCGTTACAGTCTTACTCTAGCCATTGGCTCCCACCACTGTCAATCACACCTGGTGCGGAAACAGAGCCGGCTCAGGAGCAAGCCCCTATGAGTGCCCCCATAGTAAGCGTCTTGCTATGGGGGCACTTGGTGGGGCAGAGAAGCCAGGAGCTCAAATGGGGGACCCGAGAAGAGGAGGATCAGGGTTGCTCTGTGCAAAACCAGAGTCAATCAGTGTAGTTCCTGATCAAGTTGCACCATGAAAAACAGTTAGGGCTCTTTCACGCCAGTTTTTTAGGTGGACCTGAACGGGCGTTCCGTGCTCCTCTATGGAGCCACGGATGTCAGCGGTGACACGCTCGTTGACATCCGACCCGCCAAAGTGTGATGGAGGAAAAATCTACTTTTCCATCCGTCTGGCAAATCAGATCGGGTGAACATGGACAGACTATAATATAACTGGGTTGTTGAAAAAAAAATGTCTGATAGTCCTTTAACCACTTCATTACTGGGCACTTAAACCCCCTTCGTGCCCAGACCAATTTTCAGCTTTCAGTGCTGACGCATTTTAAATGACAATTGCGCCGTCATACAACACTGTACCCAAATTATATTTTTATAATTTTTTCCCCACATATAGAGATTTCTTTTTTCTGCGAATTTTATTTTGTGCGCTATAAACAAACAAAAAACTTGGAGAAAAAAACACAATATTTTTTACTTTTTGTTATAATAATATCTCATTTAAAAAAAAAAATTTTTTTATTTTTCCTTGGTTTAGGCCGATACGTATTCTTCTACATATTTTTGTTAAAAAAAATCGCAATAAGCGTATATTGATTGGTTTGCGCAAAAGTTATAGCGGCTACAAAATAGGGGATAGATTTATTTTTTATTTTTTACTAGTAATGGCGGCGATCTGCAATTTTTTTTTGTTAGGCCTGTGATATTGAGGTGGACATATCGGACACTTTTGACACAAATTTGGGACCATTCACATTTATACAGCGGTCAGTGCTATAAAAGTGCACTAATTACTGTACAGTATAAATGTGACTGGCAGGGAAGGGGTTAACACTAGGGGGTGAGGAAGGGGTTAAATGTATTCCCTGGGTGTGTTCTAACTGTGTGGGGGGAGGGGACTGACTGGGGGAGGTGACCGATGCTGTGTCCCTATGTACAAGGGACACAGATCGGTCTCCTCTCTCCCTGACAGGACATGGAGCTCTGTGTTTACACACAGAGCTCCACGTCCCTGCTGTGTCACCGCCGATCGCGTGTACCCGGAGGACATCGCGGCCGCCAGGTACACGCATCGAATCCTCAGCGATGTGCCAACACAGTGTTTACCCGCTGCGCGCCCCCCAGCGGTACGCGCGGGTAATGCAACTAAAAGGACGTCCAAAGACGTCCACCCATCACTTGAGAGCCGTGCTGTGGACGTCTTTTTTCTATAGCACGGCTCTCTAGTGGTTAAAATGCAAATGTTATTTAAGTGGGTAAATTGTTATTGCACAGGTGTTTTGTCCCACCTACATCTAGTGTTGACCACTGCTACTTCTTTGTGATTGGATCCTCCCCTCTGATGTTCTCCCCTCCTGTTTAGTTCTTCCATGTTCCCTCCTGTGTTGGTACTTTGCAGAGACTGGGCTTACCAAAGTCATTGTCTTCCTACACTTCAGAAAATGTAAAAAGCATCCTCTGTACTGCAGTTAGCTACAGTAAAATTGAGTTGGATGAGAGTTAAACTGCCTGTGGATGGTGCCAAGTCAGCAGGCGGCTAATACTGTCTATACATATAGGTTTGTCAATGCATAAAGCTGCATTTGAACCAGAACATCAGACATACTTATGAAATCCTCATATTTGCCCCCTTATTTATCTATATGTACTTTGTCTTAGAATTGAGTTCAGAGCTGAGAGGGCAGCTAAAATCAGACTACAGGGCTTTCTTATTTCAAACTGGTCTGCTCAATAAGAAGCTGGGAGACCTTGCATGCATTCTTGACATTTAACATGGAAGCATTGCACTTTAGTGATGAAGAGTCAACCTGATTAAAGTGGAACTGATAAGGATACCCCCTGGCACAACTCCAGGGCATAACCCATTCTGCCTCTGATTCAAATTCATGACAAAAGTAAGCCTGTAGTCTATAGACAAAATTTCAGACCACAGACCTCCATGCCTTCCAGCCCACAAAGAGGCCGAACCTTTATTGGTCTCACAGCTTTATAGACAGAGTGACATAAGCAATCATCATTCATATGGGTACATCTGATTTGCTAATCCATATATGGTCTTCTCATTCAGACGCCATATTTGCTTCTTCGGAGGGAGGAGGGACGAGTAGCAGCTGATTAGAAGTGCAGTAGAGGGGGGGGGGTTTGAAACTTGTGTTTTCACTTAATCACTCCTGAAGGATTTTAATTCTATAATGACTTTTTCAAGGAAAATAATACTATTGTAATACACACATATATATATATATATATATATATATATACATATATATATATATATATATATATATATATATATATATATATATATATCAAGAAATAAAAGAAATACAACAATATAATAAAGGAAAGCAATATTTAAGTGGCTAGGAGAATAATAACATAAACACAAAATAATTATTTTATTAACTCCATCACAGAACTATGGGCATAATAATAAAAAAAAAACATCAATGATTCAGTCTGCCAAAAGCAATTACTCCAGAAAGTTTTGTTTTTCTGATTACCCCCTGTAACATTGTATTACTCGTTGATCCGGACAGTAACTCATCTATTTTTCATCTTTCTTTAATCGATTAAACCTAAGCAGCAAAGGGTTGCATAGATTGCAAAAATCCAGTTTGTTCAACCAATAGTAAAAAAGCAAATAGAAAACTTCCACATACACAATCCAACAGCCACAGTTGATCCGGAGGCAGGCAAAAAAAAAAAAAAACATGAAGCATGGTCCAGTTTGCTCCAACAAGAGAAAAAGAAGCTATCCTTATTCCTTAGGAGGTAATCGGATATTCCCTTGTCAACATTCTTTGGTGTACCTGGTATTACCTGTACACGTTAAGCACTTGCCAACCATATAACGTACATATATGTCAGCAAGGCGGCTCTTCAGCACTGGATCACATACTAGGCGTGGATAGGGGGCACACCGCCAATGTCCCGGCCATGCTGTGATTAGACACAGCAGATGCCGATCAATGGGTGCCGCCCAATGGATGACCACTGGCACTCGCCGATCATCCGGAAAATGCACAGGACAGTGTCCTGTCAGTGGGGAAGTGATGTAAAGCTGAAAAGAACTGGGGAATCTCTGTCCCACATTTGAAGGACCCACACTCTAAGACCCCTGATATTTCATAAAGCCCTGCAATAGAGCAGTTTTATAAAAAATAAAAAAAAAGAGAAAAAATACAATTCTAAAAAAGTTTACTCCTTTTTTTAACAAATTCTAAAAATGAATTTGATTTTTTTTTTATAATTTGTTCAATTGTGCTTAACTGATGAGAAGTCAACATTTGGATTGCTCTTCAGAGAGCATTTGACAGGTGGTAAGGAGGCATATTGCCTCCCCACCCCCTGCTTTAATTCCGCATTAGAGCACCGTAACTTTGCATGCAGTGGCGGGACACTTGCACAGCAGTACTATTCATTTTAGTGAAAATCTTATTTGATATTTTCAGATGGGGGGGTGGGGCTGTCAGGTAGGCTGTAAGGAGCCCCATGTTCTCTAACATTAGCCTTGCTGGTCTGATAAACAAGAGCTCAGACCTTCTCCCAACCTCTTCCCTCCTTTAAAGCCCCTTTGCTTCCTTTTCCCTCCCCTTTTGTTTTTTCTGAACGGCTCCATTTTGATGACTTATTTGTATATAAAAATGTTTTACAAGTATATCGAGATGCTTAAAGAACCTTATACAATATATGTGACTGTTGATGTGATTATGTAACTTGTATTTTGGTTTATATGGCTTTTGAAAAAGTTCAGTAAATATTGTAAAAAAAAAAAAAAAATATAACGCATTCATATGTAAGCTTGCACAGCTATAATATCTTTAGATATAATATTGAAATGGTGCATTGCATAGACGCGGTCATGGCATGTTCCCATACCTCTCAACCATCCCTGATTCACTGGGACTGTCCCAGAAATGTATCTGTGTCCCGGCAAACCAGGGCTGAGTCCCAGAATGCACGTGGCTTGTGCGAGACATCTTGGTTCAGGCACGCCGCAAGCTACACTCTGCATGGTCTTTCCCCCCCTATTGCCTGCCCTGCAAACCAACCTCACCACCACTTCTCCCATTCTCCGGGGCCCTGTTCCACCCCTCCCTGTCACCAGCGGCTGACCTGCCTGCAGTGTCACGGCTCTGTTCTACTTTATGGGCAGGGGCTCTGCAGCATCGCCAAGAATCGGTGTAACTGCACCGAGTCCTGGAGAGAATCATGGAGTGCGAGCAGCAGTGCAAGGAGGCTGGCCTCTGGGGCTATCTATGTGGGGAGGCCATCGTTATGAGCAAGCAGTGTGATGTCCCACCCTGTGATTTCTGCCACCTCCGCTGTCATCCGCCCTGGTAACCAACCGCTGGCCAAAGAACGCCTGCCCAGGAGACCCGGAGAAAGGGTGAGGGGGGAGCTGCACAGGGTGGAGGGAAGAGAGGGGGACAAGGAGGGGGCCACCATCAGAGGCACAAGGTGGGGGTTCTGAAGTTCAAAAATTGGGAGGTATGTGTTCCTTTCACATAAGTTTACTTAGGACTTTATTTACTGGAATGGACTTCTGTGTAAATTGTATTGGTTGTAGACCTCTTATTATCAGTAAGGTCTTCAAAAATGTGTCAGTTGAGGTAGAGCTGCCGCAAACTAGGTAGTAGCGGCTGTTGCTTGATATTTTGGGGGGGGGGGGGGGGCAAACAATGTTTGCATACAAATGCCTTGTTCTCATTGCATGTGGTAGAGCAGTCATGTGGGAATGAACAGGTTTGACATGGTTGCCAGATGGATTCATTATCTTTCGGGTCATCAGCAGTTGCAGTGGAAGTTAAATGTACGCTGGATATTTGTATTCACATTATTCATAAATCTATCTTAAATGTCTTAATTTCCTGCAGAAACAGACTCGATTAGCAAACCATCTGCAAGAATTGTAGTGCAGATGTGCACTGATTGTTACGGCAGTCTTCTGGCCTAATAAAAAAAAATATATATTTAAAAATGAGGGGCAGATAAGTCACTTTCTACTTAACTTGCAAAGGAGGAGCAGCAAAAAAAAGCTCCTCCATATCCAACATCCTCACCAACGCACACTTTGCCCACCTCCACTGCACCATTGAAATCACAGGAATCGCCAAAATCATTGAACGTTCTTGGCGCTACACTCACTATTGGCTGTAATTGGCTGGATTAGTAGTGGAATCTTGTAAAATAAACATCCTTAGATAGTATATACTATATGAACATACTGCAGCACTGGCAACCTGAGTAGTCAAGCCTCTTATGTTTTTGCTGCTATTACCTCTTTGCTGGTGGCACCGCCATGGCTAGGTCGCACTACTTGATCTTTCCCTTAAGAATATTTGGTTCCTTCCAGTCTAATTCAGATTCTCAAATGCGGACTACGTTCTCTTGCTTTAACAATGGTTAACTTTTGGAACATGCTACAAGTTCCACCCATTTTTAGGGTGGAATCTGTTCCCACTTCTGCAGCCGCTCCATGCTGCCCCTCTCCCTGTGACTTGTACTAACTGTCACTTTTTGAGAAGAGTTCTGTGAATGAATGAACTACAAGTACTGATATCATTTCTGGATGTCGGCTTGTAGTTCTCAATAAACTACCACATTACTATTTTTTTTTTTAAAGTGTATTTTTGTGCGTGAACTCGAGAGAGAGGAGCCAGACTGCAGGAGTTGGGAGTAGGCAGACCCTCCCCCCGGAGGCAATCGCCATCCTTCTCCATGCCCCTGGTGGCAATGGCGGGTGAGAGGGGGGGCCTCCCACTCACCCCGCCCTACCTGCTCCTCTTGGGAGCCCAACTGGGGCCCAACGGGACCCCAATGGGGCAGAGGGACTCCCCCCTATGAGGGAGTGAGGGGGCCTAGCCCACCCAGCCAGCCCCGTAGGTCCTTCGCCTCTCTTTATTTTAGGAGACCGCATGGCCAAAGTGCGTGTGTTTTAAACCAATTTCGTGTGTGTGCAAGTGTGGTGGTTTTTGTGTGTGGGGGGGGGGGGGGTTGGGCGAACTAAGCACAGGCGTACCTTGAATAGCACACCCACCGGGAGCCGGGCTGAGACCACCAAACTCAATTCACATGTAGCCGAGACCGGAATCCGAACCCTTGGCTGCAGAGGTGAACGGCTTGTCAGCACAGTCCCAATCACATTGAGCCACCACAGCTCCCTACCACAGTACTATTGAGAGCTGTGGTAGTTTATTGAGTCTTACCTGAAGTTTGAAACTGCCTGTCCATACGATGTACGGGCACAAAGCTCATACTGACCAGAGTCTGCAAGACATCTGCATGGCATCAGCATTCTGCTGATCACTGGTGCAATGATTTTCAGGCTCCTAAATTTTTTTTATTAATTTTTAGATATTTTTTTATATAAGATAATATACTGCGCAAACCAAAAATAAACTAGTGTAAGCAGCCAGCACTACAATCAGACAGAATTGCTAATTTACAAGTTCTGTTGGAGATTTACTATCACTTATTGTCTGGTAAAACCAATGTCAATTGGACAGGAAGTGAGGGAAAATCTTTAATCTGCTTCCTGAAAGACAGTAGAGATAAGACTATAAACCTGTAGTACAGTATATGTTCAGCCATATGGCAAGTAGTTGTCGGGTTCAGAGCTTGTAGTTGGCTGTAAATTGATCCTCACTAGCTTATTCTACTGATGGGTCCCTTCTGCTCCCTTAGCATTGCTTTTCTTTGTTGGATATCTTGGCTCTTGCTTTTTAGACTTGTTGCTCTTCAGCTGCGAGTTATGAAGCTGCCACCACCCCCAAGGTTGCCCTCCTGGGTCCACACATCAGGGGGGTACAGGCAGTACACCTGTAAGGGGCCCGGAGGTCCCCAGCAGCCCAGGCGGCAACCCCCCCCCCATTTTTTTTATTTTTATTAAAGAGCCCGGAGGTCCCCGGATGGCAGCCCACTTTTTTTTTTAATAAAAAAAATACATTTTTATTTTTTATATATTTTTTTTATTTCTTTATTTTTTATTTTGATTAAATGGCCCCGGATGACTACCCCCCCCTTTTTTTTTATATTTTTTTTTTGTAAGGGGCCCAGAGGGCAACCCCCCCAATTCGTAACACCCCCTCTCCCCGCTTCTCAATTCACGCCCCCGCTTCTCAATTTTCTCAATTAGCGGCAGCACCCCCACGTCTCAATTCACGGCAGCCCCCCGCTTCTCAATTTGAGGCGGCAGCAGCCCCCCCATAACGGTTCTCTGCCCCAGGGGGCCCATGCCTAAAGCTGTGTAAGGGGCCCCATAATTCCTGATCATGGCCCTGGGTCCACACATGTGCACCAGCATGTTTGTTATCTTTGTTGTGGCCGAGTACATCCAAATGTATTTTGTATACCATACTGCCATACTGTAGGTATTTGTAAGTGGCCCAAATAGATGGGCTTCTGGGTTAAAGGCAACTTGTCTTACCCTCATCTAATGTTGTCTGTGTGTAGAATGTGTTGGCTTGTAGGTGCAATTTCTTGCAACTTCTTGGATTCAATACCCGTTGCTGACCTTGCTTGTCCCTTTCTTATACTCTACCTTCCCTTTGCGTATGGGGGGGAATCAGAGGTGGACTGACAACCCATGGGGCCCCCTTACAGGGGGGGGCTAGAGGAGGGGGGGGGCAAATAAAGGATTTTCAAACCCGACAGATGGCCAACCCTGACGGGCCAGGAGGCAGTGCATGAGGCAGGGCAGGCTAAAATCTCAGGATTTTCACATCAAAAGCATGTCGGTTTAAGACATAGCAGGGACAGATGTAAAAAAAACACTGATTTTTACATACTGTCCCTGGTTTTATTGAGTCTGGCAACCCTGATGGGGCCCCCTAGTGGCATGGGGCCCTTGGGCAGTGCCCGAAACTCCCAATGGTCAGTCCGCCCCTGGGGGGAATAGTGGTATAGAATATCCAAGTCTAGAGATCGAAGTCTAAACAGTGCTCTCTTCAGAAGACAGCAGGAGGGTTCCTGGTTTTAGAGGCTGCACTGCGCTCTCTAGCCTTTTATTTTATAGAATTATCCACAAAACAAGCCACCAACAGCCATGCAGATCAACACATGCATTCTCTGTATTCAAATTAAGTTTTGACATTTTTCAAATCAGTTTGTGTTAAAGGATTTTTTGAATGTGTAATTCTCTTTATAATGCTATCTTGTGGTTTTACAAGTTCATTCTTGTTTTTCATTTTTTTTTCATTGCGGAATCATTAGCACCACATTCATAAGATGCTGATTCCCTGGCTGAGTGATCTTAATGAAGTATCGTATACAGTTTTGCGTCATTGTAGATACAGGCAGGAACATTCAGTTAAAATTAATGATGAAAACGACACATTCTTTTCAATCTTGCTAACCTTTTGTACCTGTTTATTGTAATACCATACTCAAAACCTGATGTGCGTACTTGTATAGTATACAGTAGGTGACTGGGATATTGTGTCAATCTCGCTCCCTTTCTCGGCGAGATTGACCACCTACGAGCCCCATCGCGGGAGCCAGCGCCGAGCTGGCTTGCCGCGATGGAGAGCGAGCGCGTCATAGAAGCGACGGGGATCCGACGCGGATTCCCGCCAATTCTACACGTGGGCGGAGTTATGAATCCTGAAGGAGAAATCCCCGCCGGATTTTTAAAGAAAAATCCGGCATGGGTTCCCCCCTCAGGAGCATAACGGGCCCTTAGGTCGGTTACGGGTTGTAAGGAGACCCCCTACGCCGAAAAAACGGCGTGGGGGTCCCCCCACAATCCATAACAGACCCGTATCCAAAGCACGCCGGCCGGCCGGTCAGGAAGGGAGTGGGGGCGAGCGAGCGCCCCCCCCCTCCTGAGCCGTACCGGGCAGCATGCCCTCAACATGGGGGGGTCAGGTGCTCTGGGGTAGGGGGCGCACTGCGGCCCCCCACCCCAGAGCACCCTGTCCCCATGTTGATGAGGACAGGGCCCCTTCCCGACAACCCTGGCCGTTGGTTGTCGGGGTATGCGGGCGGGAGGCTTATCGGAATCTGGAAGCCCCCTTTAATAAGGGGGCCCCCAGATACCGGCCCCCCACCCTAAGTGAATGAGTATGGGGTACATTGTACCCCTACCCATTCACCTGCAAAACAAAAGTTTAAACACAAATAAACCACACAGTGTATTGAAATATTTTATTAGTTGGCCGCCGGGGGGGGTGTGTATGATCGCTTTTAGAAAAGCGCCCCCCTCCGGCGGGCTTCTGTGGGGGGGGGTGGGTGCCGCCGTCTGGTTCTTTTCCGCCGCCGGGGGGGGCGCTTTGATAAAAGCGCCCACCACCCGGCGGGCTTCTTTCGACGTCTTCGGCGGCTGGGGGGTCTTCTCCCACTCTCCGGGGTCTTCTCCCGCTCTCCGGGGTCTTCTCCGCTCTCCGGGGGTCTTCTCGCTGTCCGGGGGTCTTCTTCTTCTTCAGGACTCGCCGCCGCTATCTTCGTGTGTTAGCTCAATTACTAGCGGCGGCGGTCCCCTCTTCTGCGACGTCGGCGTCTTCTTCTTCTTCTTCTCCTTCTTCTGCTGTCCAGATGTTGACGCGACGCTTCCTCCCGCTGTTATGCCCGGCGCGCGGCTCGCAGCGAAATATATAGGCCTGTCTTGTGACGTCGCAGTCCCATCATGCTCCGGTAGGTATCACGTGGTACCTACCGGAGCATGATGGGACTGCGACGTCACAAGACAGGCCTATATATTTCGCTCGCTGAGCCGCGCGCCGGGCATAACAGCGGGAGGAAGCGTCGCGTCAACATCTGGACAGCAGAAGAAGGAGAAGAAGAAGAAGAAGACGCCGACGTCGCAGAAGAGGGGACCGCCGCCGCTAGTAATTGAGCTAACACACGAAGATAGCGGCGGCGAGTCCTGAAGAAAGAAGAAGACCCCCGGAGAGCGGAGAAGACCCCGGAGAGAGAAGACCCCGGAGAGCGGGAGAAGACCCCGGAGAGTGGGAGAAGACCCCCCAGCCGCCGAAGACGTCGAAAGAAGCCCGCCGGGTGGTGGGCGCTTTTATCAAAGCGCCCCCCCCCGGCGGCGGAAAAGAACCAGACGGCGGCACCCACCCCCCCCCACAGAAGCCCGCCGGAGGGGGGCGCTTTTCTAAAAGCGATCATACACACCCCCCCCCGGCGGCCAACTAATAAAATATTTCAATACACTGTGTGGTTTATTTGTGTTTAAACTTTTGTTTTGCAGGTGAATGGGTAGGGGTACAATGTACCCCATACTCATTCACTTAGGGTGGGGGGCCGGTATCTGGGGGCCCCCTTATTAAAGGGGGCTTCCAGATTCCGATAAGCCTCCGCCCCGCCCGCATACCCGACAACCAACGGCCAGGGTTGTCGGGAAGGGGCCCTGTCCTCATCAACATGGGGACAGGGTGCTCTGGGGTGGGGGGCCGCAGTGCGCCCCCTACCCCAGAGCACCTGACCCCCCCATGTTGAGGGCATGCTGCCCGGTACGGCTCAGGAGGGGGGGGGGCGCTCGCTCGCCCCCACTCCCTTCCTGACCGGCCCGGCCGGCGTGCTTTGGATACGGGTCTGTTATGGATTGTGGGGGGACCCCCACGCCGTTTTTTCGGCGTAGGGGGTCTCCTTACAACCCGTAACCGACCTAAGGGCCCGTTATGCTCCTGAGGGGGGAACCCATGCCGGATTTTTCTTTAAAAATCCGGCGGGGATTTCTCCTTCAGGATTCATAACTCCGCCCACGTGTAGAATTGGCGGGAATCCGCGTCGGATCCCCGTCGCTTCTATGACGCGCTCGCTGGAATGTACTTTTACTATTCCAGCGAGTGCGAGATGTCGGCAGCCTGTCGCCGAGATTCAGCGCGATGCTGGCGTGCTGAAAACACATTCTCGGCGGCAGGCACTGTATACAGCGCATTGAAAAATAATTCATACCCCTTGATATTTTCCACGTTTTGTCATGTTACAACCAAAAACATAATTGTATTTTGTTGGGATTTTATGTGATAGACCAACACAAAGTGGCACATAATTGTGAAATAGAAGGAAGATGTTAAATGTTTTTCCAAATTGTTTGCAAATAAATATCTGAAAAGTGTGGCGTGCATTTCTTACACCTTCAAATTTATAGTCTCGTCTCATCTTTTCTGTTACTGAGATTTGTGCAGGGTGTCTAAGAAAGTGTCTAATGGGCACAAAAGTTACACTATATTAGGAGAAGTCTTAAGCCTCGTACACACGGGCAAGAATATCATACGTTGTTTTTCCTGACGAGATTCTTGGCAAGAATCTATTGCCGCCCGAGTGTACACGCACTCATTTCAAAAGAACTGTGGTTCTTTTGAAAGGCAAGAACACGTTGACTTCATCGCGTGCGACGAGCATGCGCTCGTCACATTCAATGCCGTCGTCGCCATCTTGCTTCACCCTACCTAGGCCGTGGAAGCTACCTCGCATGCATCAGTCATTTCGAACATGTGCGAGTTTCCACGGCAACAGCTAAGTATACAGACGCTCAGGTTTCTCGTCGGTAAACAAGCTCAAACCCTGGAAAACAACCCCACACTATAATCTCCCCCCCTCCACCAAATGATTTGGACTAGTGCACAAAGCAAGATCCATAAAGACATGGAGGAACGTGACTGGCCTGCATCTTTGGGATGAATAATGCCGCGTACACACGATCACTTGATGAAAAAAAACGACGTTTTATGTGACGAAACAAAACAACGTTTTTTCAAACTTCATTTTCCAAAACAACGTTGCCTACACACCATCGTTTTTCCAAAATGCTCTAGCAAAGCACGGTGACGTACACCACGTTCGACAGCACTCTGTTCCATTGAAGCTCCGTCTCATAACTTGCTTCTGAGCATGCGCGGCTTTAAAAATGTCGTTTTCAACGTCGTTTTGCCCACACACCATCACTTTTTATGACACAAAAAATGACATTTTGAAAAACGACACCAAAAATTCAAGCATGTTCAAATTTATTTTTGGTCGCTTTTTTTAAGACATAAAACGACGTTTTGCCCACACACGATCATTTTAACCACTTAAGGACCGCCTACTGCACATTTACGTCGGCAGAATGGCACGGCTGGGCACATCAACATATATATACGTTGGTTTCTAGTACCCAGCCGTGGGTCACGGGCACGCACCCACGGCGCGCTTCCGTGACCCGGTCCGAAGCTCCGCTGGAGTGCGGCGATCGGTCCCCGGAGCTGAAGAACGGGGAGGGCCGTGTGTAAACACGGCTTCCCCATGCTTCACTGTGGCGGCAGCATCGATCGCGTTATCCCTGTTATAGGGGGGACGTGATCGATGATGTCACACCTACAGCCACACCCCCCTACAGTTGTAAACGCACACAGGGAACACTCAAATCCTACAGCGCCCCCTTGTGGTTAACTCCCAAACTGCAACTGTCATTTTCACAGTAAACAATGCAATTTAAATGCATTTTTTGCTGTGAAAATGACGATTGTCCCAAAAATGTGTCAAAATTGTCCGAAGTGTCCGCCATAATGTCGCAGTCACGAAAAAAATCGCTGATCGCGCTATTAGTAGTAAAAAAAAAAAAAATTAATAAAAATGCAATAAAACTATCCCTTATTTTGCAAAAACCAACCGATAAACGCTTATTGCAATTTTTTTTTACCAAAAATAGGTAGAAGAATACGTATCGACCTAAACTGAGGGAAAAAAAATTATATATATTTTTGGGGATATTTATTATAGCAAAAAGTAAAAAATATTGCATTTTTTTCAAAATGTGGCTCTATTTTTGTTTATAGCGCAAAAAATAGAAACCGCAGAGGTGATCAAATACCACCAAAAGAAAGCTCTATTTGTGGGGAAAAAAGGACGCCAATTTTGTTTGGGAGCCACGTCGCACGACTGCGCAATTGTCAATTAAAAACGACGCAGTGCCGAATCGCAAAAAGGGGCAAGGTCAATTAGCAGCATTTTGGTCCGGGTCTTAAGTGGTTAAATGACGTTTTTGAAAACTTCGTTTTTTTTTTCATCACAAAAAGTGATCGTGTGTACGCGGCATGAGAGAGGAGACTGAGAGCCAGACCTTGCCATACACATCAGTGCCTGACCTCACGCTCTTCTGGAAGAATGGTCAAATATTCCCATAGACACCCTCCTAAACCTTGTGGACGGCCTTCCAAAAAGAGTTAAAGCTGTTTTAGCTGCAAAGGGTAGGCCAACTCAATATTGAACCCTACAGACTAAGGGCCAGATTCAGAAAGAATCTACGCCGACATATCTCCTGATGTTTTTTAATCTACTTCTATATCAATATTTCTTTGGCTGTAGTTCTGCTTAAAAGCCAATGACAGGGAACACATTTGCGGAACCTGACAACTGACTTTTTAGTACTGCATACAAATCCAATGCCGACGATATATAAATTATTGAAGATGAAAGTCTGCACTGCAGCCAGGAAACTACTGTCTTTATCTTATATTGGCTTAAAGCTGAGTCTGTTCCAGCGGGTTTTCTTACTGTTGGGTTGGTTCTGAGTGGCGTTTCTTGCTATCCTGGTGTCGGTTCCTAACTCGGGCTGCAGCTGCTCACCATTCCTCTAAGAATGAGGTCAGTGGCAAAGCTTCTGTAACACTTGTGTGGGCTGAGCTTCCCAGATTAATTAAATGACCTGTACTCTGATAGTGGCAGTGGTCTAATTAATCCTTTTACTGTTCATCAAACAGATGAGATGATAAAATATATCACATCTACAACAGAGGGAACACGACAGTATTAGTGATTGGGGGGGAATCACACCATACACATTTACATAACTGTGCTACTGAAAAATAGAAGGGGTCGGAAAATGCACAATTTGGATTGCTTCTCTTTGTGCTCTAGAGTTTTTTGGGAGTAAAATGTTTGGAGGACATTGCAATGTAGCACTGAAAGCGGTTCGGGGAACATGATATCTTTTCGTCTATTGCGCTCGCCCTGCTTTGTCTGCTTTTCACTTCGAAATTGTTTATTGTTGGTTGGATTCTGTTTCATTTTTTTCTCCTCAACTATAGACGTTATTCTTTTTTTCTCATGTTTCTCATGTGGGCTGTAAAACCTGAGGCCATTTTTTTTTGTACTCTTTCTATTCGTTAACCACTTCAATACCGGGCACTTTCACCGCCTTCCTGCCCGGGCCAATGTTCAGCCTTAAGCGCTGTTGCACTTGGAATGGTAATTGGGTGGCCATGCAACGCAGTACCCAAACAATTTCTTTACCATTTTTTTGAGACAGTTTTATTTTGGTGGTATTTAACTACTTCCATACCAGGCACTTGCGCCCCCTCCTGCCCAAGCCATTTTTTAACTTTCAGCGCTGTCGCATTTTGAATGACAATTGCGCGGTCATGCTACTTTGTACCCAAACTTTTTTTTTTATAATTTTGTTCCCACAAATAGAGATTTCTTTTGGTGGTATTTGATCACCTCTGTGATTTTTTATTTTTTGCGCAACAACTACAAAAAGATGGAAAATTGTCAAAAAAAATTGGTTTTTATTTTTTTCTGTTATTTTTTTGTAAATAAGTAAGTTTTCTTCTTCAATTACGGGCACTGATGAGGCGTTACTGAAAAGGTGGCACTGAAAAGGTGGCACTGATGGGCACCGATGAGGTGGCACTGATGGGCACTGATGGGCACTGATAGGCGGCACTGATGGCCACTCATAGGCAGCACTGATGGCCACTCATAGGCAGCACTGATGGGCACTCATAGGCAGCACTGGTGGGCACTCATAGGCGGCACTGGTGGGCACTCATAGGCAGCACTGACGGGCACTCATGGGCGGCACTGATGGGCACTTATGGGTGGCACTGATAGGTGGCACAGATGGGCACTGGGCATGGATTGGCACTGAGAGGTGGCACTGATGTACACAGAGGGGTGGCACTGATGGCATTTATGGGCATCATTTGTTTTATATTTTTGCCAGTTAGTGCCCATGTTGCCAGTCAGTGCCCATTTGTGGACACTGATTGGCATCTATTGTGAATATTTTTTAACATGTGGATAGCCATGGGGTACATACCTGGCCATCCACATGTTGCCCCCTTCCCTGGTGGTCCAGTATGGGCATCCGCGGGGGGGGGGGGGCTACGCTGATAAACAATCAGCGTATACCCCCCTCCTGTCAGGAGAGCCGCCGATCGGCTCTCTACTCACGTATTCGCTTATTTTTTTCTAAACAAATGTAAAACGACTGAAATCTTGGCATTTTTTTTTTCTTTGTTCCTGTTATAAAATTTTGTAAATTGATGTTTTCTCCTTCACAGGTGAAGCTTAACTAATGGGCAATGATGAGGTGGCACTGATAAATGGCACTGATAAGGTGGCACTGATGGGCACAAATAGCTGACACTGATGGGTGGCACTGATGGGCAGCCTTTATAGGCGCTGATGGGCAGCCTTTGTAGGCACTGATAGGTAGCAATGGGTATTGATGGGGGGCAATGATGGTCTTCACTGATGGGTGGCACTGGGCAGTCTTTATAGGCATTGATAGGCGGCACTGGCGGGCACTGGTGGGCATCACTGGGCACTGGTGATGTTCCGTGCAGATTCCCTATGTCAGGAGAGCTGCTTATTGGCTCTCCTCTACTCACAGGGTGTCAGAGTGAACAAAGGAATGCTGATAACCGGCACTTCATGGTTACACTGCTATCAGCTGTGATTGGACACAACTGATCACATGATAAAGAGCCCATGTCATAGGCATAAGCTCTTTACCGTGATTGGAGATGCAGTGTTTCTGAGCGACACACCGCACTACCAATCGCCACGTGTGAGAGGCTTGATCTGAAGGTCATATAGCGTACAGTCAGAACATGAGAGCCACCGGCTATCATTTTCCTATTAGTGGGGTGGGAAGTGGTTAAAGGGGTTGTAAAGGTATTTTTTTCCCTAAATAGCTTCCTTTACCTTAGTGCAGTCCTCCTTCACTTACCTCATCCTTCCATTTTGCTTTTAAATGTCCTTATTTCTTCTGAGAAATCCTCACTTCCTGTTCTTCTGTCTGTAACTCCACACAGTAATGCAAGGCTTTCTCCCTGGTGTGGAGTGTCGTGCTCGCCACCTCCTTTGGACTACGGGAGAGTCAGGACGCTCTCTACATTTCAGATAGAGAAAGGAGCTGTGTGTTAGTGGGCTTCCTGACTCTCCTGCCGATAACAAACCTAAAACCTCATAAAATGTGTGTCGCACAATTTCCACAATCCAAATCCTCAAAATGATCTGGCATTTTGGAGGAGAAGTCTGTTTATCACACAATGTTTTATGCTGATTTATGAAACGCTGATAACAATGTTGGAATTATTACTTTGTAAGCACATCTTTTCTGCATAGGATTGGGACTTTTATTTTAGAATGCGGTATAATCCGTTTTGAGGATTTGGATTGTGGACATTGTATGACACACATTTTATGAGGTTTTATATTTCAGATTTGCTATTGTAATATTCTATTCAATCTGTGCACATATACAGTATGTACCACATATATTTTTGTTTATCAAGTGTTGTGAGTGGAGTGAGATCAGTTTTTGGTGTCATCTAGCAACCTATAATTGGTTAAGGAAAAAAAGTGGGTGCACAGATGTCAGTATGCACTTTACTTGCATTAAAGGGTTTGTAAAGGAATTTTTTTTTTATCTTAATAGCTTCCTTTACCTTAATGCAGTGCTTTTTTCATGTTCTCATTGTTCGTTTTTGCTCTCAAGTTGCTGTAATTCTTCTCTGATCTCCACACTTCCTGTTTGTCTGTTTCCTGATGACCACAGTACTGGGAGCTTTCTCCATGTGGTCACAAATCAAGGAGGTGTGATTACTGTGTGTCTAGTTTCTAGTTTCGTTTTCCAAACCATCACTGCTCTATGCCTCTGTATGCTCTGTATAGCACAGAGGCAGGAAATAACATGCAAAAGCGAAACTAGATGCAAAAACGAAACTAGAAACTACAGGTACATTATATGATTGATTTTTATCTATTTTTAATAGTTTTTTAAATGAATCAGTCAACTATTATGTCTCTATACCCTGTAAACTGTCATTTCAGCAAAAAAAAAACAACAACTCCTTTAAAGCATTATGGAAGTCTTGTTTTCTACTTAAAAAAGAAAATACAAACATGCTATACTTACGTGCTCTGTATAATGGTTTGGCACAGAGCAGCCCAGAACCCCCTCTTGGTTCCCTCGCTGGCACTCCTAGCCCCTCTCTTCTGCCAGGTGTCCCCACAGCAAGCAGCTTGCTATGGGGGCACCCGAGCCGAGCCACGGCTTTGTGTGTCCATGCACATACGAAGCCATGGCTTGGCCCTGCCCCCCTCCATCTCCTAATTGGCTCACTGGCTGTGATTGACAACAAGGGGAGCCAATGTCTCTCACTAATGCCAAAAAACAATCAGGCGTGCGAGTCCCCTGGGAGGCGAGGCTCTCCTGGACATTGCTGGATGGAGAGGGGGATCAGGTAAGTATTAGTGGGGTTGCTGCACACAGAAGCCTTCTACCTTTACAACCACTTTAAGGATCCTGCAAACTTAAACATGCGTTAAACCTAAAACTAAAAATGTAATATATTACAGCTTACCAATTATTTAGTTGAGATGGCTGCATTGGTTTTCTTTTCTTTGGCTTTTCCCCTCTGTTTTCACCTGGTGATCTGGCCAGTTAGGCCCCTTTTGCACAGGCATTCCATCTGTCTGTTCTTCATCCGTTTTGTTCTTTATCCGTCTATTGACAGATGAAAAACAAACAGCAATTTATTTCTATGGACAGGATGCAAACTTAGTTTTTGCATGCACTCTATCTACCTGGCTGTGAGGAGGGGAGAGATCTACCTTGTAACTACAGGTGCATTTCAAATCTAGGTCTGGTGAGTGCCCATTTCAGAAGTTGGTGACGGTGGCGCGTTTTGGTGGAGCAGCAGTCACATATTTATTTTTTCACAATAAGGAGCACTATTATTTTGGACTTTCATTGGATTTCCTTTATAGTATTGGACTTGCTTTGGAAGATTATATTGTATTTGCTTTTCACTCACATTTTTACATTAATTTAGTAATATATAATTTTATATATATTATATTTTATTTACACGGGGCATTTGGCTTATAGTACTATGGACTTGTTTTTTTGCATAATTTTATTGGGTTTACTATCACTGAAAATAAGATTGTAGGATTGGCGCAGTAACACATTTGTTCACTTTTATTTTCTACATTCATTTTGAGGTGTACACAGTACTGCAGCAGATCTTTGGCACATAACAAATTCAAATTTTTTGCGCCGGTGACATACCACATATCTAGAAAATGGTTAAAACTTTTTTTATTTTGCTGTCTGTGTCCCATTGGGGAAATTTTTCTTGACTTAATTTCTCAAGACACGGCAGGAAGTGAGTGGAGATCTCTCAAAAGTAAGAGATACTGGTACTTTCCTAGACCAATGTGGACCCATTAGAAGGCTTCCCCTGTTTCCTGATGACAACATAAAATTTGGAATTTCCAATCACTTTCAGTCCTGGTGGCATTGACTACCAGGACAAATAGCGATAAAAACTGAGGACATGTTCCCTATGAACCCAATTCCCTTCCTGAATAAATTTTCGAAAGTTATTTGTGTCTAAATTCTAGACACATTTTGGGGAAAAGGCTGTTTGATTCTGTCTTCTCTGATCCTCCAATTCATCATAGGATAGTCAGAGTAGAGTGAAAACACCTCCTATAAGCATTAACCAGACACTGATAGAAGTCATAAGACTGCTATATACTGCCGATGAGAAAAGATATTTAGAAGTTTATATTTACTAAAATAATTGCATTTCCATGTTTTGTGTACTGTGGGAGACCAGATATAGTGAATGCAGGGCCCTGGGTTTAGTAACACTTTAACCACTTAAGGACCGCCTCCTGCACATATACGTCGGCAGAATGGCACGGCTTGGCACATGCCTGTACAGGTATGTCCTGTGCTAGTACCCAGCCGTGGGTCGCAGACACGCGCCCGCGGCATGCTCCCGCGACCCGGTCCGAAGCTCCGGGACCGCGGGACTCGCGGACCCGATCGCCGCTGGGGTACGGTGATCGGTCCCCAGATGCTTCCCCGTTCTTCACTGTGGCGGCGTCATCGATCGCGTGATCCCTTTTATATGGATACACAATCGATGACGTCACACCTACAGCCACACCCCCTTACAGTTGTAAACACACATTAGGTCACACATAACTCCTTCAGCGCCCCCTTGTGGTTAACTCCCAAACTGCAAAGTCATTTTCACAATAAACAATGCATTTTAAATGCATTTTTTGCTGTGAAAATGACAATTGTCCCAAAAATGTGTCAAAATTGTCCGAAGTGTCCACCATAATGTTGCAGTCATGAAAAAAATCGCTAATCGCCGCCATTAGTAGTAAAAAAAATAAAAAAATAATAAAAATGCAATAAAACTATCCCCTATTTTGTAAACGCTATAAATTTTGCGCAAACCAACCGATAAACGCTTATTGCGATTTTTTTTTTTACCAAACATAGGTAGACGAATACGTATCGGCCCAAACTGGGGAAATTTTTTTTTTATATATTTTTGGGGGATATTTATTACAGTAAAAAATATTGCTCTTTTTTCAAAATGTCGCTCTATTTTTGTTTATAGTGCAAAAAATAAAAGGTGATCAAATACCACCAAAAGAAAGCTCTATTTGTGGGGAAAAAAGTATGCCAATTTTGTTTGGGAGCCACGTCGCACGACCACGCAATGTCTGTTAAATCGTGCTGAATCGCAAAACCTGGCCGGGTCCTTAGCTGACTAAAGGTCCAGGTCTTAAGTGGTTAAAGTGTACATCTGAAAGCTTTTCTGCCTGTAAAATGAAGAAAAAAAAAACATAAACAGTTGAAATGAAAACCATTTACAAAGCCTTTTAAAAGACATTTTAGTTATCTGTTCTGAGCGGCCCAGTCAGATAAATTTCCGAAACAGCAAATGAATTATTAAGACCATTTGTAAGCGCTTAATGTGCATGGAAATATTTGGATGGCTGTTATTCCCAATACTCTGGCTATTTATTTTGCCCAAAGAGTTTGCAAAGGACAGCTTTCGAGCTTTGTCAGATGGGTTCCTTTCTAAGACACTAAAAGCCGTTGAAGCAGTTTTATGATAGCAAACTTATTTTGTGTGAAACAGAGTTTAATACACATTGGCAATCTAGACCTGACTAATAGAATGATTTATGTCTTTTCCATTTTCAGATTTATGTGGCTGTGCTAAATCTGGACTTCAGATAGATACAAAAGATGCAATTTAATGCAGTGAATAAATATGAAATATATATATATTTTTTATGCGACTAGTACTTGAGTTTGACTTGATATTAGCCTTTTTCAGATTTCTATACATCAGCACTGAGACCAGAGAGGGAGGGGCAGCACTTGGGGCAAACGGGTACCCTGCATGCAAATGTGCTGAAAAAGAATATTCATAGGAGTGGCTGTACTTACAATCTGCCATTGGCTGAGAACGCTGATTGAGAGTCCATCAGCTGCTGGTTTTCTAGCATGCTCCTTTGACAGAAGCTGGCCAAAATATCGGTTTCTGTTGGACCGGCTGCCATACATACGGGCCAAATGTGTTAAATCGAACCAGCCGATGTCGCCCAACATTCCGCCCTTGTGTACTAAAGTTTAAGGCCTCGTACACACGAGGCAGTTCATTTGTTCAAATCGGTCGGACCGACCGATTTGAACAAATCTGTTTGCTAGGATTTTGGTTTGCTCGCGTGTACACACGAGCAAACCAAAATCCCCGCCAGCAGATGGCGCGCTGACGTGTCGGTGACGTGGCGGTGACGTTGACGCTGACGCCGCCACGTCACCGCACCAGGAAGTAAAACACTTCCGTGCATGCGCCGAATCCATTCGGCGCCGGTGCGAAACGACATGTCTGCTGGTAAGTGTACTAACCAGCAGACATGTCGGGCGGACGGATTCCCACCCGATAGATTTCAAAGCATGCTTTGAAATCTGTCGGGTGGCCAAATCCGTCGGCTCGCCCGTACACACGATCGAATCTGTCTGCTGGGACGGTCTAGCAGACTGTTTCCAGCAGACAGATTTGATCGTGTGTACGAGGCCTAAAGCAACAATTCTCAACAAGGCCTCCTGGATGGAGAGAAAAGAAGCCTCAAGGGTTTATGCAGCAGAGGCACCCTTGGTCATGGAAGGATCAAAGTCCTCAGAAGTATTGAGTGGACATCTACTGGTAACACCAAAGACACGTTTCGTGGTTAATACATCACTTCATCAGTTTATACAATGTTTTACAGGGGTTCAATGCTTCCCCGGTGTCTGTGTCACTGGGTTTTACTCTTAAGCCACATGCCAAGTTGGAAGCTTGTGTTTCCCATTCATTTTGGTTGCTTACAAGATGTATGTACGTTTCATCTTTTTCAAATCTTCACTTCTAAAAATCTGTATGTTTACTACATTATAATGTCTCTCGTCTCTCCTCTTTTTTTTTCCTGGCAAAAGTTTTTTTTTTTATTGCCACAGCCCCTACAGAGGCCTGCTACCCTACATATATCATTCTCAACCAGGGTCCCTACATAGCTTGCTAGGGTTTTTTTTTGAGCTGTGACGAACTTCCATTTGATGGTGCCTTCAATAGTTACAGGGCCAGCATAATTTGGCAAAGCCAGTAGCATGACAGCAATTATCATTAAAGCCAGGGGTGCCCAACCTTTTGAAGAGCGAGGGCCACTTAAGCGAATTGGTAACTGGTCGCAGGCAACAAGGATGACTGGTCCATGGACACAGCCCACTCTACTCTATGGGCCCTCTGATCCAATACGATTCGCCTAGATGGAAGAGGGCAGATCCCTTTCAATTTTTTTTTTTAGGTAGGTGGGTGTAAACACACAAGTCTGTTTACATCTGCTGCTCCATAGAGGTGAATATTAAGTCCGACCGATCATGTGAAAGGGGCCTAAGGCTGCTTTCACACTGATGCACTGCGATTTGCCCAAATGGCGGGTGCAGTGCAGTGCGCCTGTGGATTTTCTGCGGATTAGCTGCACTTTGCGGTCAATTTCTATTATCTACTGCAGGTGTGGCACACTTTCTGAAAGCGCAACAAACCCGCAGGTAATAACAGTAGTCTATGGCTCAGTGCTTGTTTCCTCTACCAGCAGCTTCATTCACAAAACTGCTGCTCTGGGATGGCGGGTCGGTTACTTGTGATTTGAGCTTGCCAACCTGACATCCTAGAGCAGGAGGACAAGGGCCACATCAGAGGGCTCAGCAGGCCACATGTGGCTCCCGGGCCACTGGTTGGGCACCCTGGATTTAAGCTGTCCTTAAAGGCTGGTATACACTGACCAAATATTGGCTGGTTCAACCGAAACTGGCCAACATTGGGCCAGTATGTACAGCATATATATATATATATATATATATATATAAGTATTATTATTATTATTATTAAAGGGCCCAGAGGTCTCCAGGGCCCCCGGATGGCAACCCCCCTTTTTTTTAATATAAAATTTACATTTTCTTTATATTTTTTATAAATGTTTATTTTTTTATTTATGTTTTATTAACCACTTTAGCCCCGGACCATATTGCTGTCCAAAGACCAGAGCACTTTTTGTGATTCGGCACTGCGTCGCTTTAACTGACAATTGCGCGGTCGTGCAACGTGGCTCCCAAACAAAATTGGCGTCCTTTTTTTCCCACAAATAGAGCTTTCTTTTGGTGGTATTTGATCATCTCTGCGGTTTTTATTTTTTGCGCTATAAACAAAAATAGAGCGACTATTTTGAAAAAAATGCAATATTTTTTACATTTTGCTATTATAAATATCACCAAAAAAGATATAAAAAAAACTTTTTTTTTCCTCAGTTTAGGCCGATACGTATTCTTCTACATATTTTTCGTAAAAAAAAATCGCAATTAGCGTTTATTGATTGGTTTGCGCAAAATTTATAGCGTTTACAAAAAAGGGGGTAGTTTTATGGCATTTTTATTAATATTTTTTTTTTACTAGTAATGGCGGCGATCAGCGTTTTTTTTCGGTACTGCGATATTATGGCGGACACATCGGACACTTTTGACACATTTTTGGGACCATTGGCATTTTTATAGCGATCAATGCTATAAAAATGCATTGGATTACTATAAAAATGCCATTGGCAATGAAGGGGTTAACACTAGAGGGCGGGGAAGGGGTTAAGTGTGTTCCTATTTGTGTTCTAACTGTATGGGGGGGGGTGGACTCACTAGGGGGAATCACTGATCTTCCGTTCATACATTGTATGAACGGAAGATCAGCGTTTCCCCCGCTGACAGGAACGAGCGCTGTGTGTTTACACTCACAGCTCTCGTTCCCCGCTCTCTAAAGAACGAGCGCGCGTGCCCGGCGGCGATCGCGCCCGCCAGGCACGCGCGCGGGACACGGGGGCGAGCGGGGGGCGCGCACGCGGGCCGCCGGCGGCGCGCACGCGCCCCCTAGCGGCCGCAAAAGTCCCGACGTAGAGCTACAGGCTCTCGCCGAGGAGAGCCGACCTGCCGCCGTAGAACCACGGCGGCTGGTCGGCTAGTGGTTAAAGGGCCCAGAGGTTTCTTTTTTCTTTTTATTAAAGGGCCCAGAGATCTCCAGGGCCCCGGATGGCTACCCCCCTTTTTTATATACTGTATATATATATATATATCATTTCTTTATTTCTTCTTTTTTGTAAAGGCCCCTCCTGCTTTTCAATTTGCGGGGCTGCCCCCCGCTTCTCAATTTCAGGTGGCAGCACCCCCCCCCCCGGTTCTCTGCTCCAGGGGGCCCATGCCTTAAGCTGTGTAAGGGGCCCCAAAATTCCTGATGGCGGCCCTGCGCATACCTCCAAACACGCACGGATTCTGCGGGACTTTCTGCTTCTTCCCGCAGTCCCGCGAAAGGGTTAATTTTCCTGCACTTCAATAGGAGGCAGCACGGAAGCAGAAGGAACCAGAGCGGTGTGTAGAGGACTGTGGCTGCTGAAGGGAAGAAAGCCGACAGTTGGGCTAATGACAAATGAGAGGCACTCCCCCCTCCGCTGAACAACTGCAAAACCTCCCCCAGGAGGAAGAGAGCCGACACATTCCGTGCACAGATGAGTCAACCCCCCGCTCAACAACTTTAATAATGCGCACCCCCCGCTCAACAACTTCAATTCGCCCCCGCGCTCAACAACTTTAATGCCCCCCGCTCAACAACTTCAATTGGCCCCCCCCCCGCTCAACAACTTCAATTGCCCCCCCCCCCGCACCCCCCCTGCCCAACAACTTCAATTGCCCCCCCCCCCGCTCAACAACTTTGAGATCCAGGGGGCCCCTTCAACACTCAAGCCCAGGGGCCCCCACCACCCTAAGTCCTGCCCTGACCAGGCATGTGGGCAGATCCCAGCTTTATTGTTGCAATTTAGCCCACTGCACACAATTCTTTGGGTATTCTCCCACCACCAAGAAAAAAAGGCTTATAGAAACAACATTTTTATTCCTGTGCTTCAAATGTATAACATGTCCTTCCACTTGTTATACACATAGACACATTAAATATTCTGCACTGGCATTCTGTTTCAAGGGGGCGGAACGCAATCTGAATATTTAGAGTCTGAATATTTGAGATAAGGGGAAACGCTTCCTTGAGATTTCTCTTATGAAAATATGTCGTAGAATGTATAGATCTACATTAGGTTTGGTTTACCACTACAGTACGCTATCGACCATGTCAATAGCCTGAAATGTAATCTGGATGCAAGGTGATAGAAGATGTGATATCATTTACGCGAACAATAGGTTCACCTTTTTCGGTCTTCTTACAATGGAATGGGGAATCTTGAACCGTTAAGAGTTCCACAGGGACAAGCTATTTAAAAAGCAATAACAGGCAGTGAGTAAAAGGTATTAATTGCAGTAATGATGAAGCACTGGAGAAGTTGGACTATCCAGTGACAATTCTCTGGTCTGTGAATTGCTTGGAAAAACCTAATTAGCCCATAGAACATTCTGAAGCCGCGTACACACGCCAGAGAACCTCGACGGGCAGAACACATCGTTCCGCCCGTCGAGGTTCTCTGCCGGCCGTCAGATTCGGCGACCCGCCCGTCGGGAATGGCAACCAGCCATTCATCCAGGCGGGCCGTCGAGCAAATAGAGAACATGCTCTCTATTTCTGCTCAACGGCATTCCCGACGGGATGCTCGCTGAGAGCGTACACACGGCCGAGGTTCTCGCTGGAATGCAGCTTCCAGCGAGGTTCTCGCTGGTTTCTAGCGAGAACCTCGGTCGTGTGTACGCCGCCTCACAGTTTGTTAAAATAGATTGAAAGCACATCTCAAATCAAAAATTAAAGTCCCTCCAATAAAAACTCCCCATTCTGCTCTAATAGGAGCCCCTGTGTATTTAAAGTATAAGCAAACCTATAAACATATATGTAAAGTATAATATACTAGTCCTTGGATGTGGTGGCTGTATTAGTTTTGTTTTTAAAGGCTCCCCCCCCCTTTATTTCTACCTAGTGATCCTGCTAGTAACCTATTTCCTATCCTTGGGATACAACGCACGCTCACTGTACTGTACAGAGGAGCATTGGCTGCCACCCTGGGCTGCTTTTCTGATTTGTACTACAAACTACTCCTCTTTTCTCGTCTCTGTCACATAGAGGAAGGTGTTTGGAAGTCCATTGTCTTACCAAATTGGTCCCCTTGTTTTCCAAGACATGCTGAGGTCTTCTATTTTCATTATATTATTCTGTGTTGTGATCCACTGACCTACCGCAGGGGCAGTTGTGGCTTTCAATTTAGCTGGTACGCAGGTCCTTGATTTTTATGATTTTTCTTTTTTTTATGCATATTTAATGTGATCCTCTTCCAATTTGAAGTCTCCAAAAGTTCTATGTGGCTCCAAAAGAAGCAACTACACCTTTTTCCAAGTCGCACGGAAGGGTGTTGTATAGTTTTGAATAGATCTCATACTACACTTGCATTTCTCTTGTTGTGCATTGCCTTGCGATGGCCGAAGTGTGACAAATTGCAAAGGTGTGAATTGGGAAGGTGAGCTTTTTCCTCTGTTTGAGAGGATTTCTATTGTACTGAAACAAGCAAAAATAAAATAAAATAAATAAAAATGTGGCTACGGTCCAGTTTCAAATGGTGAATTGTAAATTGTGAGGGACGCCTGCCAATCACCTGCTATGTGTAAGCAGAGGCTGAGGCCGCGTACACACGTACGAGAACCTCGTCAGGCTAAACCCATCGTTCCGCCCAACGAGTTTGTCGAGTTCGTCGACCAGGCTGTCGAAAAAGGCGTCGAGCCATTAGTCCCGATGACCCGTGGAGGAAATAGAGATCCTGCTCTCTATTTTGGCTCGACGCCTCGCTCGACAGTTTGCTAGGCGAAAACGTACACACGATCGAGCTTCTCGGCAGAATATGGATCCCAGCGAGCTTCTCGCTGGATTCTGCCGAGAAGCTCGGTTGTGTGTACGGGGCCTGAGTAATCCAAATCCCCATCACTTTTCACCCTGTGGACCTGGCTTGCCTGCCTCTGGTTTCAGTCCTCCATCTGTTGTACAAGGCATTCTATTGCAGTGTCCGTGTATGTTTCCAGTTTATGTGTACACTGTGATATATCAGTATATTTTTACATTGTGGAATCCAATCTAGATTTGTACTTGTGTCTAATTATGTTTTACTGGTGTCCGAAATATCAGTAGTCCTCATTGTAATAGATCCTACTAAGGCTCAGCAAAGGCCAGTGTACGTGACTTCAGAGCTGCCATGTGACTACATATAAACCTTGCTTGGAAACAAGATTGACAAATGCATACTACTGCTACTGTTTATTTTTAGCCATATAATATTTTATAAAAATCTTTCTTCGGGCTAAAAAAACAGGCATGAATGTATATGAATTTTTCTTTCAATGGCGACACATTGGACACTTTTGGCGCTATTTTGGGACCATTCACATTTATACAGCGACCAGTGCTATACAAATGCACTGATTTCTGTGTAAATGTGACTGGCACTGAAGGGGTTAACCAGTAGGGGGTGCTGAAGGGGTTAAGTGTGTCCTAGGGATGTGTTCTAACTTTGTGGGAGCTGGGCTACAAGTGACATGACACTGATCACTGCTCTTGATTACAGGGAGCAGTGATCAGTGTCCTGTCACTAGGCAGAATGGGGAAATGCTCGATTACATCAGCATTTACCCGTTCTTCCTCGCCGTGAGATGATCGCGGGACTCACGGCGGACATCGAGTCCACAGGACTTGCGGTCACACTCACGGACTCGCGGCGGTCTCCCAGCACAGTCTCAAGAGCATGCAGGAGATTCCAGGAGACGGGCAGTTACTCTAGGAGAGCTGGACTGAGCCGTAGAAGGTCCTTAACCCATCAGCAGGACCGGCATCTGCTCCTTTGTGCAAGGAGGAACAGGATGAGCACTGCCAGAGCCCTACAAAATGACCTCCAGCAGGCCACTGGTGTGAATGTCTCTGACCAAACAGTAAGAAACAGACTTCATGGGCGTGGCCTGAGGGCCTGACGTCCTCTCATGTGCTCTGTGCTCACTGCCGGACACTGTGGAGCTTGATTGGCATTTTCCATTGAACACCAGAATTATCAGGTCCGCCACTGGTGCCCAATGCTTTTCACAGATGAGAGCAGGTTCACCCTGAGCATATGTGACAGACGTTAAAGGGTCTGGAGAAGCCGCAGAGAACTTTATGCTTCCTGTAACATCGTTCAGCGATGGTTTGGTTTGGTTTGGTGGTGGGTCAGTGATGGTCTGGGGAGGCATATCCATGGAGGGACGCACAGACCTCTACAGGCTACACAGTGGCACCCTGACTGCCATTAGGTATCGGGATGAAATCCTTGGACCCATTGTCAGACCCTACGCTGCTGCAGTGGGTCCTGGGTTCCTCCTGGTGCACGACAATGCCCGGCCTCATGTGGCGAGAGCATGCAGCCAGTTCCCGGAGGATGAAGAAATCGATACCATTGAATTGCCCTCACGCTCACATGACCTAAATCCAAAAGAACATTATGTTCCGGTCCATCCGGTGCCGCCAGGTTGCACCTCAGTCTGTTCAGGAGCTCAGTGATGTTCTGGTCCACATCTGGGAGGAAATACCCCAGGACGACATCCGTTGTCTTATTAGGAGCATGCCATGATGTTGTCGGGCATGCATACAAGCACTTGGGGGCCATACAGTAGCCATACAAACTACTAAGGACCAATTTGAGTTGTTGCAATGAAATTTCAGCAAAATGGACTAGCTTGCTGCATACATTTTTCACTTTGATTTTCGGGGTGTCTTTAAATTCAGCCCTCTGTAGGTGGATAATTTTCATTTCCATCGAATGATGTGCCATCCTTTCATTCCTAACACATTACCCAGTCCATATCCATATAGATATCCAGCATGAGATTTTTTTCCGTTGAGATCTGATATGTTTTCAAAGTGTTCCTTTAATTTTTTTGAGCAGTGTATATAAAGTCACAGAAAACTTTTTTTTTGTTTTGTTTTTTAATGCTTGTTCTTTGTTGCTATTGCATTGGAGAGGTACCGTATTTATCTGCCTATTGGGCGCACCGGCGTATAGCGCGCACCCCTAATCTAGACGGGAAATTCCTGAATTTTTTTTTTTTTTTTTAAACATTCAAAGTTTATTATGTCACACAAAATATAACAATGTGAATCGCAAAGGTCAGAAGTTTACAGCTGCCTGCAGGTTAACACTATTAGCAGGAAGATAACAAGGCAAGCATTACAATATACCTGGGAATACATAAGCGGGGGAGGGGGGAGACAGAGCGCCCCACGTCAATTAACATAAGGCCAGGTACAAACAACATATTAAACATAGAGGCCTGCCTTATATCTGCAATGGCCTCCTGAAGGCCGGCCCGGACAGGCCCCCTGCAGGTCACGCCGTTCATCAGTGGCGCAGTAAGGCATAGTTACTAACTAGGCCAATATAGGCTAATTTTCAAGCAGCAAACTTCAAGCCAGAAACAGTAAAGAGAAAGACAGAGAAAAGATATAGAGTAGGAAATCATGGTAACAGTCAATGTAGTATGTATGGGCCTGTGCCCAAAGCACCGCTCACGTGTGTCCTAGGTAGGCGCCCGTGTCAGGATCTCTGAGTATGTAGAGGAATATCTAAACTCCACCCATGGTCGCCACATCTCCTGGAGTTTGTCTACCTGATCGGTCGACTGGGCCAGGGTTTCTTCCATAGCATAGACGTCCGAAATTTTTCTGAGCCACTCAGCAATGGATGGGACCCTCAAAGATTTCCAGTATAGAGGGACTAGGGATTTAGCTGCGTTCAGTAGATGTCTCGTCAGAGAGCTTTTATACCTCTTCAATGAGGCGTTTGTGACATGAAGTAAGCAAGAAGCCGCATTCAGGTCAATACTTGTGTCAGTAATTTGCTTGGTCAACAGAATGACCTTGTCCCAAAATGGTACAATGGATGGGCACTGCCACCAAATGTGGACTAAGGATCCCTTTCCGGTTCCGCACCTCCAACATTAGTCTGGGATTTGAGGGTTCCATCCATGCATTTTAGTCGGGGTATTATACCAGTGGGTCATGATTTTGTAAGCCGTTTCTTGCATTGTAGTACTTATTGAACATTTATGCATCATAATACAAGCGTACCTCCATTGTTTAGGGGTGATCTCAATACGCAGCTCCTTTGACCATCTCGCTCTGAGTGCCTCGGCCGCCCCATGTTCCTCGTCCTGCAACCATAAGTAGGCCATAGAGGTAGACCTTACGCAACGTGAACCCTCAAGACAGATTGACTCCAAGGCTGTAAGGGGCCTGCTGCAAGCCTCTCTCCTAGACCCCCCTCCAAGATAACTACGCAATTGGAAATAAGCCCAAAGGGGCATCTGTGGGACATTTGCATACTTTTTAAGAGCGGTCCAGTCCCTAAGTACCCCATCTTTGAAGCAATCTCCCGCCAGAAGGGGCCGTGAGTCTACCGACGTTCTGAAGTGCGGGTTATTCAGGCCCGGTATGAAACCCGGGTTGTCCCTTAGGGGAGTTAGTGGACTTGGTTGAGAAGTAATTGCAGGGGTCTTAGCAAGCTTGTGTATAATTTCCAAAGTGGGGCCCGTAATAGGGTGGGATTTCAGTTCTGGAGGGAAATCATCCTGAGAAATCCATGGGGCAAACTGGAGCGGAATTGGGCAAAGATCCGCCTCCAGTGACACCCAGTCTTTCAGGGAACCATGGCAATGCCAATCGATGACCCTGGTCAAGTGAGTAGCCTTATAGTATGACAGGAAGTCAGGCAGGCCCATCCCCCCTCGATCTTTAGGTTTCAGCATCAAAGAGTATTTAATCCTGGGTCTTTGCGAGTTCCATATAAACTTCAGTAGTAGAGATTTCAGCGAGGCGAAAAAGACCCTGGGAATTTTAAGGGGTAGGGTATGAAAGAGATAGAGCAGACGGGGAAGAAGTACCATCTTAATGATGGCTGCACGACCGAACCAAGAAAAACGCCCGGATCTCCATTTCTCCAGATCTACCTCCGCATTTTTAAGGAACTGGGGGAAGTTTTGTCTATATGTGTCTGCTAGGTTTGGCGTGAGCCATACTCCCAGATACTTTAAAGATTTGGTTTCCCACCTAAAGGAGGACGACGCCCTCACCTGGGACAAGACATTATCCGGCAACGAGAGATTCAGGGCTTCAGACTTGGCATAGTTAATTTTGAGGTTAGAAACATAACCATATATAGCGAACTCCTTCAGCAAAACTGGCAGAGATGTCACAGGATTGGTGAGAAAAAAGAGAAGATCATCCGCGTAGGCGGCTACCTTATATTCCGTATTCAGAATCTTGAAGCCCCGAATGTCTGCATTGTTCCTGACCATCCTAATGAAAGGTTCCAAAGACAGTATGAATAGGAGAGGAGATAACGGACACCCCTGTCTAGTGCCATTTGCAATTGAGACTCTCTCCGATAGGGAGACATTTATCTTCAATTTAGCCGAGGGACTTTGGTACAATGCCGAGATCCTGGCCGTCGTGTGAGGGCCTAGACCCACCTTAGTGCATACGGCCAGCATGTAGTCCCACACGACGCGATCGAAGGCCTTCTCCGCATCAGTGGACAGGAGAAGGCCCTCGATACCTCCGGTCCGAGCCGCCTGCGTTAGCAGCAAGGTTTTAATTACATTGTCCCGCGCTTCACGAACCGGCATGAAGCCCACCTGGTCCGGTCCAATCAAATCAGAGAGAACGGGACTCAGCCTGGACGCCAATACCTTTGCGTGTATCTTGGCGTCAAGATTTAAGAGCGATATGGGACGGTAGCTGGCACAGTCAGTGGGATCCTTGCCTTCCTTGTGTAAAACCGTGATGTGGGCTGAGAGAAAGTCTGGCGTGACCGTTCTAGGATCGGACAGAGAGTCCAGAGCGGCCCTGAGGGGCCCCACTAGGGTCTGGGCAAAGGTTTTATAATATATAGAGGTGAAGCCGTCAGGGCCTGGGCTCTTCCCCGGTTTAAGCTGCGTTATAGCGGTGGCTATTTCATCCTGTGTGATCGGGCCTTCTAGCAGAGCGATATCTGATTCTGAGATAGCGGGGAGGCCACTATCTAACAGGTAGTCCCTAATTATCTGAGCCCTATCTCCCTCTCGTCCCTCCGGTCTATGTCCAGTCGGTAAGTTATACAGCTTCGTGTAGAAGCTGTGGAAGTGTCCCGTAATCGCATCCGTAGTGACATCAAGCGCGCCATCGGCCCGACGAATTCCGTGAATGAAATTCTTGTTTGTTTGCTCTTTCAGGGCCCGGGCTAGGAACTTCCCAGCTTTATTGCCAGACTCGTAATAAATCCGTCGTCTAAAGAAAAGGAACCTCCGCGAACGCTCATCAAAAAGCTGTTGTAGGTCTTTCCTTTTCTCTAGCAATTCCGCGGCTGTCTGCACAGACAGGGACTGTTTATGAAGCGTCTCTAGAAATGTTATCCGATTCGCCAGGTTGCTAATGGTTACATCTCTATCTCTCTTGCGTTGAGCACCCATTTTCATTAGTTCGCCACGTATCGTACACTTGTGTGCTTCCCACACCACTAGGGGGTCAGCCTCGGCCGTTGCATTTCTACGAAAAAATTCGCCCAGCGATACAGTCAATTCTGATCTAAGTTCAGGGTCCGTCAGGAGAGACGCATTAAGTCTCCAAGCAGGCTGTCTATGTGGAGTGGAGAGTTCCCCCAGGGAGAGTGAGATCGGGGCGTGGTCCGAAAAGGACCGTATGCCTATACGCGCCCCTGACACCTTCGTCAGATCCCTCTGGGATATGAAAAGATAGTCTATGCGAGAATGTCGGTCGTGCGGGGGAGAATAAAAAGTGAAGTCACTCCCATCTGGGTATAAAAACCTCCAAGCATCAACCAATTGTAGGGATTGAAGCAACGTTTTGATGCGCCTAAGGGTCCTATAGGTAATGCAGGTCTTCCCATTGGATGTATCTGATAGCGGGTTGAGTGGAACGTTGAAATCCCCCCCTAGAATCAGGCATCCAGAGGAGAAGCCCAATAGCTCTCGGACCACCTGCTGACAAAAGGAAACATGAGCCTTATTGGGAAAATAGACATTAGCCACCGTTACAGGCGTACTACCGTATAGGCCTTTTAAAAACACGTATCTACCCCCTGGATCAATAACCTTTTCCTGGAGGACAAAGGGTGCGTGTTTGCTGATCAAGATAGACACCCCCCTAGCCTTGGAGTCGTCACTCGTGGCATGGTATGCCTCTGTGTAACAGGAGTCCGTCATGTGGGGTACGTGATGTGTTTTGAAGTGAGTCTCCTGAAGGAGCACAAACTGGGGCTTACCTTTCCTGAGTTCCCGCAGGAGAGTGGAGCGCCGCTCAGGGATGTTTAAGCCCTTCACGTTGTGAGAAACCACGAATGGGTTCCGTCCGAGATCCGTGTATGCCATGGCCAGGACTCAGAGCGAGATGTGCCGAGCGCACCTGTAGTAAAAGAGAATCACAGGACACAGACAACCGTGAATTAAGATCAAATAGATACAACTAGCAAGATCGACTTTACCAAGAAAAAGGAGGAGAGGCAGTAGTGCCAGCAAGAGAAATTGAGAGAGAAGGAAGGAGAGAGAGAGGGAGTAAGAAGAGCCAGAGAGCAGAGAATGAAAAAGAGAGTATGAGATTTCCCTGCCCGGATGGGGGGTGAAACCCACCTCCGGGCGGAATAAGTCAGTGCGTCCGCAATCCCTCAGAGAATGCGGAGGCACTGGTTTTGGGGTAGAGGGAGGCAGTCAACAACGATGTAGACTGTCAGCTATACCAGTACAATCATAAAACTTGTAAAATAAACTGTATGCGTTACAAATTTCAACCACAAAACACACACGGCCTGCGAAAAATGGCTAACGTAGCTTCGTCTATTACTAGACGTGTCTTCCCGGACCCAAAAAAAAAAAAAAAAAAAGGGGGAAAAAAGAAAAAAGGGGCCCCATATGAACCACCACAATCCCCCCCATCACCAAGGGCAGATTAAGTCAATATATGTCAGCAGTCTGACCGCTAAGAGGATCCCCCCTGAGTCCTGCAGGTCACATTTCGTCGCCCACTAGAGGTCTCGCCTCTCCCTGCCAAGTCCTGGAATTTTTGATTCAGTCTCCACAAAGCATAGCCATAGACCTAGAGTTCAGAATAAGGCAATAGCAGAGAGCATGCGTCAGTTCACTCACAGTGTCTATGCAGGAAGAGCCCCCTATCAACCACCAAGTGGGCAATGTAAGTTAGGTAGAACCTCCACGTGATCAGCATAACAAACTAAACACAGACCAAAAACGTGGGAGGCAGGGGGGGGATCTGTGAGTAGACCGTCCGGTGTATCACATCAGCAATAGGCAGTCAGTAAACCAAAAAAAAATTGTCAAAGCAAAAACAAAAACAGAGCAATTGCTGGAAGGCTGAGGTATGAGGTGGAAACTCAATGACGGCTAATACAATCAGTCCTCTCCTCGCCCCCTCCTGGAGGAGTGTGGAGTGCCCGCTTTAGAGCTGCCCGGGCGACGGGGTTTTTGCCTTTTTTGGGGACGTTTCTCTGGCGTGGAGAAGGGAGATCTGGGTGGTGAGCCATCCGGCCGTGGGTCCCGGAATTCTGCCTACCAGTCAGGGAGAGGGACATAGTCCAGATCCAATGCAGCACAGAAATCCTGTAAACCATCTGGGTCCCGCAAAGTGTGTTGGTGGCCACCAGATGTCACTGACAGGGCAAAAGGGAATTTCCAGGAGTATCTCAGATCACGTTCCCTCAGCTTGTCCAGCAGCGGGCGCAGGGCCCTCCGATTCTTCAAAGTGATCTGTGAGAGGTCCTGAAACAGCATAATCGTGGCCCCATTGAACACAATTTGATAATTTCCCCTCGCTTTCCTCATTATCTCCTCCTTCAGTGGGAAGCTTTGTAGGCAGCAAATAATGTCCCGTGGAGGAGCAGAATCAGGCCCCTTCGGTTTGAGCGCTCTATGAGCCCTGACAAATTCAATTGCGACATCCTCCTGCCTCTCTAGCAGACTATTAAACACACGCTGTAAGGCAGGCATGATGTGGGCAGATTCTACAGTCTCAGGGATGCCCCTCACACGTATGTTCTTTCTCCTTCCCCTGTTGTCCAAGTCCTCCAAATGCCTGTTTATTTCTATGAAATGATAGTTGTGCGTGGAGGAAGCCTTTTCCAGGCGATGGATGGCCCTGTCCCTCTGCCTTCCAGCAGATTCTGCCCCCGCCATGCGCTCATTCAGGGCCAGGAGGTTGGATTTAATGTCAGTGATAGCAGCGGAGAACGCAGACTTAATGGGCCAGATTCACGAACACTTGCGCTGGAGTATTTGGATATGCGCCGCGTAACTGTGATGATGCGCCGTCGTTTCTATGTGCCCGTACCCACCAAACTAGATGCGCCCAATAACGGGTCATTTGCGACCGGCGGAACGTTCCGACGCCAGAGTATCGTCAGCGCTTATTTTCGCTGGGCGCATCAGTCGCGCCCATTGATTTCCCCTGCAAATATGCAAATGAGGGATTTTTCCCAATTCACGAACGGATTAGCACCATACGCTGGCTACATGCGCCGCGCGTATCTCGTCCGTCCGGCGCAAAGTTATTTCTACAAAAGGCTGCTTTATCTTTACTCCAGATGGCCACAGGTCAGCAGGAGAGCAGCTACAGCAGCGTTACCGACGATAAGAGCTAGCTGAGCACCCCAACTTGCAGGACAACACCTCTGTCCATGCTTGTCTGTCAAATTTTACAGCCATGGAGGAAGACATCATAGGTCTCCATAGCCGAGATGATGGCTGACAGCTCCTGGCCATTAAAGTTCAGATTTCTCCTGTGTGTTTGCGGGGAACGGGAGCAGCCATCTCAGAACAAAAGTAACATCACTGCGGGGAGGGGGAGCAGGATATACTTTAGTGCCGGAATGGCGCTTCTACGGGCGCATTTACACGCCCAACGGAAGGCATTGCGCTGACGTTTCCCGTGCAGTGGTGCCGACGGAAGTTGTGAGCATGCGCACAAAGGGGGCGAGTGGAGCCTCACTCACTGCGCATGCTCCGTGGTTGATGCGCTGAACGTAAGCCTCTGCGCTGGGCTCCGCCCATCATTTACATATGATCACACCCACTTCCACTTGCGTCGGGTTACGCCAGCGCATTATCGTTACTCTGGCGCAAGTTTACGCGCAACTGCTATGTGAATTACAGGACTTGCGCTGAAAGGGTCTTCAGAGTAACGTAAATGAGAAGCGTTACTCCAGAGGAAAGATACTCTCATCTACCTGAATCTGGCCCAATGTCTGCAGCTATCACCGACATGTCAGCCAGCGTGAGGGGGTGGTTAGAGCGGGCCGCCTCCCTACCTGAGTCCTCCGGGAGGGATTGTAAGTCCTCACTGAAATCCTCCTCGTGGTGCTGCTCCACCGCCATCTTGGCCTTCCCCATCGTGCTGCGGATCCCCGCCGATGGCTTAAATAGGTCCGTGATGATCCGGGCTGACGCTGCGGGAGTTCCTCTCCTCGAGCGGGAGTGCGGGGTGCTGTGTGGCCGTTTTACGGGCATCAGAGAGCCGTGGGTCGGGGAAGGAGTCTGTTGCAGGCCGTGTGTGCCCCGGAGCTCTCCTACTAAGCGTCCATGTCCGTTGCGTGCCAAGCCACGCCCCCGATTTTTTTTTTTTTTTTATTCACCTGACCCCCCTGGCTTCCCTCCGTCACCCTTCTCCAGCAGGTAAGCCTTTCACTGAGGCTGCAGACGGCCGTCCTTTTGAGGACAGCAGCTGCTGCCACTTAAAAGCCCCTGCTATCTCCCTATCCACATCTCCCCTCCTATACCCACTCACTACCCATCCGCCACCTGCCCTGCTATCCTTGGCAATTTTCAGCCATTTCTGGCATTTCTGGCTTCCAGGCCGGCGTTTTTCGATACATCCGCGCCGGCCTGGAAGCAATCGCGGCAGCCGCAATTTAGGAAAGGCCGCGGCTTCACCCGCGGCCTAGTGGCGCGCCGCTTCTCACCCCCTCCAACCGCCACCAAAGTCCGAAAACGGACTTGAACCCCACCCCATACCCCCAGGAAAGTTACCTCACACCCCGGTCTAGTAATCCTGGCCCCAAATAGTAGCACCGATCCACCCAATCTGGAAGCTTTACCAGTCTGGATCCTGCTACCGATCGGCAGGCCATTTTTGCTGCACCCAGCCCCAAATCTTAATCACCACTACAACTTGATCCAGGGGTTACCCGATCGCCTCTTACAGGGGTCAGGAAGGAATTTTTTCCCTGCCGGAGCATATTGGCCGAGCGCCGCCAGGGTTTTTTGCCTTCCTCTGGACCAAGCCAGGAGAGAGGAGTTTAGCCAATTCCTCTCCCCACTGCCCTAAAATCCCCCCCTCCCCCCCCTGGTGTATTGGCGAACATGGCATGTAGGCAATATTCTGCCGAGACCATTTGGAGTTTGAGGCAATGCGCCGCAATACTGCCAGCCATCACCAGAAAGGCCCTAAGAACTGAGCGACTATGGAGAACCAATCATAGATCGACGGTTAGACATTTCAGACATTTACCCCAGGTCAAGCACATATCATGTGCTCTGATCAATACTAGATCGGCAGTAAAACACCGACTAGAAATCCGCGACTTCATTCAACAAAAGGATCTAGACTGTCTTTTTATTACAGAGAGCTGGCTCACAGCCGACTGTAACACCATTCTAGGAGAATTGGTGCCAGAAAATTACCGTATCATAACGGAAAACAGAATAGGGCAAAGAGGAGGCGGCCTAGCGGTGATCCACAAGACTTATCTTACGATCACCAAACCAGTCCGCCAAAACCCTCTTCCATTCATGGAAACCCTTACTCTGCAACTGCAAGCAAGTTCAAAGGAGACCGTCCACATTCTGCTCTGCTATAGGCCACCCGGCCCAAAATCGCAGCTGCTCTCATCATGGACGGATTTCTTCTCCACTTATACCCTCAACAGTAAACAACTTTTGCTGTTAGGGGATTTCAATCTCTGGGCCAATTCCTCACAAGACCCCATTGCCGACGCCTGTATTGACCACCTGGAAGGATTAGGATTGCAGCAACTAGTATGTGGGCCTACACATGCTTCAGGTCACACACTTGATCTTATTTTCAGACAAGCTCTGGAAATAAAAATTAGGGAAAATGAAAAATTGCCATGGACAGACCACCAGCCAATTATATTCAGTATTTCCACCATCCCCCCCGCAACAAAAACATCGAATCCAGTGGCAACACACTGGACTAGATGTCAGAAGAAGCTCCACTCGGAACTCTTCAAAACGACTTTAAGGAAAAAAATAGAAACAACCCAGCCGCAGCAAACGGCCGTTGAAACATTGAAAGCCATAAACTCGGCCATGCTACAGTCAGCCGACTTGGTAGCGCCGAAACGAATAACCCGCATTCGGAAAAACAACCGCAGCTGGTTTAACAACCAGCTGTCGTTACTGAAGCAAGAACGCAGAAGGGCAGAATCAGCCTGGAAAAGATGTTCTTCTGAGCTAAACCTATCCATCTACAAGGCGACCACAAGAAAATACCACAAAGGAATTTTCCAAGCCAAGAAGAATTATTTTTCGGAGGCTATCAACGGTGCCCAAAACCGCCCCCGCGAACTCTTCAAGATGGTCACCCAGACCATGAAACCAGGATGCATTGAAGCCCCCAGTTCGGACACACAAGAATTTTGCAGTGAGCTATCGGATTATTTCGTTAATAAAATCGAGGCAATCCGTGAAAGCATTCAGCAAAATTTTTCTCCCCTCAGCCCCCCCTGTAGCCTCTCACACAGCACCCATAGTAATTCTCCGATATCAGGTAAGTTCACCCTGGAACCCATCTCCATCGAGTCCACTAAGAATGTCATTTGTACTCTGCGCAATGGCGCAGCGCCAAATGACATTATCCCCACAAAACTGCTGAAGGAATGCGCCGACATCCTGGCTCCTCCCATCACGCAGCTTATCAACCAGTCTTTCTTGGAAGGCATAGTGCCCTCACAGTTGAAAGAGGGTGTAATCCAACCCATCCTGAAGAAACCCTCCCTGGACCCCAAGGACCCACTCCACCGCCGTCCCATAACAAGCCTCAACGTATTCTCTAAGATAATGGAAAAAGTAGTGGTACAACAGCTGCAACTGCATCTAGAGACCTACAAGCTACTTGATCCATTGCAATCAGGCTTCCGCCCCGGACATGGGACGGAAACAGCATTACTGAAAGTATGGGACGATGTTCTCAAGGCCGCAGACGAAGGAGAATCTTGTCTCCTGGTTCTATTGGACCTAAGTGCAGCTTTTGACACTGTAGACCACAATCTGTTACTGACTCGGCTTTCTGAAGTAGCCAGGGTCGCAGAAGGCGATTTATCTTGGTTCTCCTCTTTTTTGGAAAACCGATCGCAAACAGTGAAGCTAGGACCTTTTACGTCTGAAAAGTCCCTCAAGGATCGCCTCTGTCACCAGTGCTATTCAACATCTACCTTCGTCCTCTTTTTGAGATTATTAGCAGCCAAAATCTGCTTTATCACTCTTATGCATATGACACGCAACTGTATTTCCGCATCTGCAATAGACAGGATCACCACCTCAATCTAGAGACATGTCTCTCTTTGATAGAGGACTGGATGACAAAGAGTTATCTTAAACTCAATGGAGCGAAAACAGAACTTCTTCTGTTTCACGCCAAGCGAAGGAATCAACCCTCAACAGCGTGGTCTCCCCCACCTATTTTGGGCAAGCTCATCACCCCTAGCGCCAAAGTCAAAAGCCTAGGGGTCATTTTTGACTCCTTTATGACAATGGACGCACAAATTGGGTCAGTGGTCAGCGGATCTCACCATCTACTGCGCCTACTACGCAGACTCACTCCGTTCATCCCTAAAGAAGATCTAGCGGTCGTGGTGGGAGCTATTGTAAACTCCAGGTTGGATTATGCAAATGCCCTTTACCTCGGTCTCCCCAAATACCAAATCGCTCGTCTGCAAGTCGTTCAAAATACGGCCGCCAGACTTGTGACTGGGAAAAAACCCTGGGAATCTATCTCACCTGCACTGAGAGCCCTTCATTGGCTGCCAGTTAAAGACAGAATCGCTTTTAAAGCCCTCTGTCTTACGCATAGATGTGTCCATGAGAATGCCCCCCTTTACTTATGCGAATTAATAAAAGCGCATAATCCAAATCGCGTTTTGCAATCCACGAATCAGAACCTGCTCCAGGTTCCGAAAGCCAACTTCAAGTCCAAAGGAGAAAGAAGATTTGCGATCCAGGGTCCCAGACTATGGAACGCTTTACCAACCAGCATTCGGTTGGAGGAGAACCACCTAGCATTTAGGAAAAAGGTCAAGACTTTTCTCTTTTGATATCAAAGGAGACAGGAACAACAAGCGCCCAGAGGCGATTCAGTTCGCATGTGCCGCGCTATATAAGTTCTCATTCATTCATTCATTCATTCATTATTACTTACAGTTTTGGTGTCCTGTCCGGAGTCCATCGGCGGCCTTGTCCGGTACGGCGTGCATCTGTGGCCTTCATGGTGTCCTCCCCGCTACTCCCGCGCTATCTCTGAGCCGATCCCCGCTTCCTGCGCTGTGTTTGAACGCCGCTGACATATACCAAACGCAGTACGGCTCGGCCCCTCTTGGCTCCTCTCGCATAACCGCGAGGGGAGCTGAGCCTAGCCGAGTGTACCCGAGTGTACTGAGCTCGGTATATGTCGGTGGCGGCGTTCAAACACAGCGCGGGAAGCGAGTATCGGCGTATATCGCGCACCCACGATTTTGCCCTGATTTTAAGGGCAAAAGAGTGCGCGGTATATGCTGATAAATACGGTACTTTACTCAGAAAATTAAGTCTTGCTAGATAATTTCATGCTGGCCCCTTTTGCAGGTATAGAATGAAAAGAAAAGTGGTTATACTGTTTAAAATCCAGTAATACACTGCTCTCCATTTTTACACCCTATCACAATCCACCGGAACACCGTTGACTCTTCAGAGAGCAGCGGTGGTATAAACTAGCCGTAACACTGCCTGCAGAGTGCAGGGAGCCTTGCTATGCAAGCAGCATTAGATGGATGTTTAATGCACATGGCCAACTAGGATTGTAGTCTAAGCGCTGAACATCTGCTAGGTAGGTTCAGGTATTGCAGTCGCTCTGTGTACGCCAATTATGTGATCCCGCAGTGCTTTTGTACCGTAGCGTTTTTTTATCGTTCTTTTTATTCATTTGCTTTCGTGAAAGGCCCATAGACTTTTAGACTCGCATTGTAAGGAGCAGTGAGGCATCCATAGTGTGGCTCTGCAAACTGCTGATTATATAATGTCTTTAAAAAAAAAAATGAAATGGATACATATTACGTTTTTATAGATGCAGCATTCATTCAAAAAACTACCAGACTCCTAACAGGTTGATTTATTTTTATTTCTTCACTTTACAAGGAGCTTTTTTTCTTGCTCATATAATGCTTCTCATACTGTATATAATAAGCAGAATCATTTTCTCATGCTATTAATATACCATCTGAAGCCCTGAGGGAACACTTATATTGGCATATGTACATATTCTGAATACTTTATTGCCTAATACATTATTCACATTCACTCTTCTTTTAAGTAGAAGTGTGGATTAATTTGCTGCCTACTTATGTTTTTTTTTTTTTTTTTTTTACCCATTAAAATTATAGATTGGGAATATGTTTTATTTTTTATTTTAGGTTAAGCTAACATTTTTTTTAGTTATAATTTAAAAAAGTATATCATTCTATACTTAAAATGATACAAGTGAATTTTGCTATTATCTCCAGCATTCAAGTACCCCAAACAGGTCATGTTTTTAATGATTTCTTTCATGTAGCATAAGCGGCATTCATTATAAGCTTAGTAATTACAAGTGTAGTATAATATCTCTCTACGTAAGTTCTCTCTAATGGCTCCAACACATAGACAATATGCATGTTATTTTCCCATTCATTTCATAGTAGGGGGTAAAAGTTCAAAACCTCCTCACTGTCCCTTTTAAGCCTGATGGCCAAGGTTCAAAAGCCCATACATTGCATTATGGTTGAAATATCCAACCTTCCAACTTCCTAAGCTCGTCCCCGATTTTACAACCACTGTTTGATCTGAAAATGTTCACAAAACATATCACTATTTTAGTTTGTAAAAAGACTGATGCCGCGTACACACGATAATTTTTCGGCATGATAAAAAAAAAACGTTTTTCGGCATGTCCAAAAAACAAAGGGCCAGATTCACAGAGCCCTTACTCCGGTCTATCTCGCGTTAGACCGGAGTACTTTCAAATTACGTGCGTTGTTTCATTAGTCTGAATCCTCAAACCATGAAACAACGGCTTCGGGCTTCAATCCGACTGGCTTACGTGTTTGTACGCCTTCGGATCTACTCTGCAATAAATTTGCGGCCCCTGGGTGGAGTTCCCGTCGTTTTCTGCGTTGGGGTATGCAAATGAGCATTTTCCAACGATCCACGAAGTTACGAGCGTCGTTCGCAATCTCTTACGGCATCTGCAGTCATCTTTTTGCCGTGTAAAGTTATTCCAGCTTTTATCTGACCTAGTTTTAGACAGCCCATGTTAAGTATGGCCGTCGTTCCCGCGTCGAATTTCAACGTCTTTTTTTATTTTTTACGTAAGTCGTCCGGGAATAGGAATGTACGTAAACGACGCTATTCAAACAAAAAATGACGTAACAACGTTATTTCGCGCAATGCACGGCGAGAAATTTCTGAACGGAGCATGCGCAGTTCGATTCATAGACTTAGCCCAGCATGTAGCTGTATATATTTCTTTGGTTAAAAATAACCAAAATTAGTGTATAGTATTTATTTGTTTGAGAGTTAATCTACAAACTATCATGTGTGTGTATGTGTATATGTGTATATATATTACAGGGCTCAAAATTTCAAGTCCTAAGCTACTAGCCAGGCCTCAAAAGTTACTCGCCACCAGTGCCTCACTCAATCCCTGCCCTGCCCCGCCCTTAATTCCGCCCCTAGACACACCCTTATAAATTATCTCATGAAATTACACTTAAATGTTCTATGCAAAAATAAATATTAACAACAACTTTATCAGTGCAGCCACATTGTGCAGCCACACTGTGCAGCCACCATTGCAGCCACACTATACGCCCACCATTGCAGCCACACTGTGCATCCTATTACAGCCACACTGTGCCCACTATTGCAGCCACACTGTGCCCGTTGCAGCCACACTGTGCCCGTTACAGCCCCACTGTGCCCGTTACAGCCCCACTGTGCCCGTTACAGCCCCACTGTGCCCGTTACAGCCCCACTGTTCCCGTTGCAGCCCCACTGTGCCCATTACAGCTTTACTGTGCCCATTACAGCTTCACTGTGCCCGTTGCAGCCCCACTGTGCCAGTTGCAGCCCCACTGTGCCCGTTGTTGCCATACTGTGCCTGTTGTAGCAATACTGTTGCCCGTTGTAGCTGCACATTGCAGCCATACTGTGCCCATTGCAGCCATACTGTGCCCATTGCAGCCATACTGTGTCCATTGAAACCTCGCCTGGGCTGAGGAATGCATGGCTGGAGGAAGAGGAGAGCTGTGGGATAGCATGCTGTTACCGGCACTTACATTATGATTGTCTCCGCTCTGCTGGAAAATGAGGTCTTGTGAGCTAGGCAACCTGCCTGGGAGATCACTGCCGGCGGGGTTGATCATGAGCATGGAGGAAGAGGAGAGCCGTGGGATAGCACGCTGTTACTGGCGCTTACATTATGTTTGTCTCCTCTCTGCTCGACACAGCCCCGCCTCCTCCTGACCTGCACCTGTGATAGATAGAACCCAACGAAAGAGTGGACCGGCGTTCTATCTATCACAGGCGGGGCTGTGTCGAGCAGAGCGGAGACAATCATAATGTAAGAGCCGGTATCGGCGTGCTATTCTACGGCTCTCCTCCTTCCTCCATGCTCCCGATCAACCCCATCGGCGGTGCTCTCCCCCCCCCTCTCCCAGGCAGGCAGCCCAGCTTGCAAGACCTCATGTTTGCGAGTAGGCGAGTGGAAAATTTGAGGGCTGTGTGTGTGTGTGTATGTATATATATATATATATATATATATATATAATATTTGAAAATCGATCAGTACTGGTGGCCTATCTCACTCTTTGAGGCCCTAAAATGCCAGGACAGTACAAACACCCCAAATGTCCAATGTATTTAGTAAGAGGCATGGAGAGTTCTTTTTTATATATAATTTTTTGTCACAATTTGTAAATTTGTAATTTTTTTTTCTCAAACTGTCACCAGTGCAGTACAGCATTGTCATATGACTGCTTATTTTTTTCTCAAAAAATAGGTTCAGGTATCCCCCCCTCTTTTCCGAGTCACTCCTTGACTCTACACCCTACCCATTTCCAAGCACCATCCCTTGGTTCCACCCCCTAGCCACCTCCCAGTACTGTCCATTTAGAGAAAACAGAACCAAGTATATTTTTTTGTGCTTGCAGAGTAATTTTATATAGAATTCATTAATGATTAAAAAAAAGCAGTAAAATAAAAACCCTGCAGCCAGCAAAATATCTCCCCCCCAGCAACAATAGACCCCATCAGCAAAAGTAGATCTCCCAACAGTCAGCAACAATAGATCCCTCTTTTAATTGTAGATCCCTCCCAGCAACATAAGACCCATTTAGCAACAATAGACCATTCCCTCAACAACAGATACCCCCAGGGACAATAAATCCCCCAGCAACCAGCATCAATAGAACCTCCAACACACCCCCAACCCCCCTTGGCATTACATTCATTCAATGCTGGAGGTGGTGGCATCCTAAAAAATGCCCTGCATATATGTGTCCCATCTGTGTATTTATCTGTTTGGCTAGAGTTCAGATTTAAGGTGTCGGAGTTAGCCATGTGGCGATCAACGCTGGGGTATGTTGTGGACACTCTTTAGAAATGAAAAAAGCTACTTGGATGAGTGGCAAGAATTCACCGACGTCACAGAACAAGTCGCGTTGAATGTGATTAATTACAGCTAACTATACCATGACCTGGATAATCCCAAAGCCTTTGCATACATCAGTGTCAGTCCCTTCTTTTCACTTTATTTTTTTATCTTTTAAGAATGGAACAACAACATGAAAAAATCCAGTGTTGGTGAAGGTTCACCTAAAAGTCAGGTTATGGCAGTGTAAAACCGCAACACTCTTTGCAGCTTAAACATGCCGTTCAAAAATAGCAACACAAATGTGTTTTTAAAGATAACTCCTGCAGACATGGCACCAGTTCAAAAGTTCTGCTGAATAGCTTGCCTATCTGCCCGAAGACATAGTAATCTAGAAAGCTTTGCTCGCAGTCACCATGAGCAGCACGCAGTTCCTATATTCCTAGAGGCACTTAACACTTGGCTAAATTCCCTAATCGCATATGAATCACATAAAATGCATACATTGGATTAAGTGGGCTTATTTACTGGGAAGCCCAGTGCAGCCAAGAGATCCCTTGTGCAATTGCTGCACACGGGGATATACAGTGCATACTAGCATAATACAGTTTTTTTAGGAGCAGTGGTTCTCAACCACCATGTCGTGGTACACTGCTGGCCCATAGCCTCCCCCCTCCTGTGCTGTCAGCTACCTGCAAATCCTATAACATCTCATAGTGTAAAGTGACCAGATTTTTAAAATGAAATCTGGGGACATATTTTTTTTACTAGTAGTGGCGACAATCAGTGACTCTCTGCCCCCGCCTCACAGCCTGTTTAGTCTTACTCTCCGGGCCCCCGGCTACTACTGGGTGGGGAGCGGAGGAAGATCACTCCACCAGGGAAGGCAAGTAGATAGGCAAGCGGAGCTGCATGCGTATGCACCCGAAACTGAAGAAATATTCCCTTCGCTCCGACCAGCACATGATCATCAGAAAAGGGCACAGATAATAGAAAAAAAATACACCCTCCTAAGCTAGTAGAAGGGGGGGGTGTAATTCAGAATTTTGTTTTTTAATTCTGCGCTGACTGTCTTTGAAATTGCCCCAGCCACTATTTAAATCCAATCCGGTGACGACTTGGACTGGGGACAGTGACCTCAATCCGGGGACTGTACCTGGAAACCGGGATGTCTGGTCACCCTATCATAGTGCCTCTCAGCTCCCATAGTGGTCTTCCATACCCCAAGTCCCCTAGCTTGCTGCAGGATCTCCTGCCCCCCTATAATGCCTTGACCTTCAACCTCCTGGAGAGACCCACAGCCCCCTACATCACCCACGGTTGACCCAGCACCCTCCAGAATCCTAGGCAGAGCCACCCAGGCTACTAAAGAGTCACAAAACCCATTTTAGAACCTCCATCCCCATACAGTGACAACCAGCCACATTCAAAGCCTTCTGACATTTTAGGCACACCCAATCTCTATGTGCAGTGCCGATTCCCCCTACTGCCACCCACCACTAGGCAGTGCTGCTGGCTTATGGATAAAAGATATAGCGCTCGTTCAAATAAACATAAAATATGTAAAGCAGCGATAAAAAAGGTGTTAGACTACACCAAGACAATGTATAAAGCAAGAAAATGTGCTGCTGGCTTCCCTCCTCTCTCCTCGGCTACGATGTGGGATGTTTCAAGATGGAGAGGGGGGAGGGGCTAGTAAATATGTAATGCCCTCGTTTTCTAAATGAACACACGCACTCACTGTGTTCATTCATAACAGAGACATAGAAAACTCTGTTTACTATGCCTCAGTTTGTGAATGAACAGGAAATCACTCAGCACAGAGAACGTCCCATTCATTCCCTGTCCATATTTCAGCCCCTATAGTGCACTACAAGTCCCAGCAAAAACGGGGCTGCCATATTTCAGCCCCCACAGTGCACTATAAGTCCCAGCAAAAACGGGGCACTACAAGTCCCAGCAAAAACGGGGCAGCAAAAACAGGCTGCCACCTGTGCTCCAAACACAAAGCAATAAGACTGCACGGCCTTCCACCCCCTCCTACACACTCGGGCTCCCCACTCTCCCCTTACAACGGTGTCCTCCTACCTGAGTCTGGGCTGGATGTCACGCTGCATGGTGAAGCAGTGGGTGGGATGTCTGAAGAAGACACATCCAAGCCCCCAGACCCCGGAACACCGCAAGGCTGCAGATAACTCTGCACTGGTCAGGCACCTCAGAGGCTGTATGTTAGCCGGGAGGAGGCCGCATGAGCCGGGACTCGGGAGGACAGGTGAGGGGGTGTTTTTGTGCAGGGGGGACCGCCCCCCGCAAAGTGCCGCCCTAGGCCCTGGCCTTGTCGGCCTAGGCCAAAATACAGCCCTGACTATAACAATCATTCTTTACAGACGACTGAATTTTACGGTTGTGGGTTTGGTAACACCTTATCTTCCGCTACCAAAGCCAAAACTGGAAGTAAAAAGAAATCCATCCAAAGTGATTAAAGTCCCTTGTTGTCACCAAAACTCCCAGGCAAACCATTAGAAGGAGCACCCACTAGCTGTGCACGATCAAGCCCCATCTTCTGAGCCCCGCACATACGCAGCGAGCTCTCCTGTGGTACAGGTGTGCTTAGCAGCTGTGACAAGACAAAGCACACTGTGCCCGTGGGGAGACTCAGAGTTCACTCCTGTACTATTAGGGGCTGCTCAAATGGTGTGGATGAGGAATTATATAGTGCTTTTTCTGCTTGTTCAGAATTCTGTATGTACAGTGAATAAAGCCCTGTACACACGGCCGGGATTCCCGGGGTTAAAAAGTCCACCGGGAATTCTGACGGGCAAACTGCGGGGAGAACTTTGGCCGGGAATCCCGGCCAATATGTACAGGGCTTATGCTCCCTTAGCACTGCCTCACAGTGTTTTCCTATGGCAGGTGTGGTAAATCTTGCGGGAAAAAAAAAAAACGCTGGGAATCCCGGCGGGAAAATAGAGAGCAGGTTTTCTATATTTCCTGCCAGGATGCCCAGCAGTTTTCCCTGCGAGGGAGCATACATACGCCCAGTTTTCACGGCACAAAGCTCTCCCAGCAGTTTTCTTGCCAGGAAAACCGATCGTGTGTATGAGGCCTCGTACACACGACCGTTTTCCTCGACAGAATCCATCTATTAACTTGGTGGCAGAGCTTTTTTGCAGAGGAAAACGGTCGTGTGTATGTTTTTCATCGAGAAAACTGACGTGAAACTCGACGAGAAAAAAAGAGAACAAGTTCCCTTTTTCTTCCTCGGTAGTTTCAATTTCCTGGTCGTGTTCCTTGTCGGACTGGTTTTCGGCGAGAAACACGTTTAGTGTGTATGCTTAGAATCCCGCGCATGCTCAGAATAAAGTATAAGACAGGAGCGCACCTTTGGTAAAAGTAGCGTTTGTAATGGAGATCGCACATTCGTCACGCTGTAACGGACTGAAAAGTGCAAATTGTCTCTCACCAAACTTTTACTTAACACGCAGTAACATGAGATTAGCAATAGCAGCCCCAAGGGTTGTGCCAGTGGAATCGAACTTCGCCTGCCGCCGTATGCGTTTGAGAACGAGGAGATTTGGTCTTGACAGTCTGTATGCAAAGACAGCTTGTCAAGTTTCTCGACAAGCCTAACAAGGAACTCGTCGAGGAAAACAATGTCTTTTACGACGAGTTCCTCGGTTGTGTGTACGAGGCCTGAGGCTTAAAGGGTCACTAAAGGAAAAAAATGTTTTGCTGAAATGACTGTTTACAGGGTATAGAGACATAATAGCTAACTGATTCCTTTTAAAAATGATTAAAAATAAATAAAAATCAATCATATAATGTGCCTGCAGTTTAGTTTCACTTTTAAACTGGTTTCATGTTTCTGTGATGTAAAGAGACACACAGAACAAAAACAAACAAATACAGGGCAGTGTTTTGTTTTTAAAATAAATCTGATTGGTTCTGAGGAGTTTTAAAAACACAGTAATGACAGCTTGGACCACATTGAAAAGCTGCCATGAGATTTTTCATAAGGAGGCAGACAAGCAGGAAGTGTGGAGATCAGAGCAGAATTAAAGCAACTTCACAGCAAAAAACGAACAATGAGGACATGAAACCAGGACTGCAGTAAGGTAAAGGAAAAACTCCTTTAGTGATCCTTTAATTGTGGGCACAGGTTCACTTTTGTTGTTGATAAATGAATGTAAGGCGCCGTACACACGGCCGAGGTTCTCGCTGAAAATCAGCGAGAACCTCGCTGGAATGCACATTCCAGCGAGGACCTCGGCCGTGTGTACGGTCTCAGCGAGCTTCCCGTCGGGAAGCCCGTCGAGCCGAAATAGAGAGCACGCTCTCTATTTCCTCGACGGCCCGCCTGGAAGAATGGCTGGTTGCCATTCCCGACGGGCGGGTCGCCGAATTCGACGGCCGGGAGAGAACCTCGACGGGCGGAACGATGTGTTCTGCCCGTCGAGGTTCTCTGCCGTGTGTACGGCGCCTGAGTCTTTCGCACTACTCAAGTGTGAATGTGACTGGAGGGATAGATGTTCAAAAGCTGCAAGAACTGTCAGCGTTCACCTTACACATAAATGTTCAATAAAATAATAGTGATCTCGTGCTAGAGAATATACAAAATGTGCAAATAACATGTGCAAACAGCAATGCATAAATACGCCCATAGATCAAGTGCAATGGAATTGACAACACTAAGGCCTCGTATACACGATCAAATCTGTCTGCTGGAAACGGTCTGCTAGACCGTCCCAGCAGACAGATTCGATCGTGTGTACGGGCGAGCCGACCGATTTGGCCACCCGACAGATTTCAAAGCATGCTTTGAAATCTATCGGGTGGGAATACGTCCGCCCGACATGTCTGCTGGTTAGTACACTTACCAGCAGACATGTCGTCTCGCACCGCCGCCGAATGGATTCGGCGCATGCGCGGAAGTGTTTTACTTCCTGGTGCGGTGACGTGGCGGCGTCAACGTCACTGCCACGTCACCGACATGTGGCGTCTGCGAGCAAACCAAAATCCTATCAGACAGACTTGTTCAAATCGGTCGATCCGACCGATTTGAACAAATAGATTGCCTCGTGTGTACGAGGCCTTATAGAAAGATATTTGTCATACTAGAGGATTGGTCTTCCACCTGAGATATCTGTATGAGACCCTCTAGGACTATATATTCATCTATTTTCATTCATTGCATCAGTTGCATTTTTTGCAATATATTTTTTTGCACCTTATGTGGACTATATGGACTATATAGGTCTTTATATATTTAACACTTGTTGCACTTTATTTAGTTTTCTCCAGGATTATCAATTCATCTGCACTTTATTTATTGGCGTATTTACGGATTGCTGTTTGCACATGTTATTTGCACATTTTGTATACTCCCTTTAGAGCGAGATCACTAATATTTTTTTGATCACTTTTGTCATTACCTCCTGATTTATTACACTTGTGGACTAGGTTCTAGCCTTTCTTTCTGTCTCCTGCTCCCTCCATGTTTCTTCTTCTGCTGTCTTCTTTATTTTCCTTCTTCTTTCTCCTCCTCCCTCACAATTCCCCTCCCATATACAGTATATATATATATATATATATATATATATATATATATATATATGTGTGTGTGTGTGTGTATATATATATATATATATATATCGTTTTTCTTTTTCTTAAAAAATAAATATAAATCTCTACACAAACTAATCATCAGGTGCCAACAGTGACGTTGGGTGATGTGGATGACATTTTCATTTACTGCACACGTATCAAATGCTCACATAATTGGAAGGAAATGTCATAAGGATTTTTAGCGAATTAATTTTTTTTTTTTTTTTTAAAGTCGGTATTCTAATTTGTGCCCTCGCCGACCCAACTCAAACTGATCTTCATGTTATAATATCAATTCATTACATTAGACTACAAATGCTAGAAGGTATATTGTAAGGAACCAAGACAACAAGCAGATGAAAAAATGGGATTTAGGGCACAAAAGGCCTGGTTACTGAAGTGATTAAAATACCGTATTTATCGCCCTATTACGCGCACCGGCGTATAGCGCGCACCCCTAATTTAGCCTGACATTCCTGGAAAAAAATGTTTTAATACTTACAGTTTTGGTGTCTTGCCCGGCGTCCATCGGTGCTGGTCTCTGTGCCGATCGCCGCTTCCCGCACTGTGTTTGAACGCCGCCGCCGACATATACCGAGCGCAGTACACTCGGGTACACTTGGCCAGGCTCGGCTCCCCTCGCGGTAATGCGAGAGAAGCCGAGCATGGCCGAGTGTACTACGCTCGGTATATGTCGGCGGCCGCGTTCAAACACAATGCGGGAAGCGAGTATCAATCCCCGCTACCCGCGCTGTGTTTGGATCTGCCGCCGACATATACCGAGCGCAGTACACTCGGGCACGCTCAGCTCCTCCCGGCTTCTCTCGCATAACCGCGAGGGGAGCCGAGCCTGGCCGAGTATACTCGAGTGTACTGCGCCCGGTATATGTCGGCGGTGGATTCAAACACAGCGCGGGAAGTGAGTATCTGCGTATATCGCGCACCCACAATTTTTCCCTGATTTTAAGGGCAAAAAAGTGCGCGGTATACGCCGATAAATACGGTAATGCCCAGTAATGCTGCCATATGCTTTTGCTTGTGGCAGTTCCTGTTATAAGGTGACAACTGTTTTGCCCATTGTTCTTTTCTATCGTTGCCTGTCACATGCTCTTCAAATTGAGCCTACAAACTTTGCCAACACAATAATCCAGCATGGTCTACTGTGGTCACCATCGGGAAACCCACCATTAGAAATTATGTGCAGCAGTTGTCAAAGTAGATGAAGACAGGAAGTGGCTGAATTTTAGAATTTAAATTAAAGCATTTAATGACTAAAAGGGCAATGATGTGCAATGCTATGGCAAATTAGGGCTCATTCAACCCAGCTTGCATGCTTAAAGCAGTAGAAAAGTAAAAAAAAAATGAGTGTACGTGCAAGTTAATGTTATAATGTGCTAGTATGTATCTCATGTAGAAATATAAAAAAAATAGGCTAACCAGATATATCATGCCCAATAAACATTGGTGTATCAGTCCTTGACTGCATATATAAAAAAGCTTTCCGGTAAGAGAACCAGAACAAGAAAGACTATAGATAACCACCAATAACTTGATAATCCAAAAATACAAAATGTATTAAATATAGTATAGTTTGATAAAAGAATAAACTATTATATAAACAAGGGAAGTTAGATTGCAGTGTGATATAACCCATCAGGGTATAAGTTGGCCAACACTGCAACACACATGTACCAAGAAGACAGTATGTTAGTATGTATCTCATACTTGCACATCGTGAAAGACTTGCATCGCATACTAGCACATTACGAGTACTGAACTTATTCTGTCTGGAGAAGAGACTCTTGAGAAGTCAATGTTCAATGTAAGTTCAATGTACAAATACCGTACTGGTAACCCCACAATAGTGATAAAACTTTTCTGTGAAAAGGCATTTAAAAAGACTTACAACCATTCACTAAAATTAGAGGAAAATTTATTTAACTGGAAACAGTGTTGAGGGTTCTTTACGGTAAGAGCCGTAAGAATGTGGAATTCTCTTCCACAAGCAGTGATTTTAACAGGGAGCATCAATAATTTCAAAAAACTATTAGATAAGCACCTAAACCACCGCAACATACAGGGATATTCAATACAATGTGGACATAAAAGCGCACACAGACAAGATGGACTTGTGTCTTTTTTCAACCTTACCAACTATGTAACATTATGAAAGACTTACATCGCATGCTAGCACATTATGAAAGACTTGCCTCTAAAAGGAAACCCCCCCAGTGGAGCACTGTCACAGTTGACAGGGCTTCCATCTTCACCCAGTCTTCCTTCTGGGTTTGCAGGCTCCGTCTGTTTGAATGGCTGAGCCGCAATGACATCACTCTCTCGCATGTACATGGCAGTCATGGCCTCGGCACAGAGCACATTCACTGTGCCCTCAATTCAGAGGGCAGTGCGCATGTGCCAGTGAGGTCAACTGGTGCAAAACATACTAATATCTCCTAAACGGTGCAGGTTGAGGAGATATTAATTTTCCATACTTTATGGTAAACGTATCAAATCAAAGTTTACCACTGCTTTAGGTCCTTATTACCCAAGACGGACTTCTCCAGCTCAGCAGGGGATCTGTGCGCTGATCTCCACTGAGCAGGCAGGTGGCTTGTCTGTGTCCACTCTACTTATGCAGAACAGACACAGCCTGCTCACCTCTGTGGGCGGTCGGATGTAAATGGACCACCTGTACATTTACATCTGATCATCCGATTTAACCAGCTAGATGGATGGGAAACCGATCCTCATCCATCTGTTTTTAGGGCAATGGATGGTCTGATCGGGTCTGCCTGTGTGAAATGGGCCTTAAAGGAACACTAAAAGTTTGTTTTTTATTAGATCAATTGATTGCTGTAAGCTACAGCATTTAAATATCACTTACCTCGTTTTTCCTTTTGACTTCCAAAATACAGTATTCCAGGTTTGAAAATGCCATTTCCTGTCTCTCCTCTTCTTGCTTTCCACCAGCACCTGCATGGTGGAAAGCAGAATGTGCTCACCCCCTCCCTATGACTACAGCCCTGCCTGAAGATGCTCTCTTAACCCTCATAGGCTTTGAGGCCAAGCCTAATGGGAACTGTAGTTCCCATTAGGCCATGATGTAGCAAGAATGACTGCAAACCAGGAAGTCAGTGAGAATAACGATTCAGGAGTGACGGAGGTGAATAAAACAGCTCGATTTCAACAGGTATCAAACTAGTTATAATGCAAAACATTACTTTTTACTTTATCAGCTACTGTCAGACTTTAATTTAAGAGGAAAATATTTTTGTCTTTACAACCCCTTTAAAGGGGAGGTTCCCCTAAAAAGAAACTTTTAACATTGCATTTCTCTTCTTAATTACATGTAGAATCTGCTGGTAGTTTTAAAAAAATCCGTCCGTACATACCATTTTCTTCATGCAGCCTCACTGCAGCTTCCGGGTATGATGGTTGGGGACAGGCATCCGATCGACGCATACAGCGTGTCACGAGATGCCGAAAGAAGCCGAACGTTGTTGCGGCTCTATACGGCGCATGCGCACCAACGTTCGGCTTCTTTCGGCATCTCGTGACGCGCTGTATGCGTCGATCGGATGCCTGTCAATCAAGTAGGCACGCCCTACCCCGACCGTCAGACCCGGAAGCGGCGGTGAGACTACATGCCGAAAATGTTATGTCCGGACGTTTTTTTTTTTTAAATACCAGCAGATTCTAGATGTAATTAAGAAAAGAAATGCAATGTTAAAAGTTTCTTTTTAGGGGAACCACCCCTTTAACATGTTACTTAACCCACAAAAGTAAAATCAGTCTGTACATGCAGTAAAACATGCTTGTTATACTCACTGTGGAACCTAAGGGGTTAATATTCTGCATTGTGTAAAAAGGTGGTTTGATCCTGTCTTCTCTGATCCTCCCCTTCTTTCACCATCCCCATTGCATCTGCTGATGGAGCCTTGGAATCTGGCTGCACATGCTCAGTTTGGTGTGTATTGCTAGAGAGTTTTTTTTTCTTTTAGGCCGCTTACACACGATCGGTTTGGAGCGATCAAACTGGCCTTAAGGCCAGTTTGATCGCTCCAAACCGATCGTGTGTATGGCCCATCAGACCGTCGTCCGTCGGACCAAAGTTTTAAAACTTGCTTTAAAATCTGTCCGATGGACAACTGATCATCGGGCCAAACCGATGGTTAGTACGCAAAAGCATCGCTCCAAAAACGTGCGCATGCTCAGAATCAAGTCGATGCATGCTTGGAAGCATTGAACTTCGTTTTTTCACCACGTCGTTGTGTTCTACGTCACCGCGTTCTGACCCGATCAAATTTTGGACTGATGGTGTGTACGCACATCAGACCATCAGACCATCAGACCACTTCAGCGGTGAACCGATGAAAACGGTCCGTCGGACCGTTCTCATCGGGTTGGACCGATCGTGTGTACGCGGCCTTGGAGTCCATGTGTTCAACACAGGACCAATCAGCACTGTCCAGACAGAGGGTCAGGGGTCCTGCATCATCATAGGACAGTCAGGGAAGAAAACTTATTCTACAACCTTCAACCAATGATTTGCTGGACTCTGATAGAAGTCACAAGACTGCTCTTAGGCCCCTTTCACACTGGGGCATTTTTCGGGCATTATTCAAGCTTTTTTCAGGCGTTTTGGCGTTAAAAGCCTGTAAAGCACCTGAAAGAAGCCTCATCTGCAATCCCAATGTGAAAGCCTGAGTGCTTTCAGAGCCCTTTCACACTACCAGCGCCCGAAAAAAAGCTGGTAAAGCACCACTAAGACCCTAACGGTTTAGGGTGTTTTTGAAGTGCCTCAGTGTGAAAGGGCAAGGCGTTTTTACAGCACTTCCAATTCATTTCAATGGAGAGGGGCGTTTTTGGAGCGTTTTTTTCAGCGCCCAAAAGCTGCTCTAAAGATTTTGCCTGCAGGACTTTTTTCAGCGCTCCGCCAGTGCAACGCCTCAGTGTGAAAGGGCAAGGCGTTTTTACAGCGCTTTTAATTCATTTCAATGCAGAGGGGCGTTTTTGGAGTGTTTTTTTTCAGCGCCCAAAAGCTGCTCCAAAGATGCTGTTTGCAGGACTCAGTGTGAAAGGGTCCATTAAGATGCATTGAGAGCGTTTTATGAGTGTTTTAATAACGCTATTTTTAAAGCTAAAACGCTGTAGCAAAGCTTCAGTGTGAAAGGGGTCTAACTGCTGATGAGAAAATGTATTTAGCAATTTATTTACTAAAATCATTTCTTCTTCCTTTTCCCTTCCTTCTTGCTTCTTCTTTATCCAATTGCAGGTTATTGTTTAAATATCTTTTACACTGCAAATTGTTACTGTAACCATTACTTTTTTTTTATTTTCCTTAAGAAATATCAATTTTTTTCATAAGTCACACGATTATGAACTGCTTAGTCATCTTTCTAGGAAAAAACAAAATCATATGGATGAATAATTTAATTTCATTTAGAGCCGACTTTCACGTTTTTCTTTTTTTAGGACAATTGGCAGTTAATTAGTCACATGACCCCTTCTGTTCCTCTCTTCTATACACCTCCCAGCTGCTTCAAGATGACAGTTACAAGGGGTACATATGGCCAAGGATTGCATAACTTCTTCATCAAAGGGTGTTTATTCCATTCCGGCATTTTCATCTTGTCAGTCTGACAGCTGAGTCCAAGTTTATTATGCAACAAGTCTGTAGTATTAATGGTAACACTGAAGCTTCTGAATCAATGGCAGACCTTTAAACAGCATTATAAAAGAAGTTTCACGATTAGATGGATCTACAAATTACAGATGAATTACATTCATTAGGTGCTAAATATTTTCTCATTAAAGACATATTGAGTAATTGTTGGTAACAGTGCAGACAGCATTCATTAGTCTAGCTTCCATATTAACAGTTACCTAATTGACTGCTAAGGATTATGGCACACCGACAGACATTTGTTGGCTGTATATAACACCTTCCAGTTCATTTGATGAGCAGTGCACACTTCAGAAATGCACAAACTCTGTAGAAAATGTGGTTTTGGCAGCTTTGCCACTACAGTAGTGTAAGGCCAACATTGTTGTCAGCATGGCCTCGTAAACAGACTCCTGACCACTACAGCAGTTGGGAGCAGGGGAGTACCTAGAGCATTTGGCACCTGGGGTGAATCCTACATCTGGCACCCCTCCACCTTAAAATGTAAAAATGCCCCACTGTGCCCTCTTCATCCTTCAATATTTCTGTCACTACTGTGTGCCCCATCTCCACAACTGAACATCTTTACATTACACAGCACCGCCCCTCTGGACCCATTTACATTACAAAGCACCCTGCACCTCTGGACCCCTTTACATTACACAGCCCCCCACAGCTCTGGACACCTATATGTTATGCAGACCCCCTACAGTGCAGACCCCCTCCCTACAGTGCAGACCCCCCTACAGTAAAGACCCCCCTTCAGACCCATTATGTACCTCAGTCAGATGATCAGTGCGGGACATGGACATCACTGGTCAGTTGACAGGTCCCCTCCCCCTGTGTAGACATAAAGGAGGAGGGGGAGGCAGCTTCACTCTGCTTGGCTATGTGAGACAGCCGAGACTGATCAGAGCCTCAGCATGGCCACGAGGGAAGGCCGGGGATCATTGCGGGTCCCAGGTGTCTCACGGGTGCGGCTCGCACCCCTCCTCCTTGCAAAGCCACTACAGGCCCTCTGTCACCATGTGTGTTCATTCTGTCACTGCCGATTTTGTGTTCAAAAGTAAGCAAACACAATCAAACTCATGTTATATAGGAGTCAGTACACACCTGCCATCATTAAAGTGCCTCTGATAAACCCCAAATAAAGTCGAGCTGTTCTAGTAGGTCTTTCCTTAGGTCTTTTTCTTAGTCACATCCTACAACAAAAGTCATGGTCTGCAGAGAGCTTCCAAAGCAACAGAGGGATCTCATTTTTAAAAGGTATCAGTCAGGTGAAGGGTACAAAAGAATTTCCAAGGCATTAGATATACCATGGAGCACAGTGAAGACAGTCCTCAAGTACAGAAAATATGGCACAACAGTGACATTACCAAGAACTAGACTTCCCTCCACAGTTGATAAAAAGAAGAAAAGAAAAGAAAACTGGTCAGGAGGCCTACAGCATCATTAAAGGAGCTGCAGGAATATCTGGCTGTGTGGTACATGTGGCAACAATCTCCCGTATTCCTCATATAGGGTAGAGTGGCAAGATGGAAGCCTTTTCCTATGAAGAAAACATCCAAACCCGGCAAAATTTAGCAAAAACACATCTGAAGTCTCCCAAAAGCATGTGGGAAAATGTGTTATGGTCTGATGAAACCAACTTTGAACTCTTTGGTCAGAATTCCAAAAGGTATGCAAAAACAACAATGCACATCACCAAAAGAACCCCATACCCACTGTGAAGCATGGAGGTGGCAGCATCATGCTTTGGGACTGTTTTTCTTCAGTTGGAACAGGGGCCTTAGTCAAGGTAGAGGAAATTATGAACCGTTCAAAAAAACTGTCAATATTGACACAAAACCTTCCGGCTTCTGCTAGAAAGCTGAACATAAAGAGGAAAGTCATCTTTCAGCATGACAACGACCCAAATCATACATCCAAATCAACAAAGGAATGGCTTTACCAGAAGATCAAAGTTTTGGAATGGTCCAGCCAGAGCCCAGACCTGAATCTGATTTGAAAATCTCTGTGGGGTGATCTGAAGAGGGCTGTGCACAGGAGATGCCCTCGCAATCTGACAGATTTGGAGTGTTTTTGCAAAGAAGAGTGGGCAAATATTGCCAAGTCAAGGTGTGCCATGCTGATGGACTTCCCTCCACCTAAAAGATTTCAGTTTGTTGTTCACTGAGTTGTGCAGTTTAAAGTTCACATTAAAGGTGGAAAACATTCTGAAATGATTTATATTTGTTTCATTTTTTTTTTTTACATCACAGAAACCTGACATTTTAACAGGGGTGTGTATACTTTTTTTTATATCCACATCCACAGTGTCCACTTTCCTTACTCTTTTCTTTCATGACATTACTATAGGACAGGCGATCTTTAAAGATCCCAATGAAAGGTTTCTGAAATTCAGCAGCTTTTGGGTGTAGGTGGATTCTCATTGGGAAGCTTTCTCTACCTCTAATCTCCCTATGTATTTCTCTGATGATAATTACCCATATGCGTCATCTCCTCTTTTGGGGTTTGTGTGCACAATTTTGGTTTCTTGGGCAAAGTACAGTCATCCAATTTAAACAATCAGATGGCAGTACACGTAAATCAGAATTGGGGTTCATTACTGACTGCCCACTATCAGTTATTGCATATTGCATCTTGTCATGGTATATAGTGCAACTGACCTTCCTTATGACTTGAATACCTCCGTCCCCTTTTTTATTATTATCTATTATTATTATTTAGGATTTATACAGCGCCAACAGTTTATGCTGTGTTTTACAATATAAAACTGAGACGTTACCGTTACAATATAATAAAATACAAGAGGGTTATAAGGGCCTTGCTCTTGCACAGTCCTTTTCTTGCACAAATATCCCTCTGAAAAATAGAACTTTATAAATAAATGTTGTATTTGGATACTACATTGATTTTACTCTTAAATGTATGTGTTTTAGTCTTTTCTTGCATTAGTAAGCAAGTCAACATAACACCAATTATCGTTTCTGTCTGTTTGGCTGCCATAGATGGTTTGAGTCCCCTGCTAAACAGGCCAAGATTCTGTGTATGGGCAGGCTGAATGTACAAAGTTGATCAATTGATCAACTTGGGTACAACCAGCTTGCCGGATTTACCTTTGATTAGCCGCTAACTAATTTTACTTGGCTTTTGCCTGTTGGGTTGTCTTCCCCCACCAGGAGAATACAATGGGGGGCTATTTACAAAAAGGCAAATCCACTTTGCACTACAAGTGCAAACTACAAGTGCAAAGTGCACTTGGAAGTGCAGTGACTGTAGATCTGAGGGGGACATGCAAGGAAAATAAAAATCAGCTTGCACATGATTGGATGATAAAATAAGCAGAACTTCCCCTCATTTCAGATCATCCCCCTCAGATCTACAGCGACTGCACTTCCGGTGCAATTTCAAGTGCACTTTGCACTTTTAGTTTGCACTTGTAGTTCAAAGTGGATATGCCTTTTGTAAATAACCCCCAAAGTCTTGGTAGGATGGATTCCCCTGTCAGCCCTGTCTGTGTTGATGCGGGAATAGTGCAAATTTTTTCCTGCAACCTATGGTTGCAGGAAATAAATTTGCACCATCTATAGTCTGCCTAATGTTTGCAATTTTCCTACTGATAGCCAATGTAAAATGCAATATTGCCATTGACCCCAAATTGTATTGGTCTTGTAATGGCTCCTGAGACATGCAAATTATTTATTTTAGAAGTTTCTCTTGGGTAAAAAGATTGCGAGAGACTGGTATAGCTAGATTCATTTCCAATTTAATAAAGAATAGGCAAAAATATGATTTACTTCTATAGTCCATTTAGCAAGAAATGTAACACAGTTGGATGCAAAACTGAAATAGGGCATAGCAGTGACCACCAGCCAGGGACCACAGAATGCGATCACTTTAAGGAGTCAGGGGAGTCAATTGATATAAATGCCCAAATGGAATTACAAATCCTTTGGCAGGTAAACCCATTTACACACATGTATTTTAGCTGTGTATTTAGCTTTGCCTAGAGCTCCACTTTTAGTACGGTGGAATGAAGATATGTTTTGTTCGCACACAAGGGACAGGGCTGTTGTAGACTTTGTCAATAATAGCTATTTTCTGTATAAAGATTCACATAGCTGCCAGTACCCCCATGGATTTGAACGTAAGGATGTATGTTCACTAATTGGGTGGTCAGGGAACCGTAAAGTAACAGGTACTGAAATCTCAGTCAACAGGACGAGATCACTCAGAAAAAAAAAATGCCATCCAAGACCAAATCCACAAGTTACACAATGGGCAGGAGCAAGCAAGGAACAGAGCTGTAATCCAGGGGGAGAAAGAGGAGTCAAATTCTAAGGGTGAGGGCAACATAAACATGATATTATTTAACGAGCTGGCAATGTGTCATGGTACCACGTCTGCAAAAGTCTTTATGAGAAAAGGGTTAGATTTTCATGGTTAACAAATACACTCAAATTGCTAAAATATTTTTTTATTGGTTATCAAGTCTTAAATTTTTTTTTTATTGCATATGGTTTTATACAATTTTATCCAAATGTTTTTTTTACATATAGTTACATAGTAAGGTTGAATAAAGCCAACAGTCCATCCTGTCCAACCTGTATAGGTGTACGTGTGTCAGTGTCTATCATTTCCCATATCCCTGTATGTTGTGTTCTTTAAGATACATGTCCAAGAGTCTTTTAAAAATATCAATACTCTCAGCTGACACCACCACTTGTGGAAGATAGTTCCACATCCTTACTGCCCTGACAGTGAAAAAACCCCTGTGCTGCTTAAGATTAAACCGCTTCTCCAATATCATTGTTTGACCCCATGTCCTCTTACCCCCTCTGAAATTGAATAGCTTTTTTCCTATGCTGGGGTCACCATTGAGGTATTTGTAAATCGTCATCATGTCCCCCCCCCCACCCCATCAAGTGTCTTTTCTCCAGTGAGAATACATTTAGTGCTTGTAGTTGCTCCTTATATTTGAGGTCCTCCACCTTATTCATTTAGTTGTCTTTCTTTGCACTCTCTCCAGCTCTAGCACATCCCTTCTGATGACTGGTGACCAGAACTGGATGGATAATCAAAAAAAAAAGGAAAGGATGGAAGAGGGGAGGGGAAGGAAAAGGGGTGGTAAGAGGTGGAGGAAAGAAAAGTAAAGTAAGGACACAGTAGGAATGCACTCACATTTGCCACATCCATGTATGATAAGGAAAAACAATACCTAGGATAGAAATTGATGGTCGGACTTTGAGGCAAAACGAAGTAGGTTAAAAAATAAAATGTTATTACAAGCGTAGAATTTAACATAGATGCAAAGATAATTACATAAAAAAATTACATAAGAGTTGTAACAATAACAATGACAGATACTACTGGAAAAAATCCTTTGAAATCGCCTACGTGTTTCGCCGTGGGGCTTCTTCAGGACGGTACAAAGGGAATTTCCGATAATATAAAAATATTATTTCGTTGTGTCATGTATGACCTCACAATGGACACAGCCAGTGAGCGAGTCTATCACATAAATGTTGGAAATATTTCCGAGTCATTAAGATCTTTTTTAAAGAATTACTAAGAAAAGATACAACAAACACAGCTGGGATAAGAGGCCAATTAAGCGGCTGAGGGATAGAAATCCCCAATCTGAAATCCCAAGACTGGTCATAAAACTGGGGCGTTGCACTAAAAGCTGTATATAAACAGCTGCAGAATATCAATCCAAAAGACAGCGAGGATCAACGGAGCGATTCCCGCTGAGCAAACGGAGGTGCACGGGGCGGATCATTACTGATCCGCCCCATGTGAAAGAGCCCTAATGCCGCGTACACACAATAATTTTTCGGCATGTAAAAAACAACGTTTTAAAAAAATGTAATTTAAAGCGATCATGTGTGGGCTTCACATAATTTTTCGGGTTCTGAAAAACGACAAAAAAAAAAATCAAACGTGCTGCATTTTTTAACAACGTTTTAAACAATGCCGTTTTTCGGGTTGTAAAAAATGATCATGTGTGGGCTAAAACGACGTGAAAAATCCGTGCATGCTCAGAAGCAACTTATGAGACTGGTAAAACTACCATTCGTAATGGAGTAAGCACATTCATCACGCTGTAACAGACAGAAAAACACAAATTATCTTTTACTAATACAAAATCAGCTAAAGCAGCCCAAAGGTTCCAAATGGAACTTCCCCTTTATAGTGCTGTCGTACGTGTTGTACGTCACCGCGCTTTGCTAGAGCATTTTTTTTTTAACGATCGTGTGTAGGCAAGGCCGTTTTAATGATAAAGTTGAAAAAAACATTGTTTTTTCTAGAGCTGAAAAACATAGTTTTTTACAAGCCGAAAAATGATCGTGTGCACGCGATATCAGAAGGGCTTTCTTATTAATAAGATATTCCCACTCCCTTTTAGTTGCTGCTCCAGGGCAAGAAGTAAAGCCTCGTACACGCGCACGGTTTTCTCGGCAAGAACCAGCAAGGAAATTGCTGGCAGAGCTTTCTTGCCAAGTATACCGTGCGTGTGTACGAGGCTTTTAGGGTTCTCATCAAGAAAACTGCCCAAAATATCGACGAGAAAAATAGAGAACCTGCTCTCTATTTTCTCGTCGTGATTCTCGGCAGTGTTTTCCACTGTCGAGAAACCCGAGCGTGTGTATACTTACCTGTCGCCGTGAAAACCCGCGCATGCTCGAAATGACTTTGCCGCATGCATGGTAGCTTCATAGGCATAGGTAGGGTGTAGCAAGATGGCGGCGATGGCATCAAATGTGACGATCACATGCTCGTCGTAGTCGATGACGTCAACGCGTTCATGCCATTCAAAAGAACTGCAACTTGCATCACCGCATTTAGTTTACAGGCGTTTTTAATTTTTGGCTATTTGAAAAAAACACTTCTAAACACAAATACGGCTAAACAAGCCATGTAAATGCGGCAAAATTGACGTTTTAAGGCCTTCTTCAGCTTATTTTTTTGTTACTGAGCTAAAGTACAATTGTAATGTGCCTATGTGTAAACAAGCGCTGTCTATTCTTCAGTAAAGAATAAATAAATAAATCAGCATTTTTGGTCAGTAATTTACGCCTTATTCCCACACATTTGCATGCAGATTCGCATAAATGCACACAGATTTGTCCATTGACATTGTCAATCCGTGAACAAGCATCCACGCATTTGCAAATTTGCGTGACAATACATTAAAAAAAATGCTGAAAAAAGTAGATTCTCAAAAAGGAGAATTCTGTGCAAGAGGCCAAAACGTTGGGTACTATCTGTCAAGTTAAATTGTTCAGGAGAGGTTGTAAAAACGTCCTGTGTACATGAAGAATTGCTTTTTTGAGTATGAGAAGTTCATTGTAATGTCTTTTACTAACATTATGAACGTTGTCTTAGCTAAATATTTGTGTTTGAAAAGTTTTTGGCACCATAGCTCCTGCAGAGTGATGGCTGGTGCTCAAAATTTTTGGTGGACACCAACAATCTGAATCAAAGCAGCCACTGTGCCCAACAAACGCAGCCACTGTGCCCATCAAATACTGCCATTGTGCATCCCCCGCCTGCCCGGCGCTTACCTGTCTCGGTGGAGCAGCGGGTCACGGCGGCGGTGTCCTCCACGCTCTTTGATGTCTTCTCCCGTCATCTCTTCCCGTCCTCTGCTATGATTGAATGCCTGATAGGTGTCCAATCACAGCATCTGTTGTTTCAGCCAATCAGGTGACAGGTAACAGACCCAAGACCCGAATATTAATTTGCTTTCCTAACACAATGCTGAGTCAACTGCGAGCGCCCAGCATGGCGCCCGCTGTTCAACCTTTTTGGACACCTATTAGTGTCTATGGCTCTAATCAGGCGCTTCCAAAAAATATCCCCCGAGCCATAGATAGATTCATGCAATGCATGAATCTATCTATGGTGATAGAGGGGGTGGCAGGAGAGAGGGGGCGGCGCCCATGTGCCCTTTATGGACGCACCGCCACTGCTCCTGCGCCAAAAACAAATGGCATATTTCAGAAGCCAAAAACAAATACTATTTCTCTCTTGCAGATGTAAAATGTTGTTTTAAAATGAACATCTGTGTATCTCAATGTGTATTCAGAAAACTGTCCCACTCTCAGCATAATGTATTGCATTTGAAGTGTGCATCCTGCAGCATCTGACGCATGCTAAGCAGGATTATAGACGCAATCAAATGTTTCAAAGGCGACTAAAATCACTTTACACTCGCAGAGAAGCCTTGTCTACCAATGATAATTGCCACTCTATATTTTCTTGAAAGCATTTTAATTACTAGCAGTGTCACAGTTAGGCAATTGAAAATAAATTTCCTACAAGATGACCTCGTCAATCAACAGCTCCAGTCCTCAACCTCCTACATACTAAGAAATGCTGGAATTTCTATTCTCTGCTTTGTGTTACAGAAATATTGCAATTATGTATATTTAAAAAAAAATACCGTGCTTAAGGTGAGAACCGTCTTCTGCCTTACAGGATATTTACAGGAAAATTCGAAAATTCTTTGTCTTCCTAGGACAGTCTTACAGCTTGGAACAGAGATCGGTGTGACCACATGCAGCAGTGACAGTTCGTCCATAGAGGGCGCTGGAGCGCTGCCCCCTCTGGCTCTCGCACAGCCACTGAAATACATAGAGTCATGCATTGCATGACTCTATGTAATTTTGCCACTGCTGCCCACTATTCAGATGGCCCGGCGGGGCGTTCCTTGGATAAGACTGAAGCCCCGTACACACGGCCGAGGTTCTCGGCAGAAACCAGCGAGAACCTCGCTGGGAGCCTAATTCTGCCGAGAACCTCGGCCGTGTGTACGGATTCGACGAGCTCTGCCCGTCGGGAAACCCGTCGCGCAAATAGAGAGCAGGTTCTCTATTTGCTCGACGGCCCGTCGGGATGAATGGCTGGTTGCCATTCCCGACGGGCTGGTCGCCGAATCTGACAGCCGGGCGAGAACCTCGACGGGCGGAACGATGTGTTCCGCCCGTCGAGGTTCTCTGACGTGTGTACGGGGCCTCACAGGCGTCTCAGCCAATCAGGTTCACCGGTTCTGGTTATCGGTAACCTGATTGGCTGAAGCGTCATTGAGGGCGGGAGAAGACATCGAGGGACGTGGAAGGAGGTTGGCTGACCCGAGAAAGGTAAGTGCCAGGCGGGGGGGGGGGGGGGGGCATTTTGCAGGTCACAGTGGCAGCATTTAACTGGGCACAGTGGCTACAATTGCTGGGCACAGTGGTAGCAATTGATGGCACATACAGGTCACAGTGGCAGCATTTTACTGGGCACGGTGGCGACAATTGCGGGGCACAGTGGTGACAATTGCGGGGGACAGTGGCTACAATTGATGGGCACAGTGGTAACAATTGATGGGCACAGTGGTGACAATTGATGGGCATAGTGGGGACAATTTAAAGCACAGTGGTGACAATTGATGGCATGGCATAGTGGTAAAAATTGATGGCACAGTGGCTGCGTTTGATGGCATGGCACATTGACTGCATTTGATGGCATGGCACAGTGGCTGCGTTTGATGGCATGGCACAGTGGTGACAATTGATGGCACAGTGGCTGCATTTGATGGGCACAGTGAGTCTGCAATTGTTTTTTTTTTGTTTGTGCCCCCCCCCCCCAAAAAAAATTGAGTACCAGCCGCCACTGACATGCAGTCAACCTTAACCACTTAACCAGCTCTGGAAGATTTACCCACCTTCATGGCCAGGCCATTTTTTGCAATACAGCACTGCATTACTTTAACTGTCAATTGCGTGGTCGTGCGACAATGTACCCGAATAACATAAAATAAATTCCCACAATTTAAGCGTTGTTTTGGTGGTATTTGATCACCTCTGCAGTCTTTATTTTTTCCATTATAAACAAAAAAAGACTGACAAATTTGAATAACCACATTTTTTTTTTACTTCTGTAAAACATATCCAATAAATAAACAAAAACAAATTCCCTTATCAATTTAGGCCAATATATATATATTCTGCTACATATTTTTGGGGAAAAAATCCCAATAAAGTGAATTGGAGGAGAGAGAGAATTCCCTGCACAGCTAGAGAACTGGCCATGCTGTGCTCTTGTGCCTAGTGTGGCCATTTTTTTATAGGAAATCAGAGGGACTGGCAGGAACACCAGGGATTTCACACAGGGGAAGCAATACAAAAATAATGGGAAACCTTTTCATTCAAGTACATGGTACAGCATGTACATATCAGGAATACTAATCACTTGGGGCTGCCTCCGGGTAGCCCTTTAAGTGAGATTCACTGATTGGCTGTCACAGCGGTCACATGATCAGGATCCTGTTCTAATGACACCCCATCACAGATGGAAACCAGGAGCTTAGAGTGACAGCATGGTCAGTCTGCTGGGAGTTCACTGTGAGCGTGGTCTTAGCACATAACCCTGGAGATGCGGCAGCTGGACATTAAAGCGGATCTTCACTGTATCTGAGCACCACGTACCAAAAACACTATTTTAGTTAATTTTTAATATTCAAAGCAAATGCCATCCATCCATGTCTCCATGCTTTATTTTGTTGAGAAATCACTTTGAAAAACACCTCCTAGCATTTCTGGCCATGGCCAGCTTGAGTAAGGGCAGATAATTAACATAGCATTTATTTACTGGAATCCATCTGCCTTTAGCTCATGCATGCAGGAGGGAGTGCTTAGCCGAGAAAACTCCTCCTCCTCCCAACCGGTCTCCTGAGATGTATGACATCATTTGTCTAGGCCGGAAATCAGAAAGTAACTGAAGAAATGTAAAAAAAAAAAGTTTAAAACAAGGGAATATGATATACTTTTCTATCTATTTACTAATTGATATAATAAATGTTGATTGAGAGGTGTATGCTCCCTGCTGCAGCATATATGCATTATAACAGCAAGAGGTTAATAAGCACTAAACTAGCTGTATTCTATTCTCATGTAAATAAGCATTGCATGGATTGTGAATTTTAAAGATTAATTTCTTCACAATGCGTATAGATACAACCTTCAATGAGGTCTTTTTTTTTTTTTTACAGTGCTTTTACGTCTTGTTTCAAATATGTAAATACTTTAGTGTGCATGAAGTGGGCATGGGTTTACTCTAAAGTCAATGTGAAACTTCAAGTTTAAATCAATGTAATATGTTTCATGAAAACCAAGTCCTATGGTTTACTCTCTTTAGAAAGTAGCCATATAATAGAGAAGGTCATTTACTGTCAACATTCTGCACAGAAGAACCTTTGATCTTTGTGTGGATGCAGGGGTATCTCTGCCAAGATCTGACCCCAAAATCTCCCACCACCACCACCCCCTCGTTTAGTCAGACCGTTGCTATGCAATAGACAAAGCTCATGCTCCCTTTTGATTGGAGCGTTCAAGCTTGAACTCAACAAGGGTGTGCCAAAGCTCTGCAGAGAGACTGTTACTTCCACACAGAAAGCACATGTGAGTGTAACCAATAATTTTTTAAATGATTTTTAATGGATTGTGCAATTGTGTCCTCTACATACTATGTGCCTAAAATTGTATTCCTCTCTCATCTCAAAAAGTCGATAAGTTAAAATGAGTTAAAATACCATATTTATCAGGGTAAAGCGCGCACCGAAAGGAATTCTAAGGGAAAAAAATAAATACTTACAGTTTGTGTGCCCCTCGTAGGTGTCTTGCGTCTATCAGCGGCCTTGTCCGGTCCGGCGTCCATTTGCAGCCTTGGTGGTGTCCTCCCCGCTTCTCCCGTGCTGTCTCTGAGCGCGCCGCCAACATATACCGAGCGCAGTACACTTGGCTAGGCTCGGCCATGCTCGGCTCCTCTCGCATAAAGGCTAGGAGGCGTGACAGGGCGTGACTGCGAGCGGAGCCGAATGTGGCCGAGTGTACCAGAGTGTACTGTGCTCGGTATATGGCGGCGCTCACACAGCGGGGATTGGCGTATAACGCGCACCCACAATTTCCCCCTGATTTTAAGGGGAAAAAAGTGCGCGTTATACGCCGATAAATACGGTAGTTGTCATTTATCTTCAGAAATTGTTCTGATGAATGATTCTATAGAACTTTCTATGACAACCTATGTCTTTTGTGCTAACGGGAAGGGGGGTGTGAAGTATTTTTTTACCTCTTTCATACAATCCTTTTCTCACTATAAATATATTGAATGGTTTTAGGGAAATACTACTTGAACAGGGTAGAAGGAGTTATAGGTGGTAGGCTTATGCCCTGTACATACAGTGATACATATAGTTTGGTGTTGAGGCCAAATTATTCAATTCCTGTCTCATCTGAATGCTTTTTGAAGATTGAGGCCACATGGAAAAAGGTGTTATGATCAGATGAGACTAAAATTAAATGATTTGGCCTCAACACCAAACAATATACAGCTCACCATTCAAATAACACCATTCCTACCGTAAAGCATGGCGGTGGTAACATCCTGTTATGGGGGGGTTTCTATGCATCAGGGAATGGAGCACTTGTGAGGACAGAAAAATGGATGGGCAAAATATGAGGAAAATCTACTGCCCTCTAGCAGAAAGTTGTCAATGGGAAGAAGGTTTACCATCCAACATGACAATGACCCAAAGTACACAGCAATAATTACCATACAGTGGTTGAAGGACAAAAGGACGAAAGGATGAATGTCCTTGCATGGCCCAGTCAGACTTAAAGGGGTAATTGCCCCAAAAACCTTTTTTTAACATTGACTGAGGCTCGTTATGTCAAGGGGAATCGGGTGTTTTTTTATTAGAAACGAAGCAGTACTTACCGTTTTACAGATGCATCGTCTCCGTCGCTTCCGGGTATGATCGTCTGGTCTGGGCGTGCCTATTTGATTGACAGGCTTCCGACGGTCGCATACATCGTGTCACGAGTAGCCGAAAGAAGCCGAGCGCCGGTACGGCTCTATACTGCGCCTGCGCACCGTCGTTCGCCTACTTTTGGAAAATCGTGACGCGATGTATCCGAACGTCGGAAGCCTGTCAATCAAATAGGAACGCCTAGACCCGAAGACCATACCCAGAAGCGTCGGAGACGATGCATCTCTAAAACGGTAAGTACTGCTTCGTTTCTAAAAAAAACACCCGATTCCCCTTGACAAAACGAGCCTCAATCAATGTTAAAAAAAAGGTTTTTGGGGGAACTACCCCTTTAAAAGACTGCAGTCCATCAAATTTAACTGAACTTGAGCAGTTCTGCAAAGAACAACGGGCAAATATTGCAAAGTCTAGATGTGCAAAGTTAGTAGAGACATATTCCAACAGACTAAAGGCTGTAATTAAAGCAAAAGGGGTTCCACAAAATACTGACACAAGGGGGGTGATCCTTTTTTTCAACTCTGTGATTCTATTTTTGATTTTTTTTTCTGACCTGTTGGTGTTAGATCTTGCACATGGATGTTATGAGTTGCACTAGTAAATACAGGTGGATAAAACAAAAACGATGTCTGTCTTCATTTCAGGCTGCAAAGCAACGCAATGTGATTATTTTAAAGTATGGTGATTCTTTGATAATACCCACTGGTACATACTTTGCTATAGGTTGTTCCACTTTATCATCTCAGAAATTTGTGAGGCATTGTTGGAAGTCTTAAAAGTGAAGTTGTTGGGCCCTTATTATTGATTTGGAGGTGTGGACAGGGCCTTTGCATTATCTCTTGCTTGAGGGCTCTAAAGCTTCAAGCTGTTGTTGCACAAGAGAGATAAAGAGCTGAAAATCTACACACACATCATTATCAAAGTATTTTCTCTTTAGTTTAATGAGACACCGAGCCAAAGCAAAATCCACAAATTTTCTGTATTCACAAAGACCTGGTAAATGTTGAAGAATGAGCTGGGGGATTCTGATTGCTCGTGAAAATGATTCATTATAATGCATTCATGCAGAATACATTGCTTGTTCTCCTTATTATCATGCAAATGAAATGAGGAAGTACATGATGTGAGCTCTTCTTTCTAATTATTTGCTATTTTGTTTTTGTTTTTGCAGGTTTTACTGGGACCTGATAATGCTGATTATGATGGTGGGGAACCTTGTCATTATACCGGTCGGAATAACCTTCTTCACAGAGCAGACGACCACACCGTGGATTATATTCAACGTGGCGTCCGACACCGTTTTTTTATTTGACTTGTTCATGAATTTTAGAACTGGGATTGTCATTGAAGACAATTCTGAGATCATACTAGACCCAAAAGTCATAAAGATGAGTTATTTAAAGAGCTGGTTTGTTGTTGACTTCATCTCATCCATCCCAGTGGATTATATCTTTCTCATTGTCGAGAAAGGCATGGATTCGGAAGTGTACAAGACTGCCAGAGCTCTCCGCATTGTGAGATTTACAAAAATCCTCAGTTTGTTGCGCCTACTGCGATTATCAAGGTTAATCCGATACATTCATCAGTGGGAAGAGGTAAACGAACCAATCGGTTGTTTTCTATTTAAAGGGGTTTCCTGCTTTATCTATACATCAGGGGGATAATTTCGGACGGCTAAAATTGAACATAGGGGTTGATTTACTAAAACCAGTGGGTGCAAAATCTGGTGCAGCTGTGCATGGTAGCCAATCAGCTTCTAATTTCAGCTTGTCCAATTAAGCTTGACAATAAAACCTGGAAACTGATTGGTTACACCCGATTTTGCATGCTCCAGCTTTAGTAAATCACCCGCATAGTGTCTTTGTGTTCCCTTTCCAGAGAAACTCATGCATGACCATGATGTTATTTCGAACACCCCAAGAGATATTGATATTTTGTGTGATAAAATATTTTTACAGCTTTTAAGTTAATGTTCTGTGGAATAAGATATGGCAGCTTTGAGGCTGAAAATTAATCTTTGGAAATTGTCTGCTTCTGCCTCTTTTACAATATGGTCTCTAAGGTGGCCAGTGCACCACTTAAAGACACTGGGCCAGATTCTCAGAAGCGCTACGACGGGGTATCACAGATACCCCGTCGTATCGCCGTTTTTTGCCTGTGTATCTATGCGTGTGATTCCTAGAATCACTTACGCATAGATACAGGTGAAGATCCGCCATGTGTAAAACAATTACACTGGAGGATCGTAGATGTAATGACATCACCGGCTGCTAGGTGACCTTTACGTTGTTTTCTCATTTGCCTATGCAAATGAGGCTAATATGCCGATCCCACGAACGCTTTTACGCCGCCCCGTCGTGGTTAACGTCGTTTTCGTCTGCGTAAGTTTACCCCTGCAAAGATGTGGAGTAACCTTACGAAGTCCCGTCGGATGCCGTCGGCTGCCGTCGGATGCCATGTTAAGTATGGCCTCGGGACCGCGTCGTGTTGTGCGTCGTTTACGTAATTTGCGTACGTCGATTCTCAATGGGGCTGGCGTACGCTACGATTACGTTGTTTACATTGAGAAAATGTGACGTCCTTTGGAGCATGCGCACTGGGATTTTGTCGCGGCCGGCGCATGCGCAGTTCAATCGGCACGGGGGCGCGCTTAATTTAAATACAAGCCGCCCCTTTGAATTACGCGGCCGTACGCTGGGCCATTTACGCTACGCCGCCGCTAACTACGGAGCAAGTGCTTTGGGAATAAAGCACTTGCTCTAGTACGATGCGGCGGCGTAGCGTAAATGAGAATCTGGCCCACTGTCACCTTCGGTGCCTCTTGATAGCCCGTCAAACCAAAGTATACTCACCGATCCATGTTTCCTCACCAACTTGTGCAACCTGTGCAGGCATTTCCTCTCCCCTATTCCCCTATGCACACATACATGCCAGTGTTCAGACCAGAAGATTGAATAGTCATGTACTCCCCTATACCTGAAAACCTTGTTTGGGTTCAGGAACGAGTTAGGGGTCCAAGGATTGCAACAAAGCGCATATCGGTGAATATATTTTGGGGTGGAAGGGTTTCTTGCATACCTCTCAACTGTCCTTGATTTCAAGGGACTCTCCCTCTATCCCTCATTGCTCCTTATTTGTCCCTCATTTTGGTCTGATCTTTATAGATGTATATACAATGCCTTTTTTATCTATCAAAAAGTGTTTCCAGCGCTAAACTTTTCATCTGATTTCAAAATGTTTGCATTTGTAAAGTCCAATAGTCAATACAGTATGAAGGAATAGTAGTGGTAAAAAAGCACTTGTGGGTTAACCAATTTTATTGTTTTGCACAATTCTCCTTTAAGGGGGTGTGGCAAGGGGTGTGTCCTATGCCTGCATACTTTTGCTGATAGATGTCCCTCATTCTCATCTCAGAAAGTTGGGAGGTATATTTCTTGGTGTACCTTCACATTGCCCATATCTCCTCCTTCCTAAAAAATATGATGGTGCATGCTCCCTGTCTCTATTTACTGGCCATTTGGCCACTGCATTATCAGCAGATCCAGGGCATTGCCATTTGAAATTTGTTGGGAGGAAGGAGAGTATACAAATGGAAGCTTTGAGAAGATTGCCTTTTTAGTCCTTTCAGGTCAGGGTTGTGGTGGATAGTGTAGGAGGGAGATAATATCTGCATTGCTAAGTGTGTCTTGATGTCTTTTAAAGTATAACTAAAGGCAAAAAGTTTTTTTAAAGTTTTGGATAGAGTTCAGAGGAATTAGAACCCCTGTCAGTTGTTATTGCTGTCCGTGTCCCATTAAGTAGATTCACCCTCTATTTGTCCTGTTTACCATTATCATTGAATGTGAAAGTAAAAAAATCCCCAATTTTGGGTTGTCCCCAGAAAAGTAATAGAGGGGAAATCTTCCAATAAGGAATAAATTCCCTTAATTTGGGGGGGATTTCCTCTTACTTCCTGTTTGGCTATTTGACAGGAAGTAAAGGGAAATCTCCACAATGGGACACAGATGGTTAAATCAAATCTGACAGGGGTTATAACCCTCTCTTGCTCTAGCCAAAATGAAAAAAATAAAAAAGGTTTTGCCCATAGTTCTACTTTAAGGTTTATTTGGGTCTGAATGCTAAGATTGTTGCATACGCTGTCACTAGTTTATTTCAAGTCCCCTTTAGTCTCAGTCATTTTATTTAACTGAAGAAAGCTTTTTTTCTTTTAAAGCAAATTACATTTTATCCTGGGACCTCAGAGGCTGTGACAGAAGCAATTTTAGGGCATCTGCAATCCAGGCGCCATTGTAAAGTTTCATTACACTGATATTGCCTGTATCTTATCAATTAGAACTCTCTTGTGCTTCCCCTGTCACATAGCACCACTCATTACTGTTGGTACTTGGGGACTGTGCTAACAATGATGTGTCTGCAATAATTAACATTGGGATCATCTCCAAACCTAAACAGAAGGCAGTGGAGTGCAGCGATGAATATTGTTTATATAAATTTATAGAGTTGAAGTATGCCTCCTTATTTACAGTTTTTTCTTCCATCAAAGTGCCCTTGTAGTTTTTGATGCATTGGGTATAATGTGAAGGAGATGTATGGATTTATTTTAAAGTATAAGTTGTATAGGGTATTTATAAAAAGGTAGCTATGAAGTCCCTACCAAAGTTAATAAGCCGTCCATTAGGTGTGCTCTGGCGCCACCACCTCTCTCCTCATCACCCCCTATGTGCAGTGGCATAGCATGAATCTATCCATGGCTGCCCCCTATTCATGTGTATGGCCACTTTCAGGGCAATGGGCGCATTAATTACAAAGGGCAGTTTTTTTAAACACCTGATTAGAGCCAGAGGCCTCAAATAGGCTTCAAAACAGGGTGGGCTTGGGTCGCAGAGCATGCAACTGGAGCCCACCCAGGTTTGTTGCAACAGTGAATGAATATTTGCTGTTGCAACACTGATCCTCCACCCGGCCAATCAGGAAGCAGGTATGAAACCTGTGTACCGATTGGCCAAAACGTTAGGCAGTATTATTGGATGCCTAGCGCTGGGAGAAGCAGAGAGAAGACACACCGGAGCAGCTTTCCTCTGAGCCCTTCACGTTTAAGGACAGGGCTGGAAGATAGCTGCATCAGCTCTGACCTCTGCTCTCACCGCCCGCATCCAGTGTAAGGACAGAGGGTGGTGTGGGGGGATTGCTGGGGGTGTTAGTGCGATGCCGTGCCACGGGGGGGGGGGGGGTTGTTTGCCCCCCCACAAAAAAAACACACCAGCCGAGCCGCCCTTGGCTTACGCTAATATTATTTGAAGGTTCTGAATTGTAAAAGCTCTGCTTTAAAAAGGTAAGCAGAGGGCAAAGTCCTAGTCACCTATATTGCCCGTAGTCTGACCATAGCTTATTGTTTCATGTATTACTAACTTGTTACAACCATGACTTGTTTCACACTGTGGGCTCAATTCATTAAAGAATATCTCATTGGCTAATTAAATCACATGACATGTATTTTCCAATTCTCTCATGTGATGCTGAAAATGTCAGTTCACTATCACCTTATGAGGTATTTACCTCAAAAAGCAAAAACACTTGATAAATACCTCATAAAACAGCATAAAAGTCCATTTACTAAGAGAAATAAAAAAAAAATTATGAGTTAAATAAGTAGTGGTCCAGGCATGAGGTATTTAATGAATGTAAAAATAACTAATTTGGAGGGGTCTCTACCTTTTTTATGGATCAGTTTCTCAACAGTAATGTAAAGAAAGTTAAATATGAAAAAACACAATTGGGGTTGATTTACTTAAAGTGAAAGTAAAGACAACACTTATTTAGTTTGGGACAAAGTAGAGAGGGACTCAAGCCTCTATCAATTTTTATTTTCTGTGCCCCTGTTAGGGAGATTCACCCTATTTGTACTGTTTATCATTGAAAGTGAAAGAAAATCCATAAAGTATAGGTTGTTCCCAGAAAAGTATTAGAAGGAAAATCTTCCAATGGGGACACTAGTTCAGGTGACCTGGGGGGCCCCAAGGGTTTTGTTTAATTTGTAGGCATTTCCTCTCACTTCATGTCATGGTTATGGGACAGAGGGTGAAGGGAAATCTCCACAATGATGAAGATCTTGAAGGATATTTACAGTGTATATATTGTGTGTGATATTTTATTCTATTTTCATTAAATATTTTGTTTTTGATACACCATGTGTGTCCCGTGAAAGAAGCTTCCCCTTATATATGCTGCAGGGAGCGCACTAACTTAGCGAGTTGGCCTATTGCTACGGTTTTAAGCTATTTTACCTCTTTATTAGCAATAAAAACTGACAGGGGTTCTAATCTTTTACTGTATTCATTCCACTGAATATCACGTCATGAGATAAAACACTGAATGGCTTCATGACATAAATACCTCACATTTTACCGTATATACTCGAGTATAAGCTGAGTTTTTCAGCACATTTTTTTTGTGCTGAAAATACCCCACTCGGCTTATACTAGAGTCACCTTTTTGTGCCTGATCTCGCAGACTTTGGGGACCCAGTACCAGCCGGCCGTAGGTCCCCTGGATACTTGACACACATGTAGCCCAACTCTTCCTCTACAAGTGTGCAAAGTTTGTTGTCTAGGGGACCTACGGCTGGGGAGCACCAACTTTTCAAACCTGGGTTCCCCTTCCATAGACTCCCATGTTAAACAGTAATTTCTCCATTGAATTTGGGGACCCGGTACTGGCCGGTCGTAGGTCCCCTGGACCCAGAACTTGGCACACATATATTTCTCCTCTACAAGTGTGCAAATATTTTTGTCTGGGGAACCTACGGCTGGGGAGCTCCAATTTTTCAAAGCCAGGCACCCCTTCCATAGACTCCCATGTTAAACGTCAGTCTAGTCATGGGCACAGTGAGGCATGGACACAATGAGGCATGCACATGGACACAGTGAAGCAAAGTGAGGCACAGTGAGGCACAGTGAGGCATGCAGATGGACTCCGTAGGCTTATACTCGAGTCAATAAGTTTTCCCATTTTTTTGTGGTAAAATTAGGTGCCTCGGCTTATATTTGGGTTTGACTTATACTCGAGTATACACGGTAAATATCTCATGCCTTCTTTTAGATTTGAATTTCGCTAAGTAGTATTTTACCTGAGATTTTAAAGAGGAAAATCCCACATTGTGAATTGAGCCCTGTCTTTCTATGTGGAGGTGGCCATCTTGGTAGAGTGCTTTCTCATGTTAGAGCGGTTCCCCTGATAATTGTTGGAGTAATGTTCCAAAAGCGGTAAAGATGTAAGAAGAAGATCCAAAGAATGAATGAAGCAGAGAGATTCCTGCATTTCATTTTCAGTTAGATATAGCTTCCTCTCCAGCAAGGAGAACAGTAGGCAGCACAGTAGTGGCCATACTCTAAATCTCCTGAGACTAGCGGTCAGAGGCAGGGGCGCCCTAGATTATCTCACTTTGCATCAAAATAGGTCCTATTTTCAGGGTATTGTGTAGTCTAGGTTAACATTTCCAGATATATGGGACCGTATGCAGAACAATTACAATTATTTAATAATATTCATTCAATAATAAACCAATACAATAATATTTTAAAATTTTATATAAAACGTTTTCAATGGATTTGAATGTCCGGGGCCCTTATTATTGGTATTATATTTATTTTCCAATTTATAATAAACATGTCCAATTTATATTACACAAAACTCATTCACTTTTGTACCATAAACTATCACTTTAACCTTAACCGCTCGAGTTAATACTATGACAAGTTTAATATCTGTATAACTGTCCCTTTTCATGAGAAAAGGGCCAAACCACATAACAAGGGCCTCAACGATGGGAGGGAGGGATGTTCCTTCTTCTCTGCTGATCCGCCGATGTCTGCTTCTCCTACACAGTTTTAAATCCTTATGTAAGGGCTAGCTCATGCCATATTAACATGTGACTAGCCTTTAGTCAATTTTATTTAAAAAAAAATGTATTCAAAACTTTTATACATAACTGTCATTTAACCTGTAGTCTCCCCCAACCCCATAGGTGAGCGGAGCAAATTCTTTCGCTCCTCCCTTTTCCTTCCTGACAGATAATTTTTTTATAAATACATTTTTATTAGTTTAAGAATTTAGGGGAAAGAAAATACAAATTACAAAATACATGAAGTTATAAAGATAAACGTATGAATAATGACTAGGGTAGGTCCTATACATAAATTTGTAGATAAAATAAAGAAGAAATTAATCAACAATAAGTTATAAACTATATGTAAAGAAATGGGAAGGAGCAGCAGATAAATATAAGGATAAGGGTCACCTAAAAAATAAAAATAATGGGTATTTCATAAGTGTAGGAGGGGCCATATTTTTTCATATTTGTGGGAAATGTCAGAGGATTGCAGCAAATCTTCCATTAGGCATATATATCACATCATTTTGTTTATATCTGATGTTGAGTTTGGTAAGGAGGACCCCCAGGCTTTTGCTAAAGTTTGTTAGGTAGCAGTGAATAAAAATGTTAGAAAGTGGAATTGATTATTGGTGATCCCTTTTGGTTTTGGATTTAGTAAAGCCTCTTTTTGATTTTTGCTTAGTCTTTTTTCAGAAAGGGTAAAAATCAAAACTGCTTGATTTTGGGACATTCCCACCATATATGAAGGAAGGTACTGACATTTGAACAGTTCCCAAAGACATTTATCAGAGATTGTAGGTTTGATTTTAGCTAAACATTGGGGAACCATATACAGTACCATATACCATATAGTTTAGAATTGGATTCAATTGAGCAGAATTGACAGAACAATGGGCTGTGGTGTGCCAGACCCAACACCAATCTTTTTCTTCTTTGGGTGTACCAATATCATTTTTCCCATTTAGTCATATATGAATGTGGGAGAGGTGCCCATTTCTCAAGTATAGATGTATAAATCATTGTGATAAGCCTCTTGGTATTAGGGTCATGTTTACAAGAGTGTTCAAAATCTTTACTTTTTGAATCCAGGCCCAATATTATTCCGATCCCTTAAACAATAAGATGTATTCCTTCTAAATGCATACAAGGGTAATATTGCGGACTCATTTTGTGCTGTTTTGAAAGCTTTGCTTGTTAACTCTTCTGCAAGTCAACTTGCTAATGTTTAGAGAAGTTCACGATCAGAGAGTTTTCTAACCTTTTGGAGTCGATCATGTTGAAAAATTTGAGATATGTAAATGTATTATGCACACTAGTTGGCAGAGAAGATACTGTGCCCATCTCCAAGTGGCTGAACTAGGGATGGAACTTCTTCTAATTTGTAGGTCCTCATCCTCATCTTCGTACAGAAGTTAAAGCGGAGTTCCACCCAAAATTAGAACTTATTTGTCGTTGTCGTCCCCCACCGGTTCCACATTTGGAACCTTTCAGAGGGAGGGGGGAACGGGGACCTGTTTTTGACAGGTCCCCTTCCCCACCTCCGGGAGACCAGGATGCCATGAAGTATGTCAGCAGCTCGGGTCCCCTTCTGCAGGGCCAGTAAGGGACCGCAGCACACTTTGTGCATGTGCAGTAGGGACCCAGCCGCAAAGCCGAAAGGCTACACTGCCGGGTTCCCTTACCAGTAATGATGATGTAAACAACTTCTGTGGTGCCGGCATCACTGGACTCCAGGACAGGCAAGTGTCCTAATGTTAAAGGTCACCAGCTACAGTATGTGTAGCTGCTGACTTTTAATGTGTAAAGGGGTGGACAGAACTCAGCTTTAAGATAATTAAGAGGAAAAATATAAATCTTTCATAAAAACTAATATAATATATATAATATATTTAATAACAGAATAATCAGATTCGATACAGGATGACACCCATCTTTAGGTTACAAAATGCAATAAATAAGAGATATATAATGACAGGTTAGTCTAAAATAAAAATACTCACACATTAATTACTGTAGGTGTATATAGCCAGATTCATAAAGATGGCGTATCTTTAGGCGTGCGTAGCACATCTCATATGCGCTATGCCGACGTAACATAGAGAGGCAAGTACAGTATTCACAAAGCACGTGCTTCCTAAGTTACGGCGGCGTAGCATAAATGGTCCGGCGTAAGTCCACCTAATTCAAAGTAGCAAGGCAGTGGGCGTGTTGTATTAAAATGAACCGTGACCCCATGCAAATGATGGGCCGGACGAACGGCGCATGCGCCGTTCGTGGACGTATCCCAGTGCGCATGCTCAGAATCACGTCGGATAGAATGCCTAAGATACGTGGAACACTGCCTACGACGTGAACGTAACTTATGCCCAGCCCCATTCACGTACGACTTACGTAAACGACGTAAAAAACGACGGCTGTTCCGACGTCCATACCTTTGCATGGGATGTGCCACCTTTTTGGTGGTTTATCTTTATGCCGGAAAAACGCCTTACGTAAACGGCGTAGATTACTGCGTCGGGCGTATGTACGTTCGTGAATCGGCGTATCTTGCTCATTTACATATTTGACGCGTAAATCAACGGAAGCGCCCCTAGCGGTCAGCGTAAATATGCAACCAAGATACGGCGGCGTAGGAGAATTACGCCGGTCGTATCTTGGCAAAATTCAGGCGTATCTGATTTAAAGAATCAGCGCATAGATACGACGGTACACATTTGGACTTACTACGGCATATCAGTAGATACGTTGGCGTAAGTCTTTGTGAATCGGGCTAATAGTGTTTTAGAACTTTAGACTTTTACCAGTTTTTATTGTGGTTTGTGTCTGTCTTTTAATTGTCCTGATCCATGAGTGTCAACAGGAATTAAAATAAAGGTAGATCCAAAATTCTTAGTTGCCACCAGAAAGGGAGAAGAGGGGAAATCTTGTTGAATGAATGAATGAAAAACGTATATAGCGCGGCACATGCGAACTGAATCTTGTTCCGATGTCAACTGTGGGGATATTTCTCAGAAACAAGAAGTAAAGAGAAATCTCCCTAATGAGACACAGATGGCAAAAAGACAGCAGTATTAGCCCCTCCCTACTCAATCCAAAATGTGGGGAAGAAAAGTTTTTGGCTCAAACGCTTTAATTTCTTTTTCTTTCCAAATGACCAATTTTTTTCTACATGTCCATGCAGGACCACAGTGACAATAGTGATAAAACAATCTATGAACACCACCAAGAGAACTTGAGCAGTTGTAACAACTTTAAATTAATAAAATATAATGTCTCACTGGTTACTGCAGGTTCTTGTACATCATTGGTCTTTACGCTTACTTAATAAGATAAAATCTAAAACCTAACGCATGCAATTTATTAACATTAGTTGTCTTAAGATACTAGAGGGCTTATGTTTGAGAAATATGGTATCAAGAAAACTCCTTTGTTCCCCCTCTGTAATCAGAATACTTGATTGGTTGCTATGGGTAAGAAGACATGATCTTATTAGTTTACTTTTAAATATATGACAGTAAAAGTTAAAAGTATTTTTTTTTTTTACATCCACTCTTGTAATCTTTTATATGCTATCACAAAAAGAAAAAAAAAATGAAAATACATATTAATTTACACAAGAGACCCTATTGTAGTAGGCTTTAATTTTTCTCTTCTGTGCATTCGCAAACCAGGAAAATACATTCACAAAAAAAAAAACTGAGAAATAAATAAAATTGTAATGCACTAAGCAGAAATGCTAAATTTAACCTTGGGTATTAAATAAAATATTAAAACATATTTAATATCCTTTTTAATTTTTCAAACCCAGCTGGCAATACATATTTTTAATATGACATACATGAAGAATCACCCGGCTTGACCTTGATATATTTATCGCCATAGGGGAAATCGAGGATTGCATGAGGACGTGGAATAGTTAATTATGTTTGTTGCGGAGTCTGGCTTTATTTTGCCCTCAAACTATTTATTGGAGTAAATTTCATACTGTTTAATATAAATATATAAGGTGGCATTTTAGCTTCTATGTGACGCATTTTCTGAATTAATATAAGTTTTTTTTTTTTTTTCGTTTGTTTTTTTCTGCATTTTTGCTTTATCTGATTTTTTTTTTTTTTTTATTTACAAAGCTGGAAACTGGCCCATTATTATTAGTTACAATATATATATTTTTTTGGAATAAATTAGGTAATGCTTATTTTTAATGTTGTATAATATGGGCCAGATTCACGAACACTTGCGCTGGAGTATTTGGATATGCGCCGCGTAACTGTGATGATGCGCCGTCGTTTCTATGTGCCCGTACCCACCAAACTAGATGCGCCCAATAACGGGTCATTTGCGACCGGCGGAACGTTCCGACGCCAGAGTATCGTCAGCGCTTAATTTCGCTGGGCGCATCAGTCGCGCCCATTGATTTCCCCTGCAAATATGCAAATGAGGGATTTTTCCCAATTCACGAACGGATTAGCACCATACGCTGGCTACATGCGCCGCGCGTATCTCGTCCGTCCGGCGCAAAGTTATTTCTACAAAAGGCTGCTTTATCTTTACTCCAGATGGCCTCAGGTCAGCAGGAGAGCAGCTACAGCAGCGTTACCGACGATAAGAGCTAGCTGAGCACCCCAACTTGCAGGACAACACCTCTGTCCATGCTTGTCTGTCAAATTTTACAGCCATGGAGGAAGACATCATAGGTCTCCATAGCCGAGATGATGGCTGACAGCTCCCGGCCATTAAAGTTCAGCTTTCTCCTGTGTGTTTGCGGGGAACGGGAGCAGCCATCTCAGAACAAAAGTAACATCACTGCAGGGAGGGGGAGCAGGATATACTTTAGTGCCGGAATGGCGCTTCTACGGGCGCATTTACACGCCCAACGGAAGGCATTGCGCTGACGTTTCCCGTGAAGTGGTGCCGACGGAAGTTGTGAGCATGCGCACAAAGGGGGCGAGTGGAGCCTCACTCACTGCGCATGCTCCGTGGTTGATGCGCTGAACGTAAGCCTCTGAGCTGGGCTCCGCCCATCATTTACATATGATCACACCCACTTCCACTTGTGTCGGGTTACGCCAGCGCATTATCGTTACTCTGGCGCAAGTTTACGCGCAACTGCTATGTGAATTACAGGACTTGCGCTGAAAGGGTCTTCAGAGTAACGTAAATGAGAAGCGTTACTCCAGAGGAAAGATACTCTCATCTACCTGAATCTGGCCCTATATGTGTTTTGGGAAGCAGGAAATCTAAGTACAGCCCCACTATTGTTTCAAGCAGAAGGAATGGTATTTGTAGGTGATGTCATTGTAGGTGGAGGGACAAGGCTAGAGATACCAAATGTATAGGTATACTTCTGTAAAAAGCACATATAGTATGTTCTTTCAGCATAGAACACAAACTCAAAATCCCTGTTGATATAAACATAAACATAACAAATAAAAATTCACTTGATTGTGGCAGAAAAAGCATGCATTCCATTGCGTAGGAAGCAGAACCCCATCCAACCCTGGTCCTGTCGTGTTTAAAAGTCCAGTAATTATACACTATGGAAGACCTATCCTCTACATTCAAACATTAAGGAGAAAAGTTTAGGAAAACATGGTTCTATTGGAAAGACTTCACCTACTCCCAATAAGATTAATCTCTCCTCTTCACAAGCCCGTCTTCACTACTATAGTGGCCTGCTTGATGATTTTTTACAAAAAAGAGTAGTAGTCTTAGGCAACTGTAGAATGACCCCCAACCAATCTCCCATCCCAACTCCCTCTTAGGCCTCGTACACACAAGGGAATTTATCCGCTGAAAATGGTCCGACGGACCATTTCAGCCGAAAAATCTGCTTGTCTGTAGGGGCAAACGGACAGTTTTGGACGGATTCCTCCGGCGGAAAAGTTTCAAAGCATGCTTTGAAATTTTTCTGCCGGAGAGCTGCCCGTCGGATATATCCGCTGGTTAGTACGCCTAACCAGCGGACATATCTGCCCGCACATGCGTCGTATCCTGTGAATGGATCCGACGCATGCAAAGTGTTTTACTTCCTGGTGCGGTGACGTGGCGGCATCAACGTCACCGCCGCGTCACCGGGCTGTCCTCCGGCGGGGAATTTGATCCGATGGTGTGTACAGCCATCGGATCAAAATAGCCCGGCGTAAATATGCGCTGTAAACGGTCCGGGGACCGTTTACAGCGGATAAATTACATTGTGTATACAAGGCCTGAGCCGCAACTCACCTCTGCCCATTCCACTCCCTACCCTACTCAACTATACCTACCAACTTATTTTACACCCTTACCCTACAACAAATAACAATGGGAATAATGCAGATCCTACACTGAGCTGCATAGTGACTATAGAAACCACACTTCCCCCTGCTGCAACTAGTCTGTACCTTCCAGATATATTCCAAGGGCGATCTGGGATTTTGTTACATGGATATATAGATATTGTACTTTATATAAATGCTCTTCGTATGACTTGCCTAAACTATAATTTAACTTCTTATGAAATAATTTATATAACACAAAATCCCTGTTGATTCGACCATCTCCTGATAATCTTGAAGATGGCAGAAGGGAGCCAACTCTTAAGTACGTACATTGTCGGCTATTGTTTCACTTTGGTCATATTGACTCCAGTGTTATACCTTTTGAAGTGGGGAATTAGGAACACATTCTGTATTAAGCCCTTTAATGCCTCCACGGTAGGCTGTGATCTCCATAATTCTTCGTCAGTTCAATATCCAAACTCATCATTCTTCGAATGTAATCACTTTGATTCAGGTTTTTTTTTTTTTGGGTGACTAGTAAAAGGTTCACCTTTTTTATAGTTGCATTTTTCATTTTATTATTGTGGAACAATGCAAATTTGAAAAAGAGGCAACCTATTTAATGCTGGTTGTTATTTTGGGGATTGTCTATTATGCCACGTACACACGATCGGTCATTCCGATGAGAACGGTCTGGTGGAACGTTTTCATCAGACCAAACCGATCGTGTGTGGGCGCCATCGGTTATTTATCCATCGGTTAAAAAATTTGAAACTTGTTTTAAAATTAACCGATGGATACCTAACCGATAGAAAAAAAAAAATCGTTTGTCCATCGGTTAAAAATCCATGCATGCTCAGAATCAACGCATGCTTGGAAGCATTGAACTTCATTTTTTTCAGCACGTCGTTGTGTTTTACGTCACCGTGTTCTGACACGATTGGTTTTGTAACCGATGGTGTGTAGGCACGACTGACCATTAGTCAGCTTCATCGGATTGACCGATCGTGTGTACACGGCATTAGTGTTGATTGTATACCGTCAGGGATATTAAAAATAAAAACCAACACATATGCCTTAAACCTAGAAATACATTTGTTTTACTGGATCTGGATGTCCTTTCTAGGAAATATCTGTCTTTATTGCTATGCACCTTTTGCAGCAATACTACTCTTTTACCTGTAGCTATGTCACAGTACTCCTTTTTTTAATTGCACAATGTCCTAAGTCTTCCTGGTTGAATGGCCAGCAGTGTCCTTGAACCCCATTTCCTGTGAACCTAGGCTCCTCCTGGGTTCACTGTTTCATAACACAGCTTGAGCTTCCAGTACTTCTGAACTGAGCAGTGTGCATATACAGCAAATGCCCCAGTTGAAGTGCCATAGCACGAAACATGTCGGGTACATGCAGGCACGGACTGGCCATTGGGACTACCGGGAGTTTCCCGGTGGGCCGATGGCTCAGTGGGCCGGTCACATGCAGTCCTCGAGCCGCTCCTCTCTGACAGTGAGTAATCGTGATTTCACTCCTGTCAAGAGAAGCAGCAGCCGTCACTTGCTGGAGTGAGTATTAGCCTTTCTGCTCCCTCCCGCCCTGTAGGGCGAGATAGACACCCGGCAGACTTTGCTTCTTCTCTCCCCTTATCACTTGTCACTTATCACATGACTGGAGAGAGGAACAATGCTGCCTTTCTAGAGAGCTGTGAATGAGTACATGTGGGAGGGGAAGGAGAGGGGGCACTCTGATTCAAGGGGGGGGGATACACTGATGGGGGACACACTGATGGGGAACACCCTGGTGCAATCGGGGACACTCTGATGCAAGGGGGAAACTCTGATGAGGGACACTCTAATGCAATGGGGGACACTCTGATGCAAGGGGGGCTCTCTGATGCAGTGGGGGACACACTGATGTAAGGGGGAAAACTCTAATGCAAAGGGGGACACTGATGCAAGGGGGGGACACTCTGATGCAAGGGGGGCACTCTGATGCAAGGGGGAACACTCTGATGTAAGGGGGGACAGTCTTATGCAAATAGGGCTCTCTGGTGCAAGGAGGGACACTCTGATGCAAGGGGGACTCTGATGGGGGACACTCTGATGCAAGAAAAACTCTGATGCAAGGGAGACTCTGATGGGGGACTCTCTGATGCAAGGGGGGCTCTGATTGGTGGGACACTGATGTAAGGTAGACTACGATGCAAGGGGGACAATTAAAGTGGGCCGGTCTGGATGAAATCCAGGGCCAAATTTCTGCCTCAGTCCAGCCCTGGGTACATGACCTGTCCAGCCTATTTCACCACAATCTTTTTTTTTTTTGCAATTGCTCCACACGCATCTTATAAGCTGTGTGTATCGTTTTAGGTGATTTTATGTCAATAAATGTTTTTTACTCTTTTTACCCCGGATTCATCTGCACCATGTGGAAGCTTTGTTTCTTGTTTCTTTTAAGATTTTTTTTCGGATTTTTGGATGCTATACACCACAGTCTGCTGAGATCTAAGTTACCTCAAGCCTGCATTTTACATCTGCAAGTGATGTCCTTCAATCAGGAGGACGTTAATCGCAGTGACGTGTAGCGTTCCCTTCAGAAGATCACCCTCCAGAGGCGTAGTCCAGGAGAGCTCGTACATGCCTGTATGACACACCGTCACTGTTGTATGTGTCCACATAAGAGTATATATCTCTTACCCCTGTTCCAAGATTTTGGATTTATACCGGTAAGGGTCCTGGACGTTACGCATTTTGTGTCACAACATCACCACTGCTATACCAACAAAGACTTTCATCACCTTACTCAGAAGATCTAATTGTCTGATCAATTTATGAACTTATGACATAGATGGTCACTTGTTTTTATTTTTTCGATTGCTGTCCACTTGGTCACCCGAGTTCACCATTTATGGTCTTTCAAGATCAATTCATGTGTTCACTGGCTTCAATCCTTTATCTTTTCACATAGCACTTGTTCACTAATGCCTTACTCTTGGCCATATTGATTTATGATCCACACAGGCGCTATCAGTACTTATTAGTGTCTGAAGTGACCTCTCGCTGTTCACTTATCCCTGCCAAGGGATATATACATGTATATCACCTTATATAGCAGGGGGTGGAGGGTTTGTTTGAGCACCAGCCGCCACTGCTGTACCTAGAAGAATTGTTTCTGGTTTAAGGCAAAAGGGTAGTCGCACCAAATATCGATTTGATTTAGATTTTTTTTTCTGCTTGCTCAGTTTGTATTTTGTAACGTGATAAAAATCAAATTATAAATTTTTGAACACATTCTTACTTTACAGCATTTCTTCAAACCTGCCTAAAAATGTTGCACAGTTCTGTAGAATCCTAGAGCAGTGGTCTCCAAACTACGACCCTTTGCCTTTATCCGGCCCTTGTGACACCATTCTTCCCGCTGATATAAGACCAGGGCTTTTTTTCTGGGGGAACTTGGGGGAACTCAGTTCCACCACCTTTGGCTCAGACCCTTTGGTGCTCACCACAATCACTTGTGAACACAGAAGTCTGGTTTCTGTGTTTACAAGTGACTGCTTTGTAACCCCCTGAACTCTGCACACTGTATGTAATGCAATTCTGGTATTTAATGCCCCTTCAAGACCCTTCTACTGTTTGTGAAATCTGAACGGGTCGTGGTTGAGTTCCTGCACCTATTTTCTGAGAAAAAAAGCTCTGTATAAGACACTATTCTGCCAACTAGTGTCAACAGTGGGGCACCGTTTTTCTCACTGACACCAACCATGGGGAACTATTTTACCCAACGATACCAACTACGGGGGCACTATGTCTACCCCTAGTACCAAATGTGGCGGTTTATTCCTACTGGTGCCTAGAAAAGTTCCACTCCAGTCTGGCCCCTCTAAAGTGTGAAGGACAGTAAGCTGGCCATTTGTTTGGAAAGTTTGGAGACCCCTGTTCTAGAGGAGGGCAAAAAAAAAAAAACCTATAGTCCAATTTGCTCCAGCAGGGGAAAATAACATGTCTTCCTAATCGCAGAAGGCAATCTTCTATTTCCTGGATCAACAATCTCTGATGTTATTACCTATAAATATTAATATCCAATTATCGTTTGTGCATTTAGGAATGCATCTAACAAATCTACTGAGCTGACCAGAACTAGTTCCTGAGGGAGCATTCGTATTGTAGTAGACTAAACAAGGGTGCCACTTAATTCTGGCTACCCCCAAAAAAACATTACAAATAATAACTTTCAACTGTTATTTTTTTTTTTATTTATTCTTTAGCGTGAGCATATTTTTGTCAGTCCTTGTAAATTATAAAGGAAAAAAGCAACAATGTTTTTAACTGATCCTTTTAGTAACGTCACTGAGAAGTTAGCAATGGAACCCAGCGAAGATAAACCCAAATAAACATTCAGATCCTGCAGAGAATCTGGATAAACATGAAAAATGTTGAGGGAAGTCTGGTTCTTGTGTGGGTGTTACTTTTCTGCAGGGAGGATGCTGCCAGCCTGGTACTGATGGGAGTTTGAGAAGCTGCACCTGCTGGAAATCATCCAGGCACTGCATGGCATCTGATGCTGCAGGCTGGTTTCTTCCTCTTAATTGATTTTAACACCACGATATAAAAGTTTTCCCATTAAAACTTTATTTTGTGTTCAATATCTTCAGCACTGATTACAATAGTGCACTGACTCCTAGACAATATGCCAGGCAGAGCATATGTTCACATGTTCCTGAGTAGAAGGCCTTGACTAGCTTGAAGTTTTTCAGTTACGGTATCTTTAATGTAGTAGGCCTAATGCCGCTTACACGCGGTCGTAATTTCCGACAACAAATGTTTGATGGGAGCTTTTGGTCGGATATTACGACCGTGTGTACGCTCCATCGGACATTTGCTTCTCGCAATTTCCAACAACAAATGTTTGATGTGAGCTTTTGGTCGGATATTACGACCGTGTGTACGCTCCATCGGACATTTACTTCTCACAATTTCCAACAAATGTTTGATGGGAGCTTTTGGTCGGATATTACGACCGTGTGTACGCTCCATCGGACATTTACTTCTCACAATTTCCAACAAATGTTTGATGGGAGCTTTTGGTCGGATATTACGACCGCGTGTACGCTCCATTGGACATTTGCTTCTCGCAATTTCCAACAACAAATGTTTGATGTGAGCTTTTGGTCGGATATTAAGACCGTGTGTACACTCCATCGGACATTTGCTTCTCGCAATTTCCAACAACAAATGTTTGATGTGAGCTTTTGGTCGGATATTACGACCGTGTGTACACTCTTTCAACATTTGGTTCTCGGAATTTCCAACAACAAATGTTCAATGTGAGCTTTTGGTCGGATATTACGACTGTGTACGCTCCATCGGACATTTGCTTCTCGGAATTCCAAAAACAAATGTTTGATGTGAGCTTTTGGTCGGATATTACGACCGTGTGTACGCTCCATCGGACATTTGCTTCTCGGAATTTTCAACAACAAATGTTCGATGTGAGCTTTTGGTCGGATATTCCGACCGTTTGTATGCTCCATCGGACATTTGCTTCTCGGAATTTCTGACAACAAATGTTCGATGTAAGCTTTTGGTCGGATATTCCGCCCGTGTGTACGGTCCATCGGACATTTGCTTCTCGGAATTGCTGACAACAAATGTTTGAGAGCTGGTTCTCAATTTTTCAGACAACATAAGTCCTTATTGGAAATTTCCAATTGTCTGTATGCAATTCTGACACACAAAAATCCTACGCATTCTCGGAATCCGACGCATGCTCGGAAACATTGAACTTAATTTTTATTGGCTCGGTGTAGTGTTGTACGTGACCGCCTTCTTGACGTTGGGAATTTCCTAACATTCGTGTGACCGTGTGTATGAAAGACAAGTTTGAGTGAACTATCCATCTGGAAAACATCCACGGTTTTGTTGTCGGAATGTCCGATTGTGTGTACGCGGCATTAGGCTCCTTGAGCTATAACATTGGCAGATCCAGCCATGACCCAATACTGTATGTGGGAGCTGTTCAGCCCTAACCTATCCAAGGGTAGTAAGCCAAGTTCTTAGTAATCCTACACTTTTATCAATATACACTTAATTGGTCAATGTGGGCCTTCATCTTGGTGTATGTACATACATGCAGCATTAGGAAGTACTAAAGCAAATATTCTCGAATTTTGAGCCCCTTGGCAACATCCAACAACCATATACAGAGCTTGTAACTAACACTAAACACAATGCATGTTCATTGAGGACTGTACTCTAGAGTTAAAGGAGAAATTTTGGGTTTTGAAAAAGCAAACCTGCATACTCGCCTCAGTGCTGCCTCATCGGTGTGTAGACTTAGTAGTAGGTTCCTCCAGCCTCCTCAGATCTGCCTAGGGTCTAAGTTCTATTACAATCGTGTCAGAAATAGACTAGTAAATGAAAGACTCAAATGTACCAATTTTTTTCTGATACTAGTGACCCTAGACAGAGCTGAGGAGGCAGGAGGAGCATATTACATGTGCATGTATTGTAAATATTGTCAATTTGCTACCTGAATTGTGTAACAGCTGTTGCCTATAAATTGTATTCAGTTGCTCATTTGGGGCCCATTATAAGGATAGACATTTTTTTACTGTCATTGCTGTGTATAATCCTATTACTATAATTGAGGTCCTTGTAGACCTGTCACCATCAATAAATGCCACTATTAACTGCTTTCCCCCCGCCCACCGTCAAATGATGGCGAAGCGGCTCTCATTCTGAAATTACGTCATATGAAGACGTTCTAGAACGACCGCTATCGCGCTCCCGCTAGGAGACAGCTGCCCGATCTCTGTAAAGAGCTACGTCCGCGGCTCTTTTACCATGTGATCGGCTGTGTCCAATCACAGTCGATCACATGTAAACATGGAGATGCCGGTAATCGGCTCTCCTCGATTCACACTGCCAGAGTGCGAGGAGAGGCGAGCCGATCAGTGGCATCTCCTCACAGGGGGACATGTAGGAATGTAATCAGGGCATTGATCATCAGTGCTCTGATTACAGTATATCAATTTAAGTGTCCCCCCACTATTGCCCATCAGTGCCCACCAGTGGAACCATTAGCAATACCAGTCAGTGCTGTTTATCAGTGACGCCTATCAGTGCTGTCCATCAATGCCCAGCACTGCTGTTAATCAATGCCCATCAGTGTCGCCCATCAGTACCGCTTATCCATGCCACCTAGTGCCACCTATAAGTGCCCACCAGTGCCACCTAAGAGTGCCCATCAGTGCTGCCTATCAGTGCCGCCTCATCAATGCCCACCAGCTCAGCTTATCGGTACTCATCAGTGCCGCCTCATCAGCGCACATCAGTGAAGGCGCAAAATTACTTAGTTACAAAATTTACTGAAAAAAAAAAGTAAAAAACATATATTTTTAAAAAAAAAATTGGTCTTTTTTTTAAATAAAAAAACCAGCAGTGATTAAATACCAGCAAAATAAAGCTCTATGTGTGTGAAAAAAATGATAAAAAAAAATGTGGGTACAGTGTTACATGACTGCGCAATTGTCATTCAAAGTGCAACAGCGATTTGGGAAAGATGCGGTATAAAAAGGCTGATACACCTGTATGAGGGCGATACCTATAGGAAATTTCAGGATCTGAGAGTGGAATTTAACGTCCCGCAACACTCATTCTTTACCTATTTACAAGTAGGCCACGCTCTTGAAGCCCAGTTTAGGACGCAAAAACTAGTGTGGACCAAAATGCTCCTGTTTCAAAAGTTAGCTAAAGGGGGACCAACTAAGGGCCTCATATCTGAAATATACACGCAGATAATCAAAAAGATCAACACAGGGGCACATTTACTTAAAGTAAGAGAAAGGTGGGAGGATGATATAGGGGAAATATCTCAAGAACAGTGGAAGAGAATACTAGAGATGGGATCAAAGGTGTCACTTTCACTCCCCCAGAAAATCTCCCACCTGATGCTGATAAATAGAGCTTACTATACGCCAAAGAGACTTTTTAAATTCGGCAAAAGACCAGATGATAAATGTCCTAGATGTCAGGGGCAGGGAGACCTAGTACACATGGTGTGGCGCTGCCCAAAGCTGGCTCGGTACTGGAAGGGCGTGCTTGACACCTTGAGAGATATATTTACAATCTCATTGGAAATGGAGGCCACACTGTGTGTACTGGGTTATAGGCAGGAACGGAAGGAGAAAAGAAATACCACAGTTGTAATATTAAGATGCTTATTCCAAGCTAGAAAATTAATAGCCATGAGGTGGCAGGCAACCTCACCACCGGCAGTAAGTGAATGGACTGAGGCAGTCAATGAGTCCCTCTGTAAAGAAAGAGCAGTCTATATAAAAAGGGGAAAACTTAGAGACTTCGAGGACATGTGGAAGCCATGGCTGGAGAAAAAATAGGGTACATCACCTGAGGAGAGAGAAATGGTGGTTGGAAAGGGCTAAATGGAGAGGGGCCAAGTAGTAAAACCGATAATATCAACAAGAACGAGAAGACTGGGTTTTCCCCCCTTAACTAAGAGATAACTCACCCCCAGATATGATAAGTTAAGAGTTATGATATGACAATGTATATCAATGTTTCAATTATGTGTTTATAGCTATAATGAACAGTCTCCTCTTGCTTTTTTTTTAAATGAACAATTGAAAATTTGTATGATATGAAAAGAAATAAAGAATGAATATTCAAAAAAAAGTGCAACAGCGATGAAAGCTGAAAAATGGCCTGGGCAGGAAGGGGGTGTAAGTGCCTTGTTTTGTTATGGGGTACTACATGTGCCACTTTGAAACCCTTGAAATGTATTTTACTTAGCACTAAACTAAACCCAGGACCCTGCATTCACTATATCTGGTCTCCCACAGTACACAGAACATGGAAATGCAATCGTTTTAGTAAATAACTGCTAAATACCTTTTCTCATCAGCAGTATATAGCAGTCTTGTGACTTCTATCAGTGTCTGGTTAAAACTTGTAGGAGGAGTTTTTATTCTCCTATGAGGCTGCAGGACCCTTGACCCTGGACAGTGCTGTTTGGCCATGTGCTGATCACATGCTCTCCACCAAAAAGCAAAAAAAAAAACTCTAGCAATACACACCAAACTGAGCATGTGCAGAGTGCCTCCAAGGCTCTGTCTTATCAGCAGATAGATTGGGGACTGTGGAAAGAGGAGAGGATCAGAGAAGACAGAATCAAACAGCCTTTTTACACAATGCAGAGTATAGTGAGTGTAACAAGCATGCTTTACATGTTTTTCTGCATTTACAGACTGATTTTACTGCTGTGGGTTTAGTAACACTTAAACTATGTATCTTTCAGCTACCTATACAGTTGTGCTTAAATTTTAGTTGGTCTACTTGACCGTGGTTTGGTTTCAACAGAACCCCTAATTTTCCACTTCTTGATTAGAGTTTGAACACTGCTGATTGGCATTCTCAATTCCTTGGATATCTTTTTATATCCCATTCTTGTTTTATACAGTTAGGCCTTGTACACACGAGGGAATATTTCCGCTGAACATGGTCCGACGGACCATTTCAGCCGAAAAATCCGCTCGTGTGTAGGGGCAAATGGACCGTTTTGGCCGGATTCCTCCGGCGGAAACATTTTAAAGCATGCTTTGGAATTTTTCCGCCGGATAGCTGCCCGTCAGATATGTCCGCTGGTTAGTACGGCAAACCAGCGGACATATCTGCCCGCACATGCGTCGTATCCTGTGAATGGATCCGACGCATGTGCGCGGAAGTGTTTACTTCCTGGTGCGGTGACGTGGCGGTCACGTGGCGGTCACGTGGCGGCGTCAACGTCACCGCCGCGTCACCGCGCTGTCCACCGGCGGGGAATTTGATCCGATGGTGTGTACAGCCATCGAATCAATGCAATCCGGCGGACAGATCCGATGGGAACGGTCCGTCGGACCGTTCCCATCGGATATATTACCTTGTGTGTACAAGGCCATAAACTACCTTTTCTTGCAGATCCTTTGACAATTATTTTGCTTTGCCCATGACTCAGAATCCCGAAAAGTCAGTGCAGTGCTGGATGAAAGATGCAAGGGTCTGTCAGGAGTCCAGAAACTCATTGACCATTTATACACACACACTATTTATAAGCAAACAGATCACAGGTGAGGATAGTTACCTTTAATAGCCATTCAAACCCCTTTGTGTCAACTTGTGTGCATGTTATCAGGCCAAATAAACCAGGGTATGTAAACTTTTAATCAGGGTCAGTTGGGTAGTTACTGTTGCCAATATGATTTAAAAAGAGTTAACACAGTTGATTGATAATAAATGGCTTCAGCCAAACACTAAGCACGACTGAAATTTTTTGTGTTATCATTCATATTCTCTGAAAAATGGCCAAGAAATCATAAATTCTGCCAGAGTATGTAAACTTATGAGCACTTATGAGCACAACTGTGTATTCATATGCAGGTTGCATAGTGCTGGCTCCTAAGTTTCTAAAGCTGACTTCTAGTTCTGGGGGAGATTTGTACATTTCTGGAATACGCTAAAGAAGAGATTTCACTTGTCTTTTTAATAGTATTCTGTTCCCGATGAGACAAAGTGCATGTAGTACTTTGTCCCATCTTTCTGAGTGCCCCATGACAGTAGCTGTGATGTAAGACAGGGTGTCCTAGAACAAAGAAGCACCCTGATGTGTCTTGCCTCCCTCTGCATTCCTCTTGCCGGAGCTGGGGTCAGGTGCTCTTTAACAAAGCAACCATCAATTTGCTAGCTACGGTGTCAAGCGGCCTTGAGCTAAAGGTGGTGCCCTTTCCCACACCGCAGGACACCTAAAAAGAAAATGAGACAAAGTACTATGTGTACTTCGTTTTATCAGGAATACATACTCTTGATATTAGACAAGGATGCCCAACAAGTGATGGCGATGCTGAAGAGGATTATTTCATTTTTGGTCAAACAGCTTAATCCCCGTACATAGGATCGGACCTTTGTACGACCAAAATCACATTGGAATTCCGACTGAAATTCCATCGGAGTAAAATAGAAAATGTTCTCCAACTAAACTGCAATGGAATTCATGGGAATTTCCGATAAAATTACTCCGATGGGGCATACACACAGTCGGAATTTCCGATGGAAAAAGTCAATCGGACTTTTTCCATCGGAAATTCCGATCGTGTATACGGGGCTTTAGCTGTATCCACCCCTTGTTACTTTTTGCAAAAAAAGCCCCTTTAACATCAGGATTTTCTTTCCCAAGACATGTGACTCAGCTTTTATTCGGCAGCAGTAATGTCTGTCAGCCTTTCCACAAATGCGTTTTGGCTTTGCATTTTTATTGACATGTTTACTCACTGAACTGAAATGTAAAAACGACTTGACAGCTTCCTATGATTTCCTGAGACATAATCCTGACGAGCAGAACACACAAATGATATCTGCAATATGCAACGTATTGTTCTCCTATTAGCTAATTAACATGATTAACCTAAATCCAAAAAAGCAGTAGAATTTTTAGACATGTAGTTTATAAGTGTGACAGATGAAAAATAACCCAATTTTTTGCCTTTATACAGTAATTGGCACTCATTTTGGAATTGCCTGGAAAGCCAATTTAATTTCATTTCCAAGACAGAAAATATTTTTACTGACTACCCTGAATAATCACTAGAAGTGACAGCTGGAAATAAACTAAGGAATGAAGATCAGGCATTCTCTGGCGGCATTCTGAGGCCTTGTACACACGACCGAAGAACTCGTTGTAAATTAAACATAATTTTCCTCGACGAGTTCCTTGTTAGGCTTGTCGAGAATCTTGACAAGCTTTCTTTGGGTACACACTGTCAAGACAAAATCTCGTCCTTCTCAAACGCGGTGACGTAAAACACGTTCAACGGCACTATAAAGGGGAAGTTTGATTCCACTGGCGCCACCCTTCTGAGCATGTGCGGGTTTCTAAGCATACACACAAACGTGTTTCTCGTCGAAAACCAGCCCGACGAGGAACACGACAAGGAAATTGAGACTCCCGACGAGGAAAAAGAAAACTTGTTCTCTTTTTTTCTCATCGAGTTCCATGACAGTTTTCTTGATGAAAAACATGCACACGGCTGTTTTTCTCTGCAAAAAACCTCTGCCACCAAGTTTCTTGATGGATTCTGTTGAGGAAAACAGCTGTGTGTACGAGGCCTAAGAGTTTACTAAATGCCGGGGTGCCTGCAGCTGATTCCTGATTTTAGAAATGGCAGCCCAGAGAATTTCAAAAGCAGCAACTTTTCAAGTCCATGTTTGCATATTTTTAGGGCTCGTGGGACTTAGTACTGCAATACAAGTACAGCGTATTGGTCAGAATGTCGCAGTGCCTAGACTGTAGTCTATCATAGTAGCAGGCACTAAGGGTCACCATACACGTTACAGTTGTGATCACCTCTGGAATGTTCAGACTAGGACTGTACAAAGCCCGCCAGAAAGCTGTCACCTGTGCAAGCCAATAATGTGAAACCAGGACAATACCCACCCCGCAGCTGCACATATACAAGAGGCATCCACAGATGATTGGCCCATATGGATGACAGCATCCAGGCAGGGGTCGCACGTGTGGATCCTGATCCTAGTCCAGTTATGCCAAAGCTCATCACTGATTTGGGGTGATGTTTAGCTCTATTTGTGTTGGGGCTGTCCCGATACCACTTTTTTTAAGAGTACAAGTACCGATACTTTTTTCAAGTACTCGCCAATACCGATTACCGATACTTTTTTTTAATGTCATGTGACAGTGGCACATGTGTCAGCATTGTTTTTGTTTGTTTTTTTTACTTTTTTTACAATGCTTTCCCTTTTTTGTTTCTTTTTTTTTTTCTTTGTGGGGGGTAGATGGTGTCTCTGTGTTATTTTTTTTGTATTATTTACAATTTATTTTTTATTATTCATTGCAATTCCCCAGTCACTTTCTCTTTAGCTGCACTAAAAATGAATGAGAGGAGACAGCGGCTTCTCTCCATTCATAAACTGAGACATCGTAATCACAGATTACAATGTTTCAGTTATTTGAATGGACTGAGTCAGTGATCACTGACTCTGTTCATTCGGAAAAGGAAGGAGGAGGACATGGAGGGCGGACAGCAGAACAGAGGGGGATAAGGAGGAGAACCGAGGGGTACAGCAGAATGGAGGGGGGACACAGAGGAGAACCGAGGGGAACAGCAGAACGGAGGGGTACACGGAGGAGAACCGAGGGGGACAGCAGAACGGAGGGGTACACGGAGGAGAACCGAGGGGGACAGCAGAACAGAGGGGGTACACAGAGGAGAACCGAGGGGGACAGCAGAATGGAGGGGGGACATGAAGGAGAACCGAGGGGGACAACAGAATGGAGGGGGGACACAGAGGAGAACCGAGGGGGACTGCAGAACAGAGGGAGGACACAGAGGAGAACCGAGGGGGACATGGAGGGGGACTGGAGGAGGATGCAGGGACAGTCAGCAGTGATCGGTGCTTGTAACTCCCCCACGCACCGATCACCCTGTATTCTGTAGATTTCACTAAGGCAACTAAAAGCCGGGAAATGGCTTTATTGAACTCTATACATCGGTGATCGTTGCTTGTATCTCCCCCATGCATCACTGCTGACTGTCCAGGTATTGGGTGGACCATCGGAGCATTTGCCCGAGTACAATACTTGGGGAAATTCTCTGGATCGGTGCCAATACCGATACAAGTATCGGTATGGGGACAACCCTAATTTGTGTGAACAACATGATAAAAAATTCATTTGGGTACAGTGTTGCATGACCATGCAATTGTCATTCAAAGTGCAGGAAGGGGATAAAAGTGCCAGGTATTGAAGTGGTTAAGGTGTGGAAAACCTTTTTGTTTTAGACTTGGAATTACTTGGAGGTATATTGATTGTAAAAAGATGCACATATGCCCATAGAATTGCATGGACCTGTAAGGCTACGCCCAAGAAGTTTAGGAATACGGATCTCAACTGCGGAGACTTCTCAGGTTCGGATTCAGGATTCAGGATTCAGGTTCAGATTACAGGTACAGTTTCCAGATACAGATACAGCAGGTTCTCTGTGACCCATCCTCAATTTTCTCCTTGGTGGCATTTTGTCCCAGTATACTATCCAAATATGTCATGATGATCTTGCAGACTTCCCAACTTTCAGAATTAAGTAGTTTTAAACATTAAGTTACAGGAACTGATGAATTGACGAAAAAAAATTCTATTTCCAGAAAATGGTTTAGGAGGGGAGACCTTAGGTTCGGGTCTGTCTCTGTAAAAAGCACTAGTATGACTTGCATGACTGCGCAGAGCCTCGTTTTTCCAATCGCAGCTCATGGACAGTAGCAGTAAGGGTATCTACCCATTGCGAAAGGCCCATGAGATGAGATGCAAGCTCCGCTGGATCCATTTCTGTGGTTGCTCTATTATGTAAGGCTACGCCCAATAAGTTTAGGAATTCGGATCTCAACTGCGGAGACTTCTCAGGTTCGGACCCAGGTTTCACTCTCTTTTGTGCAGAGAGTTTGGTATCCTAGCATCACAGTCTCAGTCACGCAGTATGGCACATATTCCTTCATAGGCGCCTATACGATTTAAGGAAGATACCGGTCACTAGGTCCAAGGCAAGTTAAGGTTACTCTAGATACAATAGTTGGCGTGATCCTGAACGAGGATACGGCTACTAGAGCACTAGACATAAAACACAATACTTCATAGCAAGGTATATAGAGCTAACGCCATATGCCTCAATAGTGGACTGATACAGCGCAGCAATATTGAGGGAATGGCGGACAGGGACGTTATAGTAGGTATGCAGAGATTACGGACCAAACTCTGGTAATTGCAGGTGGCCGAGCATGCATGGCATGTGAGTAACTTTACAACAAGTCCTCAGGTAATAGGCAGTTTGCACGAAAGCATTTGAGGAGATACATGAACATGAAAGGATTTCCCATATACTTGGTACATATAGAATACAAGAATCATGGCAGAATCCCTTTTAGAGGTATCAACACTGAGAGGCTATGGACGGACCAAACTCCTGGGATCATAGCATACATGGCTAGCAGAAGAACACAGTTCACAGGGCAGTTAATACATTGCATCATGTCAGGGTACTTGCGGTACTGTAGTATTGAGCTGGCATGTGGCAGTGCAACGGTTCTGGACTGCTGGGACTTGTAGTGCAGACAGGAGGTTCCCTTGGTCCAGGGGATGGTGCTGCAAAGTCAGCCCTCGGTGCCCGTCCGGTGGTGGCTGTCCTGGTGGTGCTGGAGGAACCAGCTGACAGTGGGGCGTCCCCACGCAATAGAGCAACACCACACTGTCAACCTGGCCAGTTTAAATAGGCCGCGCAGCCACTTAACAGGAAGTCACAGGCTAATCAGGAAGTAACTAGCTGAACTCCAAGTGAGAGTAACTGGAAAAGAAGTACATATAACTGTACTCAAGGAAGGTTAGCGGTGAGACGTTACAGGACCTTCTGAAGAGGTCCGCCTAAAAAAGCTAACATGTGCACCTGATAGGAAAGCCCGCGTGAAAGACCATTATTCTGCCTTTTGAAAATAACAAAGGTAAAAATGTATATTTTAGTGCTAAATAATGCTTTTGTTAAATAGTACAGCTTTATTGAAGTTTACAGGATAAAAAGAGTAAGACTTTAAAAAAAAAAGGCCCACTTGGGAGCCGTGCCTTGTTTATTGATGTTTTCATCTTCAATCATTGTAACATAATAATCTATGCAATATTATTTGGCGTATGAGTGTACTTCATACTATGGAACATGCCACTTGAGGGATTGTAGGTTGTAAGAACCGCAAATTGCTAAGACAACGGCAATTAAACAGATAAAATGTGTTTAATTTTGGCATCAAATATTGATTCTGTTTTAGGTATAGTCTGTTAACTAAAATGCCATTTTAGTTTCAGTCCTATTTTAGTATCCTGCAATTCTTTAGTCAACTAAAATCAAATGTGTTTAGTTAAATTGTAATGCATTATTTAAGAATTTCTATAGAATTTCCAAACTCATAAGTGCCTCCTTACATCAGGTATCCCCAGTGCAGTGCCTCCTTAGAGCGTGCATCCTCAGCGGAGTCCCTCATTGGATCGGACATCCCCGGGAGAGTGCCTCATTGGATCGGACGTCCCCAGGGCAGTAGAGTCCCTTGGCGTCCCCAGGGCAGTAGAGTCCCTTGGTGTCCCCAGGGCAGTAGAGTCCCTTGGCTCTGCCTCTCACAGACCGGCATTGTGCCAAAATCGTTTTGCCCCAGAAAGTCTGTTCTCCCTGGCTCTTGGCTGGCTCTCGGCTGAGATCGGAACGCCACCCCTCCAGCCTACTGCACTCCGGTTCCTCCTAATCTCTGCCCCTCCAGCCCTCTGCACTGCAGCTCCTCCCACTCTCCCTCGCCATGTTATTCGGCCATCTACCACCCCCGCCCCCGGTTTTTATGGTGGAAAACTGTCTCACTGTGGGCTGGAGGGAGTTTGGAGCTGAGAGCCAGGGGGAAACAGGAAAGAGATCTCGCGGCAGTGGCAGTCATATTTTTAGAGTCAGAAGCAGCTCCAATGCCAACAGTAGTCCTGATTTCCCAGTACAAAAGCAAAAAGCAAAATCCCAGGGTTTTTAATCGGGATGGCCTCCGATCGGGACAAGAGTCCCAAAGCCAAGATTGTCCCGGGAAAATCAGGACTGTTGGCAAGTATGTTATACTGTATGGTTTTGGTAACTATACAAAAAATTGTATATTGTATGGTCAGCCTTAGAAACGGTGGGGGACAGTTGCAGCATCGGATTTATCCACCTAGGTAAGTATGATTTAAAATAAATAAATAAATACAATGCTGCTCTTTTAAGCCAGCACTTTACCAAATAAATTTCTTTGAAAAAACAGGGAAGAGATTCCTGTGTTGATGTCGCTTTCCTTCAAAATGTATATAGTACCTTAATATCATTTACCATACACACATTGATGCATCCCGCAATATAACAAATGACACAACGGCCTCTTTTATCCAATAGACACATGATAAAACCATCACTCTTACCATGATGGGAAAAAGATGAGCTTTGTTCAATCACTGTCAGAGTTCAGTCCCCCGTACTCCCTGCTACTTTTGCAACCTAAATGTAGGCGACAGTGGCGGCTGGTGCTCAAAATTTTTGGCGGCACGCAAACAAACTTTGAAGAAAAACATCAATTGCAGCCTTACTTTTCCCCCTCAATTGCAGCCTCGCATTTTCCCCTCAATTGCAGCCTCGCATTTCCCCCTCAATTGCAGCCTCGCATTTCCCCCTCAATTGCAGCCTCGCATTTCCCCCTCAATTGCAGCCCCGCATTTCCCCCTCAATTGCAGCCACTGTGTCCATCAAATTTCGCCTCTGTGTCCATCAAATTTCGCCTCTGTGTCCATCAAATGCCGCCTCTGTGCCCATCGATTGCCGCCACTGTGCCCATCGATTGCCGCCACTGTGCCCATCGATTGCCGCCACTGTGCCCATCGATTGCCGTCACTGTGCCTATCGATTGCCGCCACTGTGCCCATCGATTGCCGTCACTGTGCCCATTGATTGCCACCACTACAGCCCATCGATTGCCGACACTGTGCCCTTCAATTGCCGCCACTATGCCCATCAAAAGTTTAACACTGTGACCCCCATCCCCCTTCCCGCTTGCCGTCTGCCCGCCACTTACCTCATCTTGGTGGGGCAGCAGGTGACGGCAGCGAGCTGTGTCTCCTCCTGATAGGCGTCCAATCACAGCGCTTGTCATTTCAGCCAATGAGGTGACGGAGTAACACACCTGCGCTCCCTGATTGGCAGAGAGGCGGTTCAGTGTTTGAACAGCGAATATTCATTCGCTGTTCTAGTACACCTGGGTGAACTGCGCGTGCAATGCTCTACGCTCGCAGTCCACCCTATTTTGAGGCCTATTGGAGCCTACGGCTCTAATCGGGATGCTTCAAAAATACACCCCCGCCGCTGTAATTCAGGTGCCCTGCATCCGAAAAGGGGCCGGATGCCTGACTAGGGGGTGGCGATGGATAGATTCATGCAATGCATTGTTCATATAGGGGGTGGCTGGAGAGAGGGGGCGGCGCCGTGCGCCCCTTAATGCACAGGCCACCACTGGTAAGTGATTTCTACACCTCCTGAAGCCTGGCTGAATAGCTCAGAGATTGCATAAGATTTATTACAGGTATTTATACAGGTGCCCACACTGTACATGGTGCTTTACATATTGTACTTTCACATCAGTCCTTGCTCTCAAGTATCTTACAATCTAAGGTCCCTAACTAGCATGCATATATACACATACCAGGGCCAATTTAAATAGCAGCCAGGGAATCACAGGAGAGCATGCAAACTCCATGCAGGTTGTGTGCTAATTGAGCCAGGCACCCTAGCGCTACAAGGCAGAAGTGCTAACCATTAGGCCTTGATTCACACAATGAACTACATATGAATCACACAAGAAATGCACCACATTCCTATTCAATTCACATGCAGTCCAGTGCGGTGTGATTTGAGCCCGTTCACTTTGAAGGTCATGTATGCACCAAATTTGGAACTGCACTGCAACTGGTACTGGGTTGCATGGTTGTTTTGTGCCATGCATTCTGATGCAGGCAAATGCACTAAATTCGGGGTGTCATTAACCACTTAAGACCCGGACCAAAATGCTGCCAAAGGACCAGGCCCCTTTTTGCGATTCGGCACTGCGTCGTTTTAACTGACAATTGCGCGGTCGTGCGACGTGGCTCCCAAACAAAATTGGCGTCCTTTTTTCCCCACAAATAGAGCTTTCTTTTGGTGGTATTTGATCACCTCTGCGGTTTTTATTTTTTGCGCTATAAACAAAAATAGAGCGACAATTTTGAAAAAAATTCAATATTTTTTACTTTTTGCTATAATAAATATCCCTCCAAAATATATATAATTTAATTTTTTTCCTCAGTTTAGGGCGATACGTATTCTTCTACCTATTTTTGGTAAAAAAAAGCGTTTATCAGTTGGTTGGTGTTTGCAAAATTTATAGCGTTTACAAAATAAGAGATAGTTTTATTGCATTTTCATAAAAAAAAAAATTCTACTACTAATAGCGGCGATCAGCGATTTTTTTCATGACTGCGACATTATGGCGGACACTTCGGACAATTTTGACACATTTTTGGGACAATTGTCATTTTCACAGCAAAAAATGCATTTAACCACTTGTCATCTGCCCACCGTCAAATGACGGCGGGCAGACGACTCCATTGTTCTGACATCACGTCATATGACGCCGGCGGCGCGTGCACGCACCCGCCGCTCCGCGGGGATCCCGTGCGAGTGCCCGGCGGCAACGATCGCCGCCGGGCACACGCGATTGCTCAGTAACTGAGCTGGGACGTGCAGCTCTGTATGTAAACACAGAGCTGCACGTCCCTGTCAGGGAGAGAGGAGAGCGGTTGTGTCCCTTGTACATAGGGACACAATCGGTCACCTCCCCCAGTCACCCCCCCCTCCCCCTACAGTTAGAACACTCATAGGACACACATTTAACCCCTTCCCCGCCCCCTAGTGGTTAACCCCTTCACTGCCAGTCACATTTATACAGTAATCAATGCATATTTATAGCATTTTTCACTGTATAAATGTAAATGGTCCCAAAAATGTCAGAAAAGTGTCCGAAATGTCTGCCATAACGTCGCAGTCCCAATAAAAAAATCGCAGATCGCCGCCATTAATAGTAAAAAAAAAAAAAAAAAAATCCATAAACTATCCCCTATTTTGTAAACGCTATAAATTTTGCGCAAACCAATCGATAAACGCTTATTGCATTTTTTTTTTACCAAAAATATGTAGAAGAATACGTATCGGCCTAAACTGAGGGAAAAAATATTTTTTTTATATATTTTTTGGGGTTATTTATTAGAGCAAAAAGGAAAAAATATTGCATTTTTTTAAAAATTGACGCTCTATTTTTGTTTATAGCGCAAAAAATAAAAACCGCAGAGGTGATCAAATACCACCAAAAGAAAGCTCTATTTGTGGGAAAAAAAGCAATTGTCAGTTAAAGCGACGCAGTGCCGGAAGCTTATATTTTGTCTGGGCAGGAAGGGGGTGTAGGTGCACAGTAGGCAAGTGGTTAAATTGCATTGTTTACTGTGAAAATGACAGTTGCAGTTTGGGAGTTAACCACAAGGGGGCGCTGTAGGGAATGTGTGCCCTAATGTGTGTGTTTACAACTGTAGGGGGGTGTGGCTGTAGGTGTGACGTCATCGATCACGTCCCCCTATAACAGGGATGACGCGATCGATGCTGCGGCCACAGAGAAGCACGGGGAAGCCGTGTTTACACACGGCTCTCCCCGTTCTTCAGCTCCAGGGACGCATTGCCGCACTGCAGTGGCGATCGGGTCCGCGAGTCCCGCGGTCCCGGTCCTGGAGCTTCGGACCGGGTCACGGGAGTGCGCCGCGGGCGCGCGCCCGTGACCCATGGCTGGGTAATAAAATCAACGTATATATACGTTGATGTGCCCAGCCGTGCCATTCTGCCGACGTAAATGTGCAGTAGGCGGTCCTTAAGTGGTTAAATGACGTTTTTGAAAAGGTAGTTTTTTTTCATCACAAAAAGTGATCGTGTGTACGTGGCATCAGGCATTGTGCTCTTACAAAAGATGGCGGAAATTGTTAACATTTATACTGTACTGTAACAGAAGAACATTGTCTGCCAGCCCTATTGGTAATGTTTTCTGACAACGTCATCTGTCATTCACCTGTTAGGAGCGCATCCAACATATGAACCAATGTACCAATAAATGTTTTATGTCCTCCTTATTTTCACACAGAGCCCCAAATCTGCCTTGGTAGGAAAAGGAGAATGTTTGTTTATATGTGCTTTGGTCATCATTATGAGAAGATGCTGCTGACACCGGGAAGACATAACCACTAACATTAAGCATCAATTATCTGCATGTATAGGGAAAACACAGTTGGGTTCCCCCAGCAGCAGGCCTGCCAGTCCTTTGTGCACTCGGAGAAAGAGACACAACATTCCGAATGTCACTGCTGTACTACAAGATGTTTATTGAAGTTAACATGAAAGATAGAATTCTCAGCTTGGTTATTTTAGGCAGCCTTATAGAGGCTAGGCATGAAATTTTTACTGTGGCTTAAGAAAGTTAAATATACATTTCAAAGACGTTTATTGGAAGCTGAGCTGTGAGGATGACCTTGATAAGTGCTGAAGATCATACTGATAGTTGTACACTGTACATATACAGAGCATCCGTAAAGTATTCACAGTGCTTCACTTTTCTCTTATTTTATTATGTTACAGCCTTAACCACTTAAGCCCCGTGGCTCCCAAACAAAATTGGCGTCCTTTTTTTCCCACAAATAGAGCTTTCTTTTGGTGGTATTTGATCACCTCTGCGGTTTTTATTTTGTACGCTATAAACAAAAAAAGAGCGACAATTTTGAAAAAAATTCAATGTTTTTTTACTTTTTGCTATAAAAAATATCCCCAAAAAAAATATATATATATAAAAAATGTTTTTCCTCAGTTTAGGCTGATACGTATTCTTCTACCTATTTTTAGTAAAAAAAAAATCGCAATAAGCGTTTATCGGTTGGTTTGCACAAAATTTATAATGTTTACAAAATAGGGGATAGTTTTAGTGCATTTTTATTTTCATTTTTTTGTAGGGGTTATGTGTTCCCTGGGTGTGTTTACAACTGTAGGGGGTGTGGCTGTAGGTGTGACATCATCGATCGTGTCCCCCCTATAAAAGGGATGACGCAATCGATGCTGCCGCCACAGTGAAGTGACCCACGGCTGGGTAGTAGCACAGGACGTACGTGTACATGGATCTGCCATTCTGCCGACGTATATGTGCAGGAGGCGGTCAATGATGCTGCCACAGTGAAGCACGGGAAGCCATGTTTACACACGGCTCTCCCCGTTCTTCAGCTCCAGGGACCGATCGCCACATCCCAGCGGTGATCGGGTCTGCGAGTCCCGCGGTCCCGGAATTTCGGACCGGGTCACGGGAGCGCGCCCGTGACCTACGGCTGGGTAGTAGTACAGGACGTACCTGTACGTGGATCTGCCCAGCCGTGCCATTCTGCCGACGTATATGTGCAGGAGTCGGTCCTTAAGTGGTTAAGCTGAGTACACACGATCATTTTTCGGGTTGTAAAAAACAGTTTTTCAGGCTCTAGAAAAAAATATGTTTTTTTCAACTTGATCGTTAAACGGTCTTGCCTACACACGATCGTGGAAAAAAAATGCTCTAGCAAAGCGCGGTGACGTACAACACGTACGGCGGCACTATAAAGGGGAAGTTCCATTCGGATGACGTCACCCTTTAGCTGATTTTGTGTTAGTAAAAGACGATTCGCGCTTTTCTGTCTGTTACAACGTGATGAATGTGCTTACTCCATTACAAACGGTAGTTTTACTAGAACGCTCCCGTCTCATAACTTCTGAGCATGCACGGATTTTTTTACGTCGTTAAAGCCCACACACGACCATTTTTTACAACCCGAAAAACGACAACGTTAGAAACGTCGTGAAAAAATAGAGCATGTTCGAAAAAAAATCTGGCCATCTTTTAGAACCCGAAAAATGCTCTGAAGCCCACACAAGATCGACTTTAAAAAAAAAAACATAGTTTTTTAGAACCCGAAAAAGGGTCGTGTGTACGCGGCATTATTCTAAAATGGGTTAAATTCATTATTTTCCTTAAAATTCTACAAACAATACTCCATAATGACAATGTAAAAGAAGTTTGTTTTGAAATCTTTGCAAATGTACTAAAATAAAAAAAAATCCCATGTATATAAGTATTCACAGCCTTTGCTCAATACATTGTTAAAGCACCTTGGGCACCAATTACAGCCACAAGACTTTTTGAGTATGATGCTACAATCTTGGCACACCTCTTTTTGGACAGTTTCTCCCATTCTTCTTTGCAGGACCTCTCAAGCACCATCAGGTTGGATGGGGAGAATTGGTACTCAGCCATTTTCAGGTCTCTCTCCAATAGGATGACCACGTGTCCCGGGTTGACCCGGGACAGTTCTGCATTTTGCAGGTCTGTCCCGGGCACATTCATTCCAGGCCAATACAGTGTCCTGGAATGAAACTGACACAGCCACCCCCCCCCCACCCCGGGCGAATCTGATGCCCCCAAAAAAGCCCACCACATCACTGCTTTACTCACTGACAGTACTTGTCCTGGCCGGAAATGCCTGAAAGAGCACGATCCCTGCCCCCTGCTTGAGATTGGAGAAATCCTAAATCCTGCCTTGTGTTCAGTCACTGTGCTGTGATTCGTTACAGCACAAGCTGATTTTTGGGAAGGGAGGGTGTCCCTGAACGGTAGTTTGGAAATGTGATCACCCAAAGATGTTTAATTCGGCTCAAAACTGTGCTCTGGCTGGGCCACTGAAGTACATTCACAGAGTTGTCCCGTAGCCACTCCTTTGTTATCTTGGCTTAGAGTCATTGTCCTGTTGGAAGATGAACCTTCGCCCCAGTCTGAGGTCCAGAGAACTCTGGAACAGGTTTTCATCAAGGCTGTCTCTGTACATTGCTGCATTCATCTTTTCCTAGATCCAGACTAGTCTCCCAGTTGCTGCCACTGAAAAACATCCCACAGCATGATGCTGCCACCACCATTTTTCACTGTTGGGATGGTATTTGGCCAGGTGATGAGTGGTGCCTGGTTTCCTCCAGACATGACGCTAGGCGTTCAAGCCAAAGAGTTCAATCTTTGTTTCATCAGGGCAGAGAATTTTGTTTCTCATAGTTGGAGAGTCCTTCAGGTGCCTTTTGGAAAACTCCAGGCGGGCTGTCATGTACCTTTTTTACTGAGAAGTGGACGCCTGGCCACTCTACCATACAGGCCTGATTGGTGTTGCAGAGATGGTTGATCTTCTGAAAGATTCTCCTCTTTCCACAGAGAAACAGTGGAGCTCTGTCAGGGTGATCATCTTGTTCTTGGTTATTTCTCTGACTAAGGCCCTTCTCCCCCAATCGCTCAGTTTGACCAGGTGGCCTGCTCTAGGAAGAGTCCTGGTGGTTCCAAAATTCTTCCATTTATGGATGATGGAGACCTCTGTGCACTTTGGGACCTTCAATGCTGCAGAAAATTTTCTGTACCATTCCCCAGATCTGTGTATCAATACAATCCTGTCTCAGAGGTCTACAGACAATTCCATAGACTTCATGGCTTGGTTTGTGCTCTGACATGGCACTGTTAACTGTGGGACCTTATATAGACAGGTGTGTGTCTTTCCAAATCATGTCCTATCAACTGAATTTAACACAGGTGGAGTCCAACCAAGTTGTAGAAACATCTCAAGGATGATCAGTGGAAACGTGATGTAGGCCAGTGGTGGTGCATCCATAGTGGGCGCAGGAGCGCCGCCCCTCTCTCCCCTGCACCCGTCACTCAAGTCAACAATACATAGATTCATTTGCAGGGCCCCTTCATCAGGCATGTGAGCCCTGGTTAACACTGACACGTGTCTCAGCCAATCAGGTTCACCGGGTCTGGTTACCGGTAGCCTGATTGGCTGAAGCGACATCGAGGGAGGATGTCTGACCCGAGAAAGGTAAGTGGCAGGCAGGGGGGGGGGGGCAATCTGGTGGTATTTGAGGGGGCAGTCTGGCAGCATTTTATGGGGCAAACTGGTGGTTTTTGAGGGAGCAAACTGACGGCAATTGATGGGCACAGTGGCAACAATTGATGGCACAGTGGCGATAATTGATGTCATGGCACAGTGGTGACATTGATGGGCACAGTGGCGACATTGATGGGCACAGTGGCGACATTGATGGGCACAGTGGCGACAATTGATGGGCACAGTGCCGACAATTGATGGCACAGTGGCTGCATTTGATGGCATGGCACAATGGCGACAATTGATGGGCACAGTGGCGACAATTGATGGGCACAGTGGCTGCATTTGATGGCATGACACAGTGGTGACAATTGATGGGCACAGTGGTGACAATTGATGGGCACAGTGGCAACAATTGATGGCACAGTGGCTGCGTTTGATGGCATGGCACAGTGACGACAATTGATGGGCACAGTGGCTGCATTTGATGGCATGGCACAGTGGCGACAATTGATGGCACAGTGGTGACAATTGATGGCACAGTGGCTGTGTTTGATGGCATGACACAGTGGCGAAAAATTGATGGGCACAGTGGTGACAATTGATGGGCACAGTGGTGACAATTGATGGCACAGTGGCTGCATTTGATGGCATGGCACAGTGACGACAATTGATGGGCACAATGGCTGCATTTGATGGCATGGCACAGTGGCTGTGTTTGATGGCATGACACAGTGGATGTGTTTGATGATATGGCACAGTGGCTGCGTTCGATGGCATGGCACAGTGGCTGCGTTTGATGGCTCGGCACAGTGGCTGCATTTGATGGCACGGCACAGTGGCGACAATTGATGGGCACAGTAGCCAGACATAACCTAGGGCTCAGTTATTAAAAACATGTAGAAGAATATGTATTGGCCTAAATTGATAAAGAAATGACATGTTTTACATTTTTTTTTATTGCATATGTTTTCTAGCAGAATGTAAAATCTTTTTTTTTTTCTTTTAATTGTCGTCTTTTTTTTTTTTTTTTGTTTATAACGCAAATAATAAAAAAACCTTAGTGGTGATCAAATACCACCAAAAGAAAGCTCTATTTGTAGGGAAAAGGGACACCAATTTCATTGATGTACAGTGTTGCATGACACGCTGTTGTCTGTTAAAGTAGCGTGGTGCCATATAGCAAAAAATGGCCTGGTCAACAGGGTTGGGGTACATTTTCTGGAGGTCAAGTGGTTAAACTTGTGCTGGAGGCTGAGTCACTTTTTCTTAACTTTCTCTCTTTTCTTATACCTAATCTGTTTGTTTTTTTCCTATTTTTTTATTTTTATATACTGGCTTCCCCCTCCAATGAGATATTTGGTTGGGTGACTAGAAGGTCGATCTGCCGATAGCGTTTACTTACACTCATGTTCATCCAGCCTGGTCGCTTGTCACATATTGTGGTCACAATGCTTTAAAGTGGAGGTTCACCCTAATTTTAAACATTACTTTATCCACATCCTTGCAACATTACAAACACATATGCCTAACCTTTTTTTTTTTGCTGCGGCTCTCATTACCTTGACTCAGCTGTCTGAATTAGGACTTCCGGGTTTTCCTCCCCCGGGAGTAGGCGTGTACTTTGCTTTCCCTGGCGGCGCTATGTATGCTGGGAGGTCTCCGCAAGTGTTACGCTTCCTAGGAGACAAAGCGCAGCGCCGTCTAGCAAACACTGCTACCCGGAAGTCTGTGATTGTGGGCTTCAGTATGCCCACAAGCAAAATGGCAAATCCCAAGATCAGTCTATCTAAGTTTTTCTTTTTAACGAAAACGGACGGGGGATGATTTTATTCGCCGGACGAGTGAGTAGTAAATTGTTATATCTAACCGCATTGAATGGGCTTAAAAAAAAAAAAAAAAAAAACATCCGGACCGCGGAACCCCTGCTTTAAGATGAGCTGCAAAAGGTCCCACAACTGTGTGCAGTGCATGCAGTTCCAGTGCGTTGGTAAGGCATTTTTAGGCAGTGCCGATCCTGACCTCCCTGGGGCCCTAAGCAAAATGACACTGACATGTCACATTAAAGATTAGAGTGGGGAGGGGGTGTTCTGCGGTTGGAAATTACATCTTACATTTAAGTGAGAAGCAGGGGGGTGCTGACTTCTTACCTCTTCTCCCATGCAGCCAGTGAGTTGAGGAGCGGGGTGAGAGTCTGAAAATGACTTCTCACCAGGCGGGGCCTCTAGTAATTTGGGGGGCCCTCCGCAGCTTTGCGGGGCCCTAAGCGGCTTGCATAGTGAGCCTATAGGGCAAATCGGCCCTGTTTTTAGGATTTCAGGCAATGAGGACATTTTTATCGCCTTTTCACCACCTTGTCAAACACCTCTGAAAATGAATCCACACATGGTTCAGTCAGCTGCACTTGTAAACTTATGGCCGTACACACGATCCGAATATTATACGAAAACTGTCGTCCGAGGAAAAATCTTACGATAATTGGATCGTTGGTACAGAGATTTCGAGAGCCGATCAGGACAATTCATCCGATATTATTCGATCGGACAAGCACGAAAAATTTCCTCCTACAATCCCAGTCAGTAAAGTTGTCATCTGAATATGCAATACAAATACATTACTACACATGACATCACTTCCGATCTCTTTTTCTGTTGTACGAGAACTTTCATGAGTAACCTATTCCATTTCTACTTGTGACTAATAAGCAAAAAAAGTTTGTCTGAGTCTCGGTTCGTGTGTACGGCCATTAGTATAAAAAAAATACACTCACGACTACTTTATTAGGTACACCTGTTCAATTGTTTGGTAACACAAATTGCTACTCGACCAATCACATGGCAGCAACTCAATACATTTAGGCATCTAGACGTGGTGAAGGTGACTTGCTGAAGTTCAAACCGAGCATCAGAATGGGGAAGAAAGAGGATTTAAGTGTCTTTGAACGTGGCACGGTTGTTGGTGCCAGAAGGGCTGGTCTGAGCATTTTAAAAACTGCTGATCTACTGGGATTTTTACGAACAACTATCTCTCGGGTTTACACAGAATGGCCTGAAAAAGAGAAAATATCCAGTGAGTGGCAGTTGTGTGGAGGAAAATGCATTGTTGATGTCAGAGGAGAATGGGCAGACTGGTTTGAGATGAAAGGCAACTAACCACTCGTTACAACCAAGGTATGCAGAATACCATCTCTGAATGCACAACACATGGAACTGTCAAGCAGATGGGCTACAGCAACAGAAGACCGTTTGCCACTCCTTTCAGCTAAAAACAGGAAATTGGGGCTACAATTGGCACAGGCTCACCAAAATTGGACAACAGAACATTCGAAAAACGTTGCCTAGTCTGATGAGTCTTAATTTCAAACTACGTCATTCAGATGGTAGGGTCAGAATTTGACGTAAATAACATGAACGCATGGATCCATCCTGCCTGGGAAATTCGCATCATGTACAGCGGACAAATCTACAGTAACTGCGTGATGCAGGAATGTTTCCAACACCTTGTTAAAGCGGAGCTCCACCCGCATTTTTTTTTTTTTCAAAGTCGGCAGCTACTAACAGTGTAGCTGCTGACTTTGAATAAGGACACTTACCTGTCCTAGGCGTCCTAGGCGCCCGCGCTGACGATCCTCGATCCCGGCATCCCGGCACTGCCATCCACAGTCAGGGAAACAGGCAGTGAAGCCGTGCGGCTTCACTGCCCGTTTCCTACTGCGCATGTGCGAGCGACGCGGCGCTTTGTGAATGGTCCGGCTGCTTTCTGGGATACACACAGTTCCCAGAATGCAGCGCGGCCCATTCACAAGAAGACACCCAGAAGAGGAGGAGGAAGAAAACAGCACCGCGGATCATGAGGGCAGATTCGGGACTTCCGCATAGCAACAGCCTATTTAGGGTGAGTATTTTTTTTTTTTTTCCATTTCATTTTTTTTTTTTTTTTCAGATTTTTAAAAAAAATATATATATCAGGGTGGAGCTCCGCTTTAAATCCACACCACAAAGAATTAAGGCTGTTTTCACACTGAGGCAGAAATTGCACCTGTAAAGCACCTGAAAATTGCCTCCCATGTAAAAGCCTGAGTGCTTGCATATTGAGGTGGTGCGCTTGCAGGACGTTGAAAAAAGTCCTGCAAGCAGAATCTTTGGGGCAGTTTGGAAGCAATGCATACAGCGCTCTCAAAACGCCCTGCCCTTTGAAATGAATAGGCAGCGTTTCAAAAGCACCTGGAAAGCGTTTCGGATGCACCACAACACAGGCGGTTTTAACCCCTCCTTTAGGTGCTAGTGGGGGGTTAAAACTGCACCGCTATCGAACGAAAAACGCAGCTAAAACGAGCTCTACTTAAGTGCTACCATGGCCCCAGTGTAAAAGCAGCCATGGCCAGTTCTGAAGGCAAAAGGCGGTCCAACCCGGTACCTGCAAGTTGTACCTAATAAAGTGTCCGGTAAGTGTGTATAAAAAGTAGACATTCGCGTTCCCGTTCGTGACGAATGGATTTTCGTACAAATTTGTTAGTATTCATACATTCGGCTCAATACGAACATCCGAAAAACTGAAAGAACCAAAATACAAAAATTACAGGATTAAGAATAAGCAAAATAACGAACAAGCGAAAATACGAACGTATGATTGGACAATCTTACTAAAATACGAAACACTGAAAAAGCAAAAGAATGAAAATGACATCTATAACGAACGATTTGCATTCCGTATTTTAAATACTTTGTCTGTTCGTATTTTCATTTGTGTGTTTTCTAAATTCCTTTCTTTGTCTTTTGGTAAATTTGTGTACTTGTATCGTTCTTTCGAATGGGCACTGGGCAGTGTAGTTAGTGAGTGATTATCTTACTTATATCTTACCTATATCTTAGCCAATCAGCTTATCTCTTTTGTGCTGAGTCACATTGTACAGTGTAAAGCCTCGTACACACGATTATGCCGCGTACACACGGTCGTTTTTTGCGATGAAAAAAAAACCGACGTTTTCTGTGAAGTAAAAAACGACGTTTTTGAAACGTCACTTTTCAAAGACAATTTTGCATACACACCATCGTTTTTTCACAAAAAGCGAGGTTACGTTCACCACTCTTCCATTGAAGCTCGCTTCATAACTAGCTTCTGGGCATGCGCGGGTTGAAAAACGTCGTTTTGAAAGACGTTTTTGCTACACACGGTGACTTTTTGTGAAACAAAAAACGACGTTTTGAAAAACGACACAAAAAATTCAAGCATGTTGGAATTTTTTTTTGGTCGTTTTTTTTAAGACAAAAAACGACGTTTTGCCCACACACGATCAATTTAAATGACGTTTTAAAAAACGTCGTTTTTTTTCATCGCAAAAAACGACCGTGTGTACGCGGCATCAGACTTTAAACAAAACTTTCCATGGATTTTTGTCTGAAGGGAGTTGGCCAGACTTTTGAAACTGAAAAAGTTTGTCCGATAGAGCGTACACACGGTCGGATTTTTTGGAAAATGCTCATTTTGACATTTGTTGGCTAAAAAATGTCTGACCGTGTGCCGCGTGTTGCTATGTATTTACGAAAGTACAAAATTACGAATCAAGTAAATGAAAATTATTATCTAACAAAATTACGAATTTCGAATCAACGAAAATAAATTAGACAGAATTACGAATCATTCAGTATAAACGAAAATAAAACTGTTACGAAAATACGAACGGATCCGAATAGGAAAACGTTAGTCTTACGAAATTACGAATCTCTACGAATCTACGGAACGAGACGAAACGGAACAAAAAAATACGAAAATGTTTGTTGTGCACATGTCTAATAAAGACACTTCAATGGTATATTATATAGAGTAAAGGGAGCAAATAAAAAGTTAGGGCCAGATTCAGTTACACTTAAATTTGCGCTGCGTAATCGAAATACTCTACGCTGCCGTATTTTACCAGGCTCTACATCGAATTCTGGTAGATTTTTGCCCGTACGCGGCTTAGTCTATTTCTCGCCGCGTTATCGAAATACGCAGTTAGGGGGCGTGAAGCATTTAAATTAGGCGCGTCCCCGCGGCGATCGAACTGCGCATGCTCCGTTCAGAAATTTCCCGAAGTGCATTGCGCGAAATCACGTCGTTACGTAATTTTTTGTTTGAGTAGCGTTGTTTACGGACATTTCTATTCCCGGACGACTTACGTAAAAAATAATAAAAGACGTCAGAAAACGTAGAAATTTGACGTGGGAACGACGGCCATACTTAACATGGGCTGTCTAATATTAGAGCAGCAAAAAGCTGGTATAGTGTTACGCAAAAAAAAGATGACTAAAGATGCCGTAAGAGATTGCGAATGAAGATCGTAATTTCGGGGATCGCCGGCAAAAGCTCATTAGCATACCCCGACGCGGAAAACGACGGGAAATCCACCCAGTGGCCGCAATTTTATTGCAGCGTAGATCCGAAGGCGTACGAACACGTAATCCAGTCGAATTGAAGCCCGCAGCCGTCTATTCATGGTTTGAGGTTTCAGACTAGCTAAAAAACGCGCGTAATTAGAAAGTACTCCAGTTTAACACCAGTTAGACAGGAGTTGCGGCTCTCTGAATCTGGCCCTTAGTTGTTTGGGCTTCATTCCCTCTTAAGCCCCGTACACACGGTTGGAATTTGTCCGACCAAAATCACATCGGAATTCTGACGGAATTCCATCAGAGTAAAAGAGAACATGTTCTCTATCTAAACTTCGACGGAATTCCTTGAAATTTCTGATGGAAATAATCCAATGGGGCATACACACGGTCGGAATTTTCGTTGGAAAGTTGGACTTTTTCCATCAGAAATTCTGATCGTTTGTACGGGGCATTAGCTGTCAAACCTCCGATCACTTGCATTCGTTTGCTGATGTGAAAATTTATTTATTTTCCAGAAACATTACATAAAATCCATCCATACTCTTTGGGGAAATTCCGTTTTCTGTAACCTTTGGCATAGACCTTCTATCACATTTTTTTTCTCTTTGCAGTAACAATATTTTCCATTTTGTATCAGTGGTCCGGCATGTCAGGAGAACAAGCCAAGGGTGTATTTAGTTCAATAATAGCAGCGTGGATGTTCTCTGAGTGCGCAGCTCCTCTTTTCTAAAGGCAAAGGCAGCGGCATTATTCACAGGTCACTGAGTACATTTTCAGCTCCAAAACGTCTCTCGTAACAGTGGGGGCTGCTGCTCGGCATGCTGGGTAATTTAGCAAACCGAAAAGAAACTCAGCCATTACTTGTGTACTTTAAAACTGTAAAACTGGACCGCGCGGCTCATTTGAATTTCCCTGGATCTTCACCATCAGGGCCTGTTTGTAACCAGAAGCGAAATGCTTGCTGTTCATTTTGCCGCAACTGCTCAGCTAGTTTTCCTCCAGTGTAAAGAGAAAACATGGGGGGGCATGTTAATTAAAAAAAAGTGGAATTCAGCATGTTTGCATGCTTGGCTTCGATTGTGTCCCTTGGCATTCGCCCTTCTTTTACAAGCAAGTTTTGTTGTTTTCTGGTGGCGACAAATGCTGCCATACACAAGTGAGGATTTGAGGCTAAAATCTTTGTAATGACAACAATTATGACAGATCTACATTTGGTAACATTGCTGACATCTGAAATGTTTAACCTTTTCTGGCACTTTGTTTTTAAGTTTAAAATAGTATTTATTATGTGTAATAAAATGGAATGGCACAGGGAAAAAGTACTGAACGCGCTAACTGAAATGTACAGTGGGACCTCGGTTTGCGAGTAACGCTGTTAACGAGCGATTCGCGATACGAGCATTTTTTTTTATTTTAAATCCTGACTCGGTTTGTGAGTGTTGTCTAGCAAAACGAGCAGGATTCAAGCCTCTGCGGTGTGTAGTACCGTATTTAGCCAGAGCTGCTGGGGCGCCAGGGCCGATCAGAGCCGTTTGGAGCCATTTGGAAACACTCTGTTTCTGAGTATTTTCGAGTCTCCCTGGCCCCCCACCTCTGGCCACATGCGGTATTGCATGCCATAGAAGTCAATGTGGAACAAATTATTTTAGTTTCTGTTGACTTCTATGGGGAAACGTGATTTGATATGCAAGTGCTTTGGATTACGAGAATTCTCCTGGAATGGATTATGCTTGTAATCCAAGGCTCCACTCTATTTAATACTTTGTACAAAATCCTCTGTTGGTAATGACGGCTTCAAGATGACTCCTGTATGGAGAAACTAGTGGCATGCATTGCTCAGGTGTGATTTTGGCCCATTCTTCCACACAAATCTTGAAGGTTCCATGGGCCTCTTCTATGATCTTTAGTTCTTTCTGTAGATTTTCTATTGGATTCAAGTCAGGTAGCAGCCGAGGCAGCTGCGAAGCTCCACGGATCACATGGTGTGCTGATCTGCATATGGTGACCCGTTTGGTTCGCAGATCATTTACGATCCATTGCACCACTAGTACGGATCAAAAGAATTTTGATCAACCAAAAAAATTAACGATTATTTAAAGAATTAATCTTTAATTTCCACAGCCCTATTTCTTTTGATCACTTTTATTCCTATTACAAGGAATGTAAACATCTCTTGTAAAATAAATAAGGATTACAGGTCAGACCAAAATCTCTTTGATAAAAAAAAACAAAAAAACAAATGTAATCTTTTGCTTTAAAAAAGAAAAAAAATGCTTACTTCCACACTGGACCGGAAGTGACATGACATTTCTCCAGTCCTCCAAGGCCATAGAGGCAAGCAAAGACTCTCTGTTCTTTGTTCACCTTTGTGACCAGCCAGCTGCATGGTCGGATCGTTTCTTGGTCCCACAGGTGAAAATAGTAAGCCCGAGAAACCACGGGGGATGTCCCCACCCTCCGCTTCAGAAAGCAATCCAGTGGCTAATGAGCCGCTCAAATCCCTTTCCTGAAAAATCCAGCAGCCGGTTGAAAAACAAAAAGATACTGTGGTTATGGCTTGCCGCTACAACCAAAACCCTGGTAAACTCCTTGCAAACCACAACATGTATATACGTATTGCGGTTGGCAAGTGGTTAGGCCCATTTAGATCTATGTGCGTCAACGTCACCGCCATGTCACCGTGCTGTCTGCCGGCGGGGATTTTGGTTTGATCGTGTGTACACGATCAAACCAATATACCCCAGCAGACAAATCCGATCAAATTGGTCATTCACAGACATAACTAGGCATGGTGGGAATTGTAGTTCCTGACCAACTGGAGGGCCACATTTTGGGGACCCCTGGTATAGGCACTTATTTTTAATGTTTTACATAGCTATACCTGCAAAAGGGGCCATCCTGAAGTGATCAAACAAGACTTAATTTTATGACTAAAGATCCACTTTAATTACCTTTCCTGTCTGAAGGAAGGAGGCAATGCAAACTACCAGATTTGTTTAAAAAAAAGTGTATCCTATATTTAGCTGTCTGCTGTTCTGTCAGATTAGGCGACCCATCAAAACTTGTAACGTAACTGACGTTCCATTACGGCCATCTTGGTACACCTCGCACTCAGCCGCAGTAAACCTGCAGTCTGAAGTCGCCAAGTGGACACCCACCGAAGTCTTGCATTTCACACTTATTTTTACACCTAAACTGAGCTTATTTTGTGAAATACAGTATTTAGTAGTCTGTGACTGTTTTGATGTTGAATTTGAAAAGCAGCAGTCTTCTGCCACATTAGCAAAAGTGTGAGATCACCAGGCTTGCCACTGCTTTTAAAATTCAACATCAAAACCGTGTCAAAGACTTCTAAATACTGCTTTTGATGATATAAGCTCAGTTTAGTGGTAAAAATAAGTGTGAAATGCAAGACTTCGGTGGGTGTGCACTTGGCGACTTCAGGCTGTAGGCGTGTGGGCGAGTGCAGGGTGTACGAAGATGGCCGTGACGAAACGTCACTTTCACTACGAAATCTTAGGGGTCGCCTAATCTGACGAACACCTGCAATATTTTCTGGTTGCTTCCGTTCAGTGAGCCGTCATTTAACCACTCCCGGACCACCCACACAACTACATACGTCGGCATTTTGAAGAGGGATATCTGTTTTGGCAGCAGCTAGTTGCCATAACCTAGGTATCCTCATCTTCAGCCAGTGGTACGGTTTCCGATAATGGTGGTCTCTGCGGCAAATTTGCCACAAGATCAGTTATTGACAGTGGGAGAGGGCCCCCCTCCCACCACTCTCCTGTCCCCTCTGCCGATTACCGGAGCCGTCGGCAGTGGCGGAGGTGATCGGTTCCTTCCTGTGGCTGGGTATGGAGATGAGTGAAGGTAAGATGGCCCCCCACCTGTCTCCATACCATAGCAGGGCGGAAGCGACATCAAAACATTACTTCTGCCCATAGTTCTTAAAGGGACATTTTTATTATTTATTTTTTCAATTTATTTATTATTATTGCATTTTAGTGTAAATATGAGATCCGAGGTCTTTTTGACCCCAGTGCTCATATTTAAGAGGAGCTGTCATGCTTTTCTTTATATTACAAAGGATGTTTACATTCCTTGTAATAGGAATAAAAGTGATACTGTACCATTTTAATTTTTTTTAAAGAACAGTATAAAAATGAAAAGGTAAAATAAATAAGAAAAAACAAATGTTAAATGCGCCCCGCCCCGTCGAGCTTGCGTGCAGAAGTGAACGCATATGTGAGCAGCACCTGCATATAAAAACCTCCTTTGTAACTCAAAATATGCAACCTATAGAATTGTTATAGAATAGGGAGATTTTTAGGGCTAAAAGTTTGTCGCCATTCCACATACAATTTTGAAGCGTTGGGTATCAATTTACTCGGACCTAACATTATCTTTCACAATATAAAAAAAAGGGGGTGCTAACTTTACTGTTGTCTTATTTTTTTTTATTAAAAAAAGTAGATTTTTTTCCCAAAAAAGTGCACTTGTAAGACCGCTGCGCAAATACCGTGTGACATAAAGTATTGCACCGGCCGCCATTTTATTCTCTAGGGTGTTAAAAAAAAAATGTATAATGTTTAGGGGTTCTAAGTAATTTTCTAGCAAAAAAAATTGTTTTTAACTTGTAAACAACAAATCTCAAAAAGAGGCTCGGTCCTTAAGTGGTTAAACTTATTGTGAGCAGGTGATTTAGAGTTGTTTTTGTTGCGCATTTGTTGCGACATATGGTACAAGAGCACAATTCTGTATTTTTGGCCCCATCGACTTTTTTTTAAAAGGGCAGTGCCTTAAAAACAAGCTGATTTCCAGACACTATCATTTGGGTGTTAAAGAGGAAGTAAACCCTGATGGGTTTTACTTCCTCTTTTGCTTTCTACAAAGCCTGCAAATTAATAGCATAATGGGCTAGTATGCATTGCATACTAGCCCATTATATGACACTTAACCTGCAAAAGAATCCAGCGATGTCCCCTGTGTAGGCAGCGTCCGTCTCCTGACCCCTCTCCTGACCCCTCTTCCTTCTGGGCTACGGACTCCGGCTCTGTGATTCGCTGGAGCCGATTGACGTCACTTCCACGCAATGCGCATGGGTGCCGCCAATAACTGCACAAGCTAGGGAAGAAACGGCACTTATGCCTCGTACACACAACTGTTTTTCGGGTTCTAAAAAATTTTTTTTTTAAGGGTCTGGAATTTTTTTTTTTTTTCAACCCAATCATTAAAACGGCCTTGCCTACACACGATCGTGGAAAAAAAATGGTCTAGTAAAGCGCGGTGACGTACAACACGTACAACGGCACTAAAAAGGGGAAGTTCAATGCGGATGGCGCCACCCTTTGGGCTGCTTTAGCTGATTTCATGTTAGTAAAAGACGATTCACGATTTTCTGTCTGTTACAGCGTGATGAATGTGCTCACTCCATTACAAACAGTAGTTTTACCAGAACGAGCGCTCCCGTCTCATAACTTGCTTCTGAGCATGCGCGGGTTTTTCACGTCGTTAAAGCCCACACACGACCATTTTCACAACCTTAAAAACGTTGTGAAAAAATAGAGCATGTTCAAAATTTTTAATGCCAAATTTTTAGATCGTGAAAAATGCTCTGGAGCCCACACACGATCGTTTTTAATGACATTAAAAATAAACGTCATTTTTTAGAACCCGAAAAACGTTCGTGTGTACGCGACATTCGTTTTGTTTCTTCCCCGCGAATGCGCCATTGGCATTTCTGCATACTACAAGTAAAATATATCCTAAATGGCGCATTTAGGAGATATTTCCACTACCTATAGGTAAGCCTTATTCTATTCTTACCTATAGGTCTAAGTCCATACAAAGGTTTTTCCACCATTTTTTACTGACCCATTGGGAATCATCAGTAATTATTACTGCCTGAGTCCCTTTTTTGCAAACCTGTGACTGTTAACAGGCACTTAGCACTCACTTTTACGACATTCCAGTGTCGACAAAACAACGGCAGGTTAGGATCTGCAATAATAACTTAAAATCCTTGCCATTTGCAGCAAATCTGGAGGAGACTTTTTTTTTTCAGAAAGACAGGAATTTCCCCTTAATTTATCATTTGTTCTTTTTGTAGAATCCACCATGTACAGATTACTCCTTATCTTTTCTATATGCTTTTAGCGGTTCCATTCCCTCCAAGGCTGCAAAGATTACTCCAACTTATTTTAGGACTGGAGCAGAGACTCGCGGATTTCCATCCCTGACCCGGGTACTTGTTAGAATGCTTCCTTATCTACTCCTTTGATTAGAGGGGCTGGATGTCAAGCTTTGACTTGTGTGAAGCTCACAGCGCGTCTGGAGAAAAGACGTGATCTCCCTGGGATTGTAGTAGGGTGTTCTGCTTTTCTGCCAGGCTTCAAATAATTACAGCGAATACTTTAAACGCGCTGAAGAATGCGGCTTCTGACTCCAAATCCTCTTCTCAGAGGAAGAGAGGAGACTTTGAATGACTAATTCTAAACACCGGAACCTTTAGAATGGTAAAATCTACACTTCAAACTACAATTTTATTCTTTTCGGAAAATGAATGTCCTTTCATATGGCTTTACATGATCAGTAGGTGAATACGTTCTCGTGCCCTCTGGCGTAATTATTATTATTGCAGGCCAATAAGGCTGACTAACTGGGTGTTTCAGGAGTCATAGCCGTGCAGCCTATATTTTTATTTTATATGATCCTTCTCGATGAAATAGAAAAATAGAAAAAGGCACTGTACTTTTTTCAGTTTGAGATAAATTGGCAGTAGTATTAAATTAGTATTAAAGTTGTTGTAAACCCTGTACAACCACTTTTGCCTAAAGGTAAACTATAATGAATTTCTCCTAAATTTTTAGTTTAGGAGATATTATTCACTGTATACGCATGTGGCGACGTCATCGGCACATGCGCACTGAAGAAACGGCTCTTACATGCCATTTCTTCAGTTGCTGTGCCATTACCGCTGGAGCCGGTGAACCTGGAAGTAGCATTCTGGAGACATGTCGCCCGTCACATCCGTGTACGGGGACCGCTGCAACAGTTTCATTCTAAAGCCCCATACACACTATGGGCCAGATTCAGGTAGAGTTAGGCTGGAGTATCAGTGATACTCCAGCCTAACTCTCACTTTGAGCCGGCGTTTCTGTTTTCAGTAAGCAGAAAACAAGAAACGCCGGGTTGGAGTTCCTATACGAGCGGCGTAATTGTATTTCGCCGTCGTATCGGAACTGCAATTTTAAAAATGGTGCTCGGGGCGTTCCTGCTGATTAACGCCGAGAATATGTTATTCAGCGAGAATCGGCAATTCACGATCGTATTCGGGCCCGACGCAGTGACTTTCCGACGTTTCCGTAAGAGATACGCGGCGTTAAGAAAAACCAGCCCCCTAGTGGAGTATCCTATGTTAAGTATGGCCGTCGTCATCACGTCGAATTTAAAAAAATTTGAGTCGTTTGCGTAAAACGTCCGTGAATGGGGATTGACGTCATTGACGTTCACTGACAGAATTTGGAGCATGCGCACTGGCAGTCGACGCATGCGCAGTACGTTCGCCGCGGGGTCGCGCTTAGTTTAAATAATACACGCCCCCTACCCGCCCAATTTGAATTCCGCCGGCTCATTTTCGCTACGCCGCCGCAACTTTAGGAGCAAGTGCTTTATGAATACAGTACTTGCGCCTAAAGTTTCGGCGGAGTAACGTAAATGAGAAAAGTTACTCCAGAATAAAGATCAGCTGATCAGCTATAAAGAATCATGATCAGCTATAATATGACCACCCACTATTATACCATGGGGGCATGGACTCCACTAGACCTCTGAAGCAGTTTTGCCAGCCGTCACTATTTTTACTGGCAGGCAGTAAAAAACAGGCAATTTTATCCTGCCAGTAAAAGGTTGCCAGTAAATAATTATGCTGTGACGTTCGGCTTGGTCTGGAGTTGGCTGAGACCATCCGAGTGCCTGCTACAGTGTGATCTGGGCAGTGCCTAAGCATTTCATGTGATGTCATGATGCAATGAAGCCAAGCCATAGCGGCTAGAACCTTGTGTGCGGCTCTGCGGTATGGGAGCAAGGCGGGCTGGAACCGGGACCATCAGTGCTGTTCAGACTGGAGGGACCACTAGGCTTGGAGAGAGACTGTCACTTGTTGTCTGTGAGTTCTCATCATCATCTGTGCTGCTGCACACTGCTGTCAGTGTCGCTGTGAGAGTCAATTTTAAAATTTTCTAAATTCTTGCCCTCCTATCTCCTTTCCCTGAACTTTTTACTTACTATATCGAAAATAAAATAAGAAATATGTTTTTTGCCTTATTATCTACCTTAATTCATATTGCTTACTGCATATTGTATTTGTTTGCAGCCTAAATACTGTAATTTGCACCTAAAACTATAATTTTGGAAATGCCAGTAAAAACTTGGTTGTGCCAGTAAATTCTGGATGTTGTGTCAGTAAATTTCAATCTGGTAGGTTGGCTACACTGCTCTGAAGGTGTGCTATGGGATCTGGCACCAAGTTGTTGTAACAGATCCTTTTAAATCCAATAAGTTTTGAGGTGGGGCCTCTTGTTTTTTGTTGTTTTTTTAGCACATTCCACAGGGTTTGGAATGAGGTCTGGAACATTTGGATGCCAAGTCAAGGCCGCAAATTGTTGTGTTCCTCAAACCAGTCTTGAATTCTTCAGACACCGCCACATTCTTCCATTGCTCCTGTGATCCAGTTCTGATGCTCGCATGCCCATAATATGTATGAATATCTGATATCCGGAGGGCCGCTTGTGGGTGGCGTCTACTGCACCTGTGCACGTAGGGTAATACCTTAATCACCTATGACTAGGACCAGGCGGAGGTTGCGGGCACGTAAAAAAAAAAATCATTAAGGCAGTCCCCCTACACGAGTTGAGCCATGTGTGCAGCAATTATGTACATAGTTCTTTTAGAAGGCGGTTGTCCCATGTCACTATACACTTCTACTAATATGTGTTTGCATTAGGAGGGACATGCAAAGTCTTCGCCCACTACCAGTTCAGTTTACCGTTACTTCACTCCCAGCAACCAAATGGAGTCCAGCCAGGCACATAGGGCCTCATGCATGCTCATTAACTCTTTCCTTCCCGTACCTTGTGATCAGGCCGCAGAGCTCCGTAACTCTAGCCTGCTGTTGGTGACCGGCAGAGATGGACAGCTAGGGAAGGAGAGAGGGCACCAACCCCCTAGCTACCAGAGTACCTGTAACCTAACCAGGTACTATGCCAAAGGACTGGTTTCGGTAGCTGGTCTTCCTTTCGGTTACCCATGGCAACTACCTCCTCTTCTTGCCTTGCAAGTTAATCTTTTGAAGTGCTATTACAAACCCAGGTTCTTTATGACACACCATGAACTTCAGGCCAGTCTTAAAGCAGTTAGAACATGTTACTGTAAACTTGGCATGTCAATGGAGGTGTCCATTGTCACAGGGTCCCAATGAGTCAGTGTTCCTTCGGGGGGACCACAGGTCCATGTACACCTTCAACTGTTGCCACCTGCGCCATGCCCCTGGGACCTGGACCTCTCCCCTGTTATACATTAAAAAAAAGAGTCCGGACTCCTAAAGCCTACAAACTTGCTCAGGGAAAGCGGCAAAAACATTAACCTCTGCCCCCTGGCTTGGGCAGCCGAGCTGGCTAATTAAACACAGAAAGCAACCTGCCTACACACTGGAATAGCTGTAAATCACTGTAATAGTCGAAGCTACATATAGTTTTAGCTGCAATCTTGAATATTCTGTTCTAGCAACTTTTTCCACAAAGACCACAGGGAGTTGCTCACCTGGCAATACTGTCATTTGTACAATGCCTTGTTTTTTTGTTTTTGTTTTTTATTGAATACAATGTATATTTCAATTAAACGAGGTGGAGATCATGATGTCGCCACCCCTCCTCTCGCACTCTATCATTCAGAGAATGTTTCTTATACTATAAAAAAAATACAAGGCATTCCATGAATGAAAAAGGTGACCCCATGTTGTCAGTATGTACAGAGGAAGCCACTCACACAGAACCTGGAAGATTGCAGCTGTCACTGTATGTAACACTACTACTACATTGATTGTCAGCATCCCCAGCGTGTCTCTAGTTATCTGGTATGGATAATTGCATCAAGCCAAGCTAGCCCAATGTAAGTAATGTAAGTATTTAAAAATATAATTGGAGTCCAGCAATTGACTCGCCCAGAGGAATACATAGTTATAACAACATGTAGAATTGTATGTATGAAAGTCATGAGGACAGGGTTTCTTTCACTTTCCAGTAATGGTCCTTTAAGTAATCACGTATCCACCTCAGTTTAGACTGATAGAAAACATGCCACACACTGTGACTCGTCTATTCATTTGTTTTATCTCAGCAGTTGTTAGGAAGAGATTCTATCTATGCTGTTTCATATACAAGTGTCCACTAGAGGGGGCATTACACCTCTACATATTGCAAATATTCATAAAAAGCTATCACAGCACACATGTAAAAATTTGAACATCCTTGCCTAAAGTGGATGTAAACCCTCTCATATACCCAGTGAAGTGAACAGCCTCAGATGACACAAAGAGATGAAACAAATCTCCCTACATATGTTTGTTAGGTACATATGCTGTCTTCAGCTTTATATACTGTTTAGAAAGTGCACATTCTGTTAGAAGTTTCTCTCCCTGTTTCTTCTGTGGGTGTGGATTTTTGCCATACACTGTGAGACAGCTGATTGGAGGAAAGGCACACACCCCCCTCTCCACATAGGCAGAACAAGAAAGAAACATTGCAGAGGTGTGCTGTGAATAGACCGGCTCTCTGCTAATCTTTTTTAGCACCCACACTGACACAAAATTCAGCCTGGTTTTATCACAGTTGATGGAGAACTTGTTAGAAGTTATGCTAATAACAGAGGAACGGAACAAGAGAAAGCTACGAGACATAGGGCTTTGAAGAGGGGAAAAAAAAAAACAGCAGATACATGTGCCCAGCTCAAATTTCATAAATGGTGTTTACATCCACTTATAGGCTTTTTAATTATACCAATGAGCGTGCATTGACAAGATTGCAGTTCTGTTTTTAGTCGGTTTTATGCTGTTTCTACAAGGACCCAAAATCTTTCAACTTGATGCATGAAAAGCGTGTTGCGTATCTTGTTGCCCCTAGCAAACAACTAGCTTCCAAATATATTTTTATACTACCATTATAAATTGTGTTTGTGTTGTCAAAACTTGATTTTTTTTTTTTTAAACTTTGTTTATTTGGTTTTCTGCACATACAGAAGTATATTAGGCAAAGGCACAAAATCTGTAACAATTCACATTAAATACCACAGAGACATCAACGTACATGGCAGAAGTCATCGTAATATGCAGGGTATTTCCCCAAGCCCTCAACAGAGGGACCATAACAACGAGTAACCCAGAGTAGTTACCGTGGATCCCTAGGGATCCCCACCTTATAGTCATCTGAACTAGTAACAAATCACTCCAGACTCAGAACAACCTACGGCTGAGAGAACGGTGTGTAACTCCAGAAGGAGTCCTCGATGTCAAGCCATGGCTGCCATATCTTAGTGAATTTTTTAGGACACTCCCTATCCCTTTATATGCACGTATACATTGGTAAAACCTTATTTATCATACGGAACAGCATTTGAATAGTAGGAGCAGAGGCATTTTTCCAATGTAACAGAATCAGTTTTCTGGCATAGAATAAAATCATACATATCATAATCCGAGCGGGTATCGTAGGTATGGAGTCGTTGATCACTCCCAGCAGTCCAGATTCCAGAGCAAAAGGAACAGACAGATGCAGGGTGTCCTTAAAAAAAGAAAACAAGTCCTTCCAATACGTAGACAAAACAGGGCATTACCAAAACATATGTATATAATCGGCCTCTGATGAGCTGCACCTAGGGCAGGAAACTGTAGTAACTAGACCCATACGGGCCAGCTTAGCCGGCGTATAATGCAGCTGGTGAATAAACTTAAATTGGACGTATTGGTCATTTGACCCTATAAGATCAAGGAAGCAAACCTCCAAAACTTGATTTTTAGTTTAGGATAACATGGCAAATTGTTTCTGACTCCAATACAGACAGAAGAATTTTTCTAGTATAGTAGGGCAAGGCTAGCATCTCCTTTATTTCCCTCTGTGCCTAGGTAGCAGGTTTTTCCTCACTTCCTGTCTGGTAAAACTATTGTCGCAATGTTGCATGAAACCATTTTTTGTTTTGCATGAAAACGTGTGAATAAACGCACAAAAGAACAACTCAATATTACCTGGCTACGCTCATGCTAAGTGTAAATGGGGGGCTAGGGAAATCTCTGTAATTGAGCCCCAGAAAGCATAGAAAAATACTTGATGGGAGGGTTTTACTTACCCCCCCCCACTTGATCCAAACAAAAATAGCAGGATTTCGGGGTGGGGTACCAGACCTTTCCCTTTACCACGAGGCAACAGTGTTTACCAGAATCCTTGATTGGTTTCACCATTCTTCACCCGAATTGTAGGTTCAGCAGAAAGGACATGAACCCTGTAGACCACTGCACCCTTCCTTGGACCCCACCTGTTCTTCGTAATGGCCTGTTGCTCTTATCCCTGACTACAGCTTCCTTGCCCGCTGTGCCCAATGACAGTCCTACACAGTGGCTACAGAAGCAACAGGTCTTATCATACATCCGATCTATCCCTTCGCTAACGAACATACACTATATGGTTAAACATTCACATAGACACACTCCTAAACCTTATGGACAGCTTTCCCAGAAGAGTTGAAGCCGTTCTAGCTGCAATGGATGAGCCAACTCAATATTGAACCCTACAGACTAAAATTGGGATGGCATTAAAGTTCACATGCATGTAAAATCAGGCACCCCAATACTTTTGACAATATAGTGTACTTGCTAAACTGACCACTTTTGAATATCTTACTCTACAGAAAGATCCACTAACACACGTGGTCTCTCATTTCTTTTCTATTCTTCTGGACACTGCTTGTCATAAAAAGGGTTTCAACTTTTAACAAGATGGTGTATGACTGTGTTTGATTCTCCCATCACTTTAATCACATGGTATCTGATACTTGCTGGTGGTGCCAAGCCTCACAGGGCACTATGCTCCACATCTGGTGACCCTGCATCCCCATACGACTGTTCTGGAAAAAAAATCTTTGACCTATATTGCAAGCTTACATTCACCCTCTATCCAGGCTTCCCCGTGATAGCCCTCCTGTCAACGATTCATGGACCCATTAAATCTGCAAAAAAAGATGTTCTTGGACAATTTCTTGCTGCAGCCTCCATACCCTCCCTTGTGGAATGGACAAGTGAATTAGACTCAATTAGGGACCTGGAACAGATGTTGGTACAGGAAAAGAGGAACAATTCTCCTACAGCTGGACCGATTGGTCTGTTTTCAGTTACTCGTCCGAATATCTGGTTTGGACCAAAGAGGACTCTACCTCCACCTCTCCTCAGCCTTATCCTTTACCTTTCCCTTGGTTTTTTTAATCCTTGTTTCTGCAACTTAGCTGTGTCCTTTTCTCTCTACCAGTCACCTTTAGGTGACCTCCACCTTTTCTTTGTAACATTTTTTGCTACTCAGCAGGCAGACATGCTTGTTCACAATGCACCCATTGACTATATTAATGTTCGAAATCTATCATACCGTCTACTGTCATTAGTATCTATACTACATATCCACCAGTCTTGGGTTGTGTAACTTATGTCCATTTTGGATGTACATTGTACTATTTCTCACAACTGTTTTTCTACGAAGTTCTCTAACATACTAGATTTCCTGTTTCTGTTATTGTATGACATAAAAGTTCAATAAAAGTTACGATTAGTCCTCTGATGTATATCCATAGTCAATCATGATGCCTGCCACACTGCCAGACCTGCGATGAAGGCTAACTGCCAAATGCCTACTCTGCCATTTGACTGTTCTTAAATAGGTAAGGGGCAGGGGCCACCTAGTAATGCCTCCTGCCTCTTGTTTTTATTTTTGACACTTTTTTTGGTGAATGAGTAGGGCTACATTGTGCCCCACACTCATTCACATGGGGGGGGGGGGGCGGTGGGATCTGGGGGCCCCCTTAAAGGGTTAATGTTAATAAATGTAAAGTTATGCACTTGGGGGCATGCATCATACTTACTATGGGGATCATGATCCTTTTGGGGATTATGAATACACCCCCCCCCCCTGCTAGAGGAAATTGGACCATGGTTTATTGTTTTGTTTTTTTTGCCTTCCTCTGGATCAACTGTGGATATAAGCTAGTGTACAGTATATGAAGGTTTTCTATTTGACTGAGTTGGTCTTCTTTTTTTAAGTTTGGTTGAACTGGATGTACTTTTTTCAATCAGACTAACTATGTATTTAAATACAGATTTTTTTGCATCTTTATATGGTTGTAATCAAAAAAATCTGTATTTTTCTATGTTACACAAATTGATATCTATCGTGTCCAACAATACTGGATCATAGGTTTAATTCCCTAAACTATAATGCTTATTTTACATGCAATAAAGTTACTTATTCTTTCCATGTGACCGATATTGATATAAATGGCAATTGTTGCAGTATAGTGGCCCAGGTCTTACGTCTGTTAACAGAGAAATCAATGTATCAATGTGTATCACAAAAATGGCTAAAAATGTTATATATTTTTTTTATGGTTACTGTATTATGATAAATGGCAATCTTTGCAGTTTAGTGGCTGGGTATGTTAAAAGGGACATCATACAATTTTAACTAAAAGTTCATACATAAAGATAGTGAATTGTTTCTGTTGGCAGGATAAGCAAAATCCAGGGCAGGACTAGACTAAGAAAGGTAGGAACAGGTTAACTTTTGTAAGTTTTGGGGTTTTATGTGTTAGAAGTGTTACGTTGTCTTAGCCTAAATAATTGGCTTCAGATTCAAACCAACCTTGAGCAACTCTGGATTGTGTAATCCTAAAAAGGCTAGGATTAGATGGCATCCTAGGATGACATCAACCTTCATGCAACGTGACCTTGTTTTCTAACTATAAAAAGAGTATTTTATTTGGAGGATAATTGAAGTATCCTGCTGTACCTTTCAGTTCAGCCTCTGTTAAGTAACTGTCTTGATAATGTTTCCTATTACAGGGACGCAGCTGCATCACAACCAATAGATTTATACGTTTAAAGTCTCCTTCAAATTCCCATCTGCAGACCGCACATTTGCCGTACACGAATCTCTGTTATGTGGTGCAGCATGGGATGTGGTTGTGGAGTGACTGTTGGCAACATTTGAGGCACCATGTTCAACTGTGTTTTTTAATGTCAAATACAAAGAGGCCCATCCCTTAGTTTCAATATAGGAGTGACTCTACCTAAATAAAAATTGCTAAGTACGTGGACTACTCATTCAGAATAATACAGTAAAACCTTGGATTGCAAGCATAATTTGTTCCAGAAACTCTAAGGCCTCGTACACATGAGGCAATCGATTTGTTCAAAACGGTCTGTCCGACCGATTTGAACAAATCTGTCTGCTGGCATTTTGGTTTGCTCGCGTGTACACATGAGCAAACCAAAATCCCCGCCAGCAGACAGCGCACTGACGTGTCGGTGACGTGGCGGTGGCGTTGACGCCGCCACGTCACCGCACCAGGAAGTAAAACACTTCCGCGCATGCGTCGAAACCATTTGGCGTGTGTGCAAGAAGACATGTCTGCTGGTTAGCGTACTAACCAGCAGACATGTCGGGCGGACGAGTTCCCAGCCGACAGATTGGTAAGCATGCTTTCCAATCTGTCGGGTGGCCAAATCCGATGGCTCGCCCGTACACACGATCGAATCTGTCTGCTGAAACGGTCTAGCAGACTGTTTCCAGCAGACAGATTTGATCGTGTGTACGAGGCCTAAAGCCTCGTACACACGGTCGGACATCCAACAAACTTTCCCTTGGATTTTTGTCCAAAGGGAGTTGTCCGGAGTTTAAAAGAGGAAGTTCAATTCTCCGGAATCACCCTTTGGGCTCCTTCTGCTAATTGAGCGTTAGTAGAGGTTTCATCTGTGTGTGTGTGCATTTGCGATTTTCAGTTTCGTGCAATTTTGTTCGTTTCTGAACGTCCGTTCATCAAGCAGACATGTTGCGCAATGGGGTTGTGCTAACTTGACCCACAAAAAATAAAATAAACATATGTTTGATTCATATAACCAAAATACACTAATCCAAAGTAAAGACATTTGTTTTTACTCCGACAGTATCACCAGCAAAGCAGCTTTTAGTATTATCACTTTATAAAGAAGAAGAGAATGTGCGCTGACTTGCCGCGTCACGAATGCGCTCTTTCAAATACGAACGCTAGTTTTACTAGACAGAACGCTTCTGGATGGTCTTTGCTTCTGAGCATGCGTGTTTGTACTTTCCTTGCTTTACACACGGTCGGACTAGGCACCATCGGACTTTTGTTGACGTAAAGTTTGTCCGTTTGAAGACCGAACTTTTTGTCTGATGAAACCCGAAAAAGTTGTAGCGTACACACAATCGGACACATTTGAAAACTTGCAGATTTTGAAGTTTTTTGCCAAAAAGTCAGACCGTGTGTATGGGCCTTAAAGTGGATATAAACCCAAAACATTTTTTTTTTTTTTTTGCTGTCACAATGTAGAGTATAAGATTTCCTATCACCTGTGCCCAGTCTTGCCACACAGAGTTAATCCAGCTCTGAGCAATCCTCTTTTAGTGTTCAGTGAAAATTAACAGAATTCCAGATAAAAACCTGTCTAAATAAAAAGTCAGTTTCTCTCTTCTTGCTTTGAGTGACAGGTTATTTACATATCTAGCTTGGACATGTTTATCATATGTTATGTTATGTTTATCATAACATGAGGTGATTCACAGTATAAAAAGTAAGAAATCCACCCCTCCCCCACATAACACATCCTGGTAATATACAATGAACTTTGGATCACCTCATATTATGATAAACATAACATAACATATGATAAACATGTCCAAGCTAGATATGTAAATAACCTCTCACTCAAAGCAAAAGGGAGAAACTAACTTTTTATTTAGACAGGTTTTTATCTGGAAGTCTGTTAATTTTCACTGAACAATAAAAGAGGATTGATCAGAGCTGGATTAACTCTGTGTGGCAAGACTGGGCACAGATGATAGGAAATCTTATACTCTATAAGTGACATCAAAACAAGTGTAGCAATATGTTGCTAAATGTAGCTTCATTAAATGTAACCACATTGCTACACTTAGGCCGCGTACACACGCTCGGTTTGGGCCTTAAGGCCAGTTTCATCGGTCCAAACCGAGCGTGTGTACGGCCCATCGGACCGTTGTCCGTCGGACCAAAGTTTTAAAACTTGCTTTAAAATCAGACCGATGAATGCCTGACCATCGGACCAAACCGATTGTTAGTACGCAAAAGCATCGGACCAAAAACCCGCGCATGCTCAGAATCAAGTCGACGCATGCTTGGAATTTAGCATTGAACTTAGTTTTTTCAGCAAGTTGTCGTGTTCTACCTCACTGCGTTCTGACCCAATCGGATTTTGGACTGATGGTGTGTACGCACATCAGACCATCAGGCCACTTCAGCGGTGAACCATCGAAAACGGTCTGTCGGACCATTCTCATCGGGCTGGACCGATCGTGTGTACGTGGCCTTAGAGGCACCTCTCTTCTCTTTTATACTCAGTTGTCTCATGAAGCTACTGTTATATCAAGACATTGCTTGTATATCAAGTGAAATTTATTAAAAAATGTAGCTTGTCTTGCAAAACCAAGTTACTCTCAAACCAAGGTTTTACTGTACCAGCCCACTTCACATCACAATAACAGCATGTTGCAAGCCTTTTACTAGGGGAGAACCCCTGGGAAAATCCATTATGGAAAACGTGCTGGGGGTCTTAGTAGGTGACAAACTCAGCAACAGCATGCAATGCCATGCTGCAGGAACCAAGGCCAACAGAATATTGGCGTGATTTAAAAAGGTATTTACTCAAGAGAAAACTCAAATTCGAAGGCCCCCCCCATACACACCATTAGATTTTCTGCTGATTTTTATTTTCAGATTTACCAAAACCATGTAGTGCAAGGGCCTGCCTGATTGCATACAAATTGAAACTCTTAAGCCTCGTACACACAATCGGTCCTTCCGATGAGAACGGTCTGTAGGACCGTTGTCATCGGTTAACCGATGAAGCTGATTGATGGTCTGATGTGCCTACACACCATCGGTTAAAAAACTGATCGTGTTAGAACGCGGTGACATAAAACACGTTCTGAAAAAAATGAAGTTTAATGCTTCCAACCATGCGTCTACTTGATTCTGAGCATGCGTGGATTTTTAACCGATGGTCGTGCCTACTAACGATCGGTTTTGACCTATGGGTTAGGCATCCATCGGTTAAATTTTAAAGCAAGTTGGCTTTTTTTTAACCGAAGGTTAAATAACGGATGGGGCCTACACACGATCGATTTTGACCGATGAAAACGGTCCATCAGACTGTTGTCCTCTGGCTAACCTATCGTGTGTACACGGCCTTAAGGTTTGACCTCATATTATATGGTTTTGGTAAATCTGAAGGCAAAAATCTGCAGAAAATCTAATAGTATGTATGGGGTCTAACGCTTTACAAAACTCTAATTTGACCAGATCTTGAGTATGCTCTCCAGTTTTGGTCATCAGTCCTCAGGAAGGATGTTCTTGAACTAGAGGGAGTTCAGAGAAGGGCAAGAAAGTTAGTACGGGGGCTAGAGGACCTCAGTTATGAGGAGCGACTATCTTCAAAGCGGTAACACCTGCGCTCATGCCCACTAAAAATATATAAAGCAGCTGGCACAATTTGCTGACCACAAATTAAAAATGATTTAGCATTAATAAGTGCAGTGCTAATCCATATAAAAAGATGAAAATAGACCATGCATAAATTAATCTCAGCACACATTAGTGAAATTTCAACATACAGTAATATAAATAGAAAAATGTGATTATTCAAAAAGTTCCAATAGAAACTATAGTATTGCAAGAACCAAACTTCAAAACAGAAGAAAGCCACAAAGTTATCCTCTGTGCAAAGACATTTTTCCAAAAGCCAAACTGCTTACCAGATGGAGTTGACCCTCAAAGACAACCATCACCGGGGCCTCTCATGGTAAACATCCAGCATGTATCAGAAATTCTCACACTTTCCACAGTGTACCTTCTAAAGGCAGGTCCGATTGCTCCCCACATAGAAGGTATAGAGACAACCTCATAGTGTAATGAGTGTATGTTATTGTACCTAGTGCCCTTAGTGTCAGTAAAAGAATTGTGTTTAACGGGGTTGTAAAGGTTTGTGTTTTTTCACCTTAATGCATTCTATGCATTAAGGTGAAAAAAACACCTTGCACTTCTCAGGCACCCCTGACTCCCCCGTTTTACTGGCTTGATTTTAGTGGCTTGTCGGCTCTTCATTGGTTAGATTGATAGCAGCGCAGCCATTGTCTCCCGCTGCTGCCAATCAAATCAATGACTTAGTGTGCCGTGGGCGTGGCCGAGTCATACAGTTGACGGCTATGGCCCTTGAGTGTATGACACAGGAGCTTGCCTGCAAGGTAACCCCCTCGGGAGAGAGCTTCCCAGAGGGGGCTAGCTCTTGCGGGGAGCAGCCGCGAGAACCATCATGGGACCCCAGAAGAGGACGATCGAGGCCACTCTGTGCAAAAAGAACTGCACAGTGGAGGTATGTATAACATGCTTGTTTTGTGTTCATTTTTAAAGTGGACCTTTAGTATCCCTTTAATTATAAAGTGCAAACAAAGTCTACACTTACATTTTAAGTTTAAAACAAACAGCTCCTGTAATGGACAACAGGATACAAAGGCTTCCTCTGTGCAGCAGTGTCATCACAGTCACATGACATCCTCAGGGGTATTCAGCCACCAATCACAAGACAAGCCATATATCATTACCTATAAGTTAGCGTGGGACTGTTACCAACAGTATTAAATAGTCTACAACATTGCCTAGGTCACACAAACCCGAGGTTAGAAGCAGTTCATGCGGTGTACCGTAATTAATTTTTTCCTGTTTTTATTTTTATTTTATTAATGTTTTTATACATTTTTACGCATTACCCAGTTATTGTTTAAGAAGATAGCAATTACGTTTCATTTTAATATTTTTCTGGAATTTACACAGACTTGTCTTGGATTCATAGAGATCATAGTAGTAGTCTGTATATTTCCTCACCTGGCCTCCACATAATATTACGTAGATGATTTTATATAATAAATGCGCTCCTAAAAAGAGATTTGTTTAATCTGGCCTATTTTTAAAGTGATAGTGCCATGTGACTTAGGGAATTAGATAAACACATTACAGTAATTAACCTTCTTGGGAAAGTACAGCTTCTAAAATTTACTAAAAGGTATTTCCGGTAATCTTAATCCCGTCAAACTAAAGGAGAACCTGGTAATTGTAAAAGTGTTGTCATAGATTATATTTCAAATGTTAAGAACTCATTAATACTTTTTTATCAGATTTTGCTGTAGTTTGAAATGTGGAAAGTTTATATTGTAGTGCTCTCTATGTAGATAAAGTACAGGTATACCTATTATTATGCTAATTTAGAAATTACATTTTGCTTTGTTTTTTCATTATTATACATTATATTCACATCGTGATTCACATGGTCAGGTTGAAAAAAGACACAAGTCCATCCAGTTCAACCATAAAAAATAAAACAATAATATCATACAATCACATATACCCAATTCTATACCCACAGTTGATCCAGAGGAAGGCAAAAAAACCCAGCAAAGCATGATCCAATTTGCTACAGCAGGGGAAAAAAATCCTTCCTGATTCCCCGAGAGGCAATCGGCTATTCCCCAGATCAACTTTACCTATAAATGTTAGTACCCAGTTATATTATGTACATTTAGGAAAGTATCTAGGCCTTTCTTAAAGCAATCTATTGAGCTGGCCAGAACCACCCTTGTATTTGGAGGTGAAATCTCTTTTCCTCTAGATGTAACGAGTGCCCCCTTGTCCTTAGTGTTAACCGTAAACTAGATGGATCTATTTTCCACATCTGGTGAGAATGCCCTTCCATTGCCCTATTTTGAAGGAGCATGTCCACCCTCATTCAAGATGTTACCAATGTCTCTAATATGCTAACCCCACAGATGGCTCTCTTGAGACTAGGACTGAATCTTCTATGGGCTGAAATCGAAATTTCCGCCCATAGGTCCTATCTTAACCACCTCTTGCCCAAGTTCAGGATATCTGATAAATTCCTACAAGGCTTTAATGCTTTATATCATTCCCCCCAGACCCGTTTTAGAATCCCTGGCAATAATTCTGAGTTCTTCCCTCTCAGAGGAATTAGGCAGGGCTGTCCCCTGTCCCCACTTCTATTTGCATTAGCAATAGAACCATTGGCCCAAAAGATTAGGAACTGCATGAACATAAAAAGCTACAACAAAGGTGAGAGTGAATACAAACTCAGCCTCTATCTAGATGATGCTCTTGAATTTCTTACAGACCATCTCACCTCCATTACGTCCCTTCTCAAAGAACTTAACACCTTTCATGATATTTCAGGCCTTAAAATTAACTTAAATAAATGTTCTGCTCTGCCCATTAACTACACCCAACATATGCAGGCCCTTTTACAGAACAATTTCCCTTTTATGTGGTGCGCTCAATCATTCAAATATCTAGGTATCACATTGTCCTCATCCCATACTCTATTATACAAAACCAATTACCCTCCTCTCTTCACCCATATCACTTCCCTTCTCAAATCTTGGTCATCCTTCCACATTTCTTTCCTAGATAGAATTTGTGCAATAAAAAAGACTATTCTCCCTAAACTGCTATATTATTTCCGCGCCCTCCCTATCAATGTATCAAAATCTAAACTGGCCTCTCTTCAAAGGGTACTTAATAAATTCATATGGGTGGAGAAAAAACCCAGATGCAGCCTTGCACTTATGCACAGACCACAATCTAAGGGTGGGATGGGCCTTCCCAATTTCTGGCACTATTACCTTGCTGCTAGACTGACGCAACTCTTGCAGTGGTTTTATCTGAGTCAGGACATTTCATGGAAAAAAAATTGATAGAGTCCACCTCTATCTCCCCACTATACTTACAAGGTCTTTTATGGTCTAATTCTACATCCTATAGTTAACCTTTTAAATATAACATAATTATAGCACATTTTTATCAATTATGGCTTAACATATGACCACATTGAAATCATTACAAACAAAATGGTAATTCTCTTATTTCTCAACTTTACAAACCAAATACAATCTCCCTTCTACCGAGATCCAACATTACCTACCAATTAAAGCCCTTTATACAGAGTATTTTTCGCTCTCTACTCACCATCCTTATACTATCTTCAAACAAATATGCATTTGTTCGTCTAGAGACAAGGACCTCATTTCACGATTATACAGCTACCTCAATAACTTTGATACACCAGATAAAACATGTCCTATGCTCAGTTGGAAACTGGATCTCTATTGCTCCTTTACAACTGATATGTGGCATTCTATGTCAGACAACCTTCGCAAAGTAACAGAGCCATCTCCTTCAGACAAACCCCAATTAAACTCTCCTCCAGATGGTACCTGACCCCTTCTAAACTTCACACATACTACCCCTCAATCTCCCCAAACTGCTTCAGGGGATGCCCTGAGCCTGGCACAATGCATATATTTTGGAGTTGCAAACACCTAAGCCATATCTGGCACAAAGTAATAGAAATAATTGAAATCTCCTCCAAACAAAAAATTACACCCACCCCACAGATATGTCTCCTGTACGCTAATATACCTAATATTTCTTTACCATGCATGCGGCTTTTCCACCCATTATGTAGCTCCATCCATTGGATGATCGCTTTCAATTGGAAATCCAATAACCTACCATGGCTCCGAATAGGAACGAGCTTCGCGTTCGATACGAACGTATGTTCGACTCGAACATTGTCTGTTCATACGTTCGACGAAATTCAAACAAAATCGGTCGTTCGCGACATATTCGAGTGACGCAAAATGGCCCATAATTCACTGAGGCATTGCGCGCTAATGATTGGCCAAGCATGCTATATGTCCCGCATGCTTGGCCAATCACAGCACGCAAAAAACGAAGAGCCATAATTGGCCAAAGCCTGTATGGTTTTGGCCAATTATGGCTCAGGGTTTTAGCACACGCCCCACACTATATAAGGCCGCCTGCTGGGCGGCCTCGTGTAGTGTGTTCCGGCTTGTTAATGAAAGCAGTCAGAAAGACAGAGAGATTGTCTTTTTAGATAGCTAGATAGAGCAGGCAGGCAGGCTAGTCAGTTTAGCTTAATTTACAGTGTGTAGAGGATATAGATACATCCCTAGGAGTTGTACATATATTTATACACTGTATAGCTTAGCTAGATCAGCTATTCCTAATTTACTGGCAGGCAGGTGATTGTGCTATTTAAAGACGTTATCACAGGTATAGACACCCAGCAGGTACAATATTTAAAGGATTTTTTAAATTTTTTTATTTAAGCATCAATAAAATCACTGCTCCTGGAGCAGTGATTTTAATGATGCTTAACTTAAAAAAATAAAATGAAAAATTTCTTTAAATATTGTACCTGCTGGGTGTCCATAGTGTGCCTGTGAAAACGTCTTTGAGAACACGGGTCTTGCCCGAGGGAACATGTATCAATGGAAAAAAAAGTTTTAAAAACGGTAATTTTTTCAGGAGTCCTACTCCTGAAAAAAAAAAAAGTTTTTTAAACTTTTTTCCATTGATACATGTTCCCTGGGTTCTCAAAGATGTTTTCCAACAATAACTTGAATATTGGTCTTTAAAATGATCGTTTTTGAATTCAAACATTCGAGTCCCATAGACTTCAATTGGGTTCTAAATGTTCGCGCGAACGGTCGGTCTGTTCAACGGTTCTGGTGCGAACCGAATGCGGGGGTGTTCGGCTCATCCCTAGCCCCAAGTACTTACTCTAATGGATATGACTAAGCTTTCAGAGAGGGTCTACCACACCCTTAACGATTCCATCCATATCTATGAAAAAAATGGTCCTATTGGAATACAATCTAACCTATGCCCTTTGTATCTAAACTGATTTACCTGTACTGTATACCTCCTCTCTCTAATTCTACCCAGTATGTCACTTTATGACCATCACTTGATTTTTTTTTGTATCTTGTACCTTTTTTCTAAAAAATTCTGTATGTAACCATGTGTTACCTGTTCCAGACGTAGATTTTATTGTAAATTAACATTATCACACCTTTCTATTATTGTACACTTGAACTTCCAAATAAACTTTTGTAAACAAAAAAAGAAATTTCACCCCATAATCACACATACTTGTTGTTGCTTGCCTCTCTATTATCCAGCTCTTGATACAACTCCACCCACCTACAAACGATCATTGACATACTCAATGACCATTTATGCATGGAATGCGTTTTCATCAAAACCCATCTGAAAACTGACAAATTCTATGAACATTGGCAGCACTGGCTGTCGGATCCAAGAGCCACTCCCTGTTTTTAACCCCCCACTTCGACTCTTGTGGTCTCGCAGCATCGGGAGAAACCTACATATTCTCCCCTTCTGGACCAAGTAGAGCCATCTGGGAAATGTTGTCTCCTACTATGTTGTACCTCCCTCAGCACCTTTCTACTTCCCATTCTTCTTTTTTTCCCTTCCTATTGTACCGACCACCACCTGGGGAATATGCAGAATTTTCGACCCTGTGTTCATATAGTTAATATTACATTGTTTTTTCCATGTGTCCTTGTTTCCTTAGTATTAAGGCGAGGCAGGCCTTCCCTGCTCTAGTATTTGTATTGTTCAAATTTTTTCTATATGTCTCAATAAAATTAATTGTTAAAAAAATAAGTTTTGTATAGAGTGAAGAGGGATTAAAACACCTGGCAAGTTTTTGTTGCTCTTTATGGAACTTCACCCTCTCCATTTGTCCTGATAACCATCACCAAAAGATTTTCCACAAACCATATATGTATTATTGTTATTATACAGGATTTATAAAGCGCTAACTGTTTGTGCAGCGCTTTACATCAGGGGAGACAGTACAGTCACAATACAAATCAATACAGGAGGGATCAGAGGGTCCTGCTCGTTAGAGCTTACAATCTAGAAGGGAGGGTCAAGTGGAACAAAGGGTAGTAGCTGTGGGGATGATCAGATGGACTCAGATGTAGTTTGTGTCCACTTCAGCCTTACTGACTTGAAGTATAACTAAAAGCAAAACTTTATTAGTTTTAGATAGAAATGAACAGGGATTATAACGGCTTTCCTCTCAGATTTTTATTGCTGTCTGTGTTCCCATTAATAAGATTTACTCTATTTGTCTTGGTGACCATTCTCACAGAAAATGGAAAGAAAATCCCACATTTTAGGCAGTCACGAGAACAGGAATGTGGGGGGGGGGGGGTCTTCCAATGGGGACACCAGTTTTGGTGATCGTGATCAATGTCAGAATAGAAACTGACAGGGGTTATTATAACCCTCCCTTACTCTATACGAAATAAAAGGGAAAAAAAGTATTGCCTTTTATTTTTTCTTTCATTTGTAAAAATTCTGTGTTTCTTTGATCGAAGCTACATGACTTTTACCACTTCCTAGAGATAATGATCTATGAAAGGTGTGATAATTCTCTGCAATAAGGAGCTTCAGAAATAAACAATGGGCGATATAAGGCCCCTTTCACATGTGCGGACAAACGGTCCGCTTATTACAAGTCCGTAAACGGACCTGTAATGCTTCCCTATGGGATCACGGCCGTTAGCGGATCAGCATCCGCTAACGTCTGTAATGACCCGCCTCCGTCAGGATCCGGTTTTTCAGACGGAAGAAAACCATATTTTTCTTCCGTCTGAAGGATCGGATCGGATGAATACGGACACACGGTCTGTATTCATCCGATTCCTCATAGGGGAGAGCGGAGGAGAGACAGGGCAGTCTCTGCACAGTGTGCGGGGACCGCCCTGTCCGCCGACAGCTCAGCAGGGATTTACGGATGATCCCCGCTGAGCCGACGGACACACACGGGGCGGATCAAAAACGGTCCGCTCCGTGTGAAAGGACCCTAAGTGGGATTTGGGTATGATGTAATTTGTGGTGGTGGCCTATTGATCACTAGCTGTGGTTAGTATGAAGGACAAAAGCCTTGGATAGGGATAAGCTCAGGTGTGTTCAGATCCTAGTCCAAACCAATCTGAGAATCCCACCTGGAAGCTGTTACTTCACTTGGCCAATCATAAGCATCTGAGGCATTCCTTATCTCACAGCCACATGTATACACATCCCTTGTATACGTGCAGTTTCATGATGGGGAATGCTGCGAACACCATGATTGGAACAGTAATGGATGGGATCTGAACATGCCTGGGTGCCTAGTCTTGACAAGACATAACAAATAGAGTGAGGTAAAACTATTTTCAAAGTATACAGTGCCTTGAAAAAGTATTAATTTCCACATTTTGTCATGTTGCAACCAAAAATGTAAATTAATTTTATTGGTATTTTTTATGATTGATCAACGCAAAGTGAAACATAATTGTGAAGTAGAAGGAAAATGATAAATGGTTTTCAAAATTGTATACAAATATGTGAAAAGTGTGGCGTGTATTTGTATTTATAACCCCCTTTCTCTACAATTACAGCTGCTAGTCTTTTTGGGGATGTCTCTACCAGATTTGCACATCTATAGAGTGACATTCTTCTTTGCAAAATGGCTTAAGCTCTGTCAGATTGGATGGAGAGTGTCTGTGAACAGCAATTTTCATGTTTTGCCACAGATTCTTTTTGGATTTAGGTCTGGACTTTGGGCCATTCTAACACATAAATATGCTTTGATCTAAATCATTCCATTGTAGCTCTGGCTGTATGTTTAGGGTCATTGTCCTGCTGGAAGGTGAACCTCCGCCCCAGTCTCGGGTCTTTTGCAAACTCTAACCGTTTTTTTTTCAAATTTCGCGAACACATGATCGGTTAAACCGTTTTCATCGGTCCAAAACGATCGTGTGCGGGCGCCATCGGTTATTAAACCATCGGTTAAAAAAAAGGGAACTTGTTTTAAATTTAACCGATGAATACCTAACTGATAGAAAAAAAAACAATCGTTTGTAGGCACGACCATCGGTTAAAAATCCACGCATGCTCAGAATCAAGTCGACGCATGCTTGGAAGCATTGAACTTCATTTTTTTCAGCACGTCGTTGTGTTTTACGAGACCGCGTTCTGGCACAATCACTTTCTTAACTGATAGTGTATAGGCACGACAGACCATCAGTTAGCTTCCTCGCTTAACCGATGAAAACGGTCCATCAGACCGTTCTCATTGGATGGACCAATCGTGTGTACATAAGATTGCCCTGTATTTGGCTCCATCCATTTTCCCATCAACTCTGACCAGCTGAAGAAAAGCATCCCCACCACATGATGCTGCCACCACCATGTTTCACAGTGGGGATGGTGTGTTCAGGGTGATGTGCTATGTTAGTTTTCCGCCACACATAGCGTTTTGCTTTTAGGCCAAAAAGTTTAATTTTGGTCTCATCTCACCAGAACACCTTCTTCCACATTTTTGCATGTTTGCTATGTCTCATACTTGGCTTCTCACAAACTAAAAATGGGACTTCTTATGGCTTTCTTTCAGCAATGGCTTTCTTTTTGCCACTCTTCCATAAAGGCCAGATTTGTGGAGTGCACAACTAATATTTGTCATGTGGACAGATTCTCCCACCTGAACTGTGGATCTCTGCAGCTCCTCAAGAGTTGCCATGGGCCCCTTGGCTGCTTCTTTGATTAATGCTCTCCTTGCCCGGCCTGTCAGTTTAGTTGTGTCATACTCTTTCCATTTTCGAAAAAATGGATTGAACAGTGCTCTGTGAGATGTTCAGAGCTTGGGGTATTTTATTTTATAACCTAAACCTGCTTTAAACTTCTGCACAACTTTATCCCTGACCTGTTTGTTGTGTCCCTTGGTTTTCATGATGCTGTTTGTTCACTAAGGTTCTCTAATAAACCTCTGATGTCTTCACAGAACAGCTGTATTTATATTGAGATTAAATTACACACAGGTGGACTCTATTTACGAATTAGATGACTTCTGAAGGCAATTGGTTCCACTAGATTTTAGTTGGGGGTATCAGAGTAAAGGGGGCTGAATACAAATGCACGCCACACTTTTCACATATTTATTTGTAAAACAATTTGAAAACCATTTATCATTTTCCTTCCACTTCACAATTGTGTGCCACTTTGTGTTGGTCGATCACATAAAATCCCAATAAATACATTTACATTTTTGGTTATAACATGACAAAATGTGGAATATCAAGGGGTATGAATACTTTTTTAATGCACTGTAATTTTTTTGGCCACCAACAATAAGAGGTATTTCCTTCAGATTACCATGCCTTTAACATTCAACTAAAAACCTCAAAAGGCCTTTCACCAGCCAAACTTTGAGGTCTAGTTGCACACAGTCTAATTACCCTCTTTACTTTCTTGTGTAACTTGAGGTCTCTCTCACCTCCTATCCATGAATAGAGTCAATACCTGTGGATGAAAGCAGGTCAGCGTTACATGCCTGATGGGTTTTGAAATGTTCACCTAATCTAATTGTAGTGCTCTTCTCATTGTCCCCCTGTGTGCTCTGACCCTAAACCTGAGGCATCCTATTGTTTTAAGCATTTCAATGATTGTGGCTGAGCAGCTCTGCAATTGTTATACAGTCATGCAGAGAGTCTATTTTTATGTAAGAAGAGTCCTGAGCTCAGCGTCTTGGAAATGTTATTGGCTTATGTACATCAGTTTGAGAGAACCTGATGGCAGGAATGAAGAGTAGTTATATAATACCCAGTGTGGAATTAAAGTAGTATTTAACCCTCTGTTTTTTTTCTTAACACATTGAGCCTGACCAGCAGCTGGCTCAGCTTCTCAGCGTACACATAGAAAGTGAAAGTCACGTTTTTGGAACTACAGTGAAACCTTGGATTGTGAGTAATGCACTAAACGAGTGTTTCGCAATATGAGCACTTTTTTTTAAAATCCTGACTCGGTTGGCGAGTGTTGTCTCACAAAACGAGCAGGATTCAAATCAAAGCAGTGTGCAGTACCGCGTTTGGCCTGAGGTGGGGGGGAGGGGCTGGAGCCGAGCGGAGCCGTTCAAAGCCATTCTGAAATACTTGCAAAAACTCAGAAAATACAAAATGTCAGAGCCTTTCCGAGGTTTTCCGAGTTTAGCCGTTCTCCAGTGCTCCCCCACCTCTGACCACATGCGGTATTGCATGCCATAGAAGTCAATGTGGAACAAATTATTTTTGTTTCCATTGACTTCTATGGGCAAACTTGGACTTGCATATGCGAGTGCTTTGGATTACGAGCATTCTCCTGGAACAGATTATGCTCGTAATCCAAGGTTCCACTGTACACTAAAAAAAAAAAAAAATACAGGTGCTACTCACTTAACGGGCAGGTTCCGTTCCAACAATCAGGTTGTTAAACAAAGATGTTGTTAACCACTTGCTGATCGGCTCACGCCAATATACGTCGGCAAAGTGGCACAGGTGCGCAAAACCACGTACCCATACATCACTCCGACATCGGCAGCGAGCATGCACGGCGCTCGCCGCGGGAGCGTGCCCACGGGTCCCGTGGACTCTATGTCCGCGAAGAGGCAGAACGGGGAGATGTAAAAAAGCATTTCCCTGTTCTGCCTAGCAACATGACAGGGATCTACTGCTCCCAGTGATCGGGAGCAGTGATCTATGTCATGTTCTAGTGAGCCCATCCCCCCTACAGTTAGAACACATTGAAGGAACACACTTACCCTTGATCGCCCCGTAGTGTTTAACCCCTTCCCTGCCAGTGACATTTACACCGTAATCCGTGCATTTTATAGCACTGATCACTGTATAAATGTCAATGGTCCCAAAATAGTGTCAAAAGTGTCCGTTCTGTCCGCCGTAATGTCGCAGTCATGATAAAAATCACAGATCACTGCCATTAAAAATAAAAAAGCCATAAATCTATCCCCTATTTTGTAGACGTGATAACTTTTGCACAAACCAATCAATATACGCTTATTGCAATATTTTTTTTTGTTTTACCAAAATGATGTAGAAGAATACATATTGACCTAAACTGAGGAAGATTTTTATATATATATATATATATATATATATATATATATATATATATATATATATATATATATATTTATTTATGGGGCATGTTTATTATAGCAAAAAGTTAAAAATATTGCTTTTCTTTCAAAATGTTCGCTCTCTTTTTGTTTATAGCGTAAAAAATAAAAACCGCAGAGGTGATCAAATACCCCCAAAAGAAAGCTCTATTTGTGGGAAAAAAGGGACGTCAATTTTGTTTGGGTACAACGTCGCACGACCGCGCATTTGTCAGTTAAATTGATGCAGTGCTGTATCACAATAAAGGGCTTGGTCAGGGTCTGAAGTGGATAAACGAGGAGCCACAAGTAATCAATATTTTAAGCATTCCTAACTATCGTAAAAAAAAGGTCTAAACACAAAACTCCAGCTCAATAGCATTGTTTTAACCACTTGCTTACTGGGCACATAAACCCCCATCGTGACCAGGCGAAATTTCAGCTTCCGGCACTGCGTCGCTTTAACTGACATTTGCGCGGTTGTGCGACGTGGCTTCCAAACAAAATTGACGTCCTTTTTTCCTCACAAATAGAGCTTTATTTTGGTGGTATTTGATCACCTCTGCGGTTTTTATTTTTTGCGCTATAAAAAAAAAAACGACAATTTAAAAATATATAAATATTTTTTACTTGTTGCTATAATGAATATCCCAATTTTTTTCAAAAAAAAAAAACATTTTTTTTTCTCAGTTAAGGCCGATACGTATTCTTCGACGTATTTTTGAAAAAAAAAAATCGCAATAAGCGACTGGTTTGCGCAAAAGTTATAGCGCCTACAAAATGGGGAACAGAATTATGATTTGTTTTATTATTATTTTTTTTACTAGTAATGGCGGCGGTCTGCGATTTTTATTGGGACTGCGATTTGGGACCATTCACATTTATACAGCGATCAGTGCTATAAGAATGCACTAATTACTGTATAAATGTGACTGGCAGGGAAGGGGTTAACACTAGGGGGTGAGGAAGGGGTTAAATGTGTATCCTGGGTGTGTTCTAACTGTGTGGGGGGAGGGGAGTGACTGGGGGAGGTAACCGATGCTGTGTCCCTATGTACAAGGGACACAGATCGGTCTCCTCTCCTCTGATAGCACGTGGAGCTCTGTGTTTACACACAGAGCTCCACGTCCCTGCTGTCATCTGCTTGTGTTCTGCTTGTCATCTGCCGACGGACATCGTGGTCGCCAGGTACATGCATCGGCTCTTCAGGGATGCGGCGGGACAGTGTTTACCAGCGGCGCGCCACCCAGTGGCACGCACAGGTAATGCACTATAAATGACGTCCAAAGACGTCAACTTGGCGCCTCAGGTCCGCGCTGTTGACGTATTTTGTCAATAGCGCGGGTCTGAAGTGGTTAATTTACATAAGGACAGAACACAAATTAAAATTCTGTACTGTACAATATAATGATGTATAGCGCGTTGTTTGGGTGGGGAGAGCTGGTCGTAAGTCTGAGTGGTCGTTAAAAACAGGTAAGTTGTTAAACGAGGAGTAGCTCTATACATATTTTGAAATGACAAAAATAAAGGCCCTTTTCAGCATGAAGTGATCTCCCTGCTGGTCGTCCCCCAGCTTGCTATTTACTGGCTCGTTTATCAACATCAACGTGCCACACTTTGTCCCATCGCTATTTATTATCCGCAGACAAAGCAATCACAGCTCTTATCAGGGCTGTCATGGCGGAGACAGAGCATCCAAAACGATCATTATTGTTAGGATATGATAACTGTTTTAATTGTAATTGCACTGCGGAAATAGCCTGGGGGCATCCTCCACATAGTTTCTATGTCCTTATGACTTAATTCAAAGTCTTCAGTGACTTGCGATCATTTATACATGCTGCTGTAATTATGCCCCCCCTGCTGGGGCTGCAGTATTTGTTGGATGAAATGCATTAATTTTAATATATTTTAAAGCTTGGTATATGTACCAGTCCGGCACTGTGTGCCAACATCGTGCTGAACTCTAAAAGCACATATGAAAATGCTTTTAAATGCATTTAGAGGACATGTTCTACTTTCTGAGCGGCTCTACATCTCTCCTGCAGCTGGCTTCCCCACTAAATCTCTACAACTGTCTGTCGCCTTGTTTTATGAAGGACATAGGCTTGCTATGTACAGGATGATTTTGGGGATATTCAATGAAGGTGACTCTGATTGTAAATAAATGAAGAACAGTAATATAATTTCAATTGTTTTTTTTTGTTTTTTTTTTGTTCTTTTTGCAATACTAGGGAAAAAGGATGTACTGTATTTTCCAATCATTTGCATACTGGGCACATATACCCCCCTCCTGCCCAGGTGAAATTTCAGTTTCTGGCACTGCGTCGCTTTAACTGACAATGGCGCAGTCGTGCGACGTGGCTCCCAAACAAAATTGATGTCCTTTTTTTTCCCACAAATAGAGATTTCTTTTGGTGGTATTTGATCACCTCTGCGGTTTTTATTTTTTGCGCTATAAACAAAAAAGAGTGACAAATTTGAAAAAAAAAAATCAATATTTTTTAGAGCCCAATTTAAAAAAAACAAAACAACATTTTTTTTCTAAGTTTAGGCCGATACGTATTCTTCTACATATTTTTGATAAAAAAATAAAAAATAAAAAACGCAATAAGCGACTGGTTTACGCAAAAGTTATAGGCCTAGATTCACAAAGCGATTACGCCTGTGTAAATGTTGTTAGACTGGAGTAATTTCGACTTACGGGCGTTTTTACGCTAGTCGAAATCCTCAAACCATGAAAAGACACCTGCGGGCTTCATTTCGACTGTATTACGTGTTAGTACGCCTTCAGATCTACGCTGCCAGAAAATTGCGGCCACTGGGCGGACTTCCTGTTGTTTTTCGCCGTCAGGGTATGCTAATGAGCTTTTGCCTGCAATCCACAAAATTTCGCACTTTCAACGCAATCTCTTACGGCACCTTTAGTCATCTTTTTTTTCCGTTTCACTATACCTGCTTTTTGCTGGTCTAATATTAGACAGCCCATGTTAAGTATGGCCGTCGTTCCCGCGTCGAATTTCAACGTTTTCCGATGTCTTATTATTTTTAACGTAAGTCGTCCGGGAATAGGAATGTTCGTAAACGCCGCTACTCAAACAACGAATGACGTCACGACGTGATTTCGCGCAATGCACGGCGGGAAATTCCTGAACAGAGCATGCGCAGTTCGATCGTCGCGGGGACGCGCTTAATTTAAATGCTTCACGCCCCCTAATCACGTATTTCGATTGCGCGGCGGAAAAAAAATACGAAACAATAGCGTACGCGCAAAAAAACTACCTGAATTCGGTGTAGAGTCTGGTGAAATACGGCAGCGTACCGTATTTCGATTACGCAGCGGAATATTACGTCTTTGTGAATCTGCCCCATAGCGCCTACAAAATAGGGGACAGAATTATTATTTTTTATTATTATTTTTTTTTTTACTAGTAATGGCGGCGATCTGCGATTTTTATTGGGACTGCGACATTATGGCGGACACATCGGACACTTTTGACACATTTTTGGCACCATTCACATTTATACTGCGATCAGTGCTATAAAAATGCACTAATTACTGTATAAATGTGACTGGCATTGAAGGGGTTAACACTTGGGGGTGAGGAATGGGGTTAAATGTGTACCCTGCATAGTGTTCTAACTGTGGGGGAAGGGGATTGACTGGGGGAGGTGACCGATCTGTGTCCCTATGTACAAGGGACACAGATCGGTCTCCTCTCTCCCTGACAGGATGTGGATCTGTGTGTTTACACACACAGATCCACATCCTTGTCTCTGTAACTGCCGATCGTGGGTGCCTGGCGGACATCACGGCCGCCAGGCACGTGCATGGGCATCTCAGTGATGCAGCTGGCACGCGCGCTGCGAATACCACGATGCTGCAGGTGGAAGTTGCCCATTGGTTCCTGGGATGATATCTTAAGAGCCAATGTGCGGTCTGTGGGTGGAAATGACATACCTCGCTATGGTTTGGAACAGAATGGAGCATTGCCCGGCGGTATAAGGTACATACATTGCTGGGAAAAAAAGTGGCCAATGATATATGAAGCAGTAGTCACAAACGCAGGGATGAAAAGTTTGAAATGTGGGTGGAACTTTGCTTTAATCCATTCTATGTATTAAGATAAAAAGCATTCTGTGTGCAGCGGCCCCCCTCAGCCCTCCTAATACTTACCTGAACCCCATATAGTTCCCGCTATGTTGTAGGATTGTCTCTGCTGGCCGGGACTCCCCTCCTTATTGGCTGAGGGAGCAAGGTGGCGCAATTGGCTCCTGCTGCTGTCAATCAAAGTCAGTCAGCCAATGAGGAAAGAAAGGGATAGGGCCGTGCCACAGCTCCGTGTCTAAATGGACACGGCGCTGCAGCTCAGATGCCCCCTATAGCAAGCTGCTTGCTGTGGGGGCACTTATTAGAAGGGAGGGGCCTGAAGAGTGACCCGAGAAGAGGAAGAACAGGGCTGCTCTGTGTAAAACCAACTGAAAAGGGGAGGCAAGTATAACATGTTTTTTTTTTTAACTAAAAAAAAACAAGACTTTAGTACAGTAGGAATCAGAGAGCCCTGCTCATTAGAGCTTACAATCTAATAGGGAGGGTCAAGAGATACAAGAGGTGATAACTGCTGATGAGTTTTCAAAGTGGACAGAATAGGAGATAGTCAGACAGATTGGGGTAGGGAGTACCATAGGATAGGAGAGGCTCGGGAGAAGTCCTGGAGGCGAGCATGGGAGGAGGTGACAAGGGAGGAACAAAGAGAACAATTTGGTTGGTATTTTGAGACTAGGGGTAGCTGGGGTTGCTGGTATCCGAGTTTTTAGATGGCTTTGTCAGCTATTTTTAGTATCTTGAATTCAATTTGTTAGGTAAGCGGAAGATTAGTGGAGAGATTAGCAGATGGGAGTAGCAGACACTTAAACCCCATTCACACCTGAGCGTTTTGTAGCTTGAAGCCTGAAGCTACAAAACGCTGGAGGGGAAAAAATCTATTATTCTCTATGGAAATGATTCACATCTCCACTACAAAACGCCTGAAGCTCAAACAAGTTCTGGGACATTTTTTTTTTTAGCCAGATTTGGGCGTTTTTCTGCTTTTTACATTGGTGACCTTTTGACCTGTACAAAATTGTGTTAAAATTGCGCGACTTTCTGCCTGAAAATGGTGCTCAGGTGTGAAGAGGTCCTAAGTGATTTGTAAGGTGGATGAGCCTGGCAGCATTTTATGATGGTTATTAAGACAAGCCCTTTAAAAACCTAATTATTATTCACTATTATGGCCACGCCCAGACTTGGACAATGATGCTTCCTCTCTTTGACTGTGGAGAGCATAGGCAAAAGCCACAGAGCTGATCACAGGGGCATTGTGGTATGCGATCACTGTGATGACCAATCACAGCAATCCCAAAAGTAAATCATTGTATTGTTTATATTGGAGAAGCCTAGCCCTTCCTCTGATAATGGGGGAAGAAAGTTTGAACAATTTATTCTAATCATTAAAGTTATACTAAATACAAAGGCCCAGATTCATAAAGCAATTACGCCTGTCTAACTAGTGTTAGACAGGAGTAATTTCAAATTTTGCGCGCCGTATCACTAGTTTGAATCCTCAAACCATGATACGGCGGCTTCAGGCTTCGATTCGAGAGGCTTACGTCTTCGTAAGCCTTCGGATCTACTCTGCGATATTTTTGCGGCCGCTGGGAGGAGTTTGCGTCGTTTTCATGCGTCGGGATATGCAAATTAGTTTTTACGGCGATCCACGAAGATACGAGCAGTCTTCGCAATCGCTTTTCGTCTATTTTTTTATACGCACTGTTAGACCAGCTTTTTGCTGGTCTAACGGTGCGTAGCCCATGTTAAGTATGGCCGTCGTTCCCGCGTCAAATTTATTTATTTTTTATTTTTTTTACGTAACTCGTTCGGGAATAGGAATCTCCGTAAACGACGCTACTCAAGAAAAAATGATGTAACGCCGTGATTTCGCGCAATGCACGGCGGGAAATTTGCGAACGGAGCATGCGCAGTTCGATCGCCGCGGGAACGCGCCTATTTTAAATGCTTCATGCCCCCTACTCGCGTAGATGGATTGCGACGGGAGAAATACACTACGCCGCCGTCGTTTACTGGACAAAATCTACCTGGATTCCACGTAGAGCCAGCTAACAAACGGCGGCGTATTGTATTTCTGATACTCTACGATAATCTAAATCTATCTGAATCTGGGCCAAACTGTTTAATTTACAGTGTCCCTTCCATTTCTGTATGTGGATGATGGTACTGTAATTATAATTAAAAAAAAATTACATCATGCAACATGATGACATCATCATGCTCACATGCGCTGCAATGGCATGATGTTCTCGCATGCAAGATACAAAAGAACAGGCCTTTTGCCCAATTTTTGTTACAATTTACAATGAGTGATGTCATGGCGCATACATGCTGCATAAGTGGCGGCCATTTTGATCGGCCATGTTATAAATATTAAATATTAAATATTTAGCCATATTTGCAATGTGGTTGATTTAATTTTGTTCGGCGCACAGTTAGTATTTTGATTTAAACATGTTGAATTAGTTTATGCATCTTTTGATTTATTTTCCTTTTTTTTGGGGATATTTATTATAGCAAAAATATTGTTTTTTTTTTCAAAATGTACGCTCTATTTCTGTTTATAGTGCAAAAAAACGCAGAGGTGGTCAAATACCACCAAAAGAAAGCTCTATTTGTGGGAAAAAAAGGACGCCGATTTTGTTTGGGATCCACGTCGCATGACCGCGCAAATGTCAGTTAAAGCGACGCAGTGCTGAATCGCAAAAACTGGCCAGGTCCTTTACCTGCATAATGGTCCGGCTCTTAAGTGGTTAATATACGTCAATATAATGCGCCAAACATACAGCGACGCACAAAACTATATGGCGCTAAACTGGCAGTAACGCACAAAGAAGTAAATGGCCTGGTACTGGCAGTAATGCACAAAACGATATGGTGTTAAACTGACAGTAACGCACGCAAAACTATATGGCGTTAAACTGGCAGTAATGCAGTCAAATAGACAGTGTTTAAACGCCACTACACTGACACTATCTGAACTGTTCCTCCTCTAGCTATACACTAATGTCAAGATTACTGACACGGTCTCACTACACTACACTGAAACTATATGAGCTGTCCCTACTCTATAGACATGTGCGTTCCCGTTCGTAACAAATGGATTTTCGTACGAATTTGTTAGTATTCGTACATTTGGATCAATTCGAACATCCGAAAAGCTGAAAGAACCAAAATAAAAAAATTACGGAATTACGAATAAGCAAAATAACGAACAAGCGAAAATACGAACGCATGATTGGACAATCTTACTAAAATACGAAACACCGAAAAAGCAAAAGAACAAAAATGTCATCTATAACGAACAATTCGAATTTTGTATTTTAAATCCTTTGTTGGTTCGTATTTTCATTCGTATGTTCGTATTTTCATTTGTGTGTTTTGTAAATCCATTTATTTTACTGTTCGTAAATTTGTGTACTTTCGAATGGGGCACTGGGCAGTGTAGTTAGTGAGTGATTATCTTACTTAATATCTTAGCCTGATCAGGCAGCCATCCTACTACACCAGCAACACGCTCACCTCTCATCCCCAGCCCCCCCTCGTCTCTCCAACGAACATAAGCTTGATCCAGGGGTCACCCGATCGCCTCTCAAAGGGGTCAGGAAGGAATTTTTTTCCCTACCGGAGCATATTGGCCTAGCGCCGCCAGGGTTTTTTGCCTTCCTCTGGACCAAGCCAGGAGAGAGGAATTAGCCAATTCCTCTCCCCATTGCCCCTGAAATCTCCCCCCCCCCCCGGTGTATTGGCGATCATGGCATGTCGGCAATATTCTGCCGAAACCATTTGGAGTTTGAGGCAATTCGCCTCAATACTGCCAGCCATCACCAAAAATGCCCTAAGAATTGAGCGACTATTGAGAATCGATCACCGATCGACTGTCAGACATTTCAGCCATTTACCCCAGCTTAAGCACATATCATGTGCTCTGATCAACACAAGATCGACAGTATAACACCGACTAGAAATCCGCGACTTCATTATACAAAATGATCTAAACTGTCTCTTTATTACAGAGAGCTGGCTCACAGCCGACTGTAACACCATTCTAGGAGAACTGGTGCCAGAAAATTACTGTATTATAACGGAAAACAGAATAGGGCAAAGAGGAGGAGGCCTGGCGGTGATCCACAAGACTCACCTTACCAGTCCTTCAAAACCCTCTTCCATTCTTCCATTCATGGAAACCCTTACTCTACAACTGCAAACAAATTCAAAGGAGACCGTCCACATTCTTCTCTGCTATAGGCCACCTGGCCCAAAATCGCAGCTGCTATCATCATGGACGGATTTCTTCTCCACTTACACCCTTAACAGCAAACATCTTTTGCTGCTCGGGGGATTTCAACCTCTAGGCCAACTCCTCACAAGACAAAAAAAAAAAAAAAGAAAAGAAAGGAGGGCGCACCGACCTTGTGCATTACCACGTAAAAGTTTTATGAATCAAGATAAAAAAGCAATGGTCCTACTCACAAACCAATCAGAAGTATGCGCTCTTTGAAACAGCTGAGACTGGACCTCACGGCACCTGCCAGTCAAACCCTTGACATCAACATGGCTGACGCGTTTCTGGGGCGTACCCCTTTCCTCAAAGCCTAGGTGGTCCGTGGTAGCTCTCTCTTCCTGCATGTCATCCTTTATATGTGCATGTGTACATAGTGGTGCAACAAAACCAAACACAATTGGCCACTGGCTGACGAGTCCCGCCTTTACTGCGGGGCTCCGCCTACCCTACTCATCACCTAAAGGAGATTGCACTAGTGCAGAGGGTCAGACCGTATCAAGGGGATCTATGTATACAGTATAATAAGATCCCTGGGGTCACTGGCTCTATATACCAATTGGCAGTGCAGCCAGATACAGCCCAGTGTACCAGAACCTATCTGGCTACATTAGGGCGCAGAGATATATGTGTACAGGTACAGACATTGTAATGTTCCCCACCTGATAACGTTCTGTGTCTAAGGGATGGCCCACATCCAGTCCATTCTCCGCCGCTCTGTTGCTGCCTCACAAGACCCCATTGCCGATGCCTGTATTAATCACCTGGAAGATTTAGGGTTACAGCAACTAGTATGTGGACCCACACATGCTTCAGGTCACACACTTGATCTTATTTTCAGACAAGATCTGGAAATAAAAATTTTGGAAAATGAAAAGTTGCCATGGACAGACCACCATGCAATTAAATTCATTATTTCCACAATCCCCCCCGCAACAAAAACATCAAATCCAATGACAACACACTGGACTAGATGTCAGAAGAAGCTCCACTCGGAACTCTTCAAAACCACTTTAAGGAAAAAAATAGAAACAACTCAGCCGCATCAAATGGCTGTTGAAACACTGGATGTCATAAATTCGGCCATGCTACAGTTAGCCGACTTGGTAGCGCCGAAACGTAAAACCCGCATCCGGAAAAACAACCGCAGCTGGTTTAACAACCAGCTGTCGTTACTGAAGCAAGAACGCAGAAGGGCCGAATCCGCCTGGAAAATAAGTTCTTCAGAGCTAAACCTATCCATCTACAAGGCGACAACAAGAAAATACCACAAAGAAATTTTCCAAGCCAAGAATTTTTTTTTTCGGAGGCTATCAACAGCGCCTTAAACCGCCCCCGCAAACTCTTCAAGATGGTCACTCAGACCATGAAACCAGGATGTATTGAAGCCCCCAATTCAGACACACAAGAATTTTGCAATGAACTATCGGATTACTTCATTAATAAAATCGAGGCAATCCGTGAAAGCATTCAGCAAAACAATTCCCCCCACAGCCCCCCCCCGCAGCTTCTCACACAACACCCATAGTAATTCTCCTATATCAGGTAAGTTCACCCTGGAACCCATCTCCATCGAGGCCACTAAGAATATCATTGGTACTTTGCGTAATGGCACAGCGCCAAATGACATTATCCCCACAAAACTGCTGAAGGAATGCGCCTACATCCTGGCTCCTCCCATCACGCAGCTTATGAACCAGTCTTTCTTGGAGGGCATAGTGCCCTCACAGTTGAAAGAGGGTATAATCCAACCCATCCTGAAGAAACCCTCCCTGGACCCCAAGGACCCACTCCACCGCCGTCCCATAACAAGCCTCAATGTACTCTCAAAGGTAATGGAAAAAGTAGTGGTACAACAGCTGCAACAGCATCTAGATACCCACAAGCTACTTGACCAATTGCAATCAGGGTTCCGTCCCGGACACGGGACTGAAACCGCGCTGCTCAAAATATGGGACGATGTTCTCGAGGCTGCAGACGAAGGAGAATCTTGTCTTCTAGTTCTGTTGGACCTAAGTGCAGCTTTCGACACTGTAGACCACAAACTGTTACTGACTCGGCTTGCTGAAGTAGCCAGAGTCGCAGAAGGGGATTTATCTTGGTTCTCCTCTTTTCTGGAAAACCGATCGCAAACAGTGAAGTTAGGACCCTTTACGTCTGAGAAACGCACAGTATCATGCGGAGTCCCTCAAGGATCGCCTATGTCACCGGTGCTGTTTAACATCTATCTTCGTCCTCTTTTTGAGATTATCAGCAGCCAAAAACTGCTTTACCACTCATATGCAGACGACACGCAACTGTATTTCCGCATCTGCAACAGAAAGGATCACCACCTCAATCTAGAGACATGTTTCTCTTTGATAGAGGACTGGATGACAAAGAGTTATCTTAAACTCAACGGAGCGAAAACAGAACTTCTCCTGTTTCACTCCAAGCGCAGGAATCAACCTTCAACAGCATGGACACCCCCGCCTATTCTGGGCAAAATCATCACCCCTAGCGTCAAAGTCAAAAGTCTAGGGGTCATTTTTGACTCCTTTATGACAATGGACGCACAAATAGGGTCAGTAGTCAGCGGATCTCACCATCTGCTGCGCCTACTACGCAGACTTACTCCGTTCATCCCCAAAGAAGATTTAGAGGTCGTGGTGGGAGCAATTGTTAACTCCAGACTGGACTATGCAAATGCCCTCTACCTCGGACTCCCCAAGTACCAAATCGCTCGTCTGCAAGTCGTTCAGAATACGGCCGCCAGACTTGTGACTGGGAAAAAACCCTGGGAATCCATCTCACCTTCACTGAGATCCCTTCACTGGCTGCCAGTTAAAGACAGAATTGCTTTCAAAGCTCTCTGTCTTACGCATAGATGTGTCAATGGGAATGCCCCCCTTTATTTATGCGAAAAAATAAAAGCTCATAACTCCAATCGCGTTTTGCGATCCACCAATCAAAACCTGCTCCAGGTTCCGAAAGCCAACTACAAGTCCAAAGGAGAAAGAAGATTCGTGATCCAAGGTCCCAGACTATGGAACGCTTTACCAACCAGCATTCGGTTGGAGGAGAACCACCTAGCATTCAGGAAAAAGGTCAAGACTCTTCTCTTTTGATATCAAAGGAGACAGGAACAACAAGCGCCCAGAGGCGATTCAGTTCGCATGTGCAGCGCTATATAAGTTTTCATTCATTCATTCATTCATCAGCTTATCTCTTTTGTGCTGAGTCACATTGGACAGTGTAAAGCCTCGTACACACGATCGGACTTCAAACAAACTTTTCCGTGGATTTTTTTTCCGAAGGGAGTTGGCTGGACTTTTGAAACAGAAAAAGTTTGTCCGATAGAGCGTACACACGGTGAAATCTTTTGGAAAGCGCTAATTTTGATGTTTTTTAGGCAAAAATTCCGACCGTGTGTACGGGGCTTAAGAGAAAGTATATTTTACTATGGATTAGCCGCGTGTTGCGATGTATTTACAAAAGTACAAAATTACGAATCCATTAAACTAAAATTATTATCTAACAAAATTACGAATTTTGAATCAACGAAAATAAATTAGACATAATTACGAATCATTCAGTATAAACGAAAATAAAACTTACGAAAATACGAACAGGTCCGAATAGGAAAACTTGTGTCTTACGAAATTACAAATCTTTACGAACCTATGGAACGAGACGAAACGAAACAAAAAAAAAGGTATTTTCATGAGATGCCCTGGTTTATTATATGAGAGATAATTGCGTCTATTATAATGCAGGTCTATCGCTTTTTTTTATTCTGGTCTTTAATATCATTGAACCTCTTTTTTATGGCTCCACAACTGTTGGTTGGAAGCGATTGATACACAGTACATTCTTTAATCGCCCATCTAGTTTTGGTAGATATGTGGAGTTTTGAGTCTCCATTCTAAAAGTATTGGATTACAATTTTTTTTTATTATTATTATTTTATTTTACCAAAGGCTGGAAAACTCATGTTTTTTTGTTTTTTTTATTTAAACGTGGAGTTATGGTTTAAATATCTCCAAAGTGATCATCTTCAGGGAATGACTTTCTGACAAATTGAAAAATAACCTTCTACACATTGTAGAATTTCTCATTTTATCTGTTGTCAGTGATGGATTATGTATCTAAAAATTTGCGAGATAGGAAACATTCACATTAAACACGCAGAAATGCATGTGACTGCAGGCCAACAGAAGTTTATTATTTTGTTGTAGCTTTTTGTTATGTGTGATAGAGTCAATGGGTACTAACAGAGGGTCTAATTATTCACTTATTCACTATCTAAAACTAAAGAGAAAATAATAATCTTTACACGAACTCCAAGGCGAACACGTTGCGTCATCGGTTTTGTCAAATCACATGTTTTCTTTAAAAGAATAAAGGAACTCCACCCCCCCCCCCCCATTCTGTTTCCCCCCTATACACTTATTACCTGCTAATGCTAATACTCGCCTCCCCAGCAAACCCAGTTATGCTGTAATCTGCTCAGCCGCTGTCAAACCCAGATCCACACTGCAATCCTTTCCTCTGATGTCATTTGCACCCCTATCTTCCTTTTTGAGTCAGCCAACCCTCCCTCCCACTGATGACCATAGCTCTGCCATTCATCTCCTGTGTATCTTTGCTCCTAGAATGGCCTGAGATATGTGACATGGATATCCCTGGAGGCCGTGCAAGGATCATTCTATTTTGAACATGCATGCAAGGTAGTGCATTCATTTGCAGCTTTTATTAGATTTTTTATTTTCTATTTTTTTTTTCATTTTTTTTTTATTTAATTTTTTTCCACACTTTTTTTTGCATTCCATTTTTTTAACGGTTCTATGTTACATGTTATAAGTGGGGAGCCTGTTATAGGCAATATGTTCTTGCTTTCAAATGAAAGCAGCTTTGTTTGAGCTATGACCTCGGGTCAACATAGTTCACAATTCACTTCCCAGCCGCTTTAAATGTTGTTGATAAATGTCCCAGTCCCACTCTCCAATCGCAGATGTAGCCTTATACAGGCAAACACGTTGGATGGAGATAGGAGCTGAGAAGCTAGTGTGCTCTGTACTAGGCTAAAGTCGGACCCCTCTCTCTACTGCTCATTTTTATTTAATTGCTGTAAGTGCATACATTTTATTAAACACATTTTTTCTGGGACATACTGCATAATGAGTCTTCCTTCTTGTTATATATACAACATGACCCAATACTAAGAATAGCTTGTTCAAAGCTTACAATAAGATCTGATCTGGTGTGGAGCTTGAGGCATCTGTAGTTGAACATATGATCCACTTCCAGTTCCACACAGTGCCAATCTACAGCTGAACCTGGGAGGTGTAAGGAAGCTCTGCAATTCATGAATCACAATGTTCATGATCTCTTATAATCTGGAGATCATGGAGATTTGGTAAGAGGTCACTATTTCTACTTTTGAGCACTGATGGAACACAGAAGAAGTTTATTGGATGTCATTATTAAGGTAAACTGGGAACAGTGCACCTTTACGCATCTGTTTCTTTTTTGAAAAATTGTTTGGACACAATTAATTTATTTGTTTTTGGACATTTATGTCAATATATCACATTAATGTCATTACACAGTAGACTTTGAATAATGAACATAATGGACACTAAGGGGGTTATTTACGAAAGGCAAATCCGCTTTGCTATACAAGTGCAAACTACAAGTGCAAAGTGCAAATGAAATTGCACTGAAATTGCACTTGGAAGTGAAGTTGCTGTAAATCTGAGGCCGCGTACACACAAGGAGACATGTCCGATGAGACAGGTCCGACAGACCGTTTTCATCAGACATGTCCCCAGGGATATTTTGGTCTGATGTGTGTACACACCATCAGACCAAAATCCCAGCGGACAGAGAATGCGGTGACGTAAAAGACACCGACGTGCTCAAACAAGGAAGTTCAATGCTTCCACGCATGCGTCGAATCAATTCGAAGCATGCGCGGGATTTCAGTCCAATGGTTGGGTGTACTAACCATCGGACATGTCGGACGGACAGGTTTCCAGCGGACAAGTTTCCAAGCATGCTTAGAAACTTTTGTCCTCTGGAAACCTGTCCGCTAGGCCGTACACACGATCGAACATGTCCGCTGAAACGTTTCAGCGGATATGTCTCCTCGTGTGTATGCGGCCTGAGGGGTAGATCTGAAATGAGGGGACGCTCTGCTAATTTTATCATCCAATCATGTGCAAGCTAAAATGCTGTTTATTTTCCTTGCATGTCCCCCTTAGATCTACAGCGACTGCACTTCCAAGTGCAATTTTCAGTGCACTTTGCACATTGTATGTGGTTGACACGTTTGTTTAATTTATTTTTTGTTTTTATTTACTGTTACTAATTTGCTAGTTTGAGAAAAATATTTTACTACGTTGATTTCTTCTCTGCAATCTTCTGAGTCTTCTGTGCAACTTCAACCAGATAATGTTGTGCCACATCTCCATGTGATTCTTGGGTGATCTCCACTCCACCAGCACTCACCATATGCCTTTGACCTTTTAAGCACATAAGTAGGTTAAAATACATTATGTGTCATTTCTTAGCGGTTACTCCAGGTTCCAAAGAAGATTTTAGAGAGATACTCACACCATTACGAGGAGAGCTAGTCAAACACATAAGAAAAAAAAGCCTACATAGCTTAATATAGTTTATTAAAAAAGTTAAAGTCTGATACACTCACATGTAGTTGTGCTGCCTCAGGATCATAAGAAAGCATGCATGTGATCAACCGGGAGTGCCACTCCACCTGTGTCCCTCTAGGTGTAATGCCGCGTACACACAATAATCTTTTGGGTCGTAAAAACAACGTTTTTTAAAAATGTAATTTAAAATGACCGTGTGTGGGCTTCAGAGCATTTTTCGGGGTTCTGAAAAACGGGCAATTTTTTTTTCGAATATGCTCTTTTTTTTAACGACGTTTTAAAAGTTGTTGTTTTTCGGGTTGTAAAAAATGATCGTGTGTGGGCTTTAATGACGTGAAAAATCCGTGCATGCTCAGAAGCAAGTTATGAGGCGGGAGCACTCGTTCTGGTAAAACTAGCGTTCGTAAGGGAGTAAGCACACAGAAAAGCGCGAATCGTCTTTTACTAACACAAAATCAGCTAAAGCATCCCCAACGGTGGCGCCATCCGCATGGAACTTCCCCTTTATAGTACATCACCGCGCTTTGCTAGAGCATTTTTTTTATAACGATCGTGTGTAGGCAAGGCCGTTTTAATGATGAAGTTGAAAAAAACGTCGTTTTTTCTAGAGCCTGAAAAACGTATTTTTTTAGAACCCGAAAAATTATCGTGTGTACGCGGCATAATTGTGCACTCCAACAAGTGGAAGTGTTGTCAGTCGGAAGCCCAACCATTTTTTTTCCAATTCACTTTTAGATGCTTAGGGTTTGAGCATGTGACATCAGCTGCTCTAGAGATTTTGTGGATAAGGGAGCATGGGGGTTTATTGCTTTTTAAATCACTTCACTTGTGGTGGCATTATCTAGGAATCTATTTGTCATTGTGTCGGATGGGACTTGTAGTCTATTCATTCACAGATCCCCATGAATGGATTTAAAAACGGGTAACCCTGCTGTGCGTGGCTCTGCTAAGTAAACTATCAGCAGGGTGATCCATGTAAGTGATGGGCAGCTTGAGATGGTGGGGGGCCTAACCAGCATTCATGATCAAAAAGATGAACTAAACCTTGAACATATGACCCCACCAATCAATACAGTTTGATTAAGGGGGAGTAAAATAGGTACCCTTTGTCCCGAAAATGCCTTACCGATCAAGGAAGTCTGATAACCCAAATGTAAGCAAAAGGGCTTACCTCAGCCGGTTGATTATCAGAAATTCCCATATCGTCTCAATCTCCTCCTTTTCGGATTCTCAGGGTCACCTGTAAATTCCCTCCTAGGCAAAGCTCACCAACTCTTCTGGAGGGCATACATGAACGTTGTCCTGTTCTCTCATCGCTGATCACAGAACAGTAGGCCCTTTACCACCTGATCACCTGTCAGCCAATGACAGCTGATCACGGAAGTAAACAGAAGCTGTTTTTTTTATTCACGCTGTAAGACGGCTTTTTTTCCAGTGCCACCTATTAGTGCTGCCAATCAGTGCCACCTATCAGTGCTCATTCATGCAGCCTCATCAGTGCCTCCTGATCAATGCCCACCAGTGCCACTTCATCAGTGAAGGAGAAAAATTACCTGTTTGCAAAATTGTATAACGAAATATGAAAAACTTGTTTTTTCCTCCCCAATATTTTCAGTCTTTTTTTTGTTTAGCACAATATAAAAAACACAGTGGTGATTAAATATCATGGAAAACAATCTCTATTTGAGTGGAAAAAAATTATAAAAAATTTCATATGGGTACATTGTTGCATGACCACGCTATTGCCATTCAAAGTGTGACAGCGCTGAAATCAGAAAATTGGCCTGGTCAGAAAGGGGGTATAATTGTCCAGTAAAATAGTGGACTTTTATGGCAGGCTAAATTCTAATCAGGACTTGAAAGAATGCAGTATGTAATGAAAACATTATTAATACTGTATGCACAATGAGTGCAGTGTGCAATACAGAGGAAAAGCATACAAAGTAGAATACAATGAAGTTGGGACCATTCACTTCTGAGAAACGCACAGTATCATGCAGAGTCCCTCAAGAATCCCCTCTGTCGCCGGTGCTGTTTAACATCTATCTTCGCCCTCTTTTTGATACATCAGCAGCCAAAAACTGCTTTACCACTCGTATGCAGACGACACGCATTTGCAATAAAAAGGATCACCACCTCAATCTAGAGACATGCCTCTCTTTGATAGAGAACTGGATGACAAAGAGTTATCTTAAACTCAACGGAGCGAAAACAGGACTTCTCCTGTTTCACGCCAAGCGTATGAATCAACCTGCAACAACCTGGGCAAAATCATCACCCCTAGCGCCAAAGTCAAAAGTCTCGGGGTCATTTTCGACTCCTACATGACAATGGACGCACAAATAGGGTCAGTAGTCAGCGGATCTCACCATCTGCTTCGCTTACTACGCAGACTTACTCCTTTTATCCCCAAAGAAGACGTAGCAGTCGTGGTGGGAACAATTGTAAACTCCAGACTGGACTATGCAAATGCCCTTTACCTCGGACTCCCAAAGTACCAAATCGCTCGTCTGCAAGTCGTTCAAAACACGTCCGCCAGACTTGTGACTGGGAAAAAACCCTGGGAATCAATCTCACCTTCACTGAGAACCCTTCATTGGTTGCCAGTAAAAGACAGAATTGCTTTTAAAGCACTCTGTCTAACGCATAGATGTATTCATGGGAAGGCCCCGCATTATCAATGCGAAAAGATAAAAGCTCACAACCCCAATCACGTTCTGCGATCCACCAATCAAAATCTCCTCCAGATACCGAAAGCCAGATACAAGTCCAAAGGAGAAAGAAGATTCGCGGTCCAAGGACCCAGACTATGGAACGCTTTACCAACCAGCATTTAGTTGGAGGAGAACCACTCAGCAGTCAGGGGAAAGATCAAGACTCATCTCTTTTGATATCAAAGGAGACAGGAACAACAAGGGCCCTGAGGCGATTTAGTTCGCATGTGCCGCGCTATACTGTATAAGTTTTTCATTCATTCATTCATTCACAATGTTAACCTCTTGCCGACCGCCCACTGTAGTTTTACGGCGGCAGGTCGGCTCGGCTGCGCAAAATCACGTAATATAACGTGATTTTGCATTTCAGCCACTAGGGCCTCTGGTGCAGATGCGCGTTGCCAGGCACCCGCGACCACAGAGCGAGAACCGGTAAACACACAGCTCCCGGTCATTTCAGGGAGAGAAATGACTGATCGCATGTTCATACAATGTATGAACAGCGATCTGTCATTTCCCCTAGTCAGTCCCACCCCCCTTCAGTTACAACACAATTGGGGAACATAATTAACCTCTTCCTCGCCCCCTAGTGTTAACCCCTTTCCTGCCAGTGACATTTTTACAGAAATCGATGCATTTTTATAGCACTGATCGCTATAAAAATGCCAATGGTCCCAAAAATTTGTCAAAAGTGTCCGAAGTGTCCGCCATAATGTTGCAGTACCGATTAAAATCGCAGATCGAAAAAGAGAAATCACCGCTCTAGGATTCTAATCAGAAAGGTCCGGATTCATGTAGGACTTACGATGACGTATCTCGAGACACGCCATCGTAAGTACAAATGTGCGCCGTCGTATCTCTGCGCCGATTCCCCAAGCTAGATACGTCAAAAAAATAGGCTTCAGCTGCCCAAAGTAACTTGCCTACACTGGCGTATCGTGGGCGCATAGTTACTCTGTACGCATGTTGCCCCCGGCGCATGTTTTAAGCGATTTGCGTAAGGGTTACGTCCGGCGTAAAGTTATTCCCTTATATAGGAGGCGCAACCCATGCAAAGGTATGGACCAGGGAACGAACGCCGTCGATTTTTACGTCGTTTACAAAGTACGTGAATAGGGCTGTGTGTAGGTTATGTTCACGTCGTAGGCAGTGTTTTGATGTATCTTAGGCAATTCTTTCGACGTGACTGTGACCATGCACCGTTCATTTTTAGTAGTTGTTTGAAGCTCAGCCCATCAATTGCATGGGGTCACGCTTCATTTAAATGTAACACGCCCCTTCCATCCCACTTCCACCTACTTTGACTTATGTCGGCTTATGCCAACGACTATACGCTACGCTGGCGCAACGTTGGGAGCATTTGCTTTGTGAATTCCATGCTTGCCTCTCAACGTTGCGCCTGCGTAGCGTAAAGAAGATACGCTACGCTCGCATAAAGATGCGCCAAGGTACGTGAATCTACCCCAAAGTCTCTTCACCTGATCCAAAGCCACGGGTGCTGGCAATGCATGGAATGATGCAAAATCAAGGAAAAACGTTCTGGACAGCCGCACTCCAAAAATAAATTGCTTTTATTTTAAAATCAAAAAACACACAAAAAGCATGCCACAGCAGACGGGGTAAAAATCTGACACGTTTCACATCAAATTTTAGTGCTTATTCATAGCTTACACTATGCTATAAATAAGCACTAAAGTTTGGTGTGAAACGCTTCTTTTTGTGTGTTTTTTGATTTTAAAATAAAAGCAATTTATTTTTGGAGTGCGGCTTTCCAGAACGTTTTTCCTTCATTTTGCAAAAATCGCAGATCGCCGCCATTACTAGTAAAAAAAAATATTAATAAAAATGCCATAAATCTATCTCCTCTTTTGTAGACGCTATAACTTTTGCACAAACCAATCAATAAACGCTTATTGCGATTTTTTTTTTTTTTTTTTTTTTACGAAAAATATGTAGCAGAATACGTATCGGCCTAAACTGGGGGAATAAAAATGTTTTTTATATATTTTTTATAAAAAGTAAAAAATATTCATTTTTTTTCAAAATTGTCACTCTATTTTTGTTTATAGCACAAAAAATAAAAACCGCAGAGGTGATCAAATACCACCAAAAGAAAGCTCTATTTGTGGGGGGAAAAAAAGGATGCCAATTTTGTTTGGGAACCATGTCGCACAGCTGCGCAATTGTCAGTTAAAGCGACGCAGTGCCGAATCGCAAAAAGTGGCCTGGTCATTGGCCAGCAAAATGGTCTGGGGCTGAAGTGGTTAATGAACAAAATTGACAGATTTTGCTTTGCCAGAATTGCACCACTCATCTCTAATGACAACTTTCCAAGTCTGGATTTCCTATCATTGTCTATTTCCGTAACACCACTGGACAATTAGTGTACACCGACACCACAGGATAAATCATGTACACAGACAAATACAAACCTGACATGGGTTCTAACCCATCATGACCCAACCCAAAATGAAAAAAAAAAAAAAGTTTTGGCACTGTACCTTGTAAATACTGCTGACATCTAACTTGGACACACAATATTTGCTCATTAGAAAATGTAGAAACTGTTTCATGAATAAATCATGCGTTTTTCCTCCCGCGTACCTCTAACTAGCATGTACATATGCAGAATGTTCCTTCTTTCTGTAGGTGGACACTCCTCCTCCTCAACATGTCAGATTTGTGACAGGAAGTAAGAAAAGATTCATCTTTTATGGTGCTGGTGGAAGGTTTGTGCAGTTCGGAGCTGTGTTTGCGCCGTGCTGGCTGTCAGTATGACGGTGTGAAGCCGGTGAGCCCAGACATTGCACACTATATTGGAAAGCGTCACATCCTGGTTGGCATATTAGCTGTTTTCTCATTGTTAGAAAAGGAAGTGCATGTGCTAATTGGTTGTATTTAGTGATTTCAACAGCTTCTCAGCCCTCTGTTTTAAAACAATGTCCTGCGTTTTAATTAGATGGGAATTCTTTGTGAATTGTTTTAGAAAAGTAGCAGTGGATAAAATGGGGAAAACCGCTCAATGCATTCCTTCCTCTAATATATTTTCCACCTGCAAATTGACAGTTGGTTATTACTTTAAATTAGGGGACTGCAATTTAGCAGTGTGCTACCTATAGCAATGCTTGTTTAAGAATTCATTGTCAAATCATCACTGAATGAATGAATGAATGAATGAATGAATGAATGAATGAAAACTTGTATAGCGCGGCACATGCGAACTGAATCGCCTCTGGGCGCTTGTTGTTCCTGTCTCCTTTGATATCAAAAGAGAAAAGTCTTGACCTTTTTCCTAAATGCTAGGTGGTTCTCCTCCAACCGAATGCTGGTTGGTAAAGCGTTCCATAGTTTGGGACCTTGGATCGCGAATCTCCTTTCTCCCTTGGACTTGAAGTTGGCTTTCGGAACCTGGAGCAGGTTCTGATTCGTGGATCGCAAAACGCGATTGGGATTATGCGCTTTTATTATTTCGCATAAATAAAGGGGGGCATTCCCATGGACACATCTATGTGTAAGACAGAGAGCTTTAAAAGCGATTCTGTCTTTGACTGGCAGCCAATGAAGTGCTCTCAGTGAAGGTGAGATGGATTCCCAGGGTTTTTTCCCAGTCACCAGTCCTGGCGGCCGTATTCTGAACGACTTGCAGACGAGCGATTTGGTACTTGGGGAGGCCGAGGTAAAGGGCATTTGCATAATCCAGTCTGGAGTTAACAATTGCTCCCACCACGACCGCTAAATCTTCTTTAGGGATGAACGGAGTGAGTCTGCGTAGTAGGCGCAGCAGATGGTGAGATCCGCTGACTACTGACCCTATTTGTGCGTCCATTGTCATAAAGGAGTCAAAAATGACCCCTAGGCTTTTGACTTTGGCGCTAGGGGTGATGAGCTTGCCCAGAATGGGCGGGGGGGTCCATGCTGTTGAAAGTTGATTCATACGCTTGGCGTGAAACAGGAGAAGTTCTGTTTTCGCTCCATTGAGTTTAAGATAACTCTTTGTCATCCAGTCCTCTATCAAAGAGAGACATGTCTCTAGATTGAGGTGGTGATCCTGTCTGTTGCAGATGCGGAAATCACTCTCTCCGTTGATACTGCAAGCTGCCATTCTCACACATATTGGCCAGACAAGGTCCACTGTTGTCACCCTCAGGAACCTCCTCCCTGGAGAAATCCCCCGCAGCCTTCACTTGGGTAAATGTAAACAGGAAGTGGCTGCAAGAAGCTGCTGGAGTAAGGTGACCAGATTTTTTTTAATGAAATTCGGGGACACATTTTTCTTTTACTAGCAATGGTGGCAATCAGCGACTTAAAGTGGGACTGCGATATTGCGCCCGGAATATCAGACACCAAGTGATACCTTTGACGCTTTTTGAGGTCCAATGAAACTAATACAGGGATCAGTGCTATAAATATGCACCATCACTGTACTAATGACACTGGCTGGTTAACAGCAGGGGCTATCAAAATGTTAAATGTGTGCCTAACCAGTGTTTTCTCACTGCGTGGGAGGTGCTTTTACCAGGGGAAGGCATAGATTCCTGTCCCTGCTTTGCAGGAACAAGGGATCAGTGTCTTTCATACTGAAAGAACGATGATCTGCCTTATTTACATTGGCAGGCCGCTGTTCTGCCTGTGTACAAAACAATCAGTGGGTACCGGCGTACAACGAGTGCTAGAAATGCAGGATCACACACACACGATCCTGCGTGGCGCTAGCTCTGTAGCAGTAAATCGGCTATGGGGCGGTCAGCAACTGGTTAAGATCATCGGCATTATGATAACACACAGGCAGCAGGCACTATATTGTGACTCTGGAACAGTGTGTCACATGACATGGCTGCTGGGTGTCATGTGACACACTGACAGAGCACTGCCAGCCGGAGCCATGATAGAGTGCCTGCTGCCTGTGAGTTATGAGTCCAGAGAGACAGGCACAGTGCAATGTAGTCTATTCACAATCAGACACTCCCAAAGCACACCTGTGTTGAAGCCTTGAAGGCACTGGCAGCCCCACGATCAGATCCAGTTCCCTTCTGTTTCTGTGCTGGACACTGTCGGCTGAGATGTCTGTCGCCACCACCGCCCGCCTGAGCCGCCTGACAGCCTCTCAAGTCTCACTCTCCAGCCCCCACTACTACTGGGTGGGGAGTGGAGGAAGATCTCTGCCAGGGAAGGCAAGGAGATAAGCCGGCAAGCGGCTAGCCAGGACATAAGCCAAGGCCGAAGATCATGCGAGCGGGAGCAGAATGGGCAAAACTGAAGAAATAGTTCCTCCACTTGGACCAGAACAGGATTATCAGAGAGGTCACAGATAATTGATAAAAATACACCCCCCTCCACAAGCTAGTAGGAGCATCAGAGCAGTGGGGTGTAATTCATTTTTTTTATTTTTTATTCTGCACTGTCTTTCAAATTGCCTGGGCCCCTGTTCAAATCCAATCCGGGGACAAAACCGAAAACAGATTTGGTCCGGGGCCTATCCCCGAAACCTGGAATGTTGGTCGCCCTATGCTAGGGATCAAGTCATTTTGAATCCGCAGTTTGTTGAAGTTAAATTAATTTGGGTAGAAATTAGTTCAGAGAACACCCAAGTTCCCTTCTACCCATAATGGTGTTTGTGCCTGGTGATTGGTATGTCTTATGAGGTCACTTGCTCCCGGAGTGCGCTGATGGACTGTTTATGAACCAATGACGTCATTGGTCTTTGGGATGATGGTGGCTAGAAGGTTGTAATGGTTCACAATGAAGACCTGTGGTTTTGTGTAACTAAAACGCAGGCTTGATCCACCCACTGTCTTGTATACAGTTTTGGGCTATTTCTAGGCATTTTGCCAAGGTACCCCTAAAGAAACATGAAGGCGTCCCAGACTGCCTGAGCATCCTGGTTCAAAAAGGCTGGCCTACAGTCCTAATACCTACCTATGAGGCAGTGAGGTAAAATCTGCATTTTCTAGGTGCTGCTAACTGGGGTGTGAGGTAGTGCTCCTCCCCTGTTTGGGATTGCAATTCCTCCCATTAACCCCTATGTCAATACTTTGCCCTGTAAGTTGGTTCTACCTTCATCCTCTTTCTGCGTCGATCGGCTGTCTTCATGCTCCTGTATAGGTATTGATTTATTTGAATATTTACTACATATTAGTTATTGCTAAATAAATATAGATATGACTTCCAATTTTCTTTGTTGTAGATCAGGGGTGTCAAACTCAATTTCATTGTGGGCCGCATCAGCATTATGATTGCCCTCAAAAGGGGTGGTTGTATCTGTAAGATTGGATGTCCAGCGCATTCCCTCCCCTTACATTAGATGTCAGGAGCCATCCCACCATCGGGAAGTTGGGCCCCTCACTCTCCTTTATATCACAGTGCACCCCCCTTTCCTTATGCTGCTGCTGGGAAGAATCTGGATGCATTGCTTGAAAAGTAGGGGTCTGGAGAAGGACCAGAGGAGGGCTGGAGCTCTCCTGCAGCTGCAGGAGAGGTGCGAGGGCCACATGAAATGGCCTGGAGGGCCAGATTCGGCCCGTGGGCCTTGTGTTTGACACCTGTGTTCTAGATGATAAAAATGAAACTCAGTCGCTTTCTTGTTTAGCCAACACTAAGAAACCAGGCAAAGCTTGCTAAATATATTTAAAATACTCTGAAACTGTTATATAACCCAGTTACCTTCGTCATATTAACAAATGTAGCAGAGGTAAGAAAACATTCAGTGGAGAACCTGGACAAGTCTAAATCTTGTCGTTTTCTCCAGCCCCAGCCTTCGTAAAATGCACTTTGAAAACTTGCCAACCGTGACCTCTCTGTCCTCTTGTCAGATCAATTTATATGCTAGCCTGATCCGGAATCCCCATGCCAGCTACTCACACACTATATTTAAATCTGTCTCCCCACCTACACATTGATCAATTATGTATTGTGTCTGTTTTCCTGAGTCACAGTGATGGGTAAAACCTTTAGTCATTGAGGGCAAATGTGTCATGTTACTTAAATATTCTCTGCCACAAGAGTAGATGTTAATGTTACAGAAGTATCACTTTATATCCCTATCTAATGCCTCTTAACCCCCCCCCCTTTATTTTCTAGTTAAAAAATATGAATTACAAGGATTCTCCATTGCAGTTGGGCTGGCCCAGCCCTTCAAGGGCTAAATGCATATTTACATCTAAGATACTGGGAAAAAAAGTACTTTTTGTTACCTGATCCCTCTGATGTCTTCAGCACAATGCAGGGTCTGCAGTCTACAATCCAGAATGTAGAGGAGTAGAAGCGACTTGCAGATGATGGGGATTACCGTAGTTAAGTAAAATAGCTTTTTGCAGTATCCTACAAATAAACCAGAAAAAAAAGTATCCCTGCTAAAAAAGCATCAGTGCTTACCACTTCCACCAACACTGCCAAATTTATTGTCTTCAAGTAGTCCGGGCATGTGACCCCTGATGACGTCAGATGTTGCTGATGAAACGCGTTGGGGAGACTTCCGGGACACATTCAGTTGCGGTCTTTGGAGCACAAACCTGTGTTCCCATTTCCATGGTCATACATGCCTGGGTATTTTTATATTGATGTAGTTTTTTTTTATTTGCACTAACATACGATTTTTCAGGACAAGCTTTTGGGGTATGTCCACTTCAAGGTACTGCTGGGACCTTAAAGAAGGGGACATACCCCAAAAAGCTTGTCCTGAAAAATTGTATGTTAGTGCAATTAACAAAAGTATCACGGGCATACCCCTACAGTTCACCTACACTTACAACACCAACTATCCGAATTCTTTCAACTCAACGAGGGCTCAGTATCTGAGGTCTCTACCCTGTGGGAAGCTCACAAGGCCTTTTTCAGGGGTGAATGCATTGCTGCTCGATCTCGCCTTAAGAGAGATCGTGCTCTTCAACGCACGACTCTATTAGCCGATTTAACTAAAGCTGAGAGGAATCTTCTTAGTTTTCCCACGGTGGACCGCCTCCGCATTGTGACCTCCCTGAGAAACCGTATCAAATCCCTAGATTTGAACAAAATTGATAAATCTATGCTCTGGTCGAAGCAAAAGTTTTATGAATTTGCCAACAAACCTCACAGAATGTTGGTCAATAGGTTAAAACCTCGCCCCCATGCCTCTCTACCTGATTTCATTTCCCGGCCAGACGGGATCCCCACTTATTGCCCCCGGGGTATGACTAAAATATTTGGACAATTCTACCAAGACCTATACAACTGTCTATCTAAGGACTCTGAGTCCCAGTTCTCTCAGGAGAAATTTGACGCTTTTGTTGACACTCTTAACCTACCCAAATTATCCCCAGGTGACCATTCTGGACTTAATGCACAGATCACTGCTGAGGAGATTTCCAGGGTCATTAAAGAACTTCCATCTCATAAATCCCCAGGCCCTGATGGACTCCCTTACTCCTATTATAAGAAATTTCTCCCAGAATTACTGCCCCATATGGTAACTTTATTTGCATCCCTGTTAAAAGGGACTGTACCCTGCACTCAATTCTTACATGCATATATAACGGTCATCCCAAAACCGGACAAGGACCCATCAATTCCTGACAACTACCGCCCTATAGCTCTCTTAAACTCCGACTATAAAATATTCACAAAAATATTGGCAAACAGACTCTCCCTTCTTCTTCCATCTTTGATACATAGGGATCAGGTGGGTTTTGTGCCTACTAGACATGCAGGGGATAACACAAGACGGACCATTGACCTTATTGATCTTCTGACCAAGACCGGGAGACCTGCTATCGTGTTGAGCTTAGATGCGCAAAAAGCTTTTGACCGTCTAAACTGGTCTTTTATGTTTGCCACCTTGACAAAATATGGTTTTTCAGGTCCATTCATGCAGGCCTTAAGGGCGCTGTACTCCGTACCCACTTCTCAGGTCCGATTGGCTTCCTGCGTCTCACCGCCATTCCCCTTGAGTAATGGTACCAGACAGGGTTGTCCCCTGTCTCCTCTTTTATTTATTTTAAGTCTGGAGCCCTTGGCTGCGGCTATTAGATCCCATCCAGATATAGGGGGGGTGGCGCTGAGGCGGGAGGAGTACAAACTCTCGCTCTTTGCGGATGACATATTGCTAACAATCACTCGCCCACATATCTCCCTTCCTTCCCTCCACATTACTCTAGACTTATTTAGTAGCCTCTCCGGTTTTAAGATTAACACAACCAAAACAGAGGCCCTCCCTATAAATATCCCGGCGAGTGCACTCGCCTCTCTACAAAGTAACTTCAATTATCGCTGGTGCACCCATTCCCTGAAATATTTAGGGGTACGTCTCTCCAACCTCTATTCTACACTGTACCAGGTTAATTTCCCTCCTTTATTTATTGAAATAGGTAGATTACTGAAATTATGGACGAAACTTCCGTTGTCTCTCATCGGCAGGATAAATGTCCTCAAAATGTCTATACTCCCTAAACTATTGTACTTTTTTGAAACTCTTCCCGTACAGATTCCCATGACCCAGCTGAAAGCATTACATAGGAACTTTCTAAACTTTATCTGGAATAACGCCTCCCATAGAATAGCCAGCTCAGTCCTCATGGCCCCCCGCTCACAGGGTGGCTTAGGAGCGCCCGATATAGTTAAATACTATTATGCTACTCACTTAAAAGCTATAACCTCATGGACGTCTAGATTTGCCCCAAACAGATGGTCTGAAATAGAGATGGGAATTACAGTCCCTGCTCATCCATGCTCATTGCTGTGGCCCTCACCCGACAAATCCTTTGTTCATATACGAAAGATCTGTCTGAATCCGATGCTATTTACTCTCCTAATTTGGAGGCGCTGTTCTAGTAAATTCTCTTTATCGTCTCCTTGCCCACCCCTAATAAATATCCTCTTTAACCCAGAAATTCCTGACAGTCTATCCTACGACTCGATGTTACCCTGGACCCATGCAAACATATTTCAACTTCGTCACCTAGTGCACCCAATAACGCGTACATTATTATCTTTCACAGACCTACAGTCAAAACATAATATCCCGAAAACCCTTTTTTATTCCTTCCTACAGATTAGACATTTTTTCACTTCCAGGTCTCCCCAACTGACCCTTAGCGTCCCTACCGATTTTGAACTACTTTGTTCTAGAGGCCCTCACGAACTTCACCAGATTTCCACTATATACAAAATTCTACATTCAGCTTCTCCCCTCTCTGAAAATACTCACTCATACATGAGGAAATGGTCCCACATATTGTGCAAGCCCATCTCATTGGCAGAGTGGAGACGAATCTGGGACGCTTCCTCTAGGGCCTCTAGATGTGTAGCCCAGAAAGAAACTACATACAAAATACTTATGTTCTGGTACAGAACCCCTGAATTTTTAGCAGCACATAAGTTGTCCCCGTACAGCCAATGCTGGAGATGTGGCTCCTCTGTTGGTACACACCTCCACATCTTTTGGGACTGTCCGGTAATTTCTCCCTTTTGGTCACAAGTCCATAATCTCCTGGTGAGGGTTCTAGAAATAGACGTGCCCTTTCAGCCTTTACATATGTTACTGGGCTTACCACTCCCGAAAATTTCTAAACATCTTGGCAAACTAATGACGTTTCTTTTACTGGCAGCCAAACGTGTCATACCTCAACGTTGGAGAGCTACCTCCCCTCCCACCTTTGCACAATTTTTGTCAACAGTTGCGGACATTAGAAGGATGGAACGTCTTACAGCGGCTATAGATGACTCTTTACCCAAATTCGAAGCTATATGGGAGAGATGGGATTCTTCTGATTTTAACGCAGAGCCTAATTCCACTCTACCATAGCTGCATGCCCATTGCACATATCCCCTACAGTTCTGTATAAGATGATGTCCCCCTTTTTTATTTTTATTTTATTTCTTTCCTCTCCCCTTCTTTCTCTATATAGGTCAGAGATTGATGATATATGTTTCTGCTCAGCAGAGCCATGATAAGTTATTCATGTTGAACCCACCACTTATTTTCTATTTTCTCAGTTTAACTAACTTGTATACAACCAGACTTGTCTATGTCCTGTTATAAACGTGACTGTATATTCCTCGCATTTTTTCATCGTTCAAATGTCTGGATTTTGTGATTACTTTGTCTGATTTGAAAATCTATAAATAAACAATTAAAAAAAAAAAAAAGTATCACGGGCAGTACTCAATTGTCTCTATCCCAAGTGCACTAATATGGCTACAATCAACTCAATTATATATAGTGTTTGTGTGTGTGTATATATATATATATTGTGAGAGATTAGCTCGTGGGGATCGCTTTTCTGAAACACAGTCTGTAAACAGGCACTTTCTTTTTAAGTCTGGCAGCTGCCAGGTTTATTTCATAAAAGGTTTGCAGGTTAAAATAAACAAAACAGTAAACTTAAATCCTTGCCGTCCGGCGCTAACTAAACATCAGGGTCTCCTATCTATACAGTGTGGGGCTGGTCCCCACCACCCACAAAATAAACAACAACGCAAACCTTTTTCTTGCAATGTCTTTAGAGCTCCTCACACTCAGGTTCCCTCCTCAGTGTCCCAAAACCAGAGAGCTCCCTTCTGATCTCTTCCTGGTTGTTTTTAAGGTCCACCTGACATTGAACTCCAGTGGACCCAAATATCCGGACCGGAACACCAGAGGCCGTAAAACCCGGCCTGGATTCCGGTTCAGCTTCTCAAAATAGAACGTATGCGTGGTGAAATATACCTATGGTCAAGTATCTCACCTCGCATACCGTCACATATCCTCCCCCTCTGCTCAAGCCCCTGCGGCTGAGCACTTGCCCCAACCATACAGTGCACCCGGGAGAGAGCATCTGCATTATTTTGGAGTTTTCCTGGCCTATGCTCCACCGTAAATTTAAAAGGCTGTAAAGCCAGGAACCACCTTGTCACCCGAGCATTTTTCTCCCTGTTATCACACATCCACTTCAAGGGAGCATGGTCTGTGACCAGCTTAAATGACCTCCCCAGTAGGTAATACCTCAGGGAGTCTAAAGCCCACTTAATGGCGAGACACTCCTTTTCTACGATGGCATAATTTTTCTCGTGCTTGTTCAGCTTCCGGCTCAGGTATACCACTGGGTGCTCCTCACCATCCCTGTTCTGTGAGAGTACTCTGGAATTCTATAGGGTTTTACATTTACCCGAACCCCTGGTTCCGTCACTATGTCATGTTGGATCGTGTTGGTCAGTCCGGGTAAGGGGGAGAAAAAGTCTCTATTTTTCTGCACAAATGCCCTAACGTCATTTTGTTGTGCTACGGACAGGGAATCCGTGATGGGAACGTCAGGTATCACGGGTATCCGGTCTGTTGGAGGTGAGGACGTGGCCAGTAAAGTCTCTCGGTCCTTCCAGGGCTTTAAGAGATTTACATGGTAAATTTGGTGGGGTTTCCTTTTGCCTGGCTGGTAGACTTTGTAGTTTACCTCCCCCACCCTTTCGACAACCTCAAAGGGACCCTGCCACTTAGCTAAAAATTTACTTTCTACTGTGGGAACCAGTACCAGCACTCTGTCCCCCGGGCTGAAAGTACGGACCTTGGCACCCCGGTTAGAGACCCTCCTTTGGGCCTCCTGGGCTCGCTCCATATGTTCCCGTACTAGGGGCAGGACGGCTGCGATTCGGTCCTGCATCAAGGAGACATGTTCTATGATGCTCCTATATGGGCTGACCTCTCCTTCCCATGTTTCTTTTGCAATATCTAGCAGGCCCCTGGGATGCCTACCATACAAGAGCTCAAAGGGGGAATAGCCTGTGGAGGCCTGTGGAACCTCTCGTATGGCAAACATGAGATATGGTAGCAAATAATCCCAGTTTCTCCCATCCTTGTCGACCACCTTTTTCAACATACTCTTCAACGTTTTATTAAACCTTTCGACCAGACCATCTGTCTGGGGGTGGTAGACAGAAGTACGGAGATGGGAGATTTTATACAATCTACACAATTCCTTGGTAACCCTAGACATGAAAGGGGTGCCCTGATCGGTCAAGATCTCTTTCGGGATCCCGACTCGACTAAACACCTGGACCAATTCCTTGGCAATAGCCTTAGCGGAGGTGTTACGCAAGGGTATGGCCTCAGGATAGCGAGTCGCATAGTCCAGGATCACCAGAATATGCTGGTGACTTCGGGCAGATTTCACCACCGGCCCGACCAGGTCCATGCCAACCCTCTCAAAGGGAACCTCAATTATTGGTAGAGGGACAAGGGGGCTGCGAAAATGGGGCGACGGTGCTGACATTTGGCACTCGGGGCACGATTCGCAATACTCCTTGACCTCTGCATGCAACCCGGGCCAGAAAAATCTTTGGGTGATTCTCTCCTTGGTTTTTTCGACCCCGAGATGTCCCCCCATTACATGACCATGAGCCAGGTCTAGCACCACCCTGCGAAAGTGTTTGGGAACCAGCAGCTGTTCTACTTCTTCCTCTCCGTGTTTTATCACTCGATATAATAAATTGTTTTTAATCGCCATGTAGGGGAAGGACACCACCCAATTAGGATCCACCGATTCCCCATCCAACACCTTAACATTTTCCCTGGCACTCATGAGGGTGGGCTCTCGCAGCTGCTCGGTACAGAAATCCTCCCTCCTGACCTCCAAGTCGGGTACCACATTTTGGCTACTCTCGATGTCAGGGTCAGGCGGGATTTCCTGTTTGTTACCCTCAGGCTGGGTGCTAGCTTCCAAGTCCTCCGGTTCCCCGACCATGGCAGGGAAAGTAAGAGGATCTCCGGCTTCCTCGATCCCACCAATAGCCTGCCTTTCCCTTTTGAAAAACGGGTCTGGTGAGAGTTCCCGTGTTTCCCCAGCAGGGGGAACTCTATCTACGAGCCTCCCTTTATTCTCCCATAACTTCCAAAAATGGGGGAAGTCTCTCCCTACTAAAGCTTCATGGAGCAGTGAGGGTACCACCCCCACTGAATGTGTTACCCTGCCCCAGGGGGTATCAACCTCAACCACTGCTGTCTGGTAGTCCCGAGTGTCCCCATGGATGCAAATTACCCCAATACTACTGGGGTGTAGTTTTTCGGGGTCTACACAAGCACTCCTAACTAGGGTCACCACGCTACCAGAGTCTAGTAGTGCTGTGAGAAGCTTGCCCTCCACTAAAATAACGCACATCTGTTTTTCAAGGTGACTCTGATCTAGCGCAACACATGCGACCTGTGCAAACAGAGAGATGTGTCTTTTCCTATCAGCATAATCACATTGCATAGGTTCATCATTTAGAGGGCAGTTTGCAGCAATATGGCCCAATGCATGGCAACGAAAACACCGTATTTGCCCCACCCCCAGTCCTCTTAACGGTCCCAAAGACCTTCCTGGCTTCTGTGGCCAGTCTCCAGGTCTAGGACCCACAGTCTCATCTGCTGTAACAGTCTTATCCACTTTCCCCAAGCTCTTGAACCCCGGAACAGTCTTACCTGAACCGCTGGGAGATCTTGCACCTCTAGACACACCGAAGTGGGGCGTAGGTGGGTTTACCAAGTCGTCGGTAGCACTGTACTTTTCCACTAGGTCCACCATTTGGGCTGCAGTGTTGGGGTCCCCCTGTCCGACCCACCTCCTCAGGGCAGCCGGAAGCGCACGTAGGTACCGGTCCATTACCACCCGCTCCACAATCTGCGGGCTGGTCAGGGTCTCTGGCTGCAACCACTTCCTGGTGAGGTGGACCAGGTCAAACATTTGTGATCGGGGTGGCTTGTTGCTGGAGTAGGACCACTGATGCACGCGCTGGGCCCGAACTGCCATGGTGACACCCAAGCGTGCGAGTATCTCTGATTTGAGAGTCTCATAGTCCTGTGCCTTATCTGTTTCTAGGTCAAAATAGGCCTTTTGGGGTTCTCCAGTTAGGAATGGGGCCAATAGTCCCGCCCACTGCTCTTTTGGCCATCCTTCGCGGACAGCGACTCTCTCGAAAGTCGCCATGTATGCCTCAACATCATCCGCTGGTGTCATCTTTTGCAGGTGGTAGGAGGCCCGTAGTATCTTTGGTTCTGCTGCCACAGGAGGTGCGGACCCCTTTTTCAGTTCCATCAGAGCTTCGGCAAACTGTCGGTTCATCTCCTGTTGCGCTGCAGCAGCTTCTGCGGGTTGATTTCCCGCTGGGCTGCATTGGCCTGTAGCAGGGCTCTTAACATTTCCTCCATCTTCAGAAAAGTTGCCCGCTGAATCCACCACGTGTGGGAGATTAGCTCGTGGGGATCGCTTTTCTGAAAACACAGTCTGTAAACAGGCACTTTCTTTTTAAGTCTGGCAGCTGCCAGGTTTATTTCATAAAAGGTTTGCAGGTTAAAATAAACAAAACAGTAAACTTAAATCCTTGCCGTCCGGCGCTAACTAAACATCAGGGTCTCCTATCTATACAGTGTGGGGCTGGTCCCCACCACCCACAAAATAAACAACAACGCAAACCTTTTTCTTGCAATGTCTTTAGAGCTCCTCACACTCAGGTTCCCTCCTCAGTGTCCCAAAACCAGAGAGCTCCCTTCTGATCTCTTCCTGGTTGTTTTTAAGGTCCACCTGACATTGAACTCCAGTGGACCCAAATATCCGGACCGGAACACCAGAGGCCGTAAAACCCGGCCTGGATTCCGGTTCAGCTTCTCAAAATAGAACGTATGCGTGGTGAAATATACCTATGGTCAAGTATCTCACCTCGCATACCGTCACAATATATATATATATATATATATATATATATATATATATATATATGTGTGTGTGTGTGTGTGTATGTATACACAGTTGTGCTCATAAGTTTACATACCCTAGCAGAATTTATTGAGACTTGGGCATTTTTCAGAGAATATGAATGATAACACAAAATGTTTTCTTTCATTCATGTTTAATGTATTGCTAAAGCCATTTATTATCAATCAACGTTTCTGTTTATTCGTTTTAAATCATAATGACAACAGAAACTACCCAAATGATCCTGATAACAAGTTTACACAGTTCTTAATATGGTGTATACATCAATGACAGCTTATATTTTGTATTTTGTGGTATTTGTGGATGAGGCTCTTTATCCTCTCAGATGGTAAAGCTGCCCATTCCTCGGCAAAAAAACTCCAGTTTCTGTAAATTATCCTGTAAACTGCACATTTGAAATCTCCCCAGAGTACATGGCTCAATGATATTGAGGTCAGGAGACTGAGATGGTCACTCCAAGTACGTCCCATGCACAGCTTCCTGGCTGATAGATCCAAATGTTTCTCCAGTATTTTTTGATAACATACATCATTCATCTTGCCAACAATTTTGACTCAAATTTCCTGTGCCTTTGTAGCTCACACATCTCCAAAACATCAGAAGTCCACCTCCATACCTTTCATCATAGGCCTTGTTGACTCCTCTCCAAATGTAGTGTTTATTGTTGTGGATAAAAAGCTAAATTTTGGTCTCATCACTCCAAATGACTTTGTTCCAGAAGGTTTGTGCTGTTTGGTGTATTGTAAGCGGGATACTTTGTGGCATTTGCATAGTAATGTCTTTGTTCTGGTGACTTGACCGTGCAGCCAATTTTTCTTCAAACTCATGGACATCTCCGGTATAAGATACACTCCTGTTCGTCTGCACTCCAAGTCTTCACCGAGTATCTGAAGTCTATATCGTACTCAGAGAAACAAAGGAGAGACGGACCTCCAATGGTGTAGTATGGTAAACCAACACACAATTTATTCAAAATAAAATCTCCTTACATAAAATCAACAGGTAAACAGCCTAAAACATAAACGGCCAGGGCCGAGTTCTCACGTCACTCCCGGTGTCCGCTATTCCCTACGCGTATGCGTAGACTTCCGCCGACACTTCAAAAATGACGGTACGATGATTTCCGCCGGCACCGTGAAAATGGCGGATTTGACACTTCCGCCGGGGTCATATATAAAGGAATACGTTACTCCCGATCAGGTTCCCCAGATGAAGGCATTTGCCGTAACGCGTAAGGAATAGCGGACACCGGGAGTGACGTGAGAACTCGGCCCTGGCCGTTTATGTTTTAGGTTGTGAGACTACTCTCCACGGATTGGCACTTGCACTTTATATGGTGACTTGGATGAATCACAGATCTATTTTGATGTGCACTACAGCTCACTGAATGCATGTGTGGGCTCACTGATGCACTCATATGTTTATCTATACATATATGTGGATTTTTGCTGATATTTATATTTATATTTATAATTATAGTTTCACTGAACTTTTATTTATATATTTATACTTTATATATATTTATATATTTGTTTCTGATCACGGAGTGTTTGTTTGGGTAGCGCTGGATCACTTTCACATTTTTCTATTGTCACTTGTGTACTGTAAACATTTTAGATTTGGCTGCTTCCCTCCATATATTTATACATTTATATATTTATTTATATTTACACGGTGGGCGTTTTGATCTGATTACACTAGTTCACTGATAGCGCAGAGGCTTTCTTTATACAAGTGCAGCTGACTCTGGCTCTCAGGCACGTGCTGAGAGGTGGAACTAACTGTCAGTAAAGCAGCTGTACGGATCCCCACATTATTGTCTGGAACCCTTCCAGAGCCTGGTGCAGGTCTGCCATGTCAGGTGATAGCAGGCATTAAGCCCACTACCTGCTGATTCTGGTTTACAAGAGAGCTAATGTAAGTGCTCTCTTGTTATCCACAGGAGAAGTATGGAGGAAAAAACTTCTCTTTTAAAAACCTTCAGCACCCAACACTTTAGGTAGTATTGGATGCCTATAGAGATGTAAAAGCAACTTCAGTTAAAACAGGTCTCTATCAACTGATCCTCCCCCCCAATCCTGTACATGTTACCAGTTTTGGAAAACACATAAGGTGAGGGGGAGCGCATTTCCATTTCTCTGCATCAGTTTGCATATTGCCTCCTTAAATTGGTCCTTCGACTGTGTTTGTTTTTATTGCATTTTCAGTATCATTGCAATTCTGTAATGAAATGTTATTAGTTCCACTTTAAAATCCATTCACTAGAACAACAAGAACATGCAATTAAGAACATATTATTTAAGCACTTATTCCCCATTACAATCACATACATTACACATCCAATTACTTTGTTTCCAACAAGCTGCACGGTGTCATGTACATAGTTACCAGCCGTCAAATACGGTTTTCAGGGATGTCTCACTGAAAGGTAAATGTAGCTAAGGCACACTGGGGATCGATTATAGACAATAGATGTGACCTGCTGCACACATTAAAAGGAAACTGAGGAGTTGTCATTGAACATATCAGCTTTTTCAAACATGTGGATCATAGCTCTGTTCTGTTACCTACGACTGGCCAGTACCGGGTCCCCAAAATCACCAGAGAAATGACTCTTTAATATGGGAGTCTATGGAAGGGGTGCCTGACTTTGAAAAATCGGTGCTCTCTGGTGTTAGGTCCCCCGGACAACAAACGTTGCACACTTGTAGAGAAGGAGTGGGGCTACATGTCCAGGAGACCTACAGCTGGTCAGTGCCGGGTCCCCACAATCTGGGAGATACGGCACAAAAAGGTGACTCAAGTATAAGCCGAGGGGGCATTTTCAGCACAAAAAAAGTGCTGAAAAACTCGTCTTATACTCGAGTATATACGGTAGTACACCTGAGCTTATCTCTTTACTAACACACAGCCACAAAGGCAAAATTATTTATGTTGGGCAGTGTATTAGTGCTCGGATAAACACACTTAGACTGAATTTTAATGGTTTAAATAATATCAGGCAAAATGTTCGGCCCTCACGCATGTTCACTTCATCAAATCTGGGCCTCTTTAACCACTTGCCGACCGCGCTATAGCAAAAATACTGCTACAGCGTGGTCGAGCTACTGTGACACGACGTCCCTGGGTCGTCGTCCTTCACTTCCGCGATTGCAGCAATCCCCCAGTACCCAGCAATCCCCCAGTACCCAACAATACCCCAATACCCAACAATACCCCAATACCCAACAATACCCCAATACTCAGCAATACCCCAGTACTCAACAATACCCCAATCATTGTTCCAGGAGCTCTTCCTGTTGGGTCTGAAAGAGTGACCCTCCCCCAGGGCGAGAACTGTCCCAGTAGTAATCGGCGCACGTACCTACCAGTAGGACGTGTGGCTCCTGGGCTCCAGACAGGCAGGGTTTTCCACCCCCCCGCCCCAGCAGGCCTTCTCATCCGCCTTCTCTGGCCGCTTCTCACCCTCCAGGTAAGCCCCTGCTACTCAGGGCGATCTACACCTCCCCAGGACCTGTAGGTGGCCGTCCTTGTTAGGACAGCCACGCCGGCAGCCTAATCTCCCCCAGCGGAGATACAACCCCCCCGCGATCCGCTTCCTCCAGCTTCGGCCGCCCCCAACAACCAGCCGCTCCCCCGCTCCTTCACTCTGGTCCATACGCCCCCCATACAGCCATCACCATTCAGAGTCACCTACTTGCCTCCTCTCCACGGCAATTTTTTGCCATTCCAGGTCGTTTTTCGGGACCTCCACGCCAGGCCTCTCTCATACGCGGGGCCGCGATCCAGGAAAGTCCACGGCTTCACCTGCGGCCTAACTCCGCGCCGCAATTTCACAAACAGAATCCCCTCCAAGCCACCAGAAACCTCCCAGGAGTTCGCCCCCAGCCCCCTGCAGGACTCATCCACCCCTCAACAACCAGTCCCCCCCCATCCCAGTCCTTCCAGCTGACTATACATCAGCCTGGGTCCCTGGTCCTGCTCTCAGTCGGCGGCCATCTTGGCACACCCCAGCAGCAGTGACAGCTCTCACCCCCCTGTTTCATAATTTAATAATACTTGATCCAGGGGCTTCGCCCGATCGCCATTCAGGGATCAGGAAGGAATTTTTTCCCCTACCAAAGCAAATTGGCACAGCACGGCTAGGGGTTTTTTGCCTTCCTCTGGATCAAGCTGGGAGGATTCACTGAATCCTCCCCCCATCGTCTCCAAAAAATAACTACTTTGCCCGGTGATTGGCTACCATGGCTAATCTGCGGTACTCCGCAGAAACCATTTGGGATCTGAGGAGTTGCGCCGCAATACTGCCAGCCATCACCAAAAAGACCCTAAGAATGGAGCAACTTTTGAGGATCGATCGACGATCGACCATCAAAAATTTTAGCCGTTTACCCCAGCCCAAGCACATTTTATGTGCTTTGATCAACACAAGATCGGCAGTAAAACATAGACTTGAAATCCATGACTTCATTCTACAACACGATTTAGACTGCCTCTTTATTACAGAGAGCTGGCTTACAGCCGACTGTAACACCATTCTAGGAGAACTGGTGCCAGAAAACTACCGTATTATCACAGAAAACAGAATAGGGCAAAGAGGGGGAGGCCTGGCGGTGATCCACAAGATTCATCTTGCAATCACAAAACCAGCCCTTCAAAACCCTCTTCCATTCATGGAAACCCTTACTCTGCAACTGCAAGCAAATTCAAAGGAGACCATCCACATTCTGCTCTGCTATAGGCCACCGGGCCCAAAATCGCAGCTGCTATCATCATGGACGGATTTCTTCTCCACTTATACCCTAAACAGCAAACACCTGTTGCTGTTAGGGGATTTCAATCTCTGGGCCAACTCCTCACAAGACATCGTTGCGGATGCCTGTATTGACCACCTGGAAGATTTAGGGTTACAGCAACTAGTATGTGGGCCCACACATGCTTCAGGCCACACACTTGATCTTATTTTCAGACAATATCTGGAAATAAAAATTTTGGAAAATGAAAAGTTGCCATGGACAGACCACCATGCAATTAAATTCATTTCCACAATCCCCCCCACAACAAAAACATCAAATCCAGTGACAACACACTGGACTAGATGTCAGAAGAAGCTCCACTCGGAACTCTTCAAAACGACTTTAAGGAAAAAAATAGAAACAACTCAGCCACATCAAACGGCCGTTGAAACATTGGAAGCCATCAACTCGGCCATGCTACAATCAGCCGATTTGGTAGCGCCGAAACGAAGAACCCGCATTCGGAAAAACAACCGCAGCTGGTTTAACAACCAGCTGTCGTTACTGAAGCAAGAACGCAGAAGGGCAGAATCTGCCTGGAAAAGATGTTCTTCAGAGCTAAACCTATCCATCTACAAGGCGACAACAAGAAAATACCACAAAGGAATTTTCCAAGCCAAGAAGAATTATTTCTCGGAGGCTATCAACGGTGCCCAAAACCGCCCCCGCGAACTCTTCAAGATGGTCACCCAGACCATGAAACCAGGATGTATTGAGGCCCCCAGTTCTGACACACAAGAATTTTGCAATGAGCTATCGGATTATTTCGTTGATAAAATCGAGGCAATCCGTGAAAGCATTCAGCAAAACTATTCTCCCCTCAGCCCCCCCTGTAGCCTCTCACACAGCACCCATAGTAATTCTTCGATATCAGGTAAGTTTACCCTAGAACCCATCTCCGTTGAGTCCACTAAAAATGTCATTTGTACTCTGCGCAATGGCGCAGCGCCAAATGACATTATCCCCACAAAACTGCTGAAGGAATGCGCCGACATCCTGGCTCCTCCCATTACGCAGCTTATCAACCAGTCTTTCCTGGAGGGCATAGTGCCCTCACAGTTGAAAGAGGGTATAATCCAACCCATCCTGAAGAAACCCTCCCTGGACCCCAAGGACCCACTCCACCGCCGTCCCATAACAAGCCTCAACGTATTCTCTAAGATAATGGAGAAAGTAGTGGTACAACAGCTGCAACAGCATCTAGATACCCACAAGCTACTTGATCCATTGCAATCAGGCTTCCGTCCCGGACATGGGACGGAAACAGCATTGCTAAAAGTATGGGACGATGTTCTCAAGGCCGCAGACGAAGGAGAATCTTGTCTCCTGGTCCTGTTGGACCTAAGTGCAGCTTTTGACACTGTAGACCACAATCTGTTACTGACTCGGCTTACTGAAGTAGCCAGGGTCGCAGAAGGCGATTTATCTTGGTTCTCCTCTTTTTTGGAAAACCGATCGCAAACAGTGAAGCTAGGACCATTTACGTCTGAAAAACGCACAGTAACATGCGGAGTCCCTCAAGGATCGCCGCTGTCACCAGTGCTATTTAACATCTACCTTCGTCCTCTTTTTGAGATTATTAGCAGCCAAAAACTGCTTTATCACTCATATGCAGATGACACGCAACTGTATTTCCGCATCTGCAACAGACAGGATCACCACCTCAATCTAGAGACATGCCTCTCTTTGATAGAGGATTGGATGACAAAGAGTTATCTTAAACTCAATGGAGCGAAAACAGAACTTCTGCTGTTTCACGCCAAGCGTAGGAATCAACTTTCAACAGCGTGGACCCCCCCGCCTATTTTGGGCAAACTCATCACCCCTAGCGCCAAAGTCAAAAGCCTAGGGGTCATTTTTGACTCCTTTATGACAATGGACGCACAAATAGGATCAGTGGTCAGCGGATCTCACCATCTACTGCGCCTACTACGCAGACTCACTCCGTTCATCCCTAAAGAAGACCTAGCGGTCGTGGTGGGAGCTATTGTAAACTCCAGGCTGGATTATGCAAATGCCCTTTACCTCGGCCTCCCCAAGTACCAAATCGCTCGTCTGCAAGTCGTTCAGAATACGGCCGCCAGACTTGTGACTGGGAAAAAACCCTGGGAATCCATCTCACCTTCACTGAGATCCCTTCATTGGCTGCCAGTCAAAGACAGAATTGCTTTTAAAGCTCTCTGTCTTACCCATAGATGTGTCCACGAGAGTGCCCCCCTTTACTTATGCGAATTAATAAAAGCGCATAATCCAAATCGCGTTTTGCGATCCACGAATCAGAACCTGCTCCAGGTTCCGAAAGCCAACTTCAAGTCCAAAGGAGAGAGAAGATTTGCGATCCAAGGTCCCAGACTATGGAACGCTTTACCAACCAGCATTCGGTTGGAGGAGAACCACCTAGCATTTAGGAAAAAGGTCAAGACTTTTCTCTTTTCTCTTTTGATATCAAAGGAGACTGGAACAACAAGCGCCCAGAGGCGATTCAGTTCGCATGTGCCGCGCTATATAAGTTTTCATTCATTCATTCATTCATTCAGTACTCAACAATACCCCAATACTCGGCAATACCCCAGTACTCGGCAATACCCCAGTACTCGGCAATACCCCAATACTCGGCAATACCCCAATACCCTGCATGATACTTTGCAATACCCCAATACTCTGCAATACCGCCTATGGGGATTTTTAAGTAGCAAAGTTTGGCGCCATTCCAGTGTGCGCAATTTTGAAGTGTGACATGTTGGGTATCTATTTACTCAGCGTAACTTCATCTTTCACATTATGACAAAATGGGCTAACTTTACTGTTTTGTTTTAAGCACAAAACTGTTTTTTTTTAAAAAACACGCGTTCAATAAATTTCTGCGAAAATACCGTGCGAGATAAAAAGTTGTAACGGCCGCCATTGTATTCTCTAGGGTCTTTGCTAAAAAAGCATATATAATGTTTTGGGGTTCTATGTAATTTTCTAGCAAATAAATTATGATTTTTCCATGTAGGAGAGAAATGTCAGAATTGGTCTGGGTGCTCCAGAATGTCTGATGGCGTTCCCTGCATGTTGGGCCACTGTGTGTAGCCACGCTGTGTAAAAGTCTCACACATGGGGTATCGCCATACTCGGGAGGAATAGCAGAATGTGTTTTGGGGTGTAATTTGTGGTATGCGTATGCTGTGTGTGAGAAATAACCTGCTAATATGACAGAAACAAGTTTTTTTTTTTTTTTTTTTTACAGAATTTTCAGTCGTTTTTCTTTTATAGCGCAAAAAAATAAAAAACCCAGAGGTGATCAAATACCACCAAAAGAAAGCTCTATTTGTGTGAAAAAAGGACAAAAAATTCAAATGGGTAGAATGTTGTATGACTGAGTAATTGTCATTCAAATTGTGAGAGCACCGAAAGCTGAAAATTGGTCTGGTTAGGAAGGGGGTTTAAGTGCCCAGTGGTCAAGTGGTTAAAAAAAAGTTTGGACACCCCTGCTGTAAATCGTGTATTATTTTAATAATATTAGAAGCACACATGCCCTACAAAACAATAACTTTAGAGTTATTAGACAGATGTTTGAAGCTTAATGACTAGGAAGCTTAACAGGGAAAAATTTCTAAAACTTGGGCCATTCCATTTTTATAGGGTGGACGATGATGGTACATGAATGAGTAAAATGACCCAGTGCTAACACTGATCAGAAAAGCAGTCATAGTTGACATTTACTGTGCAAGAATCTTGGCGCATTCTTAGCTTTACCGAGAACAACAGATCTTACCTAAATGACTGACAGTTCTTCCGTAGCCCAAGGGAGCCGATGGTGCTGTACTTTTCCTGCCAAAGTCACATTATGACCATTTATTCTGGCTGGGGAGTAGACATTGATGTAAGTGATACAGTAGATAATAACTGTAGAAATACTTGGATCTTTTCCCTTGACAATATGTGATCAACGCAACACCGCTTGTATCATTAGTCAATGTTTTCACTCGCGGATGTCTAACAGGTCACCATTTGACGTACTTCCAGGTAGTTTCACAGGTGATTTAGGTAGTAATAGATACAGAACTACATCTCTTAAAGGAAAAGTTCTCTCTAAGTGAAAGAGCAGAAGCACATATTGTGTAAAATGCATTAAAGAAGTTCCAAGGCCACAGCATAAACTCATTCATTTTATAGCAACAGCATTGTAATAACAATATAAAATTAAAGTTTATTCTGCACCTTAGACCTCCTTTATACATATGCCAGCGGTATGGTGACTTTATTTACCTTCAATTGCGTAGTGTCAGTCATGTTCCTCCACCCCAAAGTCGATCACCCATGTCTTTGTGCTTTGTGCACTGGTCCATGTCGTTTGTTGGAGGGGGGATTGTGGTGTAGGGTTGTTTTCATGGGTTGGGCTTGGCCCCTTAGTTCTAGTAGTGAAGGGAAGTGTTAAGGCATCAGCATACCAAGGCATTTTGGACAATTTCATGCTCTCAACTTTGTTGGAACAGTTTGGGGATGGCCCTTTCCTGTTCCAACATGACTGCACACCAGTGCACAAAGCAAGGTCCATAACGACATGGATGAGAAAATTTGGGTTGGAGGAACTTGAGTGGCCTGCACAGAGTCCTGACCCCAACCCGACAGAACACCTTTGGGAATTAGAGCGAAGACTGCGAGACAGGCTTTCTCATCCAACATCAGTGCCTGACCTCACAAATGCACTTCTGGAAGAATGGCCAAACATTCTCATAGACACACTCCTAAACATTGTGGACAGCCTACCCAGAAGAGTTAAAGCTGTTATAGCTGCAAAGGGTGGGTCAACTTATTATTAAACCCTGCGGACTAACAATGGGATGCCATTAAAGTGCCTGTGCCGTAAAAACCGGTGTCCCAATACTTTTGACAACACAGTGTGTACATATCATTGTATACAACTGAAGACACACCTTGGTTGTCTGTAGGGGTGTCTCTCATGGAGTAGCTGCTGGAGGTTGGGTTTTAGTTTATACATTGGCCATTTTTTTATCTTCTGTGGTTTTCTTTGTTTATTTGTTTTTGTTTTTTATATAATAAAATTATCAATGTATGCATATTGTGTCAATTTGTCCTTCAAGTCCCTCTAACCTTGGATTATGTTATAGAATTTTTATACAAAGTTGTTAGTTTGGTTTCTATTCTTTCTAGTTTTCATAATTGATTCACCCCGACGGCTCCCTCTTGTTAACTAGTCTATTCCCTTCTCCCTCTGGTGGGTGTTTATTTTTTTTTCTCTTTATGGTACTTGGAGTTTTAACTAGATAATACTAAAATATATTAAATTAGACCTTGAGGATACATTTTATATTTCTTGCTGATATTGTAATAATATAAACAGCAGTTAGTTTTGACAATACACTATAAGATTAGCTAAAAAAATCTCTCATGTTGTGAGATTTTCCTGTCTGCTGGCCATATACTTCCACAACGTCCTGGATTCCCTGCATGCTTCACAGCTTCTCCTCTGCTGTTTACTTTTGATTTTTTTAAGGACTATATATCCCATGGTACCCTGCTGCCTGTAAGCAGTGATTCCTGTACTGACTTCGCCTCCTGAAACTCCTCCTCTCAACACCTCTGTAGTTTAGAAGGCAGGTTCTGAAAAATGTGTGACACAGCAGTGCCTACTCACAGGGTATAGTGAATACCTGTCACAGCGTTCAAGGAACTAAATGTGTGGAGATCTAAACACAGCAAGTTTACAAACATTAAGATTGTTCAAAATAAAGGAGAAATAGGGCCAAAGCTTTTTTGGCCCTACTTCTTCTATGGATCACAGGAGTGCAGTTAATTTTGCACTCCTGTGACCCAGTTTCAGCCTACATGTGGCTAAAGCTCGCTGTCGGCTGCTGTCACTCAGCCGGTCCAGGCTAAGGAAAGATCCAGTCTTCACAGTTGGGGTCCGCCCAAATGCCTGGACCGAAAGCAGACTCAGCCTTTTAGCTGCTCTACTGGGAGACTGAGCCAGCTGCTCCCTACCCAGTTCAGGGCTCCAGTTAGCACCGAAGGGGCAGAGCAGAAAGCTGCTGATTGCCAGTCACAGCTCTCTGCTCAGAGTAGAGGGGAGAATTGAGTGATCAGCTGTGTTTTGATCTCTCAGTTCTCAGTGCAGAGGCGCAACGTCAGATCAATGATTACAGTCTAAACAGCTTAGTCTGTTTAGACCTAGGTGAGTATAAGCTTTTTTTTTTTTATATACCCAATACTTCTCTTTTCTTAGGAGTAGGCTAGACATGGTGGAGATTTGTTGTACAGAGGGGTGGGTGTGTTTGTGAAAGGGGCTGAAATATGATTTAAAAAACTCCATACCTTGAATCTGATACTTGCCTTCATTAAATCCAGTCCCTTTATTTACAAAGTCTTCTTCCTTTGTTGTGAAAAGATAGGGCTGGCACTTCTTTGTAAACACTATCAGTATTTACATTTGAAACTGTTGTGATTGGCCATCACAGCAATCATATGGCACAAAGCCACTCTGATTGGCTCTATACATTTTGCCTGTGGTCTGTGCTGCCTGACCACATGATCCCAGGCACTTTGTGTGTGCCAGGCATGTGCACAACGTAGTAAACAAAGTCATCTTGAAATGATGCATGTGTTGCATGCTGTGCAAATATTGTTTATATATGTGTGTGTTGATGGGACATTTCTTTCACTGTGACCAGTGTATGAAACTAGAAAATTGTCCAATTTATCATGTACCATACCCATACACAACTTTGGGACGTTAGGCTTACGGTGCTACCATGTTAAAGCTCATTTATCAGAAATAGTCAGCATGCCAAGGGTCTGTCACCTTGCTATCACCTTGAGAATTCAGTCTCGTGGTCTAGAAATGTCGGTGGATGTTTTGTGCCTTTCTATCTTTTTCTTGTCTCATAGAAATTCAGGTCATTTCACTAAAGCAGAACAAATCCTGAATTACTTTTTTATAAGTTGCTCATTTATATTTTGAAACATATATGCTATAAACTGTATATATTACAAAATTGTATTCTAAATTCTTAAATCCTAAAATACTTGGTGAGCCTGCCATGAAGGTCCATATTCAGGCACCACTTCTTATTTCTTGCCAACATTGTCCCGGATTCACAAAGCACGTATCTCCAGATACGTAAGTACAAATATGCGCCGCTGCCGCCGGACCCACAAACTAAGATACACCTAAAAACAGACTTCATCCCACCGACTTAACTTGCCTACGCCGGCGTAGAGTGGGCGCATATTTACGCTGGATGCATGTGGCACTCCCATTGATTTTCTATTCAAATATGCAAATGAGGTAGATACGCCAATTCACGGATGTACTTGCGCCCGGCGCATGATTTACGCGGTTTGCTTAAGTTTTACGATCGGTGTAAAGTTATTCCTCATAGATGAGGCGCAACCCATGCAAAGGTATGGACCAGGGAACACAAGCCTACTTATTGTACGTTGGACGTCTGTGAATATGGGCCGACGTGGGTCTGGCTGGGCCGACGTGGGTCTGGCTGGGCGTAGGTTACGTTAACAGCGTACACAGTGACCCCGCGTTTCTTAGGCAGTTGTTCCGACGTGGTTGTGCGCATGCGCATGGGGATACGTCCACGTCTCGACGCATGCGCAGTTCGGTTTAAGTACTTGTCTGGTGCCCGGCCCATCATTTGCATGGATCACGCCGACTTCCAGCCCACTTCCACCTACGCCGGCTTACGCCTACGAGATATACGCTACGCCGGCGCAGAGTTGGAAGCATTTGCTTTGTGAATTCCATGCTTCCCTCTCTGCGCTGCGTCGGCGTAGCGTAAAAGAGATACGCTACGGCGGCATAAATGTGCGCCGATGTATGTGAATCCGGGCCATTATGTTCTTGTTCTCCAATTGTGCTCCTGCTGTACATTGTTACTTATTGTCCATTGGAGGCTGTATTGGCCATGCTGACATACATTTCGCACCTGTGTTCTGATGTTACACCCATCGCTATCGTTGAGGCGGTTAAATAATGATTTCACCAAAAAATTATGTTTGCACATCAAAAATGTTATGAAGGTAATATAAAGAATTTCAGTACCGAGTTCCTGCGGCTTGGTAAATGGGCCTTATGGTGTCCTGTGAACAATTTTGCAGGTACATTGGACTAGCCAAGAGCATTGGGTTTCATTATTGGCGCACACAGGTACACAGAAGCAGTGGTAGCTGCACTTCAGACTGTAATGGCAAAATGGGGTGTGCAAAGCACACTGCCATCTTGCCATGTGCTGTAAAGCACATTCGCCATCTTAAATCAAATGATGCCATGTTTAAGCTAAAATAAGTTCACTCACCATATATTCCATGCCCATCCATACCAATCAAGAGACATTACAACAGCTGTCCTCATGTTACCATCCTTGCAAATCATCTCCCTCACAGGGCTGACCATGGCGCTTTTATTTACACAAAACAGGAAGCCATCACCAGTAAGTCGCCTCCCCACATGGGAGGCGACATTACCAGATGTCTCCTATACACAGCACCAAAACATTCCTTCTGACAGGAAGTCAAATTGAATAGATGAATAGACTATAATACAATGAATACAATGAATAGAAATACAAACAATGTCTTATGGGTGTGTCCGGTCAGGGTGTGCATGTGCCCCCCCCTGACCCCAGAAACGCTCACAAGCCCTCAAAATATACCCTGATAGAACCTTTAATCTGCGCCATTCCATAGAATAATGCATATAAAGATTATATCCTTATTGAGGCTATTTACAGATGTACCCTATGAATCCCAAATCCTGCTGATCAGACATGACCCAGATAAGAGCGTACATCTGTCCATAGCCACTAGTGTGTTTGCGGAATGAACGCATCCCCCTCAACGATCGTCTGTGCTAAATGCACAGAGGGGCCCCTCGCTGGTGGGCATATGCCCATGCCGCAATCATCACACTCCAACCTCAAGACGAGAGTCAACCAGCCTCAGGACTGCCACAGTCAGCTCTATTTAGAGCTGGTTGGGGAAGTGTCAAGACTGGGTGCCAATTATGACAATACATAATAAATACATCTTCAAATTTCCACCACAGTCCTCCCTTTTTGTCATATTGCTCCCACTTGTCCTTCAAATCTTGATAGTCTTCTTACACCTAGAAACTAATCAGTCCTTACAGTCCATAAAAAGGAAAACACGGCTTGACATGTAGACTCTGTTCTTCAGGAGACATGACATAAGGAGGACACAACTTGGTGAGCTGTAGTAATCGCAGATTGGGTAGTGATCCTCTGTGTCTTGTCCGTGGGTCCGGCTCCGGGGGCGTCTCATCTGGTACGTGGTCATCTGCTCCGGGGCGTCTCATCTGGTACGTGGTCATCTGCTCCGGGGCGTCTCATCTGGTACGTGGTCATCTGCTCCGGCTCTGGTCACGCGTCCAATCAGGCAACAGGAGCACTCATCACGACATAGAAAGAATAGAAATAAAAACGACATGAGTATATATATTCCCATTTCAATCAACCACGATCCGCTGAAAAGTAAAAATTAAATCCCCTCAGATTCCCAGTATCCCCTGAACCAGATATAACAATATTTACTTGTAAATTCCCAGAAACCCCCCCTTGGGCTGTCAGAACTTCCTTGTAGCTTCAACAGTTACATGAAACATTCCATCCTCAATAGGTGTGAATTGTTCAAACGTATCATAAGCTCAAGCCCCCCCACCTTGTACATGCAGGAAACCGTGCCCAGACCTAGTCCGGGTTGGTGAACAATTCCCTTCTAGCTGTCCCCGCCATTCCCAATTTCTCTCGCGCCATCAGATCCTTGCAATTGGCCGCGACATAGGACAGGGACAGCTTCACTACCACGCATGAACCTCTTGCATTGGGGGAATTACCTTATAAGCTGTAGATCTGCATAAACACCAAACTAAAGTTACACACTTGTGGACTACCCAGTCCTGATACCCAACCGACAAGAGGCGGAGCCATAAAAACAATAATCAATTTTACCCTCTAAAAACATAATAAATTCCATTGACAGGTGTCTGTTTGGAGTCTTCACTAGTTTGTCAATAATCCTCATAATTAGCATGTACCACTGTCATCGCTGGGGACTAAAGCTCAACGGAGACTCAGAACAGACCCAGCAATCGGTCCCGTTCATCTTCTTAATTAGTCATGGAATACACTTTAAATAATAACTTGGGATGCTTTCCATCGTTACTCTTGCTAAAATTTACTAAACAAACAAATACAAAATAAACAAAGATACTCCTCATTTCTTTGATGTGGTTGAGCCGCTTCTTGCAGTGGCTGGCGTGGTCTCGTCCATCAAGCTTCTTTACAAACGAACCAGTCACCTGGTTGGGGAAAAATGAAAACCAATTACCGTGTCGGGGTCCAGGAGAGACTCCTGAACCCTGTGAAGTTCATGTTACAGGGATCGTACCCACCCCATCACCCAAGAATGAGAGTGACAGTTGAGGGAGTACGACCCTGGTTTTGGTTGACCTCTAAACAAACCTTATGACAACAACCCAGACCTCGGGACTGTGGTCGCTGCTTAACCTGTGCGTGGCTCACCGTCGCCTGTAATCGCTTACCATCTCCTGTAATCGCTTACCAGCGCCTGTAATACCTGGAACCATTGACAGTTTCTTAGCAAATAAAATGGGAACCTACTTCACCAGACTGCTGCTTGCCGATTCAAATTCTATCAAAGAAAGACAATCTTGGCACAAAACTTGATTAAAATTAGAAAGATTAGTGTTATTAGTTCGGAGAACTGTCACCTTTACATTTTATCTACCACTTCCTCCCCCCTTTTCTTCCTCATTAGACTGGAGGAAGAAATGATAAAAAGAAACAATGAAATAGCCTATGATACTTTCACTTCCTTAGACCTGTAATTATCCATGTGTACAGCTGTCTACATACACCTGCTCTCTATGTACAAACACTTCCGGAAACTCTTTGGACCTGAAAAATACTTATAAGCAGAAATCATTACTCCATCCTTCATATTTATCCTGCAGAGAATGGCAAACAAAAATGACATTCCTGTACATTGTCAATGACATTCTTCACAAAACCGATTCAAACAAAAACCCTTTGTAACCCTTACTTTTCCCGTTCCTACAAAAATACAAAAGCCGCGACGCATCAGAAGATCGCCGCGGTAAGTTTGAATAAAAAAACATTCACGTTACTACATACAAACATTCAAATACAAATGTGGGGGAGATATTCATAGCTTTCAAAACAAAAATGAAAAAAACAAAAACCAGCCGGAATTCTGCCTTCACTCTTTCCGCAATACAAGAAAATACAATGGAAAAATACGAGAACAGCGCGAGAAACTTGCATAGACCAGCTATACAAAGTTCTCCTGAGGCGCGTACCACACCTCCATCCACACTCATTACAGATTTCTGAAACCACATCAGATCTACATCCAAGGTATCTTTATTCTGAGGTCTCATACCTCCATCCAGAGTACCTTCCAAAGGAGTACACCTTACTGTACCCTCTGACCACCTACGACATTCTTTAGGGGTCTCATGTCCGGAGCCCCTAATCCGGACCTCATGTGCGGTGCAGCTGTCTGACTGATGCACTGCATGGGCGGCACATCCCATGACGATTCGAATCGCTTTTTTTTAGTGAGCTCTGCGTCCAGAACACACCGCGCTTTGTTTTCGGAGCGGTTCTGACTTGCGCCTTTATCATCAAAACCGATGCCTGCATTCCGAATATTCTACACGGCCTGAGCAGGACCACTAGCGTACTACTCCTACACATTTATGCTAATATAATCGCTAATAAGATCTCCGACTATTATACACGGCCAAATCTGTATCACGATATAAAGCCTCCTAAAATGTGGTCGTCAGACAATCTTCAAAGCACCATGAAATCCTCCACTTTTCAAAACAATATTATGGCTTCTTTCTACCTGCGTCTACATGATACAACAATAATGGTGACGCCCCTCTGTTTCCTCTCATACCCAAAACTGTATTTACAGTATAAAACTTCACAAAAACAACTGAAATTAAACTTTAAAACACTCTTTCAAATATTTCTGTTGTCCTTTCAGGACACAAATCTCATTGCTCATCTTTCAGAAGACTTCAAAACTCCTCCCACTGACTTCCTGCTCATATATATAAATGCTGAGAAAGGACTTCCTGTTGTATGCTCAGCTCTTTAAAACCCAAATCTGATTTATTTACATAATGACAGGAAGATGGAGAGAGAGGGAAAGTCTGTCTTCACTGCCTCGTCTCAACACATCAAAAAAACTCCATGGACCACATATATCCCCTGGAAGTATTATAAAGTAGTAAACAAAGCCAAAACTCAAATCTCCTGCATTTTTTTCTCTTAAAAACAAAACACCTTTGGTTCAGGGAAAATAAAACCATCTCCTCCCATCTGCAGAATGGGAGTTGATCCCCCCTGACCCAACCATTATTCAAAAACAATGAACAACTCCCAAACATTCAAACAACAACGCACATCGCTGTGCACAAAAATGCAGTCAGCGCCAGTAACATATTCAAAAACGAAATGTTACACAAAAAGTCTCCACTTTTACACTGCAACGTCAGCCAACAGGTTAGTCAGATCCTGTATATATTGGCCCTAGCGTCCGCAAACGCTACTCAAAAGATAGCGCTTTACACTGAGTCACAAAATGGCCGACAACAAACCAAGCAACAATGGCGCCATTTACGCTTGTAGTAAAACAATTTAACTGCGCTTCCAAATCACCTGTTTATCACAGGACATACTGTACTACACACACATGAAGGAAAACAAAAATGTTCTCCACCCGATCCCAACACAGAAAAGAGCGCGCTAATCAATTCGCACTAAACATCGAAATCTGCCCCAAAGGCTGCTAAAATCCACCAGCAAAATAGCCAGAGAAATACCACACAAAAAGGAGAGGTGACTGCACCTCCCCCCTGGGGTGACCCATAGTGCAAACAGACTACGCCCCCAAAATGGCCACTGATGACCAAAATGGCCGCCATATGCAGTTTTTTTAAAAACTTGCCTAGAACCTTTCTTCCACAAAGACAAAACATTGATCATCAAAAACAAACAATAAAAAACATTTTCTAAAGACAACCAACCTAAAAGGCACACACTTTAGGTTCCTTCAAATCTGACCTTTTTATGATGTGAACCCCTCATAATGAGCGCATTTTAGGCTGCTTCAAAGCTGACCTTTTGCCAATTAAAACAGCACATTCAAATAAAATGTTGGTTATATAAAACAACATAAAACAAAAACTCTTTTCTCAAAGCCCATGTAAACAAGCCATTAAAAAAATACATACAGTGAGCTTACATTTAAAACCTTCCGAAATAAAAACTTTTTTTTTTTTCATGCCAACAGCAGCTGCTATTGTCTGGCCACTTAAAAATGCATAATTTATCAATTTCTATTCCTCATAAAGATCATGAACATATTACACATGACTTTGCTCTAAAATTGTACACCAAAGCACATGTTTCATCAGCCAAACAATTCAATCAGCTCTACCACATTAATGCACAAAATTCAAAAAGGCTTCAGCCGCCCATATCACAGGCTGAATAACCCCACCTATACTGGGGAAACATCTACAATATACAGTTTCCATATACATCATAAAAATGTTACATCTAACTATGTTCTGAAAGTTGCAAAGTCAGTTGACACAGAAATCAAAACACTGTTCGCCCTTCCCCCGCAAGCCGCATGGCTAGAGGAGCGATGTTACACAAAAGGCTGTCTTCTATAGCAGTTTAAATCTGGTTAATCAAGTCACTTCCTTACAAACTGTTACAAACAAACAAATCGCCCTTCCCCCCCCCAAGCCGCATGGCTAGAGGGCCATGTTAGAATCTATTCTAACCTATCTGCTCCATACATCACACAAAACTGTTCAGCCACACTTCAAACAGCATTTAGACATACAAAGCAAACTTCCAGTCGATGACGAATCATACATACACACACGATCAAAATCACACCTACATATATACACACGATCAAAATCCACTCGATTTCACAAACTCACGCAATCACACACATGCATCCAATCGTTTTTCACAAATGCACGCAATCACACACATAAACAGTCATACACAACTATCATCACACACACACACACACACACTCTATCACACAACAGTCATACAATCAGGATCACACACACAATCATACATCTATCAAATTCAGACATACAATCAGGATTTCACATGTGCACACACACACACACACACAACTCTATCACACAACAGTCATACAATCAGAATCACACACACACACACACACACACAATCTTCCTCAATCAAACAAGCATTATTTCAAAAAGATGTCAAATTTTTTCTTTTAAAGCATGTTTTTCCCGATGCATCAGAATGTATCCCATCTCCCCCATCTGATGCCATAGGAAAAAACCTGAATAGTCCCTTTCAATGGTCGCCATCTGTAATGGCAAAATGGGGTGTGCAAAGCACACTGCCATCTTGCCATGTGCTGTAAAGCACATTCGCCATCTTAAATCAAATGATGCCATGTTTAAGCTAAAATAAGTTCACTCACCATATATTCCATGCCCATCCATACCAATCAAGAGACATTACAACAGCTGTCCTCATGTTACCATCCTTGCAAATCATCTCCCTCACAGGGCTGACCATGGCGCTTTTATTTACACAAAACAGGAAGCCATCACCAGTAAGTCGCCTCCCCACATGGGAGGCGACATTACCAGATGTCTCCTATACACAGCACCAAAACATTCCTTCTGACAGGAAGTCAAATTGAATAGATGAATAGACTATAATACAATGAATACAATGAATAGAAATACAAACAATGTCTTATGGGTGTGTCCGGTCAGGGTGTGCATGTGCCCCCCCCTGACCCCAGAAACGCTCACAAGCCCTCAAAATATACCCTGATAGAACCTTTAATCTGCGCCATTCCATAGAATAATGCATATAAAGATTATATCCTTATTGAGGCTATTTACAGATGTACCCTATGAATCCCAAATCCTGCTGATCAGACATGACCCAGATAAGAGCGTACATCTGTCCATAGCCACTAGTGTGTTTGCGGAATGAACGCATCCCCCTCAACGATCGTCTGTGCTAAATGCACAGAGGGGCCCCTCGCTGGTGGGCATATGCCCATGCCGCAATCATCACACTCCAACCTCAAGACGAGAGTCAACCAGCCTCAGGACTGCCACAGTCAGCTCTATTTAGAGCTGGTTGGGGAAGTGTCAAGACTGGGTGCCAATTATGACAATACATAATAAATACATCTTCAAATTTCCACCACAAGACTAAGCTGTTTAGACTGTAATCATCCAATATATACAAGACAAAGAAATCAGAGACTGGGCTACAGCAAAAAAGGATATCATTAGCATGTAACAAGAGTAATGGAGATTTAATGACAACATTAACTGTACAAACACTGTTGTATCAGGTGAAGGCATTAAAGTGAGACTGTTCCCTTGGGCTGGCAAGGTGCCCACCTTATAGGGAGATTTGCCAGCTTTACTGCTTTGCCGGGTTAAATCTGTATGAAGGTTATGTGAGCCTCTGCTGCAAGATGAACTTGTAACCTTTACTAATGAATGCTGAATGATGTTTACCTGTAGACCCACCGACCTAACACTTCTCTACTCACACCGAACAAATACTTCTCCACATACACCCACCAAACCGTTCTCTACTCACACCGACTAGACACTTCTCTACATACACCCACCAAATACTTCTCCACAAACACCGAGCAAACCGTTCTCTACTCACATCGACCAAACACTTCTCTGCATACACTCACCAAACCCTTCTTTGCATACACCCACCATACCCTTCTTTGCATACACTCACCAAACCCTTCTCTGCATACACCCACCAAACCCTTCTTTGCATACACCCACCATACCCTTCTTTGCATACACTCACCAAACCCCTCTCTGCATACACCCACCATACCCTTCTTTGCATACACTCACCAAACCCTTCTCTGCATACACCCACCATACCCTTCTTTGCATACACCCACCATACCCTTATTTGCATACACACACCAAACCCTTCTCTGCATACACCCACCAAACCCTTCTTTGCATACACTCACCAAACCCTTCTCTGCATACACCCACCATACCCTTCTTTGCATACACCCACCATACCCTTATTTGCATACACACACCAAACCCTTCTCTGCATACACTCACCAAACCCTTCTCTGCATACACCCACCATACCCTTCTCTGCATACACTCACCAAACCCTTCTCTGCATACACCCACCATACCCTTTTCTGCATACACCCACCAAACCCTTCTCTGCATACAACCACCAAACCCTTTTCTGCATACACCCACCAAACCCTTCTCTGCATACACCCACCAAACCCTTCTCTGCATACACCCACCATACCCTTCTCTGCATACACCCACCATACCCTTCTCTGCATACAACCACCAAACCCTTCTCTGCATACACCCACCGTACCCTTCTCTGCATACACCCACCAAACACTTCTCTGCATACACCCACCATACCCTTCTCTGCATACACTCACCAAACCCTTCTCTGCATACACCCACCATACCCTTTTCTGCATACACCCACCAAACCCTTCTCTGCATACAACCACCAAACCCTTCTCTGCATACACCCACCATACCCTTCTCTCCATACACCCACCATACCCTTCTCTGCATACACCCACCATACCCTTCTCTGCATACAACCACCAAACCCTTCTCTGCATACACCCACCATACCCTTCTTTGCATACACCCACCATACCCTTATTTGCATACACACACCAAACCCTTCTCTGCATACACCCACCAAACCCTTCTTTGCATACACCCACTATACCCTTATTCGCATACACTCACCAAACCCTTCTCTGCATACACCCACCATACCCTTCTTTGCATACACCCACCATACCCTTATTTGCATACACACACCAAACCCTTCTCTGCATACACTCACCAAACCCTTCTCTGCATACACCCACCATACCCTTCTCTGCATACACTCACCAAACCCTTCTCTGCATACACCCACCATACCTTTTTCTGCATACACCCACCAAACCCTTCTCTGCATACAACCACCAAACCCTTTTCTGCATACACCCACCAAACCCTTCTCTGCATATACTCACCAAACTCTTCTCTGCATACACCCACCAAATCCTTCTCTGCATACACCCACCAAACACTTCTCTGCATACAACCACCATACCCTTCTCTGCATACACCCACCAAATCCTTCTCTGTATACACCCACCACCATGTGACATGGTGAATTATCCTGCTGCAAGTAGCCATCCGAAGATGGGTACACTGTAGTCATAAAGGGATGGTCATGGTCAGCAACATTACTTGGGTAGGCCACGGTAAATAAATGATGTTTATTTAGTAGTAAGGGGCCCAAAGTGTGTCAAGAAAATATCCCCCACACCATTACAATACCACCACCAGTCTGAATCATAGCTACAGGGGAGGATGGATCCATGCTTTCTTTTTTATACCAAATTCTGACCCAACCATCTGAATGTTGCAGCTAAAATTGAGACTCACCAGACCAGGCAACATTTTTTTTAATCTTCTATTATCCAATGTTGGTGAGCCTGTCAAAATTGTAGACTCTGTTTCCTGTTCTTAGCTAATAGGAGTGGCACCCGATGTTGTCTTCTTCTGCTGTAGAGATGATGTTCTGCATACATTGGTTGCAACGAGTGGTTATTTGAGTTAGGCCCCGTACACACGTCCGAGAACCTCGTCGGGCTAAACTCATCGTTCCGCCCGACGAGGTTCCCGATGAGCGGTCGGAAAGCTTGTCGAGCCAAATTTCCTCATTGAACAACAAGGAAATAGAGAACCTGCTCTCTATTTTGGCTCGACGAGCTTCCCGAAAGTGTACACACGACCGGTTTTCTCGGCAGAATATGTCTCCCAGCGAGCTTCTCGCTGGATTCTGCCGAGAAGCTCGGTCGTGTGTACGGGGCCTCGCTGTTGTATTTCGATCATCTTGAACTAGTCTGCCCATTCTCCTCTGACATCAACAAGGCGTTTTCGTTCACACAACTGCCGTTCACTGAATACTTTTCTCTTTTTCAGGGCATTCTCGGTAAACCCTAGAGATGGTTATGTGTGAAAATGCCAATAGATCAGCAGTTTTAAAAATACTCAGACCAGCCCATCTGGCGCCAACAACCATGCCACGTTCAAAGTCACTTAAATCACCTTTCTTCCCCATTCTGATGCTCGGTTTGAACTTCAGCAAGTTGTCTTCACCACATCTAGATGCCTAAATGCAAGGAGTTGCTGCCGTATGATTGGCTGATTAGCAAATTGTGTTGCCAAGCAATTGAACAGGTGTACCTAATAAAGTAGTCTTGGGTTTTATGTAGGATGCCCACAGAACATAACCTCTGTGGGCCAGATTCTCAAAAGAGATACGACGGTGTATCGCAGGAAACACCGTCGTATCTCAGTTTTTTTCCCCCAGGTATCTATGCGTGTGATTCCTAGTATCACTTACGCATAGATACAGCGAAGATCCGACAGGTGTAAAACACTTACACCGTCGGATCGTAGATGTAATTACTTCGCTGGCCGCTAGGTGGCCTTTATGTTGATTTCTCATTTGCCTATGAAAATGAGCCTTATGCGCCGATTCCCGAACGTTTTTACGCCGCTTCGTCGTCGTTTACGTTGTTTACGTAAGAGTAAACCTACCCCTGCTATGTGAGGGGTAGGTTTACGAAGTTCCGTCGTATGCCATGTTAAGTATGGCGTCGGGTCAGTGTCGTCTTTTTCCGTCGGTTGCGTCGTTTTACTAAGTCGTTCGCGAATAGGGCATTGCGTAAGTGACGATCACGTCGGTTTCAACGACGTTCTCCGACGTGAGCTGGAGCATGCGCACTGGGCTTTTTTCCCGGCCGGCGCATGCGCAGTTCGATCGACACGGGGGCACGCTTAATTTAAATACAAGCCGCCCCCTTTGAATTACGCGGGGATACGCCGGGCCATTTACACTACGCCGCCGCAAACTACGGAGCAAGTGCTTGGAGAATACGGCACTTGCTCCAGTAAGTTGCGGCGGCGTAGTGTAAATGGCTTACGCTAGGCCGCCGCAGATTATACCAGGATCTGGCCCTGTGTGTTTTTTTAACAGTAACATCTTTCTATAAATTACAATTCTGTCTGATCACATGTGGAAAAATCCATAAAATCCGAAGCTCTGTGTCCAAGCCTTTTCCTCATTATATCGTTGTTTTTAAATAGTTTTTAAATAGGGAAAGACCAAGAACTTGCAAAGACCATAAATGATTCTGGATGCTTTACAGGGTTAGCTAATTTGAATGTTATAAAAATCTAAACAGTTGAGCAAATAGAAGCATAGACAAGGTTTTCCTGCAGCTCGGGTTCTTTAAAATGAGACGGTGAATTGTTTCCTGATCCAGCCCTCCTCCCCTCCCTGTGTCTGTGCCTGGCTTTAGCGGTGTTGTCACAGCGTCTCTACAGCTAATCCGTTTTTGTGTTCAGTCACGTTTCTGTCCACCGATGGACAGAAGGGCTAAGTACCAGCTTCGGAGCAGACATATGTTGCGGGCATCTCCGGCATATTGCTTTCTCTGGGGTTAGCTTCATTGCCACGTCATCGTGATTAGATACATTTTAACATTTGTGACCCAACCTGCTTGCAACAACATTATTTAGCCAATTATTACTACATTTTAATGATTGTGTCAAGTCATAAAAAACAACGAATGAACTTTGCAGGCGCCTTAGCTGAGCATATTGTGACCTAGATTGATGAAGGGGTGTTACAAGTCACACCACAAAATTGCCTGGGTGCAATCATCTGCATGTTTAATGCTGCAGCTGACTTACGGAGTAAGTCCACTCCACATTCCTCCTCCTCCCCGGTCTCTGCACCAAGATTCTTTATTGAGCACTTTACCTGTCTGCCGCAGAAATATTCCTGTGCACAGAGCAGTGTTTGCCAGCGCCGGTGCTACAGATGGACTGAAGAGCGGTCCAAGACATAGAGAATAATGGCCCAGTCTGCCCAGTGCACATGTGAAAAATGTGGTAATACTGCGCTGTCAAATGGACAAACACTAACAAATGCTGCAACTTTAAATGTGAGACAAAAGTCAAAAGTGGGGGATAAACCAAAAGGCCATAATTTTCTATGATTAGTCCCTTAAAGGGACACTAAGACCCCTTTCACACTGAAACAGCGTTTTAGCGTTAAAAATATCGCTATTAAAATGCTCTTCATGCATCTCAATGGACCTTTAAGCATCTTTGAAGCAGCTTTTGGGCGCTGAAAAAAATGCTCCAAAAACGCCCCTCTCCATTGAAATGAATTGAAAGCCCGAGAAAACGCCTTACCCTTTCACACTGAGGCATTGCACTGGCGGGGCCTTAAAAAAAGTCCTGCAAGCAGCATCTTTGGAGCAGATTTTGGGCGCTGAAGAAAATGCTTCAAAAACGCCCCTCTGCATTGAAATGAATTGAAAGCGCTGTAAAAACGCCTTGCCCTTTCACACTGAGGCGTTGCACTGGCAGGGCGTTAAGAAAAAGTCCTGCAAGCAGCATCTTTGGAGCAGCCTTTGGGCACTGAAAAAAACGCTCCAAAAACGCCTGTCTCCATTGAAATGAATTGAAAGCGCTGTAAAAACGCCTTGCCCTTTCACACTCAGGCACTGCAAAAACGCCCTTAAACGTTAGGGTCTTAGCGGTGCTTAACCAGCATTTTTTGGGTGCTGGCAGTGTGAAAGGGCTTTCACATTGGGATTGCAGATGAGGCTTCTTTCAGGCGCTTTACAGGCTTTTTTTTAACGCCAAAGCGCCTGAAAAACGCTTAAATAACGCCCAGTGTGAAAGGGGTCTTAATGTTCCCTTTTTTAAAAAAAAACAGATATGTCATATTTACCTCCACTCTGCAGCTCGTTTTGCACAGAGTGACCCTGTACATCCTCTTCTGGGGTCCCTCGGCGGCTCTCATGGCTCCTCCCCGCATTGGTTAACCCCCTTGGAGAAGAGCTCTCCGGAGGGGGTTACCTTCCGGGCGTCCATAGACGCAAGTGTATATATTGGCCCCGCCCCCCGGTTCCCTGCATCATTGGATTTGATTAACAGCAGCGGCAGCCAATAGCTGCGCCGCTATTAATCTATCCAATCAATGCTTGGACTTCATGGAGAAGAGGACGCCGGATATGCGGCAAGCAGGTGAACTGGCTCAGGTGAGTAAAACAGGGGGGGGGGGGGGGGCAGTGATTGGCACGTGTAAAAACTTGGTGTAAACAGGCAGGTATACACACAGCTTGAGGGGAGGCAGCGTTTGGGCTTGTCACTGAGAGCGATACAATTAGAATGCATGTGCTCCTATTGTGACGACTAGGGTTGCCACTAGGGCTGCAACTAACGATTATTTTCAGGATCTATTAGTTGGCCGATTTGTTTTCGATTAATCGGTTAATATCCTTAAAAACAAGGGTGGCCATACAACAACATCTTCCTTCAAAAAAATTATAATTTTAAGAACGTTCGTTCAACTTTCTTATTGTCAGTGGGGTCAAATTCGTCACACATGAACCTTTACAACCCCTTTAAGCCTCGTACACACAGCAGGCTGAACAAAAAAAAAGCTCAGGAGGAGAAGTACTAATTATGCGATGGTAGTACATCGATCCCCTCCACTGAACTATTGTGTTCTGAACACCCCCCCCCCCCCCTGCCAGAACACACTGGTCAAAGCTCCCGCATTGGCTGAGAAGGCTAACTGGATGCCAATCAGCAGACCTTTTTCGTCATGCCCCTTCGACTATCGGACCGGCTGCTGTACAGCGGCCAAATTTTATTGGACCGGCTGATGCCACCCAACATTTAGCCCGTGTGTATGGCTCTTTAGGTTGGCTCATGGGAGTAGGGACCTCCAATACGCTGGACCCAGGCAGTGAATTTGAGGATTTATTTTAAATGTGGATGTCAAGGATTCCGCAAGGGGGACCCCTAAAAAAAAATTGGCCCTTTAATAAAAAATAAAAATATATTTAAAAAAATTGTCCGTTTAATAAAAAATAAAATAAAAATATATAAAATAAATATATTTTTTTATTTAAAAAAAAATAAAAAAAAGGGGGGGGGTTGCCATCTTGGGCCACTTGACGTGGGTGGAAAAGTGGCAAGGAAATTTTTTGGAGCTGGTCTACCCACATGAAAATACTGCAATGTTTATGTATGTACTGAATACTTATATATAAAAGACACTCAGCTAAGCTCTACTACTGTATCAAGTACGGTATATATGAGCAGAGTATCGGTGCTCTGGCTGCAAAGTCCACTGAAAATGTTAATCAAACAAAAAGCATTTTGGCTGAGGCCGAAACGCGTTAGCATATATGGATTCTGTCATTGTTGTTGTAACATCTACAAAGGATGAAGCATTGAGTGGCTGGCTTTTTGATTACAATTTTTATGTATGTATTATTTTTATTAAAGTGTATGTTTTGCCAATACATCTTTTTAGTTTTAGACAAAGTGGGGATTGGTTAGAATCCCTGTTGGGTATTTACTAACACCCAGGGCTCTGTGAGATACTCACTTTCTATCCTGGTGACAGCGACAGAGACACAGCAATACAAAGCTTGGCAGGAGGGGTCCCTACCGAAACAATTTATTTTTTCGACTGTTTTGATGGGTTTGGGCTTTGAAGTTGTGTATCAAGCCCCCCTCCCCCATCAATACTTAACTCCTCACTCGATCCAGTGCTGTGCCCATCTGTAGCGGCTCTCTTGCTGCATTCACAGGACACAGAAAGGCAGCAGCAGGAACCATTGACAAAGGGGGTTGCTTTGGGCCCCCAACAGTGACAGGGCCCTGGGCAGCTGCCCCTGTTTGCCCTATGGTAGAGACGGCCCTGATACCAGGGTTGATGAATTGCAAAGTGGCCTTGTCATGTCAGTGAAAAACACAATGTGGGAAGCCTGTAAAAGAAGCAGATTCATTCTAATCTTTCCAGCATACAGCAATTTATTTGTGCTGTGCCCATCTGTAGCGGCTCTCTTGCTGCATTCACAGGACACAGAAAGGCAGCAGCAGGAACCATTGACAGAGGAGGGCAGAGCCTAGGCACACTGTGTGTGTGTATGAAGCGCACATGTGCCCTACCATAGGTAGAAATGTATCCACGAGAGGGGCAGGATCACCTCACAAACGAGTCTCATACCCTCACCATTCTACCTATGAGGTAAATCGAGATCAGGGCAGGTCTTACAATTCCCCATTCAATAGATATTATACACATGAAAAATTCAACGATGACCCTAGGGATGTATTTCGGAACCGTCGTCCTCACACCTCATACCGAAATAACTCTACTCCAATATATAACAGGTTCGCCCCCCTCTCACAACATTATCATGATGATTTTGAGGATGAACCCATCATTTCTGATCATCCTAATCAATACACAGGAAATGCGGTCCCCAGACAAATTAGGTATGAAACGCCCCCTACAACGGGCACACATGAAGACCCTCGCCGTTTTTTTCAATTGGCCAACATCAGACCCAAAAGGGGCCACGAAGACAGAGGGGAACTAGAGGGGGCCGGAGGGTCAGGTCCAAAAAGAAGGAAGAAATAGCTATCAATGGTGTTTTCAACCTTAGTTCAGTACAATTATCCAAAGGTGAACAGCTGATACTCAATCAGGGGCTTAAATTTGCACCACCACATACACTGAACAAGTTTGAAACATTCATAGATGCCCATAAGTTTATCCGGAAGATAAATATTAAAAGGCACTTTTTGCTTAACCCTTTGGGCAACTCGAGTCAAATTGCTTCCTCCATAAGCACTTCTATCCAGATGCCCAAACCCACAGCCGAAATCACTACGGGTAATTCCATAGTGAATGTTCCTATTCAACACACTAGATTAGCTAATGCCTCTCTCTTTAACCCACCTTGCTTCACAGCCCCCTCTATTCAAACATTTAAGGAGATGGTTCTTAAAGATATTACGGCTTTAACAATTCCCAAAAATAAGGGTAACTATACGCTCCAGAGCAATCTGAAACAAATTTGTGCACGTAATGACATCATAATTAGACCTGCCGATACAGGCGGTGGTGTGGTCATTTTAAACAAAACTGATTATTTAGAAGAGATGCACAGACTGTTGTCTGATGCCACAACATACACACAGTTAGTATGTAATCCTACGGTTAAATACAAAAAAGCATTGACGTCACTGATTAATGAGGGATACTCCTTGGGCATTCTGAATAAGAAAGAGAAATCACATTTAATACCTTCAGCACCTCGAGTGCCGGTTATATATTATTTACCCAAGGTGCATAAGAGCATAGTTAAACCTCCCGGCCGGCCGATCATTAGTGGTTTAGACTCTGTCACTGCGAGAATCGGCAAATATATTGACGAATTCTTGCAACCACTAGTTACAATCACACCCTCATATTTACCAGACACAACTCAAGTGATTAACCTCCTGACGAATATAAATTGGAAAGATGGCTTTATTATGGCAACGGCAGACGTCACCTCCCTCTACACCATTATATCACACAACCATGGTCTAGAGGCGGTGAAATTTTATTTGCAAAATGACAAATCTTTATCACTCATTCAAAAAGATTTTATCATCAATCTTTTAATATTTGCAACCAGTCACAATTATTTTTGGTTTGGTGGTTTATTTTATTTACAGAATTGCGGCGTTGCAATGGGGGCTAAATTTGCCCCCAGCCTCGCCAACCTTTTTATGGCGTATTGGGAAAGGGACGTTATAGACAAAAATCCACCCAAAGAACTGCGTTTATGGAAACGCTACATAGATGATGTTCTAATCCTATGGGAAGGGGATTTATCCTCGTTAGAAAAAATTTTCATACGACTTAACTCTAATGACAGAGGTATCTGTTTGAAATATGAAACTAGTCAATCCCAAATACATTTTCTAGATCTCAATATTCAAATAAATGAAGGGGCTCTGACCACCACTACCCACTTTAAGGTGACCGATCGGAATGCTTTCATTCCCTTGAGCAGCTGCCACCACCCTAGTTGGCTTGCAGCAGTCCCTAAAGGACAGTTCCAACGAATAAGGCGGAATTGCACCTCCTTACCTGACTATCAATTACAGGCACAAGTTTTAACCACTTCATTACCGAGCCTGTTTTTCAGATTCGGTGCTTACGAGACTAAAACAGTTTTTTTTGCTAGAAAATTATTTAAAACCCCCAAACATTATATATATTTTTTTTTCTAACACCCTAGAGAATAAAATGGCGGTCATTGCAATACTTTTTCTCACACCGTATTTGCGCAGCGGTCTTACAAGCGCACTTTTTTTGGAAAAAATTCACTTTCTTGAATTAAAAAATAAGACAACAATAAATTTGGCCCAATTTTTTTATATATTGTGAAAGATGATGTTACGCCGAGTAAAATGATACCCAACATGTCACGCATAAAAATTGCGCCCGCTCGTGGCATGGCGTCAAACTTTTACCCTTAAAAATCTCGATAGGCGACGTTTAAAAAATTCTACAGGTTGCATTTTTTGAGATGACGAGGAGGTCTAGGGCTAGAATTATTGCTCTCGCTCTAACGATCGCGGCGATACCTCACTTGTGTGGTTTGAACACCGTTTTCATATGCGGGCGCTACTCGCGTATGCGTTTGCTTCTGCGCGCGAGCTCGTCGGGACGGGGCACTTTAAAAAATTTTTTTTTTGGTTTTCGTTTTTATTTTTATTTATTTTATAATTTTTAACACTGAAAAAAAAAAAAAAAAAAAAAATTATCACTTTTATTCCTATTACAAGGAATGTAAACATCCCTTGTAATAGAAAAAAGCATGACAGGTCCTCTTATATATGAGATCTGGGGTCAAAAAGACCTCAGATCTCATATTCAGGCTTAAATGCAAAAAAAAAAAAAAAAAAAAAAAAAAAAAAAAAGGCAAAATGTAAACAAATTAAATGTCTCTTTAAGACGCTGGGCGGAAATGACGTTTTGACGTCACTTCCGCCCAGCAGAGAGAGGGGGACGGCTGAGGGACATTTTTTCCCTCAGTCACATCCCCGGACAGGCAACGAGCGGACCCGATCGCCTCCGCCGCTACCGACGGCTACGGTAAGCGGCGGAGGGCGCGGGAGAGCGGCGGGAGGGGGGGGGCACCCTCTCCCGCCGCCGGTAACGGCGATCTCGCGGCGAATCCGCCGCGATGACCGCCGTTATCGTTAACAGGACCGCCCCACGAAGAGATGGATATCTCGGTTGTGGCAGCAGCTGCTGCCGTTACCGAGATATCCATCTTCAAAAACGTGACGTCTTTGGACGTGGGGCCGGTCACAAGTGGTTAAAGCAACGATTCATAGAGAAAGGGTATTCTGAGACACTAATAGACGACACCATACGCACAGTCAGTGATATGGATCGGAATTTGATGCTCACCAAAAAACCAACTGTGAACCACACCTCTGACAACCAGGTTGGATTTTCCATGATAACTGGTTTTTCCAGTCAGCATTATCTAGTCAAAAAAATTCTCAATAAACACTGGAATATTTTGAAAAATGACAAAATACTTGGCCCTGTTATCCCTATAAAACCAGTGGTCATTTTCAGAGGTGCACCTTCCCTCCGACAGAAAATTGCCCCTAACATTATCGACCCCCCAAAAATTGTATCTTTCTTTCAGACCTTGAAATGTTTTTTTCCCATGTCGCAAATGTAAGATATGTGAACTAAATTCATTTAAAGGGCGCAGACTTGAAAAATTTCAGTCGACACAAACTGGGAAGGAGTATGAGATTGATTCTTTTATTATGTGTTCCAGTGAATACGTAATATACTTGATCCAGTGCCCATGCACTAAACAATATGTAGGCCGCACCAAGCGAGCTGCACATGTTCGTTTAGAGGAACATGTGGGCAATATTAGCCGAGGATATTCAAAACATAATCTATCTAAACATTTTGATAAATTCCACAATCGTCAAATTAAAGGGACATTATTTGTACCCATTGAAAATCTCCGCCCCCATTGGAGAGGCACCAACAGGGTGAGAGCTATCTCAAAAATCGAGACCAGATGGATTTTTGATATGCGTTCCTACACACCACACGGATTAAACGTGGACTGGGACATCAACTGTTTTATAAATAATTCCTGATTACGTTTTATTCTATAATTTTATATTTTATTATATTTTTCTATTTTCATTTTTCATATACATTTTTGTTAATAATCATGGAGTCAATTTATTTTAATTCAATTTAATTTATATTGCTTTATTTCATTATGAACGTTTTTTAACACATTTATAATGTATTTATAATGTATTATGGCATTTTTGTTGTAAATTGATTTTACACAGTGTATAAACCAGCGGTCCGTCTCTTATCCATGCTCGTGTAGTTATTTGTTGTATTTCCTCTTTTTTGCCACAAGATGGCAGTATTAACTTGTTATCTATATTCCCCTCACTCCTAAGTGGTTTGTTACTATCTCCACTTAGTCGTTCGTCCGTTTCCCTTAATCTAAATACGACGCCCTTACTCAAGATGGCGGACCGCTATTATTTAAGGGCAAGCGTGATGACGCGATGTACGCAGCCAATCCCAGACGACGTCCGTGGTGACGAAACGCGTAGGCGTGGCTTGCGGCACCGACGACATCACGCTATTCCGAGAGGAAACCCTGAACGAACACGAGCAGGAGGGGACGCGCAGCCGCCGGCTTCATTACATTATACACCGCTGACTGTTCACCTCGTAAATGTGAGTGCAAACAGTTTTTAATACAATAAATCCTTTTGTATTCTCTGGTATCACGCTATGGTCCTTTTTTCACTTTATATTTTCCATTTATGGAGAGAGTCAATCTAGAATCATCCAGACAATATACAGATGGTCAGGAGGGAGACCTTAAACCCCCGGGCTCAGAGTGACCAGCATAGTGGTCAGTATAGTCGGTAAGGAGACTACATCTTCACTTTGGGTGTCTCTACTGGTGAATCAAGCCTACCTATACTTTCCATTTTACACCTCCTTTGATGACCCGCAGAACTTCACTTCTGGGACTCTCTCTATTATTCAATCATCATTTCCCTTGTGGATATTTAAATTGAATAAGATTTTTTTTTTTTGTTATGTTTTTTACACAGTATTGGTGCATATGATCAGTGTGGGATTGTTTTTCAATATATCTCTATCTACACATCTTGGTTATATTTCTCACAGTCTGGTGTAATATTATAATGTGTGAATATCCTTGCTTATAAGCCTTTTTCATACGTCCTGGCGTTACTCAGGTTTAATACACTGTAGTTATACGTTTGTCCATCCAGTCTTCATTTTTATCCAGCGCCGTATCTTTTTCTTTTTACCATAGGAAGTAGTTTACCAAAGGATGACGTGGAAGGCATGGGGAGTGTGGCAATGCATTTTGGTGCAGCAAGAACCACCGCTCGGCTCTGGCTTGTTACCGGCGCCCGCTTTTACTTCGCTCCAGCTCACTGTTGCATACTTCAACCATCGGCTGCATCGTGCTGACCCGCCACCATTAAGGGTGCCTCCACAGCTTGACTGTCATCATCATTTACCTTCCCCAGGGCCCAACCCAGTCTGTGACCCTGCTGAGCTCTGCAGCCTCTGCATCTTGATGCCTAATATATATATGTATATATATATATATATATATATATATATATATATATATATTAGGGCTGCGGAAATTAATGATGAATTCCTTGATTAATCGTAATTTTTTTTTTGATCGATCAAAATTTTTTTAATCGATCAAAATTCTTTTGATCGGTACTCCCCTCTCCACTGGCTTCTAGGTCTTCAGGGAGTTCCATCGGAGATCCGGTGACATCACTTACAGGGTTTGCCGTGTCCCTCTGAAGGCCTTTTTTGCTGTGCCTTCATATCTGCATGCCGGCGGGACCTTACTATCTGCCACAAGCAAGGGCTGTTACACTTCCCTCTATCACTTCACTCTATCAATCTGGGAATCTACAGCCATCTACTGGGAGTTGTAATAGTTCCCTTCACGGGACATCTACATGCTGATGGACTGATGTTAACCCCCTCCTCATCTGGATTCAACAGTGGTATCCTTGTACACATTTTTATACCAGTATCATACTGGGCTACATGTTTTTATGACTGGTTTTGCTACCGTTTGGTATTACTCGCATTACTCGCACCATTTTTACAGTTTATGAAGCTACATTGATTTTATCTCCAGTGCAATATTTATTTTGTTACCTACTTGAAGACTATAAAAGTTTTAATGCTATTCCCATCGAGCGCTGCCTTTGTGTGTTTTTTGTATCCTGCTATCCATTTTTCCAGGGGTTGGTAGCTGCACTGGGAATCCACCTGCAAGGAGATCAGCTAAAAGTAGTTGATCTGGATAATTAATCGATTTAAAAAAAACGATTAATCGAACACGAAAATTTTAATCAGTAACAGCCCTAATAAATATATATACATACATACATACATACATACAGTTGTGCTCCTAAGTTTTTCAGGCACTATTTTTGCCCCAAAGCGCCTAAAAAATGCCTCCAGTGTGAAGGGGTCTTAGGGGTGTACTCAATTTTGTTGGCAGCGGTTTAGACATTAATGGCTGTGTATTGAGTTATTTTGTGGGGACAGCAAATTTACACTGTTATACAAGATGTACACTCACTACTTTACATTGTCATTTCTTCAGTGTTGTCACATAAAAAGATAGAATAAAATATTTACAAAAATGTGAGGGGTGCACTCACTTTTGTTAAATAGGGTACAGTAAGTGTATATTTTTATATATAATGGGCCAGATTCAGAAAGAATTAGATTCCCGCAGAGTATCAGAGATACTCTACGCCGTCGTACTTTACCTGGCTCTAGGAGGAGTTCAGAGAGATTTTGGCCTGTAAGGTACGGCGGCGTAGTGTATTTCTCCCGGCGGAATCAAAATACGCGAATAGGGGGCGTGAGGCATTTAAATTAAGCGCGTCCCCACCGCGATCGAACTGCGCATGCTCCCTTCAGAAATTTCCCGCTGTGCATTGCGCAAAATCACGTCGTTACGTAATTTTTTTATGAGTAGCGTCGTTTACGGACATTCCTATTCCCGGACGACTTACGCAAAAAAAATAAAAAATTGAAAGTCGACGCGGGAACGACGGCCATACTTAACATGGGCCGCGTAACGTTAGACCAGCTAAAAGCTGGTTTAACTTTCCGTAGCGAAAAAATGACGTATGCGATTGCGAACGACGCTCGTAACTTCGTGGATCTCCGTAAAAAGCTCATTTGCATACCCCGACGCTGAAAACGACGCGAACTCCACCCAGCGGCCGCAAAAAGATCGCAGCGTAGATCCGAAGGCGTACGAAGACGTAAGCCTGTCAGATCGAAGCCCAACGCCGCCGTATCATGGTTTGAGGATTCAAACTAGTGATACGGCGCGCAAAATTTGAAATTACTCCTGTCTAACACCAGTTAGACAGGCGTAATCGCTCTGTGAATCTGGGCCAATGTGTTTATACCGTATATATATATATATATATATATATATATATATATATATGTCGGAACTTGCATCAAACAGTCCACACTTAGATGGCGGCACTTCTCATACCTCTTTCTTTTTACAGAGGACTGAGCTGTCCTGACTGTTTAAGGGAAAAGACAGCGCTTTTATTAGGCAAATTAGGCAGCCACAAGGCCTAATTAAAGAGCGGTCTCTGCCTGGGGTTGACGCCACCCCCCTGAAAAATGCCAGCCAAGGAAACGCCTTGTTTGACTCATGGTAGATATGCCCCTGGCTGACCCCGTTCTATGTCCTGCTGACCACATACTGTCTGTGGCACTTGGACGAATCATGTCTCGGAGTCTGATGAGGAAGCTGCAGCTGTTAACTGTGAGACAAGAATAGTATACCACAGCTGGGGTGGGACAAATTGTGATGGGGAGGGGGTGCCCGATTTTAGTCTTGCCTAGAGCAACACAAAACCAATAAATACACCAATGGGTTAACCTAAGCCAATGATGGGAGTGTGAAAGGGTTATGCTGCTCGCCCGCCCCTTTTGCCCACCTCCTCCATTCGTATAACTCGTGCTATGAATTCTATGAATGAAAGATGCGGATGAGTTGCACAACATTCAGGAGAAGAATTCTACACTATGCAGCAGCCAGCAGGATTATGGACATCATTACAGCTATGTTATGTCTCTGGTGTGATATAGCCACCAAATAAAAGAAACTTCAGCTTTAAAGTGGAGTTCCACCCATTTTTTTTATGTTTGTCTGTGCTGCATGCCCTGTACTATCGCTTTGTCTCTGAGATCTGTACGCAGTGGCTGGAAAATAGATTTGTGACATAGAATAAAATGGATATTGTAAATACGGAAATTATAATGAAAGTCCTTTTCTTGTGTTTATATTGAAATATTATTTTTACTTTCAGTAAGTTTTTATTGCATTTTTACAAGTTCATTGTATTTACGCTGTGCTGTGACCTGAGTTAATCTGGCAAATCAACACAGGCTTACTGTAGAGACACATAGAAAACGATTGTTTTCTATGTGTTGTGTTCCATCCATCATGCTAAAATTAGCTAAACAAATGTGTTCTGTTATCTGTTCACACCACACATGTTTTGTGGTATACACTGCATCAATTGCAAAGCCAAATACAGTGCCTTGCAAAAGTATTCACCCCCCTTGGCTTTTTACCTATTTTGTTACATTACAGCCTTTAGTTCAATGTTTTTAATCTGAATTATATGTGATGGATCAGAACCCAATAGTCTAAGTTGGCGAAGTAAAATTAGAAAAATATATACATAAAACTATTTCTCAAAAATAAAAAAATTATAATTGGCATGTGTATATGTATTCATCCACTTTGTTATGAAGCCCATAAAAAGCTCTGGTGCAACCAATTACCTTCAGAAGTCACATAATTAGTGAAATGATGTCCACCTGTGTGCAATCTAAGTGTCACATGATCTGTCATTACATATACACATCTTTTTGAAAGGCCCCAGAGGCTGCAACACAAGCAAGAGGCACCACTAACCAAACACTGCCATGAAGACCAAAGAACTCTCCAAACAAGTAAGGGACAATGTTGTGACAAGTACAAGTCAGGGTTAGCTTCTAAAAAAATATCCAAATCTTTGAGGATCCCTAGTAGCACCATCAAATCTATCATAACCAAATGGAAAGAACATGGCACAACAGCAAACCTGCCAAGAGACAGCCTCACACCAAGACTCACAGACCGGGCAAGGAGGGCATTAATCAGAGAGGCAGCACAGAGACCTAAGGTAACACTAGAGGAGCTGCAGAGCTCCACAGCAGAGACTGGAGTATCTGTACATAGGACGACAATAAGCCGTACGCTCCATAGAGTTAGGCTTTATGGCAGAGTGGCCAGAAGAAAGACATTACTATTAGCAAAAAAACGAAATGGCACGTTTTGAGTTTGCGAAAACGCACGTGGGAGACTCCCAAAATGTATGGAGGAAGGTGCTCTGATCTGATGAGACTAAAATTGAACTTTTTGGCCATCAAAGAAAACACTATGTCTGGCGCAAACCCAACACATCACATCACCCAAAGAACACCATCCCCACAGTGAAGCATGGTGGTGGCAGCATCATGCTGTGGGGATGTTTTTCAGCAGTCGGGACTGGGAAACTGGTCAGAGTTGAGGGAAAGATGGATGGTGCTAAATACAGAGATATTCTTGAGCAAAACCTGTACCACTCTGTGTGTGATTTGAGGCTAGGACGGGGTTCACCTTCCAGCAGGACAATGACCCCAAACACACTGCTAAAGCAACACTTGAGTGGTTTAGGAGGAAACATGTAAATGTGTTGGAATGGCCTAGTCAAAGCCCAGACCTCAATCCAATAGAAAATCTGTGGTCAGACTTAAATATTGCTGTTCACAAGTGCAAACCATCCAACTTGAAGGAGCTGAATCAGTTTTACAAGGAGCTGTGATGGCCACAAAAGTTGGCTCTACAAAGTATTGCCTTTAGGGGGGTGAATAGTTTTGCACATTGACCTTTTCTGTTATTTTGTCCTATGTGTTGTTTGCTTCACAATAATATTAAAACAAAAAAAATTCAATCTTCAAAGTTGTGGGCATGTTCTGTAAAATAAATGATGCAAATCCTTAAACGATCCATGTTAATTCCAGGTTGTGAGGCGACAAAACACAAAAAATGGCAAGGGGTGAATTCTTTTGCAAGGCACTGTAAGTTATCTTGGTCTCATCAGACCACAGGACATGGTTCCAGTAATCCATGTCCTTAGTCTGCTTGTCTTCAGCAACTGTTTGCGGGCTTTTTTGTGCATCGTTGGAAGAGACTTCCTTCAGGACAACAGCCATGCAGACCAATTTGATGCAGTGTACAGTGTATGGTCTGAGCATTCACAGGCTGACCCCCCACCCTTTTAACCTCTGGAGCAATGCTGGCAGCACTCATATGTCTATTTCCCAAAGACAACCTCTGGATATTAGGCTGAGCACGTGCACTCAGCTTCTTTGGTCGAGCATGGTGGGGCCCGTTCTGAGTGGAACCTGTCCTATTAAACTTCTGTATGGTATTGGTCATCAGTTCCGGGGTCTTTGCAATCTTCTTATAGCCTATGTCATCTTTATGTAGAGCAACAATTATTTTTTTCAGATCCTCAGAGAGTTCTTTGCCATTAGGTGTCATGTAGAACTTCCAGTGACCATCATTTGAGAGTAAGAACGATAACACCAAATGAAACACACCTGCTCCCCATTCACACCTGGAACCTTGTAACGCTGACGGGTCACATGACATCGGGCAGGGAAAATAGCCAATTGGGCGTAATTTGGACATTTTCACTTAGGGGTGTACTCACTTTTGTTGCCAGCGGTTTAGACATTAATGGCTGCATTTTGAGCAAATTTATACAAGTTGTGTACTCACTACTTTAAATAAATACCAAAAAACTCTATCTGTCTCAAAAAATTATACAACGTATTTTTATATGCCAGACTAATTTTTAATCAAAGTATCAGTGCTGATAACTAAAAAATGGCCTGGACAGGAAAGGGAGTTTAACATGTCAGTCTCAGGCCGCGTACACACGATCAAATCTGTCTGCTGGAAACGATCTGCCAGACCGTTTCAGCAGACAGATTCGATCGTGTGTACGGGCGGACAGACAGATTTGGTCAGCCGACAGATTTTAAAGCATGCTTTAAAATCTGTCGGCTGGGAATCCATCCGTCCGACATGTCTGCTGGTTAGTACGCTAACCAGCAGACATATCTGCTCGCACATGCGTCGTATGGATTCGACGCATTCGCGTAAGTGTTTTACTTCCTTGTGCGGTGACGTGGCGGCGTCAACGTCACCGCCACGTCACCGCCACGTTAGCGCGCTGTCTGTCGGCAAGGATTTTGGTTTGATCGTGTGTACACGATCAACCAATACGTCCCAGCAGACAGATCTGTTCAAATCGGTCTGCCAGACCGATTTGAACATATGTATTTGGTCGTGTGTACGCGGCCTCAAAGTGATTTAAAGTACAAGTCCTGCTTAATTCTAACAATGTTTAAAAATGTCCCATCCTCACATCTCCTACCTATCCTGGCTAACCTGTGTAAAGAAGATCTGTATACTTACCTTTTTTAGACTGCACCATCACATAAGCCTGCAGCTCCAGATCCCTATCATATCTTTTTTTTTTTTTTACACAGGTTAGGAAGCCTCCAGTAAATAGTATATGCAGTTAGTATAAGGCCTCGTACACACGATAGGATAGCCAGATGACAATGGTCTGATGGACCGTTTTCATCTGTCAAACCGATTGTGTGTGGGCCCCATAGCTAGGTTATTTAACCTTAAGTTAAAAAAAAAGCCAACTTGCTTTAAAATTAACCTATGGATCCCTAATAGGTCAAAACTGATCGTTAGTAGGCAAGACCATCGGTTAAAAATCCACGCATGCTCAGAATAAAGTCGACGCATGTTTGGAAGCATTGAACTTCATTTTTTTCAGCACGTTGTTGTGTTTTACGTCACCACATTCTGACGCGATAATTTTTTAACTGATGGTGTGTAGGCACATCAGACCATCAGTCAGCTTCATCGGTTAACCTATGACAACAGTCCTTCAGACCGTACAAGGCTTTAGACAGGAATTATACTTAAACACCGGGATAAGGGTACCCCCCTCAGGCATGTTATTTAGGAGTTGGGCAATTTCACTATGGACATTTAAAAATACAGTTGAACCTCAGATTACGAGCATACTCCGTTCCAAGAGTATGCTCGTAATCCAACATACTCGCATATCAAAGCGAGTTTTCCCAAGAAGCCACTTGCAGGACTTTTTTTGATGCCCTGCCAGCACAGCGCCTCAGTGTGAAAGCACTCGGGCTTTCACACTAGGATTGCAGATGAGGCTTCTTTCAGACACTTTACAGGCGCTATTTTTAGAGCTAAAGCGCCTGAAAACGCTCCAGTGTGAAAGGGGGTCTTATAATAAAGATGGCTACGCTTGCGATTTGGTTTTAACCCAGGGGGGGGGGGTTTAAAAACAAAATCCTAAATTAAATAAATGTATTGATTCTATGTGCTTTAGCAGATTAAATGTCATCCAATTTGATTTTACATCTACTTTAACATAAGACTTTTTATATTACTTCCACTATGGCTCATGTGACGTCTTTCATACTTTCCTTCCATGCGATTGATTGATGCCGTTTTTAGTGCAGGCCTTATTGATTGTTTCTTTGCTCAAATGTACTGCTCAAAAACCATTACCAAGCTTTTAAGACACATGCTGGTAAAAAAAATATATATATATATATATATATATATATATATATATAAACCTATGGCCAGTAAGTTGCAATTGTTCTTCCCAAAGTGACGCTGAATATCTAGGCGTAGCTTTTGAAGATTTTGGTCTAAACAGAAGCTCCATGATTTCTAAGGTCAGTCTATAAAGAAGGGCTAAAAGTATGTAAAGCAAAAATAAAACATACAAATTTAATGCTGCTTAGTATCCACCCTCCTGATTACATGTTTTTTTAGATTTGCAGCTAGTATAAGTACTGTACCTGAATTTGATCTGGTATCTGCCTTTGTAAGTATAGAGGGCCTCATTGTTTCCCCCAACATGTTTCACACCAGGGAGGCGTATGTTAAAGAATATGTAAACCCAACATTTCATATTCCTGATATCCTGGTATGCAAAAGTTTCTGGTTCTCTTTGTATTGCATTCTTTGTGGCAAATCCCTGGTGATCATGCCAGTCTCCCTGATTTTCTATCAACAATTGACCATACTAAGCACCGCCTGGATAGTTTCCTGGCTCTGCTTAGAACTCCATCTGCTCTCCTTGAATGATCAGACTTGTCCTGATACAACCACCCCCCCCCCCCCCCGCCTCACATTTACTGGGAAAGTCAGTGTGCTGCTGTTTCTCCTCCTCCAGCTCTCTGAGCTCCTAATGCAGCTGAGATCAGAGCTTATGCGATCACTTAAAACAAATGTTTTGCCTTTCATTTCTATTTTAAACTGGTTGTTTTACAAGGTGAGGGTTTACATATACTTTAATGTGTTGCCTTTTTTAAACTTGTACATAATGATTATGTGCTGGAGCATTACAGCGTGTTATGGCACACTATAAAAGAATCCAACATATTTTTTTTCAGCACACACCAACTGAACTAAAGAAATAGGACATTGTTCTGTCCTTACACGGGGGTCTGCATTGGGCAACACTTTCCAACGTAGCAAACAAACAAAAAAAAAAGACTGTGAAAAAACCCAAAATAAATATCTAATTTTTTTTTATAAAAAAAGAAAAAAAAAAACATCATCCCTCTCAGCCAGTATCACCCCTGCACACATTACCCCTTCCCTTCCTAAAATATACTCACCATGAACTTAGTGCAGCATCACCCATCAGAGTGAGGGAAGTCCTCCTGTGCTCCCTTTGGCGGGGTCATGTGACACATCAGCGCCAAGGCTTAGCCAGTACTTAGAAAGCCAATGTGCAAGTCAGATCAGCAGTCTGATTAGAACCCAGTGGTGGCTGGTGCTCACATTTTTTTTTTTTGGGGGGGGGGGGTGCAATCAAGTGGAAAAATTCTGAAAGAAAAACCCCATCAATTGCAGCCTCACTGTGCCTATCAAACGCAGCCACTGTGCCCATCGAAACGCAGCCACTGTGCCCATCGAAACGCAGCCACTGTGCCCATCGAAACGCTGCCTCTGTGCCCATCGAACGCTGCCACTGTGCCCATCAAACGCAGCCACTGTGCCCCAAGTGCTGCCACTGTGCCCCCCGCCTGCCATCTGCCCGACCCTTACCTTGTCTCGGGTGGGCAGTGGGTGACAGCGGCAGGCGGCGAGTGTTGTCCGAAGTCCTCCATTTCATCCTCAATGCCTTCTGTTCTCCTCTCCTCTGATTGGACACACAGCGCCTGTCGTTTCAGCCAATCAGGTGACAAGTAACACAGACCCGAGCACCTGATTGGCTGAGAGGTGGTTCAGTGCTAGCAAAGCGGATTCCTTCACTTTGCTAACACACAGCTGAGTGAATAGCGAACGCACAGCGTTGCGCCCGCTATTTACATTTTTTATGGCTCTAATCCTTTGCCGCTTTAATTCAGGCGCCCATCGCTCGAAAAGGGTCCACACACCTGAATAGGAGGTGTCAGCAGCGAAGATAGATAGATTCATGCAATGCATGAATCTATCTATGGTGATATGAGCGGTGACGGGGGCACGCCCTTCATGGATGCACCGCCACTGTCAGAACCTCTTTGCAAGGAGAGGGTTGGGAGCTCATGGGATGTTGCAAGGAGGTAGAAAATGGTTTCAAGGAAGATAGATTACAGGACCATTAAAGGCAGAAGATTTTTTTTTATCTTAATGCATTCTATGCTTTAAGATAAAAAACCTTCTGTGTGCAGCAGCCCCCCTAATACTTACCCGAGCCCCATCTCTCTCCAGTGATGTTGCAGGAATGTCTCGTTTGCCCGACACTCCCCTTTTCATTGGCTGAGATCATTGGCTCCAGCTGCTGTCAATAAGTCAGTCAGCCAATAAGAAGAGAAAGGGGTGGCGCCAGGCCTCAGCTCCATGTCTGAATGGACACAGGGAGCAGAAGCTCGGCTCAGGTGCCCCCATAGCAAGCTGTTTGCTGTGGGGACACTCAACAGGAGGGAAGAGCCAGGAGCAGAGAGGAGGCACCCAAGAAGAGGAGGATCCAAGCTACTCTGTGCAAAACCATTACACAGAGCAGGTAAGTACTGTATTACATTTTTGCTATTTTTAACTAAAGAAAAACAAGACTTTAGTATCACTATAAGCAGTGGATGTGCATGGATTATTTTTGGAGAATAAGGGTATTGTGTAGTGTCACTTTAGGTGGCTTCCTTGAAGCCCAGTAAGGACCCATCAGTTCCAGTCTGGGATTGTTGAATGCAGATCCTAAACCTGAAGTTTGATCGGCTTATATATTAATTTTCTGGTTCTTTTTTTTCTTCATTTATTATTAAATGCTAATGAAATTTGGAAGAAAAGTACAACTATAAGAAGTAAAACAGAGCTCAGAGGTCCATGGAAGCATAACTAAAGTATTTTTATTTTATTTTACATTTTGGACAGAGTGGAGGTTGATTAAGAACACCGGCCAAGTTTTTATTGCTGTCTGTGTCCCCGTTAAGGAGATTCACCCTCTCTATTTGTCCTATTTAGCATTATCATTAAATGTGAAAGTAAAAGAAAATCCAAAATTATGCTCTTGGACACAGTCTGCATCCAGGGCCAATCATTCGCAGGTATCCTGCAGCCGATCACCCACAGATAATGTGTATATACACTATATTACCAAAAGTATTGGGACACCTGCCTTTACACGCACAGGAACTTTAATGGCATCCCAGTCTTAATCAGTAGGGTTCAATATTGAGTTGGACCACCCTTTGCAGCTACAACAGCTTCAACTCTTCTGGGAAGACTGTCCGCAAGGTTTAGGAGTGTGTCTATGGGAATGTTTGACCATTCTTCCAAAAGTACATTTGTGAGGTCAGGCTCTGATGTTGGATTAGAAGGCCTCATTCACAGTCTCGCTCTAATTCATCCACAAGGTGTTCTATTGGGTTGAGGTCAGGACTCTGTGCAGGCCAGTTAAGTTCCTCCACCCCAAACCCGCTCATCCATGCACTGGCCCAAAATCATTTGGTGGAGGGTAGATTATGGCGTGGGTTTGGGCTTGACCCCCTAGTTCCAGTGAAGGGAACTCTTAAGACATCAGCAAGACATTTTGGACAATTTTATGCTCCCAACTTTGTGGGAACAGTTTGGGGATGGGAAAAAGTTCTGGGAGCCTTATCAGACGAAATATGGCAGAATATTCTGGAACAAGTGTCCTCTGTATCTGTATTACCCCAGAAATGCTTATTCCAACAATTTATAGCGCCTATTAGACATGTGCAGACTGGAATATTTTGTTTAGTTTTTTCGTTTTTGTTTGGAAAATATTTTTTTTTAGTTACTCCCGAAAATCAATTTGATTTATTTAGTTTTTCGTTGGGGAATAGCTTTCGTCCAAAAATCCAATAATACTTGGTTTCTGTCAAATGGTCAAAAGAATATTCGACGGAGCGTCGAATCTTTTTGCTTGCTGGTGAAAGATCAAAGAATATTCAACGGAACGTCGAATCTTTACGTCTCACAAATCGAAATCTATTCTCTGTAATGTCGAATCTATTATTTCTATAATGTTGAATCTTTTCTCTATGATGTCGAATCTCTCTATATCGAATTTTTACTGCAACGAAAACGAAAATAAAGCATTTTTTATGTTGGATTTTTCGGTTTTCGTTTCTTGCACTTTCGTTATCGTTTGGTAAAACGATAACGAAAAAAACAGATTTTCGGACGAAAATGCATTCTAACGAAAACGAATGCACATGTCTAGCGCATATAGAACGCAATTTAAATTGTCTCAGTGGGGTAGGCGAGATACACCTGAATGCCCCGAGGTGCTCGAAATCTCCCGCGGATTTACTGCATATGTCGTGCAAATGCCCCAAACTGTTTAGGTATTGGCAAAGTCTGGTGAACATGATTATTTGTGCTTCTCAAACCTGCATAGAATTAGATCCTAAGGTATGTCTATTGGGCTATTTAGAAGAAGAAATATATTCACCAGACGTTAAATTGCCTATTAATAGGCTGCTATTTATAGCGCAAACAATTAATACAATAAGGTGTAAGTGTGAGTTTTTCCTAAAACGTCATTTGAGAGACCTGTTTTTTCCATCTACAAGAGGATAGTTGGTGTTTTCCATTCCCAAGCAAACGCCTGTTTAGCTACTGTAATGCCACGTACACACGGTCGTTTTTTGTGATGAAATAAAACAACGTTTTAAAAAACGTCATTTAAAATGATAGGCCCAGATTCATAAAGCAATTACGCCTGTCTAACTGGTGTTAGACAGGAGTAATTTCAAATTTCGCGCGCCGTATCACTAGTTTGAATCCTCAAACCATGATACGGCGGCTTCGGGCTTCGATCCGAGAGGCTTACGTCTTCGTAAGCCTTCGGATCTACGCTGCGATATTTTTGCGGCCGCTGGGAGGAGTTCGCGTCGTTTTCATGCGTCGGGATATGCAAATGTGTTTTTACGGCGATCCACGAAGATACGAGCGGTCTTCGCAATCGCTTACGTCTGTTTATTTTTACGTACTGTTAGACCAGCTTTTTGCTGGTCTAACGGTGTGTAGCCCATGTTAAGTATGGCCGTCGTTCCCGCGTCAAATTTAAATTTTTTTTTTTGCGTAACTCGTTCGGGAATAGAAATGTCCGTAAACGACGCTACTCAAACAACGAATGACGTAACGACGTAATTTCGGGCAATGCACGGCGGGAAATTTGCGAACGGAGCAAGCGCAGTTCGATCGCCGCGGGAACGCGCATATTTTAAATCCTTCACGCCCCCTACTCGTCTAGATGGATTGCGACGGGAGAAATACACTACGCCGCCGTCGTTTACTGGACAAAATCTACCTGGATTCCACGTAGAGCCAGGTAAAAAACGGCGGCGTAGTGTATTTCTGATACGCTACGAGAATCCAATTCTCTCTGAATCTGGGCCATAGTGTGTGGGCAAAACTTTGTTTTATGTGTTCTGAAAAACGACCCAAAAAAAATTCAAACATGCTTGTATTTTTTGTGTAGTTTTTCAAAATGTCGTTTTTTTTTAAAAAAAAAAAAAAAAGAACGTGTGGGCAAAACGATGTTTAAAACAATGTTTTAAACCCGCGCATGCTCAGAAGCAAGTTATGAGACGGGAGCTTCAATGGAACAGAGTGCTGTCGAACGTGGTGTACATAACCGCGCTTTGCTAGAGCATTTTCAGAAAACGATGGTGTGTAGGCAACGTCGTTTTTTAAAATGAAGTTTGAAAAACATTGTTTTGTTTCGTGAGATAAAACAACGTTTTTTTACATCATAGGTCACAAGTTTTAATTGGGTAGCTGTAGAGGCTTCATGTTTTCTGTTATGAATCGAAAGAGTAGCCAGTCACTGTGTATAAAAGGTAGTAAACACCAGGGACGTGCGGTGAGGTGAGTGGCTGGTGAGGCACTGGCTAGTATCAGAGCCAGATACACACAGGTTACATACAGTGCGATCATTAGAGCGAGAGCAATAATTCTAGCACTAGACCTACACTGTAACTCTAAAGATGTAACCTGTAAAAGATACTGAAGTTTGGCGCCATTCCACAAGGATTGCCCAATTTTAAAGCATGACATGTTGGGTATCTCTTTATTTCATAGTATACAAAAAAATCTGGCTACGTTTTAAGTGTTTTTTGTTTTTATTATTATTATTATTCTTGTGTGAAAATTACGTGTAGTGACACTTATGTGTACTTATCAAAAACTGAAAAGCAGGTTAGAGTCCACACTGGGGCGACTTGGGACCGACTTGAAGTCTTCAATCAGACTTCTAGGCGATTTGTACCCATTTCTCTAGATTTCAATGGAAGTCGATTCCAAGTCTGATCACTGTTTTAATTGAAGCGACCTTTCAGCAAGATAACATACATTTCTCAGGCAAACCCCTCCCTCCCCTTCCCTCTCCCAGAGCTGATTGTTGTTTTATTGGCCACTGGAATGTCTCCTGACCTGAAAAGGACTTCAAGTCGTGTTGTAAATCGCCCCAGATCGCCCTGTGGTTCATGCTCAAGTCGTGTTGAAGTTGCTTCTGAAAGTCGTGCTGGAAGTCGTGTCGCCCCAGTGTGAGGTGCATAAACAAACATATACTTTAAATGAATAAATGAGTGAATGACCACCCTATATGTGAATAAGCAATAAACAAAGTGTAACAAAAAATATATAAAAAAAATATAAATCTGTACAAATAAGAAACAAAAGTCTATAAATCCGTTAACTTAATAGGTGAAAAAGTGAGGCTAAAGTTTATAAATGATGACTTCTTTGCAGGTCTTTAAATGCTCTTCCACTACACCAGAGTGTTAAAGTGAATCCACCACCTTTCAGCAATGCACACTCACCGCAACAATGAGCCTCACACTCTCGTGTTTTGGCACATGAGCTTAAACAGGATACCTCAGATCAAGATAGGTAGGAGTCCATTCCAAAGCAGTGCATTACACGAAGGTTGCCACATAAATAATGAAGGAAAAAGTGCACAATCGTGTAATACTGTAAAGCAACTTTAATAAACACCACGACAATTCTCCAAACTATGCACTCACAAACAATCTCTTTAAATCAAGCTGTGAATCACTCCAAAGTAGATTACAGTGTTGAACAAGAAAAACTCCCCCAGATGAGCCAGTGGTCACGGCGGACCCACGATCAACCCAAACGTACTCACAGCCCTTATGTTGTAATGGAGTAGATGCTGTAATTGGTGCCTGTCCTCGCTCAATTTGTTCCACATCCGATCAGTTCAGGAAAGACTGTAATAGTGACCTAGTGACCACGCCCCGACATGTTTCGTCACATGGACTTAATCATCTACTCCATTACACCATAAGGGCTGTGAGTACGTTTTTATTGGACAGCTGGGGAAAATGGTACTTTACCATTGGTCCAAGGCTACAAGTGGTCAATTGAGCTCAGTGCCTCTGACAAGAAGTAAGGAGAGGCACTGTGAGCTCATCCTCTGTCTGCTGCAAAGCTTCTGACAGGCTGCACAAGGAGCTCCGTATCTCCGGAACCATACTGTAGGTCATAGAAGCCAAATTTTGACCAGTGGTGGAGTAGTACTTCAGCTACCTACTTTTTTAGTTTGTTTTTATGTTCATTGCCTCCCCTGACTGCAGGGTTGCCAACTTTCAGTAAATTTACAAACAGTTTGTAAAATCCGTAATTTTTGTATCGGTCCATAAATGTCAATTATGGACGTGTAGGGCTAGATTCAGGATGGAGAGTGTATCTTTGTGTGGGCGTAGCGACTCCGATTTATGCTACGCCTCCGCAACTTTTACAGGCAAGTGCTGTATTCACAAAGTACTTGCTCCGCAAGTTGCGGCGGCATAGCGTAAATGGACCGGCGTATCCCCGCGTAATTCAAATAGGGCAGGTAGGGGGCGTGTTGCATGTAAACTAATCGTGACCCGACGTAAACGACGCGCCGAACGAACTGCGCATGCGCCGGCCGTGAACGTATCCCAGTGCACATGCTCCAAATCACGTCGCAAATAGTCAATATACACTACGTTAACGTAACTTACGCCCAGCCCCATTCTGAATCGACTTACGCAAACGATGTAAATGACATACAATACGACGCTGTCCCGACATCTATACTTAACATTGGCTGCGCCTCACTATAGCAGGGGTAACTTTACGCCGGGCGTAACTCTATCGAAAACGACGCAAATAGATACGCCGGCCGCACAACTACGTTCGTGAATCGGCGTATTAGCTAATTTGTATATTTGACGCGTAAATCAACGGAAACGCCACCTAGCGGCCAGCGTAAATATGCAACTTAGAAACGACGGCGTAACTGACTTACGCCAGTCGGATCTAACACAAATCTGTGAGTCTATGCAATTCTAAGAATCAGGTGCATAGATACGCCCCACTCACTCAGAGTTACGACGGCGTATCTGGAGATACGCCGTCGTAACTCCTTGCTGAATCTAGCCCATAGTATTTATGTCCGTAATGGACATTTATGGACAGATACAAAAATTACGGATTTTATAAACTTTTTGTAACTTTACTGACGGTTGGCAACCCTGCCTGACTGCACGTCCCTGGTAAATACTGGTCCACAATGTTTTGCCTTCAGGCAAATCCACCATATTTGTACAAAGGATCTCTCTGTATGACAACCCTGAAAGCAATATGTTGGGTATTTGGGGATGGAATGACAAAGGAACTAGGTATTAACAAATGAGGACTTTACACTTTGCCAGCAGTTAGCACACTATTGGATATGAAGTGGTAATATCATATAAACTCAAACTCAAGTGCAGTGCTCATAAACGAAATCGAATACCAGTGCATTATGCGTGTCTATAGTAGAATGTCCATACAGACAAAGAAACTCCACCATAAATTGAAAATGAAATATTCATAGGGCCATATTCTCATAGATTTGCGCTGGCGTAGCGTAAGCCATTTACACTACGCCGCCGCAACTTAACAGAGCAAGTGCCGTATGCTCCAAGCACTTGCTCCGTAGTTTGCAGAGGCGTAGTGTAAATGGCCCAGCGTAAGGCCGCGTAATTCAAAGGGGGCGGCTTGTATTTAAATTAAGCGCGCCCCCGCGTCGATCGAACTGCGCATGCGCCGGCCGGGGAAAAAGCCCAGTGCGCATGCTCCAGCTCAAGTTGGAAAGCGTCATTGAAACCGACGTAAAAACTACGTGATTGGCATTTACGCAATGCCCTATTCGCGAACGACTTAGTAAAACGACGTAACCGATGGAAAAAGCCGACGCTGACCCGACGCCATACTTAACATGGCATCCGACGGCACCCGACGGCATCCGACGGTACTGCGTAAAGTTACTCCACATATTAGCAGGGGTAACCTTAAGCGTACGAAAACGACGTAAGCGACAACGGGGCAGCATAAAAGCGTTTGGGAATCTGAGTAGTAGCCTCATTTGCATAGGCAAATGAGAAAACAAAGTAAAGGCCACCTAGTGGCCGGAGTTGTCATTACATCTACGATCCGCAAGTGTAATTGTATTACACTTGTCGGATCTTCGCCCGTATCTATGCCTAAGTGATTCTAGGAATCACTCGCATAGATACCCGGGGAAAAAAACGGCGATACGACGGGGTATCTGAGATACCCCGTCGTAGCGCCTCTGAGAATCTGGCCCATAGAGTGTAAAACACTCCTGCAGGTGAAAAGAACAACATTTCAGGCTTACTATAATGTTATGATCCTCAAAGTGATAAGTCATAAAATAATTTGAAAGTGATTGACTCAAATTCTGGAAATATAATGTCCCCACTTCACTCCAACATATTTAGCCAGATTCAGGTAGCTTTACGCCGGCGTATCTCCAGATACGCCGTCGTAAGTACAAATGTGCGCCGTCATACTTTTACACCGATTCGCGAAGCTAGATACGCCGTAAAACAAGGCTTCAGCCGCCCGACGTAACTTGCCTACGCTGGCGTATCTTGGGCGCATAGTTACGCTGGACGCATTTGGCGTTCCCATGTTAAATATGCAAATGAGTAAGATACGCCAAATTCACAAACGTAGATGCGCCAGGCGGTAAAAGATACGCCGTTTGCGTAAGGGTTATTTCACCATATAGGTGGCGCAACCCACTCAAAGGTATATACGTCGGAACAGTCTGCGTCTTTTACGTCGTTTACGTAGTACTACGTGAATAGGGCATGGCATAGCATAGGTTACATTCACGTCGTAGGCATCGAGCCGACGTATCTTAGGGAGTATTTGCGAACGTGATTCTGAGCATGCGCGCAAATGCGCCATTTAATCGGCCATTCATTTGCATGGGGTCACGCTTGAATTTAAATAGATAACGCCCACCTCCTTCCTACTTTGAATTAGGCGGGCTTACGCCAGCCAATTTACACTATGCCGCCACAACTTACGGAGCAAGTGCTTTGTGAATACTGCACTTGCCTCTCTAAGTTACGTCGGTGTAGCATATTTGAAGATGCGCTACGCCGCTCTAAAGATACACCCCCTACGTGAATCCGGTCCTATACAGTGTATTAGCAGCCACTCAGGGGAATGCAAATGGAAAAATTAGAACACATGGTGTAAATTCAATGGAATTGATATCAGAAGCAATGCTACTCATACATATAAAACCCTAGGCAACGCCGTACAAGTTAAACTCCCCAGGGGCTCTGGATTTTGTAATAACATGATGTCGTCACAAGCATGAGCTCCGTCCTACATGTTTAGTCAAAAATGACAACATCTGGAGTTAGCAATATATCGCTAAGGCGGCGTACACACGAGGGGATATGTCCGCTGAAAACGGTCCGATGGACCGTTTCAGGAGACATCTCCGCTCGTGTGTATGGGCTAGCGGACAGATTTCTCCACCCGACAGATTTCAAAGCAAGCTTTGAAATCTATCCGGTGGAATCTGTCCGCCCGACATGTCTGCTGGTTAGTACACTTACCAGCAGACATGTCGGCCCCCACCGCCGCCGCGCCGCTGCCGAATGGATTCGGCGCATGCGCGGAAGTGTTTTACTTCCTGGTGCGGTGACGTGGCGGTGACGCGGCGGCGTCAACGTCACCGCCGCGTCTCCGTCCGGCGGCGGGGAATCTGGGTGTACACGACGCCATACATATCCGACGTCTTGGTCTTCCCGAGCCACTAGGGGGCTCGCACGCACAGCCCCGCCACGTCACTGGGAATCAGGATGCATGTGCCCAGCAGCCGCGATGTCCACCGGGCACCCGAGATTGCCCAGTAACTGAGCAGGACCGTGGATCTCTGTGTGTAAACACAGAGATCCACGTCCTGTCAGGGAGAGGAGACCGATACTGTTTCCCTTGTACATATGGACACCGATCGGTCACCTACCCCAGTCAGTCCCTTCCCCCTACAGTTAGAATCACTCCCTAGGGTACACATTTAACCCCTTGATCGCCTCGTAGTGTTAACCCCTTCCCTGCCAGTCACATTTACACAGAAATCATTGCAAATTTATAGCACTGTTCGCTGTATAAATCTGAATGGTCCCAAAATAGTGTCAAAAGTGTCCGATATGTCTGCCACAATATCGCAGTCACAATAAAAATCAACTGAGCGGACATCGCTCCGATGGCGTGTATCGGAAAAATCCCCGCCGGCAGACAGCGTATTACGCCGCCAAATATAAAAAATACGACGCATGTGCGGGAGGATATGTCCGCTGATTTCCCGTACTATATCCCCTATTTCAAAGCATGTAGCCGCTCTGTCCGCTATAACTTTGTCTGTGCGGTCCAAACCAATTTGATTGTGTGTACAATATACGCTTATTGCTATAAACTATCCCCTATTTTGTAGCCGCTATAACTTTGGTGCAAACCAATCAATATACGCTTATTGCATTGTTTTTATATATTTTTGGTGGATATTTATTGTAGCTAAAAGTAAAAAATATTTCTTTTTTTTTCAAAATTGTTGCTCTTCTTTTGTTTATAGCGCAAAAAATAAAAACCGCAGAGGTGATCAAATACCACCAAAAGAAAGCTCTATTTGTGGGGAAAAAATGATAAACATTTCAGTCGGGTACAGTGTAGTATAACCGCGCAATTGTCATTCAAATTGTGACAGCGCTGAAAGCTGAAAAATGGCCTGGGCAGGAAGGGGGGAAGTGCCCTATATTGAGGTGGTTAAGCAGTAGAAACAGTTTTTTGGGGGGTTTTATGTTAAATTCATGGCCCAGCGGGTGTGCAATACTTAACCTCTTTTTTGAAAAATATAAAATAAAATTGACCCCAAACCATTACATATTTCCTTTAATGTGTGGGTCACTGACGGCAATAAAGTGGCTTCAATTTTATCCCGTGCTAAAAATTATGCTATACCGGTAGGCATCATTATACTTCATATAGAGAAGCAGCCCACTTTTACAAGTAGTTAAATGCAAATAATGTAAGAAGTAACTTGTGTAAGTATATTTGAAGGTTGAAACGATTAAAGTAATCTAATTAGGAAACATCCAGCCCCATGCCCAGTGTAATGTACTGTATATAACAGCCTAATGAAGCTTGGATTGCATTACAGCGTTTACTACTGTGGAATACCCACAATGTCTGTACTTATTCCCCGCTGAGTCTGCTAGATGTGAACTGTCAGCCAACACAGTGCAGAAATGAAAAGAAAATCCTTTTATTTACTAGCAATGTAACTGTACCTAGAAATTATGGGAAGAGGGGGTACAAACCTGTATTGTTCATTCAATACATTTGTTACAGATCCACTTCTGCGTACTGTTTAGACACTCAACTCTCATTAAACCAGAATATAATCACAACTATGTTAGTGGCAAAAATGTGAAAAGGGAATTTTCCCTAGGGCTCATGGAGGCTTGGAGTGCTTTAAAAAAAATATTTAGTGGAAAATAGTGGAAAATAAAAGAACTAGTTTAAAATTACCCTGTCAGTTAAAATGTAAAATTATGCTGCTAGGTGGTATAAAGTGCCCCCATTCACATATCTGCTAGCCCCAATTACGGCTGAGCCATTCTATAAAGACACAGCTCCAGTAATATCTGGAAGTGTTGGCTCTTTGCCTAGCCATACAAGCTATAGACTTACATATGGGTACTTAAAGGGGTAAAGGTTGGCCCCTTTCACATTGCGGTGGCTAGAGCGGGCGCGGCAGCCGGAGTAGAGCGCGGCTAGCAATAACCCCCGCCGCCGTCCTAAGAGGCGCATGCTATTGCTCTCTAATTGAATGGGAAGGAGCATACATGGAGATGCTTAACAGGAGATTTTTTTATCTCCTGCCAGCGCATCGCCTCAGTGTGAAAGCCCTCGGGCTTTCACATTGAGGATGCAGTGAAGGAGTTTTTCAGGCGGTATAGCAGCGATATTTTTAGCGCTGTACCGCCTGAAAAACTCCTCAATGTGAAAGGGGCCTAAATAGCTTGCTTTACCTTAGTGCTGTCCTCCTTCACTTAACTCATCCTTCGATTTTGCTTTTAAATGTCTTTATTTCTTCTGAAAAATCATCACTTCCTGTTCTTCTGTCCTCCAACAGAATGGAGGCTTTCTCCCTGGTGTTGACCTCTTGACCAGGAAGAAAGCCTTTCTCTATCTGCATTACTCCTGTGTGTAGTTACAGACAGAAGAACAGGAAGTGAGGATTTCTCAGAAGAAATAAAGACATTTAAAAGCAAAATCGAAGGATGAGGTAAGTAAAGGATGGACTGCACTAAAGGTAAAGGAAGCTATTTAGGGAAAACATTCTTTACCTTTACAACCCCTTTAAGAACGGAGGCAGCGTGACGTCATGATAGTCCTGGAAATCATTGAACGGCCATCTTGCTGCTCACTGCATGCTGCCACCGAGAAATGACACAGAGCATGAATGGATGAGTTGGGTGACTATAAATATGTCTTAAAAAAATAAGTATTTTTGTAATAACTATAGAATAGGTGGAAGAGGTGTAGGCAGGTGCAGTCTTTCTTCTCTTCAGGTGTTGCTCAACTGCAGCGACATTGCAGAGGGAGAGGAAATCAGGAGGAACTTGGTTTCTTCTATGACTTACTGGGTTTTTCAATTGGATGCTGGTGCCCCATGTGACTTGTGGCCATCTTAGGTCGGGCAGAGTCTACTGAAAATCCTGGCTCTCGGGCTTGACGTGCATTTTGTGTTTAGAGTAGTCACCCATCTGGTGGGAAAGTGCTTAGCATCAGGGAAAGGAGTAAGGAAAGTGCAGGGACACACAATGCTTTCTGGGAGCCTCCCCACTTGGGTACAGACTGGCTAGGATGCATTCCACCCCTCGAGACAGACTCTGTTGGCACACCCAAGGCCTACTTCAACCGACACATTTTTGCATCATGCTACGAGTGCTCCGTCAGGTTGCCTTACCGCCAGGCCTGTTCTGTATTGCAAACTTCAGTTACAATATATTTGTTTTGCCGCACTTGGACTCAAATGTTTTTCTGTCATCGCACCAATACAGGCATGGAAGGTGGCAAAATTATACATTTCTGGGTCAGTTTTATTTTCTTGTTTGTTTTTTTTGCAGGTTTTTTATAAACTTTTTATACATGAGAGAGTATTCCAGGAGCTCTATGGATAAAGAGAGTACAGCAAAAGGAGCACCCTTTCAGGCAATATTTTTCTCATTGAATGTGCGTCTGATTAGAGGTTCAGAGATGGGATTGGATTGGATTGGAATAAATGCTTATAGAGCGCCGAATGCGAGTCGTGATCAGTTACTTATTCACTTATGACCTTATGTGTCCATATTTCACTTATTCAAGCTCTGTAAACCATGGATATTTTCAGCAGATAGAAAAAGGAGATGAAAGCACATGAAAAGAAGGCAAGAGTGCCACCAGCTGGCTGGAAAAATAATTACACAGTTTTAATGTTTTATATTTACCTGACCACAAAAAATACTGTTTTACTGCTTATTTTTTAGTCCTGAACAGTGGCGGCTGCTCCATATGGGGCGCAGTGGTCGCCGCCCTCCTATCCATGCATCAGGCCCCTAATCTACATGGGGGGAGTTGGTCACATGCATTCCAATGTTTTTTTTTTAATGCACAAGATTAGAGCCTGTCTTCCTGCCTCTCCTCCCGGCCAATTAGGAAGCAGGAGAAGCACAATTGGCCAAGAGGAGAAGCGATTGAATTGTCAGGTACCGGGATGAGGAGGATGTATCTGTAAGATTTCCACCGTCATTGGCTCTGCATCATTACCAAGAGCCCACACGAGTACCACCCACCAGGGCCGCAACTGGTCCTGAACTTAAAAAAAGGTGATGATATGTTCAGACCACAATGTATTTTCTTTTGTAAGAGATGATGACTATGGATAGAGAGGGATGACGTTTCCTTTACTGCACTGACATGGATATACGTTAAATATTAATAAGGATTGTGATTGCCTCTGTGGTGGGGCAAAGGTGATAAAACGAGAGGGGGGATCATGGTAGTTTTACATTAAGCCCAAGAATGCTGATTTTTCACTCTGTTACATTATCTACTATGTTTCCCTATGAATGCCATGACATACATCATACACCAGTCCTTCTAATGATAAGCATCTTCTGCCTTCTACAGATCAGTGATATTTCCATTTGATTTAAGCTGGAATTTATGCTGAAATCAGCGTGATCCGCAGAGGGTCACAAATCACGTGCCTCGCTCACAGTCCTCTATTGAAAAGGTGAATAAAGTATTCGCTTTCTAAAAATACATTTGTTTTCATTAGACGTAGTGAGGCGTTGAGCGCACAAAGTAATAGCAACATCACATTTCGTGTGACTCACTGCTAATATTGAAGGAAATCTGTTATTACCAACCTTCCAGAGAGCACAGCTTTCAATGTGTTGTTGCTGTTCTGTAGTTTTTTTTTACAGATTGTTTTATTTGCTGTTTATGGTGCCCACCCATCCAACCCCCCTACAAAAAGAATTCTGTGTGTGTGCTGTAAAGTAGAAGATTACTACTTACAGTAAATGTCATTCAAACGTATCGGGTTATATTTAGACAACATGATGCTCTAGACCAGGGGTCTTCAAACTTTTCAAACAAAGGGCCACTTTATTACCCTTCAGACTTTAGGAGGGCCGGATTGGGGCCAGCAAGGGAAGAAAAAGTCACGGGCCCGGCATCAGTGAGAACATATATGGCCTCAGGGTTGGTGGTCAATAGGAAAAGGAGTATTCCCAACCAATTAGTAGGAGGAATAGTATCCCATTATTGGTATCAGTGGATAATATAGTGCCCCATTGTTGGTGTCAATGGGAGGCATAGTGCCTCATGTCAGTGGAAGGAATAGTGCCCCAAGGGCCAGATAAAGGCTAGCAAAGGGCCACATCTGGCCCTCGGGCCGCAGTTTGGAGACCCCTGCTCTAGACACAAAAAAATGATGACGTCATAGTTATAATATTATATCCTGGCCAATAGAATGCATTTATGCTCAACATTATACATGCTTAAGCTCACATACATTAAGCTCACATACATACGCAACTGAAGCAGCATTTTTTCTCCCAAGTTCTGGCAGAACAAAATTCTGCATTTTTGGGGCATAAATCCATATGTCTGTGTGGATAAGGCCAAAGTCAGAACATTTTGAGGTAATACTGGGCTCTATCTTGGCTTAGTATTCTACTGATTATAGAAGAATGCGTGGACAATTATTTGCTGAAAAGCTTTCTCCTTGTGTCTTTTGCCCATAGGCTTGGGTCTACTCTGCCAAACTATTACTCTAGCACTGACCATAGGCTTTCTGTGTCCCTGGTAGTGGTAGATGGCTCTGAATGAGGTGGGGTGGTGTCTGGTCTTCACCAGGAAAAACGTAAATGGACGTTTCAGTGTTTTATAGTAAACCTCCCCCAGGGTGCTCCCTTTTGCCGCGTACACGCAATTGAAAAATCTGACAAGAAAACCGTGTATTTTTTCCGAAGGAATGTTGCCTCAGACTTGTGTTGCATACACATGGTCACACAAATCTTGTTGGAAATTCCGACCGTCAAGAACGCGGTGACGTACAAGACGTACAACGAGCCGAGATCAATTAAATTCAATAGACAGTTCAGCTCTTCTGCTGATTTTTTGCCCGTCAGAATTGCATACAGACTTAGGCCCTGTACACACGATCAGACCAGTTTGATGGTGTGTACGGCCCATCAGACCATTGTCCGTCAGACCAAAGTTTTAAAACATGCTTTAAAACCTGTCTGATGGACACCTGTACACAAAAGCATCTGGACCAAAAACCTGCGCATGCTCAGAATCAAGTCGACGCATGCTTGGAAGCATTGAACTTTGTTTTTTCATCACGTCGTTGTGTTCTACGTCACCGCGTTCTGGTCTAATCGGATTTTGGTCCGATGGTGTGTACGCACATCAGACAAGTTCAGAGTTGTCTGATGAAAACGGTCCGTCAGACAAGTCTCATCAGACATGTCTGATGCCTTACAGATTTTCCAATAGAAACTTTTTCCGTCGGGAAAATAGAGAACCTGCTCTCAATCTTTTGTTGGCGGAAACTCCGACAGAAAATGTCAGATGGAGCCTACACACAGTTGGAATTTCTGATAAAAATGCTCACATCGGACTTTTTTGTCGGAATATCCGATCATGTGTACGTGACATTTTGGTTCTGCCTTATTAGTTTCAGCTGACACTAGAGTGGAAAGGTTTATGGAACAAGCAAGAGATTTTCAAGCAACATAACATGACACACAAGGCTGCTGTTAATCTGTGTTAGATAATCGGGTTATGTTTGGGACACACAGCAGCTAGATTAAGCAGGGTCCAAAAGACAAGACAGACTCAATCAGAAATAACTGGTAAACAGTTGAGCACCAAATACCAGAAGGAACCCTTTTGTTGGGTCACCATCCCAGTACAAATAAATTGTTTCCATCAATGTGCAGTAACACATACTATGCCAACATATATTATGTTGGCAGAGGCACCTTAAATATGACCGGAGCAAAAAAGGAGGACTGAAGGTTATGGAAAAGAAGGGTGAATGGGACTTTAAATGAGGGAACGCCATGTCAAGGGGAATAAAACCATAAATCAGATATACAGTACATGATATATTTATTACATTATTAAATACATGTCAGATATTTCATATCAGGTAGATAGTCACAAGACTTATACTAACTGTGCTGCACTTAGCATGCAATACAAAAAATACAAAAGGGAGACATGGCAGATATACATAATAAAATCAATCAATTGGTCAACATATATGAGGTATGAACATGTGATTGGTGGCATCTGGTGGCACTCTACGCGTTTCTGGCATTTCAGCCAATCATCAGGAGTTTTGTGTTTAAAGCAGTATACTGAAAAAGATATATATAAAATAAAAAATAAAAAATAATAATAAATAAAAAATAAACAAAAATTCATGATAATGCATTAAAAGTAGGGAGGTGCAGGGACTACGTCCCAGCAAAGTGGAAACAGTAAGGGGACTTACTATTAACCTCAGTATCAATCCGGTATCTGCAAGGGAGAAAAGGGAGGGGTTTCGTGGGCATGATGTCTCCTCCGGGGTTGAGATGGGGCATCCAACACGGGCGAGGAAAAGCAGCTGGAGCGTAGACCGGTGGTCACAGCCTGATCCAAAATGTTATGTGTGCAGCGCATAGTGTTCCTAAAACAGGTGTGGCAAGAATAACATAAATAAATAATTAAAGAAAAGTAATGAAATGGGGATATCAATGTGTTCCCATAAGGGGAATGTGTGGGGAAGTGTATAAGGAACAAAGCCAAACAAGGGAGGAAATACATACCAAAAAGTGGTGACTAAGCTCCCAGCAGTGAGGATGACCTGTGTGTAAGATCAAGTGTGGTTCCTTGTGATTGAATCAGGCAAATGAACAAACGGCTGCTCCAAAGCTGCTATAAAGCCCATCCCCGGGAGGAGCCCATCACTGAGGACTGAAGGTTCTTGGCAGATAATTTTAATGTTGAGCGCCTTATGCAGCAACCATGCTTGATGATTATTCAAGCCAATAATAAAACCAGTTCCTGTTTTGATAGGCAGCATGATGCTGTTTCATGTTCTGAATTCCCAGCATACTGTATAAGAAAATGCAGAGAAATGGCTGCATGATCTATATTGGGGCTCTCCAAACTCCTAAACTCTAAACAAAGTGCCAGTTTTTTGTCCTTCATACTTTTGGGGGGCCAGACTGTGACCAGTGGGAGTAGAAAATGTTCTGGTCTCAGTGAGAGTCAACAATGCCCCATCATTGGTATTAGGAGGAACAGTGGCCACCATTGGTATCAATGGGAGGAATAGTACCCCATCATTAGTATTAGTGGGAGGAATAGTGCTCCTTTATTGGTTTTAGTTGGAGGAATAGTGCCTCCTTCACTGGTGTCAGGGAGGAATCATGCCCCATCACTATTGTTAGTGGGAGCAATAGTGCCCCACAATAATGGGTATCAGTGGGAGGAAGAGTGCCCCATCATTAGTATTAGTGGGAGGAATAGTTCTCATTCATTGATATTAGTAGGAGTAATTGTGCCCCATCACTGGTGTCAGTGGGAGGAATAGTGCCCCAGCACTGGTGTCAGTGGGAGGAATAGTGCCCCAGAACTGGTGTCAGTGGGAGGAATAGTGCCCCAGCACTGGTGTCAGTGGGAGGAATAGTGCCCTACCGCTGGAGTCAGTCACAGGAATAGTGCTCCATCATTGGTATCAATGGGAGGAATAGTGCCCCTCCATTGATATTAGTAGGAGGGATAGTGCCCCACAATTGATATTAGTAGGAAGAATAGTGTCCCATCATTGGTATTAGTGGGAGGAATAGTGTCCCATCATTGGTATTAGTGGGAGGAATAGTGTCCCATACTTGGTATTAGTGGGAGGAATAGTGTCCCATACTTGGTATTAGTGGGAGGAATAGGGCCCCATCTTTGTTATTAGTGGAAAGAATACTGTAGTGTGCCTTAATTGGTATTAATATGAGGAATAGTGTCCCATTGCTTGTGTCAGTGAGAGGAATAGTCCCCCGTTGGTGTGAGTGGCAGGAACTATGGCCCTCTTTTGCTGACAGTGGGGGAAATAATGGATAAGGGATGGATAAAAGTAAGCAAAGGGTCAAATCTGGCCCCGGAGGGGCTCATCCATGTCTTCATGAACCTTGCTTTGTGCACTGGTGCACAGTCATGTTGGAACAGGAAGGGGCCATCCCCAAACTGTTCCCACAAAGTTGGGAGCATGAAACTGTCCAAAATGTCTAGGTATGCTGATGCCTTAAGAGTTTTCTTCACTAGAACTAAGGGGACAAGCCCAAACTCTGAAAAACAACCCCACACAATAATCCCACCAAATGATTTGTGAAAAAGTGATTCATCAGATCAGGTCACCTTCTTCCATTGCTTTGTGGTCCAGTTCTGGTGCTCACATGCCCATTATAGGCATCTTTGACTGTGGAACACGGGTCAGCATGGGCACCCTGACCGGTCTGTGGCTATGCAGCTCCATACACCACAAGCTGTCCATTTTCTCTGCTTTCAACACATCCACTTCAGGGACAGCATGTTTACCTGCTGCCTAATCTATCCAACATACTTTCGGAAGTCAATGTAACAAGTTATTCAATGGTATTCACTTAACCTGTCGGTGGTCACAAAGTTATGGCTGATTGGTGTATCTACACATTTCTGTGACACTTGTTCCTGAGTGTATTTATAAAGCCATAAACACACTTCATTACAAGTGTCACAGAAATGTGTAGATACAAATAAAAACAGTTATTTGTGAATGGTCCCTCTCACATAGGTATTTTATTAACTCTATATTATGAGTAATATACTCAAACTAGACCCCAGGGTCCCCTAAGCTTGGAGTTCTGTGTTAGGAAACCATTGAGATAAAATCTCAGCCACCCGGGGAGTGCGTGGTTTTCAATGAGCAATGATGCACAACTGTGTAAGGCACTGCAAAGTAGAAAGCATGGCCTGCTGTGTGTATAATAAGCAGGTATGTCAGTCTAAATATAAAATGACCAACTATATATAGAAACAAGGGGCTTTAAAAGATGAACACACGTTGATAAGATTATAAATGCATCAAGAAAAGATTAAGATTATGAATGCATCAAGTACATCTCTCTTGCATGTATAGCTGATAAATCATTAAATACACTGTACATTCCCTTTACATTAGTCCACTGAGTGTTCAAAAAGCAGCAGGAGTCCTCTAGTTTTTTTTTGAGCTGTTCATTTTTAATTAAGACACAATTTACTAAAACAACACATTAAAATGTAATTCTCCAGGGACACTGGTACCACTCCTGCATAGTGAAATAGTCCAAAAGGGATTCCCCAAAGATAGTCCACGATGCACTATGTAGCATACTTCTCTTTTGTAATTAAAGGTGCGCTGAAAGGTAATTTTGGTGTCAAAACCAAAAATTCTGAATGCACGTGCCTGAAACTGAAAATTACAGTTTAAATAATTATATAAATATATTAATTAAAAAGTCAAATATATATATTGTGTGTGTATATATATCTCTATCACAATTATATATATATATATATATATATAATATATATATATATATCACAATTATATATATGTATATATATATTATATATATATATATCTAGATATATCTATATATGTGTATATATATATAATATATATATATATATATATATATATTATATATATATATATATATAATATGAATTTATTGTTGGCCATGATCTGCACCTTTAGCTCAAGAAAAGCTCAAGAAAATTGCATCCATTTAAATTCTATATATAGCTTCACACTGGTCCGTTGCACTTCTGTTTTGGTCTTAAAAAGCTTGCGCGGTGAGTTAAAAAAAAATGCCCAAAAACGCACCTTGTTGTTGAAAAGCATGAAGATGCAGCAAGAACACACCCGTGTTATGTTTTTGATGCGGTTTTGACCTATGAAATACACCATAAGCACCATAACTAAAGGCAAAATCACATTTTCTGCTCCATTAACGGCACTGTTTTCTCTATCGGCAAAATGCCGAAAATACAATTTCAGCTGCCGAAATCTTGGTGCATCTCTTAATTGTAATTGACCACTTCAATACAGGGATTTAAAACCCACCTTCATACCTGGCCTATTCTGGCACTTCTCTCCTATATGTACAAATCATTATTCTTTTGCTAGAAAATTACTCAGAACCCCCAAACATTATACATGTTTTTTTTTAGCAGACACTCTAGGGAATAAAATGGAGGTCATTGCAACTTTTTATCTTGCACGGTATTTGCGCAATCATTTTTCAAACGCCTTTTTTTTCAGAAAAAAATATTTTCATGAATTGAAAAATAACAAAACAGTAAAGTTAGCTTAATTTGTAAAATATGAAAGATGATTTTACGCCGAGTAAATACATACCCAACATGTCATGATTTAAAATTGCGCACACTCATGGAATGGCGCCAAACTTTGTTACTTAAAAATCTCCATAGGCGACGCTTTAAAAATGTTACAGGTTACCAGTTTAGAGTTACAGAGGAGGTCTAGTGCTAGAATTGTTGCACAGGCTCTAATGCACGCGGCGACACCTCACATGTGTGGTTTGAACGATGTTTACATACGTGGGGGCGGGACTTACGTGTGTTCGCTTCTGAGCGCGAGCTACCTGGGACAGGGGCGATTAATTTTTTTTTTATCTTTATTTTTTTACTTATTTTTTTTTTCCGATTGCTTTTATTCCTATTACAAAGAATGTAAACATCCCTTGTAATAGGAATAGTGTGTGACAGGTCCTCTTTAAGGAGAGATGCGGGGTCAATAAGACCTCACATCTCTCCTCCAGGCTGGAAAGCATGAGATTGTGAAAAAAAATTCACAGATCTCATTTTTACTAGCCGAAATTGCCGTTTGTTTACTTACGGGTACCCGGGTGTAACGTCATCACATCGCGTCCGGGCCATCTGGTCACCAGTCATCTCTATGCTTCCCATCCAGCACACGGCAATCATCTCTCCGGGCCCCGGATGGCACGGGAGAGCCCAGAGAAGCATTGGATGGTGGCGGGAGGGGGGACGTCCCCTCCCGCCGCCTATAAGAACGATCAAGCGACGCAACCACCGCTATGATCGCTCTTATGGTGCGCAGGATCGTAGTCGGAACAAAATGATATCTGAATGATGCCTCTAGGTGCAGGCGTTATTCAGATATCACCACACAAAGTACAGGACATCATATGACGTCCTCCCTGGATAAGAGATCCCCTTTGTGGACGTCATATGACGGTGTGCGGTATTGAAGTGGTTAAAGTGATTGTAAACCCCATAAAAAAAAAACCTCCAAGACAAAGGCATAATATGCTAGTATGCATAGCGTACTAGTGCATTATGAATTACCTTGCATCAAAGCCCCCGCAGCGGTCCTCACACCCCCATCTGGCTGTCGACATCTCTCCCTGCGGTTACTTCCGGGTACTGCGGCTCCGGCACTTTGATTGGCCAGAGCCGCGATGAGGTCACTCCCACACTGCTTTCAGTTTGCTTTAGTGCGCATGTGCTGATGACATCGGCACATACAGGGGACATGGGATATCTCCTAAACCGTGCAGGTTTTGGAGATATACAGGGTAGCTACTGGTAAGCGTTTTTATAGGCTTACCTGTAGCATAAAATGTTGTAAAGGGTTCACAACCACTTTAATGCTGAGCTCTGAAATAAGCAAATATGATCTAAATACATGAGATATGTTTTCTTACTAGAATTTTGGTGTGCTCTCTTCTGTACACAAACTATATACAGCACAGGGATCATATCACTACTACCTCTACAAGGTAATAACTAGGTTAGGCCTGGGCACACCCTAATCATCCTATGCACACTACCGCTCTGTGGCAGCAGAAAGATTGCAAAGATTGCCATCTTACCCAGGACCATCTTAATAGCATCATGGGACCCTGGGAAAAGTAATGCACTGGGGCTCCTACCAGCCTGCCCCAATTTACACACCTACTTTCAAGAAATAATGTATAAATAGTTGATAGAATTAAACATATATTCATTAGTACTTTCAATAAAATCGATTTTACAAAAGGAAAGTATTCCATAGATCAAAGACTAGTCAACACAAAGGGCACAGTACAGGGGGAATGCAGAAGGGCACAGTACAGGGGGGGGGGGTCAGAAGGGCACAATACTGGGTTCAGGAGGCCACAGAACATGTTTCGTGACACAACCATATCGGGACAGTTTAGTAAAATGCATGACTGTCCCAGCAAATCCGGGACAGTTGGCGAGTATGATTATTGTGGGGCCCCCACGTACCTGGGGTCCCTGGGCAGTGCCCATGAGTGCCCTTGCATTAAGTTGGCCCTAATCTTACCTGTTCTTTCACTGTGCCGACAGTTTCCATATGTATTTCAAAGGTGTATTATGCTGTTTGCATGGAGCACGGCTTTAAAGTCAAATTAGTGAAAACCATGCTTGGCTGTTTTTGGCTTGCTTTAATGGAAAAGCCAGTTCATTTGCTGACACAGCTTTATCTCATGGCACAAGTGAGCATCATGATGATATTACTTTGTTCCAGTACGGCTGAAGAACACTGATCATTTCTGAACCTGGTTCTCCAGCTGTTGTATATATTTACCTAGTGCCCTATATTTCTTTGTCGAGCTTCATTTAGCCTTTTTAATGTGCCAGTCTCATTAAAAAAAAGTAAGGGGATATATTATCATCCATTATTTCAGCATTGTTGGAATATAAGCCCACTTTGTTGATTATGTACATAACAAATGAAAAAAATAGGGGGGGGATTAATCATATGAAATAATATTTTGGTAGTATCTGTAAAATTGCACTGCAACACATACAAAGCCTATAGCAGGCCTATTAAAGGTTCCCTGCTGGGGTTTTGTATAGCACTTGCATGCAGGTCCTCCTTCTTCAAACCTGGCGTATCCTTGTGGTCTCTTTCATAATTGCAGGCTTTGTGAAAATGCTAATTGTCACTCCCTACCCAGGCTGAATTAACTGTCTTGCGCAGATGTACTGCGGCAGAATAGCTGTCCTGGGCGAAATCTTATACATATACGGCTTTGCCCAGAAGAGCCACCAGAGGGCCCGTGAGCATTGACGAAAAGGCGCGCGTGCCCGCTGCACAGCGGGGGGACCAGGCCCGGATTTCCCACAAGGCCAGGCCTCAGGGCGTTGGGGTCCAGAGGGGCGGCAGCGGCATGGAGTCCCCCGACGGCTAGTTAAGGGCGGTAAGTTGCTTTCTGGAATCCGCTCGCTCACTAACAAGTGATTGCGGCAATTTCGCCGCAATCTCTTGTAAAATGTGTGCTGCAGTCCGTCCTCCCCCCCCCACATACCTCTCTACTGGCTCTGTTTTCGGGACTCCGTCCTCCCCCAGGCCACCGAGTTTGTCTCCTGTGACTGTCCCTGCTGCCGATGTACACAGTGCGAGGGGTGAGCTGTGCTATTCCCATCTCAGCTGTGACAGGAGTTCTAGCACAGTGCTAGGAATCCTGTTTTGGCGGTGACATGGTCAATAAAGTAAACCTGTCACCTCTAATTGCTATCACACAGGGAATTGTTTTCTCCTGTGTGATGGCAATAAAGTTAAGTGGAAAAAAAAATGATAAAAATAAATAAATAAATAATAAATAATAATTAAATTATTAAAATAAAAAAAGTAATTAAAAAGTAAAGAATAAGAAAAATAAAATGAAAAATAATAAGAAAAAGATACAAAAATAAAAGTTACATAAAGTAAACGACAAGCTACAAAATAAAAAAAAAGCGATGAAGTAAAAAATTGTGGAACCTGGCCTTGGGGCGGCTGGGAGAGCAAATCCGGCCCTGGCGGGGACTCGTTGCATGTGGCCGACGGGCGTGTTCGCCACGGGCCACACATGATCGTGTGCACGAGCAGCAGCAAGGGTGTTTGTGTGTGTGTAAAAGTAGAAACAGCGATCCATTATCTCTCCTAGTCAGTCCCATCCCCCCACAGTTAGAACACACAATAGGGAACACAGTTAACCCCTTGATCGCCCCCTAGTGTTAACCCCTTCCCTGTCAGTGACATTTACATAGTAATCAGTGCATATTTATAGCACTGATCACTCTGTAAATGTAAATGGTCCCAAAAATGTGTCAAAAGTGTCCAACCTGTCCGCCGCAATCTCGCAATGCCGCTAGAAATTGCAGATCACTGCCATTACTAATAAAAAAATAAAATGCCATATAAATGCCATAAATCTTTACCATAGTTTGTAGACACTATAACTTTTGCGCAAACCAATGAATATAGGCTTATTGTGTTTTTTTTTGTTTGTTTTTTACCAAAAATATGTACAAGAATAGACATCAGCCTAAACTGAGGAAAACAATTGTTTTGTTTTTAAAGGATCACTAAAGGATTTTTTTTAAGCTAAATAGCTTCCTTTACCGTACTGCAGTCCTGGTTTCATGTCCTCATTCATTTTTTGCTTTGAAGTTGCTGTAATTCTGCTCTGATCTCCACACTTTCTGCTTGTCAGGCTCCTTATGAAAAATCTCATGGCAGCTTTTCACTGTGGTCCAAGCTGTCATTACTGTGTGTCTAAAACTCCTCAGAACCAATCAGATTCATTTTAAAAACAAAACACTGCCCTGGATTTGTTTGTTTTTGTTCTGTGTGTCTCTCTACTTCACAGAAACATTAAACCATTAAAAGTGAAACTAAACTGCAGGCACATCATATGATTGATTTTTATCTATTTTTAATAATTTTTAAAAGGAATCAGTTAACGTTTATGTCTCTATACCCTGTAAACAGTAATTTCAGCCAATTTTTTTTTTTCCTTTAGTAACCCTTTAAAAAAGGAAGTGCAGTCACTGTAGATCTGAGGGGGACATGCAAGGAAAATAAAGAACAGCATTTTAGCTTGCACATGATTGGATGATCAAATCAGCAGAGCTTCCTCTCATTTCAGAGCTTCCCCTCAGATCTACAGCGATCTACAGTGATTGCACTTTCAAGTGTATTTGCAGTGCACTTGTAGTGCAAAGTCGATTTGCCTTTCGTAGATAACCCTTATTGTGTTTTTTTTTCTTCCAAATTGTCACTTTTGTTTATAATGCAAAAAATAAAAACCACAGAGGTGATCAAATACCACCAAAAGAAAGCTCTGTAAGAAAAAAAGGACATCAAATTTTGTTTGGGTACAACATTGCACGACCGCGCAATTGTTGCCGAAAGCGACCCAGTGCTGTATCGCAAAAATTGGCCTGGTCATTGAGCAGACAAATCTTCCGTGGCTGAAGTGGTTAAAGGGCTGTGATGAGCCTCCACATATCGGAGACCACACAATGACCAATAGGAGATATTATCTGGTAGCTTCAGGCACAACCACCATGATTAACATGGTGGTTGGAGCTGCAAAGGTCAGAAGTAATACATAAAATTATTGTTTGACAAACACTTTTTTGCAGATATAACGCTGAACTTACTGGTTCTTTGTTTGCTATAAAGTTTACCTAAAACCTAAACAGTTTGCTTGTTTTTCAAAGAGTTGGCACTGGTTAAACTTTTTGGGCATTTTCGAACTAGGGAAATTTCCTCTCACTTCTTGTCCTGGAGACACAGTAGGAAGTGTGAAGTAGTGCCTCCAAAAGCATGGAACCTACCCTTTTTGACTGTTGTCCCTGAAAATTTCCCTCATCTCATGTTATGGGGAATTTCCTATCGCTTTTAGTGTCACTGGTCACCGGAAGAAATAGAGAAGGTGAATCCTCCGTAGGGGGCGCAGACAGCAACAATTACTGAGAAGTTCAAACCCTTTTTCAATTTGTTTTGTTCAGATTCACTTTAAAATGTACTTGTATCTCACAGTATTCAGAAGTTTCTATTCTATTTCTAATGTATCAAACAAGAGTTTTACTGGTTTAAATTAGTGGACGTGTGTTTAAGCACTGACAGCTTAAAGCAGGGGTGTCAAACTCAATTTCATCGTAGGCCGCATCAGCATTATGATTGCCCTCAAAAGGGCCAGTTGTATCTGTAAGATTAGATGTCCAGCGCATCCCCTCTCCTTACATTAGATGTCAAGAGCTACTCCACCATCAGAAGTTGAGTCCCCCACTCTCCCTTACATCACAGTGCACCCCCTTTCCTTATACTGCTGCTTGAAAGCAGAAAGTAGGGGTCTGGAGTAGGACTGGAGCTCTCCTGCAGCTGCAGGAAAGATGCGAGGGCCACATGAAATGGCCTGGAGGGCCGTATTGGGCCCGCGAGCCCTGTGTTTGACACCTGTGGCTTAAAGTGTATGTCCAGCCAAATAGCATGTCTTGGCAGTTGGAAAAATGTATATCATTTGGGGAAACATCACTATAGGGATCACCAGCAGGAGGAAGGCGGTTTCTATTCCCTGTATAGATCTTTTTCACTAGGAGGATGGCCAACTGGAAGAAGGAGGTCCTGGTTTCTTCATAGTAGATCTTTAATTATTACTAGATTACTAGAAGGATCACCAGCAGGTGGAAGGAGGTCTCCATTCACCTGTATAGATCTTCATCACTAGTAGGATCAACAGCAGAAGAAAAGGGGCACCTAATTCCCCTATGTAGATCTTTAGTTATCACTAAAGGGGTCATCAGCAGGAGGAAGGAGGTCTTGATTCCCCTTTATAGACCTTTAGATTTTACCAGCAGGAGAAAGGAGGTCCTGATTCCCCTATATAGATTTTCAGTTAAACCTCATTTAGAATACTGTGTCCAGTTTTGGGGATCTCACTTATAAAAGGAAAATATTGATCAGATAGAATGGGTGCAAAAACAGGCAACAACAACGGTGAAAGGTCTGAGGGATAAAATACAGCAAATTTTAAAAAACGTTCCAGACTCTAAAAAACAGCAGCAGCGCCAACACCCTATCCCCCCGCTGGGAGATTGAGCTCTCTGCTCTGAGCCTCTGACACTGTGTCACATGTCCAGCAATCCCCCTCTACGCTCTCCGTTCAGAACCAGGCACCCGCCCCCCCCCTCTGCTCTCTGTGTTCACAGGCCGCTCTCACTCCTCTCTACATCCCCCCACCCCCACGCTCTCCTGGCCGTGTCCGGAGTAGACATGGGATATAGCATTGCACTGGCAGCTGGTAGCGGCTCCCGGGCTTGGGGACAGGTGGAGCCTGAAAGAGGCACCAACACAGAGGAGTTGATCATGCAAGCGAGGGACAGGCATTGTATATGGGATGACAACTTCTTGTGTAACTGCATTTATGAGGATTTAGGTTGAAGTCAGATTGTCCTCTTGTTGATTGCTAGTGTCGTTTTGGAGTATCCTGATCCCTGAACCCCTCTCTTGATCATTGACATGAAATTTTAAAATGTGTATGTGTATTAAAATATCTGCCAACTGGGAAATTGCCCCCCCCCGAGGCAATCATGTCACATTGGCTTTAAAAAAACTGCTTTGCGGCAACGGCGGATCCAGGGGGGGGGGCTACAGGGCAATTGCCCCCTCCCCCTGAGGCAATCATGTCACATTGGCTTTAAAAAAATATATATTTTTTTTATCATTTTTTTTTAACTGCTTTGCGGTGCAGAGTCTTTCACTCTCTTTCTTTCATCACCAGGGCTGGTAGGCTGCCTGTCCTGAGGCTGCTTTGAGCTGTAGCTGACTGCAGCGCTCCCCTCTCTCCTGCTTGTATGACATCGAGCATCTCTGGCTGTGTGTGAGAGCTGGATCTGTGTTCGGCTGTGCTGCCTGTGCTAGACCTGTTCGTGTGATAGTAGATGGAGATAGAAACACTGATTGAATCAGTGTTTTGTCTATCACACAAGCCCGTCTAGGGGGGGACCTTGCTAGAGCACACTGCCCTGCCGAACACAGACCTACAGCTCCTGTTTGTTCCATGACACACTTTGGGAGAGGAGATACATGCTGTGTGTGATCGAGGCAATGCCATGGTGAGTGCCATGCCCAGTGTGGCTGCATTAATAGACACAAGTGGGACTGCATTCATAGACAAAAGTGGGACTGCATTAATATACAAAAGTGGGACTGCATTCATAGACAAAAGTGGGACTGCATTCATAGACAAAAGTGGGACTGCATTCATAGACAAAAGTGGGACTCCATTTATATACAAAAGTGGGACTCCATTTATATACAAACGTGGGACTCCATTCATAGACAAAAGTGGGACTCCATTCATAGACAAAAGTGGGACTCCATTCATAGACAAAAGTGGGACTGCATTAATATACAAAAGTGGGGCTGAATTTATACACAAATGTGGGGCTGCGTTCATGTGCACAGTGCGGTTGCAATGATGGGCACTGATGAGGCTGCATTGATCTCTTGTACCATGTCTTCAGTCTCTGACCATCCCTTGTACCATGTCTGCAGTCTCTGACCATCCCTTGTACCATGCCTGCAGTCTCTGACCATCACTTGTACCACGTCTGCAGTCTCTGACCATCTCCTGTACCATGGATGCAGTCTCTGACCATCTCTTGTACCACCTCTGCAGTCTCTGACCATCTCTTGTACCAAGTCTGCAGTCTCTGACCATCTCTTGTACCAAGTCTGCAGTCTCTGTCCATCCCTTGTACCACGTCTGCAGTCTCTGATCATCTCTTGTACCATGTCTGCAGTCTTTGACCATCTCTTGTACCATGTCTGCAGTCACTGACAATCGTTTACAAACTATGGGATAGATTTATGGCATTTATATTTAAATATTTTTTACTAGTAATGGCGGCGATCATTGATTTTTAGTGGTACTGCAACATTGCAGTGGACACATCGGACACCTAATTGAGTTCTGTAAGCAACACCTTATTTTCTGGCAGTGCCCCTCCCGAGACTAGACTAGACTCTGGATTGGCCCTTGACCCCCACACTGCATTGATGGGCGCTGGTGACACTGCATTTGATGTGCGCTGGTGACACTGCATTTGATGGGCGCTGGTGACACTGGATTTGATGGGCGCTGGTGACAATGGATTTGATGGGCACTGGTGACGCTGTATGTGATGGGTGCTTGTGAGGCTGTATTTGATGGGAGCTGGTGATGCTGCATTTGATGGGCGCTTCGTTAGAAAGGTGGGGTATACATAGGCAGGACAAAGGGGGTAGGGTCAGGGGTGGAGCCAAGGGGGGCGGCAAAATTAGGTTTCGCCTAGGGTGTCAAAAATCCTTGCACCAGCCCTGCCTGTGAACTACCTGTTCACACAGTGTTTGTCTGCAAAAAGGATTTGACTATTTTTATTTTTAAAGGATCACATCTGATTGAATTATTTTAATAAAAGCTGCAGATTTAAAAATGCTGAAAATGACTTTTGAAATTCCGTTAACATGTTAACGTTTACATGGGATTTTAGAAATTGGGTTTGCATATACTTTAAATGCTGCATATAAATCATCCTACTATAAGATAACAATGACATTCATTTAATATATATATTTTATATATATAAATATATATTTTTTTTCATCGCAGGTCATGTGGCAGCACATTGCAATACTTAGTGATGGTTATTTGGTGAAACATTTTTGAATTGAAGTGTTAATCAGCATTTCCTAAATATTTGATCCTGCAGGGCTGTCCTCAACAATTCTTGACAATTATAACATTTTTATTAATTTTTTTACTCTGTTATGCCTGTACAGAAATATAGCATCCTACCATGTCCAAAGTAAATTTACTCAAATTAAGCTAATGTACAAAACACAATATTAAAGTTCAAAAACATAACGCTTTACCCACAAAATTATCTTTGGACTGTCTGAACACCAACTTAATTACTGTTGGTGTCGTTTTTTTTTTAAATTAAAATTAGATGCAGTCACAACAACGAACTGTAATGAAAATCAGAACTTCTTGAGACTGTTGTACGTGTCATATCTGTTACCAAAACGATATCAAGGTTTTAATGTATTTCGCACAGCACAATTTAAATGGACTTCAGTGTCAGAAAAGTGTCAGAAATACTTTATTGAATTCTCCCAATGTCTTTATGGAGCTGGCTTAGTACACAAGGGGATAGTCATGCTGGGAAAAGAAAATGGCCTTTTCCAAATGGTTGCTAAAAGGATGTAAACGTGTGTAGCACTACCCCGTAGGGGTTGCAGATGACATGGTTCCCCACTCCTGTCCAGCCAGGCAAGTAACTTGCACACTTTCTCCAGACACAAGGAACAGTCTTTGATATTGGTTTATATTAGGGGATAATAACTTGCATGGGGAATAGGAATTATGGGATGCCCACCTTGATAGCAACAGAACCAGGGACAACTTCCTCCCTATGTACAACTCTGATTGATTCTTCTCCTTTTACTCTCTACCGCTCTAATTGATTCCTCTTCTTTAGTCTGCACACTCAGCTGCCAAGTGAGCAATCAAACAGTCTCTGTTAGAAAAGCAAAAGCCCTTAAGGACTAGAAACTCTCTTCTTCGAAAAGTAGCACAAAGGGTTGTCAACGGCATCCTAGAGTACCTCCAACTCCCTTGTAGACACCGATCCCAGTTCGACCAACTGCAGGAAATGCTAGCCCACTTGGCTGCTCATTCACCAGTCTACCCAATTGACTCTCTTCACCAGTTTACCTGACTACATGCCCTAGAGATTTCCCAGGGCAAGGTTAAAGAAGATTTACGCACACTGCTATCTTCCAGGGAATGGCTACGTGTGGCAGTCTCTCCCTATGTAGGTCCCTGAACCGGGTTGTAGTACTCACACTGTTCTCCTTGCTCCTGCTGCCTCTTGTGAAAGACACATTCCAAGCTTCTCCTGTTGTCAGGATCCTCCCAAGCCAGCACCCGAGCCCCGTCCTGAGATAGAACACCCCTCCCCCATACTAGGGGGTTCGCCTCGAGGGCCATCGACAGTGCCCTCAGCACTCCGTCTCCATCCGACTACCCTGCCAGCATGACTCAGACCTCTTTCACACTGGGATGTTTTTCAGGCGCTTTAGAGCTAAAAATAGCACCTGAAAGAAGCCTCATCTGCAATCCCAATGTGAAAGCCTGAAAGCTTTCACACTGTGGCGCTGCGCTGGTAGGGAATAAAAAAAAAAGTCCTGCAAGCAGCTTCTTTGCAGCGCTTTAGGAGCGGTGAATACACTGCTCCTAAAGCGCCCCTTCCCATTGAAATCAATGGGAAGCGCTTGCAAAGTGCCTTGGCAGCGGTGCTTTGTGGGCACTTTTAACCCTTTATTCGGGCACTAGCGGGGGTTAAAAGCGTTCGAAATACGCCGGTAAAGCACCGCTAGGACATATTTGCCCGCACATGCGTCGAATGGATTCGACGCATGCGCGGAAGTGTTTTACTTCCTGGTGTGGTGACGTGGCGGCGTCAACGTCACCGCCACGTCACCGCGCTGTCTGCCGGCGGGGATTTTGGTTTGATCGTGTGTACAGCGATCAAACCAAAACAGCCAGCAGACAAATCTGATCAAATCGGTCTGTCAGACCGATTTGAACAGATTCATTTGCTCGTGTGTACAGGGTCTAAGGGAGTGCATTCAAAACAACTCGGGTTAATTTGCTGACCAACATATAGCAATTAGACACACCAGATAAAATCATTGAATCATCTTAGATACATATAGCTAATATTTGGACAGAAAACTAATATTACCAGGGGATCTTTATGACTCAAGTTATTATAAGGGTTCCTTAATTTTTTTAAATCATCAGCAACCAAAAACTGCTTTACTACTCATATGCAGACGACATGCAACTGTATTTCCGCATTTGCAACAAAAAAGATCACCACCTCAATCTAGAAACATGCCTCAATTTGATAGAGAACTGGATGACAAAGGCCGCGTACACACGACCAAATACATCTGTTAAAATCGGTCTGACATCGCGGTGATGTGGCGGTGACGTTGACGCCGCCACGTCACCGCACCAGGAAGTAAAACACTTCCGCACATGTGTCGAATCCATTCGACGCATGTGCGAGCAGATATGTCTGCTGGTTAGCGTACTAACCAGCAGACATGTCGGACGGACGGATTCCCAGCCGACAGATTTTAAAGCATGCTTTAAAATCTGTCGGCTGGCCAAATCTGTCTGTCCGTCCGTACACACGATCGAATCTGTCTGCTGAAACGGTCTGTCAGACCGTTTTCAGCAGATAGATTTGATCGTGTGTACGTGGCCAAAGAGTTATCTTAAACTCAACGGAGCGAAAACAGAACTTCTCCTGTTTCACGCCAAGCGTATGAATCAACCTGCAACAACTTGGATACCCCCGCCCATTCTGGGCAAAACCATCACCCCTAGCTCCAAAGTCAAAAGTCTCGGGTCATCTTTGACTCCTACATGACAATGGACGCACAAATAGGGTCAGTAGTCAGCAGATCTCACCATCTGCTGCGCCTACTATGCAAACTTACTCCTTTTATTCCCAAAGAAGACATAGCGGTCGTGGTGGGAGCAATTGTAAACTCAAGATTGGACTATGCAAATGCCCTTTACCTCGGACTCCCCAAGTACCAAATCGCTCGTCTGCAAGTCGTTCAAAATACGGCCGCCAGACTTGTGACTGGGAAAAAACCCTGGGAATCAATCTCACCTTCACTGAGAACCCTTCACTGGTTGCCAGTAAAAGACAGAATTGCTTTTATAGCACTCTGTCTAACGCATAGATGTATTCATGGGAACGCTCCCCATTATCTTTGCGTAAAAATAAAAGCTCATAATCCCAATCGCGTTCTGTGATCCACCAATCAAAATCTACTCCAGATACCGAAAGCCAACTACAAGTCCAAAGGAGAAAGAAGATTCGCGGTCCAAGGTCCCAGACTATGGAACGCTTTACCAACCAGCATTCGGTTGGAGGAGAACCACTTAGCATTCAGGAGAAAGATCAAGACTTATCTCTTTTGATATCAAAGGAGACTGGAACAACAAGCGTCCAGAGTTAGTTTGCATGTGCCGCGCTATATAAGTTTTCATTCATTCATTCATTCATTCATTCATTAAAAAGGTTGGGAAACACTGCATTAGGCTGATCACCATCATATTTATATCTGCAGAGATGTAACTTGACCCTAGTTTAATTTGAAGGTGGAGTTATGGCGGTTGATTTTTATTGAAAAAGTCAATTCTTTGTAGCTCTGTGATTTTATTCTCTGTAAAATAGCTTTTTGATTCAATAACCTTGGACTCAGACTCTTGCAAGTGTAGCAGACAAAATGATGCCATTAGTTGCTTTTTATGTGGCCATAATTTACATTCATGAATACATTTACAAATGGTCCATAAAGCTCCAGCCTCTGGAAATAAAGAGCACCGTAGAGGAAATTTAGTAATGTCGGCAAGCTGAGGAATGTCTTTCTCTTAGCAGGGACGAAGGTTATTTATCAACATAAAAACACATTTTCAGTGCAAGCTCCAGGTCAGGCTGCCGACCAGATGCGTGCCTGTGTATGCGTAATGAAGAAGAAAGATTTCTGAGATGTAATGTTTTAAAAATAAAAATAGCTTCATGTGACTGAAGCCATGTCCTAAAGGTCAGATTTCTCTGCTTATAATCTGAGTGGAAAAAAAGTTGGGTAAATCTGCTAAGATTCTACAGGGAATTGTGCTGTCATCTAGACTAGAAAGGAAGGCCTGTGAACGTGATATATCTGGATTTTGCAAAAGCATTTGATACAGTTTCACATAATCTCTTAATTTACAAACTGAGATATGTAGGCATGGATCACAAGGTACCTGAATATAAAACTGGTTACAGGGGGCGTGTCCAAAGGGTGGTCATAAATAGCTAGTCTGGAGTGGTAAGTGGAGTACCCCAAGGCTCTGTCCTGACACCAATTCTGTTTAATTTATTCATAAATGATATAGAGGTTGGTATAAATAGCTTAAAATCAGTGTTTGCTGGTGATACAAAGATATGTAGGGCAATAACTTCACTGCAGTCAATTGAAACTTGACACAAATAAAATAATGGGGTGGGTAACTACATGGCAAATGAGGTTTATTGTTGAAAAATGTAAAATAATGCACTTGGGGCTAAGAATATGAACACAAGTTACTTAATAGGGGGAGAACCTCTGGGAAAATCCAAGATGGAAAAAGATCTGGGGATCTTAGTGTAGCACTACCCCCGAAGGAGCTGCTGGTTTGTTTTAGGTGGCACGTTACCTCGTGGCTCTTCCGCCGTCCTAGGGGTGTATGGTGCATATAGCAGTAACGGAATGTCCACAACGGGTGTCTTTTTCTGTGCTCTTTATTACCCAGCCGGGTGAAAAACATTAAAACTTGTGATGAAGAGTAGAGGTGAAGTAAAGGGGGAAGTAGCAGACTCAGGCAGTGTAGACACGACCGAGGTTCTCGCTGGAAACAAGCGAGAACCTCGCTGGAAGCTGCATTCCAGCGAGAACCTCGGCCGTGTGTATGCTCTCGGCGAGCATCCCGTCGGGAATGCCGTCGAGCAGAAATAGAGAGCATGTTCTCTATTTGCTCGACGGCCCGCCTGGATGAATGGCTGGTTGCCATTCCCCACGGGCGGCTCGCCGAATCTGACGGCCGGCAGAGAACCTCGACGGGCGGAACGATGTGTTCTGCCCGTCGAGGTTCTCTGCCGTGTGTACGCGGCTTCAGGCGCAACAATAGGGAAGCAGTCCTGCTCCCAACAATGCTTTGTATTCTTCGCCACTCTAGCCAGAGTGGGTATAGCGTACCTGGACAGGCCCACTCTCACTGACCTGGCAGCCAGGGTATCGCTCGAACTTGAAGGAAAATTCTCTGCCACAGACCCTCTTGAAATGGACTCTCTGCCACAGGCCCTCCCTGTGTTTGTGATTACTTAGATGATCCTCCTTGGTAGAATTGCGTCTGAACCTCGACTCCACTGCTGCCACCCATCGCCCTGGGGTAGGAACTACGCTTCAGTAACAATAGACAGCCCACAGCACTGCCAAGCTGAGACAGAGACCAGTTTTGAGCATAATAATTGGATCAGAGTCAGTTAACACTCTGATTTCTCTCTAAATTTTGCTAGCACTGGTACTTTTTAAGTAACTAGGCGCTACATTAGTATGTCACAGACTCGGCAATAGCATGCAACGCCAAGCTGCAGCAAGCAAAGCCAACAGAATATCGGCATGCATAAAAAAGGATATTTACACAAGAGATAAAACTATAATCCTACCACTTTATAAAATGTTGGTTTGGTCTCATCTGGAGTATGCTGTCCAGTTCTGGTCACCAATCCTCAGGGAGGATGTGCTGGAAATGGAGAGAGTCCAGAGAAGGGCAAGGAAATTAATAAGGGGATTGGAGGACATCCGTTATCAGGAAAGGCTGCAAACAATAAACAACTTCTCCCCAAAGAAGAAACACTTGAGAGGGGATATGATGGCAATATACAAATACCTCCATGGTGATTCTAGCATAGGGAATAATCTATTCAGTCTCAGGGAGTTTAATAAGACATGGGCCACTCAATGACATGGGAGAAGTGGTTTAGGCTTAAACTGCATAGGGTGTTTTCACTGTCAGAGTGGTAAGGGTGTGGCGCTCCCTTCCACAAATGGCGGTGTCGGGGGAGTGTAGATGGTTTTAAAAAAACTCTCATGCCTCGTACACACAACCGTTTTACTCGGCAGGAAAAAAAAGTTTTCCTGAAGGAATTCCTCTCAAGCCTGCCTTGCATATACACATTCAGGCCAAATAAAGCACGGTGACGTACACCACGTACGACGGGACTATAAAGGGGAAGTTCCATTCAAACGGCACCACCTTTTGGGCTGCTTTTGCTGATCCTCGTGTTAGTAAAAGTTATGTGAGAGACGATTCGCACTTTTCAGTCTTTGCGTTTTTTCGTCCATTACAGCGCGACGGATGTGCTATCTCCATTTCGAACGCTAGTTTTACCAGAACGAGCGATCCCGTCTCATACTTGATTCTGAGCATGCACATTTTTTTTCCACTCGGGAAGCCTTGCCAACTATGTAACTATGGGTTTTATAGACTACGGTTACCTACAAAAATTCCCCTTCCGTCCAGCTGCTTCATCTATGAGTTGAGGGGATGGACCTTTTAATCATTTGTCTGTTCCTCCATTCATAGATTCTGTTCAAGTCACAGAAGCTCTAGTAATGGATTATATGTATAAAGCCTGTGAGAGCTCCTCAGTTTTTTAACCCCTAAGATTATGGCGGTGGGGAGGACAGAAGATTTTGACTGAACTAAAAGACAGAAGCACACGGGACTCATCACACCTAGGGCACATAATATCCCTTGTGCTTATTTTCTTTTAACAATTTGGAGGTAAACTTGAGCTTTTATTATTCTTCAAGCCTAAAAAGTACATAATAAAAAACCTCCCAGATGTTCTAACCTTTCCCCTCTCCTCTTTTTTTGGGGGATTTCACAAAACTTTGCATGCTTCTTTCACATTGTCAGCAAACTACAGTATAAGCAACACATTTTTTGTTGATGTCACAATGTACAGTATAAGATTTCCTATCATCTGTGCCCAGTCTTGCCACACAGAGTTAATCCAGCTCTGAGCAATCCTCTTTTTTTGTTCAGTGAAATAAAACGGACTTACAGAGAAAAACCTTAGTCCGCTCCGCCCCCTTGCTGTGAGTAACAGGTTATTTACATATCTCATGCACTAGCCCGGAGACAGGCATTATTTATTTAATTCCCACCCCCACTACTTTTCTGAAGGCATGTTGTTACTTTTCTGGATTTTGACTGGATGTTAGTGATCATAGCAGAATTTAGTGTAAGGGGAGTGTAGAGGTGGGTGGGGAGTCTACTGACATCACGACTCCACCCACAGAGTTCCAAACAACAGATCCACCCACAGAATCTGCAGTTTTTCAGTTCTTATAACAGACAGAGGGGAGACATTTGACAGGTAAGGATACATGCAGGAGGCATCTATATCCTTATAGATCAGCACTATGGCAGTAGTTTAGAAAGGATGAGAGGGGGTTTACATCCACTTTAATTATTTAAATGTAATATAATTATTTAAAAAAATATGCTAATGGAATTGATATTTAAATTGTGTTCTTTATAATAAGTTTGGTATTCTAATACTAAATTACATCTTGTTCCTGTCTTGCAGATTTTCCACATGACCTATGACCTTGCCAGTGCTGTGGTTAGAATATTTAACCTCATAGGAATGATGCTTCTCCTCTGCCACTGGGACGGCTGCCTGCAGTTCCTGGTACCATTGCTTCAGGAGTTTCCTAGCGATTGTTGGGTATCCTTAAATAATATGGTTGTAAGTATTGAGCTCTTCAATGAATTCTATATATTGTAATGCTTGTTATATGGCTAAGATTAAACTCTGCCTCTATGGATCTTGTGGATTAATCATGACAAAATCCGATCATCAGATTTCAGATCCAATGTTTTTTTTTTTCAGTTAGTAATTGATGATAAAAAAATACTCTGTGCCAAAGCAATATTTTCAGCAGACTAAAAATACTAAAAATGGTTCCATACGAAACCAAACCTTGTGCTGTGTGAATGGCATTGGAGTCCCGGTTGATTGGACAGTCAGAGCTTTGTATGGAAGTGCCCATTCACATCATGTGCGGCTGAGCTTGGTGTTTGGATTTTTAGAGTTAAAGTAAGAATTTATTTTAAAGGTTGGGTTAGGGCTGAAACACACCTTTGCCTGCCACAATGCAAGTTAGACATGTGCATTTCGTTCCGTTACGAATTCGAATTCGGACAAATTTTTCATTATTCGGAAATTCGGATGCATCCGAATTACAAAATTAACGTATTTAAGCAAATTCGAAAAAACGCGAACGAAATTCGAATTCGAAATGAATTCTAATCGAATTCAAAATGAATTCAAATCGCATTCGAAAAAAAATTCTATTTCGAATCGAATTCGAAAACAATTCGAATCGAAAACAAATTTGAATGAAAATTGAAAGCAAGTTTGAATCAAAATCTAAAAAATATAAATCGATTTCTAAAAAAGAATTCAATAAAATAGAATATAAAATAATAAAACAATAGAATGAAAAACAAAGAATAGTAAAGAACAGAACAAATTCGGTTGAAATAATTTCAAATCCGGTGGAAATAATTTCCAATCCGGTGGAAATAATTTCCAATCCGGTGGAAATAATTTCCAATCCGGTGGAAATAATTTCCAATCCGGTGGAAATAATTTCAAATGCGATCGGGTTTTTTAGAATTTCCATAGAAAACTATCGAATTCCGAAAACAAATTTAACAAATTTAACAAATTTAACTTAACGAAATTAATTAAACAACGAATTAAAACTAAACAAAACAATTTTTTTCCTATGATCGAATTAGAATCCGGTAGAAATGTTTTCAAATGCGACCGTTTTTTCGAATTCGGTCGAAAACGATCGAATTCGACCAGGTTTTTTCCATTGAAAACGATCGAATTCCGAAAACGAATTTAACAAATTTAACGAATTTAACAAATTTAACGAATTTAACTTAACAAAATTAATTAAACAACGAATTAAAACGAAACAAAACTAATTTTTTCCTTTTGCACATGTCTAATGCAAGTTAAGGGACATTACCTGTGCTAGCACGTTGTGGTGCTATTCATTTTGAATGGCATCCGAAAGCACTAAGGCATGATGGTTCCAACATCCGTGCACTTCAGCACACTGCAATGGGTTAACATGCGTTGTACACTGTTTTTATGCAATGCCTGGTAATGCATGATACAACATGTGTTAATGCAGTGCAGAGGATTGGAGACCTGTAAATGGGCCTCAAGGTTTTAAGGTAAATCAGGTTAGCTTAAAGGGGTTGTAAAGGTTTGTCTTTTATTTTCTAAATTGGTTGATTTAAGCTAGTGCATTGTCGGTTCACTTACTTCACTTTTTCTTCCATTTCCCTTCAAAATGTTTTTTGTTTTTGTTTGAATTTCTCACTTCCTGTTTCCACCATCATCCGAGCGGGGGAAAGTCATTTAGAACAGCTAACTGAACAGCTTATTGAGGAGGAACAGGAAGTAAGAAATTCAGACAAAGAAAAAAAAAGAAAAAGAACATTTAGAAGGGAAATTGAAGGAAAAAGTAAGCGAACCAACTATTAAAAAAATAAAAAACAAACCTTTACAACCCCTTTAACCACTTAAGGACCGCCGCATGTACATTTACGTCGGCACAGGCACATCAACGTATACGTTGGTGCCTTGGGGGGGATCGGGGGTCCGATCGGACCCCCCCCCGTACATGCGGCGGTCCGCGCGGCTGCAGGAGCGATCTGATGGGGGCGGCTATCCGTTTTCATCCGCCCCCTCCGGATCGCTCCCAGCCAATGCGCGCGCACCGCCCTGTGTCACTTCCTCCTCCTGTGTAAACAAGGAAGGAGGAAGCAACGTGATCTCTCCCTCGGCGTTTGTTTCAAACGCCGCTGAGGAGAGATCACCACACACCAAGTAAGTCTGCACCAAACAGCACACTTAACACAGACACAAACACATTTAACCCCCGCGATCGCCCCCCCCCCCCCCCCCCTGTCACAGTGTCACTGAATGCAGTAATCATACATGTATGATTACTGTATTTAGTGTCAGTGTGACAGACAGTGTGACAGTCAGTCAGTGTTAGTGTCAGGGTAGCCCCTCCACCCCCCCAATAAAGTTTTAACCCCTTGATCACTGCCCTAGTTAACCCTTTCACTCCCTATTGCCAGCGTCACTAAGCGATCATTTTTCTGATCGCTGTATTAGTGAGGTAGCTAATTTTTTTTAATGCGATTTTTTTTTTACCATGTGGCTAAATACATTTTGGCCTAAATGTTTGACTAAAATTTAGTTTATTGGTTTTTTATTATAACAAAAAGTAAAAAATATTGATTTTTTTTCAAAATGTCGCTCTATTTTTGTATATAGCGCACAAAATCGCAGAGGCGATCAAATACCACCAAAAGAAAGCTCTATTTGTGGGAAAAAAGGACGCGAATTTTGTTTGGGAGCCACGTCGCACGACCGCGCAATTGTCTGTTAAAGCGACGCAGTGCCGAATCGGGGTCATTTGCCAGCGTATTGAAGTGGTTAAGTTAAGGGAGGTTAAGAAGAAGCTTAATAGCTGACCATATAAGAGCTGATTAAAGAAGTGAGCCCCACCATCCCCACACTGCTGTTTGACCACACAATTAAATAGAGACGAATAGGTAAGGATGCTGATTGTCTCAGGCACCAGTGTGTGGGGGATTTTGGCTACTCGCACCTAGAAAATTATTTCAGAATTGGGGCTTTAATTCATGGTAAAAAAAAATCCGGTGTAGATACATTTTAAAGCATTTGTTCCTGATATGTGCCTGCTGTATGTGTATGAGAACGTTTCCTGTTCTTTTTGTATTGCTTCCTTTATGTAAAATCCCTGGTGTTTCTGCCAGTCCCTCTGCTTTCCTATTAAAAATGGACCACACTAAGCAACAGAGCACAGCGTGGTCAGTTCTAGCTATGCTGGGAACTCAGTGGACTCTCTTCCAATGATCAGAGTTGTCCTGACATGCCCCTGGTGCACAGCCATTCACTGGGAAGCTCAGTGTGCTGCTGTTACTCCTCCCCCAGCTGTTATGCAGCTGAAAACAGAAGGAATGTGATCCCTTATAAAAATGGAAAACAGGTTTTTATAAAGTGTTTTTTTTTTTTTTTATTATTATTTATACACAAATGTTTTGCCTTTCATTTCTATTTTAAACTGATTAGGTTGTTTTACAAGGTGATCGGTTATAATCACTTTGTGTCTTTGTTATTTTAGGTACAGCGTTGTATATAGTTGTCTTTCAATGTTAAGTATAGCATTGATTATGGCATGCTGTTTGTACTTATTATATTTCATAGTGTGTTTTTCACAGTACATTAGATATGATTTAATTTTGCTAATATAATTACTAATATCTTACAGTAATGGCTGCTGAATTGTCATGTTGTGCAGTACCAGTTTTTTGGGGGGGGAAAAACATAAATAATAATATACTGTAAATGGAAAAAAAAACGATTTAAATGTAAATGACGGGGATCTTGCTGGTGTTCAGGAAAATGGATATTTAAACTGTTTAGTCAATGGAATTCATTAATGGGCCTAGTACTTTTAAAATCCCAAATTATTGTGGCAGCGCTTTGTAAATTGCAAATTTTAAAGCACAATACTAATGTGTGCATCTTATGCGTTGCCATTCATTTAGAATGTGTGTTGTGGTGCACTGCATTACAAAAAAGGAGCATACTTTACTTTTTAAATGGTAAGGTGCATTAGTAGTTCATTCCAAATAAATGGGTTCCCTTAACCACTTAAGACCCGGACTTTTAGGCAGGTAAAGGACCTGGCCAGTTTTTGCGATTTGGCACTGCGTCGATTTAACTGACAATTGCGCGGTCGTGCGACGTGGCTCCCAAACAAAATTGGCGCCATTTTTTCCCCACAAATAGAGCTTTCTTTTGGTGGTATTTGATCTCCTATGTGGTTTTTAATTTTTTGCGCTATAAACAAAAATAGAGCGACAATTTTGAAAAAAAAAACAATATTTTTTACCTTTTGCTATAATAAATATCCCCCAAAAATATATAAAAAACATTTTTTTTCCCTCAGTTTAGGCCGATACGTATTCTTCTACATATTTTTGATAAAAAAAATCGCAATAAGGGTTAATCGATTGGTTTGCGCAAAATTTCTAGCGTTTACAAAATAGGGGATAGTTTTATTGCATTTTTATTAATTATTATTTTTTTACTACTAATGGCGGCGATCAGCAATTTTTTTTGTTACTGCGACATTATGGCGGACACATCGGTCAATTTTGACACATTTTTGGGACCATTGTCTTTTTCAAGGCAAAAACTGCATTAAAAATGCATTGTTTACTGTGAAAATGACAATTGAAGTTTGAGAGTTAACCCCTAGGGGGCGCTGAAGGGGTTAAGTGTGACCTCATCTTTGTTTCAAACTGTAGGGGGGCGGGCTGGATGTGTGACATCATTGTTTGTGTTTCACGATCAATGACAGTGCCACAGTGAAGAACGGGGAAGGTGTGTCTACACACAGCTCTCCCCGTTCTTCAGCTCCGGGGACCAATCGTGGGACTCCAGTGGCGATCGGGTCCGCGGGTGCCAACGGCACTTCGGATCGGGTCGCGACCCACGGCTGGGCACTTAAAGAGGATGTACAGGTACGTGCTTGTGCCCAGCCATGCCATTCTGCCGACGTATATCTGCAGGAGGCGGTCCTTAAGTGTTTAAAGCAGAACTTCAGTCTACTCTGGACAGGCTTTACATACACAGCCCCCCTCCAGCACTGTCAACTTTCTGTGCAGCTGCTGTGGGCAGGTACAGTCTACTTTCTCCACTGCAGTTGGTGCTCATCAAAGCTGACCTGTAGCTGTAGAGTACGTCAAGTAAAACACAGTTCCTCTATGGTTTCCTTGGTCATTAAGGAAGCAATCCAGTTGAATGTTGCCACACCATGTGGCTCTGGCGGCACCTAGTTTAAGGCCCTGACTCTCTAAAGTATTAGCAGATACCCTGTCTGACGAGTAGGGTACCTGCCAAGTCGCATTTTTGCTCTTTTAACAGAAGTGGTCAGTCTGTCAGATAACATCTCTCTTCACATCAGTGGAAACCCTAGATGTGTTGTGGTCTCTTGCTGCGCTGTTTCCATACACGTTTTCCATTGCATCTAAGTGTAGTGTTTGAATTTTTGCCACCGCACGCCACACCCATGAGGATCTGCCCAGCCTAAGGGTCATGGTGGTGCATTTGCACATACGCAGTACCAGGGAAGGTTTTGGACTTTGGCCTTTGCACATGCTTTGGACTTGAGCCCTGTGGCACATTTATGCATGTGCAGAAGGGGAGGGGGGGGGGGTGTGTCTCGTCAAGGTGTGAAAATCAGAGGTGCTATACAAATAAAGTATGTAGTAAAAAAAAAAATGGTGTTTATTGGTAAAAGAGGAAATGGAAGGAGGTAGGGCAGCTCATGATATTGAAGGGTAGGTCAGCCTTAGGGATGAGCCGAACACCCCTGGGTTCGGTTCGCACCAGAACCTGCGAACAGACCAAAAGTTTGTGTGAACTTTAGAACCCTGTTAAAGTCTATGCGACTCGAACGTTTTGAAATCTAAAGTACTAATTTTAAAGGCTAATATGCAAGTTATTGTCCTAAAAAGTGTTTAGGGACCCGGGTCCTGCCCCAGGGGACATGTATCAATGCAAAAAAAGGTTTAAAAAAATTCAGGAGCAGTGATTTTATTAATGCTTAAAGTGAAACAATAAAATTTAAATATTCCTTTAAATTTCGTACCTAGGGGGGTGTATAGTATGCCTGTAAAGTAGCACTTGTTTCGCTGTAGCGCTGTGCTTAGAACTGTCCCTGCACAAAATGTAATTTCTGAAGTAAAAAAGTCATTTAAAATCACTCACCTTAGGGTCTGGTATGGATATTTAGGGGAACCCTGCGTCAAATAAAAAAAAAATTATGTGGGGTTCCCCCCAAATATCCATTCCAGACCCTTCAGGTCTGGTATGGATTTTAAGGGGAACTGCACCACACATTTTTTTTTTTATGAATGACTTTTCTCTGTATTGCCGGGAGCCAAAATTCATTATAGCTGCGAGTGATTTTAAATTACTTTTTTTCCTTCAGAAATTACATTTTGTGCAGGGACAGTTCTAAACATGGGAAACAAGCGCTACTTTACAGGCATACTATACACCTCCCAGGAACGAAATTTAAAGGAATACTTTTATTGTTTCACTTAAAGGAATTATTAAAATCACTGCTGCCCAAAAAAATGCAGTTTTTAAAACTTTTTTTTGCATTGATACATGTCCCCTAGGGCAGGATCCAGCTCCCCAATAATAGGACAATAACTTGCATATTAGCCTTTAAAATTAGCACTTTAGATTTCAAACGTTCGAGTCCCATAGACTTTAACAGGGTTCTAAAGTTCACACGAACTTGCAGCGAACACCCCAAATAGTTCACTGTTCGGCGAACAGGCAATGTTCGAGTGGAACATTGCCTGTTCACTGAACAGTGAACTAGCTCATCCCTAGTCAGCCTTAATGTGATGCAAAATAATGCGTGCTCCACACAACTGCACGCTTGATCTGGAGGGGCCTTTACCCTACCTTGATCCTACTTTTTAAAATGATCCAAGTACAACTTTTCTTTCACTGTATTAAACTGAAATCTGCACATCTTGGTAAGATAAAAGAACTATTCCATTATATTTTGTTAGTTCCCATTCAGTGAAAGAACATTTCGCTATAGAAGTAAAAACTTTCAAATGGGAATATGTTGGCATTATTTGATATGACTGAACGTGCTGTCATGTATTTAATGGCATTCAATAGGATTGTTACAGCTTAGCTTTGCGTTGGAGTTTGATTGGTTTGAGATACAGATCAGGATCTCAGGTACTGTAGAGAATACTGCCAGGCTGGGATTACATCTGACAAAATTCACTTTCTGATAGATTCCATTGTGCCGGGAAGATACGTTTTGTTCCCGGACAGACTATTCAAAAGCTGACACTTGACAGTTAATTAGGCGTTTTTCTGTGGTGTCTGTCACTTCCATTTGTTGCAGTAACACATTTACCCCATTTTTTGAAGTTGTATTTTAGGCTGAGCTTTAAAACCTCTTAGCCAAAATCGAGGTAGTAGATGAAGTATCAGATCAATGAGACTGCATCAATGAGACTGCAAGTAGAAGACTGGTGTGATATAGAAGGTTCTACAGAGCTCCTTGTCTGCTATGGCTTAGGGCACAGCTATTGCTCTAAGGTAACTTAGATGAATTCTATCCACTTTATTGTTCCACATCAAGATGCTGAAGCATGACAATAGCTGTGGAATCCTTTTTCAGGAAGATGGCGTGACTTTTCCAAGCATTACAATCCCCTCTGACAACTCTTGAAACACTATTTCTATCTAAAATATCTTCTCGACACAACCCCAATCCTTTGTGTGAAACCTCAGGCCGCGTACACACGACCGGTTTCCTCGACAGAATCCAGCAAGAAACTTGTTGGGAGCTGTGTTTTGCCGAGGAAACCGGTCGTGTGTATGTTTTTCATCGAGGTAACTGTCGAGGAACTCGACGAGCCAAAAAGAGAGCATGTTCTCTTTTTTCTCGATTTCCTCGTCGGGCTGGTTTCCGACGAGAAACTTGAGCGTGTGTATGCTAAGATACCCGCGCACCTTCTGTAAAAGTAGCGTTTGTAATGGAAATAGCTCATTTGTCACACTGTAACAGACTGAAAAGTGAAAATGCCTCTTATCAAACTTTTCAGTAACATGAGATTAGCAAAAGCAGCCCCAAGGGTTGTGCCAATGGAATCGAACTTCCCCTGCTGTGGTATGTGTTAAAGTCACCGCTTTGAGAACGAGAATATTTGGTCTTTAACGTGTGTACACAAAGCAAGCTTGTCGAGTTCCTCGACAAGCCTAACAAGGAACTCGACGAGGAAAAACGATGTGTTTCACCCGACGAGTTCCTCAGTCGTGTGTACGCCTATTGGATGGATGCTGTAAATCAACCTTTGTTCGTTCTGAAAAAGCACAAAACTTTCATTAGAAAGGTCGCTAGAGAACCCTTCCAGTCTCACCTCCTCCACCGACACATTTCACCCAAGAAATAGTCATAGACTAAGCCCAATTACTAGGCAAAACACATCATTAGAAACTGTAGCAAGCTGTGCTGCCACTATCAGCATGAGCTTTGAGCTACTTTGAACTACCATCAATATCAATAAGTCAATGTGAAACAAGTAAAAAAAAACTTGGGTGGTATAAGGCAGCAGCCAGCACTAAAGGTCTTGATAATGACCCAACATACAATCAGAAAATCTAATAAGTGCATTGCTAAAATCAATTTGTGTCAAGTCTCTGGTGTGAGGTCGGATTGCTGAAGAGGGCGCCCCTTGCGGCTAAGTGCACTGAACCCCTGGGAATGAGACAGGGAGTGCAAGGCCCAAAGGTGCACGGATTGCCGGTACTGCTGCTGACTGGATGGATGCAGGCAGAAGGTAGCTTGGGTGTGCTGGAAGAGCGGGATCAGTAGCCGTGCAAGAAGGATTTTGGTGAGGAACAGTAGGTAAACCAGGAACAGATTCAGTAGCCAGGCCAGGGGTCAAACACAGGAATCAGTCCAAGAGGACTATAGGAACAAGCTGTGTCATACATGGGAGCAGAAGATAATAGAATAGTCAGCCAAGCCGGGGTTAGATGCAAAGAGATGAGCAGGGTCACAGGTCCAGACGTAAGCCAAAGGTCAAACCAGAGATTCAGGATACACAAAATACAGGAGACACAGGGAGGTGGTAATCCAGCAGCTTGTATGTGCCAGTGACGGGTTAAAATAGGCCCGGGGAATGTGCCCACACAGTCACAGCGTACATGCGCGCCTGTGTGCGTCTGTGCACATGTGCCTGGGGGTTTGTCTGGCGCGGCCATGATAAACACTGGCAGGATTGCCAATAACTCAACTATTTCCCTGACAATTTGGTTACATTTACATGCAATCCACAGTGAAAAATTATAAAAATAAAAATACAAATCATAACAAACAATGTGCGACTAGATGCATGAATGACAAATATTGTGTCCATATGATCTCCATTAGAAAATGTCAGGAAGTAATGTGAGTCCATGCATAGTGCCAAAAGGATGAATATAACTGTCCACCTTGACAAGTAGGTCTCATTGCAACTGAAGTGAATACTTTTTTCTCCTTAAAATACATGAAATAGTGAGCCTTCAGCCGAACACCACTCATGTATGAACCGATCGTGTGTACAGGGCATAACACATTAAGGATATGTTTGAGGAGATTTAACCATCTAGCACTCGCATCACATCATTTAAAGAGATAATACTTTTTTTGGTTTATTATTGCACATTAGAAAGAAGCCTACACACCCTCCTTAGGCCGCGTACACACGAGCAGACAGATTTGTTCAAATCGGTCGGGCCGACCGATTTGAACAGATCTGTCTGCTGGGGACATATTGGTTTGATCGTGTACACACGATCAAACCAAAATCCCAGCCGCCAGACGGCACGCTGACGTGGCGGTGACTTTGACGTCACCGCACCAGGAAGTAAAACACTTCCGCGCATGCGTCGAAACCATTCGGCACGTGTGCGAGAAGACATGTCTGCTGGTTAGCGTACTAACCAGCAGACATGTCGGGCGGACGGGTTCCCAGCTGACAGATTTCAAAGCATGCTTTGAAATCTGTCGGGTGGCCAAATCCGTCGGCTCGCCCGTACACACGGTCGAATCTGTCTGCTGGGACGATCGGGCCGACCGTTTCCAGCAGATAGATTTGATCGTGTGTACGCGGCCTTACACATTCCTGGGGATCTTATCATGCAAAGCTGGCACCCTTCAATAGACAACCCTAGGTTGGTCAGGGATTAATGTACCAATAATAGAATACTTTTTAGGTACAGACTAGTGTTTACTGACAATATTTCTTATTGCATAATGCTGTGTGGAAAAATTGGTCATCGAAAACGAATTGTAAGATTCTCCCTCATCTTTTTTAGGTTTAGTGCCCAACATCAGACTACAATCCAGCCACTTGGTCTATGACCACATTGACTTTAACAAGGTCATAACCTTTTTCTAAAAATCTGATTCTCAAAACTTGTGTCTGTAAAAAAATTATTGCTAAGATTTGTACAGTTTCAGAGTATTCTTTGAAACTGACTTTTAAGTATGGATTTGAGCCATGAGGAGTGATGGCAGCTAGACAACGTTATAAATGAGTTCCTATCCGTTTCCTTGAAAAAAGTAGTGGTGACAGAATGTCCATCCACTATTTTGATATTTAAATACAAAAAGGGGATCTCATCAACACTAGCTTTGAGACCCAATGAGATACCCCTATCGTTAACATTTAAAGTGATTGTAAAGTCTTGTGGTGTTTTCTATAAAAATAACAAACATGTTATACTTACCTGCTCTGTTGCAGTGGATTTGCACAGAGCAGCCTATATTCCCTCTTCGATACTCCTAACCCCTCCCTCCTGTTGAGTGCCCCCACAGGAAGCAGCTTACTATGGGGGCACCCAAGCTGAGCTGCAGCTCTGTGTGTCCATTCAGACACGAAGCTGTGATTCGGCCCTGCCCCCTCTGTCTCCTGTTTTGCTAACTGTCTGACCACAGCAGGAGCCAATGGGGTCACTTCTGTGTCACAGCCAATCAGGAGGGAGAGTCCCAGGCAGCTGGGACACTTGTGGACATCGCTGGACAGAGATGGGGCTCCTGTAAGTATTAGGGGGGCCGAGGGGTGGGGGGGTGCTGCACACAGAAGGCTTTTAGTCTCAATGCATAGAATGCATTAAGATAAGAAAAACTTCTGATCAATAAATGACTGGAGAGAACAGAGAACACATGTCACCATCCCAAATGAGCAGGACGTCATCTATGTACCCTCTCCAAATCACCAATTGGGGCACCTTGGTGGCCTAGATGTCCTCCCCCACTTTGCCATAAATAAGTTTGCCATACTAGGGGCAAATTTAGCCCTCATGGCTAACCCTGCCACTGTACATAATATCACCCTCCAAACCAGAAATAGTTATGTGTCATGGCAAAGGTAAAAAGGTCCAAGTTAAACTATTTTTAAATGTCCGGTATCTCACTATAAACCAACAAATAATATTCCACTGCAGCATATCCATGCTCATGTGAGATTATGGTGTATAGCAATGCAACATCCACTGTTGCCATGATGTACACCTACTTCCACATGAGATCCCCAAGTAAATTAAATACATAAGAGGTATTCTTAAGATATGACGGAGAATGAACGAATCACCAGGGGTAGCAGGAATTCTACATATTTGCCTATGTGCGATGTAATGGAATTAATGCCACTAATGATAGGGTGTCCAGTGGGGTCAAACTTTTATGCATCTTAGGCAAATATATACGAAAAAAAATACAGTACCTTGCACCAGGGCTTCTGATCCCTTAGCCTTGGTGAGGGGGATGTCACTGGGCCCTCCAGTGGAATCCTGAGAGAGCTGAGGATCCCAAATCCTGTAAAAATGCAGTATAGGATTTGAAATCCTTCTTTCCCAAGATTCCACTAGAAGGCCCAAGGATGTTGCCCTCACCCAATTAAACATGCTGAAATTTAAGTGTAAGAAGAATAATTTTTTTCTCCCAGTCTTTCTTTTATTATTGTCTTTATTCGGGGTGGGATGTAGGAAATGAGCAGGCTTTGTATTTTCATGTAACACCGGATTTAATATGTAGTGAACTTGCATTCCCAGAATCCAGAAAGAGCAGAATCCATATATGTTACGGTGGGGTATTATCTCACCACCGTCATTAAGTCTAAGTCACCCCTGAATAGAAGCCATAATGTGATGCAATGAAGGGCTTTCCTACCGTATTGTTCAGTTCATTCTACCCTGAAAATGATTCTCTTTTTAAATCATGATCCTGAACGTATGGAAATTGCTACTTTGCAGGCCTCCTTTCCTTTCACTGTGTGAATTAATCCCCAACGTTTTAATTTCACTAACAGAAATTCTCTTCTGATCAGATGCATAATCAAGGAACCAGAATCAGAATTATGTGCGGAGTGCTGACTCATTAATGAATGCTGAGGCAGGGATAGGAAAAGATCCAGCCGAGATGCTGTTTACTGAGAATTCACTGAATTGATTAAAATGTGTATGAATGGGGAATGCAGATGCTGCAAGCTGTAGAGTAATGGATGCAGACTACAGATTGTTTATGGTATAATATGGCATCAGAATCCTATAAATATGCTCCCAGATTGTGAGGAATAATACAAAGAATAAATCTTTCTTTGAATTGTACAGTCATTTGAAAAAAAAAAAACATTAAAAAAAGTATTTACAATGTTTGCATGCTGGTTTAATAGCATGAGATAAAAAAAAGAATAAAAAGGTAAATTATGACCTACTCCCTTTCACATATTTCTGTCTAAGAGCATAGCTGCAGTCATTGAAAACCTTTTAAATTGCTATAAGACCCTGCATCACAGGAGGCCCACTGCAGTCTAGCCATGCATCCAGACAGAAATAGCATTTTTGTCTGGATCAAATGGCCCTATAATATTGCTCTGAATGTTAAGGGTCCATAAATTTATTACTTCAGTAGAAGTTCACCATGTACCAAGTATCACCACGTTCCAAGTGTGCCAACCTAAAAAGTGGACAACTTGTCAGGCATTCATGGGAAATATAACATGACTAAACTGCCTTCTCTGGCTAAACTCCATGAAAAACACTGATTATACTGCTGAAAGGTAGAAGAATTGTATGGGAGCCGTTTTGTATTTTGTGTCCAACCAGTCCTGAGATTATCACAGCCCTACCCCTCAGCAAAGCCAGTCTGGTGACCCTATATTTGTCTGCTGCCCGACTGCAGGCAGTGTTGTCTTATTTTGCATACAATTGGGCCACATCAGTTAGGCCTCTATAAAAAAAAAACTGGGCCCCAAAATAAAAAATATCAGGCTGCAATACTCAATGTGACGAGACCCTTGCTCGCTCGGTTGTGCTCTCCCGACACTCCTCTGCTTCTATTGGATCAGATTGCCGATTGCAACATTCTGACTGTCCAGTCATCCAAGGTTCCGGGATCTGAACTACAGCTATTTGCTGTTCGGACCTATTAGAACAGACACCAGGCAGGCTGTATGTATGTTCAAACAGGACTCCTTTAATGGAAACATTCTGCTGGTTATATACAGTTTACAAGATTTTGATCAATCACAAAACAATGAAATCTCCACCCCTTTTCCACAGACTGGGGGTTCCATACAGATTGTTAGGTAGGCACTCTGGCGCCGACCCTGACAAGACACATTTCTTTAGATAATGACATGCTAATTCAATACTCCTGACAGGAGACTTCTGACCTTTAAACAATACACAATCTTTTTAAGCTTCACACACAATGAACTTCAATCACATTCTAAAAGACATTCAGTTGATTACCCCCCAGACGTCCCGTCTCTGACAACAGCTATTCACACCTGATCATCAATGGCTTTTAAGCAGTGTTATCACACAATAAAGAGGTCTTTCAGGAGCCAACCTTACTTAGCATTTCAATAGTCTGTTCTAAGCATTGAAACAGTCATTCTTATTGATTGGTTGTGAGTCCACATGAAATCACCTGTATCAGTAATGTCCCATCTCATGTAATACATGAATTATGATTTATTAGCCACCCTCTCCTGTGTAACAGGTGTCAAGTAGAAAAACTTTAGTATCTCCAGGTTCATGACACTCAATACTTAAACTCACCTTCAACTCACCTTCAACTCACCTTCAACTCACCTTCAATCCACCTTCAATCCAAAGCTATTCCCCACAGTACTTTTTCTTTGCCACAAGATGTCACTGTAATTGGAAGACTGAGGACACTATTGTGAATGCAGGGCGTCGGGGACTGCACCCTTCATTCATTGTATAATAATGGAAATTGCACGTCGGCACCACTCTCTGCATTACTGAGTACTGGGAGAGGAGACTGACATAAACCAGCATCTCTCAATACACAATTGGTCCAGGGGTAAAGAGAAATACAAAGTGCTTATATACTGTGTGTGTGTATGTGTATATATATATATATATATATATATATATATATATATATATATATATATATATATATATATATATATATATATATATATATATATATATTATTCATATTTTTTTATTGGGGGGGATTTAAGTGAGATCCCTTATTTATTTATTTTTATTTATTTTTGCAAAGTGCACTTGAAATTGCACTAAAAGTGCACTTGGAAGTGCAGTTGCTGTAGATCCGAGGGAGACATGCAAGGAAAGAAAAAAAATACATTTTAGCTTGCAAATGATTGGATGATAAAATAAGCAGAGCTTACCCTCATTTCAGATCTACCCCTCAGATCTACAGCACTTCCAAGTGCACATTCAGTTCAATTTCAAGTGCACTTTGCAATTGTAGTGCAAAGTGCATTTGCCTTTCGTAAATAACCCAACTTATGTTTCAGAAAGGCTCTACGATGCTTCATAATGGTTTATTAAAGGATATTTAATTTATTTTCTTTTACCCCACCTTATCACACTCTGTCTGGCTATATTTTTTTGTTGGTCACCAAGCCTTGCTGCACAGAAGCCATGCTTTTCCTAAACTGCCCTGATGATGGTCAGCAAGCCTTGCAGCAGCAATATAAATGGCTTTATAAAATTATGCCTTGTCTGTGATGAAAACTGTCTGTAGTAGAGGCACAAAAGAAAAGTTTGCATTCCCCATCAACTATCCTAAAATGAGGGTAAACTCCTTATTTTTTTGGATTGGTCACAGACGTGAGATGTGTATTTATAGTTCACCATTGCATATTGTACTGTACTAGTTTATAGCGCTATCAAGGGAGAAGCAAAAAGCAGGGGAAACACATGAATTTTGTTGGCGCCATCAAAGTCTACACATATATTGCAAAGATTAAGAACATATCTTGCTTTAATTCATTACAAAACCACATTGGTTTAAAAACAGACCCACATATTGTTTTATATAGGCTCCCGACAGCTACCATGAGATTCCAACCATAATAAATATTCTACAGGTGTTTAACCGTTGAATCGGTAAGTATGTTGAGAAACACATGTATAGCTGAATTCACATCTCTTCATGTTTCGCTGTAAGCCACCGCTTCAGGAATATAGAGAGCATCCAGTATCTCTAGAATAGAATTGGACAATAAGTAATAGCAGAGACAAAATATCATTAGGGCTCATTTACACTTGCTTCAGCTTCAACACACATTAACGGCTAGTTTACACTTCAAAACAAGGCTTCGGACAGGCTTTGTTAAAGCTCTCTGAATCCAGTCAAAGCTCCGATCACAGGTGGCCAGGTTACATGGCAAGTGGACAATCCACAACTTGTGGCAGGTGACCTGGCAATTGGACAATCCACAACTTGTGGCAGGTGACGTGGCCAGTTGACGTGGCAGGTGACGTGGCCAGTGGACAATCCACAACTTGTGGCAGGTGAGGTGGCCAGGTGACGTGGCCAGGTGACATGGCAAGTGGACAATCCCCAACTTGTGGCAGGTGACGTGGTCAGGTGATTTGGCAGCTGATGTGGCCAGGTGACGTGGCAGGTGACGTGGCCAGGTGACATGGCAAGTGGACAATCCACAACTTGTGGCAGGTGACGTGGTCAGGTGAAGTGGCAAGTGGACAATCCACAACTTGTAGCAGGTGAAGTGGCCAGTTGACGTGACAGGTGACGTGGCCAGTGGACAATCCACAACTTGTGGCAGATGACGTGGCCAGGTGATGTGGCCAGGTGACGTGGCAGATGACGTGGCAAATGGACAATTCATAAATTGTGGCAGGTGACATGGCAAGTGGACAATCCGCAGCTTGTGGCAGGTGATGTGGCAAGTGACACGCTAAATACAAGTATACTGCTGCTCTTTCAGCTGCTACTCACTCTGGTCTCACAAAATGGCTGAAATGGTTAAATAATATTGTTTTTTGAGCTTAGGGACTTAGCAGATGTGGCCAGTGGACAATCCACAACTTGTGGCCAGGTGACGTGCCAGGTGATGTGAACAGGTGACGTGGCAGGTGACGTGGCCAGGTGAGATGGCAAGTGGACAATCCGCAACTTGTGGCAGGTGACGTGGCAAGTGGACAATCCACAACTTGTGGCAGGTGACGTGGCCAGTTGACGTGACAGGTGTCGTTGCCAGTGGACAATCCACAACTTGTGGCAGGTGAGGTGGCCAGGTGATGTGGCCAGGTGACATGACAAGTAGAAATTCCACAACTTGTGGAAGGTGACGTGGCCAGGTGACATGGCAGCTGACGTGGCCAGGTGACATGGCCAGTGGACAATCCACAACTTGTGGCAGGTGAGGTGGCCAGGTGATTTGGCAAGTGGATAGTCCACAACATGTGGCAGGTGACAGGGCCAGTGGACAATCCACAACTTGTGGCAAGTGACGTAGCTAGGTGACGTGGCAGGTGACGTGGCCAGGTGACATGGCAAGTGGACAATCCACAACTTGTGGCAGGTGACGTGGTCAGGTGATGTGGCAAGTGGACAATCCACAATTTGTGGCAGGTGGCGTGGCCAGGTGACGTGGCCAGGTGACATGCCAGGTGACGTGACAGGTGACGTGGCAAGTGGATAATCCACAACTTGTGGCAGGTGACATGGCCAGGTGACATGGCAGGTGACGTGGCCAGGTAATGTGGCCAGTGGACAATCCACAACTTGTGGCAGGTGGCATGGCCAGGTGACGTGGCAGATGATGTGGCAAGTGGACAATTCACAACTTGTGGCAGGTGACATGGCAAGTGGACAATCCACAGCTTGTGGCAGGTGATGTGGCAGGTGACACGCTAAATACAAGTTAGATTTTGTTCTTCCTTCTGTACCAGGGAAGGAAGTGGTCAGTCAGAAACTCCACATACTTTGCATAGGTCATCTTTACACCTTCAGGGATCCTAAAGGGGTCAACCAACTCTCTTCCCATGATTCCAGCCCAAAACATGACTCCACCACCACCTTGCTGACGTTGCAGCCTTGTTGGAACAGGGTGGCTGTCCACCAACCATCCACTACTCCATCCACCTGGACCATCCAGGGTTGCACGGCACTTGTCAGTGAACAGGACTGTTTGAAAATTAGTCTTCATGTATTTTTCTGACCAATGCAGCCATTTCTGCTCGTGAGCATTGGTTAGTGGTGGCCGAATGGAAGGTTTATGTACAGTTGCAAGACTCTGGAGGACTCTACACCTTGATGTCTGTGGGACTCTAGAGGCACCAGCAGCTTCAAATATCTGTTTGCTGCTATGTAATGGTGTTTTAGCAGCTGCTCTCTTGATCCGATGCATGGATCTGCCAGAAATCTTGTTCAATGTCCCTTTATCTGCATGAAACCCGTCTGTGCTCTGAATCAGCCACACATCTCTTAATAGTGCGATGATCACACTGAATTTTTTGTGAAATATTTAATGTTTTCATACCTCGTCCAAGACATTGAACTATTTCACTCTTTCGGGCACCAGAGAGATCCCTTTTCTTCCCCATATTGCTTGAAAATGGTGCTCTGCTTAACAATGTGGAACACCCTCCTTTAGTAGTTTTTCCTTTAATTGGCAATCTAATTATCACAGGTGTCCGAGATTGTTTTTAGTGATCAAAAGAGCCCTGAGACACAATGCCATCCATGAATTAAACTAAAAAATTAAATATTTAATCTTTGTGACACTGAAATAGAATTTGCATAATAATTTGGAACAGGGTGTAAAGTGGATTTATACATTTTATGGCTATTGAGATCTATATTCAAAAAAGTTATTGTGCCCAGCTTTAAATTCATCAGCTCAAAAGTTTAGCCTATCATAAGTGATCAGATAAGGCAGATCTCCCCACTAGGGATGAGCTTTATGTTCGAGTCGAACATGAGTTTGACTCGAACATTGGCGTTTGCCGAACAGCGAGCAATTTGGGGTGTTTGTGGCAAATTTGAAAAGCTGCGACACACCCTTTAAAAGTCTATGGGAGAAATCAAAAGAGACAATTTTAAAGGTTTATATGCAAGTTATTGTCATAAGTGTTTGAGGACCCGGGTCCTGCCCCAGGGGTCATGTATCAAGTTTTAAAAACTTCAGTTTTTTCGGGAGCAGTGATTTTAATAATGCTTAAAGTGAATCAATAAAAGTAAAATATTCCTTTAAATTTCGTACCTGGGGGTGTCTATAGTATGCCTGTAATATAGCGCATGTTTTTCCGTGTTTATAAGTCTCTGCACAAAATGATATATCTAAAGGGAAAAAAAAGTAATTTAAAACTACTCGCGGCTATAGTGAATTGTCGGGTCCCAGCAATACAAATAAGAGTAATTGACAATAAATAGCATGGGTACATTAGTACATTATTACGTGTACCCTTAGTACATTATTAGGCCCTTTGGGTCTGGTATGAATATTAAGGGGAACCCCCCAACCAAAATAAAAAAAAAATGTCTGTGGGTCCCCCCAAATTCCATATCAGGCCCTTCAGGTCTAGTATGGATATTAAGGAGAACCCTGCGCCATTTTTTTTTAAATGGCGTGGGGTTCCCCCCAAAAATCCATACCAGACCCTTCAGGTCTGGTATGGATTTTAAGGGGAACCCCACACCAAAATAAAAATAAAATGGCGTAAGGTTCCCCCCAAAAATCCATACCAGACCCTTATCTGAGCATGCAACCTGGTAGGCCATAGAGAGCGCCCCCCCTCCTGAACCATACCAGGCCACATGCCCGCAACATGGGGTGACAAGAGCCTCATCCCCACAACCCTTGCCCGGTGATTGTGAGGGTCTGCAGGCGGGGGGCTTATCGGTATGTGGAAGCCCCCTTTAACAAAGGGGAACTCCAGATCCCGCCTCTCCCACTATGTGAATTGGTAACAGGGTACATTGTACCCTAACATATTTTTCCAAAATAAGTGTCAAAATGTTAAAAACCACAGGAGACAGTTTGGGACAAGTCCGTTATTAAAAATAAAAAAAAAAATAAAAAAAAGGTTCCAACGATGTAATCCAGTCTCGAGCGATACGAAAAAAAAAAACGCTGCTACGAACGATACCGCCTCCATAGGAGGCGCCCAGCCGAATGATGCTCTCCCGGTGTGACAGCTCTTTTTTTTTTTTAAGTGTATTTTGTGCGTGTACTCGAGAAAGGAGCCGGACTGCAGGAGTTGGGAGTAGGCAGACCTCCCCCAGAGGCAATCTGCCATCTTTCTCCATGCCCCGGGTGGCAATGGCGGGTGTGAGGGGGTCCTCCCACACAGCCCGCCCTACCTGCTCCGCTTTGAAGCCCAACGGGGCAGAGGGACACCCCTATGAGGGAGTGAGAGGACCTAGCCCGCTCAGCCAGCCCCGTTAGTCCTTCGCCTCTCTTTTTTTAGAGACCGCGTGGCCAAAGTGCGTGCATGTTAACCCAATTTCGAGTGCGTGTAAGTGTGGTGGTTTTTGTGGGAGGGGGGTGGGCGTACTAAGCGCAGGCTTACCTCGCATAGCACACCCACCGGGAGCCGGGCTGAGACCACCAAACTCAATTCACATGCAGCCGAGACCGGGATCTGAACCCTTGGCTGCAGAGGTGAACGGCCTGTCAGCGCAGTGCCAATCGCGTTGAGCCACCGCAGCTCCTGTGACAGCTCTTTTATAGGAGAAACCCCATGCCATTTTTTTTTTGTTTTGCTGCGTGTTCCTCTTAAAATCCACGCCATATTTTTTTTTTTTGGTGCGTGCTCCCCTTAAAATCCATACCAGACCTGAAGGGCCTGATATGGAATTTGGGGGGGACCCCCGCGCATTTTTTTTTTAATTTTGGTTCGGGGTTCCATGCTGTTTTTTTTTTCAATGACTTGTATCTGTATTGCCAGGACCTGACAATTCATTTTAGCCGCAAGTAGTTTTAAATAAAAAAATTTCCTTTAGAAATGTCATTTTGTGCAGAGACTTTTCTAAGCACGGGAAAAATGCGCTACTTTACAGGCATACTATAGACACCCCCAGGTAAGAAATGTAAACGAAAATTTCACTTTTATTGTTTCACTTTATGCATTATTAAAAACACTGCTTCCGAAAAAAACTACAGTTTTTAAAACTTTTTTTGCATTGATACATGTCCCCTGGGGCAGGAACCGGATCCCCAAACACTTTTTATGATAATAACTTGCATATTAGCTTTTAAAATTGGCAATTTTGATTTTTCATGTTCGTGTCTTTAACGGTGTTCGTGTGTTCGAACAAATGTTTTGCCTGTTCGCATGTTCTGCTCCAAACGAACCAGGGGGTGTTTGGCTCATCCCTACTCTCCACCAATTTCCCGGACAGCACTAAACCAGTGGGGATCAAATACTGTCCAACTCATATTAAAAATATAAAGGTCAGATTCACTTTTCAACTTAGAAAAAACGATGGCATCTCTTTGGTGTATTTTGCTCCTTTCTCTTTGTGCACAGGCCAAGGGAGCGAGAGCCAGACAGGGACTGATGTCGCTGGAGGCTGCAACAGATGGGGCAGGAAATTGCACTGAATGGAACTGAAATACGCTTGATCTTTATATTTCCAGTGAATTAGCATGTTAACAGTCGCAGTCTTATTCTATTTTGCCGTCTGCACTCTACTTGAAATCTTTTGTAGTTTTCTAGTTATATTTTTCTGGTTCTAAGTATGTAAACCATATATACTGTATTTTGTATATGTGTGGTTGGCGCAAGTGGAATATATAGTGATTTGTGGGTATGCTGCAATTTAGGGTTGTGAAATGGGTCGGATTACCAATACGGTGTTCTGTCCCACATATATTTAGGATGTGTAGTGAAATTGCGCTTCCCTATTGTGATTGTTCTCTAACATAAAATGGTTTGCATTTACCTTCTTTGGTCACTTGGTGGTGCGTTTCCCTACAAAGGCAATGCACTCCACTGTGCTCAAATGTGTGATTAAACCAAAATATATATATATATATATATATATATATATATATATATATATGTATGTATATGTATGTATATATATATATAAAACCTCAAAGAAACGTGAAAACCTTAGTCAGGTGATACACTAAAAACCTTATAACTCTAATTTTTCATAAACAAATATTCCATGGGTGTGTTATTAAAAATGATTAAAAAAAAAGTTCTCTTCTTGTGTGATTAAGTGGATAGTCCTCTTCTTGTGTGATTAAGTGTGCTTATACCGCTGTACTCCTGTTACAATGTAACCATGTGAAATTGTTATCACTTTCTTCACTTAGGCACACTGAAGCTGATAAACTTTTTTTTTTAAAGCCCATAAACTGAACTCTATGTTAGCCCATGTGCCCATGCACACCTGGGCGTTTTTTCAGTGTTAATGAGCTTTGGAGTTTATTGGCTTTTTTCTGAACACCCGAAATTTGCATTCAAAGTGCCGTTTTTCGGCGGGAAAAAACGCTATACGCAGAAAACGCAGAAAACGCAGATGCAGATGCCAGCGTTTTTTTAGGGTTCTTTTATCCCCCCCAAAAAAAAGCAGATAAAAGCTACACTGAAGAACGCTGATTAAAGCTATTGCAAAAGCGCTGCAAGGCTCCCTGCAAAGCTACTGGCATTTTTGTTATAGCTTTTATCAGCTTCAGTGTGCATGGAGCCTTATGCCGCGTACACACGATCATTTTTTGTGATAAAAAAAACACGACGTTTTCTGTGAAGTAAAAAACTACGTTTTTGAAACGTCACTTTTCAAAGACGATGTTGCATACACACCATTGTTTTTTTCACAAAAAGCGAGGTTACGTTCACCACTCTTTTCCATTGAAGCTCGCTTCATAACTAGCTTCTGGGCATCCGCGGGTTGAAAAACGTTGTTTTAAACAACGTTTTTGCTACACACGGTGACTTTTTGTGAAACAAAAAACGACGTTTTGAAAAACGACACAAAAAATTCAAGCATGTTGGAATTTTTTTTTGGTCGTTTTTTTTAAGACAAAAAACAACGTTTTGCCCACACACAATCAATTTAAATGACGTTTTAAAAATCAACGTTTTTTTTCATCGCAAAAAACAACCGTGTGTACGCGGCATTATAGTTTTCTTTTGGCGGTATTTAAAAGACACAAGATTTTGAACAAAAAATAAAGTTTTTCTTAGTTTCTGTCAGTAAATGTTGTAAATCAGTAATTTTTCTCCTTCGCTGATGGGCGCGAATGAGGTGGCACTGATGGGCATTGATGGGCTGCACTGATGGGCACTGATGAGGTGGCACTTATGGGCACTGATTAGGTGGCACTGATGAGGAGGCATAAATATTCCGCACTTATGGGCACTGATAGGTGACACTGATATGTGGCACTGATATGTGGCATTGATGAGCACTGATAGGCAGCACTGATGGGTGGCACTGGTGGGCACAAATAGGCAGCATTAATAGGCGGCACTGATGGGCAGCAGTGATGGGCATTGATGGGCAACACTGATAGCACTGACTGCCATCACTAATGGCCACTGATTGCTGGCACTTGTGGGCACTGATTTCTGACAGTGGTGGGCACTGATTGCTGGCAGTGGTGGGCACTGATTGCTGGCAATGGTGGGCATTTAATTGTAATCAGGGCAGTGTGAGGAGAGGAGCGCCGATTACCAGCATCTCCGTGTTTACATGTGACCGGCTGTGATTGAACACAGCCGGTCACATGGTTAAAGTATAGAATTGGGTATATGGCATTGCATGAACGTTTGAAATGCTGCATTATAAATGCACGGTAGCTGGTGCACATTTAAACGTGTGTAAAGTTTTTTCCACTGTTGGTGGACTTTTATGGGTTTGGTTTTTATTAGACTCCTTTTCTGCTGAGATCATATATTTGAACTGTGTGGGCACTAGCTATGACAGTGCAACACTATTTTTGAGATAATTGTATTCAGATATGTGTGGATATCAGTCACATCATTTTCATTTTTTATTTCAATATTTATTGTGGTTATTGAATATATTTTCCTAGCGTAGGTCACACTTGGTATTTGGATTTTGGCCCTCCTATTTAGTGCTTGCATATTTGGCCCTTCAAATAAGAAGATTGTGAAATGTATATTTTCAGTGGACATGGTTCATTTCAGCAAAAAAAAGCTAAATATTGAAGCAAATAGAAGTCCTTGTGGCCATCTGATGGTGTGAATTCTGCATGTATAATTCAGGGATGAGAAGTGTGTGCCGCACACTTTGAGTGAAATATTACATGTGCTAATCTGCACTTGGCAAGGACAGCGATGGTGGGGCAATCGAGGACGGACGTGATTTGAGTATACGTGTCATGATCAGTGAAGAGGAAAGAAAAGCGAACAATGCTGTTTTGGAACAATCACAATTTACAAGTCCAACGGAAGGCTCTTTTTTGTTTTACTATCACTGTAAATCCTTGTGAGAGCACAAAGCATCTAGAACATATTGCTGTCATACCTTGAAAATAATGGGAGCTGGATAAAATTTATATTACAATTTTCTTTTCAGGGATTCCATTTATTATTTCACGTACCCGGGCGTATCTTTGTGCGGGCGTAGCGTATCTTCTTTACGCTACGCCGCAGCAAGTTAGAGAGGCAAGTGCTGTATTCACAAATCACTTGCTCCCTAAGTTACGGCGGCGTAAATGGGCCGGTGTAAGCCCGCGTAATTCAAAGTAGCAAGGCAGTGGGCGTGTTTTATTACAATGAACCGTGACCCTATGCAAATGATGGGCCAAACGAACGGAGCATGTGCCGTCTGTGGACGTATCCCAGTGCGCATGCTCAGAATCACGTCGGATAGAATGCCTAAGTGACATTGGCGCGCAATGCCTATGACGTGTGAACATAACCTACGCCCAGCCCTATTCACGTACTACGTAAACGATGTAAAATTCGACGGCGTTGTTCCCTGGCCCATACCTTTGCATTAGCTGCGCCTCATATATCAGGGGTAACTTTACGCCGGATGTAAGCCTTACGCAAAGTGTGTATATGAAGTGGCCGGGCACATCTATGTTTGTGAATCGGCGTATCTTACTCATTTGCATATTTATAATGGGAACACGTAACTCCAGCGTAACTATGCGCCCACGATACGCCGGCCTAGGCAAGTTTTTCGGCGTATCCCGCTTTGTGAATCAGCGCAAAGATGCGTAGGCGCACATTTGAAATTACGGTGGCGTATCTGGAGATATGCCGGCGTAAATGCTTCCTGAATCTGGCCCACAGTGGGGCCAATTTAGACAGGAGCCTATTGACCTACCAGAATGTCTTTGGAGTGTAGGAGGAAACCCACACAGGCACAGGGAAAACATGCAAACTCCAGGCAGGTTGTACTGTGGTTTGGATTTGAACCGGAGACCCTAGTGCTGCTAGGTGGAAGTGCCAATCACTTAGCCTCGTGCTGCCCATTTGTTTATTTTTTAATTGTTCAGAATAATAGAATGTATTGAAATAAAGTGGACCTCCCCCTCCACTCGTCGGCAGTGTTTTGTGCTATATGGCAGCACAGTCTTAGTTACTTGCCCATACCTGGTTATGCAAGATTCTGAGCTTTGCCCACTCTACCTGCCCCAATTTTAAATACTTAAATTATCGATGGTTGGCCTTTACTTTCTTAATGTCTGGGCCACCACACCGGCTGCATGGCTGATGGCTGCACCAGACCTTACACCTTAGATCTAATATGGCTTGTGAATGTTGTCGATAACCAATGTCTGTGCAGGGAAAAAAACAAAATTAATATTTGATATAATGCTGCTCTTAAGGGGGTTGTAAAGGTAAATGTTTTTTTACCTAATGCATCCTATGCATTAAGGTGAAAAAACATCCGACGGTACCGCCCCCCCCCCCCCCGAACCCCCATTTTATTTACCTTTAGCAAAAGAAGGCTTTATTTGTATGAAAAAAATTGTAAAAATGTTATATTGGTACAGAGTTACATGACTGAATAATTGTCATTCAAAGTGTGACAGCGCTGAAAGCTGAAAATTGGCCTGGGAAGGAAGGGGGTGAAAATACCCAGTAGACAAGTGGCTAAAGTGAAACTAAAGTTCTGCTGTTACAAAGAGCCGCTTTATTATCTAAAGAGACATACAATGTCTCTTCTGAAATAGCATGCACCTACCTGCCATGCTTCTCTGGCATGTAAATTGTGCAGGCGCAGCTCTGCTTACAGCAACGGCACGGTCCCTTTGTCCCAGAATGATCTGACCCGCACCGACACCCAGAAGAAGATACCAGCAAGGGACAAGGACTGTTGAAGGAGGAAAGGTACGTTTACTTTAGAGCCGGTTCACATAGGGGCAGCACGACTTGCCGAGCGACTCGGCAAGGCGATCGGCCCACGACTTCAGAGGTGATTTGCAAAATAACTTCTGTATTGAAGTCAATGCAATTCACCCTGAAGTCGTCCCAAAGTAGTACAGGAATCTTTTTCTAAGTCGGTTGACGTGAGTCGCTACTATTAGAATGGTTCCTATGTACAGAATGGAGCGCGACTTGTCAGGCGGCTTAGTCGCCTGACGAGTCGCACCTGTGTGAACCGGCTCTTAAGCTTTGGAAGTGAAAGCTAGAAGCTGGTTGGCTGCCATGCACAGCTGTTTCAGTTTTGATAAATTCCCCTCCATATGTCCTTGTGGGCTGAGCTTTGTATTCTATACATATCGTTCTATTTTTTCTTGGGACAAGTCCACTTTAAGCACACTCAGATCTATATGGAATGGCAGCCCATAAGAATGATTTACCGATGTAACAATGTATGGCCAACCCTGAAAAGCATGGGCTTGACAAATGATCTGTCATAGAGGGCGGGAATCATACACCGCATTGGCTTACTGATGAAGAGAGAAATAATTGGCTTTACTTGAAAGTAATTAATTCAGAAAAGGAGATGTAGGTTGGCAGGATTGGAGTACAACCTTTTCCCTATATTCTCCTGAGAGATCCAAGCTGACATTGCTTCAAATTGGAATTCTTAGGTGGATGAATGGACGAGGCATGTGATGGAACATAAATGATTATGCTGTTAAAGTGGTTACAATCACAGGAGGTCACATCACTAGAAATTAACGCCCAAAGCCAAGATCTTATGTCAGCATTCTCTAATAATGTGAATAAAGAAAGACATTTTCTGTTCTTAACCACCAGAAGATTTCCCCCTGTAATGACCAGGCCATTTTTTGCGATACGGCACTGCATCGTTTTAAAACTACCAATTGTGCGGTCGTGCAATGTTTTACCCAAACACAATTTCTGTCCTTTTTTTCCGACAAATTTCTTTTGGTGGTATTTGATTACCTCTGCGGTTTTTATTTTTTGCGCTATAAACAAAAAAAATTATAATTTAGAAAAAAACATTAACATTTTTGCTATAACAAATATCCTAAAAATAAAAATGTCTTCCTCAGTTAAGCCCAATTTGTATTCTTCTACATATTTTTGGTAAAAAAAAATTGCAATAAGCGTATATTGATTGGTTTGGGAAAAATGATAGCGTCTACAAAATAGAGGGTCGATTTTTGTCATTTTTATTTATTTCCTATACTAGTAATGGCGGAGATCAGTGATTTTTAGCGGGACTGCAACACCGACAGATGGGACATCTAACTGACATTTTTGACACTTTTTTGGGATCCAGGGACATTATTACAGTATTCAGTGCTAAAAATATGAACTGACATTGTACTAAAGACACTGGCAGGGAAGGGGTTAACACTAGGGGCGATCAAGGGGTTACATGTATTCCCTCAGTGTGTTTACTAACTGTATGGAGGACTGTGTGACTGGGGAAATACACAGATCCGTCTTCCTGCATAGCAGAAAGACAGGATCTGTGTGATCCCGTCAGAACCGAGATTTGCATTGTTTACACAGGCAAATCCCCATTCTGTCACTGTGGGGAGCGATCACTGGTGGCCAGCTGACATCAAGAGCTGATCAAGCGTGCCCACAAATCGCCATGTACGAGCCAGAGTACAAAGACCCCAAGTTGCGGTAACCAGGCACATTGCCGCAGTACAACTGCAGCAGATGGTTCTTAAGCGGTTAAAGGATATGTGCCATTTTACTTAAAAAAGTCACCAAGTTATCCCCTCTGAGCCTCAACAACAATTACAAACAAAATAAAAATCCTTTCCTTAAAATGGTTGTAAACTGCTGACATGAAAAATGAACAAAGCATATCCTATACTTGCCTCAATCCAAAGCACTGTGATTTTCTGTCTGATATCTGCATTAGTAATCAGTGATTGACAGCCTCAGCTATGCATATTTTTCTGAGACGGTGTAGAGGAGGCATGTCCATTCCTTCCACTCAGGTCTCAGATTACACCTAGCCTGACTCTTTGAACTGTGAAGTTAGACATCAGATCCCCGTCCCCTGCCTCTGGAGGGGTAATGCTAGTACGTGTTAATTGTTACACCCTAAATTTGGGTGTAACATGTTCTAAAGGTAAACTTATGCCGCTTACACACAACCGTTTTTAATGTCATGGAAAAAAGGATGTTTTTCTTGACATGATTCTTGTCAAGCCTGCCTTGCATACACACGATCGTGAAAATAAAATGCTTGAGCAATACGTACGACGGCACTATAAAGGGGAAGTTTCATTCGCATAGCGCCATCCTTCGGGCTGCTTTTGCTGATTTAGTGTTAGTAAAAGTTGGGTGAGAGGCGATTTGCACTTTACAGCATGACAAATGTGCTATCTCCATTACAAACGCTAGTTTTACCAGAACGAGTGATCCCGTCTTATAACTTGCTTCTGAGCATGCTCGTTTTTTTCCCATCGTTATAGCCCACACACGACCATTTTTCACAACGTGAAAAACGACGAGAAAAAATAGAGCATGTTCTAAATTTTTAATGGCCATTTTTCACGTCGAGAAAAATGCTCTGGAGCCTACACACGGTCGTTTTTAATGACCAATTTAAAAAATTTAATTTTTCACGTCATGAAAAACAGTCGTGTGTACGCGGCATTATCCTTTAACGCATTAGTAGTAAAAAGTAAGTCTAACCCACAGCTGGGTTATTGTTTTGTTTTTGGATGCACTACACGGACAGGTAATATTCAATATCTGTGTGGCCTACTAACCATTGATGCATGAGGGATGGGAATATGGGAATGAAAATATATAAAAAAGTGAAAAATTAAGGATCATTTTGGACTATGTGAATGAACTAAGAATGGTGAGAGAGTGGACTGGATAAGGGAAAGATTGGACAAAGTGAAGAATAAGTGGGTGACAGAACGGGAGTGACAGGTAAGAGACCATGGTAAGGGTCATCACTAGATGCCTAGTGGGAGCGAGAAAATGTGCCAAATGAAGTCCAAACTATACCTGTGTTAAGAATTAAACAGGGTGAGTGAAAGGCCAGTCCAGCAGTTAATGTGTGGCCAGGGTAAAGGTGCAGACTCCAAGACCCAGACCCCACCAGGGCAGCCGCCCATAAATGCCCAGCCACCAACCAAACCACGCCCCCTACATCACAGACACGTGTGTAGACGGGAGGGGAGCAACGACATTAGCCGACGGAAGGTGATTCGTCCGGCAGCTGTCGCCAACGCAGCCCCGCCCCAAGCCACGTGGAGATGGACAGTGCTCGGGCAATAATACTGCGTCATGAAGATGCTGTACGCCTGGCGCACAGCTGTGACGTCAAAGCGCAGCGGCGGCTCACCCACCCCCGAGCCTCAGTAGGTGGGAGAATTGGGGGCCCGGTGCGCGTCGCGGGTCCCGCACCGAAAGCACGGGCAGCCAGAGGGTCGAGGCAGACAATGCAAGACAACACACACAACCGAGATGAAAAGGGGCAAAGTATTGCAGACATTTATAGATGTAATGAATATAAACTAGTAAATAATTAGACAAGTAATCAGGTAGCCGGGGAAAGCTAACTTAGGGCCATTAAGGCAGGGCAAGGAACTAAGGGTAAAGAGGTATAAATCTATAGATGTCACCATGAGCTTCTATCCCTATCGAGAATCATGATTATTGAAGCGGGATTGGGAGATTGGGACTTTAAATAAAGCCATGACTGGGTAAAGTCATGCGCCTCCATCCCTGTCATATTGACAAAATGGCAGCAAGTTTGCAAGACAGCAAAGTTGCAAAAACAAAAAAGAGGTGGGACTTTATATGAAGCTCATGGTGACAAATTGTATACAATGGTGGAACAATGAACAATGGAACAATGAACAATTTATTGATACATAAAAAACATGTTTACACACATTAGTTGTACATACAAAGGAGTGCACCAGCCACATGGTGCCAATTCCTTAACCTGCTAATAGCCAGTAATAACATGATTTTGAACATTAATCACATGGTACAGTTAGGGGGTCCACCATATTCATAGTTTGGGTAAAACCAATACAAAAAATATCATCTGTGCAGTCTATGGTCTTTGTATTCCCTTTGCACAGAACCGCTGTGTGTCTTTGGCTCTGTCGATTAGCCCCTGAAACGGAGAACAGGAACTCACCGGACCCCTGCTGCGAGCCGCATCTGATTTAGGTGCAAACCCAGCCTCTAAATAGATTACTTTAAGCTAGTGAACTGTTGGTTCACTTACCTTTATCTTCAATTTCCCTTCTAAATGTTTTTTTTCTTTGTTTTGTTTGTCTGAATTTCTCACTTGCTGTTGTTCCCTACGTACGGTGTTCAGTAAGCTGTTCTAAATGACTTTCCACCGCTCAGGTGATGGTGGAAAGATTACTGAGGAGAAACAGGAAGTAAGAAATTCAAACAAAAAAACATTTTTTAGAAGGGAAATCGATGGAAAAGGTAAGTGAACCAACAATGCACTAGCTTAAAGGAACCAATTTAGAAAATAAAAGACAAACCTTTACAACCCCTTTAAGATCCCAATGAGCACAGTGGCCTCCATCATCCATAAATGGAGGAAGTTTGGAACCACCAAGACTCTTCCTAGAGCAGGCCAAACTGAGCGATCGGGAAAAAAGGGTCTTAGTCAGGGAGGTGACCAAGAACCCGATGGTCACTCTGACAGAGCTCCAGCGTGTCTCTGTGGAGAATCTTCCAGAAGAACAATTTTCTCTGCAGCACTCCACCAATCAGACATGTATTATAGAGTGGCCAGACGGAAGCACATGATAGCCTGCCTGGAGTTTGCCAAAAGGCACCTTAACCACTTAAGACATGGGTCTTCAAACTACGGCCCTCCAGTTGTTCAGGAACTACAATTCCCATCATGCCTAGTCATGTCTGTGAATTTCAGTATGTTACAATGCCTCATGGGATGTGTAGTTCTACAACAGCTGGAGGGCCGTAGTTTGAGGATCCCTGACTTAAGACCCGGACCTTTAGGCAGCTTAAGGACCTGGCCAGTTTTTGCGATTCGGCACTGCGTCAATTTAACTGACAATTGTGTGGCTCCCAAACAAAATTGACGTCCTTTTTTCCCACAAATAGCTTTCTTTTGTTGGTATTTGATCACCTCTGCGGTTTTTATTTTTTGCGCTATAAACAAAAATAGAGCGTCAATTTTGAAAAAAAATGCAACATTTTTGACATTTTGCTATAATAAATATCCCTCAAAAATATATATATATAAAAAAATATTTCCTCAGTTTAGGCTGATACGTATTCTTCTACCTATTTTTTATTTTTTTTTAAATCGCAATAAGCGTTTATCGATTGGTTTGCGCAAAATTTATACGGCCAGATTCAGGTAGAGCAGAGCATCTTTGCTCTGGAGTAACGCATCTCATTTGCGTTACGCTGCTGAAATTTTAGGAGCAAGTGCTGTTATTCAGGAAGCACTTGCTCCTAAAGTTGCGGCAGCGCATCGCAAATGAGCCGGCGGAATTCAAATTGGGCGGGTACGGGGCGTGTAGTATTCTAACTAAGCGCGATCCCGCCGCCAACGTACTGCGCATGCGTCGAGTGTCCAAACATCCCCGTGCGCATGCTCCAAATTCTGTGAATGAACGTCAATGACGTCACATTCCCATTCATGAACTTTTTACGCAAGCGACGTGATTTTTTTTTTTCCCGACGCGATGACGACGCCTATACCTAACATAGGATACTCCAACCCCATGTAGGTATATCTATGCGCCGCGTATCCCGTCCGGAAACGTCGTACCGTCATAGCGTCGCGCCGGAATTCGATCGTGAATTGCCGATTTCCGCTCATTAACATATTTTTTGAGCGTAAATCGGCGGGAACGCCCCCGGCGCCATTTTTAAGTTGAAGTAACGATGCGATGGCGAAACTCAGTTACGCTGCTCGCATCGGAGCTTCAACCCGGCGTTTCTTGTTTTCTGGTTACAGAAAACAGAAACGCCGGCTCAAAGTCACAGTTAGGCTGGCGGATCACTGGATCCGCCAGCCTAACTGTTCCTGAATCTGGCCCATAGTGTTTACAAAATAGGGGATAGTTTTATTGCATTTTTCTAAAAAAAAATAGTTTTACTACTATCGGCGGCGATCAGCGTTTTTTTTCGTGAATGCGACATTATGGCGGACACTTTGGACAATTTTTGGGACCATTGTCATTTTCACAGCAAAAAAATGCATTCAAAATGCATTGTTTACTGTGAAAATGACAATTGCAGTTTGAGAGTTAACCACAAGGGGGCACTGAAGGGGTTAAGTGTGACCTCATCTGTGTTTCTAACTGTAGGGGGTTGTGGCTGTACAGTAGGTGTGATGTCATTGATTGTGTTTCCCTATATTAGGGAACAGACTATCAATGACGGCGCCACAGTGACGAATGGGGAAGCCGTGTTTACACACAGCTCTCCCTGTTCTTCAGCTCCAGGTCGCGTGCACGCGCCGGCGGCACCCGCGACACCGCGCTGGGCTTAAAGGGCCACGTACAGGTACGTGATTGTGCCCAGCCGTGCCATTCTGCCGACGTATATCGGCGTGAAGGGGTCCTTAAGTGGTTAATGACTTTCAGACCATGAGAAATAAAATTCTCTGCTCTGATGAAACAAAGACTGAGCTCTTTGGCCTGAATGGCAAGCGTCATGTCTGCAGGAAACCCGGCACTGCTCATCACCTGGCCAATCACAACACTGGTCGTCAGGAAGCATGAGAGCCCTGAACGCGATGATGTGCAAGCACATTGTTTGGCCTGTCTGTGCCGCTCACCTGTAGTAAAACTATTGTGGGAGGGTGGCAGATAGTTAAAGAAAAAAAGCCCCTTTGTTCATTTAAACATTGCTTGTGGTTGTTGAACCTTTTTAACTAGGCGTGATGATGTGCCCCATCCAGACCCGCAAACCATCCTTTTCTGCCGCAATATCACCCGGAGAAATCCCATGCGTCACAATAACTGAACGTAGAAGGTCATTCATTATTACTCTGAGGCCTCGTACACACGATCGGACATATCCGATGAAAACGGTCCGTGGACCATTTCCATCGGATATGTCCGATCGGGAGTTTGATCCGATGGCGTGTACACACCATCGGATCAAATTCCCCGCCGCCGGACGGCGCGGTGACATGGCGGTGACGCGGCGGTGACGTTGACGCCGCCACGTCACCGCCACGTCACCGCACCAGGAAGTAAAACACTTCCGCGCATGCGCCGAATCCATTCGGCGGCGGCGCAGCGGCGGTGGGGGACGACATGTCTGCTGGTAAGTGTACTAACCAGCAGTCATGTCGGGCGGACAGATTCCCACCGGATAGATTTCAAAGCATGCTTTGAAATCTGTCGGGTGGAGAAATCTGTCCGCTAGCCCATACACACGAGCGGAGATGTCTGCTGAAACGGTCCATCGGACCGTTTTCAGCGGACATATCCCCTCGTGTGTACGAGGCCTGAGAGATAAATGGAGCAGTACAGGAGTGAAAGGGAAAATTTGTATATTTAGCAGCTGAGCAAAGCACAGATTCATTTTAACCCTTTCACTGCCAGGTCCGTACGCCATACAGACCTGACAGTGGGTGATGGGGTGGGGGGGTTTCACTCACAGGTGGCTTCAGCCCCCAGGATTGTGTGTAAAACCGACAGGCAGACTCCTGCCTATGAGGTGGATGCATTCAGGCAGCTATGCTGCCGAAAAGCTGATCTTAGCCAAGATCATCGGCTGCCAAACTCATGCTGTGTCCAATCACAACACAGGTTGGTACCGGCGTGTCTCTGAGACCCTGGATATATCATTAAAAAGAACATGTCATTTAAAAATCATCACATAGGGGAATTTTTTGTCCCCTATGTGATGAAAAATAAGAGGTTAAGCAATAAAAAAAAAATTGGAGCATAAACCTCCCTTATATTTTTTGAGACACCCCTCACCCCCACATAAACGCACGCAAGTAACATAAATGCATGCTTCGGGAGGACTCAAGAGTGAAAACGCTGAATACGCTGTACACGTTACATACTGCTATGTACGACGGAGTAAGAGCAAACATTCTGATGGCATATAGGGGGCTTTTGAAGTACCCTATAGAAAATATAGGGTACTGAAGTATTTTGTCATTTCCTGGACGCACGCACATTTAAGGTTTTACATGTTGGGTATCTATTTACTCTGTGCAACGTCGTCTTTTTACTGCGGGGTATTATGGATATTGAATTGTGTTTGTTTGCCCTAAAATTCTCTTAAGCAAGGCAATATGTCTCTGCAGAATGTGAAAACCTTGCAATAATGAGGTGGGCAACTACATGGCAAATGAGGTTTCATGTAGAAAAATGTAAAATAATGCATTTGGGTGACAAATATGAATGCAATTTACTTACTAGGGGGTGAACCTCTGGGGGAATCTAGGATGGCAAAGAACCTGGGGGTCCTAGTAGATGATAGGCTCAGCAATGGCATGCAATGCCAAGCTGCTGCTAACAAAGCAAACAGAATATTGGCATGCATTAAAAAGGGGATTAACTCCAGAGACAAAAATTATAATTTTCCCACTCTACAAGACTCTGGTCCGGCCTAACCTAGAGTATGCTGTCCAGTTCTGGGCACCAGTCCTCAGGAAGGATGTGCTGGAAATGGAGCGAGTAGGGCAACAAAGCTAATAAAGGGTCTGGAGGATATTAGTTATGAGGAAAGGTTGCGAGCACTGAACTTATTCTTCTCTCTGGAGAAGAGATGCTTTCCATTTACAAATATCACAATAGGGATAAAACTTTTTTCCGGAAGGGAGTTTAAAAAGACATGTGGCCACTCACTAAAATTAGAAGAATAGACGCTTAACCCTAAACTGCGTAGAGGGTTCTTTACTGTAAGAGCGGCAAGGATGTGGAATTCCCTTCCACAGGTGGTGATTCCAGTGGGAGGGGGGGGGGGGCATCGATAGTTTCAAAAACCTATTAGATAAGCACCTGAACGACCGCAACATACAGGGATATACAATGTAATATATAATCACACACATAGGTTGGACTTAATGGACTTGTGTTTTTTTTCAACCTCACCTACTATGTAGCTATGTACATTAAGGAAATTACAGAACCGATTCCCGGCTAAGCACTAGGGGAAAACAGCCTCACTGTGACAGATGTTGGCAGTGTCCCCTGACACCACAGGCAATTTAGCCAGCTCCTGACTACACATACATATAATTAGAAATTGAAATAGGTGTTTAAGTGGACACTTCTCAAGCAAATGCTGTTGGAAATGTTTATACAAGCTGTCCTCTAAAAACAAGGAGAACATAGATACTATTGTTGTATGCTAGGCTAATGGCAGTTGGTAGTTAAATGCTTCTGTTGTTCTACATTACTTCTGTAACCAAAGTCAACAATGCAGGTAACCAAATAGGTCAACAATAGCTTAAACTTTTGACATATATGACCTATGGCATACTACAACAGTGCTATCTAGAGGTTGAGTTGGAAAATGCTCACCCATACAAAAGTAGTGAGTAGTGATACACCCATGTGGGATTGTCTACCTAAACTTTGTAAATAAAAAGACCAGCAGCCTAAGCTGACAGTAGGGTTCCATAATGAGATAACAACAAGGAAGATCTATGTCAGAGGAAATTTCACAGGACCAAAAGAAGAAGAAACCACACCTGGGGTTGCTGCTATCACTCGATCTCTTGCAATCGCTTGTATAGTAAGCTCAGAGCCTTGGCTGTCTATGAAGTAGGGCTGTGTAAATTAACTAATAATTCCTCGATTAATTGTTCATCTTTTTGATCGATCCAAATTTTTTTGATTGATCAAAATTCTTTTGATTGGTACTCACCTCTCCGCCGACATCCAGGTCTTCAGGGAGTTCCGTCGGAGATCTGGTGACATCACGGACACCGGCGGAGCTTGCCGTATCCATCTGAAGGGCTCCTTTGCTGTACCTTCATATCTGCATGCCGGCGGGACCTTACTATCTGCCACACGCAAGGGCTGTTACATTTCCCTCTATCACTGCCCTCTATCAACCTCGGATTCTACAACCATCCACTGGGAGTTGTGATAGTTCCCTTCACGGGACATCTACATGCCGACGGACTGATGGTAACCCCTTCTCATCTGGATTCAGCAGTGGTATCGTTGTACACATTTTTTACCAGTATCATACTTGCTACATGTTTTTATGACTGTTTTTGCTACCGTTTGGTATTACTTGCACCATTTTTACAGTTTATGTAGCTACATCGATTTTATCTCCAGTGCAATATTTATTTAGTTACCTACTTAAAGACTATAAAAGTTTTAATGCTATTCCCATCGAGTGCTGCCTTTGTGTGTTTTTTGTATCCTGCTATCCATTTTTCCAGTGGTTGGTAGCTGCACTGGGAATCAACCTTGCAAGGAGACCAGCTGAAAGTAGTTGGATCTGTATGTGCGTTATAATTAATCGAAATTAGTCGATTAATCGATTAAAAAAAAAAAAAAAAAAACGATTAATCGGACACGAACATTTTAATCAGTAACAGCCCTACTATGAAGCAGTATTAGTTTTGATGTCAAATTTCAAATGCCATTTCGGTTTTAGTCATATTTTAGTCATTTTAGTCATCTGAATTGTTTTAGTCTTATTTTTTTAGTCAACTAACATAGGGGACACCTCTGGAAAGCAGCATTGTTAGTCTGTGGGGAGGGGAGTGTCAGGCCGTGTACACACGATCGAATTTGTCCGCTGAAACTGGTCCGACGGACCGTTTCAGCAGACAAATCCGATCGTGTGTATGGGCTAGCAGACATGTCTGACCGGCGGACAAATTTTAAAGCATGCTTTAAAATTTGTCCGCCGGAGACATGTCCGTCGGATATGTCCGCTGCTTAGTACACTAACCAGCGGACATATCTGCCCGCACATGCTTCGACGCATGCGTGGAAGTTTTTTACTTCCTGGTGCGGTGACGTGGCAGCGTCAATGTCACCGCCACGTCACCGAGCTGTCTGCCGGAGGGGATTTTGATCCGATGGTGTGTACACGCCATCGGATGAAAATCCGGAGGAGACATGTCCGCTGGAAACGACAGTTTCAGCGGACATGTCCCTCAGTGTGTACGTGGCCTTAGGCCTCGTACACACGATCAAATCTGTCTGCTGGAAACGGTCTGCTAGACAGATTCGATCGTGTGTACGGGCGAGCAGACGGATTTGGCCACCCGACAGATTTCAAAGCATGCTTTGAAATCTATCGGGTGGGAATCCGTCCGCCCGACATGTCTGCTGGTTAGTACACTTACCAGCAGACATGTCGTCCCGCACCGCCGCCGAATGGATTCGGCGCATGCGCGGAAGTGTTTTACTTCCTGGTGCGGTGACGTGGCGGCGTCAACGTCCCCGCCACGTCACCAACACGTCAGCGCGCTGTCTGCTGGCGGGGATTTTGGTTTGCTCGTGTGTACACGCGAGCAAACCAAAATCCTATCAGGCAGATTTGTTCAAATCGGTCGGTCCGACCGATTTGAACAAATAGATTGCCTCGTGTGTACGAGGCCTTAGACTTTCTAGAAAAATTAAATAAATCAGCAAATTAAAGTCAAACTTCAGGTAATACTTTACCCACTTGACCTCCGGACGGTTTATCCCCCCCCTCCCCTTCATGACCAGGCCATGGCCATACAATACTGTAACCAAATAAAATGTATGTCCTTTTTTCCCCACAAATAGACATTTATTTTGGTGGTATTCAATCACCTCTGCATTTTTTTATTTGTATGCTCTAAAACATGTCCAATTAAAAAATTGCAAAAAAAAAACAAACAAATTTCTTCATAAATTTAAGCCAATGTGTATTTTTTGGTAAAAATCCCAATAAGAGTTTACACTACGGTGCCTTTAAAAAGTATTCGTCCCCCTAGTAAAAACAGCACACAGTGTACACCAAGACACTGGCAAGGCACACAGTTAACATTTGATCGCCCCTGATGTTTAACCCCTTCTCAGACAGTGTCTAGAAACTATGGGATATATGCTCGGATTTTTTTTTTATTCCTGTTAGTAATGGTGGCGATCAGGATTGTAGCAGAACTGCAATATTGCATCGAAAAATTGGACACTGACACTTTTGACACTTTTTTTGGGAGCCAGTGACACTAATACAGTGATCAGTGCTAAAAATATGCACTGTCACTGTACTAATGTCACTGTCTGAGAAGGGGTTAAACATCAGGGGCGATCAAATGTTAACTGTGTGCCTTGCCACTGTGCCTTGGCACTGCATTACTTTAACTGAAACTTGTCAATTTTTTTCCCCACAAATAGAGATTTATTTTGGTGGTATTTGATCACAGCTTAATTTGTTGCGCTATAAACAAAAAGACAATTTTGAAAAAAAAAAGTTTTACTTTCTGCTATAAAACATATCCAATATATATATATTTTTTTTGAAAAATCGAATTTCTTCATAAATTTGGGCCAGTACGTATTCTGCTACATTTTTGGTAAACAAAATTCCCAATAAGTGTATATTGATGGGTTTATGTGAATGTTCTAGCATCTACAAAGGAATTTTTTCCCCTGCTGTAGAAAATTGGATTATGCTTTGCTGTTTTTTTTTTGCCTTCCTATGGATCAACTGTGGGTATAGAATTGGGTATATGTGATTGTACGATATTATTATTATTATTTTATTTTTTATGGTTGAACTATATGGACTAGTGTCTTTTTTCAACCTGACTAACTATGTACAAACTGTGAGATATATTTAGGGAATTTGTTTTTTTACTAGTAATTGTGGCAATCAATGACTTATAGCGGGACTGCAATATTGCAGTGGACATTCTGACTCTGAAGCCCTGTACACACGACCAGGATTCCTGGCGGTATAAAGTCCGCCGGGAATCCCGACGGGAAAACCAAGAACCTGCTCAATAACTTTAACCGTGTACACACGAGAGGTTTTCCCGTCGGGAAAACTGTGGGGAGAGCTTTGGCCAGGAATCCCGGCCGTGTATATGCCCATTTAAAACCCCGGGAATCCCGGCGGGAAAATAAAGAGCAGGTTTTCTATTTTCCCACCGGGATTCCCAGCAGTTTTCCTGTTGGGAAAACTGCAAGGAAGCATACACACGGCCGGTTTTCCCAGCCAAAAGGTCTCTTGGCAGTTTTCCTGGCAGGAAAACCGGTCGTGTGTACAAAGCTTCACACTTTTTGGGAACCAATGACACCAATACAGTGACCAGTGCTAAAAATATGCACTGTCACTGTACTAATGACACTGGCTGGGAAGAGGTTAAACATCAGGGGCGATCGAATAGTTTAGGCCCGTTTCATTACTGATCCCCCGTGAACCTCCGTATGCTCAGCGGGGATCACTCTGTTGATCCCCGCTGAGCCGGCGGATGACAGGGCGGTCCCCACACACTGTGCAGGGACCGCCCTGTCTTTTCTCCGCTCTCCCCTATGGGGGGATCAGATGAACATGGATCGTCTGTCCGTGTTCATCTGATCCGACCCGATCCGCAGACGGAAGGAAAAATAGGGGTTTCCTCCGTCTGCAGAATCGGAGGAGTGCAGAGGTGGACGAGATCGGGTGTCAGCGGATATTCATCTGCTGACACCCGCAATCTCATAGGGACCAATGTATGTCCCTTTTTCATCCGCACGCGGATGGATTAAAAAGTGGACATATGGTCCGCAGGTGTGAAAGGGGCCTAACTGTGTGCCTAGCCAGTGTTTTGGTGTACACTGTGTGCTGTTTCTTTAGGGGAAGAAGTAGAAGAAATGGACTCTAGTCCCTAGTCCCTTTACAGGAACACAGAATACCCCCCCCCCCGTGTTCTTTATCGATGATTGGCATGTTCCAGAAGACATTAAGTGCCCGACACCCACAGATCGGTTTCTGCTGTGAATATTTTGCGCGCCCCCTGCAATCGGAAATGCCAAATTACGTAAATATACATGATCTGTCACAAAGCTATTGCCTTGTAGCAGTAAAACTGGTAGAGGGTGGTCAGCAAGTTGTTAAAGAAACAGCAAGGTTTTACATAAATAATCACATAAATGTTAAGCATTGAAAGCACCCCAGTCAGTGGTAAATGGTTTGTCTCATCACTGTAACTGATACATCTGCAAAAGAGATTGTTCTTTTGAAAATCCGAATCACCAGATGAATATAGAATTAAGAAAGCCTTTAAAAAATAAATTGAATGCCATTGCATCTGAGAATTTGTAATTTGCAATAAAATAAATGTTTGCTTTTGGGTTTAATACAAATTTAAACGTTTTCAGGTTTTACACCTTTCTGGCTAGACTGATACCGTAAGCCAGGACAACAAAATAATCAATTTGGTAAATAACTGTTACAATCTCTTTTGTTCTTTTATGCCTGTAAAAGGTTTTACATTTAGAGAAATTGGAATACCAAGTTAAATTGTACTTCTATAACTAAATGAGCACAGGAGTTCAATGCACAAGCCCTTGTGATAATAATGATCAGACAGTAGCCACTTCAAAAAGTTAAATTAATCAGTGTGGTATTAATAAAAAATCCTGCAAGGCACAGGGAGGAGAATATCCTCCACCGCTTGAGGATACAGAATCACTTGGTGTGAAGTACATCGCTTTCATAAAGAGAAAAGCTTTCTTACAAGAACTCCATTACGTACGTCCTTCACTTTTATAAAAACATGTAAAAGACACCATGCACCATTTAGCTATCCATAACCTGCGAAGGTCTGGGTTTAGAAGATGAATTGGCTAATTAATAATAGTGCATATCGTGATATCCTCAAGAGACCCAAGACAATCCTTACCACTATGCTTTTATCTTTATCTGCAAGCAGGTTAAATATAAACAAGGCCTGGCCATATTTTTTATTTTATTTTCCATCGCAAGCCACATCAGCATTATGGTTACCCTCAAAGGTATCTCATAAAAGTGACACCCCTCACAATTTTGTAAATATTTTATTATATCTTTTCATGTGACAACACCGAAGAAATGACACTTTGCTACATTGTAAAGTAGTGAGGGTACAGATTGCATAACAGTGTAAATTTTGATGTCCCCTCAAAATAACTCAACACACAGCCATTAATGTCTAAACCGGTGGCAACAAATGTGAGTCCAAATTGTGAAAATGTCCAAATTGGGCCCAAAGTGTCAATATTTTGTGTGGCCACCATTACTTTCCAACACTATCTTAACCCTCTTGGAAATGGCGTTCACCGGAGCTTCACAGGTTGCCACTGGAGTTCTCTTTCACTCCTCCATGACGACATCACAGAGCTGGTGGATATTGGAGACCTTGCACTCCTCCACCTTCCGTTTGAGGATGCCCCACAGATGCTCAATAGGGTTTAGGTCTGGAGACATGCTTGGCCAGTCCATCACCTTTACCCTCAGCTTCTTTAGCCAGGCAGTGGTCATCTTGGAGGTTTGTTTGCGGTCGTTATGTTGGAATGCTTCCCTGCGGCCCAGTCTCTGAAGGGTTAATGCTCTGCTTTAGTATGTCACAGTACGTTGGCATTCATGGTTCCCTCAATAAACTGTAGCTCCCTAGTGACGGCAGCACTCATGCAGCCCCAGACCGTGGCACCCCCACCACCATGCTTGTAAGCAAGACACACTTGTCTTTGTACTCTTTGCCTGGTTGCCGCCACACATGCTTGACACCATCTGAACCAAATAGGTTTATCTTGGTCTCATCAGACCACAGGACATGGTTCCAGTAATCCATGTCCTTAGTCTGCTTGTCTTTAGAAAACTGTTTGCAGGTTTTATTGTGCATCTCATCTTTAGAAAAGGCTTCCTTCTGAGATGGCAGCCATGCAGACCAGTTTGATGCAGTGTGTAGCATGTGGTCTGAGCACTGACAGGCTGACCCCTTACCCCTATAACCTCTGCAGCACTCACGTGTCTATTTCCCAAAGACAACCTCTGGATATAACGCTGAGCACGTGCACTCAACTTCTTTGGTCGACCATGGCAAGGCCTGTTCTGAGTGGAACCTGTCCTGTTAAACAGCTGTATGGTCTTCACCACCATGCTGCAGCTCATCATCAGGCCATCTTTATGTAGAGCAACAATTTTTTTTTTTCAGATCCTCAGAGAGTTCTTTGCCATGAGGTTCCATGTTGAACTTCCAGTGACCAGTATGAGAAAGTGAGTGCGATAACACCAAATTTAACACACATGCTCCTCATTCACACCTGAGACCTTGTAACACTAGCGACTCACATGACACCGGGGAGGGAAAATGGCTAATTGGGCCCAATTTGGACATTTTCACGTAGGGGTGTACTCACCTTTGTTGCCATTGGTTTAGACCAGGCATGTCCAAAGTCCGGCCCGCAGGCCAATTGCAGGCCCCCCTGGTGATCAAATACGGCCCCCCTGGGGATTTGGATATATATATTGTTTGTGGCCCCCAGGGCCACAAAAGATATATACAATATTTATTGGCACGGGAGGGGGCGGGACGAGCGCCATCAGATTACATAAAGAGAATCTCCTGTTAACTCAGCAGTGTCTGTAATAGGAAGTCCAGTCTCCTGGCATGCCATTGAATGACTGTTCTGTCTATTATAGGAGGCGGGACTTTGTATTAAAGAGGTAACCGAGTAAACAAGAGATTCTCATCCCACTCATCCCCCCCTCCCTGTCCACTCAGAAGCTGTGGATGGGCATAAATCAGGCTGCACTGATGGCAATAGTAAGGCTGCATTTGTGGCACATGTAAGGCTGCATTCATGGCACAAGCGAGGCTGCATTGGTTGCAATGGTAAGGCTGTATTGGTTGCAATGGTAAGGCTGCATTGGTTGCAATGGTAAGGCTGCATTCATGGCACGTGTAAGGCTGTTTTTATGGCAATGGTGAGGCTGCTTTCATGGCAATGGTAAGCCTGTGCGTGTTATAAGCTGATAAATACGGTTTATCCAAATAACACACCCAAACTCATCCTTAGTCCTGAGCAGCGCTCAGGGATTTGTTGGGGCCACAAAAAACATATATACAGTGTATCCAAATAACACGCCCAAGCTCATCTCTTCACCACACACAGCCACAAAGGCAAGAGAATTCTTGTTGGGAAGTGTATTAGTGCTCAGACAAACACACTTAGACCGAATTGTATTGGTTCAAAGAATATCAGGCAAAATGGTCGGCCCTCACGCATGTTCACTTCATCAAATCTGGCCCTCTTTGAAAAAAGTTTGGACACCCCTGGTTTAGACATTGATGGCTGTGTTGAGTTATTTTGAGGGGACAGAAAATGTGCACTGTTATACAAGGTGTGCACTCACTATTTTTTCAGTGTTGAACCATGAAAAGATAATACATTTGTTACAAAAAGGTGATGGGTGTACTCACTTTTGTGAGATACTGCATCTGTAAGACTATGTAAATTCATCCAGGGCTTTTTTCCCTCCAGAGAATAGGTGCAAGAACTGAACCACACACTCCTTTTTGAAAAGCATTAAAACAGCGGGAGGATCTTAAAGGAGCAATAAATACCAGGAGTGCCTTATGTGCAGAGTTTAGAGATGAAATGTGTAGAGTGTGCAGGGTTGAGGAGTGTGCTACATTCAGTGTGCAGGGTTGAGGAGGGTGCTACATTCAGTGTTCAGGGTTGAGGAGTGTGCTACATACATAGTGCAGGGTTGAGGAGTGTGCTACATACAGAGTGCAGGGTTGAAGAGTGCACTACATTTAGTGTGCACACAGGCTGTCCACATCTCCATATCTCACTTCCCCCCTCCTTGGCCTCGACATCTGCACCACTCTCCCCCATTCCTCAACCCTGCACACATCTCCCTCCACAACCCTTCTCGCCCCCGCCCAATAGCTTTCTTGCATCTCACCTACCTGGTCTGGCTCTAGTACCTCCCAGCAGTGCAGGCAGTTCCACCTCTCTCACACTTGCAGGGAGATAATTTGTCAGTATCTGTGCACCTGTGCTCATCTCTCTTGTCCCGCTGTGAATGCAGGGCAGGCAGGAATCTGTTAGAGCCACCAGGAGGAAAGCGGTCCATGTTAATACATAAGGCTTCTGTGTTTTAACAGTGGTAAGTGGGGATCGGAGGGCGTGAGCCAAAGGTGGCATAATGTAGTTTCAATAAAAAATGGGTCTACTTGTGCACTGCTACGTTGTGCTACTGATAAGATGCCAAAACGTACTAAGTGGATCGCTCACACCTATACATGCTCTCTAAATGTGTATCAATATGCAAAATGATATATGTATATCCCCTGAGAAAGCCACGTGACCCTGTGGCATAACGGGGAGGGGCCAATCTGTTGTCACTCTGAGTCATGCATTTTAAGCATTCCATTGTAATACTGTCTGATTGTCTTATACCCGCACTGTGAGGACTAGACATGTGCAGACTGGAATATTTTGTTTCATTTTTTCGTTTTCGTTTGGAAAATAAATTAATTTAGTTACTCCCGAAAATCGTTTTAATTTATTTAGTTTTTCGTTTGGGGAATAGCTTTCGTCCGAAAATCCAATAATACTTGGTTTCTGTCGAATGGTCAAAAGAATATTCGACGGAACGTCGAATCTTTACGTCGAATCGTACATTTCCGTTGGAATATTCCGCCTACAAGAATTCTAATGTTGTATGAATAGTAAAAATGTCAAATCTATTTTCTCATAGATCGAAATCTAATCTCTGTAATGTCGAATCTATTATTTCTATAGTGTCGAATCTTTTCCCTATAATGTCCAATCTATTATTTTTATAGTGTTGAATCTTTTCCCTATACTGTCGAATCTTTTCTCTATAATGTCGAATCTTTTCCCTATAATGTCGAATCTCTCTATATCGAATTTTTACCGCAACGGAAACGAAAATAAAGCATTTTTTATGTCGGATCTTTCGGTTTTCGTTTATTGCGCTTTCGTTATCATTTGTTAAAACGATAACGAAAAAAATGATTTTCGGACAAAAATGCATTCTAACGAAAACGAATGCACATGTCTAGTGAGGACTGCATGCATTTTACAGTTTGATGCACTCTAAGCACCAGGAAAATGTGAGTGTTTTTATACTTGGTGTTTAATAAACCAGTTGTCTTAAAAGATAAAGCACTATGTCCATCTTTTTCTCCTTATTATTTGGGCGTAAGGAGATAAGTGTAAGAGAAGGAGGATTTTAATCTCTGGATCGCCAGCAAAGGAGTGAAACAGCATTAAACCGATCCCCAGAGAGGGACAAAAGCACATATAGACCATTGGTTGGGCTTATCCCCCATGTGAGGGCACATCGGATGAGGGGATTATCACTAATGCATGTGGATGACTGAAGCACATAGTGAACACTAATTAAGGAAGCAGTAGTTTGGATATGTGAACACAAGCCTATTTCTTATGAAAGATTGAGCAAATTCATAGCAAAGGACACTTTATGGCAGGGATATGCAATTAGCGGACCTCCAGCTGTTGCAGAACTACAAGTCCCATGAGGCATAGCAGGACTCTGACAGTCACAAGCATGACACCCAGAGGCAGAGGCATGATGGGATTTGTAGTTTTGCAACAGCTGGAGGTCGGCTAATTGCATATCCCTGCTTTATGGACTGATGCATTGTTTGTTTTGTGGTTTAATATGCTATGCTGGGGTAAAATTACTATGCAAACAGATTTAAAGGAACATTAGCACATTGGCATTTGGGAGCGCGGCACCACTTTTGAATATAAGATTGCCACATTTCAACTGAAAAATAGCTCTCATTGCGAGGGCCAATTAATATGGCCAGGCGGGTAGGATTTGGCCCACGGGCCTTGTGTTTGACACATGTAACATAGATTATATAAATTAATGGGGACACACTATACAAAATTAGGTTTTCTCTAGAATCACAATGCAATCATTTCCAAAATCGCAAGCACTATATTATATGTGCGATCCAACGTCCCATAAATAGATAAAAACAAAGATTCACCACAATATGTCAACGTGGAAGTCACTGAACTCGATATGCAATCACTTCACTTGGCTACCTACTCAAACAGGTTCTTCCCACAATATCGATATCTCGGGAGCTCACAGTGCTTTCATAGTAAAATATTGCTTACTCTAACCCAATCAGGTTAAAAACGACAAAACCTAATTATACTGAGTGTTGTTATCATTTTAGAGTGTGTGATGCATGGCGTCTCTCAGTCTACCATGCACAGCTGCCATGCTGTATTACCATCCGAGTCTTTGGCATGCATGGTGTCTCTCTAAGCCACGTCCAACAGGTTTTTCCATCAACACTTTGTCCTAATTCTTATTCATTTTAAAACTTTACTACAGGACCTCTCTTTTACATGCCTCTCTTAAATAGCAGGCTACAGACCTACTACATGCCTCCTAGCAGACCCTATGCTGATCTTTGGCATAGCTATGCATGGAGTGTTTAACGCGGTTGTAAATTCAAAAAAACAAAGCATAAAAAACCCTGCAAGACAAAGGTATAATGAGCTAATACTACTTACCTTAGATCAAAGCTGTTGCAGTGGTCCCCACATACCACTGTGACCGACGACAGGTCTCCTGGAGTTATTTCCACTGTGATTGGCCAGAGTTGCAATGACGTCACTCCCGCATATGCACACGGGAGCTGCCAGTCACAGTACGGCTACTGAAGAACCTGCACGAGTGAGGATAGAGTGAATATCTCCTAAATGGTGCAAGTTTAGGAGATATTCACAGTACCTATAGGTAAGCCTTATTATATTCTTACCAGTAGTGAAAAGTGGTGTAACAGGGTTTACAACCTTCTTAAAGTGTTTGTAAACCGCCCTCACCAAGCCTAAGCCCACGGTCACCCCCCCCCCCCCCCCAGACTGGGGAGCTCTTTTAAAGGCCCTCACAGCCTAGCATTCCATCTCCAAGCTTTGAACAACTCCAACTCCTCCTCAGATGGGCGGACCCTGGGTATTTAACCACTTCCCTACCGAGTCATTGTAAAATGACGTCGGTGGGAACCTTTCGTCTTTCAGACTGGACGTCATATGACGTCCTTGCATTCCCAGCCGGTGCCCGGCTGCCGCAATGTCCACCGGGCACCCGCGATTGCCCGCAATCACGGCAGAATCATGCATCTGTGTGTGTAAACACACAGATCCAGGTCCTGTCAGGCCCTGTACACAACTGATGAAAACGGACTGAAGTTCATTTTCATCGGTTCACAGACTGATGGTCTGATAGTCTGATGTGCATACACACCATCGGTTCAAAAACGACGTGCTGAAAAAAAATAAGTTCAATGCTTCCAAGCATGCGTCGACTTGATTCTGAGCATGCGCGGGTTTTTTAACCGATGCTTTTGCATACTAACCATCAGTTTGGACCGATGGTCAGGCGTCCATCAGTCCGATTTTAAAGCAAGTTTTTAAACTTTGGACTGAAGGACAACAGACTGATGGGCCATACACACGGTAGGTTTGGACGGATGAAACTGGACTTCAGTTTGTTTTCATCAGTTTGGACTGATCGTGTGTACGCGGCCTCAGCAATGAGGAGACAGATGTGTGTTCCCAGTACAGAGGAACACACATCGATCTTCTCCCCTTGTGAGTCCCCCTCCCCCTACAGTTAGAACACACTTTAGGGATCATATTTATCCCCTTCTGCGCCCCCTAGTGTTAACCCCTTCCCTGCCAGTCACATTTACACAGTAATCAGTGCAGTTTTATAGCATTAATCGCTGTGTAAATGTGAATAGTCCCAAAAATCAAAAGTGTCCCATATGTCTGCCGCAATGTCACGATCACAATAAAAATCGCAGATCGCCACCATTTCTATATAAAAAAAAATGCCATAATTCTATTCCCTATTTTGTAGACGCTAGAACTTTTGCGCAAACCGATCAAATTGTTCAATATATTTTTATTGAAAAGAAGAAAATATAAAGTACAGGCAGGTACACACAATAATTCTGGGCAGACCAAATCCAACAAAGGTCTGATGTGTAAAAACGTTCATTGCAAACGACAAAACAAACTTCCATAACCAAAAGGGATTACTTGTGGAAGCATAAGGCAGAGGGTTAGACCTGCGAGGATGGATCCACAGTCACCAGCTTCTAACCTCAGCCACTCCCAGGCCAGATCAAAACAAACATTCCTGGCTGCTAGCAGGCCTGCCTAAATTTGCCTACCCCGCAGAAGAAAATCCTACTCTAGCGCCTACCTACCTAGAGGGTGCTACAGTTCTATTTGGAAGGGCTGCAGTTCGCAAAATGCAAGTTGTGTTTTTGCTAGAAGACTTTATTTGTCAGTCTGCCAAGCTTGTGTTGGGCTACATTCAGATGTGGAATTTATAGATGTTAATCAGCATGTGAAGTAATTAACAAGTCTTTGTATATTTAATCAATATATCGAGCAACTAAAACCACAGCCAGAACCTGTAATTTAAGAAGGTGATATATATATTAAATGCTCCAAAAACAGATCAAATAAATCATGTATATCACCCCTTAAAATTAACCATAGCTTTTCCAACACAGGACAAAGCTACAGATTAAGATTATCCCCACTTTTTCATTTTAGTCCTCATCAAATTATTTCCCTCTTTCCTTGGCACTGTTCAACTGCTCTGAGCAGAAGTGTAAGTTATGAGCTGCTCAAGACGTAGCTGGCACAGGGCAACAGTGCAGGTAGTTAGTGATTAACCAGTGTTGTCATGTGCTCCTCCATTCCCACAACTACCAGGTATTTTCTTTGCTCCCTGAGGCTGAACAGAGTGTTGGAATAGCGAACTGCTAAGAAGGATTAAAACAAATCTCTACTGGCAAGTTCCAAGTTTGAATTAATGCGTGTTGCCACTGCTATTAAAGCGGAACTACACTGCATCTGAGCACCACAAACCAAAAACGCAATTTAATTAATTTTTAACATTTAAAGCAAACTCACCCATCCATGTCTCCATGCTTTATTTTGCTGAAAATTGCTTTGAAAAACACTGCCTAGCATTTCTGGCCGTGGCCATTTTGAGTAAGAGCAGATGATTGATATAGCATTTACTCCGTGGAATCCATCTTAGCATGCAGACAGGAGGGTGTGTTTAGCTCTTGAAGACCCCTGGGATGTATGACAACATTTGACTAGGCCTGGAAATCAAGAAGTAACTGAAGAAATGTAAAAAACAAACAAAAAACAAGTAAATATAATATATGTTCCTATCCATTTACGAATGCTTGAAGTAGAAGTGTGTTGATTGTCAAAGTGGAATTTCCACTTTAATGTGGTTGTGAACCCTCACGTATACCCAGTGAAGTAAATAGCCACAGGTGATACACAAAGTTGAAACAAATTCTCTTACATAAGTTTTACATGTATATCTTTCTTCCTCTTACATCAGTGGGAGAGAAGTCTGGGCTTACACTGTGTAAGGCCGCGTACACACGACCGAGAAACTCGTCGGGCTAAACTCATCGTTCCGCCCGTCGAGGTTCCCGTTCAGCTGTCGAAAAGCTTGTGGAGCCAAATTTCCCCATAGAACAACGAGGAAATAGAGAGCATGCTCTCTTTTTGGCTCGACAAGCTTCCCGACGGGATGCTCGGCGAAAAGTGTACACACGACCGGTTTTCTCGGCAGAATACGTCTCCCATCGAGGTTCTCGCTGGATTCTGACGAGAAACTCGGTCATGTGTACGGGGCCTCAGAAGTGGTTGGAGGAAAGGCACCCCCCCTCTCAACATAGGCAGAGGAATGAATGAACATACAGAGCTGTAGTCTGAATAGACAATCTCCCTCTAAGTTTCCTCCCCATAAAAATAAAAATGTGCCTTTAAAAAAAAAAAGTTTCCTCCCCAACACAAATTTTCAGCTATTGTTATCTCATATGTTGAAGAACTTGTTAGAAGTGATTAATGCGGATAACAGAGGAATGGAGTACCAGAGAAAAACAGCACTTCAAGCTTTGGAGAGAGAGATAAGTAAACACTACGGCCCGGATTCATGTAGCTGTACGCTGGACGCATTTGGCACTCCAATGGATTTTCGATGCAAATGATGGATATACGCCGATTCACGAACGTACTTGCGCCCGGCGCATGTTTTAAGCGATTTGCGTAAGGGTTACGTCCGGTGTAAAGTTATTCCTCATATAGGAGGCGCAACTCATGCAAAGGTATGGACCAGAGAACAGCCGTCGTATTTTACGTTGTTTACGTAGTACTACAAGAATAGGGCTGAGCGTAGGTTACGTTCACATTGTAGGCAGTGATTCGACGTATCTTAGGCAGTTGTTTCGACGTGGTTGTACGCATGCGCACGGGGATATACGTCCAAGTTATGACGCATGCGCCGTTCGTTTTAATCACTTGGATGACGCTCAGCCCATCATTTGCATGGGGTCACGCTTCATTACCATGCTTCACGCCCACTTCCAGCCCACTTTCACCTACTTTGACTTACGTTGGCTTACGCCGACGAATATACGCTGCGCTGGCGCAATGTTGGGCGCATTTTCTTTGTGAATTTCATACTTGTATCTCAACGTTGCGCCGGCGTAGCGTAAAGAAGATACGCTACAGTGGCATAAAGATGCGCCGATAGCTGTGAATCTGGACCTACAAATATATGTGCTTGGGTCAGATTTCATGAATGGGGTTTACAGGTTGTTGTTGGCTCCTAGAGACCACATAAATAGTTTTTCTCCAGAAGGATTAGTATTCTATATGGATCTTTAACATGGTATTAAACCCAAAACCAACGATTTTAAATATATTGGAGCTTACCAATCCTTAAAGCAGTTGTATACCCGGAAAAAAAAAAAAAAAAACACCTTTAGGGTAAAGGCATAATGAGCTATAATATCCCAAATTTAAAAAAATAAAAAAAATACATTTGACTCACTTTATTCCAAAATGTATTCTTCTACATATTTTTTGGTAAAAGTTATAGCGTCTACCAAATAGGGGATAGATTTATGGCATTTTTTTTTTTTACTAGTAATGGTGGTGATCAGCGATTTTTATCTGGACTACGATATTGAAGACAAATTGGACACATTTGACACCTTTTTTGGGACCAGTGACAATTATACAGAGATGTGTGCTATAAAAATGCAATGATTACTGTATAAATGTCACTGGTAGGGAAGGGGTTAACACTAGGGCGTGATAAAGGGATTAACTGTGTTCCCTCGTGTGTGTTCGAACTGTGGGGGGGGGGGCTGACTAGGAGAGAGAGATTGGTGTTTATACTTGTTATGAACAAAGGGACATGTCCGCTGAAACTGTCCGACGGACATGTCTCCTCCGGATTTTCATCCGACGGTGTGTACACACCATTGGATCAAAATCCCCGCCGGCAGACACGCAATCCATTCGAAGCATGTGCGGGCAGATATGTCCGCTGGTTAGTGTACTAACCAGCGGACATATCCGACGGACATGTCTACGGCAGACAAATTTTAAAGCATGCTTTAAAATTTGTCCGCCGATCAGACATGTCCGCTAGCCCATACACACGATCGGATTTGTCTGCTGAAACGGTCCGTCGGACCAGTTTCAGCGGACAAATTCGATCATGTGTACGCGGTCTTTAGAGAAATAAGATCTGTGTGTTTACACACACAGATCCCGATTCTCGCTCTGTCACGAGCGGCCGTGTGTGCCCGGCGGCCACTAGTAGTCAGAAGGGGGGCCGACGTACAGTTACGTTGGTTCACCCAGAGGAGCCAACCTGCTGCAGTACAACTACAGCAGCTGGTTGGGAAGGGGTTAAAATCGCCTAAGTGCGTTGCTTCTCCCCTGCATGCATGTCTGCAAAGGTTCTCATTTATCCAGGCCATGGTATATATTACCTTTTTGCTTTTAATACTGGTTAAAGGGGGACATATATGAGGGTCTGAAATGTAACCCCTTGTCTATTAAGGTACATTTATAACCAGCATGGTAAAGCAAGCTTATAGCTGTTGTTGCAATAGAGGGAAAATGCTTTCACCATGCTGTTCGGTACAACACGTTTTTGGAAAATAGTAAAGGACCTAATTTTCAGGTTTCTCCTGCATAGGAAGCCCCTTTGAAACAAATAAACTGCCCTACATGTGATGTGCTTAAAAATGGGACAGCGCTCAATCACACCTGTGTAATAAGAACCAAGCCTGAAATGAATGGGCTGCCCCTACAAGCTACGTTTGAAAACACGTCCATGCTCGGTTGCCCCTGTATGGCCTGAACCAAGCCTGAAGCCTCGCACACACAACCGGTTTTCCCAGCTGGAAAACTGCCAGGAGATTATTTTGCCGGGAATCCCGGCCGTGTGTATGCTCCCTAGCAAAAATTTCCCCCAGGAAAAATAGAGAACCTGCTCTCTATTTTCCAGTGGGGATTCCCGGCACGGTGTTTCCTGATGAGAAAACCGGTCGTCTGTATGCTTACCTGTCCCAGGTAAACCCGCGCATGCTTGATAAGACTTCAACGAATGCGCGGTAGCATACAAGCTTTGTATGGGGTGTAGCAAGATGGCGACGACGGCATCGAATGCGACGAGTGTCGGCTCTACGTAGTTGATGACGTCACCACGTTCTTGCCATTCAAAAGAACGGCGGTTCTTTTGAGTGCTTGCTGTATGCACGGCTTTGCAAGGCAAGCTTGCCAGGAATCCTGTCAGGAAAATCAACGTTTTTTCCCTGACGGGATTCCCAGGCCATGTACAGGGCTTCACTCCTAATCGAGAATGAAAAAAAAAAAATGCTTTTAGTTCTATTTTGAACAAGATGTGCGAGGCCACGTACACACTATCAGACCGCTCCGATGAAACTGGTCCGACGGACCGTTTTCATCGGACCACGCTGAAGTGGTCTGATGGTCTGATGTGCGTACACACCATCGGACCAAAAATCCGATCAGACCAGAACGCGGTGACGTAGAACACAACGATGTGATGAAAAAACGAAGTTCAATGCTTCCAAGCATGCGTCGACTTGATTCTGAGCATGTGCAGGTTTTTGGTCCGATGCTTTTGCGTACTAACCATCGAATCTGTCCGAGTCCGTCTGACAGATTTTAAAGCAAGTTGTAAAACTTTGGTCCTACAGACAACGGTCCGATAGGCTGTACACACCATCGAACTGGTCCAAAGAAACTGGCCTGCAGACCAGTTTCATCGGACCGGTCTGATCGTGTGTATGCGGCCCGAGACTTATGCCGCGTACACACGATCATTTTTCGGCATGAAAAAAAAAAGTTTTTAAAAACGTAATTTAAAATGATCGTGTGTGGGCTTCAAATCGTTTTTCTTGTTCTGAAAAACGACCAAAAAATGTAGTTTTTCGGGTTGTAAAAAATGATCGTGTGTGGGCTAAAACTACGTTTTAAACCCACGCATGCTCAGAAGCAAGTTATGAGACGTGATCGCTTGTTCTGGTAAAACTACCATTCATAATAGAGTAAGCACATTCATCACGCTGTAACAGACAGAAAAGCGCAAATCGTCTTTTACTAACACGGAATCAGCTAAAGCAGCCCAAAGGCGAATGGAACTTCCCCTTTAGAGTGCCATGGTACGTGTTGTAAGTCACCGCGCTTTGTTCATCATTTTTCAAAAACGATGGTGTGTGGGCAACATCGTTTTTAATGATGAAGTTGGAACAACTTTTTTTTTCATGCCGAAAAATGATCGTGTGTACGCAGCATTAAAGACTAGCTTATACCAGAAACTACGTTTTTCATTTTGGGTAGTTGCTGGCGTGTTGAATGCCTCACATTTCTCAAAAACTGAAGTAGTGAGATCTCCCAGCTGGAGTTCATGGTAGGAAGTCGCAGTTGTCTAGACAGATGTAAATATTAATAGACTGCCCATTAATTGGCACACTGACAGTACCTCTGAGAAACTGCTGAGCTCTACAGGCTCTGAACAGTTGAGGTGTCAAAGTAATTGTTGTAGCATGATACATATAATGTACTGCAATGGATGGCAGAAATTTGGCATGAAAATGGTAGGACTAAACAGTGACTAGAGAGTTTACCTGAGTTTGTGCTTATGCTGTTGTTTTTACTTTTTAATTTTACTATATTGTCATGGGGGCCTTCTAATTTTGATTGTACAACAGTCTATGCTAATGATTTGATCTAAAATCTGTTTAGAATTTCATAATGTCGGGCTAGGATTAACCACTTCAGCCCTGGAAGATTTGGCTGCCCAATGACGGGGCCATTTTTCACGATTCGGCACTGCGTCGCTTTAACGGACAATTGTGTCGGACGCTGTACCCAAACAAAATTGACGTAATTTTTTCCCCACAAATAGAGCTTTCTTATGGCGGTATTTGATCATCTCTGCGATTTAAAATTCTATAAACAAAAAAGAAACGACCGTTTTGAAAAAAACACAATATTTTGTACTTTTTGCTATAATAAATACCACCATTTTTTTTTCCAAAAAGTAAATTTTTTGTCAGTTTAGGCCGATATGTATTCTCCTACATGTGTTTGGTAATAATAATCACGAAACGCGTATATTGATTGGTTTGCACAAAAGTTATAGGGCCAGATTCTTAAAAGGATTACGGCGGCGTATCTTCAGATACACCGCCGTAATTTCAAATCTGCGCCGGCGTTGCTTTACGCCGATTCTTAAATGCAGATACATGTAAAAATAGGCTTCCTCCGCCAACGTAACTTGGCTACACCAGCGTATAATTGTGTGCAATTATACACTGGCCGCTAGGGGCCCTTCCGTTGATTTGCCGCGCCGAATATGCAAATGAGATAGATACGCCGATTCCCGAACGTAATTGCGCCCGCTCGTCGTTTTTTTAAGTCGTTTGCGTAAGCGTAAAGTTACCCCTGCTATATGAGGGGTAACTTTACGTAGGTGCGGCATATGCAATGTTAAGTACAAGGACAGCATTGTTTTTTTCCGTCGTTTACGTTGTTTGCGTAACTCGTTTGCGAATAGGGCTTTGCGTAAGTTACGTTCACGTCAAAAACAATGTATTTGCGGCGTAATTTGGAGCATACGCACTGGAATACGTCCACGGACGGCGCATGCGCAGTTAAGAAAAAACTTCAAAAACGTGGGGTCACGAATGTTTTACATAAAACACGCCCACCTCATCCACATTTGAATTACCTGGGCTTACGTCGGGCCATTTACGTTACGCCGCCACAACTCTGGATGCAAGTGCTTTGAGAATACGGCACTTGCGTCCTGAGTTGTGGTGGCGTAACATAAATAGGATACGCTACGCCCCGCTCGTAGATGTGCCGATCTACGAGAATCTGGCCCATAGTGTCTACAAAATAGGGGATAGATTTATAGCATTTTTTTTTTTTTACTGGCGCCGATCTGTTATGTGTATTCGGACTGCAACATTATGGCGGACACATCGGACACTTTTGGCACATTTTTGGGACCATTGGCATTTATACAGCGATCAGTGCTATAAAAATGCACTTATTACTGTAAAAATGTCACTGGCAGGGAAGGGGTTAACACTAGGGGGGTTAATTGTGTTCCCTAATGCATGTTCTAACTGAAGGGGGGATGAGACTGACCCAGAGGAAATTACAGATCGTGGTTCCTAGCTATTAAGAACTCACGATCTGCATTTCCTCAGCTCACAGAACAGGGATGTGTGTTTACATACACAGGTCCCTGTTCTGCCTCTCGTGCCCGGAGATTGCTCGCGGGCGGCAGTTATTGCGACCGCCGGACACGAGCATCGGCACTCCCACGATGCCTGCTAGCCCACTTAAAGCGACCGACATACAGTACAGCTACGACGGTTCGCCCAGCGGAGCCAACTTGTCGCAGTATAACTGTGGTGGCTGGTCTGCAAGCAGATAAAGCAATTAAACCCAAAAGTAAACATTGATTGTGTTGCAGCTTAGATATGATGGGCTTTCTTTCTTCTACTTTCATCTGGTAATTCAGCCAGTAAGTCTGTTTTTCACAGCTCAAGCTCTCCAGCAGAATGTAATAAGCCCTGTACACACGATCGGATATGTGATGGAATCTAATCCGAAGGATGTTTTCGTCGGATATCCGATGAAGCTGACTTTCATCAGTCTTGCCTACACACCATTAGTCAAAAGTCCAATCGTGTTAAAACGTGGTGGCGTAAAACACTACGACGAACCGAAAAAAATGAAGTTCAATGCTTCCGAGCATGCGTCGACTTGATTCTGAGCATGCATAGATTTTTGTCCGATGGAGGTCCACACAGACGATCAGATTTTTCTATCGTTTTTTTATCTATAGGAAAAAATTAAAAACATGTTCTATTTTTTTTTCACCGATGGGAAAAAAAAAAACGATGGGGCCCACACACGATCGTTTTTTTGATGAAAACAGACCATGGGTCTGTTTTCATCTGACAAACCGATCGTGTGTATATGGCTTAAGTTTACATGGATGAGACCAACCACTTAACAGTGACAGGGTAATTCATGGAAAACCTTTATCCCAAAAAAATAAAAACTGTGGTAACTGCTTATGTTTCACGGTTGGGTTGGTGTGTTTAGGGTCATGTGCAGTGTTCCCTTTCTGCCACACATAGCTTTTGCTTTTAGGTCAAAAAGTTTTGGTCTTATCTGACCAGAGCACCTTCTTCCACATGTTTGCTGAGTCCCCCACATGGCTTTCTTTCAACAATGGCTTTCTTCTTGACACTCTTCCTTAAAGGAGTCGTAAAGGAAATTATTTTTTTTGCAGGGTATATAGACATAATAGTTAACTGATTACTTTTAAAAATGATTAAAAATAGATAAAAATTAATCATATAATGTGCCTCTAGTTTCAGTTTAGTTTTTAATCTAGTTTCATGTTTCTGTGAAGTACAGAGACACAGAACAAAAACAAACAAACACAGTGCAGTGTTTGTTTTTAAAATTAAACTGATTGGTTCTGAGGGGTTTTAGACACACAGTAATCACACCTCCTTGATCAGGGACCACAGAGAGAAGCTCCCATGAGTTGTTTTCAGCAGGAAGTGTGGAGATCAGAGAAGGATTACAGCAACTTTAAAGCAAAAACGAACAATGAGGACATGAAACCAGGATTGCAGTAAGGTAAAGGAAGCTATTTAGCTAAAAAAAATGTTTTTCTTTAGTGACCCTTTAAAGGCCAGATTTGTGGAGTGTACACACGATCGGAATTTCCAATGTGATAAAATCCGATGGAATTTTCAGTCAGAATTCCGTTTAAGCTGTCTTGCATACACACTGTCAGACCAAAATTCCGACCGTCCAAAATGCGGTGACGTAAAACACTACAAACGAGCTGAAAAAATGTAACTTCAATGCTTCCTAGCATGCGTCGACTGGATTCATAACCCCGGTATCCTCTTCAAGAGCTGGAGGTCTGCGGCAGATCACTTTTATCAGCGACTGGAGAGGGATCCCATCTCCCGCTGCTCTCTGGAGCCTTCCATCGCTTACTGGAGTCGTTGACAGCGGTGGAGGTGATCGGGCCTGTTTCCTGGGCTGACATGGAGACGAGTGAGGGGAAGATGTTACTCGGTGTAACATTATCTTTCACAATATAAAAAATGATTGGGATAACTTTACTGTTGTCTTATTTTTTAATTAAAAAAGTGATTTTTTTTTCCAAGGCTGGTCCTTAGGCTGCTGAGCAAATACGATGTGACAAAAAGTACAACCGCCATTTTATTCTCTAAGGCGTTAAAGAAAATAAGTAATTTACTAGCAAAAATAAATGTTTTTAACTTGTAAACACCAAATCCTAGAAAGAGGCTTGGTCCTTAAGTAGAACTCCATTGAAAAATAACAAGATAAAATGAATAGCCAATTAAAATATAAATGAACAAAACCAACTTTTGTTGCATTATTCACCTTCTGTTTTTGTTAAGCCACTAGATAACCTCAGTCTAACGGCCAGCATACTTCATCTTACTTTCATTTGAGCCCAGGTCATCCTAGACCCCGCCCCAGTCTGTGACTGGACAGTGAAAGGAGAAGCAGTACAGTGATATCTCTGTGTCACTTCATATTAGTACATCAACTGATTGGCTCCTTTTGCTGTTTCATTCTCTCACACTACAGCTCTGCTATACAGTGTGAGGGCTTACCTTGAGTGGAGTCCATTTTGCAGACTTGTAAGCTCACCCTTACAGGTACCCACAGCCCACGGTAATGAGGTAAGACACTACCTGGACTGTGAGTCCGTGCACGGGGGCCAGATAGGGATTAGCCAAGGATAGTCAATTATAGCAGGGTCCAGGATTCCAGAATTCAGAGTAGGGTCAGAAGCCGGGGTCAGTCCTGTAGCTGAGCAGACGGGGCACAAGCCAAGGGTCAAGGGCTGGAGAAGGCAGGGAGAATCCGAAAGTACAGGCCGGGGTCAAAGGGCAGGAGACAGCAGCATTCCAGGGTACTTAAGCCAAAAGGTCAGAAGCTGGGGTCAGTCTTGTAGCTATGGATAACCACAGGTACCCTTGGCACCACCAGGATGATCAGAGCACATTCAGCACCACCTTAGCTGGAAAGCAAGCAGAAACCCAAACTGAGGAGTGGCTCAGAGGCAAGGTATTGAAGCAGCAACGGCGAGGTCCTGGGTTCAAGCCCACCCAGTGCCACTTGGAGCGCGACCACGCCTCGCCGTAGGGACCGTGACATACAGGAACTGCAAAATGTTGATACCAAATCCAGTTACTTATAGTGCTGTAAAAAAAAAATGCATTAAGCGTTACAGAGCTGCAATAATTTGTGTCTTTTATATCTGCCTGGAATTCAGCTTTAAATTTAGGGCTTGGCGTTCCATATAAATTCAAAACCGATCCCTTTAGAACTGATAATAGTTTTAATTTACTGGTATAAAACAAATTCCTGTGTGAAAGATGGTTATATGAGGATTTTTTTCTGTAATCCTCAATATGTACGTTATCTCATGATTCAGCTTTACGCCTATAAAAATGATTTGCCTAATCCTGCCATTAAATATTTGTCCAACTGCCATGGCAATCTCTAATTCCATTACAATATGAAAGAGACTTCTCTTCCTCCAGTGACATACAAGTCATTTATGAAATTCCCATAGGTTGATATTTATCAGCGGGCAGAAGTTTCCATTGTATCATCGATCCATTCTAATATTAGTTAATTGGACTTGGCATTTCATGTCTGAGCGCAGCTTTCTGGTGGGTCTCTTGATGTTGATGTCTGTAAACTTTTTTTTTTTTTAGAATGGTTTTCCACATTCTGCAGAAAAGAAACTAGGAAATCCTTTTGTTGCCCCTGAACTTGAAATGGCAGCCTTTAGATCTTACGGGTGTATAAACAGGTATAATTGTATGAGCCAAGAGATACACCTAGCACTGACCTCATTTTGGGGGATCTATAGCAATTGGTCTGGAAAATCCGACGTTGCCAATTCTTTAAAGAAGAACTATAATTTTTTTACTCCTGTTTCTTATGGAGCAAACTACACATAGCATTTTGTCCTATGTTTTGAAGTACTTTCTAAGTGTAGTTATGAGGTCTGATCTGCCCCCCTCCCCTCCAGTAGCAACCAATCTGACTACAACTATGAAATAGACGGCTGATTCATAAGGCCGCGTACACACGATAGCTTAGCCAGAGGACAACGGTCTGATGGACTGTTTTCATCGGTCAAAACCGATCATGTTTAGGCCCCATCGGTTATTTAACCTTTGGTTAAAAAAAAAGCCAACTTGCTTTAAAATTTACCCGATGGACGCCTAACCGATAGGTCAAAACCGATCGTTAGTAGGCACAACCATTGGTTAAAAATCCACGCATGCTCAGAATCAAGTCGACGCATGCTTGGAAGCATTGAATTTTTTCTGCATGTCGTTGTGTTTTACGTCACCAAGTCCTAACACAATCGTTTTTTTAACCGATGGTGTGTAGGCACATCAGACCATCAGTCAGCTTCATTGGTTAACCGATGAGAACGGTCCTTAGGACCGTTCTCTTCGGATGGACTGGTCGTGTGTATGAGGCTTTAAGGCAGCTTATCTTGACTGTAAGCACTTTCCTGAGACAAGCAATGGCAAGAGGAATGCAGAGGGAGGGGGAAAGTGTCAGCCTTTGCGTTCCTCTTGCCATTGCTTGTCTGTGGAAGGTGCTCAGAGCTGAGATAAGCTTCCATTATGAAGCAGCCATTTATTTTCTTGTTGTTGGATTGGTTGTGGTAGGAGGGGTGGGAGCATATCGGACCTCATATCTAGACTTTGAAAGCACCCAGCAACATGGGGCAAAATAATTCACGTACTTCATCCAATGGGAGACAGAAGAGTACATACAAATGCAATGATCTTTAATTCATTACACTGGCCAATAAGACATCAGTTAACAGGGCTGATCCTAGGGTCACAGATGCCTGGGTGCAGACATATTTGGACATTGGTGTGGTCATTTTAGTAACCCCTCCCTTTCGCAAATTTTCATATGGCAACAAGTTCCGCAGTAAGTCTCTGATTACCGCCACTACTAGTAAAAAAAGTAAAATAATATCCCATAGTTTGTAGATTAGTTTGTAGACTTTTGCGCAAACCAATCAATATATGCTTATTGGACTTGTCCCCCACTAGTTGGGGGTGGGGGTGTGTGACTCATCCTCAGCTCTAAGGGGTTCATGCTGGGACTTGCAGTCCTTCACTTTTGGGAGGGTCACGTTCCCCAAAAGCGACAGACTACAAGCCCTAGCATGAACCCCTCAGAGCTGAGGATGTGACAGCACCCCACCACCAAATGTTGCAGGCTATGGAAGAGGGGGTGGGTTACAGTAGAGCTCCAATGCTGATTGGCTGAGAGGCAGCAGGGGGTGGAGCAATTGTCGCATCTGCAGAGGCTCAGATTGAGTGGTCTTGGGGCAGCTGGCTTTTGGCCATCTCTGGAACTGAGCCTGTTACAGGTTGGTTGGCAACACTGTTCAGCTTGTGACACCCGGGCGCGGTGCACCCTATGAACCCACCCAGGATCAGCCCCTGAAAAGGGGAGTAGCCACTCCAGTTGGGAACCCAGATGAATATCCTCCATTGCAGATAACTCAGGTGCAGGCAATGCTCTCAGCCAAAAGTCAAAGTCTGGGCAATCTGCCAAGTCTGGGCAGTCTGCCAAGTTTTGAAAACATTCTTTATCAGTGGAACGTTAAGTCTAAACATTGTATCAATTTTTACTTTTTACATCAAAGGAATAGACTTCTGTATGTAAATTAGGAATGTTTAACCACTTAAACGCCAAACCTTTTTCTGACAGCTCTTTTCAAGTTAAAATAATTATTTTTCTTTTGCTAGAAAATTACTTAGAACCCCCAAACATTATATATATATATATAATATATATATTATATATTTTTTAGTAGAGACCCTATAGAATAAAATGGCGGTTGTTTTATGTCACACTGTATTTGCGCAGCGGTCTTTCAAATGCATTTTTTTTTAATTACTTTAATGAATTAAAAAAAAATAACCAGTAAAGTTAGCCCAATTTTTTTTTTGTATAAATGTAAAAGATGTGATCTTTATTCTAAGCAAAAAAATATTGTGATTCTCATTTTGGCCAGAATCGTGCAGCTCTAATGTCCAGTGACAGACTGTGGGTGGGGACAAGACCTAATTGTAATATGCAACTGCAGTATAAAAAATTCAGTTCTCCAGGCTGTGAACCAGCACTCAAAAATCTGCTAAGAAATGTCCTACATACCCAATACATAAACCTTCAGATATCTACAAATAAAGAACTTTATACAACTAAACAATCCCCAGAATATATTCACTGACAGCTACACTCTCTTCGAACAAACCTGTATTTCTGACCCACACAGACGAGGCTTAATCTCAGACTTATACAAACAACTACTGTCTCCCATCTCTGAGAATGCTCCATCATATACATCAAAATGGGTATCTGACTTGAATCTCCAACCTGGAGACTTGGATTGGCCTTAAATATGGAAAGCAACAAACTCTGCTACACCCAACATCGCCTCTCTAGAAACGAATTGCAAGGTATAACAAGATGATACTTAGTTCCAGCTAGGATTGCTAAATTTCAACCACAATATCCTTCTCAATGCTTTAGAGGTTGCACAGATATAGGTACACACCTACACATTTGGTGGACCTGCCCTATTGTTCTCATCTTCTGGAAAAAAAAAATTTGATCTACTATCCACAATGTTTAGCACTACCCTATTACCAGATCCAACAGTAGCCCTATTGAACAGTAAACCCCAAAACACTACTATTCGACAATTTAAACTTCTGTTGTATGTAACAACAGCTGCAATCAATTGTATGGAAAACTTCCAATTTATGTATTGTAGTGGCCAAACATAGAATTAACCAGGCAATGATTCACGCCAAGACAGAAGCGATTTGTCTGGACAAAATTTCTAAATTCAAAACATTATGGATCCCATGGATAAATCATCACTTACCGCAAGGCTTTGACCTTACATTAATTTTGTCTTAAAGCGGATGTTCACCCTCAAAATGAACTTTTTTGCTAACCTATCTGCAGCCTTAATAAAGGCTTGTAGTGTTGTCATTTTTTTTTATGTATCCACTTACCTGTCTTCAGCCGCACTTCCGGGTCTTCTTCCTTGCGGGGAGTGGGCGTGTCCCTCTTTTTCCCCGACGGGGAGCTCTGCGCAATGTCTCCTGGGAGTGAGTGATGATCCTCCCAGGTGACGATTGACGTGCGGGTAAAGCGCATCATCGCCTTCCGAAAATATCCGACGGGGACTCGGCTGTTTACTGGGCTATACGGCGCCTGCGCCTGCCGTGTAGAGCTGACTGCGCAGGCGCCGTAAAGTGCCGAGTCCCCGTCGGATATTTTCGGAAGGAGATGACGCGCTTTACCCGCACGTCAATCATTTATGCGACGCCTACTCCACGGGGGTGATCGAGAACCCGGAAGTCAGGTGAAAACAAGAAAAAAACGTAAGTACAGCCCGAAAAAAAAATCCAGCATACTGTTGATGTCAGCAGTATGCTGGATATAACAGTATATAGAGATTTAAGGGTGAACCTCCACTTTAAATACAAACCTTAGATCACCTCCTATTCCAATATAATCACATTATTGTCGTCACCCTCTGGAGTATTCCCTATTTCTGCCCCCCATCCCCCCCTCTATGAATTAAGCAAATATCATACAGATTTACATAATCCATTACTATTTACTTGATTAGATATACTCGCACCACAAACAATACAAGTTCTTATGATTCTACCACTTCTAGACAGTTGATGACCTTTCTCTTCACTTCAGGACACGCCAAGCCACCTAGCTGGATCTTGGCCCCTGTTATGCTATAAACCGATCTCGACTGTCCCCTCACAGTTTGTTTATTTAATCTGATTTATCTTACCCTTTGCATGTTTAGAATTATACTATAATTTATAAGTACACAATTGGTACTTCTTAAATTATCTTATTTCATTATTATTCTATTTTATATATTATATTTATTTATTTTTGACAAAGTTCTTGTTTTATACTTGTTTTATATTTACTTTTACACAATTGTAGAGAAGATAAAAGTTATATATATATATATATATACACACAACTACTTGATTTAAAATGTGTATAACCAATATGTATTATATTGTGCAATCTTCAATAAAATATTTAAACAAGAAAAAAAAAATGTCCTACTAAACAGATATAAAACATATTATCCAAAAACATTTCTATGAAGTCTTGATTTGTATGGTATGCTGCGTTCTCAAAGGAAGTCTTGTTTCAGCTGAATAGGCAGTATTATCCAGGCAGATGGAATATATTTAGTAAGATAAATTACCAGGTGACACTGAGCTCAGGATGTTCTCCATTCTGACCAGGCTTCCATGTGTATGCTATTTGTATGTTGTCTTCATGCCGGAGATTGCTCATTTTTCTTGCGTAGCTGTGTGTTGCAGCACTATTTTTTTTCACTGCCTCATTAAGTATCACCTGTATTTTTGGATTTTACCATTTGTACTACCCAGGGTTGCTCATAGTCATTGCTCCTAATTAGTGTACATTTCTAAACACAGTATGAACACAGTAAAATCACATATACAGGAAAATGTATTTCAATAAGCCTTGTTTACACCATTGCAGTGATTTCATGTGCATTTAAAAAAGTACAACATGTTTTATTTTCCACAATGCATAAACACAACTTAGCAAAGCAAATAAATTTAATAAAAAAAAAATGCACCGTAAGTGCACTAAAAATGCGCTGCAAATGCATATAAACACACTGAAAACTCAAGCACAAAAGTACCGTATGTAGAAAAGCACAGCGAACACAGAAATTGTGGTGTGAATGAACCCTCAGGGCCGGTTTACACTTGAATCCACAGGAATGCGGACCGTGTTCCTGCGTGGGATATGATTTTCAGCCCATTCATTTGAATAGGCTGAAATCGCACTGGATTACACAAAAAGTAGTGCATGTGCAACTTTTAAAAACACACCGTAACAAATACTGTGGTATCGTGTGACCTGTTGCAGGCAAAAGCACCGTGTTTTCATATAGCACTGGGGTGTCCTTAAGAATATGCCTGATGAAGGGGTCCTGCGTGGCTCTGAGACGTCGCATTATTTGATACTATGTGATTAATGTTTTGGATCCAATTTTGTAGATCCTGGTGTGCTGGTGACATTTCCTTCTCATGATTGCTGTCGGTTCCGGCCATTGGTCATTTCAGCACCCAATCTAAGATACAGACGTTTGTGCAGGAACGTGTGCGTTGGAAGCATTGTATTGAAGTTTAAGAATATATTGACACCCTCAGTTGAGTACCCAGGCAGTGCATTTTGAGAATGGTGAACGAAAAGTGCATGAAACATGCCTTTTCTGCACTGTATTTTGATGTAAACCGGCCATTAGATCTCATTCCCATATAAAAAAAAAAACGTATTTACAACCATTTACAGATTGCAAAGGTTGTTTTCAATGGAGACATTCATATAGGTGTGTAAACAGGCACTGCATTCAGATTCATAACATAAAATCCAAAAATATGTGTCTGAGAACATGTGTATAGTATACATGTATGCCATTGAAAAGAAGAACAAGACAATTTTGAAAATGGACCTACAGTATTTACTAATCATTTACACAAGAAACGTTTGTTTCTTGCATAACGCTCAGTAAAATTTTAAATGCGTGGTACAGCCATGTGAAAGAGGGTAAAGAACTGCAAAATGCAAATTAACTTGCTCCCTAATTGCCATTACACCTTATAAATATGCGTGGCATAATTTCTCCCATTAATAAAAAGAAGCTACCGCTGGACACCGGGGGGGTGTTCATATACTAGCTTTTTTGTGTCCTCTAATATTCTCATGTCCTACAATACAGGTCTGCTGTTATGTTATATGAGCAATACGTTAATCCATGCATGGCAAAATTAGGTGTAGCACCCCCCCCCCCTATTTGGCGGGGCGTTACGCTAAAGTTAGTGGGGAATGGGAGAGTTAAGTTGCTCCCACTCACGAATTGGTTAAGTTTAGGCTTCTGTCAGTTTAAAACTGCTTTCTAGGCCAGTCTGCATGCTAGGGGAGGTGTTTTTACCCCTGGGTGACAGTTGGCGCTGGAAAGGGTTCTGACAGACCCACTTTCTCCCAGCAGTCCCTCTGGACATGCTGGCAGGAGAGTATATCTGTGGCAGACGCCTGAGAGAGAGGGAGACGATCTACGCCGCCGTGGCCTGCCTGGCGGAAGCTACGCACCAAGCAGAGCTTTGCCGTGACATCGAGAGGGGCCCCAGCGGCTCGCTGGGTCCCAGATCCTAAGCTGGGAGCTGTACGGTGGGGGATTGGCTTGGGAGACCCAAAGGCAGAGGTTGTCCGCGAGGCCTAGGTGAACCACCGGGGATCAGGTCATCACTACATGACAGGTACACTTCAATTGTCCTCTGATGACTCTAGAGAAGTGACTAACTGGGAGGATTCATTAGTTCTACCCCTTTGAAAAGTATGGAAATTCCCCCGGCCTGTGGCAGAGGCGCAATTCCTCCCAGTGACTACTGAAAGTGAACTTTCGGCTGCCAAGCCCAAGTTAAACGCCTGTCCCGGGCACTTTACCCACTCTGAGGGGAGTGGCGACGATTAAGTGTGACTGTACTGAGAGCAAGCTGCTCTCTATAATATCCAAGGCCTGATACTGCAGTTTTATTCCGCTCATCAACCTTTCTCTATATTGTGCCATGTTGATGTTGGCAATGTTGGGCCTTGAAAAGTACTCTGATGTCTGGACACTTTATTCACTTTCTACAAGTATTCACCCCTAGACAAGTGTAATTGGTAACTTAATACGCAGACCCCGAAATCAACCAGCGGCTCCTTCGGGGGTAACGCTACATAGGTCTTGTTCACATAGGACATACATAACTGTACACCTTTAAATTGCCGTATTAACCTGTGTACCTGTGTATGGATATGTACAGACAGTCAAGTTGCTGCCAGTTGGGGGTGTGCACAGCCCTGAGCGCATCCAGGATGCATTTTGGGGGTGTGCACCTGCACAGATATCAAATTGGGAGCAGCTGATGTGTCAGAATTGACAGCACTGATACTTCCTGCACAAGGATGCACAGAACACTTGTGGGTCCCCATCTAGGTAAACACAGCCCTCCAAGGGTGTACTATTATGTATGCACAGCGTGAACAAGGCCTTACAATCTAGTATACCCTGAATTTGCTCACTACTGAACAAGACATAGGTATTTGTTAGGCAAATGGTAAAAAAAAAGTACACCAACAGTTTCAAGTGGACCTGTGACCCATTTTCAGCTGAGCCACCCAGAAGCCTGGACTGGCACCTGGCTCAGCCTCTCAGCGAGCTGCTCCCACCACCTTCATCTTCACAGCCCAGCATGACGGTGTCAGTGAGTGTGGAGGGGGGAGGCAGAGCAGACAGCAGTGACTGACCAGCTCTCTGCACAGGGTACTGAGAACTGAGCAATTAGCGGTGTATGATCACTCGGTTCTCAGTCTTGGAGCTGGTGGGGGACAGATGCAGCATCAGACTGACGCTACATATACCTAAGTATGATTTCTGAAAAGACAAAAAAAAATAAAAGACTTCTCTTTTGAGTTGTGTTGAATCTTTCTACAATATAACTCTATTGCCTAACTTGAACTCTGTGCGTTCACTGCCTACCACACTGCACCTTACTCACACTCTACTCATCATAACAGTTATGGTTATATTTGTTGTGCTTTTTTAAGGTCATTTTTACCCGCACAGTATTTATTTTGAATTCTTTTTGATGAAGATATTTTTTAATTTGAATTTTTGAAGTCAATCTATATGACATAGTCTATAATATGAAACGTATTCATGGAGACGTATGATCATACAAAATAGCTACATTTGTTGGTTGACAAAAATATGAATATTTACATGAAATTAAAATACCAATTGCGTTACATGAATGACTTGAAAATCAATAAAAATACCCCCAAAATGGGCATGCAGTACACTTGACATCTGTGTCATGATATATTCTCAATGTGGTTCAATATCCTTGTGTAAATGACAATGAAACAGAGGGCCAGATTCAGGTACAATTGCCCTGGCGCAGAGTATCAGAGATACACTACGCCGCCGTATTTTACCTGGCTCTAAGACGAATTCAGGTAGATTTTGGCCCGTAAGGTACGGCGGCGTAGTGTATTTCTCGCAGCGGAATCGAAATACGCGATTAGGGGGCGTGAAGCATTTAAATTAGGCGCGTCCTGCGAACTGCGCATGCTCCGTTCAGAAATTTCCGCCGTGCACCGTTACGTCAGTTTTTTTTGAGTACCGTCGTTTACGTACATTCCTATTCCCGGACGACTTACGCAAAAACAAAAACAAAAAATTTAAATTCGACGCGGGAACGACGGCCATACTTAACATGGGCTGTCTAACTATAGACCAGATTTTTGCTTCCCTAACTTTACGGAGCAAAAAGATGACTACAGATGCCGTAAGAGAATGCGACGGACGATCATAACTTCGTGGAATGCCGGAAAAAGCTAATTTGCATACCCTGAAGCTGAAAACTACGCAAACTCCACCCAGCGGGCGGAAAAAGATTGCAGCGTAGATCCGACGGCGTACGAAGGCGTAAGCCTGTCGGATCGAAGCCCGAAGCCGTCGTATCATGGTTTGAGGGTTCAAACTAATGATACGATGCGGGTAATTTGAAATGACTCTGGTCTAACAGGAGATAGACCAGAGTAATGGCTCTGTGAATCTGGCCCAGAATGTCTATTTCACACGTCCAACTGTTACTATACTGCAAGTGGTTAACAATGTGAAATAAATTGGACGTTTGTTTTGTCACTAAAATTGGAACTATGCAAAAAGAAAAATATAATGAAAAATGTACTCTTTAGGGAAAAATCTAGCAGTTATTGATTTATGAGAATAAATCATAATTGCAAAATATTCAATACTTCACTATTTTTGAGAACAACATTAATACTTCAATATTTTAGAGAACAACAATAGATTCAAGAAAATCAAAAATGACATAATTACCCATTCCAAAATGGCTATTTCCTACTGGCAAGTGACCAGAGTTACGCTGGCTGCAATGACTTTCAATGAATCTTTATGGGATAAGAATATGTCTTCATGCATGGTGCTAGTGTGCTCCTCCCCGTCGGAGTCAGTCCTGAGTCATCCCTCCTTGGGTCCTTTTTCTTGAGTCTTTCTTTTTCTTGCCATCTAAATTTCCTTCACTTAAGTACACCTCCGGACAATAAGACTATAAAGTTTATACTAAGTTCTGCCCAACCGGTATGTGTCCTTATCTCCTAGGTTGGTTACACATATGGGAGTTACTGTCAAGAAGTGTCTGGTTTCTATTGGTTGACAACTTAATGATTAACTGTTCTCTGGACTTTGAGATACTCAAGTAATATCACTTTCAACCACCTGGTGTCTCACCTTTTTATTGTGAGATTATCTCTTTATTATGTTAATATTACATTTTTAGAATATGTGTAACTTTATATGATGCTGGGTAGACAACGCATATATACACACACTCTGGTAACTTTGCATTATATAAAATACAATTAGTATATTTTTGATTCTTACATAACATGCTTCTATATTCCTGTATATGCTTCTATATTCCTGTTTTCTAAACATGCACAGATTATATCTCTCAATCTACACAAAATAATTATTAATGTGGATACATGAATCATTTTGATATGCGTTCGATGAATATGTGTTACTCTAAGTACAGGTTAACCACTTCCATACCAGGCACTTACGCACCTTCCCGCCCAAGCCAATTTTCAGCTTTCAGCACTGTCGCACTTTGAATGACAATTGCGCGGTCATGCTACACTGCACCCAAACAAAATTGCCGTCCTTTTTTCCCCACAAATAGAGCTTTCTTTTGGTGGTATTTGATCGCCTCTGCGGTTTTTATTTTTTGCGCAACAACTAATAAAAGACTGAAAATTTAGAAAAAAAAATACATTTTTATTTTTTTCTGTTAACTTTTTTGTAAATAAGTATGTTTTCTCTTTCAATTACGGGCACTGATATGGCGGCACTGATGAGGTAGTACTGATGGGCACCGATGAGGTGGCATTGATGGGCACTGATAGGCGGCGCTGATGGGCACTCTTAGGTGGCACTGATGGGCACTCTTAGGCGGCACTGATGGGCACTCTTAGGCGGCACTGATGGGCACTCTTAGGCGGCACTGATGGGCACTCATAGGCGGCACTTGGAACTCATAGGCGGCACTTATGGGTGGCACTGATGGGTACTTATGGGTGGCACAGATGGGCACTGATAGGTGGGCACTGGGCATGTATTGGCACGGAGGGGTGGCACTGAAGCACACTGCAGGGTGGCACTGATGTATATGTTGCCAGTCAGTGCCCATGTGTGGGCACTGACTGGCATGTTTTTTTTTTTTTTTTTACCTGTATTTTTATTTTATTTTTTATCCTGTGTTTTTTTTTTTTTACGTTTTTTTTTTGCCCTGCCAGTGTGGGCATCCCTGGTGGTAGTGTGGGCATACGAGGGGGGGGCTGCGCTGATAAACAATCAGCGCGAACCCCCCCTGTCAGGAGAGCCGCCGATCGGCTCTCCTGTACTCGCGTCTGTCAGACGCGAGTGAGGAAGAGCCGTCGGCGGCTCTTCCTGTTTACATCGTGATCAGCCGTGATTGGACACGGCTGATCACGTGGTAGCGAGCCTCCGCCGGAGACTCGTTACCGAGATCGGTGATGCAGGGTGTCAGACTGACACCCCGCATCAACGATCGCCGCGCTGCGCGCCCCCACGGGCGCGCGCGGCATTGAAATCGTGCTAGACGTTTGAGAACGTCTAGTCACGATTTCATAACCACTTCCCGGCCGTAAATCTGCTATTGGCCGGGCGGGAAGTGGTTAATTCATATCCTTTTATAATCACACTTTGACATCTTCCATAATGTTGATTAGCTTCTTTAAAACACTTCTAGTTAAACTCACATTCATATATATATATATATTTATATATTTCTTTCTTCTAAAGTCTCTAGATCAACATATGCTATAATCATACTTATCCCTATGACATAATATGTCATTGATAATCTAAACATTATTTTTAATTTTTTTCGATGTCAACATATATTCTTACTTTTAATATCATGTGTATTTTAAAATATTTCTGACTTGTATCATACGATACGTCCATATCATAGATAGATGCATGTATTTGTCAATTCACATACGTTTCAATTTCTGTGACTGTTTCCATCTTGGTGTGTAATTAACTGGGTTATTCTGCTATCGTCTAAGGCCCTGTACACACGATCAGACATGTCTGATGAAACTGGTCTGCAGACCAGTTTCATCGGACCAGTTTGATGGTGTGTACGGCCCATCAGACCGTTGTCCGTCAGACCAAAATTTTAAAGCATGCTTTAAAACCTGTCTGATGGAACCTGTGGTTAGTACACGAAAGCATCGGACCAAAAACCCGCGCATGCTCAGAATCAAGTCGACGCATGCTTGGAAGCATTGAACTTAGTTTTTTCATCCCGTCGTTGTGTTCTACGTCACCGCGTTCTGGTCTGATCGGATTTTGGTCCAATGGTGTGTACGCACATCAGACCATCAGACAAGTTCAGAGTTGTCTGGTAAAAACGGTCCGTCAGACAAGTCTTATCAGACATGTCTGATCCTGTGTACAGGGCCTTAGAGACAGCTGAGTCAATACTATTTATTTACTTTATGGGGCGACCTCCTCTTTGAGACAATGGGGTGGTTTATTTCCATGTGATAATAGCCCAGTTTAGTTATCTGTAGAACTTTTACTTTAGCAGAATTTCTAATCAACAATGATAGTAAACATTTCCTTGTTTGGTTGCGAACAGCATCATTGTTTCTGATTCAACACAAAGCTTGTAAAAGTTGCAATAGTTCACTTCTGCCTGAAAATATAAAATTATTATTATTATTATTATTTTCCTCATAACCCAAAACATATTGTATAATTTGCCTAATAGATATCTGCACGACACTGGCATTTTGTATCTTGTGCTTGTTATAACTTTTTTCCAACTAATTAGGTCATTAGGCCATTAGGTTTCCTCCTTTTGTCTTGGGGACCCTTTTTTCTGGAGATCCCTCATTTAGTAATCCATGGTCCGCTTTGGGAGGGGACCACGGGCCTCTTGACTAGCTGGACCTGAGCGCCAGAAGCCTTACACCGCAGGTGTCCGGGAAGGCTCCTTCTTTGGGAGGGGTCCAGGGACACAGGAAGTTCAGTTTTGCATGTCCATCCTTGTTCACTGGATTTGTTGTTTTTTTGCATACCTATAGTGGGCTTGAAAAATAAAATGTAAAAAAAAAGGAGACCTTTACAGAGTTCAAATTTCTGCTTTTCTACCTCTCCTTCCCTGTTTTTATTTTTTATTACAGTGTAGCAAATAGCATGTGTTCAAGTCTTTACAACCTTGCATATACTAATGGTATATTCTCTGTATTGTTTATTAACCAATGAATTTTATTCATGCCTACATAGGTCCATCTGTATTGCACTCAATGTCAAAAGGCTGTTGTGCATGCCTCTTTATGCATTGACTAAATGATTTATGAATCGAAAATATACTTTGAACAGGAAAAAAAAATACAAGCCAGGAAATACACCAGTTGACAATAAAACAACACATTGCAAATATTTCTGTCTTGAAGATGGAATACTCCAATTGTAAATCCCCAATTGGCTTATTCTGTTTATGCAGAGAGAAGATGCAATGTATTCCCATCCTCGTCCTCATTTTACTTCTCAGTGCTAGAGCGATCTCTCCACTGTATAAATACATAATAACTGTATTATATTTATGGAAATAAGCTTTTCCTGTCTAGTCATTATGGCTCAAGTATGAAATTTGAGCTACTATTTATACTTCAGTTTATCCATGTGTCTACTATGTGTTTACTTTAAGAGTTTAGAATAGGTGAGCTACCATTATATGTGTCAAAGTTTACTTATGAAATCTTTATATTTGACACCTTCTTTAACCCTTCAAGCCTAGAGAAGAGAGTTGCGTGGCTTCCTGTGCTCTCATAGTCATCTCCCTGTTAACACCAACTCAACCTCATAGATTCCCAGGGTGCATGATCATATAACATAACATGTCTCATGACTCCTGAGTGTGCATAACAGTATTAGGCTCCATTTACACATATGCAAATTAGATGCAGGTTTCTCTGCATCCAATTCACAGGAGAGTGTGACTGGCTCTCAATGATACCAATTTACACTGCTCCAGGGCGGCCGAGGTCAGTATTTGGAAAGGGTATTGTGCGTCTTCTGGTCTGATTTAGGTGTAAATTCAGGCAAAAATTTGGACTGAATTCACACCTGAATTAGTGAGCAGGGATTCACTGGACAATTATAAAGGAACTACTATTATTTTGGAAAAACTGATCAATATTACGCTAATGCCCTGTACATACAATCGGTTCGTCTGATGAAAACGAACCGATGGATTTTTTCATCAGTCTTGCCTACATACCATCTGTTAAAAATCTGATCGTGTCCAACGCGGTGACATAAAACACAACGACGTGCAGAGAAAAATTAAGTTCAATGCTTCCGAGCATGTGTCGACTTGATTCTGAGAATGCGTGGATTTTTGACCAATGGATTTCCCCACAGACGATCGTTTTTTTCTATCGTTTTTTTAACCTTACGAAAAATTTAAAACATTCTATTTTTTTCACGGATGGGAAAAAAACTGATGAAAAAAATTTGAACATGCTGCATTTTTTCACATCGTTTTAAAAAATGTATTTTTGGGGGCTAAAACGACGTTTTAAATCCGCGCATGCTCAGAAGCAAGTTATGAGACGGGAGCGCTCGTTCTAGTAAAACTACCATTCATAATGGAGTAAGCACATTCATCACGCTGTAACAGACAGAAAAGCACAAATCGTCAGCTAAGGAATCGCTCGTTCTAGTAAAACTACCATTCATAATGGAGTAAGCACATTCATCACGCTGTAACAGACAGAAAAGCGCAAATCGTCAGCTAAGGAATCAGCTAAAAGCAGCCAAAGGCTAATGGAACTTCCCCTTTAAAGTGCCGTCATACGTGTTGTACGTCACCGCACTTTGCTCATCATTTTTCAAAAACAATGGTGGATGGGCAACAATGTTTTTTTTTTTTTCATGCCAAAAAATGTTCGTGTGTACGCGGCATAAGAATTGTTTATCTATAACATTTACAAGGCATTGACAATCACATACAGGTATATTATATACATGCTTGTATATTATGTCCATAATCCTTTAAGAAGTTAGGAAATAATGGGCCAGATTCAGGTACAATTACATTGGCGCAGAGTATCAGAGATACACTACACCGCCGTATTTTACCAGGCTCTACGCCGAATTCTGGTAGATTTTGTCGCGCACGGTACGGTGGCGTAGTGTATTTCTTGCCGCGTAATCGAAATACGCGATTAGAGGGCGTGAAGCATTTAAATTAGGCGCGTCCCCGCGGCGATCGAACTGCGCATGCTCCAAAATTTCCCGCCGTGCATTGCGCGAAATAACGTTGTTACGTCATTTTTTGTTTGAGTAGCGTCGTTTACAGACATTCTTATTCCCGGACGACTTACGTAAAAAATAAAAAAAGACGTTGGAAAACGTTGAAATTCGACGCGGGAACGACGGCCATACTTAACATGGGCTGTCTAATACTAGACCAGCAAAAAGCTGGTATAACTTTACGCGGCAAAAAGATGACTAAAGATGCCGTAAGAGATTGCGATTGACGTTCGTAACTTCGTGGATCGTCGGCAAAAGCTCATTTGCATACCCCGACGCGGAAAACGACGGGAACTCCACCCAACGGCCGCAAATTTATTGCAGCGTAGATCCGAAGGCGTACGAACACGTAAGCCAGTCGGATTGAAGCCCGAAGCCGTCTTTTCATGGTTTGAGGTTTCAGAGCAGTGAAAAGACGTGCGTAATTTGAAAGTACTCTAGTCTAACGCGATATAGACAGGAGTAAGGGCTCTGTGAATCTGGCCCAATGTTTTTTAGGAATCCATCAGACTATGGACAGTGCAGGGTAAGATAGGAGGCTTAATGCAACATCATTTTTTAATGTATAAAAATAACATACATATAATCTGTGGTCCGGTGTGGCCCAGTCAAAGTCCAGACTTAAATCCAATTGAGAATCTGTGGCAATAGTTAAATTGCTGTTCACAGACACTCTCCATTCAATCTGACAGAGCTTGAGCTATTTTGCATAGAAAAATGGGCAAAGATTTCACTCTTTAGGTGTGCAAAGCTGGTAGAGACATCCCCAAAAAGACTTGCAGCTGTAATTGCAGCCAAAGGAGGTTTTACAAAGTTTTGGACTGAATACAAATGCACACCATGCTTTTCACATATTTATTCGTAAAAAAAAAATTAAAACCATTGATCATTTTCCTCCTACTTTGTGTTGGCCTATCACATAAAATCCCAATAAAACACATTTACGTTTTTGGTCGCAACATGATAAAATGTGGAAAATTTCAAGGGGTATAAATACTTTTTCATTTACCCTGTAATCTTTCACTATTTTGTTATTACCACTTCCTGCCCTTAGGCCGTTTATAAATGGCCTAAAGGGTTGAAGTGGTTATACAACTATGAGATCCCAGTGTTGTTTTTTAAAGCCAGCAATTCTCTATAATGTTAAAGTGGCTGAGCCACTGGATCACTTTTACAGATGGCAGAAAGCCCCCTCCACTCCCCTTGCCGATGCCTTTACTAGGCTCTCCCTTCCAAATGTGAGCCAGGTAAGGATGCGACCAATGGTATCTGCTTCCTGGGAACAAGGATTTAGTTACTTTTTGGGTCTCATGTAAACAAACCTTTACTGGCTTTTGAAAGCATCTGATCATACCATTCTCAGTTTGATGAGATGTTTTGGAGGCCAGAGGTGAGATATGGGTGGGAGGAAAGATTTCTACAAAAAGAGAACCTGTCACAGCACATCACACAGGATATTGTTCATTGTGATAGCAAATAAGTTGACCCCCCCAAAAAAAATAAAAAAAAATAAAGGTACAATTTAAAAAATATATATACAGTACTCATTGTCATGGACCTGGGAATGCTAAGTGAGCCGGCTTGTGAAAGACCTTTCATTATGTTCTGCAGGTGAATAGCTGTTGTCAGAGACGGGACGTCTGGGGGGATAACTACCTCAACTAAATGTCTTTTAGAATGTGATTGAAGTTCATTGTGTGTGTGTGTGTGTGAAGATGCTTTGTGTTTACGCTTAAAAGATTGTGTATTGTTCTAAAGGTCAGAAGTCTCCTTTCAGGAGTATTGAATTAGCATGTCATTATCTAAAGGAATGTGACCTCTCAGGTGTAGTAATTAGGTCATGTTAAATAGACCGGTGCCAAAGTGTTTCTACTTGAAATCTGTTACACAGTGGATGGTCTCTGCCCTGGCTAATTCCCTCTACAGATGGCTCCATTGTTTTGTGTTTGGCTATTGTGTACATTGATTGCCCCCTGGGGCTTCTGTCTCATTACACATAGCAGTCCTGCTATTCAATCGGACCAATCTCTGCTGAGTCATTTTGAAGTCCTCATTTGCATGGGAGAGGACCTGATGGGGGACTGTCTGGACTTTACAATAGACCAATAGGAAAGCAGTTGTTGGGGGTGGGATGTTCCAAATTCTGTATAAAAGTGTGCTGTGTCCTGTTTGAACTTACATACAGCCTGCCTGGTGTTTGTTCTAATGGATCTCGAACGGCACATAGCTGTAGTTTGGATCCCGGAACCTTGGATGACTGAACCATCAGACGATGCAATCTGCAATCTGATCCAATAGTAGAAGAGGAGTGTCGGGAGAGCGGAAGCGAGCGAGCAAGGGTCTCGTCACACTCATGACATGAGACCATATAGCACAGAAGAGTATATATAAACTTTTAATCCTTGAGCCTGAGTTTGATATGCAGAATAGTAAGTCTTGCTTTTACTCTCGGCATGTTTCGCATACAGGACGCTTCATCAGGATCGTCCTGTATGTGTAATGTAGGCTTACATGTAGGTGCAAGTGGTCAGAGAGGGTATAAACCACTTTAAAAAAAAATGGGGGGTTCTAAGTAGTTTTCTAGCAAAAATACTTTTACATGTAGCACAGAAGGGTCAGAATTGTCCCGGAGTGGAACTGTTTATATATATACCGTACTTTTAATTTGGATTTTTTTAACACAAGAGTGGATGGATTATTCAATTTAAACATCTCATCAATAAATTATATTTTTGTAAGTTAATAAACGCCCAAAAATATCACATTTTAGCACAGTGACATGTAGCTGGGCTTGTTTTGCTTCTGGGTGGAGCTTTGCAAGCCAAAAGAATTTTGGTTTCTCAGTTTAATCAGCATAATACTAGAAAATGCTGTTTGTGTAGAAAGTACCATATGTACTTCATTGAGAGGTGTAATCAGCAAATTAATTAAAGATTGAACAAAAAACGTTTAGTTTTCTCGTTTGTCCTATTTACCAACATAAATATATGCAGATATACGCTTCATAATTTAGGTAATTAGAATTAACAGGATGCTAATTTATGGTAATGTGCCGTGAATAGAAACAGATGTTTATTTTAAATTAATTTTCACCATAGGAGGCCACAGTTCAGGTGTATTTAGAGTGTTGCACCAGTTCAAAATGCAACTATTTACAGTGCCGTGCAGCATGTAGTTCAAATAATGCTCTTTAGATCATTCCTTGGGTCTTAGTTAATGACATAATCCATTCACCTGAACTGGGATTCACAGTGGTTGGGCAGATTTCTACACAATGATAGGCTGTTTACTTTTTCTTAAGCCATTTGATAAGTCTTTTGAACCACCTTCCTGGTCATTTGCAAGTTCTGAAAAGGTGCACTCAGCCCATCTTCCCAAGTGTCATTATCCTAGAGGTTCACATAAATGTTCCATAGTGGCCATAAAGTAGAACTAAAGATAAAGCTTTTTTTTTTAAAAAAATTGGATGGTTATAACCTCCTATCAGGTTTTTGTTGGTTCTGTGTGTACCTTTTAGGGAGATTTCTCTTCACTTCCTGTCCCATAACCAAAACAGGAAGTGAAAGGAAATCCCTCCAAAGCCATGGAATCCCAGGTTGTAACCAGGGTCCCCAAAACTATTCTCCCTATTGGAAGATTTTCCCTCTATAGAACTGGTGACAGCCCAAAATTTGATTTGATAATGGAAAACAGGAAAAAAGAGGGGGTGCATCTCCCTAATTGGAGGGCACAGACAGCAATGAATACCTAAAATGCATGTACATTAATCCAAAATCGTGCGCTCCACGCCTTAAAGTTGTATGTGCCAGGTACTCCAGCACTCTAATATCGGAATACTAGATACATAGATTTATATACAAAATAGTGTGTTGTCCCTTTTAAGTGCTCTAATTCAAAGCTAAATTTATTGAATCTAATGCATAGTAAATTGCATATGACAAAGTGCATAAGTGTAAAACAAAGAAGAAAAAAAAAGATTAACAAATAAATGTGTAAAAAATATTGCCAAGAAACGCGTTGGGAGAGCCTATATGTAATGCCATCACACAGGTCGATTTCGATGTGGCGAGTTTTGATTGTGTAATATTTTGAGTACCTTTAAGGGAATAATACATTGTATTTTATACAGACAGACAGAATTACATGATGTGGTTTGCTTTGTGGGAACAGTTTGGGGATGGCCTCTTCCTGTTCCAACATGACTGCGCACCAGTGCACAAACAAGGTCCATGAAGACATGGATGAGTGAGTTTGGGGTGGAGCAACTTGACTGGCCTGCACAGAGTCCTCTACCCAATAGAACACCTTTGGGGTGAATTAGAGCGGAGAATGCGAGCCAGGTCTTCTCATTCATATGCCTGACCTCACAAATGCCCTTCTGGAAGAATGGTCAAACATTCTCATAGACACACCCCTAGACCTTGTGGACAGCCTTCCCAGAAGAGTTGACGCTGTTATAGCTACAAAGGGTGGGCCAACTCAATATTGAACCCTACGGACTAAGACTGGGATGCCATGTGCGTGTAAAGGCAGGTGTCCCAATACTTTTGACAATATAGTATATTCATTCTTATAAAGATTTCATAAATTAATGTTGCCAAATACAATGGTAGCACACCTATTCTGCTCTATCGAAACTGTGAAAACAAAGTAGTAGTAGACACGAGGAGAACCATAACATGTGTTATGAATAAGAATTCCCGTGGTGTACTACATCTGGGCCAATTTGGAGATGCTGCTTTCCTCCAAGAGTGTAATTTCTGTGAAGTGTAATGCACTCTATGAACAAGAGGGTGGATATCCCTAACAGAGACACAGACGGCAATGTCAGGTGTTCTATTCCCTCTCCTCTCTATCCAAAACTTTTTGCCTTTAGTTATACTTTAAACCCTTGGATCTTCCATCACTGACAATGGTCATCAAGACAAACAAAAAGGGTGTTGGCCTGCATCTTTATGCATTAAGTGATTTATGAATCTAAAAAATACTTTGAACAGGAAAAAAATATATACAAGCCAGGAAATACACAAGTTGACAATAAAACAACACAATGCAAATATTTCTGTCCTGAAGATGGAATACTCCAATTCGAAATCCTCAAACGGCACATCCTGTTAATGCAGAGAGAAGATACAATGTATTTATTCCCATCCTCGTCCTCCTTTTACTCCTCGGTGCTAGAGTGATCTCTCCACTGTATAAATAACTGTATTATATTTATGGAAAGAAGCTTTTCCTGTCTAGTCATTATGGCTCAAGTATGAAATTTGAGCTACTATTTATACTGTGGTTCTCCACGTGCCTACTACTTGATTGTTTTCAGAGTTTTGATAGAGCAGAATAGGTGAGCTATCGTCATAGTTGGCAACGCTTCCAAGTCTGCATTACAGTACTAAATGACAACATGTCTCATGGCTTTTTGAGTGTGCATAACAGTACTAAAGCCTAAGATTAGTTACAGTATATAAAAAAAAACAGCACAAGGGACAGTACTTAAATTGAATGAGAAGCATCTCTTGTGCTGATGGCTGAAAAATAGTCAGTCCTCTGAACCCCCCCCCCATATTCTCTTATTAGTAAACGTCTGATGCTGTGGGGGTTAATACAGCCACAGGGCCTGTCATAGGCATGTGTCAAACGTGCAGACTATGCTTGCCCTTTCTACCCCCTCCTCCAGTTATGGAAGCTATAATATCGTTTTTATCAATGGAAAGCACGCTAGCAATGGAGAATGGGTATGTGAATGAAGAATGAAATGTTCACCTGGTCCATTCATAAAGCGCTTTTCATTGACAAAAGCAGTACAGCTTCCATGAATGGAGGAGGTGGGAGGGCTTAGTTGACACCCTTGAAGAATGCTTGTTGAGTCAATTTCCAGATGTTGTGATGGCTATAAAAGTTTGGATTTCCTATCACTTTCCTTCCCACTGACAGTGGTCACAAGAACAAATGGAGAGGGTGAGTCCTTGACGAGAGAGAGAGCACAGAAATCAGTAAAATCCTGACAGAGGGTCTAACCCTTCCTTACTCTACCCAAAACTATTGATACACTTGATTGTAGATACATTTACAAGGGTGGCTAACTGTACTATGAGATATAGAGATAGAATCTTCTAATCTATATATGAAATATATTTGTGATCGTATAGCAAAGCATGTAAAATCACTTTCAGGAAAATGGTACAAAGCAGTATCTTTCATTCTCCCATGACATAGTCAGGTTCTGGCCCTCAATCTTTTTTCACAATGATTGTCTGATGACTTCTACATTGATGGTTTCAGACAACAATCAGGCAGTATAAAGCCAGGTACAAACAATTACTTGTGAGACCTCCGACATGGGAATGCTCAATTTCACTTTTCATATTGTTCGTTCAGAGATGAGCTCACGTGTGTTGTGTTTGGAAACTAAAGAAAAGAAGACTTGCTGTACTTTTAGTATCTAATGTCTAAGGGAGCCTTTGGTGTAAACTAAACAGTCCCTATTGCTAATGATTAAATGGGCAAATTAAATCTCAGTTTAAACCAGTTAAAGTGGTTGGATACACGGGGTGGATACACGGAAGACGATCAGAGGGGACATGGCGGCCGAGTGGAACGAGAAGCGATTCGGGGGCTTCGATCTCAGGTAAGTGCCACATAATGTGCTAGTATGCTATGCATACTAGGGTTGTCCCGATACCACTTTTTTAGGACCGAGTACAAGTACCGATACTTTTTTTCAAGTAGTCGCCGATACTGAATACCGATACTTTTTTTAAATGTGTCCCCAAATGCAGCCATGTCCCCCACATATGCAGCCATGTCCCCCACATATACAGCCATGTCCCCCACATATGCAGCCATGTCCCCCACAAATGCAGCCATGTCCCCCACATATGCAGCCATGTCCCTCCAGCCATGTCCCCCACATATGCAGCCATGTCCCCCCAGCCATGTCCCCCCACATATGCAGCCATGTCCCTCCAGCCATGTCCCCCACATATGCAGCCATGTCCCCGCAGCCATGTCCCCCACATATGCAGCCATGTCCCTCCAGCCATGTCCCCCACATATGCAGCCATGTCCCTCCAGCCATGTCCCCCACATATGCAGCCATGTCCCTCCAGCCATGTCCCCCACATATGCAGCTCCCCCTTGCTCGGGATTGGACAGATCACGATCATCTATCCAATCCCGAGCAAGGGGGAGTGTCTATACACGCGGGAACACTACAGCTATTCAAATGAAAGATGTGATGTTCCCGCACGCTTTAACCATGCGGTGTGTGCGGCGGCTTTCATTGCGGCGTGTGCGGCGGCTTTCATTGCGGCGTGTGCGGTGGCGGGACAAGTATTCTATTTAGGTATCGGGAGTATTTGCGGGAGTACGGTCCCGATACCGATACTGGTATCAGTATTGGGACAACCCTAATGCATACTAGCTCATTATGCCTTTTTCTTGCAGGTTTTTTTTTTTTTTCAGGGGAAATAAAGAGGGTTTACTTCCTATTTAAATACATAGATGGACCAAAGGACCATTCTCATCGGATGCACTGATCGTGTGTACGCGGCCTTACAGGACTTAAAGTATCTGCTACTGATGTGCCAGATACCACAGCATGCATTCAGATGTCTTGTGGCATTCATAGATTGATGGGTCAGGGCTGTTTTTTTGGCAGAGGGCAAGGGACTGTTTTGGCTTCAAAAGGGTGACCTACTCAATAATAGGTGGGGGGATGGTCAGAAAGTTATGGATGAACAATGTGTATACAGTGTGTGTGTATGTATGTACAGTATGTGTGTGTATATATATATATATATATATATATATATATTTTTTTTTTTTTGTCTAGTGTCGATCTATGTATGTGCCAAATACAGTCCAGTTACATGAAAATAAAAGGTGTTAAAAGTCTTTTCTTTCTTTATATTTTTTAAAGTTATAAAGCAGCCACAGTCTAGAATAGACAGGATTGCCACCTGCCAGCATGCTACAGAAAAGGACACTTGCTCTCTGTGTGAAAGCAGTAGTCTCACTGCAGAGATCTGACATGCTCTCTGAATGGAATGGCACCGGCTGCACCCGACAGCCAACCCAAAGATTGGTTGGGGTGCCGACTTTGCAGGCTGCCTGGACAGTTAAGTGTCCTAAAGTTAAAAGTCAGCAGCTGCAGTATTGGCAGCTTCTGACCTAAACATTTTCATGGGGGGGTGGACCTCCTCTTTAAGAGAACGGATGTTGTTTTTCACGGGATGTGCCAACACAAATAATACAGGTGGTGTTACATGGTGCAATAATCACTGACACCGCTTGCTATGGGGGCACTCATGCAGGCTTACTCCGGAACCACCCCCTCTGAACCCTCCTCACTGGCTGTGATTGACAGCAGCAGGAGCAAATGACCCCCGCTGCTGTGTCTGAGCCAATGAGAAGAGAGAGAAGTGTAACGGTTACCACCGCTTACAACCTTCCATCCATCCACGACAAGCTTATCCGACACACCAACAACCAGGCAGACATGATCCATTCCATTTCCCAGAATAAACGAGACAGCGCTCCGTTCTTGCTTCCAAAGATATGACAATTTATTAGTATTTTCTCAGCTTCTTATATCCAGTACAACAGAATGCAGTTAATCACAGGACAATGTAATCTCCACCCCCCTATTCACTCACTGAGGATAATTCTTTTATTGGTAGCTAGACATGACGGCACCGCATTATCAATAGGGTTCAATTAACCTTGAATAGTAACACAGACATCTTGTTGAATAAGTTCTTTATACAGCTTTGTCACACAATGGCAGTGAGAGTGGGTGTCTTTACATTGAATAGCCAACACCTTAGGATATTTCAATAGCCTATTATACAAAAGGTATGACTCACTGGCTGACCTGGTCATGTCATCATGACTCCTTGTGATATCTCAGTCCTGCAATATGAAGTATTATTAATGTCCCATCTCATGTAATATGAATTATGATTCACTATTAGCCACCCTATACCCAAAAGGGCACAGGGTGGATTTCGACCCAAGAGTTTTTGGTGCTGCTGGCACAAGAGTATCTCTCATCCTTCCAACGTCTCTGGGTGTCACGGGCCATTCTGTTACAAGAAGCGATGCCACTCTTGTGCACAATGCTGGATCAACATTGGGCTCAGGTAAGTATAAGGGGGGGGCTGGGAGGAGAGCTGCATACAGATTTTTTTCACCCTAACCGTTTCACTGCCAGGTCCGGCGCTTTCACCCGATTGCTCTCACACAACCTTAGTACCGGCACCCCGCCATGCTTTCCGGGCTCTGCTTGCCAATCTGTGGGCCCAAGAGCGATCTGGGGAGGAAGAGAGAAGGGCGGACACATGTCCATTCTCCACCCTTTCTTGCTGTGACCCAGAAAGCGATGTCCATGCCTATGCATAAAAACATTGGTTGTGATACACAGGTTACAGAGTGACGTGCACACCAGAGTGACAACTATAATTTTAGCACAAGACCTCCTCCTCAACACTAAACTTATACCTATAGTGGCCTTTTGAAGCTTTGCCTATAGAAAATATAAGGTTCTAAAGTTTGTCGCCATTTCACGGGGACAAAGAAATGTAAGGTTTGGCATATTGGGTATCTAATTACTTAGCGTAACCTTGTCTGTTGTAATATTTTACAAAAAATGTTGGTAATTTATTGTGTTCGTTTTCCCTAGAATTCACTTTAGTGTGTTTTTTACTGTAATTCTGCTTTTCCTATACATTTGCGGTAATATTGTGTGACATAAAAAATTGGAACTACCACTGTTTTAATGTTTGGGGGCTTCACATCATCTAAAATAATTCTACCAACGAAAAGGTTAAAGAGCTCCAGTCCCCCCATCCAAAAAAAAGAACTAATATAGCTGTTGATTTGTATTATAATGACACTAATCTGTCCAGGGATCCAGCGATGTCTGTCTGTACCCAAGCCAAATCTTCAATCGGCTTTGGGTGCAGGTGATGGCATGGCATCTTAGGTAAGTGAAGCGGTCCGACTTCACAGCTGGTTTCCTACTTCTCCTGCACGAGTTTGTCAATGGTCCTGTAGTCTTCTGTAACCTGTTTGTGCCCCCTCCCTTCTCCAACTCAAAAAGTGCTTAATGTGGGTGGGGGGGTGCAAACAAGCAGAGCTTCCCTTTTTGGGTGGAGCTCTGCTTTAAGGTAAAAAATAAAAATAAAAAACTTCTGCCTTTAGGTTTACTTTAACTACTACATACCTTCTCCACACTCTCTCAGCAATCCATTTACTGGTTGCAGCCCCAAGTTAAAAGTTTTGTGTAAGCTCTGTGTTAGTCTATGTCAGAACTTACATAGAGCTAAGGACCTTCCACCCACCACCATGTGACAGTGCATGGACCTGGTGGTTGGCCGTTCAGGCCCCATGCACTGCAGTGCATAGTGCAAGAAAGTAGTCACATGCTCCTTCATGTCCAGAAGTACCAGGTGTCTCCAAGGCCGCTGACTGGTTAGGGAAGCAGTAGTAGAGAAGGTGTACTTTAAACAGAACCTGTCACTTTTTCTCAAATGTGCTGAGTCCCAGGTTCACTTTAATGTTTTTAGGTATATAACATTTTTTTTTTTTTAATTTTCAACAGTCTGGGTCACTAATTAGGACAATCCTGTATTTTCTAGGAGAGCTCTTACTTGTATATCTATTTGCTGGATGCAAGTTGCAATATGACATATTTCCATGTAATCTATCCTACTTACCTGATGCTAGGGGGACTGGGTATGATGTAATAAAGACAAATAGATTGTTCAAATAAATGTTCTTTTTTTTTAACTTTTTCCCTGCATGTGATTGGGTGATATTTGCAGGTGAATTTCCACCACATTAAGCTAAAGGCCCGTACACATGATAGGATATTCCGACAATTATCCGATGGATGTGTTTTGTCAGATAATCTGACCACCTGTATGCTCCATTAGACAATTCTTGTTGAAATTTCCGACAACAAATGTTGGGTGTTCAAGCTCTCAAATTGTCCGACGACAAATGTGTTCCGTCGGATTATCCGATCGTGTGTAAACAAATCCGTCAGACTAAAATCCAAAGATGACAACAGACTAAAATCCAAAGTACAAACACACATGCTACCCATAAGACGACATTAGCAGAAGTTGCCCAAATGGTGGTGCTAAAGAGCAGAAAAAAACATAGTTTTGTGAATGTTGGCTGAAAAAGTTCTGCCGTGTGTATGCAGAACAAGTTCATGGCCAATGTCCTTCGGACAAAAATCCGTGGATTTGTCTGATAAAAATCTGATCGTGTGTTTGAGGCTTTAGAGAAAATTCCCTTTCAAAGTGAAAATGCTCTTCTCATTTACCAAATCAACCCCAGTGTATCTCCAAAAGAAGGAAAGTTGGCACCTTTAAGCAGTCTAGACCTTTATTTCACATTTCATGCCTACTATGCCTATCTTTAATCGAGTACTAGCCCAGTAATCCTCTGTCTTTAGTTTTAAGGAATGTTATTTCCCTTCAGCAAAATGCAATTGATGTACAAGCATGAGTAGATACACGAGAGAGTTAGGAAAACTATCTAATCATCTTAGTTTATTGTGATAAGCAGCATTGGACAGGCTCTCCAAGGCATAGCCTGGCAGTGCAGGTGGAATGCATATATTTGACATGCATGAGATGGTTTGCACGACAGCTCTGCTCTTACTGAAGCTAAAAATGTATTCATAAAAGACAAATATTTTCCACTAATAATTTTCTTTTTCTTCATTTTTTTTTCAGAATGATTCCTGGGGAAAACAATATTCTTATGCACTCTTCAAAGCTATGAGTCATATGCTATGCATTGGTTATGGGGCGCGGGCTCCAGTTAGCATGTCGGACCTCTGGATAACTATGCTCAGTATGATTGTTGGCGCTACATGCTATGCTATGTTTGTTGGCCACGCAACAGCCTTAATTCAGTCTTTAGATTCTTCACGTCGACAGTATCAAGAAAAGGTAACTGTCAAAAAAAATAACAAAATTAACTAATCATAACTGTTTAAAAAAAATCATAAGTACACAGCTGTTCCTATTCAACTTATTATTTTTCTTTCGGTATGGATATATTGTGCAGTTTGTTGAAATTGTATTCTTCATTTCACCTGACCTGCTGCTTTGCAGCTATATTAAAGTGTATGTATAGCCAAAATGTTTTCTTTGGATAGTATAGGAAAGGGTTAAGAGCCCTGTCAAGTTATTTTTTGCTGTTTGCATACTGTAGGAGAGATTCCCATTACTCCCTGTCCCTAAAGTGGTTGTAATGCTTGTTTTTATTATTAAAATAACAAACATGTCTATGCTTGCCTGCCCTGTGCAATGCTTTTGCACAAAGCAGCCCCGATCCTCTTATTCTAGGGTCCCCCGCCGCTCCTCCTATTCATCGGGTGCCCCCACAGAAACCCATGCAGGCTCGCTTCCAAGTACTGCTGCTGCATTCATTGACAGATAGCGAAACTTGGCTATGCCCCTGTGCCACAGGATTTAATAGACAGCAGTGGTAGTCATCTGTCCAAGGAGGAGAGACACCCGGCCAGAGCCACTGCATTTGTGCACATTGCTGGGTCGGGCTCAGGAACGAAAAAGGAGAGGACCGAGGTGGGGGGGGGGGGGGCTTGCAGCACAGAAGGGTTTTCAACTTGATGAGCCAATCGAGAGGGAATACTGCTATGCAAGATCTCAGCTAGTTTTTCTCTGGAAGCCCAGATCCTGGATCTAGAAATCAAGGAACTTGGACATTACCCAGCAGGTGCTGGCAGGGACCAGTGAAGAGGAGATTGGAGACATGGAGGCACGGGAGCCAGAGGTAGGTAGCTGGGTGACAGCTAGAAGGAGTTGTTGCAGCCCAACCAATATGCCAAGTTGCATGATGCTGGGGATATAAGCTCAGGGATGGCAGTGCTGGAGCAGATGCCCTTCCCTAGCTCCCAGGGAAGGCACGGCTCTGGTAAGGAAGGGGGCAAAGTTGCAGGGAAGGTTAGACAGGTACTGGTAGTAGGGGACTCGATTATTAGGAGGACAGAGAGAACACTCTGCCATAAAAACCGTGGTTGCCGAACAGTGTGTTTACCGGGCGCTGGGGCGGCACATCGTGGAGTGAGTGAACAGACTATTGAGTGGAGCTGGGGAAGACCCAGCTGTCATGGTACACGTTGGTACCAATGACAAAGTGAGAGGAAGATGACAAAGATTCATGCTATGCATGAATCCATCCACTGCATATAGGGGGTGGAGAGGAGAGAGGGGGCGGCACCCGGGTGCCCCTAATGGACACTGGACAGGCCGCCACTGAATGCAAGTCAGAATTTTGGCTTCCCCTGAAACACAAATTTCATTTTTGGTGAGATACACCCAATAGGAAATCACATGTAAAGGAATTCAGACCCTACAATTTTATTCATTAGAGCCCTGCAGGTGCAGCAGCTGATTGATAATTATGAAACCACTTCCATTAGATTCACTTAAAATCCTTGTAGTGTACAGAGATCACCCAGAGGGGAATGTTTTTTGCTTAATAAAAGTGGAGTTACTTTATAAATTTGGGATTTTCCCTTGTTTCAGAAGCAGTAGTCACGAATACAAATAGTTGGATGACTCTCCCCTGCAGGGGCCCAGATAGCACTAAAATGTGTCACAACATCTAACTATTCCACATTCTATCCAAAACAAGAGACAAGAAACAAAGTTTTGCCTTTACAGAACACTGATCTTAATTTTTAAAACCATAATGGTAGCTTTAGCTAAAGTATTAGCTATCTGTTTTTAGGGCAGGGGGCCCTGTGAGGGTCTGCAAAGAAGTCCCTGTCTCTATATCTTCCTTCCCAAACTAAATACCAAGTTGGCTTCAAATAGCATGAATTTCTTTCTACCCTCCCGATATGCCCACCCAAGCAAGCTTAGTTTGGTCAGGCTGCTATGCTTGAGGTGATTGTAGCTGTATTAGTGCACGTGCGACAGAAACAATTGAGTACTCTCTGTGATACTTTTTTTATTTGCACTACACGAGTACTGCTAGGAACTTAAAGACAGGGACATACCCCTAAAGCTTGTCCAGACACTACTCCATTGTTTCTGTCTGGTGGCTATAAAAATAAAGTGAGAAGCATTGGTGAATAGACAGCATTATGAGTTATGCCAGGTAGAAAGCTAAGCTGTGTTTCTGTTTTGGTCATTAAAGTGATGTACATTTATTAGGAATGTCTATATAAACTTGTGGTTGCTAATATTTTAGGGGTAAATTATATAAGGGGAATTATATACTGTGCTACATAGGCCACTACCCACTAACGCAAAGTTCCAGGTTCCCGGAGAAAGATTGCTAATGGTGGACAAGTTAGGGAACCCCATCAAAAAGGTTGCTATGTTGCTAGAGGATTAAATATGTCAATTAGCCGGTCCAGCACTGGAAAACTGTTTAGTCTGATGTATTACTGTCAAGTAGCGATATTAAATTAATTTTTTTTAACAAGCGCAGTAGCTTACAATATTATAATAGGTACATTGCGCCATACAGTGGAACCTCGGATTACAAAAATAATCCGTTCCAGGAGAATGCTCGTAATCCAAAGTACTCGCATATCAAAGCGAGTTTCCCCATTGAAGTCAATTGAAACGAAAATAATGTGTTCCGCATTGACTTCATTGGCATGCAATACCAAGGTCAGCCGAGCTGTCCTTTCCGTGCATTTACCAATGGCTCCGCTCAGCTTCAGCGCTCCCCACCTCAGGCCGAACACGGTACTGCACACTACTTTGGCCTGAATCCTGCTCATTTTGCGAGACAACACTTGCAAACCGAGTTAGGATTTTTTTTTAAATACAGTGCTCGTATTGCGAAACGCTCGTTAACCACGTTACTCGCAATCCAAGGTTCCACTGTACTTATTTGCAAGGTGCCCGACATCCAAAGTTTGCAAATGTTATGGGTTCATGTGTAATTTTGTAAAACTGAGCAAAAAAAAAAAGAAGCAACCTTGTGGCATATATTTTAGAGGAAAAATTCATAAACCAGATTGGAAATAGTTAGAATTTTTTTAATGTTTTTGAAATATTGGTGTAAATCTGCTTTTACTGTACATTATGTATATACTACATATCATTTTAAGAAAAGAGATGTTCTAGAATTCAAATCTTATCAAACATCTATGCACAATCATACAGGCTTAAAGTCCGTGATTCTTGGCTCTATTTTGATACTCTCAGGCCGCGTACACACAATCGGTCCAAACCGATGAAAATGGCCCGAAGTTCAGTTTCATCGGTCCAAACCGACCGTGTGTATGGCCCATCGGTCTTTTGTCCTTCGGACCAAAATTTTAAAACTTGCTTTAAAATCGACCCGATGGCCCGCTGACCGATCAGTCCAAACCGATGGTTAGTACACAAAAGCATGGGTTCAAAACCCGCGCATTCTCAGAATCAAGTCGACACATGCTTGGAAGCATTGAACTTTGTTTCTTTCAGCACGTTGTTGTGTTTTACGTGCCGTGTTCTGACATGATCGGTTTTTGAACTGATGGTGTGTACGCACATCAGACCATCAGGCCACTTCAGCAGTGACCCGATGAAAACAGTCCGTTGGCCCATTCTCATCGGATGGACCGAACGTGTGTACGCGGCCTCAGTATTTTGAAGTGGAGACAACTGATTGTATAGATTGATAGCATTGCAGCTATTGGCTCCCACTGCTGTCAATCAAATACAATGACGTGGGTACCAGGGGGCGGGGCCGAGTCCTGCATTCTGTGGCAATGGACGCGGGAGTGTGCCTGCAAGGTAACGCCCCAGGAGAGTGCTTCTCCTAGAGGGTTATCTGATGCTGGGAGGAGCTGCAAGAGCTGCTGGGGGACCCCAGAAGACGGCGTTCGGGCCACTCTGTGCAAAACAAACTGCACATTAGAGGTAAGTATGACATGTTTGTTATTTAATTTTTATTTTTTAAATAATGAACCTTTAATATAACTTTAAGTGTGAAACCCTTGGTGCTTGGTTGTACATGTGTTCAACATTACCATTATTTGTACTATACCATCTTGAACCTCAGAGAATTCCACACTTTATGATTTTTACTTAATCTAAGTCTCCTGCGGTGGTTTAATTTTCTTTACATGATGTTGCGGGGGACATTGTGGAGGGGAGCCTCTTGTCTTTATTCCTATTGTTAATTAGCAAATGTACCTCACTGATTAATTTATCTCCAAAATGCATGCATAAGATTACTATTGATGGACAATGAATGATATTTTATAGCTGTAGAATGTAAAATTCTACATGGTAAAGATTTGGAAACCAAATCAAAACTGCTTGTAGCAATTTAAATGAGTTCTTGGTGTGTAGTTGGTAATCAAAATGCTTCACCTCCTAACCCTAGCTCATATTTTTTGGGGACTCTAGTAGAAATATCTCTGCTCTTGAGTTCCTCAACTGCTGTGGGCATTAAAATGACTTTTATACAATGTAGAATGAATACAAGGAGCTGAAACAGGTAAGGGTTGGGAAGACAAGACGGCAGTTATGAATTTTGGCAGGAAGATCTTGCTGATAGTGACTTACGGTAGTCCACTGGGCTCCATCATATTTACTAGAATATCCCCTTTGGGTAGAGTGACCTTTTAAACATAATTTGCTGAACATGAATAGCTAAAATTCCTCCTGTTATCTTAAATTTATAATTTGCTATCTAAATATTAATAGGATTACAATGTTTTTTTCTTTTTACTTCCAAAGGAACAAATAGTTTAATCATTAGCAGCTACTATCCTTTTCTTTAGGGAACCATTAGATATGAAAATATATCACAGTTCTTGTGCCCTTTTGTCCCTAATACTTAAGACCCCTGTCTTTGACTTGTATTAGCGTGAATAGGTTTACTGCCAGTCCCAAAAACTCTAAAGCCCTGTACACACGATCAGATATCTAATGGAATCTAATCCGATACATTTTTTTATCAGGTATCCGATGAAGCTGACTTTCATCAGTCTTGCCTACACACCATCGGTTAAAAATCCAACGTGGTGACGTAAAACACTACGACGTGCTGAAAAAAATGAAGTTCAATGCTCCTGAGCATGCGTCGACTTGATTCTGAGCATGTGTGGATTTCTGACTGATGGACTTCCCCACAGACGATCGTTTTTTTAACCATAGGAAAAATTTAAAACAGGTTCTATTTTTTTTTGACCGCTAAAAAAAAAAACAATGGGGCCCACACACGATCGGTTTGTCTGATGAAAACGGTCCATCAGTCCGTCTTCATCAGACAAACCGATCGTGTGTACAGGGCTTGAGGTCCAGCCCACCATATGTGTTTTTTTTTTTAGGTCAAGCCTTATTAAGGACACAGAAAGCTAGAATGTAAATGAAGTCTAGAATAAAAAGAGGAAGGTGTTTTGCTTGCAATATGCTGTAGATTATTCACATGGCTAATTAGGGCTGTACATTGTCAATAATCAGCTTATTTCTATGGCAGGGATCACAGATGTTTGAATACATACGATTAGCGACTGATGAGAATTTGTGTCCAGTGTTGCTCATCAGTCCCTAACCTCATGTACCCGCTCGATTACAGGTTACAGACAACAGCCGTGGTGCTTGACAGCCTGTCATTGATTTGTTAAGACATCCTGGTCACTGCTTATCCCAAGCACATGCGATCCTTATTTCAGAAATGCTCTTGATTATTGGTAGTGTATGGCCCTAATCAGCCATGTCAATTATGCCTTATTATTTTGATACTGTCAGTATTTTGCAAGTGGAGACAACTGAACTATCCAAACATCCTAATTCAAATATGATTTAAGGCATCGTATTCCGGAAAAGGAGGATTAATAAGTCCGAAAATTGCAGAAAAATTTGATTCATTGATTGTTTTGGCAGTTTGATTACCAATTACCAATGAGCCCACCACTGATTGGGTTATCATTTATTTGAGGTACTTGTATAGTGCTGTTATTTTAGCACTTTACACACACGTTCGCACACACACACACATATATATATATACACACACATATATATATATATATATATATATATATATATATATATATATATATATATATATATATATATATATATATATATATGAGTGTGTGTGTGTAGTATCTGACAAAAGTAAGTACACCCCTCACATTTTTGTAATTATTTAATTATATCTTTAAATGTGACAACACTGAAGAAATTACACTTTGCTACAATGTAAAGTAGTGAGTGTACAGCTTGTATAACAGTGTAAATTTCCTGTGCTCTCAAAATAACTCAACTCACAGTCATTAATGTCTAAACCGCTGGCAACAAAAGTGAGTACACCCTTAAAGCGGAGCTCCAGCCGCGATTTTTTTTTTTTTTAAAGTCAGCAGCTACTAACAGTGTAGCTGCTGACTTTAAATAAGGACACTTACCTTGTCCTACTTGCCCGCGCTCATGGGCCCCCCGATGCTGGTCCCACGATCGCTCCGGGTCCCGTGCCACCATTCACACTATGGGAAACAGGCAGTGAAGCCGTACGGCTTCACTGCCCATTTCCTACTGAGCCTGCGTGAGTCTCACGCTGGCTTGTGAATGGGCGCGCTGCTCTCTGAGAACACACACAGTTCCCAGAAAGCAGCGCGCCCCATTCACAAGGAGAAGGAAAAGAAGAAAAGGCACCACGGAGTGGAAGAGGCAGATTACGGACTTCCGCATAGCAACAGCTATTTCGGGTGAGTATTTTTTTTTTTTCAGGTTTTTTTTATTTCATTTTTTTAAACAACATGGGAAAATGTTGTTTTCCTGGGTGGAGCTCCGCTTTAAGTGAAAATGTAAAAATTTGGCGCAAAGTGTCAATATTTTGTGTGGCCACCATTATTTTCCAGCACTGCACTACCTTAACCTTAACCCTCTTGGGCATGGAGTTAACCAGAGCTTCACAGGTTGCCACCGGAGTCCTCTTCCACTCCTCCATGACAACATCACAAAGCTGGTAGATGTTGGAGACCTTGCATTCCTCCACCTTCCATTTGAGGATGCCCCACAGATACTCAATAGGGTTTAGGTCTGGAGACATGCTTCGTCAGTCCATCACCTTTACCCTCAGCTTCTTTAGCAAGGCAGTGGTTGTCTTGGAGGTGTGTTTGGGGTTGTTATGTTGGAATACTGCCCTGCGGCCCAGTCTCCGAAGGGAGTGGATCATGATCCGCTTCAGTATGTTACAGTACATGATGACCAGTCTCCTCAGCAGGAAATTGCAAACTTCAGCTACTCTTAGCCGGCAACTTGCTGGACTTAAACATTGAAAATCTTTACTAGCTACCACAAATACATCCAGTAAAAAAATGCTAACGTGTTTCGACCACTATGAGTTGACGGCTTATATCGATCAGTCTTAGAAGTACTGAAGAACTGCACATCCTAGCCACGAGCACTGGTTTTCAGCCTTGGATAGCATCACCAGTAGTAGAGCTTGGGTACTGTATTCATTGATTCTTGTATATAGGTTAAAAAGAGATTAGGGGATGGCCTACTGTAAAAGGAAGTGCATTTATGATAAAGTTAACGTGCTGCTCAAATTATAAATCTCATATTACATACTGGAGGTTCTGCTTTAAGAATTTTGGTGAAGGATGCAAGTGTGTTTCTCATGCCCCATGCATGTTTTGTTCTTCTTACGATTACAGTGGTTGTCAAAGATTCTTTTGTTTCTGAACCCATATTTCTCTAGAAATTATTTGATTACAGAGTTTTAGAGCTGTACAAAGTAGTACCCAGAAGAGAACATTTAGAGCAATAAAAATCAATGCAGTTGAGTTGAGCAAATGAAACATAAGATTGAACACTCTGAGGCTTGTACTTGAATCAAATGACATTGATCAATGAAAATTACTCTTCTTGTTTATGTTCCGACTTCTTTAAAAAAAAAAAAATTCCATGTCCTTGGGCTTCACATATGCCATGAAAGCACTTTGTTAGACTGTCATTGTAATTGGGTTATGGGTAGCTAATGATGACAACATTTAAAATATTGATTTATCGCACAACATGGTGGTGCCTGTATTGTGTATGTAGCCTCAGAGCAGCTGGTCGCAGCAAGAGTCCTCAGATAAGTCATATTCACAGTGCTTTTACTCAGTGAACCTACTACTATTTTTATTACCTAATGCTTTAATTCTGTACCCTGATTAATCTTATTTTTGCTGTGTGAGCTGTAAAAATGGCAGAGCCCTATGTTCAGCGTTATTACATTTAAAAAAAATATATATTTACAGGAGGCAATTATCTTCTGTTCCATGACTGCTGTGTTTTCAAAGAGTCATAGGCACAAGTAGACATGTTCTACCAAACAGTTGTAAAGTTAGTGTGTCAAAGCATATCAAAAGATACTCTTTACAAAAACAGTAAAAAGTCAAGTTTTTTGTTGTTTTTTTAATAAAAACACAACTTGATTCTGATTCTTTCCTACCAACTAAATAAATCCAGGATCAGTCCAGGGGTGAGAACAAGTAAGGAAAGGTCTGAGCTGTGGAGCAGGAGAACATATGTGCCCCTGGGGTGAGTTATTTTACGATATGTAGTGCTGGTGGCCCAGAGTGGAGAAACTTCAGACATCAATCAGAGCTGGATTCCCAATCAATTAACACACCAAAAAAAAAAAAATCTGTCCTCTCCTATAATAAGCAAAAAAACACTTCTGTATTTTCTTGAGACTGTTTTGTTAAATTGTTCATTGAAATTCTGTTTTCTTCAGCATGTCCACCACACACTTCCACATCCAATTTCATGCTACGAAAGAGACCACAAAGCATACCAAGCTCCATGGCAATCTTCCCTGTCTCCATTCAGTTTAGGCCGCAGTGTACCCCATCAGCATCTCTCCTGCATGTGTAGGGCTACCAATTCATGTCCTCCCTGGACTGGAGACCGAAAGCGCCCCATCAACACATGCTATTGGTTGCCTGCACATATGCCCTGTTACTCTACACAGCTCACAGATGAAAGTCGGGGTTATTTACTAAAGGCAAATCCACTTTGCACTACAAGTGCAAAGTGCACTTGAAATTTCACTGAAAGTGCACTTGGAAGTGCAGTCGCTGTAAATCTGAAATAAGGAAAAGCTCTGCTGATTTTATTATCCAATCATGTGCAAGCTAAAATGCTGTTTTTTTTCCTTGCATGTCCCCCTCAGATCTACAGCGACTGCACTTCCATGTGCACTTTCAGTGCAATTTCAAGTGCACTTTGCACTTGTAGTTTGCACTTATAGTGCAAAGTGGATTTGCCCTTAGTAAATAACCCCCAGTGTCTTTTACCGCTCCCTTATGCCATATAGAGACTAGAATGCCTTTACAAGGTACCTAAAGGAAGTATCCTCTTAAACGTTGCCTGTACATTGCCATACCAGTACAGTCTTTATTAGGAAAGTAGCTCAATTCTTAAAGGCCACATGATTGTGTGGTACCTTCTAAATGTAGCTCTGCACAGTTTACGCAGTCTAATGCAGGTTTATCCCCACAGGTCATGAAAATTCCAATTGGTAAACATTACTTACATTACTGAGCAGTTTTTGTTGACAGCCGTAGTACAATGGCTCTTTTCCTCTCTTCACATTCCAGGCACCTTGTTTCTTGGTCAATCGTCACAGTGATAACTAACCTCACTTGCTGCTTTTTGCTCTCCAGCGTTTACAAAGGAACCTTGGATATATCTCTGTTATCTTGAGAACCCAATTTTTTTTAAATGAGTTCAAGGCTTCTGAACTACCTCCCTTTCATGTTGTCAGGGACACTAGAACCAGTGGCAGGAGATGGTCTTTTTTACCCAAGACAAAAAGGCCAAAGTGAGTCCACGTGGGCTGTGAGCAGCAGCATAGACCCATATGCTACTGCTTACAGCTCATCCAAATCACGGCACCAATTTGTTATAAATATATGGATGACGAGGATGACCAATAGATATAATTATTAGTGTTACTTTAGAAACAGGAGTGTATATTATGTAAAGTCCTCCAGTCCATATAAATCTCTGCAGAAACTTGGTTCTTTAGAGAGATAGCATTTATGATCTTGTTGGTAATCCAGATGAAAAGACCGATTAGGGCCAGCTGTAGAGTTTACAATCCTCAATACCCAACTAACATTTTTCTCATTGCAGTTACCCTTTTAATGTTAAAGTGTGTGTATATATGTATTTGTGTGTATGTATATATGTATATATGTGTGTATATGTGTATTTATGTATATATTGTGAACTTTGGGGGTTCTTTAGCTCAGCGAGACAAGTGCTTAAACCGTGATAATGAAAAAAATATGTTTTTATTTGCAAAACCAGACCAAAAACAACGCTTACTTCAGCATGGGGAAAATCATCAACACAAAAGTCCTGTTTGTCTTCAGCACAAATGAAAAGTCTGTTTTCCTTTCAGCACAGCAAACAAAACAAAATACAGGCACATACGGTTTGGTGGGTCTCTCAGTCCTTCTCAGCAGGCTTACAACTTCTGCAGACACTTTTACTGCTACACTCCTCCACCCTCTGTCAGCACTTCCTCTCCTTTTAACTGACTTCCTGGATGAGGTTAACCCCTTGCGTACCTGAACCCAGGGGTCAGAAGGGGAGGCACTCTTCCCTCCCAATTGTCGCTTCAGAGCCTCCGAAATTCCGGACCCCCAAATAACATAAAGAGAAAAACAGAGAGGACCGTTAGCTCGTCCTCTCTGGATCTATTTTTACTTTCCGGAACCTCTCACCCCCTCTGGGTGACCTCCTGAACCAGCGTTTAAAGGGACCAGATTCCAAAAATTGGCGCTATGTAGCGTCCATCCAGGACCCAACCCTGGCGTCCTGTACATATCCCCCCCCTCTGCCTCAACGCGGAGGTGTTGGAGGCACCACTCGCCATCATACAGTGGACTCGGGAGAGGGCATCGGCATTTTGATTCTGTTTCCCGGGTCTGTGCTCCACCACAAAGTTAAACTCCTGCAGAGACAGAAACCACCTAGTTACCCTGGCATTGGTGTGCTTGTTCTGTCTCATCCACGTAAGAGGAGCATGGTCTGATATGAGGCGAAACTTCCTGCCTAGGAGAAAATACCGTAGGGAGTCCAAAGCCCACTTGATGGCAAGACATTCGCGTTCCACCACTGCATAGTTTTTCTCAGCTGGCGTCAGTTTCCTACTAAGGAAAACTATTGGATGCTCCTCTCCGTTGATTTCTTGAGACAGAACTGCTCCTAGCCCTTCACTTGAGGCATCTGTCTGTACTATAAAATCCTTAGAAAAGTCCGGCGCTACAAGCACCGGGTCCTGGCATAGTGCCGTCTTAAGCCTTTGAAATGCCTTTTCAGCCTCGGCATTCCATTTGATCATGATGGACTTACGGCCTTTGGTGAGGTCAGTCAGCGGTGCCGCAATGGTGGCAAAGTTGGGGACAAACCTCCTATAGTACCCCACTAGGCCTAAAAACGCTCTAACCTGTTTCTTTGTTAGGGGCCGGGGCCAGCCCTGTATGGCCTCTACTTTGCTCATTTGGGGCTTCACTAACCCTCTACCTACAATGTATCCTAGATACTTGGCTTCCTCTACCCCAATCGCACACTTCTCCGGATTGATGGTGAACCCTGCCCTTCTCAAGGAGTCTACCACTGCCTGTACTAGGGGAAGGTGGGAATCCCAATCCGTACTGAAAATGACAATGTCATCCAGGTAAACGGAGGCATACCGTTGGTGGGGACGCAAAGTTTTGTCCATGGCCCTTTGGAATGTGGCGGGGGCGGAGTGTAAACCAAACGGCATTCTCTTGTATTGGAAATGACCCTCCGGGGTAGAGAAAGCTGTTTTCTCTCTGGCCTCTTTGGTTAGGGGAATCTGCCAGTAACCTTTTGTGAGGTCCAGTGTGGTGATGTACCTGGCAGGACCCAACCTCTCAATCAGCTCATCTACCCGTGGCATGGGGTATGCATCGAACTTGGAGACCTCGTTGAGTTTTCTAAAGTCGTTGCAGAAGCGGAGAGTACCATTGGGTTTGGGCACCAATACGATCGGACTGGACCACTCGCTCTGCGACTCTTCGATGACCCCAAGTTCAAGCATCCTTTTCACCTCTCCAGACACTGCCACCCTGTGAGGTTCTGGGATACGGTAGGGTTTAAGCCGGACTGTCACCTTGGGCTCGGTCACAATGTAATGCTCGATGACGTTGGTGAGTCCTGGCAACCCTGAAAACATGTCCCTATTCCTTTGCAGAAACTCCTTTGTTTGCTGGGTTTGGGGCCTAGTTAGGGTAGCCGCAACCTACACCAGGTCGATCCCTACCTGGTCCCCTGACTGTATCGCCACCACTGCGGACACCGGTTCTCTGTCTTTCCAGAGCTTCAACAAATGTACGTGATAAATTTGGTAGGGTTTTCTTTTCCCTGGTTGGTGTACCTTATAGTTTACCTCACCCACTTTCTCCACTATTTCAAACGGACCTTGCCACTTGGCCAAGAACTTGCTTTCTACCGTGGGTATTAGGACAGCTACCCTGTCACCTACTTGGAACTGTCTCACTTTAGCCGACCGGTTATATACCCTTCTTTGGGCATCCTGAGCCTTCTGCATGTGCTCTCTTACCAGCGGCATCACCTTAGCCAGCCTTTCTCGCATTTGAGAAATATGTTCCACCACGGTTTTGTGCGGGGAGGACTCACTTTCCCATGTTTCCTTTACCAGATCAAGCAACCCCCTGGGCCTCCGTCCGTACACTAGCTCAAATGGTGAGAAACCCGTGGATGCCTGTGGTACCTCCCGGATAGCGAACAATAGGGCAGGGAGCAACATATCCCAATCTTTCCCGTCTTTCTGAACGACTCTTGTTAACATAGACTTCAGAGTTTTGTTAAATCTCTCAACTAGGCCATCGGTCTGCGGGTGATAGACGGACGTCCGCAACTGCTTAATCTGAAACAGCCTGCACAAGTCCGCCATCACCTTGGACATAAAAGGGGTGCCCTGATCCGTTAATATTTCCTTGGGGAACCCGGTTCGTGAGAACATTTGAAATAACTCCCGGGCAATGGCCTTAGAGGATGTTTTTCTTAACGGGACTGCTTCTGGGTATCTAGTGGCGTAGTCCAGGATGACCAATATGTATTGGTGCCCCCTTGCCGATTTTACCAGGGGTCCTACAAGATCCATAGCGATCCGCTCAAACGGGACCTCAATAATTGGCAAGGGTACTAGGGGGTTTCTATAGCGAGGCACCGGGGCAGTTAACTGGCAAACAGGACAAGACTCACAATATCTTTTTACCTCAGCCTTCACCCCTGGCCAGTAAAACCGGTCGCTTATCCTGGCCTCCGTTTTCTCCGCCCCCAGGTGTCCTCCTAGTGCATCGTTGTGGGCTAGATCAAGGAGCATCCGCCTATACGGTTGAGGGACCAGCAACTGTTCTATGGGTTCCCCTCGGCTCTCAACCACACGATAGACTAGGTCCCCCTTCAATGCAAAATGAGGAAACCTCTGATCTGCATCTGGTATCTGTGAAACCCCATCAATGACAGAAACCTGCTCTCGAGCGTTGACCAGGGTAGGGTCCTGTAACTGGGCGGTGCCAAACGCACCCCTGGGTACATCCAGGTCTGGATGCACTGGCCTCTGGGATGTTTCCCCCTCACCCTCCTCAACCGGGGTAAGCTCCTCGTCATCCTCCCCCAGCATGACTTGTAATGGGGAGACTTCCCCCCCCTCAGAGGTCAACTCGGTTTTCAGACCGGACACAGGACTGTTATTATTAGAACTAAGATTTCCTGCAACGTCATTATCACTACCAAGTCTCTCTACATTAGAGGGGTGTGTTGTGGAGGTTTCAGGCCCGGATCCCCCAGACTCTGTCTCTTCTGAACTTGGTGTCCTTAGTTCACCTGGCAGACCCGTCTGTACCTGGTTCCATAATTCCAAAAATATTGGACAGTCCCGCCCCACTATGATATCATGTATCAAGCTTTTTACCACCCCAACCTCCTGGGTAACCGAGGTTTGACCATAGGACACAGTTACTGGGACCAAGGGGTACTCCTTGGTGTCCCCATGGATACACACTACCCGTAGGGTCTTAGTTACTGGACCAATCCTTCCAAGTACCCGGGCATGTACCAGCGTGACCATGCTACCAGAGTCCAGTAGAGCCCTGGCCAGAAGGTGGTTTACCCACACTTCACACTCGAACTGTCCGGATGCCAGGTCAAGATGCGTGGCACACACTCTTTGTGCATAGAAAGAGCTTCTTCGGGCAGCCCCACAATCCATAGGCTCCTCCTGGAGCGAGCACTGTGCTCGGGTATGCCCCCAGGACCGACATCGCCAACACTGAATGTCTCCCATCTTTGGCACAGGAACCGATCTCCGTGGTCCTATGGCAGACGGTGTTGATCTGCGGACGCCAACATCTGGCAAGGCTTCTCTCCTCGGGGTGGTGGCTGGTCTGGGTGTCCTTGGCGTGAGTTCCCGACGCTTGGCGGGCCCAAGCAGGTCCTCCACCACAGTGTACCGTTAAACCAGCTCGACCAGCTGGTCAGCGTTAGTGGGGTTTCCATGGCTTACCCAGCGCTGTAGGTCATCTGGTAGGGACCGTAGGTACCAGTCCATCACCACCCGTTCCACCATTTGTGGTCCTGTCAACTTTTCCGTCTGCAGCCATTTTTTAACTAACTGAATTAGTTCATGCATTTGAGACCTGGGTGGTTGGTCCGATTTGTACCGCCAGCGATGCACCCTCTGAGCCTGGACAGCTGTGGTCACCCCCAGGCGGGCCAGGATCTCAGCTTTTAGACGTTCATAGTCTTTGATGTGCTCAGCTGGGAGGTCAAAATAGGCCTTTTGTGGCTCACCGGTGAGAAAAGGGGAATCAATGCCGGCCCATTGGTCCCGGGGCCATGCTTCTCTCTCTGCTATCCTTTCAAAGGTGGTAAGAAAGGCTTCCACGTCATCGCTGGGTGTTAATTTTTGCAAGAAATGGCTGGCTCTAACAGACACTGGGTTGCTAACGGCAACGACCGATTGCTCTTGTCCCTGAGCCAGCCTCTGTACTGCTTCCTGCAAGGCAGCCACCTGTGCTTGAGTGGACTCCTGCTGGGCTGTAAACTGGGCGGCTAGCAGCCGTGTGTTTTCCTGCTGCGCAGCTATAGCCTGTGCCAGGGCCTGCTGCTGCTGAGCCATCGCTTCCTCATGGCGACGGTTGGCGTCTGCTGACGCTTGCTGCTGGGTCACGGTGGCTTGTGCCAAAGCCTTAATGACTTCTTCCATGTCTTTGCGTGCTGTTTGTAATGTCTGGGCTGACTTCACCCAAGACATGCCATAAGTACACCGTCTCTTTAAATGTCAGTTTTTTAAACGTTTTTTGCGCCTGCAAATGCACTTTGCCCGCATTCTCCACCAGTTGTGAACTTTGGGGGTTCTTTAGCTCAGCGAGACAAGTGCTTAAACCGTGATAATGAAAAAAAAATGTTTTTATTTGCAAAACCAAACCAAAAACAACGCTTAGTTCAGCATGGGGAAAATCATCAACACAAAAGTCCTGTTTGTCTTCAGCACAAATGAAAAGTCTGTTTTCCTTTCAGCACAGCAAACAAAACAAAATACAGGCACATACGGTTTGGTGGGTCTCTCAGTCCTTCTCAGCAGGCTTACAACTTCTGCAGACACTTTTACTGCTACACTCCTCCACCCTATGTCAGCACTTCCTCTCCTTTTAACTGACTTCCTGGATGAGGTTAACCCCTTGCGTACCTGAACCCAGGGGTCAGAAAGGGAGGCTCTCTTCCCTCCCAATTGTTGCTTCAGAGCCTCCGAAATTCCGGACCCCCAAATAACATAAAGAGAAAAACAGAGAGGACCGTTAGCTCGTCCTCTCTGGATCTATTTTTACTTTCCGGAACCTCTCACCCCCTCTGGGTGACCTCCTGAACCAGCGTTTAAAGGGACCAGATTCCAAAAATTGGCGCTATGTAGCGTCCATCCAGGACCCAACCCTGGCGTCCTGTACAATATATATATATATATATATATATATATATATATATATATATATATTCACAAAAGTGAGTACACCCCTGCCATTTGTGTAAGTATTTTATTTTATCTTTTCATGTGACAACACTGAAGAAATTACACTTTGCTACAATGTAAAGTAGAGAATGTACAGCTTGTATAACAATGTAAATTTGCTGTCCCCTCAAAATAACTCAACACACAGCCATTGATGTCTAAACTGCTGCCAGCAAAAGTGAGTACACCCCAAAGTGAAAATGTCCAAATTGGGCCCAATTACCCATTTTTCCCTCCCCGGTGTCACGTGACTTGTTAGTGTTACAAGGTCTCAGGTGTGAATGGGAAGCAGGCGTGTTAAATTTGGTATTATCGCTCTCACTATCATACTGGTCACTGGAATTCAACATGGCACCTCATGGTAAAGATCTTTCTGAGGATCTGATAAAAATAATTGTTGCTCTACATAAAGATGGCCTAGACTATAAGAAGATTGCCAAGACACTGAAACTGAGCTGCAGCACGGTGGCCTAGACCATACAGGGGTTTAACAGGACAGTTTCCAATCAGAACAGGCCTCGCCATGGTCGACCAAAGAAGTCAAGTGCACGTGCCCAGCGTCATATCCAGAGGTTGTCTTTGGGAAATAGGCATATGAGTGCTGCCAGCATTGCTGCAGAGGTTGAAGAAGTGGGGGGTCAGCCTGTCAGTGCTCAAACCATACGCTGCACACTGCCTCAAATTGGTCTGCATGGCTGTCGTCCCAGAAAGAAGCCTCTTCTAAAGATGATGCACAAGAAAGCCTGCAAACAATTTGCTGAAGACAAGCAAACTAAGGACATGGATTACTGGAACCATGTCCTCTGGTATGATAAGACCAAGATAAACTTATTTGGCTCAGATGGTGTCAAGCATGTGCGGCGGCAACCAGGTAAGGAGTACAAAGACAAATGTGTCTTGCCTACAGTCAAGCATGGTGGTAGGCGTGTCATGGTCTGGGGCTGCATGAATGCTGCTGCCACTGGTGAGCTACAGTTTATTGTAGTAACTATGAATGCCAACGTACTGTGACATACTGAAGCAGAGCATGATCCCCTCCCTTCAGAGACTGGGCCGCAAGGGCAGTATTCCAACATGATAATGACCCCACACACCTCCAAGATGACCACTGCCTTGCTAAAGAAGCTGAGGGTAAAGATGATGGACTGCCCAAGGATGTCTCCAGGCCTAAACCCTATTGAACATCTGTGGGGCATCCTCAAACGGAAGGTGGAGTAGCGCAAGGTCTCTAATATCCACCAGCTCTATCATGTCATCATGAAGGAGTGGAAGAGGACTCCAGTGGCAACCTGTGAAGCTCCATGCCCAAGAGGGCTAAGGCAGTGCTGGAAAATAATGGCGGCCACACAAAATATTGACACTTTGGGCCCAATTTGAACATTTTCACTTAAGTGTCATTTCTTCACTGTTAAACTAAAAAAGGAAAAATTCAGCGCTGGAAAAAAAATCATACACAATATACAAATTAAACAAATAATTGCAAGCCAGCACTGAAGGATCAATTCAAATAAAATGTCCCAAAATAACTTCAATAACACAAAGTGCAGCGCAATAAACACAAACATCAAGTGACATCTATAATTACACAAGTGAAATAAGCAAAGAAAGTCCATATAAAAGTGCACTAGTGAATAGAGTAATCTGAAAATGCTCCAATCCAAACGTGACTGAGTGCAAAAAATCCAAGATCAGTGACCGACAGGACAGATCCTCCACCAGATAGTTAAAGATGGCCTCTCACCTGAGTTAATCGACCCAGGGCTAGGTCACTCCCCGAGGAGTCACGTGACGTCACCCGCGATCGCCGTCTCACACGTGTTTGCCGTTTGTCCTTTGGAAACCTGGAGATCCAGGGCATACTGCATTTTACCATACACTCTGCCGCGAGTGTCAGCTATGTGAGTTTTATACCTTTATTTTAATAAATCACTTTGCTACAGAGAGCACTAGTCTTTCCCTTCTTTTATTTGCATAACTTATCTGTGGACCCGGGAACTGCTGAGCTGCCTGCTGTTTTTGGTATCCCTATCCTAAAAGATCTGGATGTGCTTGTGTTTATGCTGTGTGACCTAGCCCTGGGTCGATTAACTCAGGTGAGAGGCCATCTTTAACTATCTGGTGGAGGATCTGTCCTGTCGGTCACTGATCTTGGATTTTTTGCACTCAGTCACGTTTGGATTGGAGCATTTTCAGATTACTCTATTCACTAGTGCACTTTTATATGGACTTTCTTTGCTTATTTCACTTGTGTAATTATAGATGTCACTTGATGTTTGTGTTTATTGCGCTGCACTTTGTGTTATTAAAATTTCTTCACTGTTGTCACATGAAAAGATAGAATAAAATATTTACAAAAATGTGAGGGGTGTCCTCACTATTGTAAGATACTGTATATACATACGGAAAAAAAATACACATACCATATACAGTAGGTGACTGGGATATTGTGTCAATCTCGCTCCCTTTCTCGGCGAGATTGACCACCTACGAGCCCCATCGCGGGAGCCAGCGCCGAGCTGGCTTGCCGCGATGGAGACAAAGCCGTCATAGAAGCGACGGGAATCCGACGCGGATTCCCGCCAATTCTACACGTGGGCGGAGTTTGTTATGAATCCTGAAGGAGAAATCCCCGCCGGATTTTTAAAGAAAAATCCGGCATGGGTTCCCCCCTCAGGAGCATAACGGGCCCTTAGGTCGGTTATGGGTTGTAAGGAGACCCCCTACGCCGAAAAAACGGCGTGGGGGTCCCCCCACAATCCATAACAGACCCGTATCCAAAGCACGCCGGCCGGCCGGTCAGGAAGGGAGTGGGGGCGAGCGAGCGCCCCCCCTCCTGAGCCGTACCGGGCAGCATGCCCTCAACATGGGGGGGTCAGGTGCTCTGGGGCAGGGGGCGCACTGCGGCCCCCCACCCCAGAGCACCCTGTCCCCATGTTGATGAGGACAGGGCCCCTTCCCGACAACCCTGGCCGTTGGTTGTCGGGGTATGCGGGCGGGAGGCTTATCGGAATCTGGAAGCCCCCTTTAATAAGGGGGCCCCCAGATACCGGCCCCCCACCCTAAGTGAATGAGTATGGGGTACATTGTACCCCTACCCATTCACCTGCAAATACAAAGTGTAAACACAAATAAAACACACAGGGTATTGAAATATTTTATTAGTTGGCCGCCGGGGGGGGGTGTGTATGATCGCTTTTATAAAAGCGCCCCCCTCCGGCGGGCTTCTGTGGGGGGGTGGGTGCCGCCGTCTGGTTCTCTTCCGCCGCCGGGGGGCGCTTTGGTAAAAGCGCCCACCACCCGGCGGGCTTCTTTCGACGTCTTCGGCGGCGGGGGGGTCTTCTCCCACTCTCCGGGGTCTTCTCCCGCTCTCCGGGGGTCTTCTCCCACTCTCCGGGGTCTTCTCCCGCTCTCCGGGGGTCTTCTTCTTCTTCAGGACTCGCCGCCGCTATCTTCGTGTGTTAGCTCAATTACTAGCGGCGGCGGCCCCCTCTTCTGCGACGTCGGCGTCTTCTTCTTCTTCTTCTGCTGTCCAGATGTTGACACGACGCATCCTTCCGCTGTTATGCCGGGCGCACGGCTCGCAGCGAAATATATAGGCCTGTCTTGTGACGTCGCAGTCCCATCATGCTCCGGTAGGTACCACGTGCTACCTACCCACGTGATACCTACCGGAGCATGATGGGACTGCGACGTCACAAGACAGGCCTATATATTTCGCTGCGAGCCGCGCGCCCGGCATAACAGCGGAAGGATGCGTCGCGTCAACATCTGGACAGCAGAAGAAGAAGAAGAAGAAGAAGACGACGCCGACGTCGCAGAAGAGGGGGCCGCCGCCGCTAGTAATTGAGCTAACACACGAAAATAGCGGCGGCGAGTCCTGAAGAAGAAGAAGACCCCCGGAGAGCGGGAGAAGACCCCGGAGAGTGGGAGAAGACCCCCGGAGAGAGGGAGAAGACCCCGGAGAGTGGGAGAAGAGCCCCCCGCCGCCGAAGACGTCGAAAGAAGCCCGCCGGGTGGTGGGCGCTTTTACCAAAGCGCCCCCCGGCGGCGGAAGAGAACCAGACGGCGGCACCCACCCCCCCACAGAAGCCCGCCGGAGGGGGGCGCTTTTATAAAAGCGATCATACACACCCCCCCCCGGCGGCCAACTAATAAAATATTTCAATACCCAGTGTGTTTTATTTGTGTTTACACTTTGTATTTGCAGGTGAATGGGTAGGGGTACAATGTACCCCATACTCATTCACTTAGGGTGGGGGGCCGGTATCTGGGGGCCCCCTTATTAAAGGGGGCTTCCAGATTCCGATAAGCCTCCCGCCCGCATACCCCGACAACCAACGGCCAGGGTTGTCGGGAAGGGGCCCTGTCCTCATCAACATGGGGACAGGGTGCTCTGGGGTGGGGGGCCGCAGTGCGCCCCCTGCCCCAGAGCACCTGACCCCCCCATGTTGAGGGCATGCTGCCCGGTACGGCTCAGGAGGGGGGGGCGCTCGCTCGCCCCCACTCCCTTCCTGACCGGCCGGCCGGCGTGCTTTGGATACGGGTCTGTTATGGATTGTGGGGGGACCCCCACGCCGTTTTTTCGGCGTAGGGGGTCTCCTTACAACCCATAACCGACCTAAGGGCCCGTTATGCTCCTGAGGGGGGAACCCATGCCGGATTTTTCTTTAAAAATCCGGCGGGGATTTCTCCTTCAGGATTCATAACAAACTCCGCCCACGTGTAGAATTGGCGGGAATCCGCGTCGGATCCCCGTCGCTTCTATGACGCGCTCGCTGGAATGTACTTTTACTATTCCAGCGAGTGCGAGATGTCGGCAGCCTGTCGCCGAGATTCAGCGCGATGCTGGCGTGCTGAAAACACATTCTCGGCGGCAGGCACTGTACTAGACTTCTGGGCCTCTTCCGCTTAACCCTCGACTCTCTGCCCTAACTACAACCCCCCTTACTCCTTTAAATTCTTTTCACACCAAGCATGGCAGACTACCATATTTCTTTTAGTCATTGTACTCATGTTGCAATCCTCTCACGCTGTGCCTAAATGCCAGGGCATGCCCATGAGTGGGAAGCCACAACTTGTCCTCTCAGTTTCCTGACTCTTTGCATCCCTTAATAACTTTTTTCTAGTGCTCTGGCAGTGTGCCTGCTGCCCTGCCCCCAGGCAACCCTATATATTGCATCTAAACACCATATACTTGTTCTTGGTATCCTTTCTCTTCATGCCACTTCTATTGTCCCTGTTGCCTTCCAGACCTGTTCCAATCCCCCCTTAGAGTGCATGCACCTTACTTTCCCTCACCTGAAGCTACAGTCCACATTGACTGGGAAATAGGTAGACATGTTCATGATGTGAGAACTGAAATAGAGAGAATCCAGAGCACAACATACTTGGTTGTAGCTGGAGTTGGGCTTTAAGAGTCCAGTTTGTTTCATGAATGAAATTTAGATTAATCCAGAGTAAACCCATGCAACGTGTTTTCTGTTTGTGGTGAACAATTTTTATCTCCACTGTGAAGTCTCATTGATTTGCTGCCAGCATTCTAGAGTTGGGGAACTAAGTCCTACAGAGAAGCTTTGAGCTATACAAATTCCTGCTGGTACCAACAATTTTACCTTTTTCTTTACTCATGCAGACTTAGTAACTGACAGTCTTTGAAGATGAAAGTATGATTTTTATATTAGATGCTTAAGGTTTCTTGTGTCCTCATTCTGACATTGCTGAGAAGAGAAGACTCAAAATTCTACTTTCTTTCCATACTTTGTCAAAATTGTCCCTTCATTCCCGCAAGCAACTTCAGTATTGGATATAGAGTCATTGTGACTGGCATACTTTAAGAAATTTATAGTTTAATGTCGATCGTTGTTTTCTAGAGGCCTATGAGATATTATCCAGACCTGGCACAGTCATTTATATTTGTTTTCTTGCATATGTCTTCAACTTCAAGGAGTAAAATAAATTTCCCCTACTACAGACACCTGCAACAAACTATAAGACATCATTTTTCATCTAGAACTTGTTTTATACATTCACTGGTTGACCTAGATAGCTCATGCCTCCCAACGTTTCAAAGCAGAAATCTTATCATAATAATCACTCCTGAACGTTCAAATGCCTACAAGAAACTACTCCTGCATGGCCTAAGACAGGCCTGGACAAATCTCACACAGAATAGCAGCCAGCTTTAAAAATCTAGGAGGCAGCACTATGTAGCTTACATGTGACTATATAGGCAGCTGAACGAAGGATACATAGAGCAAAAGCTTTCTAAGCAAATACAATATATACGTGTAAACAGTAGTGTATGTAGGTTTTCTGCTGCCCTAGGCCTGAGTAAACTCGTGCAACCCCTTATTTAAATATTATCCACCCCTTCCTGTCAAGGTCACACCCCCTTCCTGTTTAAGACCTGCCCTGAAATTTTCCAGTGGGGACAATAGTTCTGAGGACCTTGGGGTGGGGTGTTCCCCTTATCTGCAGAGATTTCCTCTCACTTCCTGTTTGGCTATGGGGTAGGAAATTAAGGGAAACTAATATATGGCAAAAAATAATTAACCAAACCTTACTCTATCCAAAATGGAAAAAAAGTGTTGCCTATAGTTCTACTTTAAGCACAAATGTCTGCTAACTTTATGGAGGACTTAGGCCGCGTACACACAATCGAATTTATCTGCTGGAAACGGTCCGACTGACCGTTTCAGCAGACAAATTTGATCGCGTGTACGGGCGGACAGACAGGTTTTCCAGCAGACAAATTTTAAAGCATGCTTTAAAGTACACTAACCAGCGGACATATCTGCCCGCGCATGCGTCGAATGGATTCGACGCATGCGTGGAAGTTTTTTACTTCCTGGTGCGGTGACGTGGCGGCGTCAACGTCACCGCCGCGTCACCTCGCTGTCTGCCGGCGGGGATTTTGGTTTGATCGTGTGTACACAATCAAACCAATATATCCCAGCAGACAAACCTGATCAAATCGGTCTGTTAGACCGATTTGATCGGATTTATTTAGTCGTGTGTACGCAGCCTAAGAAGATATAACCATGCCAGGGGTGCAGCAAAAAACATATAGCACAGTGATGAAAGTGAATGTGGTCCAGGCATTGAGCAAAGGAAGGATTGGGGGCAGGAACAAATAAATCCATCTGTTTAGTTTTCTCATAAGCAATAACCAGAAATAAAATTAAGATTCCTTAATATGTACAACTGACACAAGCTAAGGATTGCAAGACAGTCCTACCACCTACCTGCCAGGTATAGGTGACCATGTCATTGTCCCTTGTGTCTTCGCCATCCTTATTATACCAGCAGCAGTGCGGCCACTTTATGAGGGGGCCAGACCAATTTGTCTTGCGTCTGCTCCCTCTCATCGGGAGCAGCGATCGGTGACGTGTCACAGTAAGCCACTCCCCCTAACAGAATCTCTCCTTAGGACACACTTAACCCTTTCCCACGCCCTAGTGGTTAACCCCTTTACTGCCAGTCACATTTATACAGTAATCAGGCATTTTTATAGCACTGATCACTGTATAAATGTGAATGGTCCCAAAATACTGTCAAAAGTGTTGGATGTTTCCGCCATAATGTCGCAGTCATTAAAAAAAATCGCAGATCGCCGCAATAATAAGTAAAACAATAATAATAATAAAAATGCCTTAAAACTACCCCCTATTTTTCTAGACGCTATAACTTTTGCGCAAACCAATCAATATTTGCTTATTGCGTATTCTTCTACATATTTTTGGTAAAAAAAATCTCATCGGCCTAAACTGAGAAAAAAATCGGCTTTTAAAAAAAAAAAAATTGGGATATTTATTATAGCAAAATGTACAAAACGTTGCTTTTTTTTTTAAATTGTCGCTCTATATAGCGCAAAAAATAAAAACCGCAGAGGTGATAAAATACCACCAAAAGAAAGCACTATTTGTGGGGAAAAAAGGATGTAAGTGACGCAGTGCCGAATCGCAAAAAGTGCTCTGGTCTTTGGCCAGCCAAATGATTCGGGGCTGAAGTGGTTAATGTTCGAAGCTCCAAAATGATGGAGGAGAAAAAAATCGATTATTCTCAATGGAGTTGGTTCACATCTCCACTTTGAGTCGCGTACAGCTCAAAAAAGAATTCTGGAGCTTTTTTCGTGCCTCAAATTGGGCAGATTTGCACGTTTTTGTCACGTTTTCTTTCCCATAGAAATAAATTAAAATGTGGCATTTGCATGCGTTTTTGCAAAACTGCCTAAATTAAAAGGTGTAAAAAAATTGTGATAATATAGGAATAAATACATGTAAAATATATACACAAATAACTAAAAATAATCATAAATAATAAATAAATGAATATGTAATACATAAATAAAAAATAAAGTATTATTAATAATAACAATAGTAATACAATACCAATCATCCAAACTGAACAAAAAAAAATATTAATAATTTATTTTCATTACTACTACTAGTAATAATAAGTTATTATAATTTTATTATTAAGGATTGGAGGTTAAAGTTAGGGGTTAATTATGTATTTATGATTACATAGCATTTACTGTAATATTTATTTATGATTAGTTGTATTTGTGCATTCATTTTACATGTATTTATTTATTAATTTATTAGTAGTAGCATTATAATTAACACCCTAACCCCAACCCCTAATCCTAACATTAACTTTAACCCCTTACCCTAACAAAAAATAATAAATGATTAATAATAATAAAAAATAAAAGCTGATGGAAAAGATAAAAAAGCTAAAAAACCTAGCAACAAATGATACAACAGAAGAGACCCATATAACTTAACAAACTCCCGGAACATCCCACATCCATGCACAGGCGAAAGTTACACTTACAAATGCAGTGTTCTGCCCGGAAGTTACTCTTACAAATGCAGTGTTCTGCCCGGAAGTTACTCTTACAAATGCAGTGTTCAGCCTGGAAGTTACTCTTACAAATTAGACATGTGCATTAGTTTTTGTTAGAATGCATTTTCGTCCGAAAATCTGTTTTTTTTGTTATCGTTTTAACAAACGATAACGAAAGCGCAAGAAACGAAAACCGAAAGATCCGACATAAAAAATGCTTTATTTTCGTTTTCGCTGCGGTAAAAATTCAATATAGAGAGATTCGACATTATAGGGAAAAGATTCGACATTATAGAGAAAAGATTTGACACTATAGAAATAATGTATTCGACATTACAGAGATTAGATTTCGATTTATGAGAAAAAAGATTCGACATTATTACTAGTCATACAACATTAGAATTTTCGTAGGCGGAATATTCGAACGGAAATGTATGATTCGACGTAAAGATTCGACGTTCCGTCGAATATTCTTTGACCATTCGACAGAAACCAAGTATTATTGGATTTTCGGACGAAAGCTATTCCCCAACGAAAAAGGAAATAAATCAAAACGATTTTCGGGAGTAACTAAATAAATTTATTTTCCAAACGAAAAAACAAAACAAAATATTCCAGTCTGCACATGTCTATTACAAATGCAGTGTTCTGCCCGGAGGTTACTCTTACAAATGCAGTGTTCTGCCCAGAAGTTACTCTTACAAATGCAGTGTTCTGCCCTGAGGTTACTCTTACAAATGCAGTGTTCTGCCCGGAGGTTACACTTACAAATGCAGTGTTCTGCCCAGAAGTTACTCTTACAAATGCAGTGTTCTGCCCAGAAGTTACTCTTACAAATGCAGTGTTCTGCCCAGAAGTTACTCTTACAAATGCAGTGTTCTGCCCAGAAGTTACTCTTACAAATGCAGTGTTCTGCCCGGAAGTTACTCTTACAAATGCAGTGTTGCTACTTACGAACAACTTCGACTTATGAACAAACCTACACTCTTTATTGTGTTCGTAACTCGGGGACTGCCTGTACTCGTGAGTTTCTGGCAGGATAGCTCAGTTGGGTTTGGACTAGTATCTGAACACGCCTGAGCTCATTCCTGCCTACAAGGCAATATCCATGGGATCCTTTGCTTAAGTTCTAGGTCATATGAGAAAGCCCAGATGTAGCATTTTTTAGTTCAAAGCAACAAGGACGTTTTTGTTCAGTTTAATAGTATGATTTGGTAATGTGATATGGAAATTTTAATGATATCTCCCATTTGTAACATGTAACTTGGGCCTCGTTTATACCAGGTGCATTGAGTTATATTGATTGGCATTGATTGCCATGTGCACACCATACAGGTGCGTTGATGTGTGTTAAAACATACTGTTGTACATAGAGTACTTTAATATATGTACAGTATCGCACACTCGCTGGTGTAAATGGGCCCTTTTAATTAATGAACTTCCACATGTCATGGCATCCCTTCCTGGGGAAGTATTCCTGGAGTTGCATGAGTGTATGACTGAAACAGGCAAAGGCCAAAACTTCTATGTTCCTACTTGAGCATTATTAGTTGAGTTATTATAATCAAAGCGAAACAATCCACATGACTGAAGCTAAACTTACTGGACCAATGCCTTTAATTAATTTCTGAAATGAAATTGAAATGAAAATTCTTCTCTCTGTGCGGATGACCTTTGGTTTGCAGTGATAAGAAATGCCTGGTGGAATATTATTAAACATTTTTGCATCTTGCCGGCTGTAAAAACCTTTTATGAGTTCAGGTGTGCCCGGGCAATGTTTCATAATTTCTATGAAAGTCTATTTTAATTTACGTCAGATATTTTTTCTTAACATTTTTAAGCATAATTGTAAGCATACTTTTTATCTTTATTAAATTTGATTATAGAAAAAATGCTTTCATAATACACTTTCTTTTAAACTCAGTCCTGTATTTGAAAGTTACCCGCTTAGATGGCCTTTTGCCCCGAACACACGTGCAGTATTTCCGATGGGAAAAGTTTCAGTCGGAAATCCCGAGGGGAAAGCCGAGAACCTGCTCGGTTAGTCTTTCACTTTACACACGGCCGTTTTTCCCATAGAAAAACTGGCAAAAACCGCCAGGCAAAAGTCTACCGGTTTTCCCAGCGGTAAAAAGAGAGCTGGTTCTTTTTTTTTGTCCGGCGGATTTTGGGCAGTTTTCCCGTCGGAAAAACCTGCGAGGAGCATGCACACAGCCAGGATTCCCAGCCAAAAGCTCTCCTTGCAGTTTTCCCGTTAGGAAAACCGGCCATGTGTACGAGGCATTAGGTGTTATGGCACTGTGCATAGAACTGTACATTTGGTATCCCCCTTTCCGCCCCGCAACCTATTACCACTGTACACGATCCTATTAAACTCTGTTGACAAAACAGTATAGTGTTAATTACGAAAGACCACTGGCACCAGAATTTTTTTTCTTAGAATTCTAAGATCTTTAGGCTGATTTACTAAAGGAGTTGAGAACCTGTACTCAAATTCACTTCAATTATCCAATAATGTGAAAAGCATTTGCACATAATTGGGTACTCAAAGTGAACAAAAATTTGCTTTTCATGTTATTGTATAATTTAAGTGAATATTCACACAATTATTTGACTGAAGATTGTCAACTACTTTAGTAGGTCTAGTGATTTGAATCTCTTGCTTCTATTTGCTTGCAGTCACATCAATACAGTGGGGAAAAAAAATATTTGATCCCCTGCTGATTTTGTAAATTTGCCCACTTACAAAGAAATGAAGGGTCTATAATATTTATCACAGGTGTATTTTAAATGATAGTGACAGAATATCATCCAAAAATCCAGAAAAAAAAAAACCCACATGATACAAATGTTATAAATTGAGTAGCAGTTCAGCGAGTAAAATAAGTATTAGATCCCCAAGCAAAACATGATTTAGTACTTGGTGGTGAAACCCCTGTTGCCAAGCACAGAGGTAAGATATTTCTTGTAGTTGGTGACCAGGTTTGCACACATCTCAGGAGAGATTTTGGTCCACTCTTTTTTACAGACCTTCTCTAAATCCTTACATTTTTTAAGGCTGTCGCTTGGCAACTCGAAGTTTCAGCTCTCTCCATACATTTTCTATTAAGATCTGGAGACTGACTAGACCACTCCATGACCCTAATGTGCTTCTTCTTAAGCCACTCTTTTGCTGCCTTGGTATGTTTTGGGTCATTGTCATGCTGAAAGACCCATCCATGACCCATCTTCAGTGTTCTGGCTGAGGGGAGAAGATTCTCATCCAACATTTTACAATACATGGCCCCTCAATGCGGCAAAGTAAGTCTGTACCTTTAGTAGAGAAAAAGCCCCAAACATATTGTTTCTACATCATGCTTGACTGTAAGAAAAGTGTTCTTGGGGTCATAGTCAGCATTTTTCTTCCTCCAAACACAGCGAGTCCCCCTCCTCAAGAAGGCACATGTACAGTCATGCCAATGAACATCTAAATGATTTATAGGAGGATTGAGAGAAAGTGCTGTGTTCAGATGAAACCAAAATTAATTTCTTTGACATTAACTCGACTGTGTTTGGAGGAAGAAAAATGCTGACTATGACCCCCAAGAACACCATCCCTACAGTCAAGCATGGAGGTGGAAACATGATGCTTTGGGGCTGTTTTTCTGATAAAGGTACATACCGACTTTGCTGCATTGGGGGGCTAATATATTGTAAAATGAGAGCCTGGGCCAGTCGCTCCTTCACCCTCCACAGCCCAGCACTCCAGTAAGCTGACAGTTACCAGTAGGGTGTTTGCCGAGCACCTGAGTTTTGTTTTTTTCACAAAATCCCCTACTTATCTTTTTAAGGTAAAATTATTTAAAATGTCCTAGTATTTGTATCAAACCCTCAGACCCCATCCCCTGAATACTTACTATTGCACAGAGGTAAGTATAACAAGTTTGTTATTTAAAAAATGTAATAAAATCTGAGCCTTTACAACAACTTTCATTCAGTAACAATTTAAAGTCCAACTCCAGGCAATTAAAGCATTGTATCCCTTGCAGTTGGACTGAGCCCACAGCATAAGGGTTAATTGCTTGTTTAGGTCCAGGGGAACAACAAAAGATGATTTACTTAGCACAGGACCCGGAAGCAAGTGGAGATCACTAGAATAGCAGTGTCTTTTCAGTGATTTCAAGCTTCTGGGGGATAAGCCTAGTATAGAATATGCATAGTTACATTGGTGGACCAATGTAACTATGAAAAAATATCCATACCTGGAATTCTGCATTCACTTTGCTGTAATCATTTGGGGCCTATTTAGATATATGCATGTGTGTAGAGTGCATTCTCTATACATTAAGCAGGTGTGTTCTCATTCTTCAATGTGCATTTATTGTACGTGTGTTCAAATGTGGATAGCGTTAACATCCAATTGGCCAAGGCTTGTTAATACCTGTTAATGCATCTATGCCTTTTGATGCATTGCTATGGACCTTCAATGAACAAAATAGAAGAAAAGTTGCATTCACATTGCAGTTCTAAGGTGGTAACAGACCTGATTTTTATTATGGGAATGTTGGAAATGCCAGGGTAGGGGGTGCAGAGGGCTGAAGATGAAAATACACATTGGAAAGGTGATGCCAATTTGCCAGCTGTATGTGCAAAGTGCTGAGATGCATTATCACTAGCCAGCAAGTCGCAATGCAGCCTCAGTGATGATGAAAATACACTATAAAGGGCAAATGTTTGTGAACAATAGCCCATCACACCTATATAAGTTTGCTAGCGATCCCATTTCAGAACCATGACCATTAACAGAGTTGGCCCCTCTTTGTAGCTTTAGGAGCTTCCACTATTCTTGGAAGGTTTTTCATAAGATTATGAAGAACGTCTGTGGGAATTTGTGCCAGAAGAGCATTTGTAAGGTTGGGTACTGATGGATGATAAAACCTTGTAGGGTTTTACAGCTGGTGGGTGCAATGACTGATTGAAACATAGGTCCTCATACAGGTAGGTTGTAGTCTGTCCATGTATTTCAGGGCCTGTTTTTGTATGCTATTGAAGTCTAAATCCTCGTACACACGATCGGACTTCCATCTGACTTTTCCGTGGATTTTGGTCCGAATAGGTGTTGGCTGTGAACTTGTTCTGCATACACATGGCAGGACATTTTCAACCAACTTTCACCAAATCACGTGGTTTTTCAGCTCTTTACCGCCACCCTTTGGGCAACTTCTGCTATTGTTGTCTGATCTTTAGCATTGGTTCTGAGCATGCGTTTTGTACTTTGGACTTTAGTCCGATGGACTTGTGTACACACAATCGGATTAGCCTCCATCGGACATTTGTTGCCCAAAAGTTTGAGAGCATTTACAGCGAACATTTGTCCGATGAAAAAGCAAAAACAATTGTCCGATGGAGTATACACACGGTCGGATTGTACAAACGCGCATGCTCAGAAGCAAAGACCAGCCAGAAGCGTTCTGTCTAGTACAACTAGCGGTCGTATTTGAAAGGGCCCATTCGTGACGCGGCAAGTTCTCAAATCAAGAAAAGCAGCGCACATTCTCTTCTTCTTTATAATGTGATAATACTAAAAGCTGCTTTGCTGGTGATACTGATGGAATAAAAACAAATGTCTTTACTTTGGATTAGTGTATTTTGGTTATATGAATCAAACATATTTCTATATTTCTTTTGTGGGTCAAGTTAGCACAACCCCATTGCGCAACATGTCTGCTTGATGAACGGATGTTCAGAAACGAACAAAATTGCACAAAACTGAAAATCACGAATGCACACAGACGAAACCTCTACTAACTCTCGATTAGCAGAAGGAGCCCAAAGGGTGACGCCGGAGTATTGAACTTCCTCTTTTAAACTCTCGTCAGTACGTTGAAACGTCACTACGTTCGTGTTTGTTTCCGAAAAAGTCAGAGCGTGTGTATGCTATGGGTGTGATTGGACAACTCCCTTCGGACAAAAATCCAAGGGAAAGTTTGTTTGATGTCTGACCGTGTGTACGAGGCTTTAAAGTCCGATTGTCTGTATGGTAAAATTAGGTATTTTAAATGTTAAAAAAACAGACCAGGGCCTTTTAAGAAAACCCACGTCTGAGCATTACCTTTTGCATGTAGGCAGATTGGCACTGCAAGGAAGCAAATAAACAGAAAAAGTATTAATAGGAAAAAATAGTGAAAATGGCAAAAGCTTGTAAGAACCATAACCCAGGAACTCAGGCTTACAGATCTACAACATGAAAGCAATCACGAATCCCACTGGTAGGAGAAAAATGCAATGTTTTAAAAAATAAATAAAAAATACCACTGTCAGCAAATTATTATTGCAGGTGTAGGCTCAAAATAGCTGCTTGAATACGTACCTTGCCTGTCCAAACTGAACCTGTTCTGCAGGAGCCGCTCAGACAATTGCTGCTACATTTAGGTCAGTATATTCTGCTTCTCCACCGCAGAGTCATTGCGAGTATAGATAGATTCATAGCTCTGTCATGTAGGGGGAAGGTCAATGGGGGAAGAAAACATGAATGAAAATGTGTGTCATAAATACAGGCTGAGATACCATTTGTCTCTGTCCAGAATGGGCTACATAACGTATAGATAAACATCTGGCTCTGGCTGTATTTAACTTGAATGAAAAATTATTCAATTATTAGTCCATATAATAACAATATTGCACAGATTCTACAGTATTTGCATATCGGTGTACAGCTAAGTGGGCTACTTACTAAAAATCAGCTTTTTACAAGCATGCAAGTCCAGATGATCCTTGTTGACCTAAGGCTGTAGAGGATTTATGCTGCTGATAACACAGAGAGAGTGGGAGCGATGGCACACAAGGGTTATTGCAACAAACAGTTCATGTAATAGGTTCAGATCATTGGACCCTTATGTGGCACTTGTCATTGGTATGGCTCTTGGTCTGAGAAAAACCGCCACTGGCTATTGCTATTCTCCTAGTGGGACAGCCCCTGATGTTTAGGGCATGCAACACAAGTGTAAAACAAAATATAATCAGCGCAAAATTCAAACTTAATGCAAATAAAATATTCAGTGCAACAAAATATTAAATAAATCAAATGTCTAGCCTACCACTAGGCTTATTGTGATTGCTGCCAACACCTCTAGTGTAGCACAACCAATATAAGATATAAAGCAATAATTAACCACTTGACCACTGGGCACTTAAACACCCTTAATAACCAGACCAATTTTCAGCTTTCGGTGCTCTCACAGTTTGAATGACAATAACTCGGTCATACAACACTGTAACCAAATGACATTTTTGTCCTTTTTTTCCCCACAAATAGAGCTTTCTTTTGGTGGTATTTGATCACCTCTGCATTTTTTTTTTTTGCTATAAATGAAAAAAGAACGAAAATTTTGCAAAAAATAATAATTTTTCTTCATTTCTATTATAAAATTTTGCAAAAAAGTAATTTTTCTTCATAAATTTGGCCTAAAATGTATACTGCTACATATCTTTGGTGTAAAAAAAAAAAAAAAAATGTTGGATATTATTTAGTCTGGGTGAAAGTTATGGGGTCTACAAACTATGGTACCAATTACTGAAAATTGATGAATTTCATCACACCTAATGTACTGACATCCTCTCTCATTTCTTGAGACCCCAACATGCCAGAAAAGTACAAATACCCCCCAAATTACCCCTTTTTGGAAAGAAGACATTCCAAGGTATTTAGAAAGAGGCCTGGTAAGTTTTTTAAAGTTGTCATTTTTTCCCACAATTCTTTGCAAAATCAAGATTTTTTTTTCCATCAAATTTTCATATTATTAGGTTATTTCTCACACACAGCATATGCATACCACAAATTACACCCCAAAACACATTCTGCTATTCCTCCCGAGTATGGTGATACCCCATGTGTGAGACTTTTACACAGTGAGGCCACATACAGAGGCCCAACATGTAGGGAGCACCCAGGCCAATTCTGACATTTCTCTCCTACATGTAAAAATCATCATTTATTTGCTAGAAAATTACATAAAACCCCAAAACATGATATAAAGATACCTCACATGTGTGGTTTGAACACCGTTTTTATATGTGGGCGGGACTTGCGTATGCGTTCGCTTCTGCATGCGAGCTCACGGGGACAGGGGCGCTGTATGCCCAGAGTATTGCGGAGTATGCCCAGAGTATTGCGGAGTATGCCCAGAGTATGCCCAGAGTATGCCCACAGTATGCCCAGAGTATTGCCAGAGTATTGCAGAGTATGCCCAGAGTATTGCAGAGTATGCCCAGAGTATTGCAGAGTATGCCCAGAGTATGCCCAGAGTATGCCCAGCGTATTGCGGAGTATGCCCAGAGTATTGCCCAGAGTATTGCCCAGAGTATTGCCCAGAGTATTGCCAGAGTATTGCAGAGTATGCCCAGAGTATTGCCAGAGTATTGCCAGAGTATTGCAGAGTATTGCAGAGTATTGCAGAGTATGCCCAGAGTATGCCCAGAGTATTGCAGAGTATGCCCAGAGTATTGCCAGAGTATGCCCAGAGTATGCCCAGAGTATGCCCAGAGTATTGCCAGAGTATGCCCAGAGTATTGCCAGAGTATTGCCAGAGTATGCCCAGAGTATTGCAGAGTATGCCCAGAGTATGCCCAGAGTATTGCCAGAGTATTGCCAGAGTATTGCCCAGAGTATTGCCAGAGTATTGCCCAGAGTATTGCCCAGAGTATTGCCAGAGTATGCCCAGAGTATTGCCAGAGTATGCCCAGAGTATTGCCAGAGTATGCCCAGAGTATGCCCAGAGTATGCCCAGAGTATGCCCAGAGTATGCCCAGAGTATTGCCAGAGTATTGCAGAGTATGCCCAGCTGAGGTATTGCCGAGTATTGCAGAGTATTGCAGCAGGGATGGCTGAGCAGGGAGGGATGGATGGATGGATCTGTGACTACATTTGTCACAGATCCAGCCCGCAGCACTGCCGCTGCCATCCGCTCCCTCCCCTCTCCTCTCACACTGTACCGATCGGTACAGAGAGAGGAGGGAGGAACCGGCGTCAGCACATGACGCCGCTTTGTTGACAAGTGATCGCGCCGTCATTGGACGGCGCGATCACGTGGTAAACCGCCGCTATCAGCGGCGATTTACCGTGATCCGTGATGCGCCGGGTCCTCTGGACCCGGCGGTCACGGATGTTCCCGTGTGCGCGCCTCAGGGGGCGCGCGGGAGCGCGATTCTAAAAGGCCGTTAATTAACGGCCACTTAGAATCAAGCAACCGCCCTATAGCCGTACTTTCGGTATAGGGCGGTTGCAAAGTGGTTAAAGTCCTAATAATGTGAAAATTCCACTGTTGTGCAACTCTAGGTGACCGTTCATAGAATTATTAATTCATATTATCCAGTGACCACCACCTCTAGCTGGAATTCCTGCTTACCTCCAGGTAATGACCCCACTACAGAGTCACACATGCCTGTTATTAATGGAACTTCCACTTTTTGGAATCCCCTCCCCTCTGGTGTCACCTTTCAGGGGGGAGGAGGGAGCAGATACCTGTGTAATCCAGGTATTTTTTCACACTTCTGGGCATAGATCACCGCGGTGACCTACGCCACATCTGTCAACTACTCCGTTCACCCCGCTGTCTTCTGGGAGACACACAGGTCTCAGAAGACAGCAGGGACCAGTGGGATCGCGCAGCGCGACTCGCACATTAGCAGTAGGGAACCGGGAAGTGAAGCCGCAAGGCTTCACTTCCTGATTCCCTTACTGGAGATGGCTGCGCCATCTACCAGAGAGCCAAGGGACAGATCGGCTTTGTGTGCCGACATCGTGGGCGCCCAGGACAGGTAAGTGCCCATATATTAAAAGTCAGCAGCTGCAGTATTTGTAGCTGCTGACTTTTAATATATTTTTTTTTGGGCGGAACTCCGCTTTAAGTCTCAGAATGCCACGGGAAAAATAAATCCTTCTCCTGGTGTCCCTGGACAATGTTGACCTCCTCCTGGCATCTCAATCAACTGTGTTTGGCCATAAAATGATAAAGGCAAACCATAGTGCTCTCTGCTACAAATATTTATTAAAACTATACACAGGAATGCTCGCATAGGTATGTTAAAAACATGCATATCATCAACTCTCAACGTTGATATGAAAATTTCACATGTGGGCAGTGAAATGACACCCGTCTGTCAGGGACAGTGGTTAATAGCAAGGAGAGGTTTCAAAGTAGTAGGGAAAGAGGCGGGACACACCATCCTTCCTGAAAGCCACCACGCTTGGGTCGGGACTGGCCAGGCCGCATTCCACCCCTCAAGACAGATGCTGACGGTCCACCTGTGACCTACTGCTATACTCTCCGCTACAACATTCTGTGTGTGCCCGGTCTGGCTGTCTTCTCGGTGGGTAGTTGTGCCTTATTGAACTTTTACTTCAATGCAGTTCTGTTACTGCAATTGGAATTTTATTGCCACTGTACCTTCCCACATACTGGACAGGAACAGAACGATAATCTCCCTAATAAGATGACAAAAAAATAAAATAATTAACCTTCCTCTATCCAAAATGTACAGTTTAGATATTGTTTGTTGGGGCTCACTGATTTAGCAGAATTATTTTGCATGCTTACCTCTATGCCATACCACCACATTGAATGTACAGTACATTACTTGTGTTTTAGAGCTCCAGGCTACCTTTATACACATGGGTACTTTCTTGGCTGGTTACTGTAATGTTGAATCTGGGGCATTTCACTGTAAGCATAATTAGACTACAATTTTCAGATTTCTTGGACTGCTGAGTTACAACATAGGGCATTTGTTTGCAAGTGTTTTATACTACATTCTGAAAGAATTTTTCTACATTGCCTCCATTATTTATGGACTACCTGCTTATGGACTTTGCCCTCTGGTGAAGGGATGGGCATGCTATCTTAAGCCTTGTACACACGATCAGTCCATCCGATTAGAACGGTCTGAAGAACCGTTGTCAAAGGTTAACCGATGAAGCTGACTGATGGTCTGATGTGCCTACACATCATCAGTTAAAAAACGATCGTATCAGAACGCGGTGATGTAAAACACAAGGACATGCTGAAAAAAATGAAGTTCAATGCTTCCAAGCATGCGTCCACTTGATTCTGAGCATGCGTGGATTTTTTAACCAATGGTCGTGCCTACTATCGGTTAGGAGTCCATAGGCCCATAGTCCATAGGTTAATTTTAAAGCAAGTTGGCTTTTTTTTAACCATCTAGTTTTGGCCGATGAAAACGGTCCATCAGATCATTGTCCTCTGGCTATCCTATCGTGTGCATGAGGCCTTTCAGCTTTGCTACTGACGTGAATTGATCATATGTCCAGCTATATATGGTTTTAAAATTTCTAATGTAGATTTACAGCTTCACAAGACTCAGAGCTTTATGTATATATCCTTTTGAGGATATTGATCAGTCTGCCAGGATGTATTTTATGTGTAATGTATATAGGTGTCTAGAACTGTGTAAGGCCATTGATTTCGGATATGGACTGCCAACAATCTCAGCTTGCCTATGGTTTACTAAGCTGCATTATAGCTTTATATCCAGCATCTTGCTAATCCAGCTTCCATGCTACATGTGTTTCTATTGTGGATTTCTGAGATCCATGTTGGAGTATCTGTTATAACCTTTTTTTTCTGCTTGCTAAGTTTATGAACTTTTGCTGGGCTTCTGCTTTATTATGTCAAACTTTTTTTTTGTTTCCATTCGGAGACTAAGGGGCTTGGCTAACCTATTTAAAACAGCTTTAATTTGACTATTGACCTTTTGACTTTACACTTACTTACTAGATAGACAAAAAAAAGAGAAAAACGTAAGAATTTTTTAGGTGTCATAAGAAACCTCAGGAAATGGACTTGCAGCATTATTGTTAAAAAAAAAAAATTGTATTGAATGCACATCAATAACACATCATAGGGTGTAGGACAAGGACATCCCCTAAGTACGTACATTTGCTAACCCCTGCTAACAGAGCAGACCTGCAATCACTAATGTACCATTGTCACAACAGTATGTACGGTAAAATGTAAATTTAGCAAATACAAAGAATCCTTGAGCTATACACCTGTTTACATATAAGAACTACAGGCTGCCGGTTTACACAATGAGATCCATAGCAATTAGAGCTCCAATATATGAGTTATGAAATTACATCTTGTCAATTCCTATCCAGTGAGTCCCCCATTTATTTTCAAGTTGTTTTGTTTAACTTACAAAACCTAGTCAGGTCTAGCAGACAAAAGATTTGATATTTGATATAGACTTTGCATCTATTACAAGAACTTTAATGGATAGATTGGACTATGGAACCCATTTATAGTACTTATTCTATCTACAAATTATAAGAGTGAAGTGCTTTCTACGTGTCCTTGCAAAATGAAGAGATTAGGACATTCCAACAAAAGCCAGTATATTACGTTACATGGTTTGTGTGTGTAGTATTAAATGTATAGGCATACTTTATGTTCAATCAATACAGTATGCCTGATGAGGCTGCCCATGCTTATTTTGGTTTAGTTCATTAGTTCTATTATGCCTTTTACAGGTTTCTAGTTTTTTTTAAATAAAAATGTGCTTTACTCTTCATTAGTGTGACCCATATATTCTATGGGGGGTCAAAATGTTATTTTTTTCATTTATCCCCTTTGTTTTTTGGTTTTCCTTTGTTAAGGTTACTTTATTGTATCAATATTCATTTAAATTGCAGCTCTGAAAATGTTTTTTATAAAAGCTTAAAGGGTCACTAAAGGATTTTTTTTTGCTAAAATTACTGTTTACAGGGTATAGAGACATAAAAGTTAACTGATTCATTTTAAAAATGATTAAAAATAGATAACAATCAATCATATAATGTGCCTGCAGTTTAGTTTCACTTTTAAACTGGTTTCATGTTTCTGTGAAGTAGAGAGACACTTAGAACACAAACAAAACAAATCCAGGGCAGTGTTTTGTTTTTAAAATGAATCTGATTGGTTCTGAGGAGTTTTAGACACACAGTAATGACAGCTTGGACCACAGTGAAAAGCTGCCATGAGATTTTTCATAAGGAGCCAGACAAGCAGGAAGTGTGGAGATTAGAGCAGAATTACAGCAACTTCAAAGCAAAAAACAAACAATGAGCACATGAAACCAGGACTGCAGTAAGGTAAAGGAAGCTATTTAGCTTAAAAAAAAATCCTTTAGTGATCCTTTAACTGCCAATAAAAAATGTTTTATATACAGTATAGAAGAGTAAGGCCGTGTACACACGATCAAATCTATCAGCTGGAAACGGTCTGACAGACCGTCTCAGCAGACAGATTCGATCGTGTGTACGGGCGAGCAGACGGATTTGTCCAGCAGACAGATTTTAAAACCTGCTTTAAAATCTGTCTGCTGGGAACCCGTCGGACCGATATGTCTGCTGGTTAGTACGCTAACCAGCAGACATATCTGCCTGCACATGCGTTGAATGGATTCGACGCATGTGCGGAAGTGTTTTACTTCCTGGTGCGGTGACGTGGCAGCGTCAACGTCACCGCCACGTCACCGCGCTGTCTGCCGGTGGGGATTTTGGTTTGATCGTGTGTGCAGCGATCAAACTAAAACAGCCAGCAGACAAATCTGATCAAATCGGTCTGTCCGACCGATTTGAGCAGATTTATTTGGTCGTGTGTACGCGGCCTAAGAAACCTAGGTGGTTGCACACTGGACATAGGCGGGAGACAAACCAACACCCCCCCCCCCCCCGATGGGAGACAGAAATCGGGAAATGCAAGCCACCCCCCCACGCGGGAGACTATCACCATAGACAAACCCGACAACATCAAACAACATATACAACCCCCCCAACCACAGAATACGGACGGCCTCCTTACCTTTGTCCTGCCCATCCCCTTCTCGAGTCGGGGAGTGCTGGATGGCTGAGCCGGATGGTGAACCACCCCATGAGTGCTCCTTCTTTTGGCCAGTTAGGAAACCACCTCCTGGCTGGGAGGAGAATCACTGTGTCTTTTGCTATTACACACAGCTGGGTAAGATTGGGGTGCAGTGCTCTGCGCCCCTGGCCCACTCTTTTTGAAGCCTATTAGAGCCTCTGACTCTAATCATGTGCTTCAAAAAAAAAAAGCCCCCCACCATTTGAATCCATAGTCCGGTGCCCTGTATGTAGATCAGGGGGACGGACACATGGATAGGGGGGTCAGCGCCCGTGCGCCCCTAATGGATGGGCCGCCACCTTTTGTAGGATAGATTTTACTTCAATGTATGTCACAGTGATACTTTGTTACACCTTTTCTACTTACATATATGAATTATGGTTTATATCTTCGAGAGATGTCCCTTCACTAGGACAGGAAATTAAGACAAATTACTCCAAAGAAATAATAAACATCAATAATAATTGAAGCAAGTTTTGGCTAGAGTGGTACTTTAACCTCCCTGGCGGTATGATTCTGTCTGGAATTACGTACCAAAAGCAGTAAAAAAATTTGCATGGAAATTTGGTGATATGTATTATAGGCCCGCAATTCTTAGTAATTACTTACTTAAACCTGACTAAAACAAGACTCTAGTAGACATTCCAGATGTGATAAATTTGAAACACAAACACATGAATTATAATCTAATCAATAATATAATTTTATTCAATAATGTAATGAAAAATAATGAAATTTGTTAAACAAAGAAATGTAATACAAATCCTGAGTGTGAAACAGTTTAAAGCAATCAGGACAATAGTACCTTGTTTCTTTTCTGACTTTTTTTCCTTTGTCATCTCTCTTGGAACAGCAAACGACACACATCCTGGTAGGCGCTAACTTTCTTGCGGTTGGCGGTACGTAGTCCACAAAATGACGACCTGTCAGGTGTTCTGGGTTGACAACGTCAACAGCGCGTCGTCCGGGTCTGTTCGCAGCTACTGCTGGTGGTTGATAAAAATCTGCTCAGCCACCTTCCAAGTAAAGTAAGAATGAACAAGAGGTATTTTCATGTTTGCTTTATAAAGGATATAGGCGTTCCAAAAGCATTGTTCAAGGAGATGCCTGAAAATCTTTTTGTAGTATTTTTTCTGTTGTTTCCGCATCGCCGGGTAAAATGTCATTGCCTGATCGGCTTGGTCGACACCTCCCATCGTGTGATTATAGTCGATCACGACTTGCGGCTTCAGCACATCTTTTCCGTGTTTTGTGCGGACCATGGTAGTGGAGGTGCTGTGCACAGTGCTCATGAGACACACGTCTTTCTTGTCTTGCCATCGCATTGCCATCATCTTTCCCTTTTGAAAGGCAACCATCTCTCCTTTTTTTATTTTTTTATTGACAAACGTTGATGGCATGTCACGCCGGTTTGGCCTCACGGTACCATACCCATCCGTTTTGTTTAGGAGCAAAACTTCATAAAGTTCTGGAGATGTGTAAAAATTATCCGTTGTCACACAATATCCCTGGTTCAGCAATGGGTCCAGCAGTGAAAGGACTGATGATGTGGCCATCCCATAGCGGCTGTACCTGGGATTGAACTTGGTACCCTTACCGGTGTAAATGACCGCATTCCAGATATATCCGGTAGATGATTCGCACAGCATGTAAAACTTGATGCCAAACCGCGCTCTTTTGGAAGCAATGAACTGTATCCAACTCAGGCTTCCCTTGTAGGCCATCAGACTTTCGTCCACACTGGCATCCCTTTCTGGCACGTAGGTCCGCTGGAAGTTGGTGATAATCAGTTGGCATACCTCCCAGATTTTTTTCAGTTTGGGCGCAGGATGCGTGGCCTCATCAAACTCTTCGTTGTTGGCGAAGTGTAAATTCTTCATGATGAGCGAAAAGCGATATTCGGACATCACGGTGCCAAAAAATGGAGTGGCCAGTAGCTTATTGGTGGTCCAATACCATTTCTGGAGGGGTTTTCCCACCACCCCCTGAAGGATGATGAGTCCCAGAAACAGCCAGATGTCCTCTTTAGTGACCGGTTCCCATTTTCTGGATCTGGAAAACCTGGCACGCAGCGTAGCCGATTGCTGGTCATGGTAGCGGTTTGTTTCTGTGACGATTTTTAAAATCACCTCCTCAGTAAGAAATAATTTTAGGTACGCCAGAGGATTGTCACTCTCCACATCTACCTTCATCCCAGGAGATCCAGTTAATCGGAATCTCGGGGGCGCTGCCTGGTCCACATCGCTGTCTATAAGGCACCAAGTGCGCACATCGCTTAGGTTAGGTGCGGGATCATCGGCGTTGTCACTTTCTGCATCAGTGTCGCTGTCAGAGTCAGATGACAAATCGCCCCACGACTCACTATCGCTCTGCTCTGCGAGCACCTCCTTGTCGCTGCCGCTCAGCTCATCCAAAAGCGCATTTGTAGAACAGTGCTTTTTTGATGCCATTTTCAAAGATTTTATTTGTCACAAATGACAATGGCAAGGGGCACTGTGTCAGGTTCCAAGGTGATACAGTGTAATCCTCTCAGATTACATTGTATCACCTCCTTTTTATATGTTTGTGTTTGTGCATACATTTGAATTCTCCTCCCAGTTCCGCTCCCATGCACCATTGCGCCAGGAAGTCAGCAGAGAGACGGACGGCGCGGCAGGGATCTCGGTGGCAAACACAGCAATGGGAGATCATCACTGGATCGCCAGGAGAAGGTAAGGAACGCCCGCTGCAGGCTCTGCAATTCTACCCCGAGCGTGACTCGGGGTTACCGATCCTAGCATAAAAAAAAACAACCCCGAGTCACGCTCGGGATCACCGCTAAGGGGGTTAAGGAATATTTTAAGACATTAGACATCTAGATCAGTGATGGGGAACCTTGGCACCCCAGATGTTTTGGAACTACATTTCCCATGATGCTCATGCACACTGCAGTGTAGTTGAGGATCACTGCTCTAGATAATTATATGTGTTTGTATTGGGGGGACTGCTGGCTTTTAAATGTACTTTAAGCAGTTGGCTAATGTTTTCTAAATTGTGTGACTAGCTTTAAGGACATACCACAGAAGCAATTATTCTGCTGGCTGCCCCACTTACCTACTTCTATGGCATCGCTCCCTCTCTGTGACTAGTAAATGGAGATGTCGCGTTATTGCCCATTAGAGTAGTACTTTGGGAATTCAGACTAAGTTGAGATCATTTGATGGTGTATTGATTAAAATGAATCTGTGCCCAGATATTGCACATTAAAGAGTGTCTTTGTATCCTTTATTTTCTGTGTTTGGCAGAACCTTGACAGCCTGCTAGACTTCTAATGTAAACACACATCAGATGTTTCTATATTTTTAGAAATTGACTGAAACCTGATTTCAGAGTCTCTTGTTTAGATCTTTAAGCATCTTTGAGGATCAATTACTTTACAGTATATGCAGCTAGAAAGGATGTCTTTTGCAACCCGACTCCTTGAATGACAAAATTACAAAGGAAAAAAAAATACATTTTGTAGTGGTGCCCCCCCCCCACAATGGGTTAAATGTTTAACATGTGACTAGGGGATAAAAAAAAGGTGTAATACTTAATTCCTCACTTTGACAGCGTGCCTCCACCTGCAGCCTCTTCTTTAAGACCCCTTTTACACTGGAGCAGTTTGCAGGCGCTATTGCACTAAATATAGTGCCTGCGAACTGCCCCCAAACAGGCGCTGCTGTGTCTCCAGTGTGAAAGCCTGAGGGCTTTCCCAATGGAGCGGTGCGCTAGCAGGACGGTAAAAAAAAAAATCCTGCTAGCCGCATCTTTGGAGCAGTGAAGGAGCCGTGTGTATACCGCTCCTCCACCGCTCCCGCCCATTGAAATCAATGGAACAACGCGGCTATCCGCCGGCAATGCGCCTCAGCAGAGGCGCTTTGCAGCGGTTTTTAACCCCTTCTCGGCCGCTAGCGTGGGGTAAAAATTTCCCCCGCTAACAGCCGAATAGTGCTGCAAAATTGGCAGTAAAGTACAGCTAAAAATAGTGGCCCTTACTGCAGACGCACCTCCCGCCCCAGTGTGAAAGGGGCCTAAGGGGCTTTGGGTCTGGTTGCATTATGATATCAAGTACAATGCAAAGCCAATAGCCCAGCATGGTATGCGAGGGACTGCCTATAGCAAAGGAGAGTGACGGTGGCTGCTGGAGTGTGGAGTTAGATAATATTACTTTATTCCTCATGCCCTAAAGTTAACGTGCCTCAAACCAAAACATTACCCTTGCAGCGTATTCACATGCACCAAAATCCAGGGTGCTGTGGCACCATGCTCTTTTGAAAAAGGGTTACACCTCCAATTTGCTTACCTTTGCAGAACAGGCTGATGTTAGGCTTAATGACCACAGTTGTAGGCAGGACTTTCAGGCATGCTCCTTTACCTCCCCAGTGGGCAGCATTCAGCAGAAGTGATGGTGGATATGACCTCAGGGGGGCATGATATACATATGTGTAGGTTATTTACATTTAAACACGGGGTCTGCAGGTGAGTCATCTGTACATTGAATTAGTAACAGAACTTCACACTGAGATATTGAGACACAGCGCAGGAGTAAGGCCGCGTACACACAATCAAATCTGTCTGCTGGAAACGGTCTGCTAGACCGTCCCAGCAGACAGATTCGATCGTGTGTATGGGCGAGCAGACGGATTTGGCCAGCCGACAGATTTGAAAGCATGCTTACCAATCTGTCGGCTTGGAACCCGTCCGCCCGACATGTCTGCTGGTTAGTACGCTAACCAGCAGACATGTCTTCTCGCACACGCATGAGCGGAAGTGTTTTACTTCCTGGTGCGGTGACGTGGCCACGTCACCGCCACGTCAGCGCCACGTCACCGACACGTCAGCGCGCCGTCTGCTGGCGGGGATTTTGGTTTGCTCGTGTGTACACGCGAGCAAACTAAAATCCAAACAGACAGATTTGTTCAAATCGGTCGGTCCGACCGATTTGAACAAATGAATTGCCTCGTGTGTACAAGGCCTAAAACTTTAAGGGACAAGGGAATTTAAACTGGGATAGTTGGCAAGCATGAGGCAGCTGCTTTGGGCCTCACAACAATGATGGGACCCAGGGCAACTTCCCCTTTCACCCTGTTTTAAATACGGCCCTGCATAAAGTTTAGGAGTATGTCTATGGGAATGTTTTGAGGTCAGGCACTGATGTGGATGAGAATGCCTGGCTAGCAGTCTCCGCTCAATTTCATCCCAAAGGTGTTCTGTCGGTTTTATGTCTACACTCTGTGCAGGCCAGTCAAGTTCCTCCACCCCAAACTCGCTCATCCATGTCTTTATGGACCTTGCTTTGTGCACTGGTGCACAGCCATGTTGAAACAGAAAGGGGCCATCCCCAAACGGTTCCCATAAAGCTGGGAGCATGAAATTGTCTAAAATGTCTTGGTATGCTGACACCTTAAGCATTACCTTCACTGGAACCAAGCCAAGCCCAACCCCTTAAAAACAACCCCACACCATAATCCCCCTTCACCAAATGATTTGGACCAGTGAATAAAGCAAGGCCCATAAAGACATGGTTGAGTGAGTTTGCGGTGGAGAAGTCCTGACCCTAACCCGATAGAACACCTTTGGGATGAATTAGGGCGGGGACTGCGAGCCAGGCCTTTTTGTCCACATCAATGCCCGACCTCACAAATGCCCTTCTTGTGCACAGCCTTCCCATAAGAGTTAAGCTGTTATAGCTGCAAAGGGTGGGCCAACTCAATATTGAAACCTACAGACTTATGCTGGCCATACACTCCATGAAAAATCGTCCGAACAAACCTTCTAAAAACGAAAGTTCTTTCGTCAGTGCAAACGATAGTGCCATCATGTAATGGGCGATAAATCGTTCAGTAGACAAAAAAAAAAAAAATGGTTAGTTTTTTTAACATATAGCTAGTGCAGAAAGTTCGGACAGGAAACACATTAACTGCTTAAGGACCGCCTACTGCACATTTACGTTGGCAGAATGGCACGGCTGGTTCTAGTACCCAGCCGTGGGTCACGGGCGCGTGCCCGCGGCGCGCTACCGTGACCCAGTCCGAAGCTCCGGCAGTGCGCCGATCGGTCCCCGGAGCTGAAGAACGGGGAGAGCCGTGTGTAAACACAGCTTCCCCGTGCTTCACTGTGGCCGCAGCATCGATCACGTCATCCCTGTTATAGGAGGACGTGATCGATGACGTCACACCTACAGCCACACCCCCCTACAGTTGTAAACACACACAGGGAACACTCAAATCCTACAGCACCCCCTTGTGGTTAACTCCCAAACTGCAACTGTCATTTTCACAGTAAACAATGCAATTTAAATGTATTTTTTGCTGTGAAAATGACAATTGTCCCAAAAATGTGTCAAAATTGTCCGAAGTGTCCGCCATAATGTCGGGATCACGAAAAAAATTGCTGATCGCCGCTATTAGTACAGTGTCTGCCGCCGAGAATGTGTTTATAGCACGACAGCATAGCTCTGATTCTCGGCGACAGGCTGCCGACATCTCGCACTCGCTGGAATAGTAAAAGCACATTCCAGCGAGTGCGTCATAGAAGCGACGGGGATCCGACGCAGATTCCTGCCAATTCTACACGTGGGCGGAGTTTGTTATGAATCCTGAGAAGGAAGTCCCCGCCGGATTTTAAATAAAAATCCGGCATGGGTTCCCTCTCTGGAGCATAACGGGCCCTTAGGTCTGGTATGGGTTGTAAGGAGACCCCCCTACGCCGAAAAAACGGCGTGGGGGTCCCCCCACAGTCCATACCAGACCCGTATCTAAAGCACGCCGGCCGGCCGGTCAGGAGGGGAGTGGGGGTGAGCGAGCGCCCCCCCCTCCTGAGCCGTACCGGGCAGCATGCCCTCAACATGGGGGGGTCAGGTGCTCTGGGGCAGGGGGCGCACTGCGGCCCCCCACCCCAGAGCACCCTGTCCCCATGTTGATGAGGACAGGGCCCCTTCCCGACAACCCTGGCCGTTGGTTGTCGGGGTATGCGGGCGGGAGGCTTATCGGAATCTGGAAGCCCCCTTTAATAAGGGGGCCCCCAGATACCGGCCCCCCACCCTAAGTGAATGAGTATGGGGTACATTGTACCCCTACCCATTCACCTGCAAGAAAAGTGTAAACACAAATAAACCACACAGTGTATTGAAATATTTTATTAGTTGGCCGCCGGGGGGGGTGTGTATGATCGCTTTTATAAAAGCGCCCCCCTCCGGCGGGCTTCTGCAGGGGGGTGGGTGCCGCTGTTCTTCACCGCCATCTGGTTCTCTTCCGCCGCCGGGGGGGGCGCTTTGATAAAAGCGCCCACCACCCGGCGGGCTTCCTTCGACATCTTCGGCGGCGGGGGGGTCTTCTCCCACTCTCCGGGGTCTTCTCCCACTCTCCGGGGGTCTTCTCCGGCTCTCCGGGGGTCTTCTCCGGCTCTCCGGGGGTCTTCTTCTTCTTCAGGACTCACCACCGCTATCTTCGTGTTAGCTCAATTACTAGCGGCGGCGTGTCCCATCTTCTGTGACGTCTTCTTCTTCTTCTCTTCTCCAGATGTTGACGCGACGCTTCCTTCCGCTGTTATGGCTGGCGCGCGGCTCGCAGCAAATTATATAGGCCTGTCTTGCGACGTCGCAGTCCCATCATGCTCCGGTAGGTACCCATAACAGCGGAAAGGAAGCGCCAGCCATAACAGCGGAAGGAAGCGTCGCGTCAACATCTGGAGAAGAGAAGAAGAAGAAGACGTCACAGAAGATGGGACACGCCGCCGCTAGTAATTGAGCTAACACGAAGATAGCGGCGGTGAGTCCTGAAGAAGAAGAAGACCCCCGGAGAGCCGGAGAAGACCCCCGGAGAGCCGGAGAAGACCTCGGAGAGTGGGAGAAGACCCCCCCACCGCCGAAGATGTTGAAGGAAGCCCGCCGGGTGGTGGGTGCTTTTATCAAAGCGCCCCCCCGGCGGAAGAGAACCAGACGGCGGTGAAGAACAGCGGCACCCACCCCCCCGCAGAAGCCCGCCGGAGGGGGGCGCTTCTATAAAAGCGATCATACACACCCCCCCCCGGCCAACTAATAAAATATTTCAATACACTGTGTGGTTTATTTGTATTTACACTTTTCTTGCAGGTGAATGGGTAGGGGTACAATGTACCCCATACTCATTCACTTAGGGTGGGGGGCCGGTATCTGGGGGCCCCCTTATTAAAGGGGGCTTCCAAATTCCGATAAGCCTCCCGCCCGCATACCCCGACAACCAACGGCCAGGGTTGTCGGGAAGGGGCCCTGTCCTCATCAACATGGGGACAGGGTGCTCTGGGGTGGGGGGCCGCAGTGCACCCCCTGCCCCAGAGCACCTGACCCCCCCATGTTGAGGGCATGCTGCCCGGTACGGCTCAGGAGGGGGGGGGGCGCTCGCTCGCCCCCACTCCCCTCCTGACCGGCCGGCCGGCGTGCTTTGGATACGGGTCTGGTATGGACTGTGGGGGGACCCCCACGCCGTTTTTTCGGCGTAGGGGGGTCTCCTTACAACCCATACCAGACCTAAGGGCCCGTTATGCTCCTGAGGGGGGAACCCATGCCGGATTTTTATTTAAAATCCGGCGGGGACTTCCTTCTCAGGATTCATAACAAACTCCGCCCACGTGTAGAATTGTCGGGAATCCGCATCGGATCCCCGTCGCTTCTATGACGGCTTTGTCTCCATCGCGGCAAGCCAGCTCGGCGCTGGCTCCCGCGATGGAGCTCGCAAGTGCTCAATCTCGCCGAGAAAGGGAGCGAGATTGACACAATATCGCGGTCAACCACTGTAGTAAAAAAAAAAAAAAATTATAAAAATGCAATAAAACTATCCCTTATTTTGTAAACGCTATAAATTTTGCGAAAAACAACCGATAAACGCTTATTGCGTTTTTTTTTTTTACCAAAAATAGGTAGAAGTATACGTATAGACCTAAACTGAGGAAAAAAAATGTTTTTTTATATATATTTTTGGGGGATATTTATTATAGCAAAAAGTGAAAAATATTGATTTTTTTTCAAAATTGTCGCTCTATTTTTGTTTATAGCGCAAAAAATAAAAACCGCAGAGGTGATCAAATACCACCAAAAGAAAGCTCTATTTGTGGGGAAAAAAGGACGCCAATTTTGTTTGGGAGCCACATCGCACGACCGCGCAATTGCCGAATCGCAAAAAGGGGCAAGGTCCTTTACCTGCATTTTGGTCCGGGTCTTAAGTGGTTAACCTTCCGATTTATTGTTCGTTCGGCAGAAAATTTCCAAACTTGTCCTTCGTTTTTTCGGCTCAAAAAGGTCCAAACGATTTTCGATTTTGTGCCCATTAACTGGCCGAAAAACGAAAGATCTTTCTTTACGACTGATTTTCGGCCGAATTTATGTATGGCCGGCATAAGATTCAATTTCATGTGTGTGTAAAGACAGGTGTTCCAATACTTTTGGTAATATAGTGCATCTCAAGTCAGGATTTTGTTTTGCAGCTCCTGTGCAGAATAATATGTTGTCGCTCCATGGTCTCCCTGCCGTACACCTCATCCAGGATCCAATTGTTACTGGCAGTACAGAAAACCCTACTAATGCTCTTGTTTACTATGTGCTCATTTTCATTTCTTTCTCATTGGAGTCCAAATAATGGTATCGACAAGTAGAAAGAAGTTTGTTCTTGCAAATCTAGTAAATGCCATGCAATAGAAAAAAAATTCTATCTTGTACATTAAATATAAATATAAATAAAAACTATTCACTCTTTTGTTAAAATGTAATGTTTTGCAGGGTTTCTCCACTAATTTATTAAGGAATAAGAGAATGGTGAAGGAATTATTGTAATATGCATAGCTGCATTTTTTTTTCATCTAAGACAAGTGAATTACTCAGTGGCCGATATAGAAATAGCTGATTCATCGCATCATTTCTTTCAATTACCATTAGGACTTTTTCACCTGCTTGTGACTGCTGAGGTGTTATACTGGAAGCTTAACAAAATCCATACATTGCTGTCATTTCTAGGTTGGCATATAATGCAATTAATCTGCATTTTGTTTTCAAAGTGTAACATTTGTTGACCTGTGAACCAAACCAAAGTCTCCTGTGGGAATGTCTTATCAACCCGCATACCAAGAGATGCGTAGGTTTTTATATCGCTTTGGCAATGTTTGTCCTTTTCCTTGTCCCAGTAGACACTTGTATATGTGAAATGGCTTCTAACAAGCGGCACAAAGCCCTTGACAACGTCATCTGTAGCTGCAGTGTCATCAATGCCCTTACTACAGTCATGGCAGAGCATACAATAGCTACAGTATGGGAGTAACAGCACAAGAAGATTACTACAGCGAAATTGACAAATTTATTATTCAGACTGCAAAAGCATGCATGGAAATCTTAACCACTTCAGCCCCGGAAGAATTTACCCCCTTCCTGACCAGAACACTTTTTGCGATTCACCACTGCGTCGCTTTAACTGACAATTGCGCAGTCCTGCGGCGTTCCACCAAAACAGAATTGACGTCCCTTTTCCCCCACAAATAGAGCTTTCTTTTGGCAGTATTTGATCACCTCTGTCGTTTTGTTTTTTCTTTGCGCTATAAACAAAAAGAAAAAAATATTTTGAAAAAAAAGCAATATTTTTAACTTTTTGCTATAATAAATATCCCCCAAAAATATATATAAAAAAAAATTATTTTCCTCAGTTTAGGACAATACGTAATTTTCTACCTAAAAAAATGCAATAAGCGTATATTGTTCGGTTTGCGCAAAAGTTATAGCTTCTACAAACTAGGGGATAGTTTTATGGCATTATTATATATATATATATATTTTTTATTAGTAATGGCGGTGATCAGCAATTTTTATCGGGACTGCAACATTATGGCCGACACTTTTGACACTATTTTGGGACCATTGTCATTTATACAGCGACCAGTGCTATAAAAATGCACTGATTACTGTGTAAATGGCACTGACAAGGAAGGGGTTAAACACTAGGGGGCGATGAAGGGGTTAAACGTGTCCTAGGAATAGACTCTAACTGTGGGGGGCTGGGCTACACGTGACACGACAGTGACCACTTCTCCCGATGGAGCGTGCGGTGCGCAACGTATATCGTTGTTAGAGAATGTGTTTCTAGCACAGTGGGATCGCACTGATTCTCGGCGACATGGTACCGACATCTTGCACTCGCTGGAATAGTAAAAGCACATTCCAGCGAGCGTGTCATAGAAGCGACGGGGATCCGGTATGAATATTGAGGGGAACTCCACGCCAAATTTTAAATAAAAAAATGGCATGGGTTCCCCCCCAGGGGCATACCAGGCCCTTAGGTCTGGTATGGATTGTAAGGAGAACCCCCTACGCCGAAAAAACGACGTGGGGGTTCCCCCACAATCCATACCAGGCCTGTATCCAAGCACGCCGCCCGGCCGGTCAGGAAAGGAGTGGGGATGAGCGAGCACCCCCCTCCTGATCCGTACCAGGCCGCATGCCCTCAACATGGGGGGGTTGGGTGCTCTGGGGCAGGGGGGCGCCCTACGGCCCCCCTCCCCAAAGCACCCTGTCCCCATGTTGATAAGGACAGGGCCTCATCCCGACAACCCTGGCCGTTGGTTGTCTGGGTCTGCGGGTGGGGGGCTTATCGGAATCTGGGAGCCCCCTTTAATAAGGGGGCCCCCAGATACCGGCCCCCAATCCTAGGTGAATGAATATGGGGTACATCGTACCCCTTCCCATTCACCTTTAAGAAAAATGTCAATAAAATAAACACACAACACAGGGTTTTAAAATAATTTATTAGTCAGCTCCGGGGGTCTTCTCTGCTCTCCCCGGTTCTTCTCTCGCTCGCTCTCTGTTGCCTTTTTCGGGCCTGCTCTTCTTTGCCGTCTTCTGCCTTTTTCTTTTCTTCTTATGTTGACGCAACGCTTCTTCCGGCTGTAATGCACCGATTTATATAGGCCTCTTATGACCATGATGGGACTGTGACGTCATAAGAGGCCTTATTAAAGCGCAGCTTCCTGGCTGAAGAATGCAAATGTTCCTCCAGTATTTTTTGATAATATACTGCATTCATCTTGCTATCAATTTTGACCAAATTTACTGTGCCTTTGTGGCTCACACATCCCTAAAACATCAGCGATCCACCTTCCTATTTCACAGTAGGAATGGTGTACCTTTCATCATAGGCCTTGTTGACTCCTCTCAAAATGTAGTGTTTATGTTTGTAACCAAAAAGCTCAATTTTGGTCTCATCACTCCAAATGACTTTGTGCCCGAGGGTTTGAGGCTTGTCTCTTTGCTGTTTGGTGTATTGTAAGCGGGATTCTTTGTGGCATTTGCGTAGTAATGGCTTTCTTCTGGCAACTCGACCATGCAGCCCATCTTAGTTATTTGTGGGTTTTTCTTTGCATCCCAAACTATTTTCCTGGCAGTGGCTGGAATTTTAGTTGGTCTACCTGACCTTGGTTTGGTTTCAACAGAGCCCCTAATTTTCCTGTTTGGTGTTTTATCAGCAGTCAGCCTTTTTACCCAGCAGTAGGTTCTCACAGCAGAGAGAGAGTCCTGAGCATCTATTAGCTCACATGTATAAAGGTCTGTAGACAACTGAGACTAATAATGTCTGGTTAACAGGTAGGATTTGGCATAGAGGCACTATCCCACCCAAAGCTCTAGAAAGCCTCTGGGCTCCATTACTCAAGACATAACGAAGTGTTATTAAACCCTCAACAGTAAAATCAGTCTGTATATGCAGTAAAGCATGCTTGTTATACTCACTGTGGAACCTAAGGGGTTAATCCAAAAAAGGCTTGGGATACACAGTTTGGTGTGTATTGCTAGAGAGTTATTTTTAGGGGAGGGTGCATGTGATCAGCAAAGCGCCAATCGCCACTGTCCAGGCAGAGGGGTCAGGGGTCCTGCAGCCTCATAGGACAATCGGAGAAGAATAAAAACCTCCTACAAGCTTTAACCAGTGCTAAGCTAGACACTGAAAGAAGTCACAAGACTGCTATAAACTATAAGGTATTTAGCAGTTTATATTTACTAAAATTATTGCTGTTCTGTTCTCACTACACGTTTGCCCCTGGCGTGTATGTAGCTCAACATACAGCTTAAAACTTGCATCCTAAATAACCAGACTGTCTGTAACTTTGGATCTTTATTACGATGAACAGATGGTGGCCATATAAGATGCATATGCATAATGGTGAAACTAGTGATAAACAAATAAATGAACATATAAGAATTATATGAACACGAACAAATGTCTACTAGGCATATAAACAGTCTTTATCATACCAGCGATGCTGACCCAGGAGGATCAAGACCTAGGAAACATGTGGACTGTCCAGTGGAAAAGAGATGAAAGAGTGGTGATAGGAAGTTGAGACAGTTTTCAGTAACACGACAGGAAATGTACATTACCATAGAACTTGCCCATCAACAGTCCTTTGTTAAGAGTGACAGCTAGTGGACAATATTTGAATTACAAGTCCAGAAGATATTAATATTTCCTTGTAGGCCAAAGGCATGACAATTGCATTTCAATGTTCTGTGTACTGTTGGGGACCAGATATAGTGTAAACAGAGTCCTGGGTTTAGTAACACTTTAAGATTCTGGGAAAAGTTATTTTTTTCTATAACGGACATAAACCCTGGAGCTCCTCACCATGTGAGATACTTGGGTGACACATACATACCATTCACAACCCTGCCAGCCAGTGCCTTGCAGTGTTTAAAAATACATGTTTTAACACGTTAACATGCATCGATAGTGTGAATGGGGCCTCAATGTTCACTAAATAGAAATCCTTTTTTTTACTGATTTGTAATTCATTACAGCTTTAAAGGAAAATTGTTCCATTAGCCCCCAATGCGACTATTGCTTGATGATCAACCTCTTATTAAGTTTGCTTCTGCAAATACCAGTAATTAGAAGCTAAAGAATAACTAAAAACCTATTAGCCTGCATTTGAGCACTCCACAGCACATTCCTAATAAAGAGATTTGAAGAGTAATACCAATCTGACCGGGAATTGTACAGATGGCCACACTGCCGCATTTAGATTCTCCTGCCGAGTGCTTCATATTCTGAGCACACAATTTATTTGTTCCTGGTAGGGAGCTCAAATTTAATTTGGTTTGGGCACTTGAAGAAAATAAAAAAAGAAACCGCTTTCCATCCATCTCTCTGAAATTCCAGTGAAGTGTATGAATTGGATGTTTAGAAAGTTTTTGACAGCAGCCACAGTTAGAAAATCTGTGCCAATAGGAGTTGATATAAAGTTTGTAAAGGTGAATTGGATTTATTTTTATCTTGTCAAATTTGATATTTAAAATGAATGTAAACTCTAAAAGTCTTAGTATGTTTGGCATCATGTCTTGCTTTATACAGCATTTTTGGGCAAATCGAAAAAGTCCATTTAAGTTTCCAACCTATAAGTAACTGCACTTACTGATGCAGCCTTCTGTGCAAGTGCCTCCAGTTGGCCGTTTAGGTCGACTATTTAATACAGTGGTCAATGGCCAATTTTTCCAGGAGGGGAGGTGGGGGGGTTGTGGTTGGTGGCGATGGGGCCTGGGTGACAATGTTGCCACTCACTGATGGGGTTTAACAGGAATCTCTGTGTTGTCAAACCACATCTGTATTTGCAGATCATTAGCAGAGAATTTTGACTGTGCAGAGACTCTCAATGAAACATCAGTGAGTGGATCACTGCACAGAGCTCACCAAGCACCTCAGATCACCAAGCTTCTGCATCCATGCATCTTTCCTCACCTTGCATCTGGGAGAATGGTGGGTTTTTTCCAAGTCCTGTATATGTTTGTTGTCCCCCGGAGCATCAAAAGGAGGAGAGCAGCTGCGACTTGTTGACAGGGGGTGAAGCTTCACTCACCCACCACTAACTGTGCGGCTACAAAGCAGGGCTATTATATTCAATTGCAGCAGGGGGTGGACGAGTGTCAATTGGCCACTGCTCACCTCCTTCATATGCCCTGTGGCATAACAAACACATACAGGTCCCCTGCTGCCGACCAATGAGAGTCAGAGCCCGGGCAGCAATACAAGCGTCACCAATAAAGATCGAGCTGCCACTAACCCCCTGCTGCGTGGCCTGGCCCCCAACAGTTCACGGACTGTCACCAGCCAATGCTGCTGGCTGCGTTGGCTGGTGACACACCCATTAGGTGAGCTTCTGATCGGCTCGCCTCTACGCGCACCTTGTCGGTGCAAATGGAGGAAAGCTGATAAACGGCACTTTGTGATTGGACACAGCTGATCAGGTGGTAAAGAGCCTATGTCATAGGCTCTTTACCCAAAACGGCGATGCGTTGTTTTGGATCGACTTTTTTTTCAGTTTAGTTAATGCCCTTTACTTATTTGTATGTGGTAGTGCAGTGTTCATTTTGACATCAAATTTCAATTTAGTTTTATGCATAGTCTTTTCACTAAAATTACATTTTAGTTTTAGTTGTATTTTAGTCATCTGAATTGTTTTAGTTGTATTTTAGTCAACTAAAGTACCGTAGCGTTAACTTCGTAGACAAAAATATTTTCATCAATAGAATTAACACTGGTGCACTGTTCACTGTTAACGCTTTCCTGTGAATACCAGACATTCAAGAAAGCAGCACTGAGAGATCAGGAGCCAGCAGCACTGAGAGATCAGGAGCCAGCAGCACTGAAAGTTGTAAATTGCAAGTGATGGGATAAGAGTTTTAACAAATAGTTTACTGGGGAATTTTTTTTTTAACCCCAGCCAATTTACCAAAAGGTGTTTAGTAGGGTTGAGACCAGGACCCTGTGAAGGACACTTGAAGGCCAAACTTGTCAATCCATGTCTTTATGGATCTGGCTTTGTGCACAGGGGCAGTTGTGCTTGAACAGAAAAGTGCCTTCCCGAAACTGTTGCTAAGAATGTTGGGCGTGCACAGTTGTCTAAATTATTTTTGTATGATGAAGCATTACCAGTACCTTTATGTGGATACTCTATAGATGAATAATTTTGAAACTGTACATCAGGCCTAAAAGAAACGCATATTGGATGGACAGTGCCCCCTTTATGTCTCTTGCAGTTTTTTCTTGTTTTTCTCAATATCTTCTCGTTTTGCTTTTTAAGCAACTTGTTCACCTTTTTACATGGTCACAAGAGCTTTCATTACACGTTATACAACATCGATGTGAAATGTTCATGAAACGCACAATGTAACTCAACTGGTATCGTACACACTCACCGGCCATTTTATTAGGTACACCTGTTTAATTGCTTGGTAACGCAAATTGCCTATTTGAGTATTGTTGCTGACCATGTCCATCTCTTTATGACTACAGTGTACCCATCTTCTGATGGCTCCTTATAGAAGGATAATTTTCTATGTCACAAAGCTCAAATCATCTCACCATTGGTTTCTTGAACATGAGATGGAGGTCACTGTACTCCAATGGCCTTCACAGTCACCAGATCTCATCCAATAGACCACCTTTGGGATGTAGTGAAACGGGAGATTCACATCATGGATGTGCAGGCAACAAATCTGCAGCAACTGCGTTATACCATCATGTCAATATGGGCCAAAATCTCTGACAAATGTTTCCAATATATTGCTGAATCTATGCCATAAAGAATTAAGGCAGTTCTGAAGGCAAAAGGGGGTCCAACCTGGTACTAGCACGGTGTACCTAATAAAGTGGCCGATGAGTGTAGTTTATTATATGACATTGGTAGCTAGTTAGATGATATGGGTTTTTATGTCATAGAATATACATAAACAAAATACCTAATATCTATTTTCCTTCTATTGCCGGTCTGTTCAGGTATGTGTGTAAATGCTTGATGCCGATTTCTAAATGGCATATATTGCATGTTTTATTGGTTTGTGAAGTATGCATTGTGTCCTCAGCAGCTGTCTTTCTGACACAGTGCTCTTTCAAGGTTGTTAAAGCTTGGTGAAAGTACACAAAACTGTGGCAAACATCCAAAACGTCAGATAAGATGGATAACATGACTGTTAGATGTGAGGCCAATGGGATACTTAATTTTAGAAGCAGATGGTTTATTATAAGCTGAAAGAGCACAGGAAATTCAAACTTGGCATGCCATATTAAAATGGGAAACCAGAGTATTCTGTTTTTTACATGTGAACATGATCAGCTTATTGTAAACAGTGTTCACAATGCAATAGAGTTCGAAATCTTATGTGTAAAGGCCTGGTTTACACTGGCTGAAAAAATAGGTGGTTGAGTCGTCCAGCCACAAAAGCTTTAGGCCTCTTTCACACTTGCAAATTAGTTAGTTACCAGTTACATGCAGGAGACACAACAAGGAGTTCCTAGTGGTTAGCCCCATTAAAAGCAGTAGGATAGCTAACCGCTCCCGAAGCCAATCGTGGCCACTAGCATTTAATCACTCATGGAACTTACCTATGATAATTGGCCCTGGACAGAGACTGATTAACAATTTTCTACACAGTATGGATGGATGAATCTTACACTGTGGCTATTGTCTTTTTTAAAACAGTCCTTATATTTGTCAAGATACCCAGATAGTGGCTGCATCTGATTGGATGCAGGAGCTGTTTGGATGACAATTTTTTATCCGACTTGGGAAGTCGGCACGGCAAGTTGGGTGGGAGGCGGCTTACGAGTTCATAAAGAACTGTCTGAAATTTGTTTCATGCATGGGCAGCTTAAAGTCGATGTAAATCTTTACATATACCCAGTATAGTGAACAGCCTCAGATGATACACAGAGATAAAAATCTCCCTAAATAAGTTTTACATATATGTATATTTATATGCTGTCTTCATCTTGCTATATTCTTTAGAATTCTTACATCAGGTTTCAAATTTTGATGAGTGCATTCTTGACTTACACTGGGAGACAACTGATTGGAGGAAAGCCCCCCCCCCCACATAGTTAGAAGAACAAAGTTACTTCCAGAGCTGTGCTGTGACAAGACAAACTCTCTGTTTATCTATTTATAGCAACCTCCCACTGCATTTTCAGGCTGCTTTCATCTCCCATCTTGGAGAGCTTTTAGAAGTTATCAAGCTGATAACAGAGATACGAAAACAGCAGAATTACACTGGACATAGGGCTTTGGAGAGAGATAAGAAAACACTACAGATATGTGCCTAGGTTAAGTTTCATGAATCAGGTTTACATCCACTTTAAGTATAATTACTTAAATTACTTTGATACATTCCTGGGAAAGCAGCAACATTGCTTATTACTTGTGCGGGTTCTGCTTCCTAAATTGTAGTACTGTCAGTGGTTGGGTCTCGCTATTAGGACTTCTTAATGTAAATATATAATTTAAGTCTGTGATCTTTTTTTATTTTATTTTTTTCAATGCATTTGTTAAAACTCAGTTGAAACTTTGGGGTCAATTCACTGAGATTTACTGCATGCAGTAAGGGTATCATATTACTCATTTGCATAAATTATCCAAGTCCAACTCGTTTAAAGAAAAAAAAAAACATTTTGCGGTAAACAACGAAAAATATGTTGGTAGATATAGCAAAAAATCATGTGGTAATCTGTTAAATCCAACTCACAAACTAAACCAGAATTAAGAAAAGGAGCCAGTAGCGGTACCCAGTACAGTACCAGAAAGAGGGGCCTATTCCACCCATTGAGATCCTTATTCAACCCAGGGAAGACCCATAGAAAGAAGCCTAATTCCACCCACAGGAATGGGTACTATTCCACCCACCAAGAGCCTAATTCAACCCAGAGAAGACCCACAGAAAAGGGCCTAATTCCACCCACAGGAATGGGTACTATTCAACCCACTGAAAGGGCTGCAATACTACCCTCAAAGAGGAGTCTCATTCCACCCACAGAGGACCCACAGAAAGTTGACAATATTTCACCAACAGTGGACACACAAACATGTGGCATCACGAGTACACAAGTTTTGTTTTATTATTATTAAATCAAAAAGGCATGACATGCAGTGCAAATTAAATACAAACATCGGCTGAAATGTAACATCAAGTACTTTAGAAAAAAATTATAAATAATTTTACAAAAGTGCTACAATGGAGTACGTCAACTACGCCAATTACTCCAGCTATAAGGGGCCTCTTGAAATGGCCACTGTAATACTTTTGGTTATCTACACCTTTACAACAAGTTAGGCTCCATTCACACCTAGGCGTTTTGTCGCCTGTAGCGCGACGCTCACAAACGCCAGAGGGAGAAAAATACATGAAAGCCTATGGAGATGGTTCACATCTGAACGCTGAAGCGCCTGACGCCCATCGCTTGTAGTTAAAAAAAGTTCCGGACCCTTTTTTGTCGCGCGTATCGGGCGGTTTGGGCGTATTTGAGCGTTTCCATTTCCCATAGAAAGTAATGGAAACGCTCGATTCAAGCGACTAGCGCGACAACGAGCGTTTGCTACAGGCGTTTTGTCGCTTTAATCAATAGAACTTTTCACCCAGGCAGAAGATTAAACAAAATCTACCAACATAGCAACAAGTGATGAAAAGATGATAATTTTTCCTATTGGCTAAAATAAAAAAGGTCAAAGTACAAAAACGTCGGAAGACGCTGTATGCAAACGCGCAAATAAGCATGAATACGCGCGACAAAACGCTGGAAAAAAACGCCCAAAAAACGACCAAACGACCGTCGCTCAGGTGTGAATGCAGCCTTAAACTTACATAGGAATATGAAAAACAAATAAAAATGTTAAAAATAAATAAATAAAAAAGCCACATTTTCTTTAGTTCCCACAATATAAAAACATAGGCAGCAGCACAAAATTGGGCCAATATAGTAAACAACAATATTACACAACAACTCTAGTAGGCCATACATTTACAAAAATATATATATATATATATATTTATATATATATATATATATATATATATTATGAATGTAGGGCATAATGAATTTAGATTTAGTAAAGGAGAGCAACACAGCTTAACAACTATTTTCAGGCAACAGATCCACATGAACAAGACACAGCTTGGATTACCAAGCATCAGGAGACATACATTTGAGAAGGTATTCCAAAATTAATGCCTCAAAATACTGTAAAAAAAATATTTTTGCAAAAGAAAAATAACAAAGCTGTTATAATGTAAAATGTTATAAAGAAATTTAAAAAATACCTCATTCGTTATTTAACGCTAAATTCTTAGTGAATTGAACGTTTACAACTGATTTACCGCATGTGGTATTTTACTGCATTTTATTTGCAGTATTTTACCGCATTTTATTAACCAGAGGACAACTGTCTAATGGACCGTTTTCAAAACCGATCGTGTGTAGGCCCCATAGGGCCTTTGGTTAAAAAAAAGCCAACTTGCTTTAAAATTTAACCAATGGACGCCTAACTGATAGGTCAAAACCGATAGTTAGTATGCAAAACCATCGGTTAAAAACCCGCGCATGCTCAGAATCAAGTTGACGCATGCTTGGAAGCATTGAACTTCATTTTTTTCAGCACGTCGTTGTGTTTTACGTCACCGCGTTCTGATACAATCGTTTTTTTAACTGATGGTGTGTACGGACATCAGACCATCAGTCAGCTTCATCGGTTAACCAATGAGAACGGTCCGATGGACTGATCGGGTGTACGAGGCTTTAGTGAATTGACTCCTTTGTCTTTTTTATTACCGTAATGCAGTCAGGCTACATACATTTTTTTTTTTACTGTACTATTGCGTCAAAGTTTCTTGTCCTGGCAGCATTTTTGGAAATCTGATCCATTACTCAACATAAAGTATACAGGTCTTGGTCACCAGTTTTCCCCCCTGCAGCCTGCACAGTGCGCAGGGAATGTGGGCGCTGTTGATTGGAGCATTATACAGGTGGTGTTGGGGACCTGGATGCTGCATTTTGTGTTGAGCAGTAGTCGAGGTATTACAGGGCATTTTAATCCTAGCTGCAGCACAATAAAATAAAAATTAAAATAAAATATGCTCATTATTGCATTACAGTATTAAAATATATACAGATATACAGAAAAGAATAAACAAGAGAGAGAAAACAATCCCCTGACTAAACAACCAGTATAAAGCAATGAAATGCTTTTGCCCCAGATTTCATAAATAACAAAATATCACCATTCTGATGCAATGTTTAATTGTAATTTCACTAACCTTCTGAGAAATCGATAAAACAGAGCACAATCAGTAAAGAAGGTCCTTGACAGGCCCACTCGATGATCTACTCTGTTGATAACCTGCACCATCCATCAGCCAGTCATAGCAAACTCGTGGTCACATGTCAATCACTTAACACCAACAAATTGATCACCTTACAGTGGTCTTTTATGCTACTTTCTTCCTAAATTCCACATTTTTCTAAACGTATTTGTGACCAACAATATGTTAAAAACCTCATAGACACATCACTGTGAAATGGATGGCAAACTGGGCCTACAGAAGATTAAAGTGCTTTAAATTTATTTTTTAGACATGGGCAGAACGGAAAAAAATTGTTTTGTTTTCAATTTGTTATTTACATAAATTTAGTTAAATTTGTTTAATTTGTTTTTGGCATTAGTTTTGTTTAGATTACATTTTTTTCAATTTCGTTTGAATTCAAATAGAATTCCATTCTAAATTGAATTTATTCTATTCTAAATTCGATTTTTGGAAGATGGTTATATTCTTTCCATTATATTATATTCTTATTATCTATTCTATTCTTTTCTTTCCTAGTATATTCTTTTCTATTTTATTCAAATTTAATGTATTCTATTCGAAATTTGAATTTCAGTAATCGGTTATATTGTATTCTTTTTATTCTATTCTTTTCTATTGTTCTAGTAATTTTTTTATATTCAATTTAATTTTCTGTTCTATTTAAATTTATTTATTTTCGAAATGCAAATTTCATAAGTTATATATTCCTTCTATTTTATTAAATTTTTTATTCCATTCTAATATTTTCAATCTCTTTTTTGCCCATTCAGTTTTTTTCTATTTTTTTATTTTATTTTGTATTCTGTTTGCATTCGATATTCATGCAGGACAGCACCTGCAGACTTGTATCAGAGGCTATATAGTAACGTAACCTCAATAGCAGAAATGTCTCCTCCTCTTTTTGTAAGCTTTCCTTTTACCAGCCAAACATCTGAAAACTACACAAGCTCCAGCCTGTTCTAGTGGATGGTGCTATGCAGACACATTTCTGAGATTGGTAAAAGGAAAGCATACAAAAGGAGGAGACACATTTCTAATATTGAGATTAAGTTACTATATAGCCTCTGATGCAAGTCTGCTGGTGTTGTCCTGCATGAATATACACATATGGGAGATTTTAATCCCTGAGATATGAGTACGGCCAGTGGTTATTTTGCTGAACATCATTTAGGTCATGCAGTCCTGTATGGAACTGAATATCTTGATACTTGAAGTTATCGCTTAGTCTGGGCCTTAGACTATCTAGTTATATATTCCTGTATGACTTAACTGCATCACATATTAAGCCACTTTTGAAAGACAATGGCACACTATTCTTTCCTCTTTATCTACTGGTTCATCTTAGACGTATGCCACCTCGATTCTGTGGTCAAGACATTGAGGTCCTGAAGAAGCAATTTTTTACGAAACGCGTTGACCTCTTGACACAGTAACAATAGTAAATATTATAGTATTTGATTGGCCCATAATAACTGTATTGAACCAATGTTTTTGTGGTTTTATTAATAATATGTTATATATAGATTTAAATGTAATTAAGACAATACTATATAAACTAATGGTTATCGTTGCTCTCTGGGACCGTTATAGTCCGTTCAGCTGTTCTCCACAAATTTTTAATTTATAATTTTTTCCGAAATTTAAATTCATTATTTTATATTAGTTTAAATTTGTTACTATTGTAATTTGGATACATTTGAATTTCCGAATTTTAATTGGGAACAGAATGAACCACACAAGTCTAGTATTTACACAAGGCTGAAAATTTTAAAGGCCCATACACACGGTCTGACTTTTTGACAACAAACTTCGAAATGAGCAGGTTTTTAAAAAAATCCGACCGTGTGTACGCTCCTTTGGACAAACTTTTTCGGTTTTCATCGGACAAAAGTTTGCTTTGCAAACGGACAAACTTTTCGATAAACAAAAGTCCTACGGTGCAAAGTCCTATCGTGTGTACAGAAGTCCATCGGACTTTTGTCCAAAGTACAAACACGTATGCTCAGAATCAATGTTAAAATTAACCAACAATAGCAGAAGTTGACCAAAGGGTGGCGGTAAAGAGCAGAAAAACCATGTGATGTTGGGAAAGTATGTGTAGACATACCAAGTTCACGGCCAACGCCCTTCAAACAAAAATCCACAATAAAGTTTGTTTGAAGTCCGATTGTGTGTATGAGGCTTTACTGTGCCCCTGCCCTCATAAAGCGTACAATCTTACAATGCAAAGAAGCAAATTGAACATGCTGGGATGAATGTGCTTCCTTGTCTGACATGGTTAATTTGAAAAGCAGGTAGACTGGCAGGATCAACAGTAGTTTCATGCAAATGAATTAAAAGAGCAAACATACTTGTACAAGTTGTACATGGTAACAAGGACAGATATTAGAAATATGAAATGTTGGGGTAACATAACACTTTAAGTTTAATTTAGCGAAATATATCCCAAGTGCATCAAAAAAAGGTGTTCAGTGCTTTAAGGCTTATGCACACAGGCTTACAATACACTGTGTTTTGATCCATAATGCATACTTGTTTATGAATCTCAATAGAGCTGTATGTTATACTATGGTACTTATAAAGAATATTCCAACATATATTCTTATATTAACCACTTGCCGACCAGCTTCCGTAATTGTACTGCGGCAGGTCGGCACAATCCCACAAGCTGCCGTAGCTGTACATTAGCTTCTTAAGCAGGATAGCAGGCCCGCGCATGCTGCAATGCAGGTGTGCCGATGCGCATGGCCACAGGCCGTGTGCTTTTGCGGGCACGAGAGGCAGAACAGGGACGTGTGTGTAACACACACACGTCCCTGTTCTGTGAGGAGAGGAGAGGCAGATCAAGAGTTCCAACTAGCTAGAAACCATGATTTGTCATTTCCTCAAGTGATTCCCATCCCCCCACAGTTAGAACACACACTAGGGAACACATTTAACCCCTTTATCGCCCCTCGTGTTAACCCCTTCCCTGCCAGTGACATATACACAGTAATCAGTGCATTTTTATAGCACTGTTCGCTGTATAATTGTCAGTGGTCCAAAAAATGGGTCATAAGTGTTCGATCTGTCTGCCATAATGTCGCAGTCCTAATTAAAAATCGCAGATCGCTAACATTACTAGTAAAATAAATAATAATAAAAATTCCATAAATCTTTCCCCTATGTTATAGTCACTATAACTTTTGTGCAAATCAATCAATATATGCTCAATCATGGTCCGGTAGGTACCACGTGGTACCTACCGGAGCATGATGGGACTGCGATGTCACAAGATAGGCCTATATAAGTCACTGGGAGCCGTGCGCCCGGCATAACAGCGGGAGGAAACGTTGAGTCAACATCTGGAGAAGAGAAGAGAAGAAGAAGACGACGACAACGTGACAGAAGCGGCGGCCAGTCCTGAACAGAAAGAAGGCACCGGAGAGGGCCAAATCAAGAGCGGAGAGCGGGAGAAGACCCCCCGGAGAGCGGGAGAAGACCCCCCAGGGAGCGGAGAAGACCCCCCAGAGAGCGGAGAAGACCCCCGGAGATCGGAGAAGAGCCACCCCCCGCCGAAGATGTCGGAAGAAGCCCGCCAAGCGACCATACACACCCCCCCTGGCGGCGAACTAATAAAATATTTCAATATCCTGTGTGGTTTATTTGTGCTTACACTTTGCCTCCAGGTGAATGGGTAGGGGTACAATGTACCCTATACTCATTCACTTAGGGTGGGGGGCCGGTATCTGGGGGCCCCCTTATTAAAGAGGGCTCCCAGATTCTTTTTTTTTTTAAATCCGTTGCTTAGAATTGGCAAGTTAAAATCTTTATTTTTTGCTAGAAAATTACTTAAAACTCCCAAATATTATACCTCATTTCTTTAGCAAAGACCCTAGAGAATAACATGGCAGCCATTGCAATATTTTTGTCACACGGTCTTTGCGCAGCGGTCTTTCACACAAAATTTTTTGGGAAACAATACAGGTGTTTTGTAGTCCACAAAGAGAGCTGGGAACAGCAGTGAGCAGAGACAAGAAGCATGGGAAGCTCACTCGTTTTCTGGCAACATCAACATGTAAAGGGCTTTTTAGTCCTCTGTCACCCCCCACTCCCACATTAATTCCCAGTTTCCTTTTATTAGTAAATCAGTTTGCCCTAGTACTGACAATTTATTGCTCTTTTTGTAAGTTTTAGCACCCATAACTTACAGTTTAACTCAAGTTTAATTCTCACTGGCACAAATGATATAGTGTATCCTATGGCCAGCCTTAGGCTTTAGATACCTGTAAGCTACCAGTATCTTGGTAACTTATCAAGCTCGGAACCTTAAGGTGATATTAAAGGCTTGTTGTGTTTCTTTTAAATAACAAACATGCTATACTCACTTTCTCCTGCTGGTGATCCAGGCCTCTCCCCCCTGCCAAGTGCCCCCCCCCCCCCCCACAGCACGCAGCTTGCTGTGTGTTCGCTAATGCATTTTTTATAATCAATTCCCCTCTCCCCCCAAAAGATAAACATTTTGAAGTAAGTTTATAGGGACCAGGTAGGATGGCGCAAAGATCAATCAAACACAGTCTATATAGATCGAGTCCAATATAATATATAGGGCAGGTGGCACAGTCTATAGGGGTATGCACTGGCGGCAGCTACCTTAAAAGCAGACGCAAGCTCTGGAAGATACAATAAAGAAAATCAAGGAGGGCCAGACTAAGTGCAGTATTAGAGTTTAAATAACAATGACAATACAAACAGCCAAATGGCTACTCACAGGGCGAAGGCATAAATAGGCATGTAAGCAAGTAATGGTCCATAGTCAAGGTCGTCCATAAAGGTGTGGAGTGCAGCGTGAACCGGGCTTGTCACGTCCAGTTCACGCTTCGCTCCACGCCGAGGCGCACTTCCGGATCCCGTCCTGGTTTTCCGGAGGTAGCTGTAACTATACGGCGCGCTTGCTTGTGAAGCCTAAGGACTCTCCTGCAGACACTTCATCGCTGCTAGGTTCCTCTGGGACACAGCCATCCATCCATCTCACGGACCTCGGAGTGGCTACGGACCATTACTTGCTTACATGCCTATTTATGCCTTCGCCCTGTGAGTAGCCTTTTGGCTGTTTGTATTGTCATTGTTAATTAAACTCTAATACTGCACTTAGTCTGGCACTCATTGCTTTTATTTATTCTAGTACGTTTATGCCAAAGGTCTTTTATCGGGTTGAGGTTAGTGCAGGCACAGAAAGACAAGGTGGGGAAGTACCCTATCTAAAAGATTGCTAAACATTTCAAGTTCCCCCATCCCAAACTCACTCATCCATGTCTTTATGGATGACCTTGCTTTGTGCACTGGTCCAAATCATTTGCTGAAGGGAGATTATGGTGTGAGGTTGCTTTTCATGGGCTTGGCCCCTTAGTTCCAGTGAAGGAAAATCTTAAGGTGTCAATATTCCAAGACATTTTCGACTATTTCTTGCTCCCAACTTTGCGGGAACAGTTTGGGGATTGGTCCCTTCCTGTTCCAACATGGCTGTGCATCAATGCACACAACAAGGTTCATAAAGACATTAATGAGCGCGTTTGGGGTGGAGGAATTTGACTGGCCTATACAGAGTCCTGACCTCAACCCGATAGAACACATTTGGGATGATTAAGAGTGGAAACTGCAATTCAGGCCTTCTCGTCCAACGTCCTTGCCTGACTTCAGAAATGCACAATTCTGGAAGAATGGCCAAACATTCCCATAGACACACTCTTAAACCTTGTGGACAGCCTTTCCAGAAAAGTTGAAGCTGTTATAGCTGCAAAGGGTGGGCCAACTCCATATTTAACCCACCAGACTAAGCCTGGCATGCCATTAAAGTTCATGTGTGTGTAAAGGCAGGTGTCCCAATACTTTTGGCAATATAGTTGTAGCACTACCCCCCCCCCCAGGAGCCGCTGGTTACATTTGGGTTCTACTCTCACTAATTTATTCACCCCTTTCAAGCGGCACAAACCCTCCCTTGGCACACCAGACAAATGTAATAGTATTGTGTCCCTTAGTTGGTTGGGTCCACAATAACACATATGAATTATGCAATGGTAATATAACAGTGTTGTTACCTTCTTCAGCTTGTGGCTCCCAATGAGTAAACACACCTAACACAGTTATTATAGTAAAGTAAAAGGGGTAACTTTACTTGCTTTATAGTAAAAAAGGTGTTGAACAACAAGTTAAATACACATAAATATTTGTATGAGAATGACCATGCAAGCGTCCTTGCAGTAGTCAGCAAAACAAAACCTAAAAGGTTACCCCAAATGAGTCTATAAACAACTGTAAGTAATCTGTGCTCGCGAGCTTCCCCTAGTGGGCAATTTCAATAACACAAGTGCATAAACCCTTGGCCAGGCCTGGTTATAATAGCTTCAGGATTGTTCCTCAAGGATGAAGTCTATGTTGAAACCATTGGTGCACTTAATTAAATTGTAATCCAAAAGAAGAAATGTAACTCAGTCAAAGAAAGGGGTATGATGAATACAAATGCTCGTGGGCCGATCATCCAGTCAGCGTCAGTCAACTCTGCTAGCGTAACTTTCAGATGCTGGGCCTCTCAGCTAAATCAGTGAACAAAACGAGGCTCCGGCTTAAAAAGTACCATTAACTTATAAGCTGGGGTAATAGTGAAGCTTGGGCAGGTGCCCTCTCACCTGAGCAGGCCTAGTCCGCCTGAGTCATTCACGAACACGTGCCAATCAACCACGCTCCGCAACACAGATCTCCGGTATCCGGCTCTCCACTGCTATGATCGTCAGCTGGCGAGTCTTCTCCGGTCTCTCTGCAACACGAGCTGAAGGCAATTGGTCTTGTCTCTCTCCGGATGGCTGGTCTCCAGATGAATCTCATCTTAGGCCTCAGGCCTAGCTGCTTGGCTGGAGTGTTCTCCCCTGCTCCGCAGAGGGAAGAACGCAGGTCCCAAGAGAAAGAAGCCAGCTCCTCCCCGCCTTTAAATAGCCTTCCCCATAAGGCTGTGCGGAGGTGTCATGTGCTCAAAGAGGGCAAGGCATTGTGGGAAGTGTAGTCTATTCCTAATAATTGTCAATGGAGTCCGTTTCTTCTGGTACCTCTAGTCCCACAATGCATTGCTTTTAAAGGAAAATAAACACATATGTAAAAATTTAACTGGAATACCGGTGGGGATTCAGGTCTGCATCACTATCAATAGTCCATGATAGTGTGACCCCGCTACACAGTGTATCACTAATTAAGTCGTTTTAAATTATTGATATGTTGGCATTGGTGTCAACATATCGACATTTACTGTAAGACATTTTTCTTGCTAAATATTTCCTTTACCATTTCTTCAGATTGTCTCTCCCTGTGTCTAGCTCTCTACATTTACAGACACTGACAGCTGAAAGAACAGTCTTGAGTTTAAGTGACAGCCTGGCTCTGCTTATTTCCCTTAATAGGTAGTTGTCTGTGATCATCAGGTATTTCATGTTACACTTCCACTCTTGTAAGCCACTTGTGTACGTGAAATGCCGCCTTATCGGGCTACTACAGAACTTGGAATATACATTTTTTTTCTGTTTGTATTTCAGGATTTTCTTTAAAACATCTACATCAAAAAATGTACCCAAACCACCTATGTTTTTATCTAGATTATGTTAAGGTGTTTGTAAAGATATTTGGAAACCACGTCAGATGTTTAATAGGGTAATGAGAGTTTTGTGTTACAATACTTGACAAATCAGAGTGTACCTAGATGAACATATTCCTTCATTGGGCTCATTTACTTGGCTAATTGTTATGAACAATATCTTGGTACAGGAGTGGAGAGAAAAGATAAGTTACTTTGGCAACAGTACAAAGATTTTTAGAACACAAGTCTATTTTTTGTACATGATGCCCAGTTTTCATCCATGAATGGAGCTATATTTCTGTTCTACTCATGTATTTGAAACAATCATAAACTGGCTTGTTAATGCTTCAGAACATAATATAAAGCACCTTTAAAAATTAAAGTATGCCCTTGAAGGTTTTCATGTTTTATGATCTATATTGAATCACATCTAGACTCTGTCAGGTTGCATGGGAATCATAAATGAACAGCCTTTTTTAACCACTTGCCGAAAGCATACAGCTGTTCTGTGAAGCCCAGACAGGTCAGGGATAAAGTTGTGGAGAAGTTTAAAGCAGGGTTCGGTTATGAACAAATATCCTAAGCTTTGAACATTTAATGGAGGACTGTTCAATCCATCAGCTGAAAATGGAAAGAGTATGGCACAACTGCAAACCGACCATGACATGGCCGCCCACCTAAATTAACAGGCCTGGCAAGGAGAGCATTAATCAGAGAAGCAGCCAAGAGACCTATGGTAACTCTGGAGATGCTGCAGAGATTCTGTCCACAGGGCAACTATAATGCCCTGTACACACAATCTGAATTCCCGATGGGATAAAATCCGATTGGAATTTTCATGGAATTCCGTTCAAGCTGTCTTGCATACACACTGTCAGACCAAGTTCCAACCTTCCAAACCGCGGTGACTTAAAACACTACAACGAGCCGAGAAAAATTAAGTTCAATGCTTCCGAGCATGCTCTGGTCAGATAAGACCAAAATTGAACATGTTGGTCTAAAAGAAAAATGCTATGTGTGTCGGAAAACTAACACTGCACGTCACCATTAACACACCATCTGTGAAACATGGTGGTGCAAGCATCATATTGTGGGGATGCTTTTTTCAGCAGGGAAGATGAATGGAGCCAAATACAGGGCAATATTAGAAGAAAACCTGTTGTTCTCAAAGACTTGAGACTGGGGCGGAGATTCACCTTCCAGCAGGACAACGACCCTAAACATACAGCCAGAGATACAATGGAATGGTTTAGATCAAAGCATATTAATGTGTTAGAATGGCCCAGTCAAAGTCCAAACTTAAGTCCAATTGAGAATCTGTGGCAAGATTAAATTGCTGTTCACAGACACTACTTCCCACCCAATCTGACAGATCTTGAGCTAGTTGGCAAAGAAACGGCAAAAATTGAAATCTCTATGTTAAGAGCTCTATCCATAGATTATCTAAAGGTCCACATCCAGTTGTGGCTGGAGCTCCCCCTCAAAACTCATGGTTGCAAAGTTGCCTTATTTTTTTTTAATGACCCTGTTCTTAAACCTGTGTAAATGTATCCCAGGTTTTGTCTAGTTTCTCAGAAAAGCACTTTTTATTTTATTCAGGAAACATCTAAAGAAAATTATTGTTTGACCAGAGGCCCCAGTCAAGCCTAAAAACATGGAAAAACACTTGCCTGGTTATTAGTAACATGTATGAAACTCTAACTACCTTTCTGCCCTTAATCTGTTTGATATTGTTCCCTAGCTCAAATGGAGGAGCCAGTCCTTTGAGAGCCATAAGCCTCGTACACACGCTCGGTTTTCTCTGCAAGAACCAGCAAGGAAACTGCTGGCAGAGCTTTCTTGCCGAGTAAACCGCGCGTGTGTACGAGGCTTTCAGGTTTCTCATCTGGAAATCTCCCCAGAATCTCGACGAGAAAAATAGAGATCCTGCTCTTATTTTTCTCGTTGAGATTCTTGTCGGCATGTATACTTACCTATCGCCGTGGAAACCCACGCATGCTTGAAATGACTTTGACGCATGCGCGGTAGCTTCCTAGGTATAGGTAGGGTGCAGCAAGATGGCGGCGACAGCATCGAATGTGACAAGCACATGCTCGTTGTATGCAAAGACGTCACAGTGTTCTTGCCTTTCAAGAGAACCACGGTTCTTTTGAAAGGAGTGTCTGTACATTTGGGCGGCAAGAGATTCTTGCCAAGAATCTCGTCAGGAAAAACGTTTTTTTTTTTTCCTGACGATATTCTGGCCCGTGTGTACGAGGCTAGAGACTAAGTCTTTGGCACAGCTGCTGGCTCTCAATGGGCACTGATTGTGAACCAGTCAGAGTGGTTCCAGATCATGTGAAGAATGATAGCTATGATGACATAGTGATCACAAGCAAGCTAGAGGTTTCATTGTCAAAATAAGCCTTCAGCCTGTGCAGCCATCTATTTATTAGTGTCATTGTCGGTTACAATTGCATTTTTATAAACCAGCAGCCTCCAAACTGCGGCCTGGAGGCTGGATGCTGCTCTTTGCTTGCCTTTATCCAGCCCTTGGGGAACTATTCCTCGCAATAACATTAACAATGGGGGATGATTCCTTCCACTGACACTAACAATAGGGTATAATTTCTGCCACTGACACGAACAATGGGGCATGCATCCTGTCACTGACACCAACAATGGTGCATAATTCCTGCCACTGACACCAACAATGGGGCATAATTCCTGCCACTGACACCAACAGTGGGGCACCATTCCTCCCACTGATACCACTGATAAGGTACTGTTCCCTCCCACTGATACCACTGATGAGGCACTGTTCCCTCCCACTGACACCACTGATCGGGCAATATTTCTCTCACCTGACCCCGGTGATGGGTCACCAGGACATTTTCTACTCCCACTGGCCACAGTCTGGCTCATCTGAAGGATAATAAACTGGCCATTAGTAAAGAAAGTTTGGAGACTCCTGATATCATTTTATTTTATTTTTTTACATGTTTGTGCATTGGTCATCCTATGATATCATCATATGATCTCACCCTATGATTAAAGTGATTGTAAAGTCTCTTTTTTTTTTTTTAAATAACATGTTAAACTTACCTCCTCTGTGCAGTTGCTTTTGCACAGAGCAGCCCAGTTCCTCCTTATTGGGTCCCTCTTTGCTGCTTCTGTCCTCTCCCTCCTATTAAATGACTTCACAGTCAGCAGTTTTCTATGTCACATGTCCATTCAGACACGGAGCCCCAACCAGGGGCCCACCCCCTCTCGCCCCTGATTGGCTGATTGACAGCCACAGGAGCCAATGGCACTGTTGCTGTGTCTCAACCAGTCAGGAGGAGTGTCCCAAATGGCTTAGACATTCACTGGACAGAGACAGGGAAGTAATTAGGGGGGTGCTGGGGAGGCTGCTACACACACAAGGTTTTTTTCTTCGGCCGCCCCCAAGAAAATTGAGCACCAGCTGCCACTGGTAGCACCAATAATTTTTTACTGACCCTTTAAATTACTTTCAGTGAATCATGCCCCGTACACACGATCACTTTATGTGATGAAAAAAAACGATGTTTTCTGTGAAGTAAAAAACAACGTTTTTGAAACGTCACTTTTCAAAGACGATGTTGCATACACACCATCGTTTTTTCACAAAAAGCAAGGTTACGTTCACCACTCTTTTCCATTGAAGCTCGCTTCATAACTAGCTTCTGGGCATGCGCGGGTTGAAAAACGTTGTTTTAAACTACGTTTTTTGCTACACACGGTGACTTTTTGTGAAACAAAAAACGACACATAAAATTGAAGCATGCTTCAATTTTTTTTTTTGTCGTTTTTTACAAGATATAAAACAACGTTTTCCCCTACACGCGGTCAATGAAATTTTTATATATATATATTTTTCATCACATAAAGTGATCGCGTGTACGCGGCATCAGGCTTCCCAAGTGTGCTTTTTGCTGGTAATAAACTGATTGAGCAGCTTACCATTTTCCTCTTTAGAACTACACGGCATCTATCCACTTATTTTTATGAAGAAATAAAAAAATGACATTACAGATTTGCTGCAGTGAAATGATGAGATAGAATCGCAGTGATCTCGAAACTCCCAGCCCCAGAATCCACGTATGAAGAAGCAGACTTTGATTCCTCACTAGGGCTCATAATTATGGCTGGCAATCCGCTTTCTCTATGTAAATTCAGCAGTAGCACCAGAAACCAAAGCAACAGAGACGAGTGACAACAAGCCCAGGACTAAATATGTGCCAGACAACAATCAAGTGCAACGCATCAAAAGGGAAGTCAGAGACTCACCAAAAATGAAAAGGCATCTGTAATAAACATTAGTAGTAATACGAATCTGTTTGACTGTCCATTTTCAGAATGTTACTTAGTTAAGTATCCAGGGCTGTTTTTAAGGCAGGGCAAAAGGGGAAGCTGCCCTGGGCCATGTCATTGTTGTGGGGCCCAAAGCAGCTGCCTAATACTTGCCAACTATCCCAGTTTAAATTCCCTTGTCCCTTGAGGTTTTAGTCCTGTGCTGTGTCCTGATATCTCAGTGTAAAGTGCTGCTACTAATGCTGCCCAGCTCTGCCCTATTGATGTGTACAGATGACTCACCTGCAGACCCTGTGTTTGCATGCAAATAACCGCCATTCATATGTAAATAACGGGAGAATTCATATGTAAATATTGGCTGCCGACAGCATTCATATGTAAATAAAGGCAGCATTCTTATGTATATCCTGCCCCTCTGCAGTGAGGAGATGATGTGCTGTAACCTCTAGCAACCAATCAGTGAGCAGTATTACTGTATAGTAATCTCTAGCAACCAATCAACAAGCAGAAATCATGTGCTGTAACCTCTAGCAACTAATCAGTGAGCTGTAATGTGTGCTGTAACCTCTAGCAACCAGTCAGTAAGTGGTAATGATATGCTGTAGCCTCTGGCAACCAATCACAATCGCTGCCTGATCTGATACAGTAAACATTTTAAGTCTAGCTGATATTTTTTTTACGTTTTAGAGCAGGTGGAGAGCAAAATTGCATGGAGGGGCCCCAAGAAAACTCTTTCCCGGGACAATCAACATTAAAGATGGCCCTGGAAGTATCTTATAGGACCCCTTTCACACTGAGGCGCTTTTCAAGCATTTCAAGCTAAAGATAGCACCTGAATAACTCATGAAAACCTTTTTCCATTAAATCAATGAATGCTTTCACACTGGGGAAGTGCGCTGGCAGGGAGGTGAAAAAGATGTCCCTCTCCATTGAAATGAATGGAAAGCTCTTTGAAAGAGCTCAGTGTTTTACTGGCAGTTTAGAAGCGCCTCAGTGTGAAAGCGGCCAAAGAGTTATTAGTCTGTAGGGTTTTCTAAACCATTTTTTAATTTTTTTCTTAGTTAACCACTTCCCTACCACCCCATTGTCATATGATGGCGGCAGGAACCCTCTGTCCCTCCGGGCTGCCGTCATATGACGTCTTTGGCTTCTGGAGCCTCAAGGGGAGCACTGCAGGCAGCTTGCCCATGCCCCTGCAGCATCACTTGGGATCTGATGTCCACCGGGCAACCACAATTGCCTGTCACACAGCAGGGATTTGGATCTGTGTGTGTGTACACACACAGATCCACGCCCTGTCAGGTGAGAGGAGACCGAACCGTGTTTCTGGTACAGAGGAACACCAATCGGTCTCCTCCCCTTGTGAGTCCCCTCCCCCACACCCTGACAGTCACATTTACACAATAATCAATGCATTTTTATATCTCTGATCGCTGTATAAATATGAATGGTCCCAAAAGTGTCCGATATGTCCGCCGCAATGTCACAGTCATGATAAAAATTGCAGATTGCCGCCATTACTAGTAAAAAATAAATAAAAACAATAAAAATTGCCATATGTTTATCCCCTATTTTGTAGGCAGTATAACTTTTACGCAAACCAATATACGCTTATTGCAATTTTTTTATTTTTTATTTTACCAAGAATATGTAGAAGAATACATATCGGCCTAAACTGAGGAAAACATTTTTTTTTTTTTTTAATGGGATAGTTATTATAGCAAAAAGTAAAAAATATTGGGCCAGATTCTCAAAGGAATTACGCCAATGTATGTACACATACACTGGCGTAATTCGAATTTCCCTCCGGCGTATCATTGTTTTCTATTCTGAAAACATGATATGCCAATTTTAAGCTTGGATCCGACTTGTGTAAGTCATTTACACCGTCGAATCCTAAATGCAATACTACGATGGCCGCTAGGTGGCGTTTACGTCGATTTCACCGCCGAATATGCAAATGAGCCAATACGCCTATTCTCGAACGTTTTTGCGATGCGTAAGGTTACCCCTGCTGTATGAGGGGTAACCTTACTTCAGTCCGCCGTATGCCATGTTAAGTATGGCCGTCGGGTTAGCGTCGGTTTTTCCGTCGTTTATGTCGTTTACGTCGTGAATAGGGACGTGCGCTAATTACGTTCACGTTGCAACCTTTGTATTTGCGTCGTATTACGGAGCATGCGCAGTGGCCTACGTTTAAGGCCTGCGCATGCGCAGTTCGTTCGGCACAGGGGCGCGCTTAATTTAAATACAGCACGCTCCCCTCGTTCACTATTTGAATTACACGTCCTTACGACGCCGCATTTACGCTACGCCCCTGAAAATTACGGAGCAAGTGCTTTGAGAATACGGCACTTGCGCCAGTAATTGGCGTAGGCGTAGCGTAAATGCGTTACGATACGCTACACCGCCAGATACGCAAATTTTTAAGAATCTGGCCTATTGTTTTTTTTTTTTTTTAATTGTCGGCCTTTTTTTGTTTATAGCGCAAAAAATAAAAACCGCATAGATGATCGAATGCCACCATAAGAAAGCACTATTTGTGGGGGGGAAAAAATTATCAAAATTTCATATGGGTACAGTGTTGCATGACCGCACAATTATCATTCAAAATGTTACAGCACTGAAAGCTGAAAATTGGCCTGGGCAGGAAGGGGGTGAAAATGCCCTGTATTGAAGTGGTTAAAAGGCAAATGTGCCATTTCTGCGATGGTCACCTTAAGTGACCCACGTTTTTTTTTTTCACGTTTCTCTTGCCAGTGATGCCTGGGCACATTGATTGATCATGCACAGAAATTGATTATCGTTATTCAGAGATTAGCCCTACTTTGCTTTCCTAGAACTTTGTGAGCTGTAGGTTATCTGTCTTGAAGAGCTAGTTAATCAATGTATTCGTGCCGCAGGGAGGTTTTTATAGCATTAGAACATTGGCTGCAAGAAGCAGGAGGTCATGTTGGCGAGATGGAGACTTGTGATGTTTATAGCCACCCTTGTTCCCAGCCTTGGCTGGACACTAAATGTCAATGGTTTCTGATTCATTATAATTAAAAAAAGGTTGTAGTTACCAATTCCATTTCCCCTTTTGATTGGTAGAAAATCTGTATTCTGATTCATTGCCATGGGCAACATCTCCAATTTTAAGGTCATTTTTATTTTCTCCAGTCTTAATAAATTAGCACTATTGATATCTAAAAAAAAATGTGGAAGCCCCAACACAGGATTTGCACATGGAATATAGGTAATATATGGACCAGATAATAATACCAGCATCTCTGGTCTGTAATTATAGAAAAGTGTCATGCCATCGACATTTAAGCCATTAGAATAGTATCTAGAACAGGCGTCTCCAAACTTTCTAAAAAAAGGGCCAGTTTACTGTCCTTTAGACTTTAGGTGACCAGACTGTGCCCAGTGGGCATATACAATGCCCGATCTTTGGTATTGGGTGATAAATAGTTGGTGTCAATGGGACGAATAGTGCCCTGTTTTGTTGTCCATAGAAGGAATCAAGCCCTATTGTTGGTGCCAGTGGAAGGAATATTACCCCATTGTTGGTGCCAATGGCAGAACATATGCTCCATTGTTGGTGTCAGTGGAAGAAATAGTGCCCCATTGGTGTTATTGGCAGGAAGTATGCTCCATTATTGGTGTCAGTGGCAGGAGGTATGCTCCATTAGTGTCAGTGGCATGAATAATGCCCCATTGGCGGTCATCTTTATGCTCGTCATGTGACAAGACATTGGCGCCGGACGATTCTTTCTCCGGGCCCCCGATGGCACGGGAGAGCCCGGAGAAGCACCGGATGGCGGCGGGAGGGTGGGGGGTATCCACTCCTGCCGTCTATAAGAACGATCAAGCGTTGGAATTGTCACTCTGATCATTCTTATCTCGCGCAGAATTGCCGGCAGAAGAGAAGGATATCTGAATGATGCCTCTAGCTGCAGGCATCATTCAGATATCCCCCCACAAAGCCCAGGACGTCATATGATGTCCACCCAGGATGGTAGATCCCATCTGTGGATGTCATATTACAATGGCTGGGTATTGAAGTGGTTAAGGTAGACAAAATGTTCACAGTGAAACCATCAGGTAAGCTCAAGTTCTGTTTCAAGTGGAGTAAAAAAAAGTAGAAAGGTAACCCTACAGAGCTCTCACCATAATGTGCAAGAATGCACTGGATATTTGCAAATTATAGCAATCTTGTCTAACACAGTACACTCCTCCAGCAATGTGACATCTGCATTACCTCTCTTTGCTCTTTCACCATTGCTTCCACATTCTCCTGGTCTTCTTGTGGGTCCAGGGTCCCTGGCCATCTTGAATGGCCATCCAGGTGATGTACAGTACCTCCTGTGAATGGAAGTTATGTTGTACACGCACCCATGACAGGGCTTTAACAAAAGGCTGGCCTCCTGTGCCGGGACAAGGTCATCTAGAGCCCAGGGCCAACATGCCAAATTGCGCCCCCCCCAAGACTTATAAGCATTTTGTGTCAGCAAAAATCCCCCCACAAAGACCCTGAGCATTAATCTGCATGCTTATCACTAAGTGTGAAATCCCCCTCCTACAAGTACAAATCCGTCCCCCTGTTGAAATCCCCCCTTCTCAGCACAAATCTTTGCCCTTCCATCCCCCAAATCCACCCAAGCTCAAATGCCCCCTCCCCCCAAAAAATGCACCCCTCCTAGCACTGATTCTTTACAGCTAGTACACATATTCTCCCCCTCAGCACAAATCTTGACTCCTAGCACAAATCATCTTCCCTCCCTCATCCCCCCTTTGAACACAAATCCCCCTATATCACCACTCTTGGCACCCCCCACCCCCCCCAACAAGTTTTTCCCCCTTAAATTCCCCTTCCTACACAAATCCTCTCCCTCTCAATTTCCTTTTGTTGCCCCCTCACATTATACCACGGTGCCCAAGGCAGCCACCCCCTCTCCTGGCCCTGTCAGCCTCCAGCAAGAAAAAAGGGCAATGGAGGCAATTTACAGCACATAATCATTTTGGTAGTAAGATTATTAATGTGAAATGTCGTTTTTTTTGTTAATTGCTATCAAACTGTTAGACGTGATCTGGCCATACCCAGTGCTCGCCCTCCACAGCATTTCTTCCTTCAGTGTGCTACAGATATTTCACAAGCCCAGCAATTCCCCGCCTTACTGATAAAAATAAGGTGCTACCGCTGTTGCATTGTTTTTAAAATTAGCAGTCTCCTTTTCCTTACAGTTATTAACCTACAACAAGTTTATGGACAGCACCATGAGAATCAGCTACCTAATACCAGCTCTTGCAAGATAATGGCAGGAAGAATGTTATTTAGGAGAGATTAGCAAATCATTAGTTGATGCTGATCCAGTGGTAGGTTGGTAGATGCAAACATGTGGTGAGAAATCCTCATCAATCATTATTTCATGTTCCGCTTCCAACAGCATCCGTTACAAAATGGTTAAATCCTGCTGCGCAGCATCGGTACACATGTGAATTGTGACTAATGGGTAATTAATTACATATGATTGAGGTGTACGCCATATGCCATAATTATTAATAAAGCTTAAGAGCAACAGAAGGTAACAAGGGGACTCAGTGATCAAATGGACATTTCTATTAATGTACACTGTGTTTTGTATATGCTTTATTACCGGTAGTTTATTTATAATGGCCAAAGCAAAAAAAAATGTATTCAATCTAGCCAAGTGTAAAATATTCAAATAAGCAAAAAATAGGTGCGCTATCTCTTTAAGCAAAATAAAGCTTTACAACTACCCAAAATTACAATAAATTACAATATATCAGACATTGAATTAATGCAAATAAATTATGACATATACAGTTGTGCTTATAAGTTTTTTCATAGAATATATATGATAACACACAACTTTTCTTACACTCATGGTTAGTATTTGGCTTTATTATCAATCAAATGTGTTTACTCTTTTTAAACCATAATCACAACAGAAACTACCCAAATGACCCTGATCAAAAGTTTACATACCCTGGTAATTTTGGCCTGAAAACATGCACACAAGTTGACACAAAGGGAAATGGCTATTAAAGGGAATCATCCTCATCTGTGATCTGTTTGCTTGTAATTAGTGCGTGTGTATAAAAGGTCAACAAGTTTCTAGACTCCTGACAGACCCTTGCATCTTTCATCCAGTGCTGCACTGACGTTTCTGGATTCTGAGCCATGGGAAAAAGTGGCTGTACTCTGTGTATTTGCCAGTCTTTTGTCTCTCTGTGTGAGTGGTATTTTTAAATTATCCCCCCCAAAAAAAGTTTAAAACAAGTAAATATAATATACAGTACCTTCCTATGTATTTACTAATGATAGCAGCATAAGGATTAAAAATAGTTATTGATGATTAAGACAGTTTAGTTATGCCTTAAGGCAGTGTTTGAATCATTTGTATTGCTTCTGAACATTTGTCCAACCCCAGCCATTATAAAGGAAATGTTTGACTTCAATTAAGACTGTGCTCACTCATATGCATGTTCATGTGTTCCTATGCATCTACCCACAGAAGAAAAAAAAAGATTGTATTCTTTACTCCCCTCCAATTGTATATAACTATTGCTATCATAGCTATGCCATGAAATTTCCTCTAGATTTTTTCCCTCACTACTAATGCAGGGAAGCCATAATTAATTTCTTTCACACCTTTTAAAAGATAATTAAAGTTGTAAGATGGCTATAATGGCTTGTGTATCTTGGATGACAGCTCCAGAACCCTTGTTGGCATCTCTACCAGATTGTATTAATGTTTGGGTCACATCCAGTTATAGAAGCACTTTTAATAGGCTGCCAACAGTCTGCCAAGTTTTGTAGCGTTCATCACTAAACATGTAGACGGGTTAATAAAACAAATGGCACCTCAACGCGACACAAAATAATGCATCAACCTGCCGCTACTTAACATAAATGACTGAGATTATCTGTATGAATTCCTGCATCTAAACTTTAGTATTGTCTATAGCAGGGCTCACAATTTCAAGTCCTGAGCTACTAGCCAGGCCTCAAGAGTTACTCGCCACCAGTTGCCCCACCTAATTCATACACTGCCCTGCGCCTAATTGCACTCGTAAACACGTCCTCGTAGATTATCTCATGGAATGACACTGTTAAATGTTTTATGCAGAATCAAGTTACACAATTACATATTACCAACAACAACTTTAACAAAATGGGACAGGGCATTGGGGGCAGACCAGAGGAACAAGGCACTGGGGGCAGACCAGAGGGACAGGGCACTGGGGGCAGACCAGAGGGACAGGGCACTGGGGGCAGACCAGAGGGACAGGTCACTGGGGGCAGACCAGAGGGACAGGGCACTGGGGGCAGACCAGAGGGACAGGGTTTGGTCATGCAGCCCTGTCATCACTCGCCCCCAGCTTAAATCCACTCGCCAAATGCTAGTAGGCGAGTGGAAATTTTGAGGGCTGGTCTATAGCAGGGGTAGGGGACCTTGGAGTCGTGGAGATCTACCTGAACAATTTGGGAAAAATCAAAGATTACCTGGCACAATTTTTGGGAGCTAATCTAGCAAGGCCATTAAAAAGTAACGCAGTTTTGAGGAAAATGTGTGGCCAATTCACTCCGGGATCATGCGTTAATGTGGAAACTCCTGAGCATTTCCCAAGTTTTTCCCATGCGGTGCATTTTGATAGAAAATGATATATAAGATATACTGCGCCGTGCAATAAGTGAACACACAAATGTACTGTAAACACAGCTGTGACATATCAAAAACTGGTGAATATGAAAAAAGTGTAGCGCTAATTTTTGTGCCTAAGTCAGTTGACAACACATGTTAAATGTTGCAAACATACATATACATGAAATCTTAAAGTGGAGTTCCACCCATTTTTTTATGTTTGTCTGTGCTGCATGGCCTAATCTCATAGTGTTCAGAATGGACAATTTTTATATATTTTGTTGCTTGTAAATACCTTTATTTTGTAGTCCTTCATTACTTCCCCCTCTTTATTAGCCTAGGCTATTAAAGTCACATGGCTATTTGCAAAGGGTTTCTGGGATAGGCATCATGTTTCCCAGGAGTCCTTGTAAACCTGACTGAAACCTATTACATTGCTTGTGCAACACTGAGCATGTGCGAGATATGCAAAGCTGAAATCCAGGAAGTCATACAGTCTGGCTTCATGATGCCCACACTTATGATGGCCACGGTCTATTTCTAGATTTTAAGGGGTATTTATATTTAAATAGTGAAATTGTGGGTTGAACTCCCCTTCAATTTCAGTGACATCAAGTGACTAAGTCTGATCCGTGAATTTTTTTTTTGTAACAAATAAATCCGAACAAAGCAGTCCTCTATTGTGACCAAACACAAATAACAGTCCGAAATTGTAGAACAAACTGCAAGGTTGAAATTAAGAATTCCACATGGATATGACCCACTTTGTGAAAGGATAGAGACACCACCACCGATATATGGAGGAGGCTTACCAGATGGTGTTAACTTGGTGAGGTATATACCACCCAATTCAAAACAGGCTTGTATAATCAGTCAGCAAGATGTATCCAGCTGGTCCTGAATTGGCACCGCAAATTCCAATAAACACCAGAAAGTGTAAAATACATGTAGTCTTGTTGGAGCCAGGGATATGGTAACAACATAAAAAAACTCACATAGTGTGATCACATAGTGACGCACAATAATTTAATAGTGAAAAACCTTGCAGTCAGCCATGACACCTTTGACTGAGAAACATCTAAAAGGAAATAAATATTTTAAACAATTTTAGGCATGCTGTATGAAATGGGAACACATAACTTGTGGGGTTTTCTCAAAATTGACTGCAAAAGTAGAAATACACTTTAAAAAAAGCAGATGCTATGAAGCAGTAAACACTTGGCCTGCTTAGCTGTGGTCCCAGATGCAGGAGCATTTTGGAAAATAAGTGTAGCAAGGTCTCCGGCCTCTTTCAGTCTAATGAGAACCTCCAGAGTCGTCCTTCTGACATCCTTCTGTATATGGTGGGTTGTGAGGCATAGAGGTGAAACTCAAAAAAATTGAATATCATGCAAAAGTTAATTTATTTCACTAATGCAACTTAAAAGGTGAAACTAATATATGAGAGAGAGACTCATTACATGCAAAGCAAGATAGTTCAAGCCGTGATTTGTCATAATTGTGATGATTATGGCTAATAGCTCATGAAAACCCCAAATCCACAATCTCATAAAATTAGAATATTACATGCAATCAATAAAACAAGGATTGTACATAGAACAATATCAGACCTCTGAAAAGTAGAAGCATGCATATGTACTCAGTACTTGGTTTGGGCCCCTTTTGCCTCAATGTGGCATGGCATGGAAGCGATCAGCCTGTGGCACTGCTAAGGTGTTATGGAAGACCAGGATGCTTCAATAGCGACCTTCAGCTCCTCTGCATTGTTCGTTCTCGTGTCTCTCATCTTTCTCTTGGCAATGCACCATAGATTCTCTATGGGGTTCAGGTCAGGCGGGTTTGCTGGCCAATCAAGCCCAGTAATCCCACGGTCATTGAACCAGGTTTTGGTGCTTTTGGCAGTGTGGGCAGGTGCCAAGTCCTGCTGGAAAATGAAGTCAGCATCCCCATAGAGCTTGTCTGTGGGAGGAAGCATGAAGTGCTCCAAAATCTCCTGGTAGACGGCTGCATTGACCCTGGACTTAATGAAGCACAGTGGACCAACACCAGCAGATGACATGGCTTCCCACTGCTCTTTTGCTTCTGGATAGGCCCTTGATACACGTCCACCCAGACAGCTGTCCAGGTGGCACAAAACATAGATCACCTGACTCCCAAATATATAGGCGCTCCCAGCAGGCCATGGGATTCAAAGAAACCCTTCCTTATTGGCTGAGATACCCACATACCCATAACTTGACCTTGTGTTGCCCTTTTCATATCTAGCACCACCAAGTACCCAGTCACCTAGTGGTAGTAGAGACAAGTGCAACCAGGCCAAACTTAGGGAGGGATCAATATATCTCTAACAATCAACCAGGAAAACTACTACTGGCAAGTAAATTTGAGAGGAGCATCCATGCCTAAACTCCAGGGTGCTACATAAGGAAACAGATTTAGCAAGCAATGTAGCTAGGTAAAGAATATAAGGAATGCCCCGTAGTAGTAAGTCACACTTGCACTTATTCTGTGTTGTTGAAGAACTTTGGCTACTCATTCAGATAGCTCCCCGTCTCTTGAGTGTCAGGAGCATTTATAGCCACACTAGTAATTCTGATGTATGCCTGTGATATTATATAGAGTTTAGGCTACATGGATGAGCAACAACATGTTTTCCACTTTACAGTTATAGGTGACTATCATTAGTTATACAAAGACCTGAATAAATGAGAAAACTATTCAGCAGTTAGGCTGTGTCATATGATTCATATTTTCGTGTTTATTTTTTTTATCTTATATAGCTGGGGTATACTTAAAAATACTTCTTTGTAATCATTTTTAAACCATGTATCTGGAATAAGTGATTATTTGTAGGATTTCACCAAAAGAAGATCGGTAAATACCTGGTCATGTAATCTTTATTTTTATATAAAATATAAGAATTCAGTGTAGTGTGTAGCCTGGTATTTTCTAGCCTGATTACAGTGTGGTAGGCATCTATCCATGTGTGATAATATAGGTGTTTCAATCACTCTCAGCATGACTGGCAGCTCTTCGATATTTTGGGGTGACAGTAGGAATTTGATTTGCTGCATAGAGCTTGTACTTTGTGACTGCAGTCTAAATAAATTGCTTTATGTCAGCTTTGATAAAATATACTATTTGTTGTATTCTTTTATTTTAGTGGTTTGTATGATAGTTACAGAATAAGGATGTGTTAAGGTTATATCACCGTAAATTACATACAATATTTCATTTAAAAACCATGCATCACTATTATAGAAGGGTTGTTCATTCCTCTAGATCAGCCATTCTCAACCAGGGTTCCTCAAGAGATTGCAAAGGGTTCCTTTACTAACCACAAATGTGACCACTAATGCACAGAACATTCTTCTTCCAACTGTCCACTAATGTGAGGGCCATTGTCACTCTGAGGCCTCGTACACACGAGCAGACAGATTTGTTCAAATCTGTCCGTCCGACAGATTTGAACAAATCTGTCTGCTGGGATTTTGGTTTGCTTGCGTGTACACACGAGCAAACCAAAATCCCCACCAGCAGAGAGCGTGCTGACGTGTCGGTGACGTGGCGGTGACGTTGACGCCGCCACGTCACCGCACCAGGAAGTAAAACACTTCCGCGCATGCGCCGAATCCATTCGGCGGCGGTGCGGCGGCGGTGCGGGACGACATGTCTGCTGGTAAGTGTACTACCAGCAGACATGTCGGGCGGACGGATTCCCACCCGATAGATTTCAAAGCATGCTTTGAAATCTGTCGGGTGGGCAAATCCGTCGGCTCGGCCGTACACACGATCGAATCTGTCTGCTGAAACGGTCCAGTGGACCGTTCCCAGCAGACAGATTTGATCGTGTGTACGAGGCCTAATACATGTAAGGGGCCTTTTAGGGAATTTAGGCAGCAGAGGAAAGGTCCAAGTATTAAGTGACTTCATGTGTAGCCCCCATTTCGAATGTCTCAACCTTTATATTAATAATATAGTGAATGTTAGGTTATATGGCAGATATCTACAGGGATGGAGAGTCACATGGTCACTTGTTTCTACATATCCAGCCTCTGGCTCAAACTCATGTGTAGATCTAACCATGAACTGCTAAAGGGGTAAAAATCCCTTAGGCCGCGTACACGCGATCGAACATGTCCGCTGAAACTGGTCCGCAGACCAGTTTCAGCGGACATGTTCGATCCTGTGTAAGGCCTATCGGACCGTTTTCCAGTGGACCAAAGTTTTAAAACATGCTTTAAAACCTGTCCGATGGAAACCTGTCTGTCGGACATGTTCGATGGTTAGTACACAAAATCATCGGACCAAAAACCAGCGCATGCTCAGAATCAAGTTGACGCATGCTTGGAAGCATTGAACTATGTTTTTTCATCACGTCGTCGTGTTCTACGTCACCGCGTTCTGGTCTGATCGGAATTTGGTCCGATGGTGTGTACGCACATCAGACCAACAGATCACTTCAGCGTGGTCCGATGAAAACGGCAGTTACACTTTCAGGATTCCATATCTGAGATCAGGTACATCCACCAAGCTGATTTTATGAACAAATTATTTCTAATGGGGTTCCATACAACATACAGTGCATGGAAATTCTGCACAGCCAAAGTAAGATTAGGCATTTTAGTTTTAGCCCCTTTTAGTCTTCTGCAATTGTTTTTGTTTTAGTCATATTTAGTCGACTAAATCTCCAGGACATTTTAGTTGACTAAAATGTCCTCCTTTTTAACCACTTCAGCCCCGAGCCTGTTTTTCAGATTCGGTGCTTACGAGACTAAAACAGTTTTTTTTGCTAGAAAATTATTTAAAACCCCCAAACATTATATATTTTTTTTTCTAACACCCTAGAGAATAAAATGGTGGTCATTGCAATACTTTTTCTCACACCGTATTTGCGCAGCGGTCTTACAAGCGCACTTTTTTTGGAAAAAATTCACTTTCTTGAATTAAAAAATAAGACAACAATAAATTTGGCCCAATTTTTTTATATATTGTGAAAGATAATGTTACGCCGAGTAAAATGATACCCAACATGTCACGCTTAAAAATTGCGCCCGCTCGTGGCATGGCGTCAAACTTTTACCCTTAAAAATCTCGATAGGCGACGTTTAAAAAATTCTACAGGTTGCATTTTTTGAGATGCAGAGGAGGTCTAGGGCTAGAATTATTGCTCTCGCTCTAACGATCGCGGCGATACCTCACTTGTGTGGTTTGAACACCGTTTTCATATGCGGGCGCTACTCGCGTATGCGTTTGCTTCTGCGCGCGAGCTCGTCGGGACGGGGCACTTTAAAAAAATTTTTTTTTGGTTTTTGTTTTTATTTCTATTTATTTTATAATGTTTAACACTGAAAAAAATAAAAATAAAATTATCACTTTTATTCCTATTACAAGGAATGTAAACATCCCTTGTAATAGAAAAAAGCATGACAGGTCCTCTTAAATATGAGATCTGGGGTCAAAAAGACCTCAGATCTCATATTCAGGCTTAAATGCAAAAAAATAAAATAAAAAAAAAAAGTCAAAATGTAAACAAATTAAATGTCTCTTTAAGAGGCTGGGCGGAAATGACGTTTTGACGTCACTTCCGCCCAGCAGAGGTATGGGGACGGCTGAGGGACATTTTTTCCCTCAGTCGCATCCCCGGACAGCCAGCAACAGGACCCGATCGCCTCCGCCGCTACCGACGGCTACGGTAAGTGGCGGAGGGCACGGGAGAGCGGCGGGAGGGGGGGGCACCCTCTCCCGCCGCCGGTAACGGCGATCTCGCGGCGAATCCGCCGTGATGACCGCCGTTATCGTTAACAGGACCGCCCCACGAAGAGATGGATATCTCGGTTGTGGCAGCAGCTGCTGCCGTTACCGAGATATCCATCTTCAAAAAAATGACGTCTTTGGACGTGGGGCCGGTCAGAAGTGGTTAATCTCCAGTACATTTCAGTAGACTAAAATCATTTTAGTCAACTAAAACTCATTTTAGTCATCTAAAATTGAATGGGTGTAGTTAAATTGTAATGCATATTTAAGCATTTCTCTACAATTTCCAAACTCTTTATATACTGCTGGAGTGAAAAAATCGAATATTTTATTATTCATGGAATTGAGGTATGAACATGCACTACAGACCAGTGTTAATTTTGATGTCAGATTTCAATTTGTTTTAGTCTTATGCAGCGTACACACGGTCGCTTTTTGTCTTGTAAAAAACATCGTTTTTTCTCATGAAAAAAAAAAAAGTTTTTCAAACTTAATTTTAAAAAACGACGTTGCCTACACACCATCGATTTCTGAAAATGCTCTTGCAAAGCGCGGTTACGTAAGACACGTTCGACGGCACTCTGTTCCATTGAAGCTCCGTCTCATAACTTGCTTCTGAGCATGCCTGGTTTAAAAACTTAGTTTTAAACGTCGTTTTGCCCACACACGATCATTTTTTGTGAAACAAAAGACGACATTCTGAAAAACGACTTAAAAAATTGAAGCATGTTCGAATTTTTGTTGGGTCGTTTTTCAGAAAACATTAAACGACGTTTTGCCCACACATGATCATTTTAAATGACGTTTTTTAAAACGTTGTTTTATTTCATCACAAAAAAACAACCGTGTGTACGCGGCATAAGGCCGCGTACACACGATCAGTCCATCCGATGAGAGCGGTCCGAAGGACCGTTTTCATAGATTAACCGATGAAGCTGACTGATGGTCTGATGTGCCTACACACCATCAGTTAAAAAAACGACTGTGTTAGAACGCGGTGACGTTTACGTGTTTTAACACAACAAAGTGCTGAAAAAAACGAAGTTCAATGTTTCCAAGCATGCGTCGACTTGATTCTGAGCATGCGCGGCCTTTTAACCGATGCTTTTGCATACTAACGATCGGTTTTGACCCATCGGTTAGGCGTCCATCGGTCAAATTTTAAAGCAAGTTCTCTTTTTTTTGACCGAAGGATAACTGACCGATGGGGCCCACACACGATCGGTTTGGACCGATGAAACGGTCTGTTTTCATCGGTTTTGACCGATCGTGTGTACGCGGCCTAATCTTTTTGACTAAAATGGCATTATAGTTTTAGTCGTATTTTAGTCATCTCAATTGTTTTAGTTTTAGTCGACTAAAATGGTATTACGTTAGTCGACTAAAATGTTTTAGTCGACAAAATTAACACTGGCTTGTTGCACTTGTGCAACCTGATATTTAGGGACAGTTCTCAACACCCCATGAATATGGTCCAAAATTGTGTACTTATCCATGCTGTATGTGTGCCCTTTCAATGTAAAAGCCAGCTATGTTCACACCATAATAACGTGCAACATCAGGCCACTGAAGACGTATCCACTCATAGCAAAGACCTGGAATGTTATTAAAAATAAATAATGGAACCTCTAAATGATTGGCAAATCTCTTCAGTGAGATTTTTAGAAGCATATACATATTTGGAATTCATCTTTTGTTATCTTGATTACATACAGTATAACAATGTGTGTGTTTTTGGAACAGCACACATTTCATACTCTTCTGTTTCCCTGAGAAATGTGCCTTTTCCTGGAAAATAATTAATTTCTGAACAATTCTTTTTCTTATTTCACAGTACAAACAAGTGGAGCAGTACATGTCATTTCACAAATTGCCTTCCGATATGCGGCAGAAGATACATGATTATTACGAGCACAGGTACCAAGGAAAGATCTTTGATGAGGACAATATTCTGAGTGAGCTCAATGATCCACTGAGGGAGGTGAGACATATACAAATGTATTTCCTGTGGTGTGCACAGTCAGCTGGACTTAAACAGCTGGCTTCATGTTTATTATGGCAAATTCTGAGTCCTCTGCACCGCTATGTTTTTCAGCCTATGTATGATTTTGTTCAGGGCTTGAATACTACTTGGGTGTGGGGAATTTATCAAGATGAAATGCATGTTGTTACACATTCTATAGAATCTATTTTTGTAGTGATTGCTTTGTGAGTACAGAATGTTTTGAAATATCAAAATTAAATTTTATGTACTGGTAATCTAATTTTCCGGTATGTTTATCATCGCATCCCTCTGTATGACGTTTTCTTCAAGTTGTTTTTTTTTTTCAGAAATCTGTTGTAAACTTAGATATCCTGCTAGTAAAGACTTGTACAGTGCCTGCCGCCGAGAATGTGTTCTTAGCACGACAGCATCGCACTGATTCTCGGTGACAGGCTGCCGACATCTCGCACTCGCTGGAATAGTAAAAGCACATTTCAGCAAGCGCGTCATAGAAGCGACGGGGATTCGACGTGGATTCCCGCCAATTCTACACGTGGGCGGCGTTTGTTATGAATCCTGAAGGGGAAGTCCCCGCCGGATTTTAAATAAAAATCCGGCATGGGTCCCCCCCCCTCAGGAGCATACCGGGCCCTTAGGTCTGTTATGGGTTGTAAGGAGACCCCCCCTACGCCGAAAAAACGGCGTGGGGGTCCCCCCACAATCCATACCGGACCCGTATCCAAAGCACGCTAGCCGGCCGGTCAGGAGGGGAGTGGGGGCGGGCGAGCGCCCCCCCCCCTCCTGAGCCGTACCGGGCAGCATGCCCTCAACATGGGGGAGTCAGGTACTCTGGGGCAGGGGGGCGCACTGTGGCCCCCCCACCCCAGAGCACCCTGTCTCCATGTTAATGAGGACAGGGCCCCTTCCCGACAACCCTGGCCGTTGGTTGTCGGGGTATGCGGGCGGGAGGCTTATCGGAATCTGGGAGCCCCTTTTAATAAGGGGGCCCCCAGATACCAGCCCCCCACCCTAAGTGAATGAGTATGGGGTACATCATACCCATACCCATTCACCTCAGCGCTGGCTCCCGCGATGGTCAATCTCGCCGAGAAAGGGAGCGAGATTGACATAATATCGCGGTCACCCACTGTATACACTTGCTCGTTGGGTTGCAGTAAAAACAGGCTGTTGAACCGTATTTTTTAACATGGCCCCCTCTAAGCTGCAAAGGCAGCAAGATGTGTGAACATGTGGTGCAGACATGATGCTCCGTTGTATTAGGCGGGCAGTATTAGCATCGAATGTGACCTATTCAAGTGAATGGGGCTGCGCCACAACTTCTCTGCAACCGTGTGTAGGGCACACGGGTTGTGGCATGGTGGTGCTGCATTTTCTCTGTTAAAACAGGTGTCGTGTCACCTCCTTATCACTTCTCAAATGCCTTTGACCATGGTTACTTTTCAACTGTAAATATTAGAAGCACATCTACACATACAAAAAGATTTCAGGCTCAGACTTACCAACGAGCCAGCAACCAACCCTGTCTAATGCTTCGTACACGCGACGGGAAAACTACGAGGAGAGCTTTTGGGCGGGTATCCCGGCCGTGTGTATGCTCCTCACAGTTTTTCAGACAGGAAAACTGCCCAAAAAACGCCGGACAAAAAAAGAGGACCAGCTCCCTTTTTTTTCCGCTGGGAAAACCGGTGGACTTTTGCCCGGTGGTTTTTGGCAGTTTTTCTATGGGAAAAACTGTGATGAAGCATACACACAGCCGGGATTCCCGACCAACGTTCCATCGCAGTTTTCCTGTCGGGAAAACCAGCCGTTTGTAGGGAGAAAGACTGACCGAGCAGGTTCTTGGCTTTCCCCTTGGGATTTCCGATGGGAACTTTTCCCGTCAGAAATCCCACATGTGTGTACAGGGCATGACAATATGCGTTTAGAACAGGGGTTTAGTCTGCACACATTTGCAAATACATGTGAAGGCTACAAGCCCAGTCAAGGCACCCCCTATATTTCTGCCCTCCCTAAATCTAACTTCTGAGTCTCTACTAGGGTTACCACCGCATCCCTTTAAAACTGAACACATTAAATCGGAGGTCCACCCTTGAAAAAAAAAAAATTGCATAAAAAGGCTCCTAAAAATTTGAAAAAAATGTACTTACCAGAAATAGCTGTTGCTAGGCAGTCTTCCTAATCTGCCAATTGCTATACTGCGGATATCTTCATTCTTGTCCTCCTTGCGTTGTCTTCTGGGGAATGGGGAGCGCTATCTTCTGGGACCCGTGTGTGTCCCAGAAGACAGCTGGCCCCATTCACAAAGCACTGTGCGACTCGCGCATGCGCAGTAGGAAACGGGCAGTGAAGCCGCAAGGCTCCACTGCCTGTCTCCCTTAGTTCAAATGGTGGCACCGGCACCCGATCCGATGGATGGATCGGCCTCAGGGGGCCGACTTAATGGGCAACCTGTGTAATTCATACATGTTTGGGTTTAAAGGGAAGAGATGGCAACTAGAATATGGGCAGTAACAAAATGGGTTAAAAAAATAGCCCTTTTAGGCCACGTACACACGATCAGTCCAGTTTCATCGGTCCAAACCGACCGCGTGTACGGCCCATCAGTCTGTTGTCCTTCAGTCCAAAGTTTTAAAACTTGCTTTAAAATCGGACTGATGGACGCCTGACCATCGGTCCAAACCGATCATTAGTATGCAAAAGCATCGGTTCAAAAACCCGCGCATGCTCAGAATCAATTTGACGCATGCTTGGAAGCATTGAACTTCGTCATTTTCAGCATGTCGTTGTGTTTTACGTCACCGCATTCTGACACGATCTGTTTTTGAACTGATGGTGTGTACGAACCATCAGACCATCAGACCATCAGTCTGTGAACCGATGAAACTGAACTTCAGTCCGTTTTCATCAGTTTGGACTGATCGTGTGTACAAGGCCTCATAGTACAAAAAGAGCAAATAATCACTACTGTTAATATTATAGTAATACGAAAAATGTTCACTTGCTTTTAACATTCAGTTTTAAGGCTGGGTTCACACGGCCTCCGCATGTGGGCCGGTGTGTGCTGGTTCACCGGTTCAGGTCCGATTTCAGCCCGGATTTTGGGCTGAAATCGAACCTGAAACGCACCAAAAAAGGCATGCGCTTTTCCGGCACACCACACCGGACCAGCTGCGAAGATATGTGAACCGGCTCCATAGAGAGCCAGTCACATTCTCCTGCTATGCGAATTGAATGCGGAGAAACCCACATGCAATTCGCATAGGTGTGAACCCAGCCTCAAATGAATGTAATTTCTGAACGAAAACCACATACACTGTCAGAAACTTCCTTTAACCAAGAAGTTTTCTATTATTTCCAAATTTCCCCGTCACTGTGGTTAAAAAAGAACGTTGATTTGACCCCACTGACAATAAGAAAGTTGAACGAACATTCTTAAAATTATAATTTTTTTGAAGGAAGACATTGTTGTATGGCCACCCCTTTTTTTTAAGGTTATCAACCGATTAATCGAAAAAAAAAAAAAATTATGAAAATAATCGTTAGTTGCAGCCCTAGTGGCAACCCTAGTCGCCACAATGGGAGCACATGCATTCTAATGGATAGGCAGAGGGCAGGCTCCTTGCTGCAAAGACTAGTTATGGGAAGGGGCAGTGACCACTTGCTTGTAATGTAGCACATCTAAGCATGGCCTAACTGAACTTCTGTTTCGGGCTGGCAATGCTAAACCACTAACTTGCGGGATGCCTGTCTAATAGACTTGATAAGCAACCCAACAGCCAACTGAAGGAGCACACATAGCTCTGCTGATAACTCTGCTGTCAAGCAAGGCTCAACAATGTCAGACTGCAGGAGAAAGTGATGTTACTGGCAGGATGTCCAAGTAAAAAACTTTGCAACAGATTCACAAAAAAAAGTGAGATTGTGAAAAACAAACTGAAAAATAGACTTTGAATTCACATATGCTTTACTCCTTTGGCCGCCATAATTGTTACAGCAGTGACAGCACCGCTTTGTAAACAATCTCCCAGCCATGCAGCCATGGGTTTGTTTACTTTTTTAGTACTGTCTGCCAGTGACCAAACCTAATCTCCTCTGAGTAGCTTGTAAGATGTCAAACACTGGTCGCTCGGGCTGGAAAAAAAAAAGCGCTTCAACAGCTTCAGCTGATTGCAAGGGTGATATGAGGGGTCTAGCAATCTCCTGATGCCTCTTTAGAGAGGATCTGTCTGTACTATTCTTTTTATTCTTTTTCTTGTTATTTCTTGCTAAAGTATAACTAAAGACCATTTTTTTACATTTTGGATAGAGTGGAGAGGGATGAGAACGCATGTCAGTTTTTACTGCTACCTGTGCTCCCATTGGGATATTCACACTGTCCTGTTTACTATTAGCATTGAAAGTGAAAGCCTAAACTTTGGGTTTCCCCCCCGAAAAGTAATAGAGGGAAAATCTTCCAATGGGGTCACTACTTCTGGTTACCTGGGGGGTCCCCAAGGTTTTTCTTTAATCTGCAGGGATTTCTTCTTACTTCCTGTTTGGCTTAAAAACAGAAAGTGAATGTAAATATTTGCAATGGGAGGGCAGAAAAAACAAAAAAAAACATTCTGACAGGGGTTACAGCCCTCTGTTGCTCTATCCTAAATAAATTAAACAAGTTTTCCTATAGTTATACTTTAAGTTATAGAAATTTTTTTTTTTTTTTTTAACTAAAGTTTTTTTAATGTTTTTTTTTTTTTTTAAACGTAAACACAAAATCATGTGTTGGGCATGCCGGAGTAAAAGTAATAATTTTAGGGTCATCATTACCCGCTAAATCGAAATTGATGACATGTAAATGCTTTTGATAAATTTTGGGTACCATAGATTTTCTCCTTTTTACAGGCATGTCCTGTTTTGTTTCTTGACATATTTGATATATACAGTATTTAGTGGATACAATTTCATCTTTTATCTTTTACAAAAAAAATTGTATTTTCTTTGTGTACAGTATAATAACTTCAGCATATTTTCTACTGGAAATAGAGGTATGACAAAAAGTTGCTCAAATATCATGTGACATTAAAAAAAAAATGCTATTACAGTGGTACCTTGGGTTACAAGCATAATTAGTTCCAGAAGAATGCTTGTAATCCAAAGCACTCGCATATCAAAGCAAGTTTCCCCATAGGAGTCAATGGAAAGATAATTTGTTCCACAGTGACTGCTATTGTATGCAGTACCGCATGTGGCCAGAGGTGGGGGGCGCCGGAGACGCTCTGGAATGGAGTGTTTCAGAGTGTCGCTGAGCAGCTCGGAGTGTCAGCGGTGTCCCTGCACCTCTGGACAAACTAAGTACTGCACACCCCATTGGCTTGAATCCTGGTCGTCATGTGAGACAACGCTCGCAAACCGAGTGAGGATTTTTTTTAAATAGCTTTTGTGGCAAAATGCTCGTAAACCACGTTACTCGCAATACGAGGTATTAATATACCACCATTTTATTTTGAAGGGCCTTTAATTAAAATAAATATATGTAAGGTTTTGGGGTTTTAAGTGCATTTACATGTAAAAACATGGCTTTGGCAGCCAAATAGTTCAAGCATATTTGAAAAAGCATAGTTTAACATTTCTTGGTGGTCTGTGCCCCATTGGAGAGAGTTCTCTTTACTTCTTTCCTTGTAGACATGACAGCAAAGGAGAGGAAATTGTTCCAAAGTCACCATTGGATAATTTACCTTCACCTGCAATGGCAGCAGGACAAATAGAAGGTGACTCTTCCCCTCACAGACAGCAAAAAAAAAAAAAAGGACAGATGTTCTAACCCTTTGTTAAGCTTCTTAAAACAAAACAAAAAATAGAATAGTTTTGACTTTGGAAATACTTAAAGGGGAGTTCCACCCACAATTTCACTTTTTAAATATAAATACCCCTGTAATACACAAGCTTAATGTATTCTAGTAAAGTTAGTCTGTAAACTAAGGTCCGTTTTGTTAGGTTGTTACAGCATTTAGATTAAAATCTTAGTTTATAATCTAGAAATAGACTTAAGTGTGGGCATCATGAAGCCAGACTATATGACTTCCTGGATTTCAGCTTTGCATATCTCGCACATGCTCAGTGCTGCACAAGCAATGTAATAGGTTTCAGTCAGGTTTGCAAGGACTACTGGGAAACATGATGCCTATCCCAGAAACCCTTGCAAATAGCCTTGTGTCTTAATAACCTAGGCTAATAATGAGGAAGTAATGAAGGACTACAAAATAAAGGTATTTACAAGCAACAAAATAAATAAAAATTGTCCATTCTGAACGCTATGAGATTAGGGCATGCAGCACAGACAAACATAAAAAAATGGGTGGAACTCCACTTTAAATTTTTATTTTATATTATAAAAACCACAAGGTCCATTATGTAATGTGGATGTATTTACTAACCTAAATCTTTTTTTTTATTGCATAGTTTTGTGAGCATGAAATGTCTCTTGTCATGGTAAAATTAATTTGAGGTTTAAATTAAAAACTGTATTTAAGAAGCCGTTCTAGAAACTTGATTGCAATTTTAAGCCGCGATTAGCAGTTTTGCGATATCTGCAAGTATAATTGCTTATAAGGATTATGAAATTTGAGAAATATTCAGTGTGGGATATGCACTTTGTTAGAACTGGTTGATTTGGATTGAAGGGTCGATGGATGAAAACCTTTTCATTAGGTACAAAAGCTGAAAGTCATAGAGATTTGTGTCATTCAAGGTAAGTTTCCTTCTCATATGTCATACAAAATCTGTTGTGGTATAGAAAATGAAAGTAAGTGAAAATAAATACTGCTTTCCTGTGCTAAGAATGTAATGTGAGCTTTCGGATCCTAAATAAATGTGAGGAGCTGCAATCAGTGCCCCCCCCCCCCCCATATTACACACTAAACTGCACTGTTGTATTGCACTCCTCCACATGGCTTGGGCCCCTACCTGTTCTTTGCATGCCTCCTGCAGACTTGGTAGCCAGCTAGGTGCCAACTGAAGTGAGCATGACAAGCTGACAACGTGGCTGCCAATAGCGAGGCAGTGTTTTACCTCCGTCGGCCTGAAACAGGAAGTGCTGTTATGAATCCAGCCACCATTGATTGCATTGGTGATTGGTAAGAATTTAAAGCTGATCTTTGTAAACACCCCTGTCAGTGGTAAATGATTTATCTTAGCCCTCTAACTCCTACATCTGCAGAAAAGCTTGTTTTGTTAAAAAAACAGACGTACTGCCAGGATCTCCAGTGAAAAAGAAAAGAGCCTAAAAAAAAACGAATGCAGTCATCACATCTAAGGCTCCATTCACACCTTGGCGTATTTATGCCCGACGCTCGTGCCGCTGGAGGGGTGATTTTACATTGTTGTCTATGGAGATGGTTCACATCTCCACGCCGAATGCCGAAACGCTGTACGCCTGAAGCTCAAAACAAGTACCAGACCCTTTTTTTTCAGGTGGCTTTCGGCGTTCGGCGAAGACAACATTGTTTTGTAAAAAAACAAAAAACGACCCGTTTTGTCGCGGCAAATCGCGGCACAATACGCCGCAATTTCTCGCGGAAAAATACGCCGCGTTATAGTGTGAATGCAGCCTAAGAATTGGTAAGCTTCAATATCATAGTTACATAGTTAGTCAGGTTGAAAAAAAACACAAGTGCATCTAGTTCAACCATAAAAATAAATAAAAAATATCATAGAATCCCTTATACACAATCCTATGCCCACTGTTGATCCAAAGGAAGGCAAAAAACCCCAGCAGAGCATGATCCAATTTGTCGCAGCAGGGGAAAATTTCCTTCCTGATCCCCAGAGAGGCAATTGATTTTTCCCTGGATCAACTTTACCTATAAATGTTAGTACCTAATATTATGAATCCAGGTCTTTCTTAAAGCAATCTACTGAGCTGGCCAGAACCACCTCTGGAGGGAGTCTATTCCACATTTTCACAGCTCTTACTGTGAAGAAACCTTTCCGTATTTGGAAATTAAATCTCTTCCTCTAGATGTAAAGAGTGCCTCCTTGTCCTCAGTGTTGACTGTAAAGTAATTAACTCCACACCAAGTTCACTATATGGACCCCTTATGTATTTGTACATGTTGCCTATCCCCCCCTTAATCACCTCTTCTTAAGAGGGAATACATTGAGTTTCTCCTATTTTTCCTCATAGCTGAGCTCCTCCATGCCTCTTATCAGTTTGGTTGCCCTTCATTGCACTTTCTCCAGTACCATAATAAATGTTTGCTTTTAGTTTTAATACTGCTTTAAAAGAACAGACATGTATTCCACAGATTTTGGTCTTCCAGAAAGCCTCTATGATAAACAATGAGGGATTTGGCCAAGTCCATCCAACATTTAATTTAAACACACCGATGGGAGCCAAGAAGCAGCATGATGTAGAGTGCACTGTATAGATCTGGAGCTTTTCAGGCTAATGCTGTCTGGGGCATACTCTACTTTATCTTTCACATTAAGCAGGCTGTAAAATGTTGTGGTGGCTGCACCACGTGAAATATGACCTCTCACCAAGGATAATGGCCTTTCCAATTTAGCAAACCCCAGAACTAATCAAGGTGGATACCAAGAGGATTATGACAGGCTAGTTTCTGTGTGCTAAATGTGAGGGATTTCTAACCTCCAGTCGCTGTGTCTTCTACTCTCTACGCTAATCAGTTCCCTAATAGGCTCCATTGTGGCCTGAGCTCTCTTGTTGTCGTATCTCTTCTTTCTCTAATATCAGCCTTTCTGCACTGGCTGGAAAGTGTGATTGGGTATTTGGTTCATTCTTCACTGGACTATAATAGGAACTCTGAAATTAAATCCTTCTTATGCAGAACATTTATTAAATTTTTTACTGTAGAAAATGAAAAAACGATCTAGATTTTATAGGTGCCACCCACTGGTGCCCCTATATCTATCTGTCTCCCAGATGGGGCTGACGTGCTTTTCGTTCATAGTTTTATAGAACCTCCCCGTAGTTACTGGGAAACAGAGGAGCTACCCAGAAAGAGTTTTTTTGGTTAATCCTTAATTTTTGAAGTCAGAAAGTCAGGTCTTGAACGGATCTGTTAGGGTTCTATGGTATAAATCAGAGAGCTGTATAGAAGTGTAAAAAAGATAGTTGGGCAAGTAATGGCACTGGAGGATGTCTGTTACACAGTAGTAAGATGCGCACACGCTTGTTTCAGGTTAGTGACTCAATAAGTACTGAAGTAAGGATAAGCTTTGTGAATTGTAAGCCTAAGGCCGCGTACACACGAGGAGACATGTCCAATGAAAACGGTCCACGGACCGTTTTCATCGGACATGTCTCCTGGGAGATTTTGGTCTGATGTATGTACACACGATCAAACCAAAATCCCCGCGGACAGAGAACGCGGTGACGTGGCGGTGACGTTGTCGCCGCAACGTGCCAAAACAAGGAAGTAAAATACTTCCACGCATGCGTCAAATCCATTTGACGCATGTGGGGGATTTCGGTCCGCTGGTTAGGCATACTAACCAGTGGACATGTCCGACGGACAGGTTTCCAGCGGACAAGTTTTAAAGCATGTTTTAAAACTTTTGTCCGCTGGAAACCTGTCCACTAGGCCGTACACACGATCGGATATGTCCGATCAGAGGACATGTTAGACTGTGTGTACGCTGCCTTAGATGTAACTTCAGTATTTTCTGCATTCATTTCATTAAGATCTTTGGATAAAGTGATGAAGGTTAGGACCCCTATTATGTTTTTTATTGTTGTCTGTTTGCTCAATGAGGACTCACCCTTCTTGTCCCAGTAGTGAGGGAAAATCGAAAAATTTGAGTTGCCACCAAAACATGAATAATGGAAAAAACTTATGGTGGGTCACTTCCAGTGACAAATGTCAGAGAAGTGATTTACCTCTCATTTGGAGTGATTTTTCTTCACTTGATATGGTGGTGTTGTGTCTACAGAACAGAAAGGAGAAGCTCTTTAACAGGACAAACATGGCAAAAAAACGCTAAGGGATATAAACATCCCCTGCCTTACCCAAAATGTAAAAAATAAAAAACAGGAAAGCACAGATACACACCACCCCACCCCACAATACAATCTAGATACCCCTTAACTGGTTGTAGAAACACCCACAAGAGTTTTAGCAGAGTAACTTTGAAGCTTGCAGCCACTGCTTTCAGTCATTGGATTGTGATTGCTAAACAATTATATTTATTACAAACATGGGTTTGATCTCCACGCCAATTATCCCCTTGTCCGCCGTGGACTTAAGCTAGCCCACACTGATGAATAAGCAGCAGAATAAGTTCAGTACGTTTATGTATGCAGTGTGTAAAAGGATATGCCAAGTTGCATTATGGAAACACTGTACCAAACAGTATTGCACTGTTGAGGACTGATTGACTTGGTTATTCAACTCTGGATGGAGAGAGCCTTCATATGTTCAGTTATGTATAATACATGACATTTAGAGAATAAATGGAAAGAGGATATGCTCTCTGGCAGGTCTCTACAGCATGATTTGTGTTGTTGGTTTCTTTCAAGCAACCTTTGTTGATGCAATTATGGTACTGCTTACATTTTCTCTGTTCTTACATGCAAATAATTCACAGAGCTGACTGCTGTATTGAAAGCTGGGAGACTGTAAGGCCGCGTACACACGATCAAATCTATCTGCTGGAAACGGTCGGCCCGACGGTCCCAGCAGACAGATTCGATTGTGTGTACGGACGAGCCGACGGATTTGGCCAGCCGACAGATTTTAAAGCATGCTTTAAAATCTGTTGGCTGGGAATCCGTCCGCCCGATATGTCTGCTGGTTAGTACGCTAACCAGCAGACATATCTTCCCGCACATGCGTCGAATGGATTTGACGCATGCGCGGAAGCAATTCACTTCCTGGTGCGGTGACGTGGTGGTGTCAACGTCACCGCCATGTCACCGACACGTCAGCGCGCCGTCTGCCGGCGGGGATTTTGGTTTGATCGTGTGTACACGATCAAACCAATACATCCCAGCAGACGGATTTGTTCAAATCGGTCTGTCCGACCGATTTGAACAAATCTGTCTGCTCGTGTAACTGTATATAAAATTATAAGAAGTTTGAAATCAGTGGTCATCTTTTGAGAGTTCTGGCACTACGGATACTTCCTACAATATAGTTAAGGTGAATTACTGTGTATACTGTTCTATAACACAGTGGACCATAGGTGTGGGCAAATGTGAGTGTGGATTATGCGGGTGAGATGAAATACTGCCTGAGCTTTAAGGCTTGTTTCCCCATTACATATGATGCTGGTTGGTTAATCTTAGACTGAGTTTTGTGAGTGGCCAGGGGAAGAGAGGTGACACCAGTGCTGGTGTTGGTGGGGGATAAATGTACAGTGGGAACTGTACTGTCTGGAGCAACTTAAAGCCCACATTTTAAGCTGTAAGAATACAAAGCTTAAATTACACACCACAAAAGAAATGGCTACAAACCCTTCTAAAGATATTCCAATAATGATGCCCATAAGTCAGCTGTAAGGCTGGATGTGGGTGCCTCATTGCAGCAATAGTGATGTTTTAGGACAGTGGTACTCAACCTCAGTCTTCAAGTACCCCCAACGGGCAAAGTTTTGGGAACTTCCCTTAGATAAAATAGCTCTTATCAATACCATGTCATTGATATTAATTTAAAGCAGCTGTGCAAAGTAAAGGAAAACCTGAAAACATGGCCCGTTGGGGGTATTTGAGGACCGAGGTTGAGAACCACTGCTTTAGGAGAGGCCTCTAAAGACTGGTGCCATCAATGAGAATGCCTCTTATCCATTCACTAAGGACTAGAAAACTCACTAAGAATGGAGTCTGTTTATTTAGTAGACACCGGTGACATCACAGAATGGACATTCTACCTATTAACTAGAGACTGATGACATCACTAAGGTGTCCATATATGAAACTGTAAACCGCAGTGATTTCAGTGCATGAACAGTTTATGAAACTGAGATAATCGGGGGGAGAATGTGTTTGAACATGTTCTCCTGCCGATGATCTCTGCACACTTAGAATCTGTACAATTATCTCTCCCCTCTGAGCACAGACCTCAGATACAGCGCGGTTCAATCCAGTGAGAGAGATGCCCCTCCTCCTAAGCTCCTCTCATGACCTGTATGACATGTCAGAGCGGGGGAACAGCCACCTAGCAAAAGCTTCCCCTTTGTGGCGTGTGACAGGCAGCAGTGAGTTATGCTGCAGGAGTGCGGATGGGTGCCGAGAGTCTGCTAACCTATAGTGACGCCAGTGCTGGCGAACATTACAGCTTTCATTACAATAGCTGTGTGTTTCCCCGCCGTGCGGCGTCATATACAGCCCCTCCCCCTTGTCCGGGGAACTTTGATAGACAGATCACCGTCCCAGCATTGGACGGTGATCTGTCTATCAAAGTGCCCGGACAAGGGGGAGGGGCTGTATATGATGCTATTGTAATTAAAGCTGTTATGTTCCCCACTCCCCAGCACTCTAATCAGCCAGGCTCTTTTCCCCTACGATCGCTGGGACAAAGGCTCCCATTCCACCCCAGGCCGACGGCGGAGCTCGCCCCCCCCCCCCCCAATCCCAGGCAGCCCACACTCACCCCCCTCAAAATCCACTCACAAAATGCGAGCAGGCGAGTGGATTTTTTGAGGGCTGTGTGTATATATATATATATATATATATATATATATGTATGTGTGTGTGTGTGTGTATAATGTGTTTGTGTGTATGTGTATACATGTATATATTATGTAGGGGGATTCCTTTATTTTATTAACATTAACCACGCCGTCTGTCCGTGTACTGAGCAGTGATAATTTATCACTGCTTAATAAACTGACATTTTGGTGTTTCTGTGAATTTCTAGTATTGTAATTGCGTAAAGTCTCACGCGAGTATCTGGGGCCATTTTCCAGTTTTGGAAGCGTTTTGTAGATCGATTCACTCCTCCAAAGGTGAATCGATCTACACCGCTTCATAAACTTGCATCCAGAGGAGAATGATCTCTTCTGAGAATGTCGGAGAATGAAGCAGTGAATAGATTTCACTGCTTCATAAACAGACACCAGACACTAGGGACTGGAGACTTCACCTAACGTGCATCCCACCTATTCACTAGAGACCGGTGACTTCACCTAACATGCAGCCTACCTATTCACTGCTAGAGACCAGTGACTTCACATAACATGCAGCCTACCTATTCACTAGAGACTGGTGACTTCACCTAACGTGCAGCCCACCTATTCACTAGAGACTGGTGACTTCACCTAACGTGCATCCCACCTATTCACTAGAGACCGATGACTTCACCTAACATGCAGCCTACCTTTTCACTGCTAGAGACCAGTGACTTCACATAACATGCAGCCTACCTATTCACTAGAGACTGGTGACTTCACCTAACGTGCAGCCCACCTATTCACTAGAGACCAGTGACTTCACCTAACATGCAACCTACCTATTCACTAAAGACCAGTGACTTCACCTAACATGCAGCCTACCTATTCACTAGAGACTGGTGACTTCACCTAACATGCTGCCTACCTATTCATTAGTAACTGGTGACTTCACCTAACATGCAGCCTACCTATTCACTAGAGACTGGTGACTTCACCTAAAGTGCAGCCTACCTATTCACTAGAGACTGGTGACTTCACCTAACGTGCAGCCTACCTATTCACTAGAGACCAGTGACTTCACCTAACATGCAGCCTACCTATTCAATAGAGACTGGTGACTCCACCTAACATGCAGCCCACCTATTCACTAGAAACCAGTAACTTCACCTAACATGCAGCCTACCTATTCACTAGAGACCAGTGATTTCACCTAAATTGCAGCCTGCCTATTCATTAGAGACCAGTGACTTCACCTAACATGCAGCCTATCTATTCACTAGAGACTGGTGACTTCACCTAACATGCAGCCTATCTATTCACTAGAGACTGGTGACTTCACCTAACATGCAGCCCACCTATTCACTAGAGACTGGTGACTTCACCTAAAGTGCAGCCTACCTATTCACTAGAGACTGGTGACTTCACCTAACGTGCAGCCTACCTATTCACTAGAGACCAGTGACTTCACCTAACATGCAGCCTACCTATTCACTAGAGACTGGTGACTCCACCTAACATGCAGCCCACCTATTCACTAGAAACCAGTAACTTCACCTAACATGCAGCCTACCTATTCACTAGAGACCAGTGATTTCACCTAAATTGCAGCCTGCCTATTCATTAGAGACCAGTGACTTCACCTAACATGCAGCCTACTTATTCACTAGAGACTGGTGACTTCAACTAACATGCAGCCTATCTATTCACTAGAGACTGGTGACTTCACCTAACATGCAGCCCACCTATTCACTGGAGACTGGTGACTTCACCTAACATGCAGCCTACCTATTCACTAGAGACTGGTGATTTCACCTAACATGCAGCCCACCTATTCACTAGAGACCAGTGACTTCACCTAAATTGCAGCCTGCCTATTCACTAGAGACCAGTGACTTCACCTAACATGCAGCCTACCTATTCACTAGAGACTGGTGACTTCACCTAACATGCAGCCTACCTATTCACTAGAGACTGGTGACTTCACCTAACATGCAGCCCACCTATTCACTAGAGACTGGTGACTTCACCTAACATGCAGCCTACCTATTCACTAGAGACTGGTGACTTCACCTAACATGCAGCCTACCTATTCACTAGAGACCAGTGATTTCACCTAAATTGCAGCCTGCCTATTCATTAGAGACCAGTGACTTCACCTAACATGCAGCCTACTTATTCACTAGAGACTGGTGACTTCACCTAACATGCAGCCTATCTATTCACTAGAGACTGGTGACTTCACCTAACATGCAGCCCACCTATTCACTAGAGACCAGTGACTTCACCTAACATGCAGCCTACCTATTCACTAGAGACCAGTGACTTCACCTAAATTGCAGCCTGCCTATTCACTAGAGACCAGTGACTTCACCTAACATGCAGCCTACCTATTCACTAGAGACTGGTGACTTCACCTAACATGCAGCCTACCTATTCACTAGAGACTAGTGACTTCACCTAACATGCAGCCCACCTATTCACTAGAGACTGGTGGCTTCACCTAACATGCAGCCTACCTATTCACTAGAGACTGGTGACTTCACCTAACATGCAGCCCACCTATTCACTAGAGACCAGTGACTTCACCTAAATTGCAGCCTGCCTATTCACTAGAGACCAGTGACTTAACCTAACATGCAGCCCACCTATTCACTAGAGACTGATGACTTCACCTAACGTGCAGCCTACCTATTCACTAGAGACTAGTGACTTCACCTAACATGCAACCTACCTATTTACTAGACTGGTGACTTCACTGAACACAGAGCCTATCTGTCGATTAGAGACAAGTGATTGCGCTAAGCACACAGCCTATCAACTGTATTCACTAGTGGCCGGTGACATCACAGAACTCACAGTCTAGTGATACCACCAATCTCCAGTGAATAAGTAAACAAAAAAGCCTAAATATTCAACAGGGAACATAGTATATCCATAAATTAAAAATGAGAGTAGCAAACTACAATTTTTTTTAAACCCAAAGCTATTTATTTATAAAATTCACAATTCTGAATAAAACAACGAAAAACATTAGGCATCCCAAAATGTTTTGCTTTGTTTTGTATTATGTAATGCAATATACATATCAAAGTAAAATAGAAAATTGAAAGCAGACAATGGCCCAGATTCACGTAGGACTTACGCCGACGTATCTCGAGATACACTGTCGTAAGTACATATGTGCACCGTCGTATCTATGTGCCAATTCGCCAAGCTAGATACGTAGAAAATAGGCTTCTTCCGACCGACGTAACTTGCCTAAGCCGGCGTATCGTAGGCGCATAGTTACGCTGCACGCATATGGGAGTTTCGATTCAAATATGCAAATGAGGGAGACACGATGATTCACGAACGTACTTGCAACCGGCGCATGTTTTTAAGTGATTTGCGTAAGGGTTACGTCCGGCGTAAAGTTACCCCTCATATAGGAGGCGCAAGTAATGCAAAGGTATGGGCCAGGGAACGGACGCCGCCGAATTTTACGTTGTGTACACCGTTTACGTAGTACGTGAATAGGGCTGGGCGTAGGTTACTTTAACGTCGTAGGCATTGATTCGACGTATCTTAGGCAGTTATTTTGACGTGACTGTGAACATGCGCACTGGGATGCGTCCAAGATACGACTCATGCACAGTTAGTTTTTTGAAGCTCAGCCCATCATTTGCATGGAGTCACGCTTCACTTTAATATATCATGCCCACTTCCACCTACTTTGACTTACGTCGGCTTACGCTGACAACTATACGCTACGCCGGCGTTGAGCGCATATTCTTTGAGAATAGCATGCTTGCCTCTCAACATTGTGCCGGCGTAGCGTAAAGACGATGCGCTACGTCGGCATAAATATACGTCGCTCTACGTGAATCTACCCCAATGTTTTCATCAAAGTGTAATTACTGCAGCAGTATAGAAGCTTTACAGAAGGTCAAACTTGAAAGTCCCTTTAAAACTTCTGATATGTCACCAAAGGCATCCTGCTTATATCGCAGAACAGTTAAATCTTGTGATGATCACAGTTGTATAACGCATTAAAAAAAAAAAAATCATGGGTCAGTTAACTTAAAATGTAATGCTGCAAGTCTGGTGATTCCACTCATCCCCTTGGATTTTTTCATATCTTGGGCATGCCAATTAAGCTTTGTACTGTAGTTCCTGGCTGTCTTCCTGCCCACCTATGGTTGTTACTACCCTTCCTGTTGCAGTTGCAAGTATATAAAGTGCAATAAAATATATTCCTCAAGATTTGAAAGAATCTGTGTAGCATTCACCAAAAACCAAACTCTTCTATGGGTGTAACTGTCCTACTGGGTCTTCTGGGTTCTCCACAACTGTTATGGGTTCCTCAGGCTCACCTCCACCTTCCTGCTGTGCCCTGTAATACATGGGTTGGTAAGAGGAACCGGTGAGAGATATGAAGGACCCAGAAGATTGACACTTCTGGAAGGTATGTATGTACAATTTTTAACAAATCTGACTTTATTTAAAAAAAATTGTATATTAACAGAAATGCTTTAAGGCAGGCATGTCCAAAGTCCGGCCTGGGGGCCAAGTGCGGCCCCCCTGTTGATTTAATATGGCCCCCAGGGGATTTGTATATATATATTGTTTGTGGCCCCCAGGGCCACAAAAGATATATACTGTATTTATTGGTGCTGCCTTGGAGGGGGCAGGACGAGTGCCATCAGATTACATAAAGAGAATCTCCTGTTTACTCAGCAGCGTCTCTATTGGAAGTCTCGTCTCCTGGAATGCCATTGGACGACTGTTCTATCTATCATAGGAGGTGGGACTTTGTATTAAGGAGGCCACTACTTCTCCATATGCTGTTCTTCTACCATGATTGTCCTCAAAAATGTTTATATGTCCTGTTTTTGTATTTACTCTGATGTGTAACTTCCTCAATAAAAACATATTTAAAAAAAAAAAAAGAGGCCACAGGGTAAACAAGAGATTCTCCTGTTTGTAATCTGTCGGCACTCATCCTGCCCCCCTCCCTCTGCCCCCCAAGGCTGCAGATGGGCATCGTTCAGGCTGCATTGATGGCAATGGTAAGGCTGCATTCATGGCACATGTGAGGCTGCATTGGTTGCAATGGTAAGGCTGCATTCATGGCACATGTGAGGCTGCATTCATGGCACATGTGAGGCTGCATTCATGGCACATGTGAGGCTGCATTCATGACAATGGTAAGCCTGTGCGTGTTATATGCTGATAAATGTGGTATATCCAAATAACAAGCTCATTTTCTTCACCACACACATCCACAAATGCAAGAGAATTCTTGTTGGGCAGTGTATTAGTTGCTCAGACGAACACACTTATGCCGCGTACACACGGTCGTTTTTTGCGATGAAAAAAAACGAAGTTTTCTGTGAAGTAAAAAAACGACGTTTTTGAAACGTCACTTTTCAAAGACAATTTTGCATACACACCATCGTTTTTTCACAAAAAGCGAGGTTACGTTCACCACTCTTTTCCATTGAAGCTCGCTTCATAACTAGCTTTTGGGCATGCGCGGGTTGAAAAACGTCGTTTTGAACGACGTTTTTGCTACACACGGTGACTGTTTGTGAAACAAAAAACGACGTTTTGAAAAACGACACAAAAAATTCAAGCATGTTGGAATTTTTTTTTGGTCGTTTTTTTTAAGACAAAAAACGACGTTTTGCCCACACACGATCAATTTAAATGACGTTTTAAAAAACGTAGTTTTTTTTCATCGCAAAAAACGACCGTGTGTACGCGGCATTAGACCAAATTTTAATGGTTCAAAGAATGTCAGGCAAAATAGTCGGCCCTCACGCATGTTCACTTAATCAAATGTGGCCCTTTTTGAAAAAAGTTTGGACACCCCTGCTTTAAGGTAAGCCTAATATTTAAGATTTGCTATTTTACAAAGCCTCAGATTGGTCTTCTGCCCCAAATGTTTTGTAGATTTCTTTGATGTCAGTGTTCTGGGAATTGACAAGCAGCATGATAATGTATTGTAGGCAAGTGACAGGGAGGCGACCTTGAGATAAGTGAATGTGCTTCTATCAGACCTGCTAATCTTTCACTTGGCTGCAGTATTTATTTATGCTACTTGTCCATTCATAGAACCTCAGCATGGAGGAGATTGGAAAAGAGTAATAGACACACATACTGTATCTCTGCTATTAAGCTATATTTATTTTAAGGCACACTTGCATATAATAAAAATGAAGGGTACAGTTACATAGTGGGTACCATATGTCATATCATGCTTGACAGTTTGTCAGCACAACTTCCCCAAGTCTTCAAAGTTCCTATGCAAATACAAGCCTGCGAAAGGTCTGTATTTGCATAGGAACTTTGCACACATCATAGAGCGATACTCGGGTCCCAAAATAGGCTACCAAAGCTGAATTGTGGAATGAGGAAGGGAGCCTGATTTTTCCTTCTGTTTTGTGGAAGTTATTGTAGCCATGCCCTCGTAGGAGTTGCTGAATGTAGTGGTTCATCTGTCACCCTGCCCAGCCAGATATCCATTTCTCAGTCACTCATAGACATAGAACAGTCCATAGCTTTGTTTTGTTTTTTATTATTTGAGGGGATTAAACTTGGATGGGAAATTGGGAATTATGGAATGCCCAGAAATATTTAGTGCAAACTTGCTTGGGACTTCTGTATACACTCCAGTATATACACTTCAATCTTCTCTCCAGCACAAATGCTTGCTGCACACAGTTTCTCCTCCAGCATTTCACTTGCAGACTATTACTCTTCCAGCACTTCACCTACTGCAGACTGTTACTCCCATGGACTAGCTAGCACTGCATTGGTAGGCCTGACACTGCTTCAGCCAGGCCTCAATGATGTACCTTTTGTGGGCAGGGACTAGCTATCTATTCGGCTATCACTCCCAGATAGCTCTCTTCAGGTCCTGCCAGCTAGCCTGGCTGCAATGACCTCTCACCACTGCCGTTTCCACAGTCCTCTCTTCTGGTTCTACACTAATATCAAACTGCAATCTCCAAGTTCTCTCAGGTGTGCCTCCCCAAACCTCCCGACTATGCTCACTCACCAGCCCTCCCAGCTGTGACCAGTTGTGCTTCCTGGAGACAGTTAGAAGTGTTCTCCCCCGCTGTCATCTACTCGTTTTCTCATGTGCCTCTCCTTCAAGGATTTCGTCAGTCCCCCTGGATGCACCCAAGCCCCAGCCCATGGTCACCCCCCTCCCAGACCTGACAACATCTCCCCAGCTGGGCTGACACCAGGTATTCAAGGAGGCTTGCCCCCTGCCAATTCAGGTTGGGGATTTGTCAGAACTCCTTAAAACACCCCAGGCAGCTCCACCTCGCCTCTCCTCCTCTCCTTCCAGATATTTCTAGCAAGCTCTAGAAAGAAAAGAGAGGTGTCAATGATGCTGCCTGTGAGTCACCAGCTGCTACCCTGAGCCACTCCCAGCCAGAATGAAAACAAACAGACTTGGGAACCGGCTAGGCCTGCCTAAATGTATCTAATCTGCAAGAAAATCCTCACTAGAGGGTGCTACATTTAGATTTTAGGCTATTATCCTACGAGTATGTGTTTACCCTTATGTTGGGTAATTTCCCAGTTATTAGCAGGAACTTACAGCACACTTCTAGTACCAGAGAAATGCGTCCTTCACAAATAAAATACTGTCTCTAAAGAAATCTGCTCCTGGTAGGGTGGTAGGTCTCTTTTCTTCAGACCATATCTTCTAATGGTGGCCATTAAAAGCTCATTTACAGTAATATAGAAGCAAATGCCAAAGCCAGAACAGAATTTATCTTCATTAAGGCCTCATGCACACTGCTGCTGCTAAACAGACGTTCAGAGACAGTTGGACACTTTTTTCAACTGCCCTTAAACTCATTCAATGTTATCATATGTGTACATGTACACAGGTTCGTATACTGTCATTTTTAGGCAATTGCATTTATATGCCTTTTTTAAAGTAAAGAAAATTAGTTCAGACGCCAGACGATGTTTCTGATGTTTCAGACGCCAGACAAAGTTTCCGACGTTTCAGACACCAAGCACTTCTAAACGCGGCTAAACGCAGTAACCCACGTTTAGTTTATAGGCATTTTTCGTTTCCCATTCTCAATTCCCATGTCCCCTATATTCTGCTTAGAAACATAGAAAAGTGACAGGAGAAATAGACAGAGTAGTCAATTAGGTCTGCCCATTAATTTTTATTTTGTTTGTTAACTTTGTTGTCTGTGTATAGATCGATGTGTGTTCCAAGCATGTTTGAAGCCATTATTGTTTACTGTCTCATTACCTCTGCTGGTAGTTTATTCCAAGCATCAACCACTGTTTCAGTAAAATAATACTTTCTAAAATTAGTTTTGAACTTTCCTCCAGTTAGTTTGAGGTCATGTCCCAGTGTTATGGATTTCGGTTTCATATTGAAAAAACTGTCCTCCCAAACCTTATTCACCCCCTTGACGTATTTAAAGGTTTCAATCCGATCTCCCCTTTCCTTTCTTTCCTTCAGACTGTAAATATTAGGTTCTTGAATTCGCTCTCGATGTGTTTTATCCCCCAAACCTTTCACCATTTTTTTTACCCGTCTCTGGACTCGTTCTATGTTATCAATATCTTTCTGTAAGTGAGGTCTCTAGAACTGGACATAGTATTCTAAATGAGGTCTCACTAAAGATCTATATAGAGGAATCGGAACCTCCTTACTCATGCTAGCGATCCCTCTCGTAATGCATCCTAGTATTCTATTTGCTTTTCCAATTGCCTGGTCACATTGTTTGTCATTTTGCAATCATCTTAAAATAGTACCCCAAAATCATTTTCCTATGTAGTGCTGGCTAACAGTGTTCCCCCAATGTTCTACTCTCTCAGGGGATTCTTTTTACCTGGGTGCATTATTTTACATTTAATTACGAATTACGAACATTTTGGGCCGTTCGCGCCAAATTAGAGTTATGTTTTACAGCCCATAATTAACTGCGGCATCGCAGTGCATTGCTGGCTGATGATTGGCCAAGCATGCGCTATGACCCGCATGCTTGGCCAATCACAGCTTGCAAAAAACAGAGAGCCATAATTGGTAGCTTTGGCCAATTATGGCTCAGGGGGTTTAGTACACGCCCCACACTATAAAAGGCCGCCTGCAGGTCGGCCTTGTGTAGTGTGTTGTGGTGGTTAACCCCTTCCATACAGGGCATTTTCACCCCCTTCCTGCCCAGACCAATTTTTAGTTTTCAGCGCTGTTGCACTTTGAATGACAATTGTGCGGTCAGGCAACACTGTACCCAAATAAATCGTTATGTTTTTTTTCCCCACACAAATAGAGATTTCTTTTAGTGGTATTTGATCATCTCTGCGGTTTTAATTTTTTGCGCTATAAACAAAAGAAGAGCGACAATTTAAAAAAAAACACAATATTTTTTTATTTTTATTTAATACATATCACAATATTCTTTAAAAAAAACTTTTTTTCCCCTCAGTTTAGACCGATACGTATTCTTCTACGTATTTTTGGTAAAAAAAAACGCAATAATCGTATATTGATTGGTTTGCGCAAAAGTTATAGCATCTACAAAATAGGTGATAGATTTATGGTATTTTTATTTTATTTTTTTTACTAGTAATGGCGGCGATCTGCGTTTTTTTTTTGTGACCGTGACATTGCGGTGACCATATCGGACACTTTTGACACGTTTTTGGGACCATTCACATTTACACAGCGATTATTGCTATAAAACTGCACTGATTACTGTGTAAATGTGACTGGCAGGGAAGGGGTTAACACTAGGGGGTGAGGAAGGGGTTAAAATGTGTCCTAACGTGTGTTCTAACTGTAGGGGGAGGGGGACTCACAAGGGGAGGAGACCGATGTGTGTTCCTCTGTACTGGGAACACACATCGATCTCCTCACCGCTGACAGGAGGTGGATCTGTGTGTTTACACACACAGATCCACACTCCTGACGTGATTTCCGGAAATCGCGGGTCCCCGGCGGCAATCGCAGCCGTCGGGCACGCGCGCGGGATCGCGGGTGGTGCCGCTGGAGCGAGCGCGCGCGCGCCCTAGAATGCCGTGAAGACAGGACGTTGAGCAATGTCCAGTCTCATCGGCGAGGGGATGACCATAGCGTCATTTCCCTATGGGCTGGAATTGAAGGGGTTAAGAGAGAATAGAGAGAGACATAGTGTGTCATTTTTTGCAGGTAGATAGAGCAGGCAGGCAGGCTAGTCAGTTAAATTGACAGCGTGTATAGGATATATATGCATCCCAGGTGTTGTATATATATTTATACACTGTATAGTTTAGCTAGATCAGCTCTTCCTAATTTACTGGCAGGCAGGTGATTGTGCTAGCTGCAGTATTATCATGTGGTGTATTGCCTGTATCCTCTGCCGTGTGCACCATAAAGCTACGTAGTGTGTACTGCCCTTGTCCTCTGTAGTTTGCACCTAAAGCTACATGGTGTGTACTGCCGTGTCCTCTGCAGTTTGCACCTAAAGCTACGTAGTGTGTGTACTGCCTTTGTCCTCTGCAGTGTGCACCTAAAACTATGTGGTGTGTGTACTGCATGTGTCCTCGGCAGTTTGCACCTAAAGCTACTTGGTGGGTACTGCCAGTGTCCTCTGCAGTGTGCACCTAAAGCTACTTGGTGTGTACTGCCCGTGTCCTCTGCAGATTGTACCTAAAGCTACGTAGTGTGTACTGCCCGTGTCCTCTGCAGTGTGCACCTAAAGCTACGTGGTGTGTGTACTGTCTGTGTCTGTGCTATTTTTCTCAATGATTTTCATCCATATTGCAGGGACCAGACATTACATTAAAGCCGCAAGCAGTTTTAAATTACTTTTTTCTTATAGTAATCTCATTTTGTGCAGGGACAGTTATAAACACGTGCCACTTCACAGGAATTTTTCACTTTTTTTTTTTTTAAGCATCATTAAAATCACTGCTCCAGAAAAAATGACCGTTTTTAAAACTTGTTTTCCATTGATACATGTTCCCTGAGGCAAGACCCGGGTTCTCAAAGACGTTTTACGACAATAATTTGCATATTAGGCTTTAAAATTAGCACTTTTGAATTCGAACGTTCGAGTCCCATAGACGTCAATGGAGTTCTAAATGTTTGCACGAACGGTCGGTCCGTTCGAAGGTTCTGGTGCAAACCGAACCGGGGGGTGTTCAGCTCATCCCTAGCTTTGACCAATCTACCAACAATGCCAAATCATGTTCCATAAAACAGACAAGACACCTCCAGGGATATCGACACTAATACACACCTTTGTGTCAGCAGCAAAAAGACGAACCTTGCCCAACAAACCATTTGTTTTATCACCTACATATAGAATAAATATAACAGGATCTAGTACAGAGCCTTGTGGTACACCACTAGTAACTGGTCTCTGTTCTGAGTTAACCCCATTTACAACCACACTCTGGTATCTATCCTTTAGACAACTGCATATCCACTGACCCACCCAAGGGTTAAGTCCTAGCTTTTACAACTTTTGTATTAGATCATTATGTGGAACTGTATCAAATGCCTTGCTGAAATCAAGATATGGCATGTCCACAGCACCACTCTGGTCCAAAAGATTGGTAATATAGTAAAATAATGTAATCAGATTAGACTGACAAACTCTGCCCTCAGTAAAGCCATGCTGCTTTGGGTTCAGCAAGTTGGGTATTTTTAAGTGATCAATGATCCTTCTTTTCAGGAGCGATTCCATTAACTTGACTATCTCCATTACAAATGATAATTTTACCAGAACGAGTGCTCCCGTCTCATAACTTGCTTCTGAGCATGCGCGTTAAAGCCTACAAACGACCGCTTTTCACGACGTAAAAAACGATGCGAAAAATTAGAGCATGCTCTAAATTTTTAATGCCCATTTTTCATGTCACACACAATCGTTTTTAATGACCAATTTAAAAAACTGCATTTTTCTCATCATGAAAACCGGTTGTGTGTACGCGGCATAAGTGTTGGGCCGCATTTATAGCTGTCTTGAGCTGCAGGTTGGACACCCCTATCTTAGAGTATACAGTTTATCAAAGTTACTGAAGTCACCATTGATATATTTCTACATTGTAATCATATCTCCTTTTAAGCACCTATTTTTTTCAGTCAGTAACTGTAATTGATCTTCATAGCTGAGGTCCACATCCCTCTTATTAATTTTTCATATTGCAAGTGACAAAAAAAAAATAGCAAAGGAAAAACATTGCAACAAATGCATTTAAAATACTGTTCTTTTTGTGTGATAACATTTTTGGTCCTTTTACCTGTAATTTTGATGAACGGGTCTCTTTAAGTTTGCTCCCTATCAAAGATCCAGCACAAATAAACAATAGTGCAAAAGTTCCATGCTGGAGATATTTTAATTCAGCAGCACCGGCATGGTGTATTAGAAAGGTCCTTTATCTCATCTTTACACATGGAGAGTATCCACATATAAGTAATCACTAGAGATGGGCAGAACACCCACCGATTTGGAGCCAAACAATGAACCCCATTGAAGTCCATGGTACCCAAACTAGAAAATCAGGACTTATATGCAAGTTATTGCGCATACAAAGGGTATGGGGGTCTGGGTACTGCCCTTGGGGACATGTATCAATGAAAAAAAAGTTTGTAAAGATAATTTTAAAATTAGCATTTTTTTTTTACTGATGCCTAAATGAAAACTACTTTTAAATTGCTGCATCTGTGCCGTGTGAACCTGCTGCAGCATAAATGATATTTATAAAGAAAAAAATTAACATTTTCCCAGCAAGCTTTCTTTATTTTATAAACACCAACACCTCCTCTACATGCTGTGGTTGGATAGCCTGGGCAACATCACTAAACGGAGGTGCCCTGCCTGAGGATGGACAAGGTCCACCTTTGCCTGTGGATACATACACTGCTGGCCCCCTCACAGTGCCATGGGAACGTCTGTCTCTCCTTGTTGGCCTCCCAGACATGATGGGGCGGGGGGGGGGGCTTATTACCAAAATGTAAAATAGAAGGGGAAATTTGCACTTGGATGAACTTTAATCATTAGAAAGTGGTGATTGGTGCACTTTAACTTGAGTACTTACTACACAGACAACACACACCACTGGAACACTACAATATACTGCAGTAAATCTGCACTGACACACTTCAATTAACTGCAGTAAAAGTGCTCTACAGCACTTCAATATACTGCAGTAAAACTGCACTAATGCACTTCAAAAAGTTCACTAACGCACTTCAATATATTGCAGTATGACTGCACTAACACACTTCAATATACTGCAGTAAAAGTGCAGTAACACACTTTAATATACTGCAGTAAAATTTAAGCCAAACTTATGCTCGGCTTGAACAGTTTTGCCCAACGCCTAAATAAAAAGACAGACAATTTTGTAAAAAAAATACTTTTCTATAGTTTGTTATAAAATTTTGCAAACAGGTAATCTTTCTCCTTCACTGATGTGTGCTGATGAGACTGCACTGATGGGCACTGATTGGCTATACTGATTACACTGATGGTCACTGATAGGCTGCACTGATGAGGTGGCACTGGTGGGCATTGATGAGGCGACACTGATAGACCACACTGGTAAGCGGAACTGCTGGGCACTGATAGACCACACTGGTAGGCGGCACTGATGGGCACTCGTAGGTGGCACTGATGGGCACTGGTAGGGGGCATTGATTGGTGACATTAATGAGGAGACACTGATTGGCAGCACTGGTGGGCACTGATGGTAATGATGGAAAAGCAATGCCAATAACCGGGTTCTGTTTACATTGTGGTCAGCTGATCATGTGGTAAAGAGCCACTGATTGGCTCTTTACCTCAATCTGTGAAGCAAGTAGAGATACCAGCTTAGCTGTATCTACGTCAGTGATTTCAATCTTTCAGGGGCTGGATCAATGTTCATATGTAAAAATATACCATGCCTGGAATTAATCCTTAACTATTGTACTGTAATGGATTTTCCCTGGCTCAATTCCAGGACACGTCCTATTCTGCCTCTGATTCAAATTTATAATAGTGAAAGCATGCAGGTAAGAGGAAATATCAATTCAGACTGCAGCCTTCACCTTCCAACCGAAAAGAGAAGGAACTTTATTGGAATCACAGCTTTTATAGACAAAGTGACATAAGCAAGCGTCATTCATATGGGTGTAGCTGATTGGCTAATCCACACACGGTATCCTCTTGTGACGTCTGTTCCTTGCCACGAGGCGAACATTCCACAACTCTCATTCGCCATATTGCTTTGGTCGGTGGGAGGGGGGACGAGTAGCAGCTGATTAGGAGTGCAGTAGAAGGGGGGGGGGGGTTTGGAGACATCTGCTTTCAGTTTTCAATTCTATCATGACTTTACTCAAGGAAAATAATGTTTTCTCACAGAATACTGACACTTGTATATATATATATATATATATATATATATATATATATATATATATATATATATATATATATATATATATATATATATATATATATATACAGTATATCTCAAGTAATTAAATAAATAAAACAATATAAGAAAGGAAAGCAATATTTGAGTCGTTAGGAGAAAGATAACATAAACATAAAATAATCATTTTATCAACTCCATCACAGTACAGTGTGTTATCTAATACATTAGTTGCAGCCCAAAGATATTTTATATTTTTTAAATAATTTTTCTCTATACAGTATAAACTTTTCCTTTCATTTATATATAGTTACATAGTTAGCTAGGTTGAAAAAAGACACAAGTCCATCCAGTTCAACCATAAAATTTGTTTGCAAACCACTATTTTTCTCACCTAATATGCCTAAACATTATATCCAGCCCTACGATTTCATGATCAATATCTCACAGGAATATACTATTCACATTTTCATTCAATCCTGGAACTATGTTTAAATATCCATTTACTCTCTAATTTCAGTAATTCAGAATTTGTACCACCTTCCCTTCCTTTTAGGCCCCGTACACACGAGCAAATAGATTTGTTCAAATCGGTCATACCGACCGATTTGAACAAATCTGTCTGCTGGCCGTTTTGGTTTGATCACACACGATCAAACCAAAATCCCCGCCAGCAGACAGCGCGGTGACGTGGCGGTGACGTTGATGCTGCCACGTCACCGCACCAGGAAGTAAATTACTTCCGCGCATGCATCGAATCCATTCGACACATGTGCGAGAAGATATGTCTGCTGGTTAGCGTACTAACCAGCAGACATATCGGGGGGACGGATTCCCAGCCGACAGATTTTAAAGCATGCTTTAAAATCTGTTGGCTGGCCAAATCCGTCGGCTCGCCCATACACACGATCGAATCTGTCTGCTGGGATGGTCGGGCCGACCGTTTCCAGCATATAGATTTGATCGTGTGTACGCGGCCTTACAGTATGAATTGACTGTGATTGAAGCAGAATTTGTACCTTCCATTTTAATTTTTTTTTGCTGTCCCACCATGTTGTAAACTAAAACAATATTGTCAAAGGGTGGTTTCCAAATTACCAGTCATTATGTATTATTGCTGTTCATAAATTTGCTTCCTGACAGCTCCTATTGTCTTTCCTGCATCACAGTTTTTATTTCCCAAATAATAAACAACCTGTGGAGCAATTTTTTTTCGTATTTTCACCAGTGAGAAAGAACTTCTAATTGTTTTTTATTCACACTGGTCACCAAATACACTTGAAGGCTCTTCTTTGGGTGCATGGTTCTTTTATCCTTCAGTAATAACGTTTCTATATCATCTCTAACCATCTTTGTTTTCTTAATTGTAATTATAGTTCTGTCCTCAACAATTTTTTTCGATATTTCCCATCCCTTCACAAGACATTTCAGTGCGTCATTTAGAGGTCTTATTTCCTCTGATTGGTTACAAAAGGTCATTCTCAATCTAATATTTTGAGTTTCTTGTAAACCTTTCTTTCTATTCTTCCACTTGAATAGGTTATCCCTATTATTATCTTTTGCCTATAAGCATTTTAAAGTGACCTTTTTTATATATAATTTCCCTCAATCAAAACAATACAATTGTTTACTCATAAAATGTACTTCTTCTGAACTAACAGGCCTCCAGCAGGCCTTCCATATTATATTTTGCATATTGGCCAACTTCTGATGTACAGTGGAACCTCGGATTGTGTTTAACGAGCGTTTCGCAATATGAGCATTGAATTTAAAAAAAAATCCTGACTCGGTTTGCGAGTGTTGTCTCGCAATACGAGCAGGATTTAAGCCAAAGTGGTGTGCAATACCGCGTTTGGCCTGGGGTGTGGGGGGGTGGGGGGGTTCACCGGAGCCAAACCAAGCCGAACGAAATGCTTGGAAAATCTCGTAAATACTCAATTTTAGAGTCTTTCCAAGGTTTTCAGAGTTCAGCCGAGGTGTCCTTGGCCCTTTCCGGTTGTTTCTGAGGCTCTCTGATGCCCCCCACCTCTGGCCATATGCGGTATTGCATGCCATTGAAGTCAATGCAAAACAAATTATTTTTGTTTCCATTGACTTCAATGGGGAAACTCGCTTTGATATTTGGAACAGATTGTGCTCGTAATCCAAAATTCCACTGTATTTTATTTATCATTCTTCTTCTATGTCTTCAGAATTTAATTAAAACACACATGATTCTCCTTATTGATTTTATAAGTGTTACAAAGTCTATATCTTTTTGGTTCACCTTACACACAAACATATTTCATTCTTGCTCTCTTCTATTCCATAAGTACATGACCTCAATTAAACAATGACAATGCTTTTAATATATGCCATTGCAGGATAATTGTACTTACCATTATCATTTAAATGGCCACTTTTCACCCCCTTATAGACCCTGGGACATTGACACTGTGGCCCATAGGAAATGGCACAGCCACCCCTTGACACTTTCCCAGCCAGTCCTAAAATCTTTTGCACATTTAATCCCACCTTTCACTGTGTAGAGGCTGTTTATTATGTGGCCAACCATAAATAACCTTTGTAGCCCGACCCCCCCCCCCCAAAGTGGTTGCAGATGACAGGGTTCCCCACTCCTTCACAGCCAGGTGCTATAGAACATCAAGTACCCTACACCCGCAGGGCGGCTTCTACTGTGAATTGCAGGTACACTGTGCATCACACCCCCTGCAGGTGGAAGTCTGGAATCACACACACACATATATATATATATATATAAATATATATATATATATATATATATATATATATATATATATATATATGATCCTGTGCACAGCTGGCACTCTATGCGTGAGAAACAACTTGTTAAAGTAACAACGTTGTGGAAAAAAAATGTATTTTATTTATTTAATTTTTCAAAAAATTGTGGCAAAAAGTTACAAATCAAACAAAATAACAGGGCCTCTTGCAAAATTGGTTGGATTATCTACTTTCCAAAAAGGGGTCAGTTTGGGGGGGGTTGTCCTATAATTTAAGGCCTTGTGAGAGTCAGAACATTAAGGTTGATACATCTTAAATATTCAGTATACCATAGTTTGTAGACTCTCTCTTTCACATAGTTTTTTTGTAAACCAAAGAAATGTAGCTGAATACATCTTGGATGCAATTTATGAAGAACGTTGTAAATGGAACAGGAGGAAAATTAGTGTGTTTTTTTCAACATTTCTGGTATTTTTTCCTTTTACAGTAGTGATTACCAGCAAAATAAACCTCTAGCTGGCCAAACAAATTGTTATAAAATGTATTTGGGTACAGGCTTGCATGAACGAGTAATTATCAAAGTATCCCAGTGATTAAAACTAAACTGACCTTGACGGGTTGGGGGTTTACTATGTTGGTCTTCGGGTGATAAACAGGATGTGTGAAATCCAAGTCCTTACCTGAAATCAACCTTGCTATGATGAACCGGCTGTTGCATTAAAACTGTACAGAGAGAAATATACTGATATCTCGCCATTGCCGACCTCCTTCTGAAAATAATAGCTGCTTGACCTCCATATTGATCCAGTGGCTTCAGGACTGTTTGAGTTGCCGACACTCAAGTATGCAGTGAGAGTCAAAACTCTTGTTTTACCTGCCAAGTGCTTTATAAACTACTGAAGGCGTTGGAACAGCATGACATTTTCAAAAGAAGGCATCCGCAGTGGCATTCACTACATTTCTCTCACTACTGGTATCTCTTTAAGGGAGGTGCTGTTTTTAAAATATAGATCAGAATATCTATGGTCATGCTTTTTGTTGCCACCAGTCAATCTTAGCAAGGGTTATTTCAGGCAAGAGGTTAGAGTAAAAAATACATTATATGAAAAACTTCCTGATGAAAGTGAACTGAAATTGAGCAATTTCACATTTGGGTATACATGTAAAGAAGCCATTGATATTTTTTCTATGGGATTTCAAGAAGGGAAGTGAGCTGTGGAAAATATAGAATTTTATTGAAAAATAACATTCAATATGGTCTGCCTTGATATTCTTCTGACCCTTTTACATTTTAAGTATTTATACATAAAGTCTCTTTTGCCTCTTTTTCGAAAATGGATTTGTTTATGATGGTCTCTCAATGAGCACTTGGTTCTCCTGTGACTGCCTGCACAGCGACCACAAAGGATGTAATGCTTTTTGAACTGCATCTTGTGTCAGAAGCCTCCTGTTACTGGCTTTAGGATTGAAAAGGAGGTGGAGCTTTCAGGTAGTTTTATTTGAAGGTTGTTTTTTTCTTTAACCGTAGTTTTGTTAACTTGTAATATGTGAATTTAATTGTTTTTGTTAGTTTAACAGGTGGAGGTGGAGGTGGAGCTTTTTCTTTATTTAATATCAAAAAAATATTGTCAGACTGGCAAACAAGAACTTAAATTTGACTGCATGAGTAATGACAATGGAGCAGATTTTTAGCGAGAACCTGACCAAAAAATAAAAACTTAAGCCAAAGGACTAGTCGTCAGTATGGCCTGTAGGCTCCCTCATCTTTTCCCCATTTCTAACTGACCTTGCCTTGGTCAACCCAGTGTCTCTGCAGGCAGCTACATCGGTAGAGGCAGGGTTTTGCTTCCTTATGTCAAAGCTCTTCCCACTTCACAACCAGTTTGACTGGTTATCTAATGACCGGAGGAGTAATTATTTTTTAAGTTACTTATATACAACTGTCAATTTACACAGAGCTTTACATATACATTGTACATTCACATCTGCCCCTAGTAGAGGCAGGGTTTTGCTTCCTTATGTCGAAGCTCTTCCCACTTCACAACCAGTTAGACTGGTTATCTAATGACCGGAGGAGTAATTATTTTTTAAGTTACTTATATAGAACTGTCAATTTACACAGAGCTTTACATATACATTGTACATTCACATCTGCCCCTACTCCCTACCCTCAAGGAGCTTACAATCAATCGCTAACTCACATTCATATACTGGGGCCAATTTAGACAGGGGCCAATTAACCTACCAGCATGTCTTTGGAGTGTGGAACAAAAACCCATGCAGGGGAGGTATAGAATGCACAGTTCCACAGAATATTTGAAGAAAAACAGGGAGATCCTTGCATTGCATCCCTTCATTGCAGCAAAGAGAACAGTGACACTCATAGGTGTGCACAGCCTATTTATTACATCAGGGTGTGCACCCCAAAGCTTGATCACAGAGCAACAGAGGCAGTGGCTAGGGGTGTACACATGCCATGGCTGTGATTCTATGCTTCACAGCCATGGCAGAAATTAGAGTACAAAGCACATATGAACGAGTTCTTAATTTTTTATTTGATTTTTTTACTTTTTGTTTTTTTATTTCATTTTTACATTTTTAAATGCCCTTTTGGGAGGTGTTGGTGAAATATCAATGTTTTAAACATACCCCAATGTCTTACATTTAGGACTAACTAAGGCTCATAGGACAGGGGAGCAGATGCTAGAACTGTGAGAGGAGTAGAAGCCGGAGGGACTGCAGGGTAAGGAACAAGAGGATCAGTATCTGCAATAAGGCAGTGCAGCTGGTCCTCCTGCTCGGCAGGTGTCTGGGCCTCCCTTTTGAATGAATAGGACATGGGCTCAGCTCGGTACAGTACAGGAGGGCAGGCTGTACTGCCTTATCATCTCTGGTGCACAGGGTGATTAAGGTGTGCCCAGGTTGCACACCTATGGTAACAAATCTGGTGAGACTAGCAGTCAGAGGCAATAGTACCTTGGATGGTGTCAAACTTCAGATATACTGGAATGATGCTGGATACACTAGGTAATGGGAGTGCACTACTCTTTCTCTGAAGTAAATTGAGGCAAAACATTTTTTTTAGGATAATATTTAAGCACAATTTTTTGGATAGAGTAAGGGAGGGTTATAGCCCCTGTCAGTTTATTTTTTTGCCATCTGTGTCCCATTGGGGAGATTTGCCTTCTCCTCCTATCCCATGACCAAAACAGGTATATACAAACAAGAAGGAAATGCGCCAAACTAAGTGCAGTAAATCGGAATTTAATAGAATTGATTTATAAACAGTAAATTGGCTACTCACAAACACAATGAGAGCATAGGCATATAAGGGTTAATGGCTGGCCCGGTGTCACACCTATCATCTACAGCTGCAAGGGCTCACGCTGGCTGACTTCGCTGAGTCATGGGAGATGTGGAAGCCCATCTTGGGGAAGCCTAGGAGAAGCAACAGGGGATCCAGGAGCCGTGAATCCTAGCTAGGAAGCGCTGTGCGTTCCAGCATGGAGCACGATCCGTCGCCGTACAACCGGAAGTGACGTGGAACGGATGCTGAGAAACTGCCTCAGTATGAAAGGGGCCTTGGTTATACTTTAATATTGCTCATGATCTTTGCCCATTACACCACTTTAAACCTAAAAAAGGAATTTTACACTGTACTGGGTCCTCAAGCCCCTCTATTGCTATGTAATAATATATACTCATGTGTACACAAAACCCTAGCATATCCTTAAATATCCACTACCATTGCAATGCCTAGGTCTCAGTAGTGCTCTTTCAAAAATTACAAAGTAAAGATCTTCATTTAATCCTTGTTGTTGCCTCTAAACATAAAGCAGCTTCAATTATTCTGAAAAGACTCCTCTTATTGTCTGAGGCAAACTCACTCATTACATTTGATAATTGTTACCACATCAATACAACCTGTCTCCTTTTGGAGACATTCCCCCAATGTCTGAATCACAGACAAGCTTCTGATCAGTGATGAAGGCCCATAATGAAACAGATAGAATTAAGAGCATCTCCATTTTATTTTACTGCGCTTTAGTATCACCTTGTTTGTTCAGGCTGCAGCACTTTGCAGTACAACAAATCCACCTGCAGTCTTTGTGAGGATCATCTATTCACTTACAGAGCTGTTTGTTCATCAGGTCCGTCCTGTAAAATGTGTTCAGTTTGGCTTGTCAACCTTAAATTCAATATGAATATTCACGTATGAACAATCACTAAAAGCCCCACTGGTATCTGTATCGACAGGCAGTGGCAGCTGGTGCTCCAAATTTTTGGGGGCACAAACAAAGTGAAAAAAAAAACATCAGTTGCAGCCACTGTGCCAAATGCAGCTACTGTGCCATTAAACACAGCCACTGTACCCATAAATGGCCACCACTGTGCCATCAAACGCAGCCACTGTACCCATCAATTGCTGACACTGTGCCCATCGATTGCCGCCAGTGTGACACATCAAATGCCAGTGTGCCCATCAATTGCCGCTACTGTTCCCCATCAGATGCTGCCAGTGTGCCCATCAATTGCCGCTACTGTGTCCCATCAGATGCTGCCAGTTTGCCCCATCAAATGCTGCCAGCATGCCGATCAATTGCTGCTACTATGCCCCATCAAATGCTGCCAGTGTGCCGATCAATTGCCGCTACTGTGCCCATCAGATGCTGCCAGTGTGCCCATCATTTGGCGCTACTGTGCCCCATCAAATGCTGCCAGTGTGCCGATCAATTGCTGCTACTGTGCCCCATCAGATGCTGCCAGTGTGCCCATCAATTGCCGCTACTGTGCCCCATCAAATGCTGCCAGTGTGCCGATCAATTGCTGCTACTGTGCCCCATCAGATGCTGCCAGTGTGCCCATCAATTGCCGCTACTCTGCCCCATCAAATGCCGCCAGTGTGCCAATCAATTTCCGCTACTGTGCCCCATCAAATGCTGCCAGTGTGCCCAACAATTGCCACTACTGTGCTCCATCAAATTCTGCCAGTGTGCCAATCAATTGCCACTACTTTGCCCCACCAGATGCTGCCAGTGTGACCATCAATTGCCGCTACAGCGGCGGTCTCCTGCACATCCTCCATGTCTTCTTCCGTTCTCTCTCAGCCGTCCAATCACAGTGCCTGATGTTTCAGCAAATCAGGTGACAGGTAACAGACCCGGCAACCTAAATGGCTGAGAGGCAGATTCAGTGTTATCAAAGTGAATTTCTTCACTTTGCTACCACACAGCTAAGTGAACAGCGAACGCCCAGCATGGAGCCCACTGTTCACATTTTTGGGCGCCTTTTAGAGCCTATGGCTCTAAACAGGTGCTTCCATAAGACACCCCCACCTGTGTAATTCAGGTGCCCTGTGCCCGAAAAGGGGCCAGACACCTGAATAGGTGGTGTCAGCAGTGATCATAGATAGATAGAATAATGCAATGCATGAATCTATCTATGGTAATTGGAGCGGTGCCAGGAGAGGGGGGCCCTTTATGTGTGTGCTGCCACTGGCTACAGGCAATGTGGAGCAATTCATTGTTCACAGCAGCTGAACTCGCTCTACTCCTCCCCCCTAGAATTCCTGCTCTGTCTTTTCTTTATAGATTGAAAGGTTGCTAAGCCACTGCTTGGAGAATTAATTGTTCCAAAATGTTTGCAGCTACAGAGGTCACTGAGGGCATATTTTAAAGCCCCATGCACATGGACAATTTGTTGTTAATTCCCCATCCAGTGAGCTGCAGGAAGTGCGTACAGAATAAATGGCTGTATGTGGCGATGTTCTCCCTGTGCCTGTGTGGGTTCACTCCAGGTACTCCAGTTTCCTCCCATGCTCTAAAGACATTTTGGTAGGTTAATTGGCTTCTGTGTAAATTGGCCCTAGTATGTGTAGGGTTAAATGTGTTAGGGACCATAGATTGTAAGCTCCTTGAGAGCAGGGGCTGATGTGAATGTACAATATATATGTAAAGTGATGCATAAACTAACGGCACTATAAGTACCTGGGGAAAAAAAATACTTCGGTGAACACTGATTCTTTTGTGCATTAGCATAAACACGTGCATGCATGTATGATGTAGTCAGGCCAGGATTCTACAATCAAGGATATTTTCAGCCTCAAACTGTCCATGTGCATGAGACCATAATCTAATTTTCTGCTTAATAATAAACATAATAAGTAAATGTTTGAATGTCCGTAGCTTGGCCAGAGGTCCACTTTAAAGTTCAAATGTACCCAGGTTCCGACAAGGCTAATTTTGTAAAGCAGGGACATAAAATTATTCTGTTCTAGAGGCTAGTTATGTAAATGAACCTTTCAAATTTTGCAGGAATCTTATAATGCAGAGGCAAAATAATAATACAGCCAAAGCAGACTGCACACCTGCTTATAGGGCCTTGTTACATAATGATCAGTGGCGGCTGGTGCTCCATTTTTTTTTTGAGGGGGGGGGGCGCAAACAAAACCCCAACCAACCCTCCCCACCTCCATCACTCGCCTGCAATAGGGCCTACAGGCAGACAGGCAGATAGATAAATAGATAAAGACATGTAGATAGAAAAATAGATAGACAGAAATGCAGATAGATAGACATATAGATATATAACTAGAGAGATAGATAGATAGATAGATAGATAGATAGATAGATAGATAGATAGATAGATAGATAGATAGATAGATAGATAGATAGATAGATAGATAGATAGATAGATAGATAGACATTAGATATGCAGATAGATAAATAAATAAATAAACAAACAGACATGCAGATAGATAGATATATAGACATTAGATATGCAGATGGATAAATAGATAAACAGACATGTAGATAGATAAATAGATAAACAGACATGTAGATAGATAAATAGATACACAGACATGTAGATAGATAAATAGATAAACAGACATGTAGATGGATAGATACATAGGTAGATAGATAAATTAACAGACAGACAGATAAATAGATACACAGACATGTAGATAGAAAAAAAGATAGACAGAAATTCAGATAGATAGATAGATGGATATATAGATAGATATGAAGATAGATAGATGAGAGAGAGGGAGATGTATCACTGTAGGGATTTAGTAATAAATAAGAGAAGCATTAAATGGGAACCAATCCTTCCTTGGCCCCCCTCCTCTTTCTTCTCCTGCCTGACACATGTCTGACTCTGACACACAGCACACTGTCGAGTAAATGACTGAAGTTGATTCCGGGCACAGAAGCAGATCACCCTCTCCCTCCCTCCACCTGCAGTCATCACACATCACAGTACAAGGTAGTAAACATTTCCTACCTATTGCAGCACCGCTGGGGACATGTGTTCCACGGAGCTGCTGACCTGGAAGTGACGTAACTATGATAGACAGCACCTCCCATGTCCTAGGGCGGTGCAAATGTCTATCATTTACTCAGCCACATATACACTACAGGCGACGCTCTGGAAGCTATGTGGCGGGATGGATTGCGGCACATAGCAAGTTTAAAGCCTGCAAATTGAAATGCCATGTCTGCAATCACATGATTGCATAGACGTGGCGTTTCCCATAGTGCTCTTTGGCCGGCGCTCGGCACCCGAACACAGTACACTGGAGGACTTTTTTTTACATTTTTTTTTTTTTATTAAAGGGCCAGTTTTAAAAAAAAAAAATTGTTTTTTACTTTTTTTTGTGACTGCCTGGAGGGGGGGCGGCGCCCATGTGCCCCCTATAGATGGGCCGCCACTGATAATGATATATTGAGACTGCATATAAGATTATTGTCCGTGTGTATATTGTGTGTAGAGATAGGCTCAATTCTTCGTCAATCATGGCTCAGGGGCTAAGTTCATGCCCCACATTATATAAGGCTGCTGCTTACACGGCGGCTGTATAAAGTGAATGATTGGAGCGTAGTGTGCAGTCAGTCAGTGTAGTATATGTTATACAGTTCAGAGTATATAGTGCAGTTAGTGTAGTATATGTAGTACAGTGCAGAGTATATTTTGCAGTCAATGTAGTATATATAATGCAGTTCAGAGTATATAGTGTAGTGTATATATAATACAGTTCAGAGTATATAGTGCAGTCAGTGTAGTATATACAGTATCTTACAATATAAAGTAGTGAGTGTACAGCTTGTAAAATTATAATACATTTTCTGTCCCCTCAAAATAACTCAACACACAGCCATTAATGTCTAAACCAATGGCAACAAAAGTGAGTACACTCCTAAGTGAAAATTTCCAAATTGGACCCAAAGTGTCAACCATTGTTTTACAGCACTGCCTTAACCCTCTTGGGTGTGAAGTTCACCAGAGCTTGACAGGTTGCCACTGGAGTCCTCTTCCACTCCTCCATGATGACATCACGGAGCTGGTGGATGTTAGAGACCTTGCGCTCCTCCACCTTCCGTTTGATTCCACACAGATGCTCAATAGGGTTTAGGTCTGGAGACATGCTTGGCAAGTCCATCACATTTACCCTCTGATTCTTTAGCTCCCCAGTGCCAGCAGCACTCATGCAACCCCAGACCATGACACTCCCACCAACATCCTTGACTGTAGTTAAGACACACTTGTCTTTGTACTCCTCACCTGGTTGCCACCACACACGATTGACACCATCTGAACTAAATACGTTTATCTTGGTCTCATCAGACCACAGGACATGGTTCCAGTAATTCATGTCCTTAGTCTGCTTGTCTTCAGCAAACTGTTTGCGGGATTTCTTGTGCATCATGTTTAGAAGAGGCTTTTTTATGGATGACAGCAATGCAGACCAATTTGATTCTGTGCGGCGTATGGTCTGAGAAACTGACAGGCTGACCCCCCACCCCTTCAACCTCTGCAGCAATGCTGGCAGCACTCATATGTCTATTTCCCAAAGACATACTCCTGGATATGATGCACATGCACTCAACTTCTTTGGACGACCATGGCGAGGCCTGTTCTGAGTGGAACCTATCCTGTTAAACTGCTGTATGGTCTTGACCACCATGCTGCAGCCCAGTTTCAGGGTCTTGGCAATCTTCTTTTTAGCCTAGGCCATCTTTATGTTGATCAACAATTCTTTTTTTCAGGTCCTCAGAGAATTCTTTGCTTATGAGGTGCCATGTTGAACTTCCAGTGACCAGTATTAGCGTGTGAGAGTGATAACTCTAAATTTAACACATCTACTCCCCATTCACACCTTAGACCTTGTAACACTAACAAGTCACGTGACATTGGGGAGGAAAAATGGCTAATTGGGCCCAATTTGGAAATTTTCACTTAGGGGTGTACTCACTTTTGTTGCCAGTGGTTTAGACATGAATGGCTGTGTGTTGAGTTAAATTGTCACTGTTATACAAGCTGTACACTCTGTAGCAAAGTGTAATTTCTTCAGTGTTACTGCATTAAAAGATATAATAAAATATTTCCAAAAATGTTAGGGGTGTACTCACTTTTGTGATATACTGTAAAATACAGTTCAGAATGTATAGTGCAGTCCGTGTTGCATATGTAATACTGTTCAGAGGATATAGTGCAGTGTGTGTAGTATATATATTACAGTTCAGATTATATAGTGCAATCTGTGTAGTAAATATAATACAGTGGAGAGTATATAGTGCCATCAGTGTAGTATATATGATACAGTGGAGAGTATATAGTGCACTGCAGAGTATTTAATACAGTTTATTGAAGTGTTTAAGGGGAGCCTTATGACAGAATTAAGAAAAAAAAAACAATGTGGGGTCCCCCCAAAATCCATATCAGGCCCTTTGGGTCTGGCATATATTTTAAGGGGAACTCAATGGCAATTTTTTTTAAAAGGCGTGGGTCCCCCCCAAATCCATACCAGACCCTTACCCCAGCATGCAGCCTGTCAGGCCAGGAAAAGAAGGGGTTAAGTGAGCGCACTCCCGCTCCTGAACTATACCTCCTATGCTAATATGGGGAGGGTGCTTTGGGGTGCCCAGATTCTGATAAGCCCCCCTGTCCTCATACCCCGACAACCACCGACCAGGGTTGTCAGGAAGAGGCCCTTGTCCTCATCAACATGGGGACAAGGTGCTTTGGGGTGGGGGGCATAGAGTCCCCCCTGCTCCAAAGCACCCAACCCCTCATTTTGAGGGCATGTGGCCTGGTATGGTTCAGGAGGGGAGGGGGCAGCTCGGTCATCCCCACTATCCTGACCTACAGGCTGCATCCTCGGATAAGGGTCTGGCATGGATTTTGGGGGGACACCACTCCGGTTCTTTTTATTGTGGACTGGGGGCACCCCACGTTGTTTTTTTTTTATGGATCTTTCATCTATATTGCCAGGAGCTGGCAATACATTACAGCCGCAAGCAAGATTAAATGAAATGTTTTTCTTTAGAAATGTCATTATTGCTGAAACACTGTTCTACACATCGCACAGATGCACCACTTTACAGGCAGGCTAAGGGGACCCCCCAGGCACGATATTTAAAGTCATATTTCATTTTTATTGTTTCACTTTAGGCATTATTAAAATCACTGCTCCTGAAAAAACTGTTGTTTTTTTGCATTGATATGGCAGTACCCGGACCCCCATACACTATTTTTGGCAATAACATGTATATGAGCCTTTAAGATGAGGACTTTTTGATTTTTTATGTTTGTGTCCCATAGACTTTAATAGGGTTCCCATGTTCTCTAGAACTTTTTGCCTGTTCGAGGTGTTCTGGGGCGAACCGAACTCTAGAAACCCAATATAGCATAGGGTTAGTATTCCAGATTGGGAATGTATTAGAGGTCTCCATTCAACTGATTTTTATTTTATTTTTTAATAAACCAGAAGCATTTATTAATTTACTGTAGTAGACCACAAAAACATAAATGTTTCATGCATAAAGGCCAAAAATTCAAGTCTAGTCACTTCACCCTCTGCTTCCTAAAAGGTTGTATTTCATTTTCTGCTAAATATATTTTCGCTTATAAAAAAGCATCTCTGACTGAGCTAAAAATAACAAAATTGAGCTGTTGCATTATTAAATACTGTATTTAGCTTCGCTTAATGAGCAATAACTTGCTTGGGGTGACATTCAAATAACAGACTTCCCTCATGAATTTTGCCTGCAAAGTGAAGGGAAGGTTTTCATCATCTTTTCATATCCCTTTCTCTATTTACGGTGTTCTCTGGGCTACCATCCGGAACAAGGTGACCTTCAAGAGTTTAGGAATTGCGGGCATTCTCTTGGCTTAGCCTTTTTTTTTTTTTTTATTGATGTTACCTAACCCTATCGATTTCATTTTTGGCTACCGATTAGTAAATTGAATAAATTGTCATCATTTGTCCCTGGAGAACAGCAAAGTGATTTGTGCACATTAATTTCCAAGTCCATGCGATGATACCAGGGGTACAGCTCTAGATATCTATGACATCACTATTCTAAGCAATATTAAATATTATAGTAATAAAAGTATACCTATAAAGACACGTCTCCCTTACAGATTTTGGAACTACTTATGTGTGCGTTGTGTTTTACCAATGTTATTGTGCTTTTGGATTAAGGCAGTCTTTTCGAATGGGCTGCCTAATGCATAAAGCATGAAAAACACTTTTTTTAGTTATTCAGTGCACCACAAACTATGTATTTACATTACATTACCATGTGTTGTGGTGCTGAACCAGTTACTGTAATGCAGCAGGTTGAATCTGGCCTTTATGAGAGAAAACAAAATTATATAGTATAGAGGTTGGCCACCGCAAATGCCAATATTGGCCTGAGTGCAGTCCATAAAAAATGGGTTGAAATATTGAAACCGGCATCAGGTGTACTCAATGGGACTTACAACAGGGGGGGATTTTGGATTTAGTTTTAATAAATGTCAAAGTTTTGGTAGGGCACAGAAAATCTGAATTGTGGACATCCTATTAGGGTAGCTTTCAACATCAACTTTTGTAAAAGTTTAAAGCTACAATTGTTTGGGCTCAAATTTCAGTAGCTTCAGCAGGAATCTGCCAAAATTCAAGCAGTGGGTGGTCCTAAAAGCACCATCTGGCTCAACACAAATCAACTGAGCAAGATGGAAAATGATCATCTGTATAGCAGTTTTTCTCTTCTACAGTAAAGAGCCTGCTGCTTAGCACATTTTCCACTTTAAAAAGGGACAAAAGGCAACAATGCTCACCTTCCAAACCTCCGACGCCCGCAAAGTCCCTCACCGACACCGTCACTTCCTCCCTGACTTCTTCTGGCTTCTGGTCTTCAGCCACCTTGATTGACCTCACTTCAACACATAAACAGAACTTTAGTCATCCCGGCACACAAGCAGTGTGCTACAATGAAAACTGAGCTTTGCATGTGCAGTTCAGTGTACCTTCTAAAGAAAATTGCGAATAATTTAATCTGCAATAAAGACCCTTTTTGTTTGCATTTTTTTTTATGCCGCGTACACACGACCGTTTTTTCCGGATTGTAAAAAAAAAATTCCTTTTTTTTAATGTCATTAAAAAGGATCGTGTGTAGGCTCCAGAGCATTTTTCACAATGTAAAAAATGGGCATTAAAAATTTCGAACATGCTCTAATTTTTCACAACGTTTTTAACGTTTAAAAAATGGTCGTGTGTGGGCTTTAACGATGTGAAAAACCGCACATGCTCAGAAGCAAGTTCTGAGACGGGAGCACTCGTTCTGGTAAAACTAGCGTTCGTAATGGAGTAAGCACATTCATCACGCTGTAACAGACTGAGAAAAGCGAATTGTCTTTTACGAACACAAAATCAGCAAAAGCAGCCCCAAGGGTGGCGCCATCCGAATGGAACTTCCCCTTTTTTTTCCGCGATTGTGTGTAAGCAAGGCAGTTTTAATGATCGGGTTGAAAAAAACTTTGTTTTTCTAGACCCTTAAAAATCTAATTTTTTACAACCCGAACAACGGTCGTGTGTACGCAGCATTATGTTATCTCTATTTGAACCTTGATGATGTCAGGAAAAGGAAATTTAAAGTGAATTCCAACTATTTTTTTTTTTTAATTACACTCAGGTGGCTGAATTAGGGAACCCCATCCTTGGGTAATGCTAAACTTTGGAGGGGCTAAATTATTTGTTATATAACCCACAGAAACTTACAGTTCCAGCTGTAGTACAGCTCTGATAGCTAGTCTCCACCTTACCTGTTTATAAAAGTCGTGTGTTCTTTTGAGTGGCAGGCATCAATAGAGGTAGTTTATACATAGCAAATGGATTTTTTTTCCTTTTATTTTACCTAAAGTTCAGCTTTAAAGCTTTGTGAATTGACTCTGCTGTGTCTTAATGACTAGCAGCATGTGTACACCAATTGTCCAGCAAATATGGTATAGTAGGAATTCTAAGACCCATGTCAATCAGTTGTGAAGAGGGTTTTCTAACTAAGGGTTCTTTCACACAGATTGGACTCCACCAGCGATCCGCTTGCTCAGCAGGGAATCTGTCCACTGATCCCTAGTGAGCAGGCAGATGACAGTTCCATGCCTGCTCCCCTTATGCAGACAGACACGGACACAGCCTGCTCTCCTCTATGGACAGTCGGATGTACAGTCCAGCTGTCCGTTTACACCCGAGTCTCTCCAATCTGATCCAACCAGACAGATGGAATGACACCCCCCCCCCCCATCCATTTGTTTTTAGGCAAATCGGATTGAAGATGGGCAGATGTAAATGGTCACATGCCTGTTTAGACTCGCAGGTTAATGGAGGCTCTCATCGGAATGCTTGTGTAAAAGGGGCCTAAATATAGAGAATATGACCTGGCTCATTTAATTCTAGTTTGATTAACAGAGGTGAAAATGTGTCTGTGAAGGTTCTTATTTATGCAGATCATGATGGAGGTAGTCATTACATTCCACTAGGCTTCTCCTATATTGTTAAAAACATATCAGCACTCATCCAAATGGCTTCTAATGAATGTCAGGAACATACCACAGCATTTATAGCTACATGATAAATTCTGTCACCTTAATTGTCATGAAATGTGTTAATGCAGATTTTGACTGGCCAATGACAGAAGCTGTGAGGTGCCGTACACACGGCAGAGAACCTCGACGGGCAGAACACATCGTTCCGCCCGTCGAGGTTCTCTCCCGGCCGTCGGATTCGGCGACCCGCCCGTCGGGAATGGCAACCAGCCATTCTTCCAGGCGGGCCGTCGAGAAAATAGAGAGCGTGCTCTCTATTTCGGCTCGACGGGCTTCCCGACGGGAAGCTCGCTGAGACCGTACACACGGCCGAGGTCCTCGCTGGAATGTGCATTCCAGCGAGGTTCTCGCTGATTTTCAGCGAGAACCTCGGCCGTGTGTACGGGGCCTGAAAGATTGGTAAAACCTACCCTATGGTGCTATGAAGTTTGGAACATGTGTTTGTTGTCTCTGTCATATGGCTCAAAGTGTGAATTGTTGTTAAATCGCCCATGATAAAATGTAAAGTGTAGCAATTCATAAATTATAGTTGAACTGCCATCCTACCATTTGGATGTTATGAATTTTGGTCTGTATATAGTACATACAGTATAAGATTGCATGTTTGCAAATGCTGAAGATACTCTTTTGTTTTTAATGTTCAGTTTGCCCTTTCATGATGTTTTCTAATAAAAACATTTTTTATTTTTTTTATTTCTAGGAGATAGTGAATTTTAACTGTCGGAAACTGGTGGCCACAATGCCTCTGTTTGCTAATGCGGACCCGAATTTTGTCACTGCCATGCTGAGCAAACTAAAGTTTGAGGTTTTTCAGCCTGGAGATTATATCATCCGTGAAGGGGCTGTTGGGAAGAAAATGTATTTTATTCAACATGGTGTAGCAGGCGTCATTACCAGATCCAGTCGAGAGATGAAACTGACAGATGGCTCTTATTTTGGAGGTTAGTATAATACATTTGGTGGAAAAATAATTTCTTAAGCCCTGTACACATGCTTGTTTTCATGGCGTTAAAAAGTCTACCGTGAAAACCAAGGGGAAAGCCGAGGACCTGGCAGGAAAACTGCCATGGAGCTTTGGCCAGGAATCCCAGCTGTGTGTATTCTCCATGGGCACTGCCTCGTAGTGTTTCCCATAGAGTATTAGTAAATCTGGCGGCAAAAAAAGCTGCCAGGAATCCAGAAGGGAAAATAGAAGGCAGGTTCTCTATTTTCCAGTCGGGATTCCTGTCTGTTTTCCTGATGGGAAAATTGCTAGGAAGCATACACACGTCCGGTTTTCCCAGACAAAAGCATTATTGGCAGTTTTCCTGGTAGGAAAACCGGTCGTGTGTATGGGGCTTAACACGTCAGATAATAAGGAAAGACTAGACTGACAATAATAATGATAATGTAGGTCTTTAAAAGAGATTCCTGCAGCTTTACTTACATGGCAATTTATACCTGTCATTGAATTTTCTTTTATTGGTTTATTTCAAAAACAAAAAAACACAGTTGGTTTCAAATATATCTAAAAAGAAAGGTATAGGAATGTTGTTTTTTTGGAATTTTGCTTGCCTAGGCAGATGCAACATCGGTCTGATGCTGCAACTGCCTCCTACTGGCTCTAAGAGTGAGAATTGAGCGATCAAACATCGTTAATCACACAATTCTCAAACCTCCCTGAACTGAGAGCTGGTGACTGTCAGTCACCACTGTCTGTTCTGCACCCTGCCCTGTCTGGGCTGGGAAGGAGGTGGGAGTGGTTGGCTCAGGCTCTCAGCAGTTCATTGAGAGGCTGAGCCAGGTCCAGGCATGTGAGCGGATCCTGTTCATATGGTCACGATCTTTCCCAAGCCTTGATTGGCTCTGTGACGTCAGCCGGCAGTGGGCTTTAGCTGGAAATGGGTGACAGGAGTGCAGAACATTGACTGTACTGCTCCTTTAATCAATTTTTTGGGGGTTTGTATAGAAAAGGGAATAGTTAAAACAAATTGGGGAGATCTCCCCTCACTTCCTGACCCAGGCATAAAACAAGAAGCGAGGAGAAATCTCTTCTTATACAGTTTTTACTGTAACAGCTGCATGAAGATTTTCAACTCTGTCAGAGATATCTGTAAAGTTTCGGATTTCAGTGACAGCGGTCACCAGTACACAGATGGCAGGGGAGGGAAATATCTTCAATGGATATGCAAAATAGGAAGTACACATTAGCCTGAGCCCTTCATAAGTGAGTTGGAAGAGGTTGGAAAGCCAATGGCGTAGGACAGCACTGCAGATGCTTTTAACAGCATGATAATAACTTGAGCTTACAATATTTTATACCTAAGAAAAGGTTCAATAACAATTCCAGAAATATTGAGCTACAAAATAATGTAAGGAATTATATAGTCTTAATTAGCTGGGAAACAGCTTGGGGCCTCAATGTATCCCCTAAACTGTCTGAGGGCTGCAAAGAAGGCGTGAAAGAAATATTTGGGGCTCCAAAAATTTTGAAGTGCTTGCTATAGGGTGACCTCAAGAAAATGCTGCACTACCTCCAAACAGCTGCTAGTTAAAAAAGAATCACAACTTTTTTAACTGGATTCATTTACAAGTGTGTAATCTTTTTCCTGTCATATGAGGATGGGTGATAAAGTTGCCACACTAGTTCTGCTCTGACAAATTCATATTTTTTCAATCATTTGTAGGCAACATTGGGAAGACCTTAATACACATTTTCCTACTTTTGGAAAAGCCATTTATTTGTTCCGAGGGAATACCTAGTGCAGTACTGGAAAAAAATACGCTATATGGCCACAGTGTGCGGACTTCCCTCCAAAATATTTGGTTCAGGGGTTTCCAGTGAAGGGTACTGGTACTGCTACAGCATACAATGTCATCCCAGACCATTGTGCTTTTCTAGCCCAGTGGCAATATTTTAGGGAAGGCCCTTGTGCACAAAGATATGGTTTGATGCGTTTTGTGTGGAGGAACTTAAGTGACCCGCATAGAGCCTAGACCTAAACATCACTGAAAACCTTTGGGATGAATTGAAAAACCAGTTGTGAACCAGGTCTTCACAGCCAACAGCAATATCTGATTTCAAATGCTGTTTTCACCACTAAACACTCCAAAATTTAGTAGAAAGCATTTCAAGAAGGCTGTTATAATCGCAAGGGGGGTTGTGTTGCCCCTTGGTTTTAGATAGGGAGGTGACCCATATGCCCAACACAAAGAGGACACAAAGAGGACACAGATTCCCTCTGTCAGTTTCCAAAAACCACAAGAAAATACTACCCATCAACCACTGGGCACAGAGTGTTGCACAAAAATCCAGTTTACTGCTTGCACCATGTAAGCATCCCTTGAGGACCATGTGGGCTGATATAAAGTGTCTTTCTGTGATCTTTTTGTTATAAGGAAACCAGTCCATATGTCTGCTGTGCTTTACTGGCATCTTTCTAGGAGAGGGGTCCATGAAGAAGTAAAGAAAACAAAAAAAGTTCCCCATATGATGATTCTCCCAGTTGCAGATTGCTTTGCTATATGTATTTGTAGTATTAGCTACTGTACAGTGCAATATCAGTTTGATATTATTATTTGAATAGGGGTTTATTGTAAATGTATGCCTTTATAAGTTACAATATGCAATGTACTTATATTTCTTTTTGTTCCAGAAATATGCCTTTTGACAAAGGGTCGTCGAACAGCTAGTGTACGAGCTGAGACTTATTGCCGCCTCTACTCCCTTTCCGTGGAGAATTTTAATGAAGTTCTAGAAGAATATCCAATGATGAGAAGAGCCTTTGAAACTGTTGCCATCGACAGACTAGACAGGATAGGTATTATTGCTTAATTTTGTGTCTATTCATGAGCAATAGTTTGCATTTATTTGTTAATAGACATTACAGTATATACAGTTTTTCACCATCTTAATACTTGCTTCTTTTGCATGAGTATGCTGGGCATTTGCTTGTTGTATGTTAATATTTATTGACGCTTATAGACAGCAAGTGGGAAGCCTTGTCCAGAATTCTCACATGAGCTAGAAATAATGTATAAAAATATGAACATAAGGGATACAACTGCACCTTCTAGTACACAGTCCGGTTATGGTACTACAACAGCTATTTTATGTCAGACAAATTTACGGGTAGAACCCTAGGAGTAATTAATCCTTATTTTGTAAAGGCAGATCCTTGCTGATCAATATCAGCATCTTCTTAGAACGGAGTCCCCCCCCCTCCAAAATTCAAACATCAGCAACTACAAATACTGTAGCTGCTGACATTTGCTATTAGGGAACTTACCTGTCCAGGCATCCAGTGTCCTGACCCGAGCCATTTCTTAAATCAGCTCTCGGGTGCTGGCGCCGCCATTTTGACTAAGGGAAACCGGTAGTGAAGTATTGCGGCTTCACAGACAGTTTTCTACTGTTCACACACGAATCCTGTTGCGGGGGGGGAGGGGGCCGAACAATCCGTCTCACTTCGTTGCGGTGAAGTGAGGCGGAATTGGGAGCAGATACCTGTCAAAACCAGGTAGCCCCCCCTTCCCAAAAAGTGTGGAGGGGGGAGGAGGCAGACAACCGGAGATACCTGTCAAAACCAGGTAGGCCCCCCCCCTTCCCAAAAAGGGAAGGGGGGAGAGGAGGCAGACAACCGGAGCCTGCTTTTTTGGGCGGAGCTCCACTTTTAAGGAAAAACTTGCAAACTGTAATCCAGTTTATGGGTTCTGCCCCCTCATAAAGAAAACAAAGTGTGAGTTTGGGTATGTTGCTGGCTAACTGCAATTTCTAGCAAATTGGCAGCCGCAGCAAGCAAGCATGGTGCCTAAATCCACCATGTGTCTTTATGTTATCTGAAAAGTGTTACTGGTCTGTTAACACAGCTTTGACACTGCTCTTTTAATAAATGTGGCTGCTGTTTTTGTTTCAGGCTAGCCGAGGACCATAATCTGTAATAATACATCAAAAATGTACCATCCAGTTAAATGGTGGCCTGCAGCTCTCCTTGGTATATACATGTTTTCTACAGGCAATAACTATATATAATGGACAAATAAAAACTTAATTTTTTTCTCCATCTGAATATTCCAACCCAGTACTGGTAGACATTTTCCTTTATTTTGCTGAGGCAGAGCTTATTCGCTGATATATATTCACAAAGTATATTTTCTAGCGAGCCTCAGCTCAATTTTTTATAGACTTTAGCAGGCCTGTAATTTTGCAAAATGCTAATTCACAAAATAGTAAAAACAAAATCAGCTGTAATTTTTGTTGCATACAGACATAACAGTATAGCAAATACCCAGGAAAAACAAAACATTTAATTTATGTCGCGTTTATTTTGAAGGTACAAAAGCTAACACTCCCTCTGTGTTTGCCATATCCATTGGACTTTACCATACGTTTCTACTGTTTTTTATGTTTCATATTAACATAAAACAGCATTTTAAGGGTTTACATTTCCTTTAGTCTGAGGAGTATATTGCACATTTCAGAAGCATATTCTAGCAAAATTGTCTTTAGTATGTCTTCAAACTTGAACACTATTAGTGTGGAAGTAGACTAGGAAGCAAATTACTGCGTTAAAAGTTGTTATTGTCTTTTCAGATTTCATGAGGTTAAATTTTGGGATGTCGTTATTTACAAACATGATTATATGATCATATGTTAAATACTTCATTTATATTTTATAGCTTAAATATTTGATTTAGTATTTGATTTTATCCAGTAGTTTGTTTCTATTCTCTATCTACACAACAGGATATACATATTTTTCTCTTCTCTTGTTTTGAATATGCAAAAAAACTTTTTGTAAATTAACTGATTCGAAATTTCAATTATTTTAACAGCGTGTATTTTTCTGCTTTGAAGGTATATTGTGCACATCTATGACCCTCAGGTTTTACAACATGTAGCTATATCAATGTGTTTATAAATATTGTATAATATATTGTATATCTCCATTATTTTACTACAATGTACATGTATATTTTACATTTTTTCGAATGGTCCCAGATATGTTAAATTAAGCCAAGAGTTAATTTGCATAATGCCCGGCACACAGCAATTTGCTGGCAATTTTTACCACTTTTAACCAGCTGATAAAAATGAACAATTGCAACGGCCAATGGCAATTTACAGAAAAAAAATGTGTATTATTTCATGCTTTTTATGAAAATCGTTGGTTACTTTGATCTTTTCTGGTTTTTAGTTTTTTTTTTCCCACCTAATCGAAAGCTAGAGGTTTCAGTTTCAACTGCCTTGAAATTGCCACAATTATGACCAGCACTTAGATAATACCAAATTAAAGTTTGATGCATTGGTTCTCAAAATCTATTGACTTCTAATTATCGTATGTTTTACTAAAATAAATACAGCAATATATTTAAAAGACAAAATATAAATTGTAAATGTCAGGGATAAACTTTGTGTTTCCTGTTGTATTTTTCAGAACGACACCTTTGTGTTTTGTTGACAAATACATTTACAGCTTAAAGTGTATCTATCCCCAAAACTTCATGTTTTTAATATAATGGGGGGCTACTAAAACCCCTGTCTGGTTTAACTGCTATTCAGAGGTCTGTTGAGAGATTTTCAACCAGTTTCTGTTCTGAGTACAAACTTTTCATCAGACATAAGGTGAAGGAAACTCTCCAGTTGAACCTCTGATGATGACCTGACCTAGCCTAATAGTGCCTAAAAAGGTAACACAGTGCTGATATAAAGGTACCTTGTGATTGCATGTATGAGTTTTAATCTTTAAATTGATCCCTGTGTTTCTGTGAATTTATCGTGGCAGTGTCATCCCTGGAGACTGTGGTGCCTTTTGGTGGCCTTACCTATAGCCCTCTGCATGGATCTCATATTTTACACAAAAAAAGTACCTCTTTCCCTGGCCCTAACTGATCAGAACAGGCTCATGCAGTAACCAGCAATTGTTCTTCTTATACTGCTGCTATTTTGAGGAATGGGCACGGACCCCAAAACATGTCAATAGCAGCAGGCAGGGCTTTTTTTCTCAAACAATAGGTGTTGGAACTCAACCACGACCCACCAAAACCCCTCTATCCGCACACACCCTCCAAGTCACATAAAATAGTGGGTGTGGTCAGTCAAATTTTACAAACAGTAGGAGAGTCTTAAAGGGGCATTAAATACCAGGATTACATTACATACAGAGTGCAGAGTTCCCAGGGGTTATACACAGAGTGCAGAGCTGTCACTTCTGTGTTTACAAGTGATTGTGGTGAACAGCCCCCCTCCCCCCCAAGGGTCTGAGCCAGAGGTGGTGGAATTGAGTTCCACCAAGTTCTCCCCGAAAAAAAGCCCTGGCAGCAGGAGATATGCCAACAGCCCTACTTGTAGATTCATCGACAGATCATGTTAGACATGGAGTTGTGTTTATGCTAAAGCAACAAGGCTGGGCAGAAAAGAGTAAAGGGCTTCTGCAGCATTAGACTCCTGCCTGTTCCTAAGTAGGCATCTAGGTACTAGCTGGTGTATCTTTTGTGTATGCTTGTCTTTCTGGTTCTAACCTGGCTATGAATATTGTGCAAATTACCTTATATAAGAACATTTGGAAAATGGTCTCCAATGGAAAAAAAAATGTATGACGAATACAATTCATCTGCTTCTTTCCCTCAGCAACCTCCTTACATGTGCATATTGTTCTTAATAGTAACACTGACCCTGCAAGGGTTCTAAGCATAGTGTGTATAAAATGTAGAAAATAAGCCCTGACTTGTGTTTAGCTGGAAAATGCTAAATCCTCTGCTGTCCTCCGTGAATCTTCCACTTAACACTTTAATAAAAGGGTTTCGGCACATGGGATCGATTTGCAGACTAACATAGATACTTGCAGGTAAGACAAGGGGCCTGCATTTGAGCGCTGTTGTTACTCAAGGCACTGTCTTGGACTGTGTCACCTTCATTTTATTACTGTTCTTCCAAATGGCCAGTGACAAAAGTGCAAATATAAATGTTAAAAAAGTTTCTCCTGATTGGAGTTTCCAGTATATCTGCAATACGTATTTTGCCACAGTCTGTCACTTAGTCTCTGATTTTAGCTCACTCTATCAGCCGTTTCACATTCCACCAGATTCAATTTTTTTGACCTGTGTTTTCCTGTCTTGGTGGCTGTAGTCTGTTTCGAACCCTAAAAGCTGATTGTGGTGAGAAATGTTTGTTGCCTCATACCATATCGGTGTGTTTCATTTATCTGGGTGTAAACTTTGTCTGACATTTCTCCTTCCATTTGTCTCAGTGACTGGTACATGATACATCAATGCAGCTTGTGGTGCATGATCTATGTGCAGTGTGTTTGTTCATCTGGATGTGGTCAGTCCTCCAATATTACCTTTAGTCTTAGACATATTCTTATGTTTGACACCATCCATCTTTTCTGTATTTTAGACAAATTCTTCTGTTTGACAACATACCTCAGTTGCTTCTTGTCTTCTCTCATTACTGAGTAACATTTGTTCTGTGTCTCATACTTTGTTTTGAAAGCATATGTAAAGTCAAAATATATTTTTTCTTTTTGGATAGAGTACGAAGAGGTTAAGACCCATTTTGTTTATACAGTATCTCACAAAAGTGAGTACACCCCTCACATTTTTGTAAATATTTTATTATAATTTTTCATGTAACAACACTGAAGAAATGATACCTTGCTACAATGTAAAGTAGTGAGTGTACAGCTTGTATGACAGTGTACATTTGCTGTTAACAAAAGTGAGTACCCCGCTAAGTAAAAATTTTCAAATTGGGCCCAATTAGCCATTTTCCCTCCTCTGTGTCATGTGACTCATTAGTGTTACAAGGTCTCAGGTGTGAATAGAGGACAGGTGTGTGAAATGTCCTGTTATCACTCTAAGGCGGCGTACAGACGATCGGACATATCCGATGAAAACGGTCCGCGGACCATTTCCATCGGATATGTCCGATCGGGAGTTTGATCCGATGGCGTGTACACACCATCGGATCAAATTCCCCGCCGCCGGACGGCGCGGTGACGCGGCGGTGACGTTGACGCCGCCGCGTCACCGCCACGTCACCGCACCAGGAAGTAAAACACTTCCGCGCATGCGCCGAATCCATTCGGCAGCGGCGCGGCGGCGGTGGGGGCCGACATGTCTGCTGGTAAGTGTACTAACCAGCAGACATGTCGGGCGGACAGATTCCACCGGATAGATTTCAAAGCTTGCTTTGAAATCTGTCGGGTGGAGAAATCTGTCCGCTAGCCCATACACACGAGCGGAGATGTCTGCTGAAACGGTCCATCGGACCGTTTTCAGCGGACATATCCCCTCGTGTGTACGCCGCCTAAGAGTAGACTGGTCACTGGAAGATCAACATGGCACCTCATGGCAAAGAACTCTCTGAGGATCTAAAAAAATATATTGTTGCTCTACATAAAGATGGCCTAGGCTATAAGAATATTTCCAAGTCTCTGAAACTGAGCTGCAGCACAGTGGCCAAGACCATACAGTGGTTTAACAGGACAGGTGTTCCATATCTAGAGTTTGTCTTTGGAAAATTGATATATGAGTGCTGCCAGCATTGCTTTAGAGGTTGAAGGAGTGGGGGGTCAGCCTATCAGTGCCCAGACCATACTCCGCACACTGCATCAAATTGGTCTGCATGTCTGTCATCCCAGAAGGAAGCCTCTTCTAAAGATGATGCACAAGAAATCTCGCAAACAGTTTGCTGAAGACAAGCAGACTAAGAACATGGATTAATGAACCATGTCCTGTGGTTTGATGAGACCAACATAAGCGTATTTGGTTAAGATGGTGTCAACCATGTTTGGCATCAACCAGGTGAGGTGTACAAAGACAAGTGTGTCTTGCCTACAGTCAAGCATGGTGGTGGTAGTGTCATGGTCTGGCACTGCACTGGGGAGCTACAGTTCATTGAGGGAACTATGAATACCAACATGTAAAAAAATAGTGTAGCGCTCAAGAGAAAACAAAATATGACAGTAAGGTCAAAATTGCATGGATGTGAATAGTGTATATTACACGTGAAGTGGTGATCAGTACATTAAACAACAAAGTCCAACATGAACCTCATAGTAAATAAAAGCCATAAAGTTCATAAAAAGGGTATTCTTGAATTCCAGTGACAGAATAGAAACTTGATTCTCAAACGTGAGAAGATATCCCACCACCAATGAAGATGCAGGCTTACCAGAAGGGGTGGACTCTAAGGCCTCATACACATGATCAAATCTGTCTGCTGGAAACGGTCTGCTAGACCGTTTCAGCAGACAGATTCGATCGTGTGTACGGGCGAGCCGACGGATTTGGCCACCCGACAGATTTCAAAGCATGCTTTGAAATCTATCGGGTGGGAACCCGTCCGCCCAACATGTCTGCTGGTTAGTACACTTACCAGCAGACATGTCGTCTCGCACTGGCACCGAATGGATTCGGCGCATGCGCGGAAGTGTTTTACTTCCTGGTGCGGGGACGTGGCGGCGTCAACGTCACCGCCACGTCAGCGCGCTGTATGCTGGCGGGGATTTTGGTTTGCTCGTGTGTACACGTGAGCAAACCAAAATGACAGCAGACAGATTTGTTCAAATCGGTCGGACAGACCGTTTTGAACATATCTATTGCCTCGTGTGTACGAGGCCTAAGAAAGTTGAATTTCCAGAGTCAGTCAGGCTTAGTAAATGCTCGGAACTTGGTGTAGAATATCTTCAGAGAGGGGATCTGCAAATGGCTGTGATGCAAAATCCAGTAACCAGGAGACTAGCTGTAAATCTCTTGCTCAGGGAATAAGGAGATGGTCGTCCGTGTCAAACATGACATGTATAAATGGAAAGGAGAAGAGGGGACGCCATAGTGTAACACCGTAAAATCAATATAAAATTTATTAAGGTTGCACTTACATGTTAAATGGAAATACAGCGCATATCAATGGAATGGTGGCAACGATGGAGTCATCCCTGACGTGTTTCGTGTCAATACACGTTGTCAAAAGGGTATCCCTCACATGTAGCCAGCACAAATATTTATAGTAAGTGTCCCAAAAGAAAATTAGACTCACCAGCTTTTTTTTTCAGGATCTAGTAGGCTTCTTTCCCTGTAGAAAATGCAAGGTCTGTCAACATAATTCACTGAGGGAACGCAGAATAACACATTTTACATCCACTGTGACTAGAAAACAGTATGAGATTAAACAATTTTGCACTTGCAAAACTAATTACATCGTTTATCTCATCACATGCACATGTGGCAAACAATATGTTGGCCGCACGATCCGCACATTTTCGATACGTGTAGGCGAACACATTGCCTTTATAAAGGGAGGTGATAAGGACCATACGGTTCCTCGTCACTTCAAACAGTGTCATGACAAAAACCCCTTTGGCACCCAGTTCACAATCATTGACCGCTATACGCCCCCCTGGAGAGGTGGGGCAAAGACGAGAGGTGTGTCAAGATTGGAAACATTTTGGATTTATGAACTCCAATCTTATCATCCTTTCGGTTTGAATGTCGAATGGGACATCAACTCCTTCATTGATAAGTCCTAACTGGTGTCAACTTGGTTTAGTTAGCGGTGGAACCATAGGTCCCCTTTTTTCATTCTTTTTTTCTTCCCCTTGTACATTTTACATTTTTCAACTCAAGCAATTTTAATAATGCACATATGTTCTGAGCATTTACTAAGCCTGACTGACTCTGGAAATTAAATTTTCTTAGAGTCCACCCCTTCTGGTAAGCCTGCATCTTCATTGGTGGTGGGATATCTTCTCACGTTTGAGAATCAAGTTTCCATTCTGTCACTGGAATTCAAGAATACCCTTTTTATGAACTTTATGGCTTTTATTTACTATGAGGTTCATGTTGGACTTTGTTGTTTAATGTACTGATCACCACTTCACGTGTAATATACACTATTCACATCCATGCAATTTTGACCTTACTGTCATATTTTGTTTTCTCTTGAGCGCTACACTATTTTTTTACATTTTGTTTTTTGCTTCCTATTTTCAGTAGCCATGTTTAGCAGCTAAATTTATTCACTTTATAGCAGCGCAGTAATACACACCACACCTATGAATACCAACATGTACTGTGACATACTGAAGCAGAGCATGATCCCCCTCCCTCCGGAGACTGCTGCAGGGCAGTATTCCAACATAACACACCTCCAATATGACCACTGCCTTTCTAAAGAAGCTGAGGGTAAAGGTAATGGATTGGCCAAGCATGTCGCCAGACCTAAACACTATTGAGCATCTGTGGAGCATCCTCTTTCGGAAGGTGGAGGAGCGTAAGGTCTCTAACACCCACCAGCCCTGTAATGTCATCATAGAGAAGTGGAAGAGGACTCCAGTGGCAACCTGTGAAGCTCTGGTGAACTCCATGCCCAAGAGGGTTAAGGCAGTGCTGGAAAATAATGGTGGTCACACAAAATATTAACACCTTTGTCCCAATTTGGACATTTTCACTTAGGGGTGTACTCACTTTTGGGAACAGCAAATTTGCACAAGCTGTACACTCACTACTTTACATTGTAGCAAAGTGTAATTTCTTCAGTGTTACGTGAAAAGATATAATAAAATATTTACAAAAATTGAGGGTGTACTCACTTTTGTGAGATACAGTATGTTTTTTACTGTTTTTGTCCTTTAAGTATGATTTCTCTTCACGTCTATCCCTAGACACACAACAGGAACTATAAAAATCTTCCCAATGTGAAGAGAAATTTTTATGGAATATTTACCTTCATCTCCTGTTCCTGTGGCAACTTTAGAATTACAGATATTCCATCTTGGTGACTTGGTCAACAGCACACAGGAAGAGTGAGGGCATAGAAAGCAGGATTTTAACCCTTCCACACTCTATGCACAACGTGTTTACATGTACTTTACATATACTTTAAGGTTTCCAAATGGCTTTTAATCAGCTGTGTCAGAATCTTTAGCCTTTCCCCTTTTCACCCAGCATAAAATGTGTATTTTAAGCTTGCCATAAACATTACAATTGGACTGTATAATCTTAATACAATCTTTTTAGATTGTATTAAGATTTTTAGATTTCTTAAACCAGTAACATGTAATATGAAGTCCTACCTAAACCATTCAATTTGTATTCAATTTGTCAAGTCTCCTTAATACAAGTTTGTATAGTCCGACTGTAACGTGGTAAGCTTTAATCTATGTCAAACATCTTTAAACATGTGAACAGTTGCATGACATTGCTCTCTGCTACTGTATAGAGATAAGTGCGTTAATCAGCAATTTTTCATTTTACACAAATTCTGTTCTAAAGCTTGAAACTTTAAAATTTTAAAAAAATGTTAAACTTGTTTCCGCTCGACGATTTTCAATTTTTTTTGCATGTGATTGTGTAAAAAGTCTATAGTATATCAGTAGCTGGGATACCCTGTTCCAACTCGAGATTCCAATACATCCTTAATTGTCAACTTTTTTTTCATGAAATAGTCATTGTGTTACATTGACTTAGGTAGATATGCCTTTTACTAACAATCATAGTAATCATTACTAACCTAAATAAGCATTGGGAAACAATGGCTTTCTTGGTATTTATTAATTAAATTATATGATCAACTAATTTGCACTTGTTGAATGTAGATATTAACTGTTGGTTCTTATCTGATGAGCAGTTTAAGAAAATGAATCTGTGCCAGGCAAAAAGGCAATCTGGATCTTGGAAACCGCTTAGTTGTACAATAAGTTGAAGAAGTCCAACAACTCTAATGTTGTCACATGGTCAATCCACACTTCAAAATAAACAGAAAATGAACTGAATGTCTACTGACACCATGGTTTCACATCTTAAATGGCATTTTGTGATATTGTTTGATATATGATTTTTTTATTAGATGTAGTTTACAGCTGAATGCACTGTATTCGATTTAGATTTTTTTTTTTTCACATACTCCAGAAGTATGTCTATATGTGTTTTTTTAATTATCATTATGTGGACCCAAATAGCTACCCAAGTTTAAATACTTCTGCTGGTCGGTTCATCACATTTTGCACATTTTTATTTGCAGCAAACCACAATAAATATTGGATCTGTACTGGTCCATTATTAAGATCTTTTGTGCGACTATAACAAACATGAAGCGCTTTTGAGTTAGATTTCCTTAAAAGTTTTAAAATACATTTTAGAGAACTGGCAATTCTGTCACGAGCAGACCCCTTTTGTTTTGTTTTATATTACAACTGAAGTGTCTCCCTTTATTTTTAAAAAGCACTGTGCAAAAACTGTTGGTGCTTTATAAAAGCTGTAAAGTATTAATAATAATAATTCTTCTGATTTAGTTATCACTAATAACAAGCACTTTCCTGCTAAATTCACATGGCAGGCTATGTGCTGGCTAGATGGTCACGTGTGTGGACACATACATACAGTTGTGCTCATAAGTTTACATACCCTGGCAGAGTTAGTGTTTGGCTGAAGCCATTTATTATCAATCAACTGTGTTTACTCTTTTTAAATCCTAATGGCAATGGAAACTACCCAAATGACCCTGATCAAAAGTTTACATACCCCAGTTCTTAATACCTTGTATTGCCCCTTTAACATCAATGACAGCTGGAAGTCTTTTGTGGTATTTGTGGATGAGGCGCAGATAGAAAAAGCTCTTGGCAAAAAGCCTCCAGTTCCTGTAAATTCTTGGGCTGTCTTGCATGCACTGCACGTTTGAGATCTCTCCAGAGTGGCTCAATGATATTGAGGTCAGGAGACTGTGATGACCACTCCAGAACCTTCACTTTATTCTGCTGTAGCCAATGACAGGTCAAGTTGGCCTTGTGTTTTGTTTATTTTAATTTATTTTTATTGAGTTTTTCAAAACATTTATACATTAATACCACATTTTCAATAAGCATACAAAAAATGTTTTCTTCAATTCAATACATTTATCATTTCATACACATAAATTACAACATTAAACATATAAACAGTTTCCTATATCACAATAGCACAGTCCAACCTCCTCCTTATCTCCTACTCTCTCCCCGCCCCCTCCCCAGTGGTGAGAGAGAAAAAAAAAACCCTGAGTCAAAAGGTGCCTCATTTTAAAACATATTCCTGTGCCCTCCCTGCTCCATATTATGAGGGGACCAGAGCAACTCTCGTCCTCCATTACCCATATACCTCTCTTGTTGAGTGAGAGGAAGAAAAAAAAAAAAAAAAAAAACCCTGATTCAAAAGGTGCCTCATTTGAAAACATATTTCCTGTGCCCTCCCTGCTCCATATTATGAGGGGACAAGAGGAACTCTCGTCCTCCACTGCCCATATACCTCTCTTGTTAGGTGAGAGGAGAGGGAAAAAAGAAAAAAATATATATTATAAAACCACACACCCATTGTGTTAAAGTGCAGTTGTGCTTAGATCCCCCTCTAATTTCTCCCCAGAGGGAGGGGCAGGGGGGGAAGAAGGAGGTCCCGAACTCTTATCTCCTACGTGTACCTGCAAGAACTACCTAAGTACTTGTGTTTTGGATCATTTTCATATTGGAATGTCCAAGTACGTCCCATGTGCAGCTTCCTGGTTGATGAATGCAAATGTTCCTCCAGTATTTTTTAATAACAGGAAATGTGGTCAAAATTGTTGGCAAGATGAATGCAGTATTCATCTTGCCAACAATTTTGACCAAATTTCCTGTGCCTTTGTAGCTCACACATCCCCAAAACATCAGCGATCCACCTCTGTCTTTCACAGTAGGAATGTTGTACCTTTCATCATAGGCCTTGTTTACTCCTCTCCAAATGTTTATGGTTGTGGCCAAAAAGCTACATTTTGGTCTCATCACTCCAAATTACTTTGTGCCAGAAGGTTTGAGGCTTGTCTGTGCTGTTTGGCATATTGTAAGAGGGATACTTTGTGGCATTTGCTTAGTAATAGCTTTCTTCTCGCGACTCGACCATGCAGCCCATCTTTGTTCAAGTGCCTCCTTATTGTGCATCTTGATAAAGCCACACCACATGTTTTCAGAGTCCTGTATTTCACCTGAAGTTATTTGTGTGTTTTTCTTTGCATCCCGAACAATTTTGCTGGCAGTTGTGGCTGAAACACTGCTGATTGACATTCTTAATTCCTTGGATATCTTTTTATATCCCTTTCCTGTTTTAGACAGTTGAGCTACCTTTAACCACAGATTCTTTGACAATTCTTTTGCTTTCCCTATGACTCAGAATCCAGAAATATCAGTGCAGCACTGGACGAAACATTCAAGGGTCTGTCAGGAGTCCAGAGACCTTTTTATATACACACACTAATTACAAGCAGACAGGTCGCAGATGAGGATGGTTAGCTTTTAATAGCCATTTAAACCCTTTTGTGTCAACTTGTGTGCATGTTATCAGACCAAAATCACCAGGGTATGTGAACTTTTGATCAGGGTCATTTGGGTAGTTTCTGGTTTAAACTCTGGGGAGATCTCAAACGTGAAGTTCATGCAAGACAGCCCAAGAATTTAAAGGAACTGGAGGTTTTTACTAAGAGGAATGGGCAGCTTTACCATCGGACAAAATAAAGAGCCTCATTCACAAATACTGGGTTAAGGAAACTTTTGATCAGGGTAATTTGGGTAGTTTCTGTTGCCAGTATGATTTAAAAAGAATAAACACAGTTGATTGATAATAAATGGCTTCAACCAAACATTAACCATGAGTGAAAGAAAATGTTTTGTGTTAACATTCATATTCTCTGAAAAATAGCCAAGAAATCATAAATTCTGTCAGGGTATGTAAATTTATGAGCACAACTGTATGTGCAAGTATGACCCCAATAGGGCCATAGAAGAGTTTCCAGCATTCTGATAAGTGCAGTAAAAATATTCTTGACTAAAATAATTGGGAAAAGCTGTTTGTTTTACTCTAAATGTCTTCAGGACATCATTCAGTACCTTCAAGCTTATATTATAAAATTATAAATGTCAGGATCCCTTGTCAAGGCTCAGAGTCAAGGCTTTTGTTAATAACAAACATCTACTTTGAAGAGTTGAATATGAGATATTTTATAAAAAAATACATGCTAAACTTACTGGACCTAATGGGCAATTTGAAATTCTATTTACAGTTCCTTGCGAAACTATTCGGCCCCCTTGAACTTTGCGACCTTTTGCCACATTTCAGGCTTCAAACATAAAGATATAAAACTGTAATTTTTTGTGAAGAATCAACAACAAGTGGGACACAATCATGAAGTGGAACGAACTTTATTAGATATTTCAAACTTTTTTAACAAATAAACTGAAAAATTGGGCGTGCAAAATTATTCAGCCCCCTTAAGTTAAGACTTTGTAGCGCCACCTTTTTCTGCGATTACAGCTGTAAGTCGCTTGGGGTATGTCTCTATCAGTTTTGCACATTGAGAGACTGAAATTTTTGCCCATTCCTCCTTGCAAAACAGCTCAAGCTCAGTGAGGTTGGATGGAGAGCGTTTGTGAACAGCAGTTTTAAGTTCTTTCCACAGATTCTCGATTGGATTCAGGTCTGACTTGGCCATACCAACACCTGGATATGTTTATTTGTGAACCATTCCATTGTAGATTGTGCTTTATGTTTTGGATCATTGTCTTGTTGGAAGACAAATCTTCGTCCCAGTCTCAGGTCTTTTGCAGACAACATCAGGTTTTCTTCCAGAATGGTCCTGTATTTGGCTCCATCCATCTTCCCATCAATGTTAAACATCTTCCACCCTGCTGAAGAAAAGCAGGCCCAAACCATGATGCTGCCACCACCATGTTTGACAGTGGGGATGGTGTGTTCAGGGTGATGAGCTGTGTTGCTTTTACGCGAAACATAAAGTTTTGCATTGTTGCCAAAAAGTTCGATTTTGGTTTCATCTGACCAGAGCACCTTCTTCCACATGTTTGGCGTGTCTCCCAGGTGGCTTGTGGCAAACTTTAAATGACACTTTTTAAGGATATATTAAAGAAATGTCTTTCTTCTTGCCACTCTTCCATAAAGGCCAGATTTGTGCAGTATACGACTGATTGTTGCCCTATAGACAGAGTCTCCCACCTCAGCTGTAGATCTCTGCAGTTCATCCAGAGTGATCATGGGCCTCTTGGCTGCATCTCTGATCAGTCTTCTCCTTCTCCTAGAGGGACAGCCAGGTCTTCGTAGATTTTCAGTGGTCTGATACTCCTTCTATTTCAATATCATCGCTTGCACAGTGCTCCTTGGGATGTTTAAAGCTTGGGAAATCTTTTTGTATCCAAATCCGGCTTTAAACTTCTCCACAACAGTATCTCGGACCTGCCTGGTGTGTTCCTTGTTCTTCATGATGCTCTCTGCGCTTTAAACGGACCTCTGAGACTATCACAGTGCAGGTGCATTTATACGGAGACTTGATTACACACAGGTGGATTCTATTTATCATCATTAGTCATTTAGGTCAGCATTGGAACATTCAGAGATCCTCACTATACTTCTGGGGAGAGTTTGCTGCACTGAAAGTAAAGGGGCTGACTAATTTTGCACGCCCAATTTTTCAGTTTTTTATTTGTTAAAAAAGTTTAAAATATCCAATAAACTTCATTCCACTTCATGATTCTTCACAAAAAATTACAGTTTTATATCTTTATGTTTGAACCCTGAAATGTGGCAAAAGGTCCCAAAGTTCAAGGGGGACGAATACTGTCGCAAGGCACTGTAAATATCTAAATGCTTGCATTATGAAATCAGTGATTGTTTTTCTATTTTTTTTTTCCCCAATAAGGGATATTCTGATCATATAATGCAAAATATGAGACTTTAAAGGTACCAAAATAATCAAATTATCTGAACAAGATAAACTGTATAAAGGACACACATTTATTTTTGTTCACGTTAAATGTTTTGCTATCTTAAATCAATCAATTCAAAGATTAGTGCAATTGCATATTTTAGATTTTATATCTGTATGTAAGACAACATAACCTTGAATTACCTTATAACCTCATATGTGATCGATACAACTGTATCAAGTTATTAATATCATGTAAGTGAATTATCAATACATTTCCCAGCTGATACTTGCTGAGGAAGGAGACTACTTCTCAACACTTTTACCAGATATTAAAAAATTCCTCTTGGGTAGAAAAGCAAGTCGGTGATAGATCTACAAAGTCATATTGACACAGCTTACATTGTGTGTATGGCATAAAATTATTTCATGATTAAGTCCATAATATGCACTTAAAATTATTACTTGGGCACTTAGCCAGTCAAGCACACAGTCCAGTTGCACCCAGCATTTTGGATGTATGGCTAGTTATGTATGATTCCATGGAATCTTGAACTGTGCCAAACCAATGTCCCCATATTTACATTACATTTTTTTGTATATGCCGTATGAAGACACTGTACTACAGATGGCAGCTTGCTTGTTAAAATCTCTCCATGTGTAGCACACAATTGGTTTTCATACTTTGAATCCAAAATATAGGGTTAGGTTTTGGAGAGCATTATTCTGTGTCAGCCTCAGAGGTTGCATTAAGGCAGTGGTGGAGTCGAGAGGCAAGATTTGGGGCAAGAAGGGAAGGAAAAGGGAAAGCGCCACCTAAAGAAGGCCATACACGGTCGAATTTCGAACAAATTTTATTTTCAAAATGAGAAAGTTTTTATTTTTTTTTGTGATCCGATGATGCCACCATTGATTTTCGAAATTTGGCCGACCAAGCCTTCATGTTGCTACAGAAAATAATATTATTTTCTCCCTGGGAATTTTCATTTCTTGCACATGTGCATTTTTTTTTTCGATTACATTTTGCGCACGGTTCTCCCATCATTGTATAGAAAATCGTTGTTTTTCAAAAAAATGAAAACATGTCCGATTCCTCAAATTTGATTACCGCACGAAAATCGGCTGTTGCTGCAGCCCACTAACGGTGCAAAATTTGTACGAAAATTCTTTGATACGATTTTTGAAAGAAAATTCATTTGAAATTCGAACCGTGTATGGCCGGTAAGTGCAGCATCACAATGAAGGTTAAAAACACTCACAGGATAAAAATCATAAAAAGGCTTATCGCGTTAGTGGGGTGTCTGCCATTGTCCTCTGTCCCGCAGGCACTGCCAGGATCTGGTACACTGTAGATAAATGAAGAAGGAAAAGGCCTTCTAAAGGAGCAAAGAGCAAAGAGCTCAGTGCGCAAGCCTGAACTGTCCAGCCTCTTCTTTCTTTTCCTGGTGATGTCGGGCAAAGCGTCCGACCCTGGCGGCACCTGCAGGACAGAGGACAATGGCGGACATCCCACTAATGCAATAAGCTGTTTTTTAATTTAAACCATGTTTTTAACCGTTGGCAATAAATATTTCATTGTGATGCTGCACTTAGGTGGTGCTTCCTCTTTTCCTTCCCTTCTTGTCGTCTTTGCAGAGCTGGCTTAATTCTGCGGACAGCAGCCTCCAGTACCTCACATACAGTCCCTATTATCATACTGCCTGCACAAAAAGGCCAAAAAGACTATTACAGCTCCATTCCTGTATATTTACCAGAACTGTTGTTTGCATGCACTCCTTGCGTCTGAATAATTTGACTTTAAGACAATGGGGAATAATGGGGCTAATTTTCCGAAGTTGTAATGTATACAGTGGCCCAGGGAATGTATTTTACTTAAAATTCCAAATCAAGAGAACAGTTTATTAAAAAAAAAAAAAAAAAGCTAATTGCTCTGCATATGGTGGGCTGGTATACATGAGAATACTTTCCATTGGCAGGTATAAAAATTTCTATGAATTTGATATTTTCTCTATATTTCCTTTAGCTAGATATTCCATTTTATATGTAGATCATGCAAGACCTCATCACACATAACTAAAAGAGTTTAACTATGCTATGGCAGGGATTAAAACAGGGGTAGGCAACCTCAGCCCTTCAGCTGTTTTGAAATTACAAGTGGCTTGAAAAATTGCAAGTCCCTGACAATGACAGGCATGATTCCTAGAGGAAGAGTCATGATGAGATTTGTTTTTTCACCACAGCTGGAGGGCCGAGGTTGCCTACCCCTGGACTATGAGATGCTGTTACTATAATTCTGTTATTTTCAGATTACTAGTTTGATATGATCTTTATAAACAACATAATATATAGAATTTAGGCCTAATTAAAGCCTTATATGTTAACTTATTACCATCAATGTTAAAATGCCCTATGGTGGCAGCACATTGGAATTCTGGACTACTAATCAACAAAGCAGCAATTTGAGTCTCCAGCAGTTGGACACACCACCTGCACAGTTTTCCTATCAAGAGGCCTCATACTCCGAGAGTAGCAATCTTTGAGTGCCTGGATCTCCACATGACATTTATAGGCTAGGTACAGCACAACAGTGCATTAAAAAAATAGGGGCCTGATTGCATTACACTGAAAAATAAACAAGGCTAAAAGTAGGCATTGTTTCTGCCTTCTAATTATTGTAAAATAAATTTTTTAACTCTTAACAGAAAATGGATGTTCTCATTTGCCACACAGCAAAAATGTTTTAGCTTTGAAAGCCCAAAGAGAAATAAGCTAAAACAGTTGTTGGTTTACTAAAAGCAAATGGACTGTGCGCTTTGCAAGTACAGTGAGGGGAAGCTCTGCTGACTTTCATCGTCCAATCATGTCACCAAACGGCTGTTTTTTTTTCCTTGCATGTGATTGGGTATTCTTTGTAAGGTGAAGCTCTATTTCATTTACTAGCTCTGGAGCAATTGCCCTTGCAAAGCGTACAGTCTGATTTAGTAAATTACCCTCATACATTTTGAGCCTCTAGCTGGTTTTAACATTAATAACAAGGGCACTGATTTGAACCTGCAAGGATGTTATGAACACTGCAATCTGTTATCTCACCAATCAATTGTAAAACATAACTTAAAAAAAAAAAAAAAAAAAAAAAAACAGAATGTTTTAATTGGTATTTAGTAAAAGTAAAATTCCACCCTTTCTTATAATGTATAAGATAATACAGTGGTATATTGTACCAGTAATTAATTTAATCCACAATCATTTATAAATTATTGTAATTTTTTTGGCCATTTTTCCAAATAATTTTTTTTTTTTAATACATTCTTTACCCCCAGAAAAAAATAACTAAAAAAAATAGAAAACTTTAATGAGGTGATGAGAGACACACCACTAGCTCAAAGGGGAAGAGAAATGTAAATGGCCTAAGCCAAAAAAAACGAATGGTACCATTTTTTTTTTGAAGTAGGGTATGTCTAGGTAAAACAAAACAAATTCCACTAATAAGACACACTATTATTGTTATTATTATTATACAGGATTTATATAGCGCCAACAGTTTGCGCAGCGCTTTACATCAGGGAAGACAGTACAGTCACAATACAAATCAATACAAAAGGGATCAGAGGGCCCTGCTTGTTGGAGCTTACAATCTAGAAGGGAGGGTCAAGTGGAACAAATGGTAGTTAGCTGAGGGGCAGGGGCATACTGACCATTGGGACTCTCGGGCGCTGCCCGAGGGCCCCATGCCACTAGGGGGCCCCATCAGGGTTGCCAGTCTCAATAAAACCAGGGACAGTATGTAAAAATCTGTTTTTTTTTTTACATCTGTCCCTGATATGCCCAAACCGACATGCTTTTGATGTTAAAATCCTGAGATTTTAGCTGCCCTGCCTATGCAATGCCTTCTGGCTTGGTGGCCATCTGTAAGCCCGGGGGCCCCATAATCTTCTATTGCCCAGGGGCACCATGAGTTGTCAGTCCACCCCTGCTGTGGGGGATGATCAGATGGACTCAAATGAAAATACAGTTGTTAGGTGTGGGTAGAGTATGCTTCTCTGAAGAGGAGGGTTTTCAGGGATCCTCTAAAAGCTAATATAGAAGGAGATAGACAGAGAGATTGGGGTAAGGAGTTCCATAGGCTTGGAGAGGCTCTGGAAAAGTCCTGGAGATGAGCATGGGAGCAGGTGATGAGGGGGCTAGAGAGCAGGAGGTCTTGAGATGAACAAAGAGAATGATTAGGTTGCTATTTAGAGACTAGCTCATTGATGTAGCTGGGGGCAGAGTTGTGGATGGCTTTGTAGGTAATTGTTAGTAGTTTGAATTTAATTTGTTGGGTGAGTGGAAGCCAGTGGAGGGATTGACAGAGAGGAGTAGCAGAGACAGAGTGGTTGGTAAGGTGGATGAATCTGACAGCAGAATTCACGATGGACTGAAGGGGGGTTAGAGTATGCAGCGGTAAGCCAATGAGGAGGGAGTTGCAGTAATCAAGGTGAGAGATGACCAGGGAGTGAATTTAGAGTTTTGTGGTAACATTGGTTAGAAAGGGGCATATTTTGGAGATGTTGCGAAGGTTGAGGCTGAAAGATTTGGACAGTGATTGAACGTGAGGCTTAAAGGACAGTTCAGAGTCCAGGACTACTCCTAGGACCTTGGCATGTGGGGATGGGCTGATAGTTGTGCCATCAATTTTGACAGAGAGATTAGAGGAAGAGGCACATGGGGGAGGGAAAATGATAAGTTCCGTTTTGGATAGATTGAGTTTGAGGAAGTGATGTGACTTCCAAACTGATATATCTGATAGTAAAATAGTGATACATGAGGAGAATGAAGGAGTGGGTTGAGGGGTAGAGAAATAGATTTGAGTGTCAGAGCGTAAAGGTGGGATGGAACCCAGGGAGGAGGTGTAGATTGAAAATAGGAGAGGTCCAAGAACAGAACCTTGGGGGACCCCAACAGAGAAGAGGAGAGGAGGAAGTAGAGTTGTAAGTAACGCTGAAGGTGCGGTTGGATAAGTAGGTAGAGAACCAACGAAGAGTACAGTCACGAAGACCAATGGTGTGGATTATTTTGAGGGGGTGGTCAACCGTATCAAAGGCAGCAGTGAGGTCCAGGAGTAGGAGTACAGAATAATGTCCCTTTGTTTTGTTAGTTTTGTTAGTACACACGAGGAGATTTATCCGATGAAAACGGTCTGACAGACCGTTTTCATCGGACATGTCTGCTGGGCTATTTTGGTTTGATCAGTGTACACACGATCAAACCAAAATCCCCGCGGACAGACAGCGCGATGACGTGGCGGTGATGTTGATGCCGCCATGTCACCGAACCAGGAAGTAAAATACTTCCACGCATGTGTCGAATCCATTCGAAGCATGCAGGGGATTTTTATCCGCTGGTTAGGCGTACTAACCAGCGGACATGTCGGACATACGGGTTTCCAGCAGACAAGTTTTAAAGCATGCTTTAAAACTTTTGTCTGCTGGAAACCTGTCTGCTAGCCCGTACACACAATCGAATCTGTCCGCTGAAACTGGTCTGCGGACCAGTTTCAGCAGATATATTCGATCGTGTGTACGCGGCCTTAGGAGAGCAAGTTCTGTGGAATGTTGAGGACGAAATCCAGACTGAAGGGGATCAAAAAGGTTATTATCAGCAAGGTGGACACTCAGTCGATTGTAGACTAGATGTTCAAGGAGTTTGGATAAAAAGGGGAGCAAGGCGGCAAGACGCAGACACCACACACCACTAGCTCAAAAGAGGAAGAGAAATGTGAACAACCTAAGCCCAAAAAAACTATAATGGTAGGTTACGTCTAGGTAAAACAAAATGAATTCCACTATTAAGATACACCAAGTGCTTGATTATTCATTTGCAATTATTTGGAAGATCAGTTGACATTTATACTTCCTTTTGGTTAGGTATTTTAGGTTGTATACTGAAAAACAAATCTTGAATTAAGAAGCAAAACAGGAAAAAAAACTCAAGTTAAGGCTATCACACAAAAAAAAAAAATATATATATATATATATATATATATATATATATATATATATATATATATATTATGATAGAGTAAGGATAAACAAAAATAGGTACAATTTTAAAACCTAGAATTCAAAGCTTTTATAGTGATACAATAATAAACATCAAGATCCATTTTACTTATCATGTCACCCTTTTCCATTACCTTTTCTCTCCTTGTTCCTTGGTAAATATTCATATATAGACTACACATATGGATATAGAACTATTTTGAACTCCTGAAATAAAACACATCAATAACAATATTTGTAATGTTTTATTTTTATTGTAATTTATATTCAGGCTTCAAAGAGGACCTGGAAAAGAAATTCAGGTTTGTTTTTGTTTTCCTCGGCAATAGCCCAAAGCATTAGTTTATTTTCTCTTGCTTTTATGACATAAATGTTCTCTTTACTCTCCTCTTAGCTGAATGCTTCTCTTAGACGTAATGTTCTTTCTAGAACAGAACTGCATATAACTGTGTTTCTCTCTCAAAACCTGAATGCACAGTAGGTTTCATTAGGCTGTATGTCAAATAAATAAAGTGAAAACGCATGGACGTGTGTAAGTGTGGCTAGATATTTTTGTTCACGGTCTCTTGGTGAAACTTTGCCCTTTCACTTAGTAAACCACCACTGCTATTACCCATTTTGTCCTGTGGTGCATATTTTTATTTTATTTTTTGCACTTTTCACCTGTCTACTTTCACAGTACAATTTTATGTGCTCCTATGGTTTTAGTGAATGAACTGCATATTAATAAAATTAACCATCCACCAACCCATTGTGGACACAATTCTCTATGCTACATTTTCAAAAAAATGTAGGATGTGGCTGCATTTTACTTTGCATGCAGTTTTCTTTAAGTGCAGTAAAATTATCTCAAGTATTTCAGGTTATATGAAATTATATTTGTGAAAGGATATTTTTTTATTTTTTTTCATTATAGTTCATAGACATAAAAAAGAACCTAAAGTGCACCTGTGACCAGACTGAGAATAAAGTTAAGAATACCTATTCTTAAATAGCTGTATAGGTGGAAACAAATATTTGAACCCATGTGGATTTTGTACATTTGCCCACTGACAAAGAAATTATTAGGCTATATTTTTAACAATGAGAGACATAACAACTATATCCAGAAAAACGCATTTCAAAAAAGTTATAAATTGATTTGCATTTTAATGAGTGAAATAAGTATTTAACCCCTTTTACAAAACATTGTTGATCTCTTCATTGGAGCCACAACTTGTCTATGGGGGTTCTCCTTTTTATATAAGAGCAATAACGACAGATTTATTGAACGAAACGCGTCGGGCAGGACTACTAATGCCACTTTTATTGCTGATTTTATAAACGCTTTTTATATCACCTCAAATGTTCTTCTTTTTTTAAATAAATAGCTGTCAGATATCTTACAGACTTACGCTATGTGCGCTCCTGTCTTCTTCTTTTTCCATATTTATACCATTTATTTGTTTGAGGCGTCAGAACCTATATAACATCATTGGAAGTTTCATCACTGTGTTCTTGGAATCAGTGTCTGTGGAGACATCCCTTTTTGGTCTATTAACCCTTCAAGCTTGATAGATAGTGAGTGTATGCTTATCTGGGTTCAGTTCTTTTGGTAAGCCTTATGACATACGGTGGTGGATCTTCTACCAACTTTCTCTAATAGTCACAAATAGACTGTGTTCATTCACTTATTATTTGGAATGCTGTCACTTATTTTTTGAACACTGTATTTGCCGGCATATAAGACAACTCGGCATATAAGACGATCCCCTAATATTCTGCTGAAAACGGTGGTTTTGTGGTCTACTCACCGTATTAGACGACCCCCTTGTGTGGTAGTAATGCGTTTTAATTAAACTAAGAGGCCGCAGCCCTGCCGGGTGCTCTGTAAGTCTGTATGCAGTCTGTATATGGGCCGCTCAGCCAATCCTGATGCACTCTGTTGATGACAGAGCATGCTAAGCCTGCTCGGATTGGAGTAACAACCTCTGCCAATCCGAGCAGGCTACATAATGTAGCCTGCTCGGATTGTCAGGTTATTACTCCAATCCGAGCAGGCTTAGCATGCTCTGTCATCAACAGAGTGCATCAGGATTGGCTGAGCGGCGCATATACAGAATACATAGAGCCTTACAGAGCACCCGGCAGCTGATATCGATCGAGCAGCTGCTTCACCCGGCGTATAGGACGACCCCTGGTTTTTGGCTGTGTAATTACAGAAAATACGGTACTATCATCAGTATTTACAATAACCTTCATTGATGGACCATTGTATTTATATAAAAATAAAATTCACTTGAGCATTATTACACATCTCACTACGATGCATACGTGTGGTGTTTTTGTCATTTTTTTGTTTTTACTTCATTTTTCAGCGCTGCACATTTATTTATATGCCTTCGCAAAACATGACTTGGTACTTAATGGCAAAACCCTTGTTAGCAATCACAGAGGTCAGATGTTTCTTGTAGTTGGCTACCAGATTTTGCATACATCTCAGGAGGGATTTTGTTGCACACATCTCAGAAGGGATTTTGTCCCACTCCTCTTTGCAAATCTTCTTCAAGTCATTACGATTTTGAGGCTGATGTTTGGTAATTTTAACCTTCAGCTCTCTTCACATATTTTCTATAGGATTAAGATCTGGAGACTGGCTAGGCCACTCCACAACCTTAATGTGTTTCTTCTTGAGCCACTCTTTTGTTGCCTTGGTCATGTGTTTGGGTCATTGTCATGCTGGAATACCCATCCACGACCCATTTTCAATGCCCTGGCTGAGGGAAGGAGGTTACCATCCAAGATTTGACAGTACATGGCCCCGTCCATCATCCCTTTGATGCGGTGAAGTTGTCCTGTCCCCTTAGTAGAAAAACACCCCAAAGCATAATGTTTCCACCTCCATGTTTGATGGTGGGGATGGTGTTCTTGGGGTCATAGGCAGCATTCCTCCTCCAAACATGGCGAGTTGAGTTGATGCATAAGAGTTTGATTTTGGTCTCATCTGACCACAACACTTTCACCCAGTTCTCCTATGAATCATTCAGGTGTTCATTAGCAAACTTCAGATGGGCCTGTACATGTGCGTTCAGGGGACTTACAGGCGGTGCAGGATTTCAGTCCTTCATGGCTTAATTTGTTACTAATTGTTTTAATGGTGACTATGGTCCCAGCTGCCTTAAGATCATTGGCAAGATTTTCCTGTATAGTTCTGGGCTGATTCCTCACCTTTCTGATCATTGAAACTCCACGAGGTGAGATCTTGCATGGAGCCCTAGACCAAGGGAGATTGACAGTTAGTTATTTTGTGTTGTTTCCATTTGCGAATAATTGCACCAATTGTTGTGACCCTCTCACCAAGCTGCTTGGCGATGGTCTTGTAGCCCATTCCAGCTCTTTGGTCTTGGCCATGGTGGAGAGATTGGAATCGGATTGATTGCTTCTGTGGACAGGTGTCTTATATGGGTAACAAGCTGAGATTAGGAGCACTCCCTTTAAGAGAATGCTCCTAATCTTGGCTTGTTACCTCTATAGACGACACATGGAAGCCTAGAATATTGCTGATTGATAGGGGTTCAAATACTTATTTCACTCATTAAAATGCAAATCAATTTATAACGTTTTTGAAATGCGTTTTTCTAGATATTTTTGTTGTGTCTCTTACTTTTAACCTACCATTACATATAGACTGATCATTTCTTTGATAATGGGCAAACATACAAAATCAGCAGGGGATCAAATACTTTTTTTCCCTTACTGTATGTACTATAAAGTTATTCATTCTCAAAAATTCTCAAAACTCACAACAGACTATTAGATTCTGCTTCCATAGAAAGTAAAAGAGGTACTCCAGGGATAAAACGATAATCCTTCCACTTTATAAAACAATGGTTCAGCCACATCTGCAGTATTCTGTACAGTTCTGGTCACCAGGAAGGATGTGCTGGAACTGGATAGAGTCCAGAGAAGGGCAAGAAAATTAATAAGGGAACTGGAGGACCTCAATTATGAGGAACAACTATAAGTACTAAAATTACTTTCTCTGGAGAAGATACGCTTGAGAGGAGATATAATAGCAGTATACAAATACCTCAATGGTGATCCCAGCATAGAAAGGAAACTTTTCAGTCTCAAGGTGTGTAAGAGGACACGGGGCCACACAATTAGATTGGAGGAGAAGCTGTAACCTATAATTGCATAGATGGTTTTCACTATCAGGGTGATAAGGATGTGGAACACTCTTCCACATGTGGTGGTGGCAGCAGGAAGTATTCATAGTTTTAAAAGACTTTTGTTGAGCTTGTTTATCATTTTTTTAATAATATTTAAATATTGTAATGGTCATGGTCTGGTAACAGATTCACTTTACAAAAAGCACAGAGATGAATATTACCGTTACCCTGCCCCCCCCCCCCACAGTTTTACAACTTCTGATTTAAAAAAAAGTCCTTTTTTTATAAAAACAATATTGTTAAGAAGTTGGCAACCATAAAGTAGGTAGCAAGGATAGTGAATTGGTTCTTAGCTGACTAATCTGTTCTGAAGAAAATTAATGTATTCACATTAACAACCCATAAGCTTTGATGGCAGGTTTACATTGTTAAAGCCGAACCTAAACTTTATATCCTCCTTCCCCCCTCCTCTAACACTTTTGTACTTTTTCCGGGGGGGGGGGATGCGCATCTAGTTTTGGTAGGTACCTGCTCCCATATTCGATCAGATTGCCTAGGCGATTCCACTGGATGTTTGACCCCTTCCCCCGTCCGCAACCTCATGGGACATGTCACAGTTCCCAGGAGGCTGCGGGACCATAAACACAGTGCAGCACGTTTTGCGCATTCATAGTAGGAAGCCAGCTGTGAAGCCGCAATGAGTCACAGCCAGCTTCCCAGATTAAACATGATAATGCCATGGACATGAAGTTATTTCTTAGTTCGCAGGCTTCGGCTCTGTGATTGGCTGGAGCCGTGATGACGTTACTCCCATGCATGCAAGCAGAGCGTCCGATCACGACACAGCCCCCCTTAGAAAATACACGATTGAGTCTTTCTTCAGTGCGCATGCGCCGATGACTGGGGCACAAGCGTATATGGTAAATATCTCCTAAACCATGTAGGTTTAGGAGACATTTACAGTACCTACAGGTAAGCCTTATTATAGGCTTACCTGTAGGTACAAGTGGTGTGACTAGGTTTACAACCACTTTAAATTTAAACTGGTAGCCTGTAAAGGCTTTTGTGTTGTCTATGGATAGTTTTAGGTACCATAGTTTGTCGCTCTTTCACAGGTGTACAATTTCAAAACTTGACATGTTTGCTATCTATTTGCTCGAGACCACCTTTTATGTTCTACCAAAAAAATGAGTATTTTGTTTCTTTTGTACACAAAATATATTTAAGTGTTTTTGTTCCTGAAAAATTGCATTTGATAACCAGCTGCGCAAATATCGGGCGACATTAAATAAATTGCAGCAACCACCATTTTATTTTACAGGGTTTATGAATGATAACACAAAAACTTTCATTCATGGTTAGTGTTTGGCTGAAGCCATTTATTATCAATCACCTGTGTTTACTCTTTTAAAAACATAATCACAACAAAAACTAACCAAATGACCCCGATCAAAAGTTTAGATACCCTGGTGATTTTGGCCTGATAACATGCACACAAGTTGACACAAAAGGGTTTGAATGGCTATTAAAAGTAACCATCCTCATCTGTGATCTGTTTGCTTGTAATTAGTGTGTGTGTGTGTGTATAGAAAGGTCAATGGGTTTTCTGGACTCCTGCAAGACCTTTGCATCTTTCATCCAGTGCTGCACTGACGTTTCTGGATTCTGAGTCATTCTGGGAAAAGGTAGTTGAACTGTCTAAAACAGGAAATGAATGTAAAAAGTTGTCCAAGGAATTGAGAATACCAATCAGCAGTGTTCAAACTCTAATTAAGAAGTGGGAAATGAGGGGTTCTGTTGAAACCAAACCACGGTCAGGTAAACCAACTAAAATTTCAGCCTCAACTGCCAAGAAAAAGCCACAAATAACTTCAGGAGAAATACAGAACTCTCTGAAAACATGTGGTGTTGTGGTTTCAAGATGCACAATAAGGAGGCACATGAAGATTGGTGGGCTGCATGGTCGAGTCGTCAGAAGAAAGCCATTACTACGCAAATGCCACAAAGTATCCCACTTACAATATGCCAAACAGCACAGAGACAAGCCTTAAACCTTCTGGCACAAAGTTATTTGGAGTGATGAGACCAAAATGCAGATTTTTGGCCACAACCATAAATGCTTCATTTGGAGAGGAGTCAACAAGGCCTATGATGTACTATACACCATTCCTACTGTGAAACACGGAGGTGGATCGCTGATGTTTTGGGGGTGTGTGAGCTACAAAGGCACAGGAAATTTGGTCAAAATTGATGGCAAGATGAATGCAGTATTATCAAAAAATACTGGAGGAACATTTACATTCATCAGCCAGGAAGCTGCGCATGAGACGTACTTGGACATTCCAACATGACAATGATCCAAAACACAAGGCTAAGTCGGCCTGTCATTGGCTACAGCAGAATAAAGTGAAGGTTCTGGAGTGGTCATCTCAGTCTCCTAACCTCAATATCATTGAGCCACTCTGGGGAGATCTCAAACGTGCAGTTTATGCAAAACAGCCCAAGAATTTACAGGCACTGGAGGCTTTTTGCCAGGAGGAATGGGCAGCTTTACCATCTGAGAAGATAAAGAGCCTCATCCACAAATACCACAAAAGACTTTTAAGCTGTTATTGATGTTAAAGAGGGCAATACACGGTATTAATAACTGGGGAATGTAAACTTTTGATCAGGGTATATGGATAGTTTATGTTGCCATTATGATTTAAAGACTAAACAAAGTTCATTTATTATAAATGGCTTTCAGCCAAACACTAACCATGAGTGAAAAACGTTTTTGCTTTATTCATAGTGTCTGAAAAATGGCCATGAAATCATAAATGCTTCCAGGGTATGTAAACTTGTGAACACAACTGTATGTGAACATTTTTAACATTGACCTGGTCAGCAAGTGTTTAATAAGCCCCTACAATAGCAAATATACTTTGAGGGTTTTGTTAGACTGGAAGGTCCTTGGACCTACCAGCGTAAGATGGACAAAAAAAATGTATGTACATAAATCATCATCAATACAGGGCAATGAGGAATTATAAATGTAAAAAAAAAATGAATAGATGGCTTCCTTCATAATTTGGTCCTTCCAGCAATTGGTTTCAAAGTCAAATCTGATGCAATACATATACCGTTTACTTTAAAGTGAAATTAAGACTTTTTTTTTCTTTCTTAACTAGAATGGCAAACATGTCATACTAATCTCTGTGCAATGGTTTTGCACAGAGCTACCCGATCCTCCTCCTCCTCCGAGTCCCCCTGCTGGCGATCCTGGCTCCTCTTTTTCGGCAAGTGCCCCCATAAGAAGCCGCTTTCTATGTGGACACTCATGTGGGCTCATTCAGACCCACCCCCGTTCTCTCTCATCACAGGATTCGATTGACAGCAGTGGGAGCCAAGCACTCCCACTGTTGTCTATCTGCCCAATGAGGAGGAAGAAAGCCAATAAAGCTGCTGCTCTCATGCAAAGTGGTGGATAAGAAATTGGATTTAGGCTTTAGAACCACAGTAACACAGATGGAGAACATACAATATGTCATTATTAGCATTAGTTATTATGATTTACACAACTTTTACCCAAAATTCACACATCTTTCTATTTAATCAAATAAGAAAAATGTGTAAATTGTGGGTGAAAACATTTATAAATCAACCCAACTTTGCACTTGTAGTGCAAAGTGGGTTTACCTTTAGTAAATAACCCCCAATAACTCTTACCATTGAACTTCTAAGGTCTCCTTTGTCAGTATTTTCTCTAAGTTAATAATTGACTAATTAGGTTGTCTATACTCTCTAAATACATGGGGGCAGATTCACAAAACAATTACGCCTGTCTAACTGGTGTTAGACAGGAGTAATTTCAAATTTCCCGCGGCGTATCACTAGTTTGAATTCTCAAACCATGATACGCCGGCTTCGGGCTTCGATCCGAGAGGCTTACGTCTTCGTAAGCCTTCGGATCTACGCTGCCATCTATTTGCGGCGGCTGGGAGGAGTTCGCGTCGTTTTAATGCGTCGGGATATGCTAATGTGTTTTTACGGGGATTCACGAACAAACGAGCGAGCGGCGCAGTCGTTTTCGTCTATTTTTTTATACGTAAAGTTAGAGCAGCTTTTTGCTGCTCTAACTTTACGTAGCCCATGTTAAGTATGGCCGTCGTTCCCGCTTCGAATTTATTTAATTTTTTTTTTTATTTACGTAACTCGTCGGGACGTGGATCGCCCGTAAAGTACGCTACATAAACAACGAATGACGTCACGACGTGATTTCGCGCAATGCACGGCGGGAAATTTGCGAACGGAGCATGCGCAGATCGATCGCCGCGGGAACGCGCCTAATTTAAATGTTTCACGCCCCCTACTCGTCTATATGGATTGCGACGGGAGAAATACACTACGCCGCCGTCGTTTACCGTAGAAAATCTACCTGAATTCCACGTAGAGCAAGGTAAAAAACGGCGGCGTAGCGTATTTCTGCTACGCTACGATAATCCATTTCTCTGTGAATCTGCCCCATGGTTAGTTAGAATAAATAAAACTGCCTCTCCAAAAGTTAAAATATATGTTATAGTGTATTTTTGGCATACACACATTTTTTATTTTTTTTATTTTTTATAATTTACCTGACAGTAATTTGTGATGTCAGTTCACATTTTTACATGTTTGTTCCATGTTTCGATTACTTTTTCATATGGGGATTTTTAAATGTACTAGCAGATATTTGTATTTTCATGAAATGTGATCAACCCCCTTGAACAATGGATGGCCTTAAAGAAAACATGTGGCTTGTCCATGGAGATCAAAATAGGTTCACTTTATTGCCCCTTCCCCAGTAGTACAGTATGTACAGTACCATACTTAGTTTTCCATAATATGTTGAGTTCTTGGTATAACCTGCTTGTCCTAGCCCCTGGTTTCAAACTTCACTGTTAATTATCAGACCATTTGTGTTCTCATAGTTGCACAAAGTTGCACAAAGAGATTAACTAAATTATTGTAAAACTATTCCTTCAAGCTGGATAATCTGTTCACTGGCAAAAAGCATTACATGTAACAGGACTATTTGGACAAGCATCACAATGCATGCCGCCTCACCTGCCAGTCATGTGGGAATGGATGAATATATCTCTGCCTATAAATTTCATGCAGATATTTGAACCATCTATGGCTAGATCTTGACTTCTACGATTAAGCCCTAAAAAGGGTGAAATGCATCTGAGGAGTTCTTGTCAGGTGAAGCCATCTCTTTCCCATCTCATTCACATTTATGCAACAGGTACTGTAGTCAGTGTCTATGTACAGAGGACCACCATTTTGTTGTAGATCTTGGCATCTTGCAAATAATACTACGGAGCAGGAAGCAGCGACTGCATTTATATTAAACATATATGGCTGCCCCCATGATCATGTATATAGTTTTAAATTATAAACTTGAATTAAGAAATAAATATGTATATATATATATATATATATATATATATATATATATATATATATATATATATATATATATAAAATAGAACAAAAAGTAGCTTTCTTTGAGGTAGTCCTGGGCTTTTTTGTTCTGAATTTAACTTTCTTGCCAAAAGCCTCTAGCAGTTAAATGTTACACAGGGTATAGGGACAGTATAATATTATAGGTAAAGGTTATGTTCACTCTATACCAGGGATATGCAATTACCGGACCTCCAGCTGTTGCAGAACTACAAGTCCCATGAGGCATAGTAAGACTCTGACAGCCACAAGCATGACACTCAGAGGCAGAGACATGATGGGACTTGTAGTTTTGCAACAGCTGGAGGTCCACTATTTGTATATCCATGCTCTATACCCACTTAAGGACCGCCTACTGCACATTTACGTCGGCAGAATGGCACGGCTGGGCACATCAACGTATATATACATTGATTTTAGTACCCAGCTGTGGGTCACGGGCGCGCGCCCGCGGCGCGCTCCCGTGACCCGGTCCGAAGCTCCGGGACCGCGGGATTCGCGGACCCGATCGCCGCTGCAGTGCGGCGATCCGTCCCTGGAGCTGAAGAACGGGGAGAGCCGTGTGTAAAAACGGCTTCCCCATGCTTCTCTGTGGCTGCAGCATCGATCGCGTCATCCCTGTAATAGGGGAACGCGATCGATGACATCACACCTACAGCCACACCCCCCTACAGTTGTAAACACACGCACAGTCACAGCGAAAGTCACAGCGCTCCCTGTGGTTAACTCCCAAACTGCAACTGTCATTTCCACAGTAAACAATGCAATTTAAATGCATTTTTTGCTGTGAAAATGACAATTGTCCCAAAAATGTGTCAAAATTATCCGAAGTGTCCGCCATATTGTCGCAGTCATGAAAAAAATCGCTGCTCGCCGCTATTAGTAATAAAAAAAAAAAAAAAATTAATAAAAATGCAATAAAACTATCCCTTATTTTGTAAACGCTATAAATTTTGCGAAAACCAATCGATAAACGCTTATTGCGATTTTTTTACCAAAAATACGTAGAAGAATACGTATCGGCCTAAACTGAGGAAAAAAAATTTTTATAGATTTTTGGGGGATATTTATTATAGCAAAAAGTAAACAATATTGCATTTTTTTTAAATTGTTGCTCTATTTTTGTTTATAGCGCAAAAAATAAAAAACGCAGAGGTGATCAAATACCACCAAAAGAAAGCTCTATTTGTGGGGAAAAAAGGACGCCAATTTTGTTTGGGAGCCACGTCGCACGACCGCGCAATTGTCAGTTAAAACGACGCAGTGCCGAATCGCAAAAAGGGGCAAGGTCCTTTACCTGCATTTTGGTCCGGGTCTTAAGTGGATACAATGAAGAAAACTAAAACTTTACAATGTTCCATCACTTTTTACAGCTCAAGGCTTTTACTAAATAAACAGAGTGCATTTCCATTAGGTGTGTCAAACATGAAGGTAGATTGTTGGAGACTGTCTGTGCCAGACTATCTGTGGCTCTTGGCCACATCCTAGTGCCACTTATGCCCCGTACACACCATCACTTTTTGTGATAAAAAAAAAATGACATTTTTAAAAATGTCATTTAAAATGATGGTGTGTGGGCAAAATGTCATTTTATGTCTTCTGAAAAATGACCAAAAAAAAATTCGAACATGCTCGAATTTTTTATGTCATTTTTCAAAATGTCATTTTTTGTGTCATAAAAAATGATCGTGTGTGGGCAAAACTACGTAAAAAATGACGTTTTAAACCCGCACATGCCCAGAAGCAAGTTAGGAGACGGGAGGTAAAACTACCATTCATAATGGAGTAAGCACATTCATCACGCTGTAACAGACAAAAAAGCTGGAATCGTCTTTTACTAACAAGTAACCAGCTAAAAGCAGCCTCAAGGCAAATAGAACTTCCCCTTTAGAGTGCCATCACTTTTTTCATCATTTTCCAAAAATGATGGTGTGTACGCAACGTCATTTTTTAAAATGAAGTTTGAAAAATGTCATTTTTTTTCATTAAGAAAAATTATATTTTTTTTCATCACAAAAAGTGATCGTGTGTACGGGGCATTAGGGTAAGGCAAACCTGTGAATCCCACCTTCTGAAACAATATATACAAAACAACGGTTTGCTTGTTTAGCACTAAAACCTTTACATAAAATTAATCAAACATATAAACAACAATCAGTGCATCTCCACACCTAAACAATGAATAACCATAAAGTGCATTAGTGAAAAAAGTCCAATGGTGATTTAAAAGTCCAAATCTCTGATGAGAGGGGCAGACCCTTAGGGTCTATTCAAGCCTTGTGTATAGATATAGGAAGATCTGCAATTATCAGGAACACCACCTCAGGTAGTTGGGGACATACACCTCATATGAAGATAGATTCTTGATAATGCTCAGGATACATAAAGAAAATTAATTGCACAATAACGTTTAAATTTATATTAAAACATGAATGAAGTGTGCCCTCACCATTTCCACATCTTGTAATCATGCAAGTACACTCTCCAAAATACAAGCTCCTCGCCTCCTCATCGCTAATTCCTAGTGTGCGAGACACCGTAAGTGCTGTCACAGGCTTCACTGACACGTTGCGTCACTTGTTACGTGACTTCAAGGGATAGAAGAAGTCATGTGACAAATGGAGCCAGTGACGTCACTCACGGTGTCTGGCACACTCAGAATTAGTGGTGAGTAGGCGAAGAGCTCGTATTTTGGAGATCGTACTTGCAATAATTACAAGATGTGTAAAATGTGAGTGCACACTTCATTCATGTTTTAATAACATTTTAAACAGTATTGTGCAATTAAATCTCTCTTTATATCCTAAACATTATTAAAAATGAATCTTCATATGAGGTGTATGTTCCTAACTACTTGAGGTGGTGTTCCTGATAATTGAAGATCTTCCTATATCTATATATAAGGCTTGGATAATGGGCTGCCATTTAATGACTGTTCTGTCTATCATAGGAGGCAGGACTTTGTATTAAAGAGGCTGCTAAGAAAACTCCTGTATTTAATCTGTCGCTTGTACCATCCCTCTTCCTGTCCCCTCCGAGGCTGCACTGATAACAATGGTAAGGCTGCATTCATGTCAATAGTGATACTGCATTCGTGTCAATGGTGAGGCTACATTCATGCAATGATGAGGCTGCATTCATGTCAATGGTGAGGCTGCATTCATGCAATGGTGAGGCTGCATTCATGACAATGGTAAGGCTGCTTTCATGGCACTTGTGAGGCTGCAGATGAGCACTGATTAAGCTGCATTGACCTTTTACTTTGTTTCACAGTTCGTTATTTAAAATTACATTTTTTTCCTGAAACCTCCCTGTTAAAGTGAATGTGCGTGTTATACACTGATAAATGCAGTATATCCAAATAACACGCCCAAGCTCATCCTTAGCCCTGAGTGGCATTCAGGGATTCGTTGGGGGCCACAAAAGATTTTATATAATAATATGCTCAAGCTCATTTCTTCACTGCACACAGCCACAAAGGCCAGATAATTCTTGTTGGGCAGTGTATTAGTGCTCGGACAAACACACTTAGACCAAATTTTAATGGTTCAAAGAATGTCAGGCAAAATGATCGGCCCTTTGCGTATGTTCACTTCCTCAAATCTTGCCCTCTTTGAAAAAAGTTTGGACTCCCCTGCCCTAAGGTACGCGGCCAATTCACTCAAATGTGGAGGATATTGCTAAATATTTTTTTTCATTTTGGTACGGATTTAATTTTTATTGTTTTTAAATGAGAATGTCACCCACTCATGTTATAATGATCAGACATTTGAACTTTTAACACCATTGGACTTTTTTCACTATTGCACTCTATGGTTATTTATTATTTATATGTGGAGATGCACTAATAGTTGTTTATATATTTGATTAATTTTATGTAAAGGTTTTAGTGCTGAACAAGTGCACCATTATTTTGTATATATTGTTTTTGGGTGCAAGTTCACCAATTGAATTGTTGCAGCTGTTCACACATCTATATATAAATTAATTAATTAATAATTCAAAACAAGAAGGTAAAACGTTATTTTTTTACACCTTTTTACATATCATTTTCTACCTTCTGAAACTAGCATGATGAGCTGTATATCTTAGAATTTAGCTATAACATTAACTTTAGTTTCCATTAACTGATTCCTATTGAAACACAGTCCTGTTTTAAGCTGGTCCAATTACTAGGCACCAGACAAAATTAAAGTCTAGAGCAGTGGTTCTCAACCTGGGGGTCAGGACCCCCTTGGGGGTCAAATAATGATTTGCAAGGGGTCACCGAATCCTGGGCTGTTCCTGGAGCCTGCAGCCGCCCACTCAGCTAGGGTGATTACGTGTCCCGTATTTGCCGGGACAGTCCCGCATTTTGCAGGTCTGTCCCAGGCACATTCATTCCTGGACAAAACCGTGTTCCGGAATGAAACGGACACCGCCTCCCCCCCCAGGCCAACCTGATGCCCCCAAAAAAGGGCGCCACATCACTGCTTTACTCACTGACAGTACTTGTCCTGGCCGGGAATGCCTGGAGGAGCACAATCCCCGCCCCCTGCTTGTAATTGGAGAAATCATAAATCCTGTCTCTTGTGTCCAATCACTGTGCTGTGATTCATTACAGCACAAGCTGATTTTTGGGAAGAGAGGGTGTCCCTAAATGGTAGTTTGGAAATGGGGTCACCCTACACGCGCATTCAGTTCATGGCATGGCTGGGGGGCAGAGACTAGAGATCAGCTGATGTGAGGAATGTAAAGTGGGAGAGGCTGGAGGAGACCCTATCTCCTGATTTCAGCATAGGTGTCACTGCTACGAGGCACCACAAAGTCACTCACAGAGACACCCACTGTAACACTACCTGTAATTATGGTTGCCATTAAATGTCCCCACTAAAGTTCTCAGATCAGCAGATGACCTTGATCAAGAGCATCCAATTTGACAGATCAGAGCTCCCCCAACATTGCCACTGATCCGATTTCCCCATCCCCCCCCATCAGGAAATAAGAGAAGGAATAAAAATAGAGAATACATGGAAGAGAGTGAATAAGAGGGGGAGGAACAAAGAAAAGGGTAGCAAAAGACGGCTAGAGAGGGATGGGGGGGGGGGGGGAGGGAAAGAAAGGAGAACAAAGAGAAAGAGTGGTACGTCCTCAAATGTACCATAAGGGGTTTTAATACTGTTCGAGTGGAAGGGACTCAGGGAGCGCTAATTGTCAGTGAGTTAGGGGCGCAAATTACTTGTCTTGCCTCGGGTGCTGACAACCCACGCTACGAAAATACTGTTAGGGGTCTCCACAACTTGCAAATTAAGTAGGATTTTGGGAACAGCATTGAGTTTTTACAGTTTCTCTAACCTATATTTATAGCCGCTTGTATATTCTTCTTATTTAAAGTGAACCTATCAAGTTCTTAAAACTGAAACTTTTAAAATACTGCTAAAGTGCTGGCCCATTGAGGTACTTGTGATTATTTTAGGTTACCTACAAATCTGATTCTGTGCTTTTATGGAGCCCTTATATTCTATCTATTTTGCCCGTACTAATGCTAAGCCTGCTTCTAACCATTTAACAGTTCCATGCTAGAATTTATGCTGGCCAATGTGTAGCGATGGGCTGTTGAATTGCGGGAAAAGGGGAGGGGAAGATTTAGTGCAAATTTGGAGTTAAGTTGAAAAACAGAATGGATTTGAAGATTTCGAAATACATGTTCTTAATGTTTCATAGAGTAAAGTGAGCCTGCTACTTAGACCAGTAATGACATATCACAGTTTTACTTTCATCGTTTACCTCATAAGGCAATCACAGTAAAGACAGATTCATGATAATAGCCCCAAAACCTTTTAGTTATTGCCTTGCTTCATATTCAGTTTATTATTTTATCATATTAAAATCAATTACATTTGGGTAAAGTTTTAAAAATGTCTAATATTTTCGCATTTATTGGCATTGGCGTTTACTAAGTCAATATCTTAATCTGCGTAACCTCTATCCATCTTTTCATTCTGTATCTTTTTTTTTTTTTTGTCAGACAAAAAAAATGTTTTGTCTCCCCTATTGCTTTATCTCTTACAAGCAATGCGTGGTTTGTACTTGAAAGAATACCGTCTTAGTTTTTTGTGAACCAACGATTCAAACCTTACAAAGCAATAATACAGCTTATATAGATGCCAGTAACTAGCAAATGTTGTGTTTTCCTGTTGATTACTGCAGTTACCGAATTTTACTATAGCTTAGTGAAATTTGGAAAGGTTTGCACCCAGCTACCTTCTACCTTTTTAGTGTGTTTGCATCTAGCAAATATTCATGCTTACACCTGACATATTTGCTGATTAAACATTCCAAGTCTAGTAATGATCCTATGGGCAACTATAGATCATTATGGAATGGCAAGTTTCCTGAAGTAGTAAATTGCGGCTTAAAAATGTTGTATTTCCAGAGTGGTCATTTTTTTTTGTTGAGCTAAGCCAAGTAATTAAAATATAATGTTGTATTCCAACAGGGAAGAAGAACTCTATTCTCCAGCAACGGTTTCAAAAGGACCTCAACACAGGAGTATTCAACAACCAGGAGAGCGAGATACTGAATCAGATCGTGAAACAAGACAGGGAGATGATAGAGGGAGCTCCCTCAGTTAGCTACCAGCAACATCCAGCTTTGAATTCTAGTACCAGCTCATCACTGAGAATGAGGACCCAATCTCCCCCTGTTTATACTGCTAACAGTCTGTCTCATGGGAATCTACAATCTCCCACACCAAGTCCGCAGACACCACAACAAGCGGCTATGTTTTCACCATCTTTCTCAACGGCTGCTTGTAGTCCTTCAGTACAAAGTCCACTGGCAGGCCGAACATTTCAATACAGTTCCCCCACCGCTTCACAACTTTCATTAATACAGCATCAGCAGCAGCAACAACAACACCAACAGCATCAGCGGCAATCAATATCCGGTTCAACATCTGTCAATGAAGCTCACAAGAGCACTCAAGCTCTACCAAACTCTAACCTAACAAGAGAAGTGAGGCCTCTCTCCGCTTCGCAGCCTTCTTTGCCCCATGAGATCTCTCCTCTAGTGACTAAGCCACACCAAACCGTAGGGGAGTCATTAGCTTCTCTACCACAACCAGTCTCAAATGTGCAGCCTTCAGGTGCTCAGTCTGGGAGTCGGAGCAATGTCCCTCCCCGGGTGGCCCTGTTTCGACAGATGTCTTCAGGAGCTTTACCTCCTGCGAGGGCTGGGGCACCAGCCCAACCATCCACATCAGCCCCAGCACCCAGCAAGGATTCTACCACAGGACCAACCACAGATACAGACACAGACAAACCACGTTATGCTTCAAATTTATGATGCCTCTTATCTGTACATAAAGACAACTCTGAATTAAACTGAAAACATCCCAAAAAAACAGTTTTAATCTATAGAATTCTAATATCTATTATGAAGAAATAATTTAGATGGCTCAACCGTACATAAAGAATGTAAAGAAAAAAAAAAAGAAAAAAAAATATATGAACTGATTAGCACTAAAACTACTATGAATATACATTCATATACATATATGTGTCTTCCTTTATTTTAAACATTAAAAACATTTTTTTGTAACTTTTTTTTTCTCTTTGAGTAGACATTTTCAATTCATTCTTCTTAATTTTCCTAATAACCAGAAGGGAATTACATTTACATACAACTAGCAATTATCATTCAAATTGACTGGTATTTTTTTTTTTTCCTCATCTTGTACATTTTAATGTCACAGAAAAAATGAATGCATAAAATAACATCGTAGATCAGTGCCTGTCTAATCTTTAATATAGCACATGTGTTACTGCTAGATTAGGTTTAATAATTACCATCTTCTCCATGTTAGCATTAAACCTAAATAGTGCATATTTGCCTACAGATCATAAATTGAAACCCAAACGGCTTGACTTCTGATCTCTCCAGCTCTCCACTTGAATACCATATTCTTGCTCAGACCTGACACATAATAATAGTTAATGACAAATCCCAGCAACCACCAGGCAGAGGTCAGGGCAATGCTGAGAAATGAAGGACTGTTGGCAAGTATGTAGATATTTTGGTAGATCCATTTATAGTCATTAGGGGTCATATAAGTAAAAGCAAGACACTCAGAATCCCACGCTGAAAAGAAACGCACCAATCTTTACACGTGGGTTCCTATGTTTCCAAGTCCAGAAATACCCATCTTCATGCAAGGGTTGATGATTGGAAGACACTTCAAATGTCAGATAAAGATAAGTTGGTATTATATGTTCCTCCTTCAATTTGGTGCTCATGATTCAGTATTCAGCCCTCTCTACACAGGTAGAAAAACATCATATTTTGGTGCAGGGTGGGAACACCGTATCTGGAAGGTGCTGGGCAGCCAAGTATGTGATTTTTTAAGTTTAGATTCTTAAAATCTTATGTTCAAAAGTTATAACAGGCCATTCAAGCTGAACTCCAAGGAAACCACTAAATACACAGATATATGTGAGCTGTTTTACCTGCCAAAGGATTTGTATTTCTGTGGATCTAGGTCTGAGCTTTGCACAGCTTTGCACACATCATAGCCCTGTTTGGCAGGACAGGAGACCTAATTGTTCCCTGTTGACTTTAAGTTACACCTAGAGGTCTTGTCCCTGGCCCTATCCAGTGACTGGATGGTGAAAAGAAAAGCAGCAGACTGATGAGCATATCCTTCTGTCCCTCGTATCTATACTTGTATCAACATAATTCTTGTTAGCACATGAGCAGTGCAGCACAGCAGACTGGCTTTACATTGCTTCTTCTCCCAGTCTGACCTCTGCAGTACAGGGGATTACAGGTCAAATTAAGGTGTGTACACTGTTTCCTTTTAAGATGATACATTTATTAATGTAATAACTAATATGGAGCTGCAATAATGTGTCTTTTATATCTGCCTGGATTTCAGCTTTATATGAATATAGATTAAGCCAAGATTTATGCCGCGTAAAAAAACACGATCATTTTTCATCATGGAATAAAAAGTTATTTTTTGGCATGAAGAAAAACAACGTTTTTCCAACTTCATCATTAAAAACGACGTTTGCCCACACACCATTGTTTTTTAAAAACTATGAGCAAAGCGCGGTGACATACAACGGCACTCTAAAGGGGAAGTTCCATTCAACTTGCTTCTGAGCATGTGCGGGTTTAAAACGTTGTTTTAAACGTCGCTTTAGCCCACACACGTTCATTTTTTACAACCTGAAAAATTACATTTTAAAAAACGACGTTTAAAAATGGCATATGCTCGAATTTTTTTTTTGGTAGTTTTTCAGAAGATGAAAAACGATGTGAAGCCCACACACGATCATTTTAAATGATGTTTTTAAAAATGTCGTTTTAAACCATGCCGAAAAATGATCGTGTGTACGCGGCATTAAAGGCTAAGTTCATCTTTATAAAAAATAAATAAATAAATGCACATATTTTTGGAGACATAAATGTGCTTTTTTTTTTTTGCCCAGGAGCCTGCAAAGCAGGGAATTGTTGGTGCAGTCAGGCTCCTGCAAACTCTTCCTCCAGCCATCTGCCCAAACCACCATACAGGCTTTCAGTTACTGAGCTGGAGTAAGTTTCAATAGACTACGAGTGTGGTGATCACCCTATTTGTATTCTATAGAACTACAAGTCTGTCTGCCACGGTGACAGATGGAACTTGTAGTTTATTCATTCCATCTGTTTGCATGGACTCTAATGGCGTGTACACACGATCAGTCCATCTGATGAGAATGGTCTGATGGACCGTTTTCATCGATTAACCGATGAAGCTGACTGATGGTCCGTCGCGCCCACACACCACCGTTAAAAAAAAAAGATTGTGTCATAACGCGGTGACGTTGTAAAACACAACGACGTGCTGAAAAAATGAAGTTCAATGCTTCCAAGCATGCGTCGACTTGATTCTGAACATGCGTGGATTTTTAACCGATGGTTCGTGCCTACTAACGATCGGTTTTGACCTATCGGTTAGGAATCCATCGGTTAAATTTAAAGCAAGTTGGCTTTTTTTTAACCGATGGTTAAATAACCGATGGCGCCCACACACGATCGGTTTTGACCGATTTAAAATGGTCCATCAGACCATCCTCATCGGTTTAACTGATCGTGTGTACGCGGCCTAACAGGCTTATATTGATTGTGTATCATCATTTTTGTTAATGTAAAAAATATGCAGCCAAGATATAATTTGCAATTGAATGAAGGTATTTATGCTGACAAGACAGAGGACACAATTTTTCATCAGTAAGGCCCCGTTCAGAGATCATGTTGCAAGTGTCGTGCATAGGGCAGCCAATTCACTTCAATAGGCTGCCTTATTCACGTTTGTTGCCCAAAAGAAGTGCCTGCTTCTTTTTGGGTAACAAGCTTAGTGCACTTTTTAAATGCATGTTTTGCTGCCATTGCAGCATTATTCTGTTTTGTAACAAAAGCAGCGAAAATCGCACCATGTTTGGGATGTCAGTAAGAATAATGGCACCCTAATGTACATCGTACAGTGCTTCTGCCCGTTATTCCAAATTGCCAAATGTGATGGGGGCCTATTATTACTGTCACTTTTACTGTTATTACTGTTACTTTTAACCTGATTTAGGTTTAAGTTAGGCTAAACTTCAATGTGAAAAAAAAATACATTAACCACTAGCCGACCAGCTGCTGCAGTTATACAGTGACAGGTCGGCTCGGCTGCGCGAAATCACGTAGGTATACGTAATTTCGCATTTAAGCCATTAGGGGCGCGTCCGCGCCGCCCGAGGCACATCCCCCTGGTACCGACGCGCGTGATCACCACCAGGCTTGTTACAGAGTGAGAACCGGGAGCTGTGTGTGTAATCACACAGCTCCCGGTCCTGTCAGGGGGAGAAATGACTTATCGTCTGTTCATACAATGTATGAACAGCAATCTGTCATTTCCCCTAGTCAGTCCCACCCCCTTCAGTTAGAACACACCTAGGGAACATAATTAACCCCTTCCTCTCCCCCTAGTGTTAACCCCTTCCCTGCCAGTGACATTTTTAGAGTAATCAATGCATTTTTATAGCACCGATCGCTGAAAAAATGCCAATGGTCCCAAAAATTTGTCAAAAGTGTCCGAAGTGTCTGCCATAAGGTCGCAGTACCCATAAAAATCGCTGATTGCCACCATTACTAGTAAAAAAATAAAAAATATATATAAAAATGCCATAAAACTATCCCCTATTTTGTAGACGCCATAACTTTTGCGCAAAATAAACGCTTATTGCAATTTTTTTTACAAAAAATATGTAGAATAATATGTATCGGCCTAAACTGAGGAAAAAAAAATAGTTTTTTTTATATATTTTTGGGGGATATTTATTACAGCAAAAAGTTAAAAATATTAATTTGTTTTCAAAACTGTCGCTCTATTTTTGTTTATAGCGCAAAAAAAAAAGAAACGCAGAGGTGATCAAATACCACCAAAAGAAAGCTCTATTTGTGGGAAAAAAAAGACGCCAATTTTGTTTGAGAGCCACCTTGCACGACCGCGCAATTGTCAGTTAAAGCGACGCAGTGCCGAATCGCAAAAAGTGGCCCGGTCATTGAGCAGCAAAATGGTCCGGGGCTGAAGTGGTTAATTGGTTTTTTAAATGCAACTAAATTTAGTAGCCAAATTAGGCTTAAAGGAGTTGTAAAAGAAAAACATTTTTTGCCTAAAATTAATGTCTGCAAGGTATACAGACAGAATAGTGTAATGATTCTGTTAAAAAAAAGAGTAAATACCTATTACATTCCTTCCTCTATATCACCTCCGGCGTTCTAGTTTCTGTTCTCTCATTCACTTCCTGGTAAGAACTACATTTCCCAGTATGAATTGTGGCACGCCCAGTAATTCACACCTCCTTGAAGAAAATGTTATTTATTTTTACTTCCTCCCTCTCAAAGATTTCAGTTTGTTTTTCATTTGAGTTGTACCATTTATATGTCACTTTAAGGCCCTGTACACACGATCAGATATGTCTGATGAGACTTGTCTGACGGACCTTTTTCATCAGACAACTCTGAACTTGTCTGATGGTCTGATGTGCGTACACACCATCGGACCAAAATCCGATCAGACCAGAACGCGGTGACGTAGAACACAATGACGTGATGAAAAAACAAAGTTCAATGCTTCCAAGCATGCGTCGACTTGATTCTGAGCATACGCAGGTTTTTGGTCCGATGCATTTGTGTACTAACCGGGTTTCCATCGGACAGGTTTTAAAGCATGTTTTAAAACCTTGGTCCGATGGAAAACGGTCCGATAGGCCGTAGACACGATCGAACATGTCGATGAAACCGGTCTGCGGACCGGTTTCAGTGGACATGTTCGATCGTGTGTACGCGGCCTAACGCCTAGAGAGCGTCCTACCACAGAGATGTAGTTCCCAGGAGGGGGCGAGCACGGCACTGACCACCGCAGTAAAGCCTCCCTTCACGGTGGTGAGTAACAATCAGACAAGCAGGAAGTGAACAGAACAGAGGAGAAATAGAGCAACTTCTGATCAAAAAACGAACAATGAGGAAGTGAAAAGAGGAATGTCTGCAGTTAAAGGATGCTTATTATGAAAAAAAAAAATTCCTTTACAACCCCTTTAAGCCTGCCATAGATAACTTATTTTTGTTTTCGATCAGCCAGCGTGCTGAATGAAAAAAATAAATGGATTTCTTCATCTACACATACGAGATAGATGGAGGATACCTCCCCGTTTGGACATTGTATTGTGACAGTGGCACTCTCCATTGTGAGAATACATTGATCAGTAGCTGCAGTCGCTATTTTCCAAAATGTCCTGTTTGACAGAAGGTGATCTAGCGATCGCCTTCTATTAATCAGGGTTGGCCACACATGAATCAATATTCGGCCAGTCCCTGATGAACTCATAAAATTAAGATCCGTCATTGGTCAGCTTCAGTATGATCCTCTTGTACATTAGAACAATCAAGGGGCATCAATAGGAACATTCAGCTGTACTACAGTGTATATGTGTGGGAAAAAGGAAATGTCAATAGAAGGAAAAGAGCAAAGTGAGAAGATGAATGAGCTGATCAGTCTGGTGCTGCTTCTTCACTATCCAATCACATTTTGGGGGATAGGGACATGTTCTAGCAGTACTGCTTTAAATAATGCAATGAAGAAAAGTTACTAACCTGACTGTGCTGCATGTCATGTCTAAATCTCTGGATTAGGTGGGCAGAAAGACAAACCCTTTAGCAGGTAAAATAGCTCCATATACAGTAATGGCTAAAAATATTGGCACTCCTGAATTTCTGTCAGATAGATTGTTCCAATTACAAATGTTTAGGCATTCTCGTGTTTATTTATTTTGTTTTGTATTGGTATGACACAAAAAGGTGAAAAAAGCCAAACCTGACACGTTCCATGCATAACTCCTAAAATTGACTGGACAAACTTATTGGCACCCTCAATTTAATATTTGGTAGCACGACCCTTTGAAAAAATAACTGAAATCTATCGCTTCCTATAACCATCAATGAGTTTCTTACACCTCTCTGCTGGAATTTCGGACCACTCTTCTTTCGCCAACCGCTCCAGGTCTCTCAGACTGCTGTTTAAGATCTCTCCACAGGTGCTCTATGGGATTTAGATCTGGACTCATTTCTGGCCAGTTCAGTACTCTCCAGTGCTTTGTCTTAAACCATTTTTGTGTGCTTTTCGAAGCGTGCTTTGAGTCATTGTCCTGCTGTAAGACCCATGACCTCTGACGGAGAGCCAACTTTCTGACACTGGGCCCTACATCGCACCCCAGAATTCTTTGGTAGTCTTCGGATTTCATAATGCCATGCCACACAGTCAAGACATCCAATGCCTGAAGCAGCAAAGCAACCCAAAAACATCAGTGAACCTCCACCATGTTTGACTGTAGAGACTGTATTATTTTTCTGAAAAGGTAGAATGATGGGCTTTACCAAAAAGCTGTAATTTTGTTTCATCTGTCCACAACGCATTCTCCCCAAAGAATTTTGGCTTCCTTTTAGGTACGTTTTGGCAAACACTTTGATACATTTTTCTCTTTTGTCCACCTCCATAGAGATTAGCTACAGTGCCATGGGCTGTAATCTTCTTGACAATGTTGCACACAGTGGACACACACTTGTAACCTCGAGATTGTCCATGCTTTTCTACAATTTGTGTTCTCAAATCCTCAGACAATTCTTTTTTTTCATGCTCTGTGTGGCACACAAAGACCACAACGGAAAAGTTGAGTACATTTTGCACCATTTTACCTGTTTGCTGGTGTGATTTCTATATTGTCAGCACCTGTTAATTGATACATGTGAGTTTAATTACAAATTACAGGAGCATCACAAACTTGGAGTGCAACTATTTCTTACAATTTTGAGAAGGTTCCAATAATTTTGTTGAGTGCATTTTTGGAGTTTTGCGTGGAATGTGTCAGATTTGGCTTTTTGTTTCTTCATTTTTTTGTGTCATACCAATACAAACAAAAGAAAAAAACATGAGAATGCATAAACATTTGTAATTGGGCGAAGTGGTGCATTATCTGACAGAAATGCAGGAGTGACAATATTTTTGGACATGACTGTATGTGCTTCAGCTAAAAGCTTCCTCCTTTTTCTGTGGGGGAAAAAATAAAACGTGCCTTCAGCAACCTGAGAGATGCTCCAAAGTCTTTAGAAGTCCTGACCACTTCAACATTTAAAATTAAATAAGTACATCCTTTTTTAATGGAATTTCCAACACCCAAGGTTCCATTTATTTTTGAGGAACCCATAAATGGGTGATTCAGAGTAAAGAAATATTTAGTGTTGATTATTTTTTTCTGGTTAAGACATGACCCCTATTGTCTATAATTCTTCTTACAAATTACTAACATTAGCCTGTGTGCTTGAAAACAGCTCCCCTCGTTGTAAAGACTTAAACTGCATGCCCTATGTATATACAACATGTCCACTACAAAAATGTAAACCAGATCTTCTGACTGCTTTTACTAACCTCACTGCTTTGCTTTTTGATTTTCTCATAAATACCATAGATGTCTACTGCATGGCTTCTACTAAAGCAAAATCTTATTGAATCCAGAGTATGGATCACAAAGAAAAAAATAATCTTCTAGCTCAACATTTTGAAATGTAAAGAAACATTATTGTTTGCTTGAACAAAATTCTAAAACACTGGTTGTTTGTCTACCATTTGTGTGTTTCTTGTGATATACACTTTAAGACATCCATATGTTGTGTCTTTAGATGTTCCATGACCATTTCAGAAATATAACTTCACTATGCTGTTGAGATTCACACGGTTTTCTCTCTGTGTATGATGTAAAGGATCAGTATATCTTAAGGCATGTAGTATAAAAGCTTAGCCAATAGTTATCAATTTTATTAGGTGTCTTTTTAAACAATGGGGGTGGGCAGTAAGGAAAGGAAAAAAAAAACAGTGGGATCAACTGTTTTGTGAATGCCAAATTCAATGTCTAAACCTTAAACTAGTCTTGTGATTTAGGTGACTTCTTTGTTCTGAAGTTCTTTAGCTATCATTTGTGCCTAAAATCGTCTAGCTATATATATATATATATATATTCAAGTGGGTCATCACAACAACATTTGTACCGAATAGTATGAACTAATTGTACATATCTACATTTCTGCAATACAGACCTGTGTGATTAGATCACAATTGCCATAGAACCTTTTTTTAAAGCTGTAAATAATATGCTTTATGTATAGATAAAAATCAAGCAATGGAGACAAAGCTTTACTGACGACCATGTGCAATGTTTTAAATGAGAGATTCTGATACTACACTCCTATGCCTTTTTTTGAGATTATGTAAAGAAATCACATTTTTAAGTACAAGACTGTAATATACTGTAATGAAATAGCAAAGCCAGTACTGACAATAGGAAGAATGGTGCATTGTATATAATGTGTTTAGTTGTAAAAAACTTGATTTTGTTTTTATCTCTGTGGTTTCATTCTCAGAGTTGAGTTTAGACCACAGGTTAGATCAAAACATGCAATGATAAGAAAAAGGGGGCAAGGACACATTTTTACAAATTAAAAGCATATTCTTGTGTGGGTACTTTTGTCATGACTTGGGTATATGAAATAAATGAATATTCAGAAATTAATATTTTACTAATATTGATCATGGCTTTTGTGGCCAATACCCAGCCTGCCCTAGACACCTAGGGCCATCTTAAAAGGTCAGTTTTGCAGTTTTCCTCCAAGGGGCCTGCTCATAGAGATGGTTAAATATCTATCACGCTTCTCTTTTATGTTGCTGAAGTTTCAAAATGTTACTTTTCATAAAATTTTGGCATAGACGTTTAAAAAGCAGTTTTAAATAATGGTGAAAGTAGAAAACATGCCAAATGTGTCTGAGAATTTTTTTATAACCTTGAGAAAAAAAACATTCCGTTGTCTATAACCTAGATTATGTTAGGTTTGGGTGCTGTTATCAGTAACATCCAAAGTGGATATTTAATTTAGGTGGGTTAAATCAGCTGCTTTTTATTTTATCTCTGTGACATCAGTGGTGAGATCGCTGTGCTTGAGTTTCCAGGTATGCACAACTGCATTGATCACATTCAGGTATTGTGATGCTTTTGCTTTTCATTTAGTTCATACTATGGAGAATGCAGTAGGAGTCATAGGACCCCAAAGCTCCTCCCCCCGCCCTCTCAGAAGTTTACTGCAAAATTCAAAGATGACAGTAGGGCCAGGAATTATGGCAGGAAGATCTCACTTTTGGTGTCCCCACCAGAAATAAGCCAGCGCTTTATTTAGACCATTATAAAGTAAAATGTCTTTGCAAACAAGCATAAATGGAGTCTCCCATTTCCTTGAGCTACATAAGTCTTCAGGTGGCAAAATCACTCGGAAATTAAAATATTTTACTACCTTGCCCCAAAACAAGTATATGCAGTAGATTGGGAGTCAGGAAATAATGGCTTGAGATTGAAGATCTGTTTAATGGAGGACTTAACAAATACTTGACAGCAGGTTTGGATCTGGCAACCTTCAGTATACTTTGGACCTGGCAACCTTCTGTGTCCAGTGGTGACTTGTATGCATACTCCAGAGCTGCACCTTTATCTTCACATGATGGGTTACATTACACAGCTCTGAAAAAGATCAGGCAATAACAAAGTAGGCTGGGGACTTTCCATTACTTGCAAGCCAAAGCTACATAATATGACCCAGAATGATAATACAGGCATACCCCACTTTTAAGTACACAATGGGGTTTATTTACTAATGCTGGAAAGCACAAAATCAGACTCACTTCTGCATAGAAAACAAGAAGCTTCTAACCCTAGCTTGTTCAATTAAGCCTGGTAATAAAACCTGGAAGCTCATTGGTTTCTGCGCAGAAGTGAGACAGATTTTGCACTTTCCAGCTTTATTAAATAAACCCCATTGTGTACTTAAAAGTGGTAAATGCCTGTAAGAGGAAAGCAGTGGGAGAAGATATAGTAAGTAGTCAAGTATCTTACCTTCAGACACAATAATTAATCACCACTGACTCAGGGGGCACCATTAGACATGTGACTTTTGGATGTAGGGGCTAGAATTAGCAAAACTGAGAGACCACAATTACATACAAGGCTTAGAACAAGGGCCAGTATTGGACATAAGGACCACCAGATGACATAGGACACTCTGTTACTGGACAAATAGATCATATAGGTCTATATGATCGGTCTAAACACAGCTAGACACACAAACTGATCACCATAGCACATGACAGGAAACAGACTAGCATACAAGGATACTGACCATTATAATGGATATACAGGCAGACAACTCTGGAAAAGGGAAATAGCAATTGGTATACACCACTTCTAGAAGTAACAAAGGGAACTAAGTACTATACCACCACAAGGACCAGTGACCTTACCCAGGCATAGAGTGACCACAACTACAGCCAGGGAATAAACACTACTAGGTCCAGGGACTAAGGAAGCACACCACAACAACTTCTTGACCCACAGACTACTACATTAAAGAAATAATAAACACTTTACTGTATCAGAGGGCATAGGGAATCACCTCTTGTGTACCAAGACTATACCCAAGATCTAAACATCTGGAAAATGATCACTAGATGTATTGATCACTGCTGCAGCCAAGACCTATCTAATAATAGTGGCGTCGGTGACCATCATAAGCCACGGAGTGACAATTTAGAGGATGAATATTGCTACAGTCAGGGAGCTAGCACAAAAAGGTATTTTGCAGCCATTGTATTGGGAATGTTTTGGAGGAATCCCACCAGCCATGCCTTTGAATTTGATTACATAACAAAAAACAATGCCATCCCATCTCAACATAAAACTAAAACTAAACTCCAGGTACTATTGTAAAAGGTCTCCAAAATTCTTGTAAGTAGCTTAATTATTTAACCCATTTTTTTTTTTAGATTTATTGACACTTTAAATTTTACATTAGCCTGAAAAGCCACAGGTCAGTGAGAAACTGTGTAACGTAAGATTTTGTATTCTGCCCATACATAATACCTTAGTTATTCACTGGGGCTTTTTTGAATGATTCTTTTGGTTCCACATGTTGCAATAGTTCAGATGCTTTAGTCTAGTTCAGGGGTCTCCAAACTATGGCCCTCCAGGTGTTCAGGAACTACAATTCCCATCATGCCTAGTCATGTCTGTGAATGACAGTTTTACAATGCCTCATGGGAAGTGTAGTTCCACAGCAGCTGGAGGGCCGTAGTTTGGAGATCCCTGGTCTAGTTTATAGAGTTTGAAATAACTGTCCAAACTGCTCCTGTTTAAGAAAGCTTTGCCACCCCAATGGTCTAATGCCCTGAATGGCTTTGGAATGGTGTTATCATTCCAATCTTATGAAGCTTTACTTTTTTTATTTAATTTTAGTAAAGACTGAAACCATCAATGCTTTGGCACACCCATACAGCTTTGATCTGTGGTAGTAGGCTGTAAATTATTCTAACTCTTCATTGACTATGGAGTTGTATAGTTGGTAAAACCCAGTTGTGGCTCTGATGAATTAGGATAAACAATGTAAAATTGGTTAGCTTTATTCAAATACTCTAACATGTTAAAGGTTGGCACTGACATTTGGACTGCAGTCTCTGAATAACAAGCAATAGTGAACTTTCAATCGTAGTTAAAACTCAACTCCACCAACCCCCATTACGTTGTTTCTTTGCTTTATTGTACAATTCAAATCGTATAATGAGTCTCTTCTTATGTACCTAGGTACACTCAATTAGTAAATCAATCCCAATGGAGAGGGAATGCCAGCACAAAAATATAACAAATATTGTCCGTTAATGATATCTGATAAATGATCACAAGTGTATCTATTTGGTTGACCTTAATAAAGATTCCAATAGCCATAGAGAATCCGCCCCATTTGCATTGCTACTGGCATTAATCATTGCGTCAGACATCTACCTACAAGTACATCCTTCTTTGTGAAGGGATAGACTGGTGCTAACCCATAGTGCTCCAAAAACCCTTTGTCACGTAGTCATGTTTATTTGTAAACAACAGTTGTATATAGATAATAAACAGCAACCTAAAGATCTATAGGCATAAAAAAGTACATCCTTCTTTGTGAAGGGATAGACTGGTGTTAACCCATAGTGCTCCAAAAACCCTTTGTCATGTAGTCATGTTTATTTGTAAACAACAGTTGTATATAGATAATAAACAGCAGCCTAAAGATCTATAAGCATAAAAAAAGCTATATAACTGACCCAAAACCATAATATGTTCTCTTTTAGTAAAAAATTGGAAAAAAAGCAAAGGTGGACATTAATTAAGAGTACGTTTGAGCATAGAGTTAAAAAAATAAGATACATGTTTTTTTTTTTTTCCTCATTGCTTGTTTTATTCTTTAGCACTGCTGAATAAAATACAAAGCAATTTTTTTTTTTTTTTTACAGTTTCTCTTTATTCTTTAGCACCAGGATATCAAAGAGAAATATAATATAAAATAATTGTTAAACTGCCACCTGTTTCATTTTATGGGCATTGGATTTTAGGAACGTTGGTGAACCAGATAAAGATAATTGAAATAATAATGATTGGTCTTCTTATTAGTTGCTGTTGTGGCATGTTTCATCTGTTTCTTATTATTGCCTTTAATTCTGAATGAGCCCATGTAGCTTACTAGTAAACAAACCCTTATTATTTTATATTTTAGTAGCAGCTGCTTCTTAATACATATTTCATGCTGTTTTTCTCACACTTACTATAGAAGGCCATTTCTAAGAGTGCTGACTCAGAACATCTAATACAAAGGAGTGAGAATTAATAGACCTATAATCATAGTGTCCTATTTCTGTCAACATTTCTGAATTTTAAGTATGCCTCTTCTGAAAACAATACAGCATCGCAAAGATAGCCTGGTGGAAATAAAAAAAGAAAAGTAATTAGCTATTGTATGAAAATGTACAAAACTGGTAGGTGGCAATGGTATGGTACATAATAATCCCTTAAAATGTGGCTTATTGTATGTAAATACAATGCAGTATATTTAGTGTATTTATTTTCATTTATTAAGATTTAAACTGTGAAGCTAGACCAAGATATTCCCTTTATCTGAATAAACTAAAATAAACTAAAACTTCTATAATTCCAATGGAGAATTGTGTCTATACCTTGTAATACAGCTGTTAGTTTTTAACCTCTTTCTAAAATTTACATTGCCATCTGTTTGATGCTGAAGATTGAATCTCTAGGGTTAGGGTCACACAGCCAGTCACTTATTTTGAGATGTTTAGTGTACTGGTGACTACTTTTTATCTCACACACTCAACCATGAGCAGATGTGTGTACTTCACCACAGTTACTTGGGACATGCACAGCCCATGCCATCTCCACCTGTCCAGCGTATCACTGCTACCTCATTCCCAGTAGGAGTACGGGGTCTCGCTGTGCACCTTGCTTGGACTCCATGCGTGCAGTTCACTTAACTCTTCTCTTCCGTACCTTGTGTACAGGATGATGGCCCTGGAATTGCTGTGGTTTACCCACACTTCGGGTGCAGTACAGTGTACTGCAGAGACAATATGTTGCCACCTCACCATCTGATACCCACAATAGCCGTGTAATGCACGCAAGTACAACACAGTAGTGTGGAAATTAGAGGTTTAAATTGGATGCGAGGAGGTGACACTGTGCCCGGTCAGATTTTGACTTTGCCCATTTTGTTCAGGTACATCGCCAACTATTTATCAGGGGGAAGTGAACCTTAAAGCCTTAAAACGTTTTTCTGTTCTAGGATAGCATTGCTGCCTAATACAGTAAGGTGAGTGTTCCCAAGCCTAGGGTATGTATGTGATGTGAGCTTTGGGTCGCATCGCTAGCTAAGAATAAAGTTAAAAAAGCATGAAAACAAAGATTGTAGCCACCACATCTGAAAACGGGTAAGCCAGAATAGGTAAACTATGTGTTTGGATTGTTGCGGAAGGAGTGTAAGCTCCAGCAGTCCTTTACATCTTGATGGCTCTGTGTTATTTTTCTCCTGCCTTCTCAACCACCCACTGATTTTTGCCCTCTGGCCCTTTTATAGCACACATAACCAGAGGTCTGGACCCAAGAAAACCTGGGATGTCAGTTACCCATAACTTCCCACTGGGGCAGCAGTACCCTCTGCATGCCTACACACATTCATATAGTTCATAATGGAAGCAGTAAAGTTGTTTATATTGGGCAATGTGCATCAGCACTCTGCTCTCCCTGTCCATCTGCTCTGGATTTGTATTAGGTATTGGAAGGGTGGTAGTCTTCCAAGTTACAGTTGTGAGGAAGAAGTTGACCTGCTAAAATAAAATTCAGTACTTGCTGCTATAAACTGTGTGGGTGAATTACTCCACAGTGCATACAGCTACAGAGATCAGCGAGGGCCTGTTTTGAAGCTTGTTATTGCTGGTTCAGAATTGTAAATATTTGAATTCCCTATTTTATTAAAATCAATTGACTGCAGAAGAAAAATAGGCCATATTTATTTTATGAAATTATTTATATTAATTTTGTATACTAGATCAATTATGTAAAGAAAGTGCAGTTTTCTTTTTAAGGATCTGTGATATCAGATCTAAGCTGGATTTTAGGAGTAAAGGGAGATTTCCATACAACTTCAGCTGTCTGTATGTTTGGACCTACTAATAGTATTGTTCATAATGCTTTAATGGCCATGAATGACTGTTTTTGCATTCATTTCTCGTAAATTAAGATTTGTGACAAGTTTACTTTATATTTTTTTTTTTAGTTTAGCAGGTATCTAAAGACCAGTTATATTTTTTTTTAGTATAAAGAAAATAATGTAAAGAAGACTTTTATTATGGGGAAAAAAAACGGCTGCTTTTTAGGTTTTCTTCTAAATATGATGTTGTATCGCCTATTTGTATACATTTTACAGTACTTATCTGAAGTGTTAGGACTGCTTCCTAAAGAGACTTTGTCACATTTTCTATTCTTACTATGACCATATCAGTTGACAAATTAACATATGTACTACAATAGGAGAGGGAAATGGGGAAAGCCCTATCTCTGGAGGGCTCAAGTGAAAAATATACCTATATGTCCAAGAGTTCTACTCTTTGAAGTATAGGTCAAATATTTTAACATCTAAAAACTTGTAAAGTATGTCAGTTGTACCTTATTACACCTACATGAATTGCTAAATATGTCCTGTCCTATACCCAGTTATGCTTTTGGGGAGTGCAGGACAAGATACAATGTACTATTTATAGTGAGCATGCTCCAGGGTGCAATGATCATGGATAAGGGTCCTTTACCGAACTAAAACCATACTACACCAGAATTTTCATTGTGAATTTATGAAAATTCTGGTATAGTATGGTTAAGACAGTGATGGGTTTTATGCAGTAGAGCTTCTCATGTCCATGAGAAGCTCTACTGCATGCATAAAACCCATCACTGTCTTAACCAAACCTAAACAAAAAATATTATACTAATTTGTATATGTGGCAGCGAAACAGACTATTGCAAGGGCAATGTAATGATCCACCCTTAACTTTTAATAAGTACTAGTGTTGCTCACGAATATTCGCATTGCGAATATTCGCTACGAATATTGCATATTCGAGTATTCGCGAATAACTCGAATATTGCGGCGAATATTCGCTATTCGCTATTTATTTATAAAACAGATCACATCCTAGTGATCTCCATCGACGTCTAAAAGCATTGCTGGTATGATTAGAGAGAGACCCTGGGCCGAGTAGCTGATGCGATTCTTTTATGTTGCCAAAAATTCGCATTGCGAATTTTCGGCAACATAAAAGAATCGCATCAGCTACTCGGCCCTTCTTTTGCATCAGAGCCAATCAGAATAACTCGAATATTCGACAAACGGAATATTGCGCGATTATCTTCTCCGCCCTTCTTTTGCATCAGAGCCAATCAGAATAACTCGAATATTAGGCAAAAGGAATATTGCGCAATATTCCTTTTGCCGAATATTCGAGTTATTCTGATTGGCTCTGATGCAAAAGAAGGGCGGAGAAGATAATCGCGCAATAGGAATAATGCGCGATTATGTTCTCTGCCCTTCTTTTGCCCCCTTATTCTCCTTTCTTTTAAGTAGAATTAGTGTAGAGTAATGCCGCGTACACACGGTCGTTTTTTGCGATGAAAAAAAAACGACGTTTTTTAAAACGTCATTTAAATTGATCGTGTGTGGGCAAAACGTAGTTTTTTGTCTTCAAAAAAACGACCAAAAAAAAATTCCAACATGCTTGAATTTTTTGTGTCGTTTTTCAAAACGTCGTTTTTTGTTTCACAAAAAGTCACCGTGTGTAGCAAAAACGTCTTTCAAAACGACGTTTTTCAACCCGCGCATGCCCAGAAGCTAGTTATGAAGCGAGCTTCAATGGAAAAGAGTGGTGAACGTAACCTCGCTTTTTGTGAAAAAACGATGGTGTGTATGCAAAATTGTCTTTGAAAAGTGACATTTCAAAAACGTCGTTTTTTACTTCACAGAAAACGTCGTTTTTTTTCATCGCAAAAAACGACCGTGTGTACGCGGCATTAGTGTTTAGTGCATATTAGTTTAGTAATACAGGAAATGATCTCCAATTATGAGAATTTCGCAATCATTTTCGCATTAGCGAAATTTTGCATTAGCGAAATTTCGCAAAATTTTTTTTGGATTAAATATCACGAATATTCGATATTAGCGAATATTCGCAAATATTCTTCTATATATTCGCGCAATATCGCGAAATCGAATATGGCGTATTCCGCTCAACACTAATAAGTACCACAAAAAATAATGGACGCTATGATTACTGAAAGAGTGTCGATATGGACATCTTATTAAAAAAAAGAGTTGATCTCCCTGCTATTAAGACCCATTTAACAACAACAACTGCTCATCTGATCCTCCACAAAGCTGATGCCGGTACTGATATTAAAGATCATAAACACTGCCGTTGGCAACATAAAAATCACCATATGAAATATTTCATGTCAACTCGATTCCAAAAAAAAGGTGAAAATATTATATTTTAAATATTATTAGATCTGTACATACTAAATAGAGCACATTAATACAAAACACATTCCTGTTGTTAATACCCCGATGGCTGCTTTATTTGGAGAATGCTGTGTTTTATATTAATACCTGTGTGTAGAATATAAAAAACATTATATGCAGATGTAAATCAATTAGGATAATGTATACTTAATATTTGCATTCACAGTATGGTTAGAGCGTTCATTAAAAAAAATGCCAAAGCTTTTTGCAAACATGCATTTTTAGGGGGAAGAAATTAATGACTAATGCATTTTGTTTAGTTCAAGCTATTTGTCAAACCAGATAGCACAAACTGATAAAAAGAGATATTTATCATAAATATTTTTTGCACGCTCAGGCTTTTTGTTTTGTAAGACTCGGAAAGGAAATGTTATTTGGAAGCTTTTGCACTGACACACATAAAATAACTCTACTCCACTTCTGCTCCTATCTTCATGCCAAGTCTTTGGTAGTACTGTCCATGTATGAATGAAGTTCATAAAGCACATTTGATATTTTCTTTCTAAAATTAAAGTCCAAGCATTATGGTGGCAAAAAAGGTATGTCGCAGATCTAAATATTTTAATATCATAGAACAATTTTAATCTCTTAAGTTTTATGAAATAATGCAGTCTGTTGATGGTGAAAGCTTTCAGATATTCAAAATATTAAAGTAACACTTAAGGCCCCTTTCACACGTGCGGACCGTATGTCCGCATTTTCATCCATCCGTTTGCGGATGAAAAAGGGACATACATTGGTCCCTATGAGATTCCGGGTGTCAGCAGATGAACATCCGCTGACACCCGATCTCTTCCGCCTCCGCAATTATCGGGTTCTGCAGACAGAAGAAAACACTATTTTTCCTTCCGTCTGCGGATCGGATGAACACGGACATGCGGTCCGTGTTCATCCGATCCCCCCATAGGGGAGAGCAGAGAAAAGACAAAACAGGAAGTGTGGGGAAATCCTCCCAACGTGTTGGAATACTTGGTGATTACTAGTATTTCCATTAGAATATTTGCCCTGTATTCCTCTTCTAATGACAACCAAAAATCTTTTTTTTTCCACCTTCACTTAACATTTTTTATCCACTTCAACCCTGGAAGATTTGGCTGCTCAATGACCATGCAATTTTTTGCGATATGGCAGTGTGTCGCTTTAACTGACAATTTGCACGTCATGCGATGTTGTACCCAAAAAAAATGTATGTCTTTTTTCCCATAAATAGAGTTTTCTTTTGGCAGTATTTGATCACCTCGTTTAAAAAAAATTGTGCGATAAGCAAAAGACAATTTTGAAAAAAACTCAGTGGGGGTTATTTACGAAAGGCAAATCCACTTTGCACTACAACTGCAACGTGCACTTGAAATTACACTGAAACTGCACTTGGAAGTGCAATCGTTGTAAATCTGAGGGGTAGTTCTGAAATGAGGGCAATCTCTGCTGATTTTATTATCCAATCATGTGCAAGCTAAAATGCTGTTTTTTAATTTCCCTGCATGTCCTCCTCGGATCTACATCGGCTGCACTTCTTGTGCACTTTCAGTGCAATTTCAAGTGCACTTTGCACTTGTAGTTTGCACTTGTAGTGTAGAGTGGATTTGCCTTTCATAAATAACCCCCAATATCTTTTACTTTTTGCTAGAGTAAATATCCCAATTAAAAAAAAAAAAAAATCCTCATTTTAGGCCGATATGCAATCTTATACATATCTTTGGTAAACAATAGCAATAAGCATATATTCATTTGTTTGCGCAAAAAAATTAGCTTCTACAAACTATGGCATTTATATGGGGTTTTATTATTTATTTATTTATTACTAGTTATGGCAGTGAGCTGCGGTATTGCGGCGGACAGGTCGGACACTTTTGACACATTTTTGGGACCACTGATGTTTACAGATTACTATGTAAATGTCTCTGACAGGGAAGGGTTTAACACTAGGGGCAATCAAGGGGTTAACTGTGTTCCCTATGTGTATGTTCTAACGGTGGGGGGATGGGACTAACACACAATCTGTCTTTTCTCTTCTGATAGCACAGGGATTTGTGTGTTTACACACACAAACCCTCGTGCTGCCGCTCGTGTAGGTGATCACGTGTGGCAGGCGGTGATCGCGCCCACCGGCCACGCTCATCGTGTCCTACTCTGTGCAATGGGCGAGCGCCCTCCGGTGGCTCTCCTGGGATGAGATTTTGCCCAGGAGAGCCATTCTGCTGCAGTATACATGTGTGAACCGGTTAATCCAGCTAGTGAATTTGAATTAATTTCAGCCTTTCATATTCTCCTATACATCATACAGCACTGGATGAGACTGAATTGGGGAGACAATCAGGGGAGCAGCAGGTGAATTGGTGACTAGGAATGTGTTGATGGGAAGAGTAAGCAGAGGGATGACCTTCACTGTTAGGTCAGAAGTCTGGGGAAGAGAGATATTACCACTACGTTCTTTAACTTTGGAAGAGGAAGTGACGTCATCTTCTATGCTGTACTGTGTGGCAGGCCTGTTTAAAATTCAGATCTGGATGTACAGAAATAAAAATAAATTTGCAAGATAAAACAGTTATTTGTCTAAATCCCACAGTGCAGTCAGTGCATATGATTGTCCAGCCTGCTTTATAAAGGTCATGCACACAAGTGGTGATTACCAAGTATGGATGAACACAAGGTTATGCTCCAACTGAAAACTTTTTCTCCAATTAAATTAACAGAATGAACATAAATTAAAAAAAACTTAGTGGTTGACTTACTAAAGTAGTAAAAACTGATGGTTTAGGAAAGTTAATGCTCACTTAGCTTAGGGCAGGGTTGTCCAAACTCTTCAAAGTAGTGAAAATGCGTGAGTGCCGACCATTTTTCCCGACATTTTTTGAACCTTTAAAATTAAATTCAAATTAACTATTTTATGTAAAGTTTATTGTAAATGGCATACTTTTAATTTTGACACATAGATGACAAATCTAAACAGGTGTTAACCTCCCTGGCGGTATGATTATTTCAGATTTTAGGTGCTGAAAGCGGTACCATTATTTTGCATGGAAATTTGGCGTTTTACATCGTAGGCCTATAATTCTTAAGAATAACGCACTTAAATCTGTCTAGTAGACATTCCGGGTATAATAAAATTTGAAAAACAAAATCATAAATTATAATATAATAAATACCGTATTTTCCGACGTATAAGACGACTTTTTGGATGCAAAAAAATGCATCCAAAGTCGGGGGTCGTCTTATACGCCGGTGACAGTCTCCGTCTGCTGCGAGTGTCCATGATTTGAAAGCCGCACCTTCTCCTCAGTCTGTCCTGTGATAGGCGGAACACAAATTTTCCCAGCAGGGCATCTGTTCTGTGTTCCGCCTATCACGGATGCCTTCTCATCCTCGGACGAGAGGACGTCCGTGATAGGCGGAACACTGAACAGAGGCCCTGTTGGGAAAATTTGTGTTCCGCCTATCACAGGACAGTCTGAGGAGAAGGCGCGGCTTTCAAATCATGGACGCTCGCAGCAGACTGTCATCGGCCTGGAATCTGCAAAACGTAAGTGATGGCACAGTGTGGGGCAAGTGATGGCACAGTGTGGGGCAAGTGATGGCACAGTGGGGGCAAGTGATGGCACAGTGGGGACATGTAATGTAATGGCACAGCAAGGCATGTTATAATGGCACAGCAAGGCATGTTATAATGGCACAGCAAGGCATGTAATAATGGCACAGTGAGGGGTCGTCTTATACAGTGAGTATATCCCAAAACCGAATTTTTTCCAGGAAAATTAGGGGGTCGTCTTATACGCCCAGTCGTCTTATACGCCGGCAAATACGGTAACTATAAATAATTATTACAAATAATTTAAGTATACTAAAAATTATTCAATAATGTAATCAAATCAAAAATACTGAAATTTGCTCAGTTGCAGAATTGTCGCTGTCATTACTTTTATTGTTTGATGATGAATTTTCCCACAAATTGCTATCGCTCAATTCTGCAAGTGATTCTAATTTATTATCGCTGTTTTCTAGCTGTTTAAACGCACTTTTGACATAAAGGGACACTTTTTGGTTGCTATAGACAATCTCTAGTTTCCAGGCAGAAAGAACAGTTTTACTATATAAAAGTGCATGCAGGACACTGGGGACAATGGGTGTGTTTTTTTTTTATATGCAGTACTGTTCTCTATAAGTACTATAATCTATAAGATTACAGTATACTGTATGTAATGTGTTTATTTACTTTTTTGGACAGGACTAAGGATAAGTATGAGTGTGTTCACAACTCTACGTGCCCGAGCCCGAGCCCGCCGGGAAGCTGAGAGCGCGCAGTGCCAATCACAAGCACTGAGACATTTGCCGATCTCTGCAGCTGGGGACTGGAAAATGTCTCAGTGCCTGTGATTAGTGCTGTCAGCTTCCCGCTGGGCTCGGGCACGTGGAGTTGTGAACACACCCAAACTTATTCTTAGTCCTGAGTGGCCATTAAGGATTTGTTGAGGGCCACAAAAGATATATGTATCAAAATTACCAGTGGTGCTGTATTAAAACGAAACACAGGCCGCTATTGGCCCATGGACAAGACTTTGGACATGCCTGGCTTTGAGAATAAAGAGACGTTATGTTCACTTCAATCATCCAAACACCTGCAAGGTACAATCCTGTATTTTAATTAACTTTTCTTGCAAATAATTTGTCATTGAACCTGAACATGGCTTTGCATTATTCACTAAGCTAAATGGAAATTGTCTGCTGCTTGAGGTTGATTTACTAAAAAAGTAGATCTGCTTCTTGCAAACTGAAAGTTCACATATCTTAGTGAATAAGGTAAAGCTGTATTTACTTAAATCGTCTTATTACGTGAAAGCAAAATATTTTTTTAATATATTTCCCAATCACTAAGTGAAGTAAAAACCCACTTTGCAAAGTACACCTTCTGTGCTCCTTTTGTAACAGTAACCCTGAAGGTTTGATGGCATGCTTGTGTAACAGATTCATACATTTTATATTGGACTATTATTATAATAAAAGGACTATATATATATAATAAATGTATTATTAAGTATAGTACAAAGATTTGTTTTCATTATTTTACTTTAACCTTCTTGGCGGTAATCCAGAGTCAGGCTCGGGGTGGAAATCCAGTACCATTAGCGGTATCCCTAAGCCAGACTCGGGATCGCATAGCAGTATCCAGGCGGAGTTTACTTACCTTGTCCCCTGGATCCTGCGATGTCTACCCGCTGTGTCTCCTCGCTCGATTCACACAGTGCCCGTGTGCCGCCGAGCTCCGTTCCCTGCGACGTTATGATGCACGGAGGCGAGATCGGCGCCAAATTCAAAAATATAAAAACACAGTAGACATACAGTATACTGTAATCTTACAGATTACATTACTCTATAAAGTACATACACTCCCCCCCCCTTTGTCCTTAGTGGTCTGCCCAGTGACCTGCATGCACTTTTATATAATAAAGACTGTTCTTTCTGCCTGGAAACTGTAGATTGTCCATAGCAACCAAAAAGTGTCCCTGTATGTCAAAAGTGGTTTTGTAATACTTTTTATTATTATTATATTATTATTTGTTATAATTATTTATAGTTATTTATTATATTATAATTTATGCTTTTGTGTTTCAAACTTTTTCATACCCGGGATGTCTACTAGACTCCTACAATATAAAATGCCAAATTTCCAAGCAAAACAATTGTACCGCTTTCAGCACCAAAAATCTGAAAGATTCATACCGCCAAGGAGTTTAAGAAATGTAAATCTTACATTTTTTTTCATAATCTACAAATATATTTAAAATAATTCTTACTCTTAGCAATTTTAGATTAACGCTTTGGCAAGACATTGTTCAAATTGAATAGTTCATAACTGAATGAATCATAACTGACTACCAATAGATAATTTAATCTCAAAGACTGACCACTTGGAGCAACTGTATCTACCTATGTAAACATGCATGTATGAGATTTTATAGATGGGCAACTCCTATCCTCATATTTATTACTTATCCAAATTATTAACTACCACAGTAGGGAACAGACACAAAAGATACACTCTGCATCTTTCCACATAAGGCCGCGTACACACGAGCAGACAGATTTGTTCAAATCGGTCGGGCCGACCGATTTGAACAAATCTGTCTGCTGGGGACATATTGGTTTGATTGTGTACACGCGATCAAACCAAAATCCCCGCCACCAGATGGCGCGGTGACGTGGACGCCGCCACTTCACCGCACCAGGAAGTAAAACACTTCCGCGCATGCGTCGAAACCATTCGGCGCGTGTGTGAGAAGACATGTCTGCTGGTTAACGTACTAACCAGCAGACATGTCGGGCGGCGAAATCCGTCGGCTCGCCCGTACACACGGTCGAATCTGTTTCCAGCAGATAGATTTGATCGTGTGTACGCGGCCTAACTGTTTTATTTGACACCATTGAAGGTTTTTATACACATGATTACGTAGGTAACAAGGGGCGTAACATAGGCAGGCTAATTCTAATCAGGACTCGAAAGAATAAAAACATTTAATGAAAACATTAGTGCCGTGTGCACAGTGAGAGTAGTGTGCAAAACATACAAAATAGAAAATATACAGAACTTACAAATTTTCTTTACACATGAGCATAGATGTAATACAAGTAAGCACCATTTTTTAAGGAAGCTGTAAACACTGCCTACTGTTCGCATTATTGGCTTAACTTTAGTAAATCAGACAGCTGATTCTTCAAAAGCATCTCTATACCATTTCTCTATGAAAAAATGTAGTTGTTCCCAAAAACTGCACCATTTTTTTCCTCAGCACCCTGTGGCAGAGGTGTAGAAGAAGCATACAATATGCTGTTTTCATGCAATACATGTATACACATACATGGATGTGGCTATTGGTTGGTTCAGCTCAGAATATGAAGTATTATTTGTGGTCATTTTAAAGTGGCTGAATAAAGTTTTTCTAATATTAATAAAGACCTGTATACCAGCCTTTCTCCAGCTACCATGCAACCATAGGGGGTTCTGTGAGCAGTTGTGAACTGATCTTCCACTTACACTGAAGGCAATTTTCCATTAACCACCAATATAAAGGGTCAAATTCACACTTGCCTCTATAATAAAAGGACTTTTTTCATTTTAAAATGCAAATTATTTTGTTTACAGCTAGAGGATGGAAAATAAATATCTGCTTTGGATGCTACGTAAGCCATGTTATTTATTTTATTTAAAACTTTCAATAACTTTCTGACCAAACTAGTTGTATTTTTAATAATTTTTAACAGGGGTTTTCTGTGACCTGACATTTTATTTTAAATTTCTCCTAAGTAAAATGATTGCGAAAGGCTGCTTTGTAACTTTATACAACAATTTATAAGGGGTGCATTTTTGGCAAGGTCAGCAAATATTAAAAAGTTGTTATATATTTCTAAATTTAGGGTGGCCATTAACTCAGGTTCCATAATTTCACAAAAATAATTTATGCTTTATAAATTATCTTGTTGCCAGAGTTTGAGACGATGGATGTCAGGTTTTTTCAGCTACTTGGGAGTGTCACTAAAATTGTTCTATAGCTCACAAAATGTGTATTTCCATTTTTTTTTTTTTTTTGTATAAAAGTAGTAGTAAAGTAGTAAAGTAGTAGTAAAGTATGATAGTTTTAGTACACAAAAAAAATTGCTAAATATTTTGTAGTTTTTAAGTTTATATTCTTTTAAATTAACATTTAAATATTTAAATGAGTTAACCAGTGAATTTTGGCATTTGGTTTGGTTCCTTCAATGAAAACTTTAGAATATATATTTACCAGCAATGCCACAAAACAGAACAAAATATGCCTCTAAAAACATATATCGTTTATATACACAAAACAGATAATGTGTAATGAGTGTATTAGACTTAGAACAAAACTACACTGGTATACAAATAAGATGTGGGCAGATATACAACAATAGACTTAAGAGCTAGTCAAGTTAGATACATTGAAAGATTACCTAAATGGTAAATAAAAACATAAACCTAAATCATTAAAAAAAACAAGTTTAGTGTTGGGTTCATAGAATAACACTTAAAACGGACAATTCATATATTCTGTTTAACACATGTTATAATTAAATCTATACCAAAGTAATAACGTCTTCTTTAATTGTTTTTTTTTTTCACTATAATTGAAAAGATCAATTAGATACTCAATCCTGAGAAAAAAAAAACATGATTCTAAATTGAAATAGACAAAGAAAAAAGACAACAGTTTAATCAGGAAAAAGCACCTTGGTCCTAAAATCATTTTTTTTTATATTATTTTACGCTATATGCTGTAGAATTTTGCCTTAGATAAAAGTTATTCAAAATACATATTTTTTATTTTTATATCAATAAATTTGTGGCAAAATATATTTTAGCAAGGTGGTATTATTCACATATTTTTTATTTTAGATCATGAAAATTGTAATAGAACGACTGTCAGCTTGTAAAAATATGCTACATATTAAAGACTTCACTAAAATGGAGTATGATGGGTTACCTTGTTTAACCATTTCATAATATGCAATGTTTCTGTTAAGAACCAGTTTTAGCCCTTTCAGCGAATGATAAACACAAGTAATTATTATACATTCTTTGAAATATTGACATGTATTCTGATTTATTGTACTAATATAATACAAGTATTGCATAATTTTTGTATTTCATGCAAGTATAGATGATTTTAGTTTTTTTTCAGTACTATCAAAGACATCTTTGAAAAACACAACTGTATTTTTTAATTTTAAGATATAGTTAAGTTTCTAATTAGATCTATATTATTATGCTCCATTGGTATTATATATCAATTTATGTATTTTATGTAAATGTTAGTATACATTTTTTTACTGGTAGAATTGAAACTGGCTAGAAAAAGGTCACTTTGATACAGTTGGTCAATTCGGGCATCTATATGGTACCAAGGAACCCTGTTTTTAATGCAAAGTTTATGAAAAGTGTATTGGTGTAGGCACTGTGCGGATCATAAATTTGGGGTAACAGTTCTATATTACCAAACTAAGGGAAACATTGTATGTAATACTATATTATTATTATTATTACTATTATTATTATTTTTAACACATATCTGTGTCAGGGTCCAATATCCACTGAGGGTAGAATAATATATAAGTTATGCATAATTTTAATTAATTTTTGCACAAACAGCATACTTTTCTGCACAAGGAACACAAATATACCATTCCTGGTAGTGATGTCTGCTGCTTTATGAATTAAAGTTATTTGTGATATTTTACTACCACTCTCTCTCTCTCATATATATATATATATATATATATATATATATATATATATATATATATATATATATATGTATACATTTTTAGCAAGTGTTGTTAAAAACATATAATATGATTTTGCTTGTTTTTTAAGAAGCACATCTGTATCTCCAGCGTGATGAAACGTCCAATAATTAATTTCACATGAAGTTTTTTTTTAAACTGTAAATTTTTAGAGTGTTATTGCTATTAATAAATCATTTTCATTTTAAGAAAATGTTAATACAAAACTGGATCAGTAGGTAAAGCCAATGTTGCAAAAGGAGTGTTTTAGGAATGAAACAGGATGTGTTAAACTTCATCTGTCAAACCAAATGAAATCATATTGACAATGCTGTTTCCCTGTTAATGTTTCAATTATACATAAATATATATAATATATACATATATATAAATGTATATATGACTTGGATGAACAAACTGTTAACACTCATGTAATATAAAGGTCTATTGTTGCAGACAAGCTGGCCTGTAATCTCTGTATGTATGTACATATATATGGAATTTCACATCTGTACAGGACGAAGTGTATTTTGTAAAGACTGGATATAAATGCTGCTGGAAAAAAAATCTGAAATTATAGATAAACTGATTCCTACAGATTGACTGTATGATCAGGAAGGATTTTATTTTATTTTGTCTTTGCTCAAAGCCATAAAAACATCTAAAACTTAATTAAAAAATAAAGCCTCTACATATTGTATTATATCATTTTCAATGTGCTGTCATGTTTCTTATTTTAACAAAAGTAATTAAAGAGTAGTGATAAGGAAATTAGTTTGGCTGAACAAGGATGCGACTAGTAAATAATTTAACAACCACCTATGGCACACAACTGAAGGTTCAATAACACTATAAACAGCCAGTTCCCCCTTGCTCTTGATATCCTTGTCAGTCACTAAACCATTATTTGGTTAATTCAAATTGTCCATGACTTCTCAGTTATCGAGCCATTCATCAATTGCAGCACATAAAATAAAAAGTTACACAAGCTGCTGCTTATCTTGCCAGTTTGACTCTCCAAAAAATGAAAAAAAGAGTCTTACAATGTGTTGCATCCAATCCATACCCCAAATCATAATGTGGCATCATTCAACCTTGGAAGGGACTTCTGCTGGGCTTTGGGGTGATCATTCTCTGAGGGGCAGTGCCATAGATAGGGTGGGTTCTGCAGCAAGAGCTTTTTTTATTTAAAAAAAGTAAAGTTCGCGTGGCTTTAAAGTGGTTGTAAAGTCACGTAACACAATTACTTGTATCCTCTCTGTTTTAGAAAGATATAAAGTGCAGTGTGTGTGTTTTTTTTTTAAATTACAATCCTAAATACCTTTTTGCACAGCTCCACGTGTGGTCACGTGATCTTCCTCCGCTCTCCTTCCCTGATCTAAGGAAAGCAGCAGTAGGGGCTGAGATTCCCCTCTGACGTCAGGGGATAGGGGGTCACGTGACTGCACAGCAGTGCTGTGCAAGAAGATATTTAGCATTATAATAAGTATAAAATAACTGACACACTGTACTGAATATCTTGCTAAAACAGAGGATACAAGTAATTGTGTTATGTATTTAGTGATGGTTGGACCTCACACATAAAAATGTTAAATGCTTTTTTTTTTTAGGTTTAGGGTACCAGAAAATACACTTGAACGTATCTGATCATCTTCTCTCCCAGACTCCCTCCAAACTGCTAGATCAGTTCCTGCAGCCTCTTCTCTCCTACACTCTGGCAGTGACAGGTCCTCTGACAGTGGCGGCTGGGGCTCAAAATTTTGGGGGGGTGCAAACTAACTGAAAAAAAAACCCATCAATTGCAGCCTCACTGTGCCCATCAAACGCATCTACTGTGCCCATCAATTGTCGCCACTGTGCCATCAAACGCAGCCACTGTCCACTGTGCCCATCAATTGACACCTGTTTGCCCCATCAAATGCCGCCAGTTTGCCCATGAAATGCAGCTAGTTTGCCCCCTCAAATTTTGCCAGTTTGCCCCCTAAAATTCTGCCAGTTTACCCCCTCAAATTCTGCCAGTTTGCCCCCACAGCAAAAGCCCCCCCCCCCCGGGACTTACCTTTCTCGGGTCAGCCACCGTCCTGTCATCTCGATGTCATCTCTGCTCGCCTGTCTCTTCAGCCAGTCAGGTGACCGGGAACCAGACCCAGTGCACCTGATTGGCTGAGAGGCCGGTCAGAGTTAGGGAGGTTCCCTAACACAGCACTGTTTAAACAGGGAACGCACAGCAGTGCGCACAATGAAGCGGATTAGAGCCTACAGGTTCTAATCAGGAAGCCTATTAGAGCCTCTGGCTCTAATCAGGCACTTCCAAAACACACCCACTGCTGTTATTTAGATGGCTGGTGCTCAACAGGACGCCAAGGCACAGTTCACCACCAGATTGTAGAGGAGAGTGCTGGTTCCTGGGGAGTGAAGATAAGGTAACTGAAATTTAAGAAACAAATGTGTGACAAGGATGGCAAATCCTGCCCTATGTGTTAGATGTTTCCCCATTGTAAGGAAAGAAGATTAGTGTTAATCAGTTGTATTTAGCTCCTAATTTAAAAAAAAATATTCTATTCTCCATTTCTTTTAGGTCTGTAACTTTGGATGATCACTCTGAAAGTTGTAGAACAAATTAACATTGATCTGGCATCTGCTGCCTCCTTGTAAACCTCTCTAAATGAAGCAGCTAGATTAGAAGGTATTTTACTGAATGTGTTCAAAATACATTACAAATTGTAAATCAAATGGGGAAATAGTGTGTGTGGAATTAATAAGCCAGGGCCGGCCTTAGGTGTTCAGGCGCCCTGTGCGAGCTAATCCTGTGGCGCCCCCCCATCATCACTCCTTGCCCTCTGGTCACCTAAACATACACAAAGAGGCTGTCGGGGGCCCCTCTATCCTCTGCCGGGAGCCTGGGGAATGACAATGAGGGGGAAGAGGTGAGGCAAGAGTGAGCGGAGCCCCTAGGTGGCAGTGCACACTAGGAGGCTGCCTTCCTAATCCGCCTTAGTGGTAGCGCAGACAGCCCGGCCCTGCTGCGACTCACATTCTGCGAGCTGTGATGGCCGCACGGCGCCCCTGTTGCACATGGCGCCCTGTGCGGCCGCACAGCTCGCACACCCTAAAGGCCGGCCCTGTAATAAGCTACACGTATCACAATACAAATAAAGGTAATTTAAGGCTGACATCGCTAGATTTTTGAAAGATAAATGAGTCAGTGTAAAGAATCAATGTTCATTACAAAAGCAAACGCATATTCAATATAAAAAGCTCAACTCCAGGTTGGCTGCCCCCGGTCTAGCTAAACCCTACTGCATAAAAAAAAGCATACACACACTATATTACCAAAAGTATTGAGACATCTGCCTTTACACGCACATGAACTTTAATGGCATCCCAGTCTTAGTCCTAGGGTTTAATATTGACTTGGCCCACCCTTTGCAGCTATAACTGCTTCAACTCTCCTGAGAAGGCTGTCCACAAGGTTTAGGAGTGTGTCTGTAGGAATGTTTGACCATTCTTCCAGAAGCTCATTAGTGAGGTCAGGCACTGATGTTGGACAAGAAGGCCTGGCTCACAGTCTACTCTAATTCATCCCAAAAGTGTTCTATCAAGTGCCTCCACCCCAAAATTGCTCATCCATCTCTTTATGGACCTTGCTTTGTGCACTGGTCCAAATCATTTCGCGGAGGGGGGATTATGGTGTGTTTTTTTTCAGGGGTTGGGCTTGACCCCTTAGTTCCAGTGACGGGAACTCTTAAGGCGTCGGAATACCAAGACATTTTGGACAATTTTATATTTGGGGATGGCTCCTTCCTATTCCAAAATGACAACGCACCAGTGCACAAAGCAAGGTCTATAAAGACAGGGATGAGCGAGTTTGGGGTGGAGGAACTTGACTGGCCTGCACAAAGTTCTGACCTCAACCCAATAGAATACCTTTGATATGCAAGCCAGGCTTTATCGTCCACATCAGTGCCTGACCTCCCAAATGAGCTTCTGGAAAAATGGTTAAACATTCCCATAGACACTCCTAATACTTGTGGACAGCCTTCCCAGAAGAGTTGAAGATGTTATAGCTGGAAAGGGTGGGCCAACTCAATATTGAACCCTACGGACTAAGATTGGGATGCCATTAAAGTTCATGTGTGTAAAGGCACTTCACTCAGGATGATTACTGTTCTTCACTCAGGTTTGTGTGCAGGATAAGGGAACACAGAAAGAAGACTCATTGCGTAATAAGTAAAAACAGGGGTTTATTTAAGCTAAAATTTGCACTTACAACAGAGATAATAATATTAGACAGTATAGAGAGGATGATCCAGCATTGAAAACACCAACAAATCTGAATGCTTATTATGTCACAGCTCCAGTCTCCTTCCAACGTGTTTCCATTTAACTACGTCTGGGAAAGTCTCTATTCCCAGACATAGGCAAAATGCGTTGGCAGGAGATGGGAGCTGTGACCTGATGAGCATCCAGATTTGTTGGTGATCTCTATGCTGGATCATCCTCTCTATAATGTCTAATATTATTCTCTCTGTTGTAAGTGCAAATATTAGCTTAAATAAACCCCCTGTTTTTACTTATTACGCAATGTGTCTTCTTTGAGAGTGAGTGGTGTGGAGACGCTTTCAGATCCATCCATCTTGGAGGTCAAGAGAGATACAGAGGATGGGTCCAGGCATCAAGCATTTACTTTGTGTGTTTGATGATCTCTTAGGCCGCTTACACACGATCAAATCTATCTGCTGGAAACGGTCTGACATTTTGCGCGATACTCTGCAATACCCCAATACTCTGCAATACCCCGCACAATACTCTGCAATACCCCAATACTCTGCAATACCCCAATACCCTGCACGATACTTTGCAATACCCCAATACTCTGCAATACCCCGCGCAATACTCTGCAATACCCCAATACTCTGCAATACCCCAATACCCTGCACGATACTTTGCAATACCCCAATACTCTGCAATACCCTGCGCGATACTCTGCAATACCCCAATACTCTGCAATACCCCAATACTCTGCAAAACGTCCCCCCCTCCTGCCCCCCTCCGGTGCTTTTACAGACTCACCGCTACGATCGAAGCCAGGATATATTTTTCCCAGCCTAGAGGTGAGATGTGAGGTCTTATTCACCCCATATCTCACTGTAAAGAGGACCTGTCATGTTATATTCCTATTACAAGGGATGTTTACATTCCTTATAATAGGAATAAAAGTGATAAAAAAAATGTATTTTTGGGGAAAAAAGTGTCAAAATCAAGTAAATAAAGTAAATTGAACAATATTTTTTTTTTTTAAAGCACCCCTGTCCCCATGTGCTTGCATGCAGAAGCGAGCGCATACGTAAGTCCCGCCCACATATGAAAACGGTGTTCAAGCTAGACATGTGAGGTATCTCTGCGAACGTTAGAGCGAGAACAATGATTTTGGCCCTAGACCTCCTCCGTAACTAAAACATGTAACCAGTAAAAGTAATTAAAGCGTCACCTATGGGGATTTTTAAGTAGCGAAGTTTGGCGCCATTCCACGAGTGTGCACAATTTTGAAGTGTGACATGTTGGGTATCTATTTACTCCGCGTAACTTCATCTTTCACATTATGAAAAAAAATTAGGCTAACTTTACTGTTTTGTTTTGTTTTAAGCACAAAACAGTTTTTTTTTTAAATGTCTGCGAAAATACCATGCGAGATAAAAAGTTGTAACGGCCGCCATTGTATTCTCTAGGGTCCTTGCTAAAAAAGCATATATAATGTTATAATGTTTTGGGGTTCTATGTAATTTTCTAGCAAATAAATGATGATTTTTACATGTAGGAGAGAAATGTCAGAATTGGCCTGGGTGTTCCAGAACGCCTGAAGGTGCTCCCTGCATGTTGGGCCTCTGTATGTGGCCACGCTGTGTAAAAGTCTCACACATGTGGTATCGCCATACTTGGGAGGAATAGCAGAATGTGTTTTGGGGTGTAATTTGTGGTATGCATTATGCTGTGTGTGAGAAATAACCTGATAATATGACAGAAACAAGTTTTTTTTTTTCAGTTGTTTTTTTTTTATAGCGCAAAAAATTAAAAACCCAGAAGTGATCAAATACCACCAAAAGAAATCTCTATTTGTGTGAACAAAAGGACAAAAATTTCAAATGGGTACAATGTTGTATGACTGAGTAATTGTCATTCAAATTGTGAGAGCACCGAAAGCTGAAAATTGGTCTGGTTAGGAAGGGGGTTTAAGTGCCCAGTGGTCAAGGGGTTAAAATCTGTCTGCTGGGAATCTGTCCGTCCGATATGTCTGCTGGTTAGTACGCTAACCAGCAGACATATCTGCCCGCACATGCGTCGAATGGATTCAACGCATTCGCGGAAGTGTTTTACTTCCTGGTGCGGTGACGTGGCGGCGTCAACGTCATCGCCACTTCACCGCGCTGTCTGCCGGCGGGGATTTTGGTTTGATCGTGTGTACAGCGATCAAACCAAAACAGCCCAGCAGACAAATCTGATCAAATCGGTCAGACCGATTTGAACAGATTTATTTGGTCGTGTGTACGTGGCCTTATACTCTAGAGATCATCGGGAGTTGGTAAGAGGCCAGTTTTTTTTCTCATTTGGATTGTTATACTTTATTATCAATGGGAATAGCACATCCAGTTGGTGGAATACCAATGGAATAATGTTTGATACACATGGACACTTGTTTATTGAACTCTTTATTTATCACAAGTTGACACACTGTGTTTGTTATAATTTTTTGATAAGAGTTTTCTTTTGTTTATGAGACAGCGCAACCTTATATATTTTCAATTTTTTTTTTGTATCCAAGGAGTCGTAAAGTTGCAGCAGTCTATACCTATAATTAGGGCAAGATTTTCACACATATTCATACCGTGTTTCCCCGAAAATAAGACACCGTCTTATATTTATTTTTCCTCAAGAAATCACACTATGGCTTATTTTCGGGGGATGTCTTATTTTTATTACCGGCAAGTATGGTACAACAGTATGGTACAACAATACATTTATTCAACTATCCCCTGGTGTTTGTGTGGGGTGAGAGACTGTTGCTGGTCAGTGCCGGGGAGAAGCTTTACTTCTTCCCCTGAGTACAGAGCATCCTTCTCCTCACTTCACTGAGGAGACTTTTTACTTTCACTTTCACCTGACAGGGGGAGCCGACCTTATCGTATTTATGGAGCTGCCGACACCTCTCCAGTCACTCAGAGATACCGTGGAGCAGATAAGAGGGGCTGCACGACTTCTTTACAGCTCCTGAGCTCCGCACCAGTACAGTACGCCTATCACGTGTTGTTTACCGCTCCGCGCCGCTAAGCATACGACACGCCATCACTACGTCTTATTTTCGGGGATTCGACACGCCATCACTACGTCTTATTTTCGGGGATTCGACACGCCATCACTACGTCTTATTTTCGTGGATTCGACACGCCATCACTACGTCTTATTTTCGGGGTATGGCTTATATTTCGATCTTGCCTCGAAATCCCGCTACGGCTTATTTTCGGACTATGTCTTATTTTCGGGGAAACACGGTAGTATGGATATCCATCCTCCAAAAAGGTGCTCAGTAGAAAGTCATAATAGAAGTGTTGAAGCTCTTTCGGATTCCCCGCCTACGCTTAATATGTATAGCTCGATTTTTATCTGAGACTTTGTAATAGATTATTATATTTAATACATTTTAAAATACTGTACTGTGAGGACTCTCTCCTTACATTTGGTGGATACATGAGCTTTCAAAGAAGCAGTAGGTTGAAGATATAGAAAGATAAGAGAGAAGAATTGTGACACCCCTTTTGCAAGATATAAGCGAGTCTGGCCCCAATACTGAAAAGCTCATAGTCCATTTCTTATGGTGAGTAGAAATACAAGAGGGAATTTTGTCTCAAATCACATTGGGGCAGATTCACGTAGATCGGCGCATTATCATTCCGGCGTAGCGCACCACTTTTCCGTTAGACTTGCGCAATCTAGCCGCGTAATCCGGCGATTCACGTAGCTTTTACGCAAGAGCTTGCGCAAACGTAAGGTTTTTTCCGGAGGCGTAAGGAGGAGTAATACAAATTGGGAGGGACGTGGGCGTGTTACATTGAAATGAGCCGTGACCCCATGCAAATGAAGGGCCGGCCGACTCGCGCATGCGCGCGTGAAGGAAACCATGTCAGCTCCGTTGTGCGCATGCTCACAACTCGGGAGCGGCGCAATCAGTGAAATTGGAAATGGACTAGGGCAACTTTATGAACTACGCAGACAGCATAAATAGACACACACAAATGCACTTCCTTTGCAAAAATACATCCCTTTGTATCCCTCCCTATACAGCAAGGTGCTTTTGTTTGTTTGTGTCTTTGAGATATTTGGGGACTGTTTTGCAGAGTGATTTTTGTCTTTTATGTGTTTTCTTTGTTGTTATTTTGTTTAAATTATATTTTTGCTGGGCATTTTTTATTTACATTATATTTTTGCTGGGCATTTTTTTTTTTTGCTCGTCATTTATTTAATTTTTTTGGTTCTGTTTGTGTATGATTTTGGAATGTGGGGGTGATATTCCTGCGGGAAAAGGGGTGTCACCCTCATTTGTGGTGGAGAAGTGATCCCCAGGTCTGTGTGAATGGTGTATGAATGTACAGTGACATAATTGGAGCCGTGGCGTGGCGTTGCAGCTCACAAGTCCTGCATGGTGGACTGGTGCCAATCCAATGTGATGAGGATGTGGGGTGTGTGTGCTAGGGACCACAGTGGTGTGCATGCATGCATTCTCATTGTGCCATGATTAATGTGTGTGTTTAACGTGCAAAGATGCATAATGTGAGCTGGCATGAGATGGGGTCATGAGATGGGGTCCCAGTGCATATGCAGAGTCACCTTGAAGGGAAAAGACAGGAGGATGTTAGTCATGCATGTGCCACTTGTGAGGTGTGCATCACGGGAGGGGATAGTCATGCCTGACTCCCATGTCACTCACCAACCAGCCAGCTGTCCCCATACATGTTCTGTTCGAAATCTGTGGGGATGGGGCTCTGATTGTATATGTAGCTGTCATGGGTGTCATGGGTGGTGCCATGTGTTGGGCTGCTGATGTCCTCCTGCAGGGTTGTGGTAATTCCATGATGGCATGAGGGGTGAATCTGAAGATGCGAGACACCTCAGAATCACTCATGCCAAAGATGTCTATGCGTGTGTGATATATCAAGTGAAGAGTGAGGGGCTTGTATCAGATAAGAATATTGTATTAGATTAATTTAAATTGTAAATTTTATGTAAGCAAATAAAAAAAAAAAAAAAAACATCTCCCGTGCCCTCCTTAGTGCCATCCTCCGTGCCCTCATCCTTCTTTGTTCATCTAAAGTCAGTAGTATAGCTATGCGCGACGATGCCCCTGGCATGTTGGCATACAGATTGTTGGGCAACACGTGTGACTGCTGAACTCCTCACTAACAGTGTTGCTTTATCTGACAATTAGACTTTTTTTCAAAATTTAGACCAGCTTTTAGGTCCTCTAACTTTAGACAGGACATTTTGCAGTTGCGCACATCGCGTAGCCTGCGCAGCAACTGCGTTTTTTTGTGAATCCCCGTAACTCCCTCATTAGCATATTTGACTAGCAAATCAATGGTGTGTCTAGCGCAGTTTTGCGCGAAGGGAAGCGAATGTCTAATTCAATTACGCCGGACCAAAAAACGTAGATTTCTGGCGTATATTGTTTTGTGAATCGCGTCCAACTATACGCACGCGCACATTTAGACTTACGCACGCGCAACAGCAGTTGCGCAGGCGTAATCGCTCTGTGAATCTGGCCCATTGTGTTTACTTGGAGCGCTTCAGCACTTTTACTATGACTTTCTACTGAGCACCTTTTTGAAGGATGGAAATACATACTATGGATCACTTTTGCATTCCAATACATAGTACAGACTATAGCATAGTACAGACTACACATTGGAATGAATGGAGGTTATAGATTTTTGTGAAAGATGTGTAGTTTCAATTAGGACACAAAGCAAAGACTTGATTGAGCTGAGGAAAGGTAGGTGCAGCTTGTGAGATAGGGGAGGGTATCAAAACCCACTAAATGTGACTCAAATAAAACAGGCGTTATACTTAAAACATTGAATGGATTCTTGCTTTAAAAATAACGCAATAGCACATATCTGGGACCAAACAGCACATTCTCTATTTTTCTGAGATGGAAAAGTGGGACACCTTCCAGCACAAAAGGCTATAGGCAAATAATACACCCCTGCCACATTCCCATTATTCAGACATGGAAGAATTAATAAGAAAGACATGATTAATTGAAACCACAAGTGTTATTGTTTTCACAAATTCTCCTTTAAATTGGATTCTATGGCTCATTCACATAATGTCACATAATGTCCATTAAAAGCTTAACTCCCCTGGTTTACTTTCACTTAGTTCAGGCCAAGCTGGTCCAAACAAACTATTTCTTTTTCTAATAGATGTGCCTACTTTCAGCGCTGTATAATCCATTTGTAGCATTATACAGTCTACAGTGCTGTGGTCCGGTAGTTGGACAGGAACTTCCTGTCTGCTTCTGAACCAAAAGTCGAGCTAAGTACTACTCTGCCATTAACAGGAAGCCTTGTATTTTAACAATGAATGCAAAGGGTCTTCTGATTGGTTGAGGTAGAGATCAAGACTTTATCTGCCCGCCTCCCCACCAATTGGACTTATAAATCATATACAATTATTTTTTTAATTCTTTGAATTAGGTACTTTCGTTCAGAGTTCTTCCTTAAATTAATAGAAAAAAAAGTAGAATTCAGTTTGGGATATAATTTCAAAAATGATATTGCCTGATGAAATAAGAAAATGTTTTATGTCGAAACAGCAAAGCAGAGATGGGATGAGTTATGGGAATTACTATTGCCTAATATAGCGTTTCTATTTTTATCTCTCTCTAACCAATGTTGCCATCACATTGATTATGCATGAACTTCAACATGCACTGAAGACTTCTCTGTGTTCCCTGCTGGATATTTAACATTTTTTAAATATTATTTCAGCACTCCAGCTTCAGGATGGTTTTACAGATTGTTGAGCCACTCAAGAATATTGCAATGTTGACGCTAAATATTTTATATACCATGTAAGCTGGAAACAGTATTTTTATTATTACACCTGTTTAAAATAAGTTGAAACAGGCGTGATTTTATGGATAGCAAAAAAATGCTGAAAATTTTAGTTAAAAAAACCCCCAACAATAAAGAACACACTGGTATGTTTTTAACATTGAAATGTAACAATTGTGATTACAATTGGAAGACCTATTGGAGCTTCACTGATCTGCATTGTGTCTGGAAGACATACTAATTATCTGAAGCCCTGATAACAATTCCTGACCCCATTTTTATGGTAGGATATCATAGGATGGCTTAGCATTAGATACAGTAAATGACTGGGATTTATTCATCTATTAAAACCTACAGTAGCAATGAGCTCCAACAGACACTGTAAAGCTGGAGCTTTATGTTATAATGGTTAGAGAGTGATGTTTCAATCTGTACAAATTCACATTTACCCCAATCTGTGCAGATTTAAAGTGTAATCGTTTAAACACTTTTACTTCTATAACAGCCACAGGAGCAATGTTCTTTAAAGGGTCAGGCTACCCGATATTTTACTTACATAGGGTGAGGCTGGTGAGCTGAAACAGCCATGGATTTTATATTTCTTGGATTCAACAACAAGATCTCCCAGCAATAAATCATGACTGTTTCCTGTCCACATTTTTATGCCATGTACACATGATCGGAATTTCCGATGGGTTAAAACCCAATGGAATTTTCCATAGGAATTCTGTTCAAGCTGTCTTGCATACACACTGTCAGACCAAATTCCAACCGTCCAAAACGCTGTGACGTAAAACACTACGACGAACCAAGAAAAATTAAGTTCAATGCTTCCGAGCATGCGTCGACTTGATTCTAAGCATGCGTGGTTTTTTCTCTGTCGGAGTTCCACACAAACGATCAAAATTTCCGATAGGATTTTTTTCCATCGGAAAAAAATAAAACATGTTCTATTTCTAAACTCTAGTGGAAAGAAGTCCAAAGGGGCCCACACGCGGTCGGAATATCGTATGAAAAAAATTCCGTCTGACTTTTTTCATCGGAAATTCAGATCGTGTGTACAAGGCATTAGGTGTTCCTGGTTGTTTTTGAGTATTCCATCATCTCCTGTTACAGGCTTCAGAATATAAATAAAAAGGGACAATGGGACCAAAATGCACACAACAGGTGTACAGACCAAGGAGCACAAGGACAGAGGTCTCACCAACAGAGTCAATGGGAACTTAAGGCTAGCCATAATTTATACAATTTTCTTGTACAGTTTTCCTTTAGATTTACCAAAACCATCTATTATTAGGTCAAACCAAAACACATTCAATGTGTATGCCCTTGTACTACATAGTTGAAGGTAAATCTAAAGGAAATTGAATAAGAAAATTGTATAATGTGTGACCAGCTTAAGAGACAGTCATGTGTATTAACTCTCTAGTATCTACTGGTCACTGAAATATCAGTTTTGGGTGAAAAGACACATTTTGTAAAAAAACAAAACAATTCTCTACTATGTAAAAGGTTTAGGCATGTGTGAAAAATTATGCAAATTAAGAATATTTTTAGAAATATAGAATATAAAATAGAAGTGTTAATAGTATGTTTGTATTAATTAATAAAATGGAAAGTAAATGAGAAGAGGAGGAATCCAAATCAAATCAGTATTTGGTGTGATCACCCTTTGCCTTCAAAACAGCATCAATTCTGGGTACACTTGCAAAAATAACTAAACACAGATCTTCTGTGGATGTCGGCTGCCTCACATCTTCTGTCTCCTCATGTAATTCCCGACAGACTTGATGATGTTAAGATCAGGGCTCTGTGGGGGGCCAAAGCATCACTTTCAGGATTCCTTCTTTATCCTGAAGATGGTTCTTAATTACATTGGTTGTATGTTTGGGTTAGTTGTCCTACTACAGAATACATTTGGGGTCATTCACATGCCTCCCTGATGGTATGGCATAATATCAGCCTGTATTTATCAGCATTGAGGACACCATCGATCCCGACCAAATCTCCAACTCCGATTTCAGAAATGCAGCCTCAAACATGCTTCACTGTTATTATTATTATTAAGGTACTTATAGAGCACCGTCAACTTACGCAGCGCTTTACATACAGTATACATTGTACATTCACATCTGTCCCTACCCTCAAGGAGCTTACAATGCAAGGTCCCTAACTCACATTCATATACTAGGACCAATTTTAGACAGAAGCCAATTAACCTATCAGCATGGAGAGTAGGAGGAAACCGGAGTACCTGGAGGAAACCCGCGCAGGCACAGGGAGAACATGCTAACTCCAGGCAGGTGGTGTCGTTGTCGGGATTCGAACCAGCGGCACACTGCTAGGCGAGAGTGCTCCTCACTACACCACTGTGCCGCCCTGTGTCACTGTTGCCTGTAGACATTCATTATTTTACCGCTCTCCAGCCCTTGACAAAAAAACAACCTCATTAGTCCAGAGCACCTGCTGCAATTTTTCAGCATCCCCATTTCCTATGTTTGTGTGCATACGGTATGAGTCTCTTAGCCTTGTTTCCATGTCAGAGGTATGGCTTTTTGACCACAATTCTTCTATGAAGACCACTTCTGGCCAGACTTCTCTGGACAGCAAATGGATGCATGCCAGTGTTGTGCTAAAGGCACTGCTGGGCATCTTTCGATTTTAAAGGAAAATAAGCATGATTTGTTTTTCATTTTCTGCCTTAGTGGTTGTAAACCTCAGACCTAAAATATCAACAAAGCATATGGCTCTATAGAGTGTACTTTGCTCTCCGTTCCATTTTTTCTGACAGCTCAGATAAACTTTATGAATTCATCACTTTAAATGGCTGTAGAGAAGAGAATACTGCAGATAAACAGGTAAACCTTATGTAGAAGGATTTGTTTTTTTTATGTCTGTGTATCACCTGAGGATAGTCATTTGACTGGGTATATATAACAGTTTACAACCACTTTGATGCCCCGTACACACGATCGAGTTACCTGTTGGAAAAATCCAGACTGTGTGTATGCCGTGTGTATGCTTTATAAGACTTTTTTCAAAAGGAAAACTGCAGGATCTTTTTTTTCCCATCAGGAAAAAAACTGATCGAAATTTCCTATTGTGTGTACAAATCTCAACGCGCAAAATTCCTACGCATGATCAGAAACAAATCAACGCATGCTCAGAAGCATTTATCTTAATTTTCTTGGCTCGTCGTAGTCTTTTACGTCACCATGTTCATGGCAGTCAAAAGTTGACAGAACTTGAGAGGAATTCCGTCGGAAAAAACAATCATGTGTACGGGGCATTCGTTTCCTTGGCTGACCAATGTATCTATGGTCGTCAATGTTTTCCTTTTCTTGGTGCTTCATCCAAAGAGCTTCAAAAGCACATCCCTAGTACCCCATTCTGCTTTGAAATCTTTTCCTTGGAGAGACCTTGCTGATGGAGTAAAACTACCTTGTGTCTTGTTGCTGTGCCCAGTCTTGCTATGGTATATGACCTGTGACATGAAACTATCTTCCACAACCTCACCTTAGTAGCAGAGTTTTGCATTTCCTCACCCACTTTAAAGTCTCCTACACAGCTGTTCTGTTTCAGTTAATAACTGTATTTCAACCTACATATGAAATTAATGATCATTAGCACCAGAATGGTATAATTGGTTAATCATGCAGATGACTCTAATCCTACAAAATCCCTGACTTTGTGCAAGTGTAAGAACTGATCCTGGTTTGAAGCCAAAAGGTAGTCACACCAAATATTAATTTGTCTACTGCAACCAGTGTCATCTGCAGGGCCGCTGATAGGGCAGTACAACCAGCCCTGTTGTACAGGGCCCCACCCAGATCAGCTACACGTATGCAATTGGGAAGGGGGGAAGGAAGGGGGAAGGGAAAAGTGTAAAAATATAGCAATGTAAAAAACAGCCTAACATAGATGAGGCCACGGCTAGAAGTATCCACCATGGTCTCTATCCCTAATGCTTGTAGAAAGAGGCATACATACGGGGAACGGAAAGAGGGGAAGGGGAGGGTAAACAGGAAAGAAAAGGAGCAGGGATTGTGGGACTTTGCATGAAACACCACACCGGAATATAATGAATCAATTATTAGGGTAAAATAACATTTATTGGATATAATAGAGCAGCCCTCAAAATTTCCACTCGCCTACTAGCATTTGGCGAGTGGATTTAAGCTGGGGGCGAGTGATGACAGGGCTGCATGACCAATCTCCCTCCAATCTGTGCCTACACTTAGAGTCCCGATGAGATTGGCGGCCGAAGAGGAAAGGTGCATGCTCGGGAAAAGTAGTCTGGTGAGCCCTGCACAGGCAAAGCAGTACACAGGTGCTCTCCTTACAATTCTCATTAAGCCATGGGACCTAACAGTATGACCTCTCTGAGCCTGCCCCCTCCCCCCGTCCCCGACCAATGTAGCTAGAGAGCAGAAAGTAATGAGTGAGGTGGAGGATTGCGAAAATTACCACTCCGGTGCAGTGCTCACTGAAAGTTGCCCTGACATGAGAGCGGCAGCCTTCCAGTTTTCTTCTCCTTGTGCTTGAGAGAGAGAGAGAGAGAGAGAGAGTGTTCTGATGCCCTGTCCCTCTGGTCTGCCCCCAGTGCCCTGTCCTTCTGGTCTGCCCCCAGTGCCCTGTCCCTCTGGTCTGCCCCCAGTGCCCTGTCCCTCTGCTCTGCCCCAAGTGCCCTGTCCCTCTGCTCTGCCCACCAGTGCCCTGTCCCTCTGCTCTGCCCACCAGTGCCCTGTCCCTCTGGTTTGCCCCCAGTGCCCTGTCCCATTTTGTTAAAGCTGTTGTTGGTAATATTGAATTTTGTAACTTGATTCTGCATAAAACATTGTCACTCCATGAGATAATCTACGAGGGCATGTTTACAGGTGCAGTTAGGCGCAGGGCAGTGTATGAATTAGGTGGGGCAACTGGTGGCAAGTAACTCTTGAGGCCTGGCTAGTAGCTCAGGACTTGAAATTTTGAGCCCTGTAATAGAGCATACCAGAGGTGAACATACATCACACTAAAGAATACAGAAAAATAGGCATGATTGGTAAATCAAAAATTATATGATAAAACATAATAATACCTATGGTGTAACATAGTATGCATCACTGTATCCAAATGAATATGTAAGAAAAGTAGAGGATGGGTAGTCCTAGTTACCAAAGCATATGATAAACATGATCAAGTTAACAAAATATAGAATTGATTCATAATTCTCGGAGATAAAAGTCAATGATGTAATAAAATTGCTGGGACATATGATCAGTAAGAAGCTTGACGCGTTTCGTGGATAAACTTCCACTCATCAGGAGCAAGTAGGGCCTGGATAAATCTGTAAATATAGTAAAATATAGTACAAAGATTCACTAAATGGTAATTTAGTGATTATGACAGAAAGAGGAAGGGGCATAAGGTATAGTCCCAACACTCTTACCTCTGAGTAGATAGGCAGTTGAAAATAATAAGTAGTAACCAACGATTTTGACATCTAGGGGTGTTGTGGAAAGTAGGATCCCCAGAGGGAACTGAGGTGGTGGCGATGCGGCAGCAGCCCGGCAAGAACCACTAAAAATGGACAATAGGTAGGAATGAAATCCCCAGTTAGTAAACATAGTTGTGGGCAGTGTGCGATAGCAGTTCATAGAGTTCCTGTAAACATAATTGGTAATTATAGGGTGTCATTGTAGTGACTAACATCAGTGGGAAAGTAGAAGCAATAGTGACACAATCCCCAATCATGATGACCCAAAGGAGAAAAGTGAAAAGGGTGAAAATGCCACTAAAGCTTGTGACTCAAAAAAGACTGCCAAAAAATTGCCCTAAACACTAAGTGGACAATGTGGTACAATAAGTATAATAAGCAGAGCTTTTTTTCTCCGAAAATAGGTGCAGGAACTCAACCACGACCCGTTCAGATTTCACAAACAGTAGAAGGGTCTTAAAAGGGCATTAAATACCAGAATTGCATTACATACAGTGTGCAGAGTTCAGGGGGTTACAAAGCAGTCACTTGTAAACACAGAAACCAGACTTCTGTGTTCACAAGTGATTGTGGTGAGCAGGCACCAAAGGGTCTGAGCCAAAGGTGGTGGAACTGAGTTCCACCAAGTTCCCCCAGAAAAAAAGCCCTGATAATAAGTATAGCGTAGTAGGCACAAGCCCAGTAATTAGGCATAGTAAATAGTCCATAATAGGGTGCAATAGTAAAATACAGTAGTATAAGAGTGGCTAGCATAGGTTGTGAAGTACCAATCCAAGAGAGCGGTAGCCCATACAGGAAACAAAAGTGAAACAAGTTCAACTGGCACAAGGATACATGACTGGAGAAAAGCCATTAGAAGACCAAACGGGTTTCATTGCTATATTTTTACACTTGTCCCTTTCCTTTTTTCCCCTCCCCCTCCCAATTGCATACAACTATTAGGGATGGGGACAGCGGTCTAATTTTAGCCACTGCCCCGTTTAAAGTCCCAACACATTGGGGCCCGGGCATCATGATAATTTGTTGCTGCATTTAAAAAATAAAAATAAAATCTACACTTTTCCCCAGTTCCACTTGCTTACAGAGTGAGTATATTGTTTTCCTGGGCCTCATCTGGTCAACACAGGGGCCCAGGAGAGGAGCGCAGCTGAGGGACTATTTCTCTATTTTCGGGGTGCATGTAAATCATGCCGCCCCACTATCCTATGAGTCCCGGCTGGCGGAGTGATACAGTGATTCTCCGTTTGTCTCCTGGCTGCTTCTCTGAAGAGATGTGAAGAAGTTGAGCGGCTGGAGATCTTGAGAGCAGGAGGAAATCGTGGCTGCACTGGACACAGTGAGTGGGGAACAGATGAAAGAATACTCACTGTGTCCTACTATTTATCGCACAGCAGGTTAGGTTACAATCATCACACAGGCAGCACAGCAGGGTCACTGTCATGGTTGTGTGTCACATTGCTTTTGGGTGCTGACTTTGTTATGGTTGTACTGTTACAGTCTGTTATATAAAATACAGCCATAATAGCCAGCACTCAACAGCCATATGACATAGAGCCATGACAGAGCCATGATAAAGCCATGATAGAGCCCCTGCTTACTGTGCTGCCTGTGTGATAATTGTAACCTGATGATAAGAAACATGCTACTTTAAATGCCACTTGGGTGAGCAGTAAACGTGCAGCGGAGCTACATTTTTACTGCCCCCCCCCCAAACCAATCCACTTTAACTGCTTCCCATCATCACTGAATTGGAAGGTTGATATCTCAGGCCGCGTACACACGGAGGAACATGTCCGGTGAAACATGTCCGACTGACCGTTTCCAGCAGTCCGTCGGACCAGTTTCATCAGATAAATTTGATTGTGTGTACGCGGTCTCAGTCATCACTACAGCAATGATCGAGATATCATTTTTTAGCCCCATCAACTCTGCACAAAGTAAAAGTAATCGTAGTGGCTAAAAAGCCCCTGGATTACTTTTACAGGCAGTGGAAGGGGGGTCCCACCACAGCATTTACTGATTTTAAGATGTGACCAGTAGCATCCAGTTACTGGGACACAATGAGAGGGATGGATGTTGTTCCTCTCACCGTGTGACGATGTAAAGAAGTCAGAAACCAGAAGTGACGAAGATTTTATCACTCCTGGTTTTGGTCTCACGTAAAGAAGCCATTACTGACTTGAACAAGCATCTGATCAAACTGATCTTAGTTTGATCAGATGCTTTGGAGGCCAGAAGACAGATATAGGGTTTAAAAAACAACAACAGATCTCTCCATAAAGAGAACCTGTCATGGTCCATGCTATCACAATGAATGTTGTCCATCCCTTGTGAAAGCAAAAATTACCAAACAAAATGTAATATATATATATTTTTATTATTTGTAATAAATAAAATACAATTTAAAATAAATTTAAACTGCCCCCTGCTCTTTCATGCTTACCAATTGCAAACGTATGCGTTGGCTCCACACATATGTAAACAGCAACAAATCTGCATTTCGCTTTAATGCCGCGTACACACGGTCGTTTTTTTGCGATGAAAAAAAACGACGTTTTCTAAAACGTCATTTAAATTGATCGTGTGTGGGCAAAACGTCGTTTTTTGTCTTCAAAAAAACGACCAAAAAAAAATTCCAACATGCTTGAATTTTTTATGTCGTTTTTCAAAACGTCGTTTTTTGTTTCACAAAAAGTCACCGTGTGTAGCAAAAACGTCGTTCAAAACGACGTTTTTCAACCCGCGCATCCCAGAAGCTAGTTATGAAGCGAGCTTTGGAAAAGAGTAACGTACCTCGCTTTTTGTGAAAAAACATGGTGTGTATGCAAAATTGTCTTTGAAAAGTGATGTTTCAAAAACGTCGTTTTTTACTTCACAGAAAACGTCGTTTTTTTTCATCGCAAAAAACGACCGTGTGTACGCGGCATAAGTCAGGGGTGAGGCTGGGGGAGGGGGCAAGGACGTGGTTGAAGGGGGCCCTGTTGGGTAGGCTGTACGGGGCCCCATGATTTCTAACAGCGGTCCTGGTCATCAGCATTATACTCTTGTGCCACATACCACATTTGTGGTCAACGAAACATGTGCAACACTGGATGAAAGATGCAAGGGTTCATTGTTATACACACACATAATTACAAGCAGCACAGGTAATGGTTACCTTTATCACAATACCTTTGTGGTCAGGGTGCTTGTTATGTAAACACCAGGGTTTAAACTGATCGAGGCCATTCATATTTTCAGAAAAATAGCCAAGAATTCATAAATTCTGCCAGAGTATGTCAACTTATGAGCACAACTATATATATATAGATCAGAGGTTAACATTTCTTTCACACTGCCATCACTGAATATGTCACCACAAATATTTTCAATGAACACAAGATATTTCCTGATTGGACAAGATGGAGAGGAGGGGTGGTGACATCACAATCTCCATCTTGACCAATCGGAGAATGTTTTTTTTATTAATTGAAAAAATTATTAATTGAAAAAATATACAAGTCTTTCAGGTATGAGATATGCATACTTACAATGGTCCAGTGTAAGCCTGCTTTCACACAGGTGGCCAGGAGGTGGTAAAACAAGTTGGTTGATCTGCAGTTTTTGTTGTGTATCTGCTTTCTCTGCTTCCAAAATCCCCAATCATGTTCAGACTTTCAAGGTGGGATTGAATCCTATTGGTGGTTAGGAAAAACGTTTTTGTACTGACGCTGCTTTTTCAAGGGTTTTTCTGTATTAGGGGAACAACAGGGCGCCTGCAGTGTGGTTCTTCTCTTTCAACATAAGTGGAGCGTTCCCAGATCAACAACAAGAGATTGGGAAGGATATAAGCACTAAAAAAATGACCAGATGAAAAACTGGAGTGCTGAATATGTAGGATGTGTTCTCTGTGTGCATTTGAAAGTTGTGTTGGCAGCCTGATAATTATTGTGCAGAAATGTTCTGTTATTAATATTATGAGCAACAATGTGCAGCTGTAGCGCCCCCTTACTTTCAGAAGGGACGCTATTTGTGAATTTAGTGGGGTGAGAGACTTATTTGCTCTCACCCAGGTTGATTTGTGTTAAATTGGGCTGCTGTCAGCCCTTGATTATCCTGCGGGTCATTCTGTTCTCCAGGGATGCAGTTCCATCTCTGGGCGGCAGGTGGCGCCAGAGGGATTCAGGCAGAGACACTTTTCCCCAGTAGCCAATTGGAGGAGTTTTTCCCTCGCAAGGCATGCTGGGGGAGGGTATATCTTTGACAGACGCCATGTTTCGGGGGGTTCTTCGCAGGTTCCTGGTTCCAGGTGCGGCACCCACCTTCAGGGTGTGTGCACATTACGGGCCCCACCACTATGGCCTACCTACGCAGAGTTCCTTACTCTGGGCCCTCGTGGCTCAGAGCAACTGAGTTGCCGAGAGGCCCCAGTGACTTACTGGGTCTCTATACTTCAAAAGGACTTGACTGAAAGGATACGCTCTATTGCTCTCAAGTATCGGACCTGTGGCAGAGGCCTTTACTAATTTTACTAGAGCCAAGTCGGTGGCAGAGACTTGTTCCTTCTCAGCATTCTCAGTGACGCTCTGGCTGCCAGGCCTGTGGGAGAGACATGTCCAGGTGCACTGCACCCACTCCGGTGGGAGTGGCGACGGGAGAAAAGAATAAACTCTAGAAGCAGGATTGCTTCTGTTTGTTATCCATAGCTTGACTTTGCAAAGTAATTCTCTTCACCAACCTATCCTGTCTACCTCAAAGTGACTGTTGGTCGATGTTGCATCGCCGCTTAGTGAGGGATTGGCTCGGGCGGCTCGGCTGCTCTCAGCTGCTCTAGTCCTGCAAAGGGAACTGCGTTCCTGCTGTGAAAAAAGTGCAGGGACTCCGTTCCCACGCGTTCCAGCAGCCCTGACAGACACACAATATACACACACTATACATACACACAGAATACACATACACACACTGACAAGATACTGAAGAGGCAGGGCAGCTATAATCTTGGGATTTTTTTTTTTAAAACACCGATTTTTACAAACTGTCCCTGATTTTACTGGCTGGCAACCCTGATGGGGACCCCTAGTGGCATGGGGCCCTCGGGCAGTGCCCAAGTACCCAAATGGTCAGTCCACCCCTGGACACCACTCATTGAATGTAAGTACCACCCCTTATGCTGATTTGAAAAAAAAAAACTCTTGCCTTAACTAAGGCTTTAAGCTAAACTTAGGTAAAAATTAATATTGTCTAAATGCCAGCACCATATGTATTTTTACTTGAATCTTTGTGTGCAATAATCCAGTGTAAAATGTTGCCTCTGTGCTGGAGCTTTCTGTAACACGGACCGCTCACTGCTGCTCTCTCTCCTTGTACAGGGTGACTGGTCCTGTGTCTCTCTTCTATAGTTTTATACAGGCAGTCTGTAGTGGGTGGAGCCAGCTTGTCCCTCCCACAGCTCTGCTCTCTGCCTAGGCCAGTGATGGCTAACCTTGGCACCCCAGATGTTTTGGAACTACATTTCCCATGATGCTCAACTACACTGCAGAGTGCATAAGCTTCATGGGAAATGTAGTTCCAAAACATCTGGGGTGCCAAGGTTAGCCATCACTGGCCTAGGCTATGTACAACACAGTGATGATGTCACTGCTACCATAGGTGTGCACAGCCTATTGCATTAGGGTGTGCACCCTAAAGCTCAAACACACATGCATGTGTGTGTGCTTACATATATATGACCCCGGCACATTGATCTCCCTGCCGGGACAGTGAGAGAGCAGAGCATAGACACTTCTCTTATGGCAGAGCAGGTAAGAGGTAGATCTTTCACATGTACCTGCTGCTACACAGAGTGATAATACTAATAATAATACTGATTAGGGTGTGCCTGGGCACACCCAGCACACCCTGTGCGCACACCTATGACCTCTACTTTTAAAGTAATAACCATTTTTGCAAGGGCATTTGGTACACACAAAGTAGATTTATATGCACAATTCCATGGTGGCTATTGAATATATTTAAGTTTTCAAAGTTCAGCTTCCAGTAAAATCAGCAACCCTGTTTGACTTCTATTAGCCATATCTCTCACAGTTAAATACGCCAGTCTAATGTAGCCCCCACCATTGTCATTGGACATGCAGTTTATATTACCAGCCTCTCTGTACCTGCAGTGAACACAAACCTGCACATGTTGTAACAAAGGACAAGACACATCTGGGACAGGGTGCACCAAACTATCAATCTCCGTGTAATAGCAAGGCCAGCAGAACCAATGTACGGAAATAGTAGTTAATCTCCAGAGAACAAACTCTTCCAAAAATAGTTCCAGAGTCGGGAAATATAACCTTTTTTTCTGCTAAATGTGCAATTTATGAGCCATTTTCCATCAGTTCTTCTCTACAATGGATTGGTGTGAAAATGTGACAGAGTACAGATAGATGATTGCTAATTGCTGATTTTTGTGTGCTTGTTCAGACTTCTTTGTGCTAACCACATGATATTTAATCAGTGGTGGGCATAGGCTGCAGAGGGTCTCTGTGCAAAAAAAAAAAAAAAGTATGTAAGCTATAATAGCTGCTCAGTTTGTTTAATCTATACTTCAATTTTTTTTATACTGCCTTGGGTATCAAACATTACTCACCTAGACTTCATCTTTAACTGCCACACCTTACCGATGTTTACCCTTGTCAGAGACCTTCCTTCGTTTATCAAGCTACGTTGTCACAAATGGTCAACATTGCAGTCTCCTGTTTTTGCTACCCTGTCCTTCTGGTGCTCTTTGGTCTGCTTCCTGGTTCTCTCCCTTGGCCCTGCTGCTTTGAAGAAAGGCACTATGGCTCCTTCTGTACTCCATATTGCCCTTTTGCATGAGCAAGCTTGCACCAGTATTCCTTTTATGCCCTCAGTAGTTCTGTCCACCTACTGCACATGGGAGTAGACAAGCATGCTCATGCTAATTCATCAGCTGTCATCAGTGAACATTCTGAATGGTTGCGATTGATTTCAGACTGTCTCTCTCTAATTGAAAATCTGTAGAAAGCAGAAAGAGGGATGGGTTTCTTCATTCACTATGTATCTATTTTTGTAGATAATTAATCACAATTAGCATGGTAAATGTATGCAACATTTAATATTTAACCGATTTAAAAAAAAAAATCTTAATTTTTTTCAGTCCAGTTCATAATTCAAGGTATATGGTAAAAAAACATTCCACTTTTCCTTTAAAAAAAGACAATTAGCTTCATCTAAAAAAATGAAATATAAGGCTATACAAGATTAATTTCACACTGGAGACCAATTTATAATATCTGCTGATTGGGAAACAGACCTGGCTGTTAGCATATAAATATGTCCTACATGACCTTCTCTATCTTTAGTATATTATTACACTGAGTGTATTTCCATGAATTTTCCAGCATAGTTGAAATGCACAGATAGTCTAATCAAATCCTTTTTTGTAATGGGGAAATATCACACCAGTGTTGTAAGTTGAAAAAAAAATCCCACATGCTGCATTGTGGTGTAGAGACCTACATTTTGCCATGCAAGGCACTAAAATGGGGGGGGCAAAAAAAATGCAATATGTCTAGAATCCATGTTACCTTAACCCATCCTCCCACATTTTATCATATTTCTATGGTGCCTCTCTATTTGTATAGGTTGCATTCTACAAGGTGAGCACTCTATTAACCAGAGCCTACCAGGCTGTACCTTTTTTCCAGGAAAGAATAATACGTTACCTGGCATAATTCAGTAAAAGTGTAAGGCCTCGTACACACGATCAAATCTGTCTGCTGGAAACGGTCGGCCCGACCGTCCCAGCAAACAGATTCGATCGTGTGTATGGGCAAGCCGACGGATTTGGCCACCCGACAGATTTCAGCCCGACATGTCTGCTGGTTAGTATGCTAACCAGCAGACATGTCTTCTCGCACAAGCGCCGAATGATTTCGACGCATGCGCGGAAGTGTTTTACTTCCTGGTGCGGTGACGTGGCAGCGTCAACGTCACCGCCACGTCACCGACACGTCAGCGCGCTGTCTGCTGGCGGGGATTTTGGTTTGCTCGTGTGTACACGCGAGCAAACCAAAATGCCAGCAGACAGATCTGTTCAAATCGGTCGGTCCGACCGATTTGAACAGATAGATTTACTGGTGTGTACGAGGCCTTAGGAGCATAAGTATAACTCTAGTGGGGTCAACCCATCCACTAAGCTCTGAAGGCATGTTCTGACTGAGGGTCTAAGGCAGGGGTAATGAATTCAAATTCACTAAGGTCCGGTCAGCAAAATTTTCTTCCAGCAGAGGTCCGAACATCATGTCGTTACCCGTGGCGCCTTTTCAAACATGCCAAACTGCATGTAGCTGCCGCATTTTGAATATTCACATCTCCCCACTGTAATATCCACATCTCTCCCCCCCCCATACTATAATATCCACATCTCCCTCACTGTAATGTCCACATCTCCCCCCATACTGTAATGTCCACATCTCCCCCACTGTAATGTCCACATCTCCCCCACTGTAATGTCCACATCTCCCCCCATACTGTAATGTCCACAACTCCCCCACTATAATGTTCACATCTCCCCCACTGTAATGTTCACATCTCCCCCCACTGTAACGTCCACATCTCCCCCACTGTAATGTCCACATCTCCCCCAGTGTAATGTCCACATCTCCCCCCAATGTAATGTCCACATCTCCCCCACTGTAATGTGAACATCTCCCCCACTGTAATATCCACCCGCGCCTTTTCGAACATGCCAAACTGCATGTAGCTGCTGCATTTTGAATATTCACATCTCCCCACTGTAATATGCACATCTCCCCCCCCATACTATAATATCCACATCTCCCCCCATACTGTAATGTCCACATCTCCCCCCATACTGTAATATCCACATCTCCCCCACTATAATGTTCACATCTCCCCCACTGTAATGTTCACATCTCCCCCACTGTAATGTCCACATCTCCCCCCAATGTAATGTCCACATCTCCCCCACTGTAATGTCCACATCTCCCCCACTGTAATGTCCACATCTCCCCAACTGTAATGTCCACATTTCCCCCACTGTAATGTCCACATTTCCACCCACTGTAATATCCACATCTCCCCCACTGTAATATCCACATGTTCCCAACTGTAATATCCACATCTCCCCACTGTAATGTCCACATCTCCCCACTGTAATGTCCACATCTCCCCCACTGTAATGTCCACATCTCCCCCACTGTAATATCCACATGTCCCCCACTGTAATATCCACATCTTCCCCACTGTAATATCCACATCTCCCCACTGTAATGTCCACATCTCCCCCACTGTAATATTCACATCTCCTCCCACTGTAATATCCGCATCTCCCCCACTGTAATGTCCGCATCTCCCCCACTGTAATGTCCACATCTCCCCCACTGTAATGTCCACATCTCCCCCACTGTAATATCCACATCTCCCCCACTGCAATGTCAACATCTCCCCCACTGTAATATCCACATCCCCCACTGTAATATCCACAGCTCCCCCACTGTAATGTCCACATCTTCCCCACTGTAATATCCACATCTCCCCCCACTGTAATATCCGCACCTCCCCTCTAATATCCACATCTCCCCACTGTAATATCCACATCTCCCCCACTGTAATATCCACATCTCCCCACTGTAATGTCCACATCTCCCCCCCACTGTAATATCCACATCTCCCCCACTGTAATATCCACATCTCCCCCATAGTTACATAGTTAGCTAGGTTGAAAAAAGACACAAGTCCATCCAGTTCAACCATAAAAAAAAACACAGTACAATCCCATACACCCAACTCCATACCCACAGTTGATCCAGAGGAAGGCAAAAAACCCCAGCAGAGCGATGATCCAATTTGCTACAGGAGGGGAAAAAATTCCTTCCTGATCCCCCGAGAGGCAATCGGATTTACCCCGGATCAACTTTACCTACAAATCTTAGTACTCAGTTATATTACGTGCATTTAGGAAAGAATCCAGGCCTCTCTTAAAGCAATCTACTGAGCTGGCCAGAACCACCTCTGGAGGGAGTCTGTTCCACATTTTCACAGCTCTTACTGTGAAGAAACCTTTCCGTATTTGGAGGTGAAATCTCTTTTCCTCCAGACGTAAAGAGTGCCCCCTTGTCCTCAGTGTTGACCTTAAAGTGAATAACTCAACACCAAGTTCACTATATGGACCTCTTATATATTTGTACATGTTGATCATACCCCCCCTTATTCTCCTCTTCTCAAGAGTGAATAAATTCAGTTCTTCTAATCTTCCCTCATAGCTGAGCTCCTCCATGCCTCTTATCAGTTTGGTTGCCCTTCTCTGCACTTTCTCCAGTTCCCCGATATTCTTTTTGAGAACTGGTGCCCAAAACTGGACTGCATATTCCAGATGAGGTCTTACTAATGATTTGTACAGGGGCAAAATTATATCGCTCTCTCTGGAGTCCATACCTCTCTTAATACAAGAAAGGACTTTGCTCACTTTGGAAATTTCAGCTTGGCATTGCATGCCATTATTTAGCTTATGATCAACTAAAACCCCCAGATCCTTCTCCACTACAGATCCCCCCAGTTGTACTTCCCCTAGCATGTATGATGCATGCATATTCTTAGCCCCTAAGTGCATAACTTTACATTTATCAACATTAAACCTCATCTGCCACTTAGTCGCCCACTTAGACCGAGCAGTCGGCTTGTAAATTGGAGACATCATGCACTGTAATATCCACATCTCCCCACTGTAATGTCCATATCTCCCCCACTGTAATATCCACATCTCCTCACTGTAATGTCCACATCTCCCCCAATGTAATGTCCACATCTCCCCCCACTGTAATGTTCACATCTAACCCCCACTGTAATGTCCACATCTCCCCCACTGTAATGTCCACATCTCCCCCACTGTAATGTCCACATCTCCCCCACTGTAATGTCCACATCTCCCCACACTGTAATATCCACATCTCCCCACTGTAATATCCACATCTCCCCATTCTAATGTCCACATCTCCACCCCACTGTAATGTCCACATCTCAGACTCCCCCATACATCACATTCCTCCATACCTGTATCAACCTGTACGTGTGAACATACCAGAAGATGTGCATAAAGTCTAATACAGAGAGGAGATAAAGGCGCTCTGGTGGAGGTGGATAGCTGGTCAGAGGGATGATAGTAAAGAGATTGCACTTCTGGCAGCGCTTTGGTTAGAAGGGAAGCAACTCTGAAGATATAGAAAAGGAAAAGAAAGACGCCTCAAAGTGCAGTATGCAAAATGTGATAAAGTGCACAAAGGGTTAAAAGCACTTACAAGCTCGTTGAGTGTTAAAAGACATGATAAAATCAGGAGTCCTCATCTGTGGCGTGTGTCCATCCTCGGCACAGTGGTAGAGAGCAGTGTAGAGCCGTCCATGCAGCTGTAAAGCGTTCTCATACGTGTTGGAGAGAGGAGGCCGCAGGGAAGCCTGTATTCCGGGTTTACTGCGGGACACACAAGGCTGATGGTGTCAGTGGGGAGAAGGGGGCGGTAATGCGTTTCGGAGCATGTGCAGCTCCTTTGTCAGACTATACTGAGGATGGACACATGCCACAGATGAGGACTCCTGATTTTATCATGTCATTTAACACACAACAATCTTGTAAGTGCTTTTAACCCTTTGTGCACTTCATTAAATGTTACATACTGCACTTAGAGCCGCCTTTCTTTTCCTTTTCTATATGTGCATAAAGTCTGTTCCTGGTTAGGAACAAGGCCTGCATGAGAAGGAATTATCCTAATCATTTTATCAAGCTTATCTAGGTATATAGAGGCATGCCCCCCCTCCTGAGCCGTACCAGGCAGCATGCCCTCAACATAGGGGGGTCAGGAGCTCTGGGGCAGGGGGGCGCACTTCGGCTCCCCCACCCCAGAGCACCCTGTCCCCATGTTGATAAGGACAGGGCCTCTTCCCGACAACCCTGGGTGTTGGTTGTCGGGGTCTGTGGGCGGGCGGCTTATCGGAATCTGGGAGCCCCCTTTAATAAGGGGGCCCCCAGATACCGGCCCCCCACCCTAGGTGAATGAATATTGGGTACATCGTACCCCTACCCATTCACCTGGAGGCAATGTGTAAAAACAAAATAAACAACACAGGGTTTTTAAAGTACCCTGGCCCCCCTGCCCCAGAGCACCTGACCCCCCATGTTGAGGGCATGCTGCCTGGTACGGCTCAGGAGCGGGGGGCACGCTCACTCGCCCCCACTCCTTTCCTGACTGGCCGGGCCGCGTGCCTTGGATATGGGTCTGGTATGGATTGTGGGGGAATCCCCGCGCTGTTTTTTCCGGCGTGGGGGGAGGCGTTCTCCTTACAATCCATAGCAGACCTAAGGGCCTGGTATGTCCCCTGGGGGGGAACCCATGCCGGATTTTTATTTAAAAATCCAGCATGGAGTTCCCCCTCATGATACATACCAAACGTTGCAAGTAGATTTGGTGGGAATCCAAGTCGGATCCCCGTCGCTTCTATGACGCGCTCGCTGGAATGTGCTTTGTCTATTCCAGCGAGTGCGAGATGTCGGCAGCCGAGAATCAGCACGATTCTGTTGTGCTGGAAACACATTCTCGGTGACAGGTACTGTAAGTGACACTTTTTGGGTACAGTAATACAGTGATCAGTGCTAAAAAAAAATGCACTCTCACTGTACTAATGACACTAACAGGGAAGGGGTTAACATCAGGGGCGATCAAAGGATTATGTGTGCTCCTAGGGAGTGCTTTCTAACTGTGTGGGGGGTGGCTTAACTAGAGGAAAGCAAAGATCTGTGTTTTGTTTAGCAGAAACACAAGATCTCCACCTTCCTCTCTGACAGAATGGCGGTCTGCCTTGTTTACATAGGAAGACCGCCGTTCTGCCTCTCCTGTGAACACTTGGCAGGGTCCCGGTGGACATTGCGTCCGCTGAACCTGCAGATTGGCTCCCTCTGTGTCCAGTCACAGCAGGAGCGGGTCGCGGGCAGTGTGCGGCCCAGACCCTGTGCACAAAATTAACCTATAGGTATGTGATTTTACACAGGAGGGCCGCCCTGCCGCAGTATATCTGTGTGGGCGGTCTTTAAGTGTTTAAACAGAATTGGCCCTCATCTGCGCTGTCGTATCTTTAAGCGTATTCTTAAAGTGATATACGCTTAAATGTTGCTAAGATACGACCGTCGTATATTAGCTGTCTATTAACGCTGGTCGCTAGGGGGGTGTACGCTAATTTACGTCTAGAATATGTAAATCAGCGAGATATGCCTATTCACGAACGTACGCCCGGTCGTTGCAGTAAAGATACGCCGTTTACGTAAGGCTTTTTCAGGCGTAAAGATAAACCACCAAAAAGATGGCGCAGCCAATGTTAAGTATGGACGTCGGGAATGCGTAAAATTTTTCAAATTTTACGTCGTTTGCGTAACTCGTCCGTGAATGGGGCTGGACGTAAATTACGTTCACGTCGAAACCAATGAGTCTTAGCGGCGTAATTTGGAGCATGCGCACTGGGATATGTCCACGGACGGCGCATGTGCCGTTAGTAAAAAAACGTCATTTACGTGGGGTCACACTTAATTTAAATAAAACACGCCCTCATCAAACACATTTGAATTTGGCGGGCTTACGCCGGCCCATTTATGCTACGCCACCTTAGCTTGGTGAATACAGCACTTGTCTCTCTAATTTACGGCGGCGTAGCGTATCAAAATACGTATCAAAATTATGCCGCTCTACGTGAATCTAGCCAAAAAGCTGCAGAGAATGATTTGATGGCTCGGGGACAGTTGTAGGTGGGTGTGGAATAGGCTTCCCTGAATATATGAGTTTTCAGGGATCTCCTAAAGGTGGACAGGGTAGGGGCTGATCGGACATACTGGGACAGGGAGTTCCAGAGAATGGGAGAGGCTCTGGAGAAGTCCTGAAGGGGAGCATGGCAGGAGGTAACAAGGCAGCTAGAGAGCAGGAGGTCCTGGTAGATCTGGCAAAGATATAGCAAAAAAAAAAATTGGTTTGGGTTTTGGCTGTTTTTTTTTTTTTCTAGGTAATTTCGCATGCTGGATCAAGCTCTCTGCTCAGCACAATGCAAATAATCACAAACAAAAAATGGGGAATTCCTAATGCAAGATTCATCATAACCTGAATCCAGTAGGATGTTCACTGTTATTTTCAACTGTCAACGGTCTATGGATTAGTGTCTATGGATGTTTAATGGCGGAAAACACTTTGTCAAGTAATCCAAAAATAGGCCTTATTTGATCATTGTAACACACGTTGGTAAGTATAGTTTGAAAGCCACGTTCTATGCAATGGAAAGACTTGGTGCTTAATATAGAACCTGCTGAGAGTATGGGAAAATGATGATCAAAATAGAAAAATCCCAGCACAACTAGCATAAAACAAAATTGTGAGATCAGTGAAGGCGCTGACTCAGCAATACACGTCATGTTCCATAAACTTTCAGGTATTGCAATGTTTGCAAATGGGCTTTTTCTGCATGTATTGTAGAACATTTAGATAATTATATAAAGGGAAATAAATATAAAAAGCATGTATTTTGACATCTGTTTTCATAAAAAAATAGTTCATTCCATCTTGAATTGTGAAATTGTGTTAAGGCATATACAGAGAGTAAAATAAGTATTGAGCGCGTTACCATTTTTCCAGGTAAATATATTTCTAAAGGTGCTTTTGACAAGACATTTTCACCACGTTGGTAACAATCCATGCAATTCATACATACAGAGAAACCAAAACCGTATATACTTGACTATAAGCCGACCCGAATATAAGCCAAGGCACCTAATTTTACCACAAAAAAATGGGAAAACGTATTGACTCGAGTATAAGCTTAGGGTGTCCATCTGCATGCCTCACTGTGCCTTACTGTGTCCATGTGCATGCCTCACTGTGTCCAGGCCTCGCTATGCCCATGCCTCACTATGCCCATGCCTCACTGTGTCCATGACTAGACTGACGTTTAACACAGGAGTCTATGGAAGGGGTGCCTGGATTTGAAAAATCGGTGCTCCCTAGCTGTAGGTCCCAGACAACAAACGTTGCACACTTGTAGAGGAGAAATGGGGCTACATGTGTGCCAAGTTCCGGGTCCAAGGGGGAGGGTGAACTAGAATTACATCAGGCACATAGGTCAGTTAGGGGTCAGACATTAATGGAGAGTGGAATGGGGATAGATGGAGGTGGGGTTATGGCGGGTGACAAGAAAGTTCCCATGTTGCAAACAGCCATTAGAAATTATAGTGCCATATGCACTACTGAAAATTATATGAAATATATGAAAAACACCAGCGAAAAATGTAACAATACATTTAAGTGTTTGTTCACCAATGCCAGAAGCCTGCCAAGCAAAACAGGTGAGTTGGAAGCTCTGGTGCATGAGGAGAGCTATGATGTAATCGGTATTGCTGAAACTTGGCTTCAATCCTCACATGACTGGGCTATTAATATTCCTGGCTATGCTCTCTTTCGGAAAGACAGGGTAAAAAGGAAAGGTGGAGGGGTCTGTCTCTATGTGAGAAGTGACCTCAAAGCAAGCGTGAAAGAGGACATGGTTGATGGAGAGTGTGATGAAGTTGAAGCATTATGGGTGGAACTGCATACAGATGTGAGTAGTTCAAAGTTAATCATTGGCGTTTGTTATAGACCACCCAATGTTAATGAGGAGGTGGAGACTCGGCTCCTTGCACAGATGGAAAGGGCTGCAAGGGCAGGGACGGTGATAATAATGGGGGATTTTAACTACCCAGAAATTGACTGGAATAATGGAATTTCTGGGACAGTTAAAGGACAAAAATTTAAAAACCAATTGCAGGACAATTTTATGGTCCAGTTTATTGAGGCCCCAACTAAGAATGATGCTCTGTCGGACCTAGTAATCTCAAACCATGCAGAGCTTATTACTAATGTTCAGATAAAGGAACACCTGGGTAGCAGTGATCATAACATGATTTCATTTAATGTTAACTATAAGCAAGAAATACATACAGGAAAGATAAAAACACTTAATTTCAAGACTGCAAATTTTCAATGGATGAGGACTGCTCTCCAGGACTTGGACTGGGTGGGAATATTGGCACAGATGAACACAGAACAGAAATTGTAATTCTTCAAAAAGACTCCTTGGAACCTCACTGCAAAGTATATTCCTATGGGCAATAAGTTTAAAAGGCTAAAAATAAAACCTATGTGGCTCACGGTCAAAGTTAAAAAAGCTATAAACAATAAGAAAATAGCTTTTAAAAAATATAAAAATGAAGGAACACTAGTGCTGTTTAAATGTTACAAAGAATATAATAGAATATGTAAAAAGGAAATCAGGGATGCAAAAATTCAAAATGAACGACAGATTGCAAAAGATAGTAGGACAAACCCCAAAAAATTCTTTAAATATATAAATAGTAAAAAGGTCAAGTCTGAGCATGTAGGCCCTTTACAAAATAATCTAGAGTGGATGACTGAGGACAAAGAGAAGGCACATTTATGAAATGCTTTCTTCAGCTCTGTGTATACAAAAGAGCATGGGGGAGCTCATGTCCATAATGGGGGTGGGAGTGACACAGCCCCAAATCCACAATGTCTCAAAAGTGATATGGTCCAGAAATATTTAGACAGAACAAAGGTGGATAAAGCACCTGGACCATATGGCATCCACCCACGGATCCTAAAAGAATTGAGCTCTGAAATTTCAAAGCCACTGTATCTAATATTTAGGGACTCATTAATGACAGGAATAGTACCACTGGATTGGCGTAGAGCCAATGTGGTGCCTATATTTAAAAAGGGAACAAAGTCTTTACCAAGTAACTATAGACCTGTTAGTTTAACTTCTATAGTTGGGAAGATACTGGAACGTTTAATAAAAGACCACATGGATGAGTTCTTGCTGGAAACAAACTATTTAAGCAGCAGACAGCATGGATTCATGAAAGCCAGAAGTTGTCAGACAAACCTGATTTCCTTTTATGAAGAGGTAAGTAAAACCATGGACAGAGGCGTGGCAGTGGACGTGGTATATTTGGATTTTGCAAAAGCGTTCGATACAGTTCCCCACACACGGCTCATGTGTAAGGTAAGGTCTACAGGATTGGATATATCAGTTTGTAAATGGATAGAAAACTGGCTGAAAGACAGGATTCAGAGAGTTGTGGTTAATGATTCTTACTCTGAATGGTCCAAGGTTATCAGCGGTGTACCCCAAGGTTCAGTGTTGGGTCCCTTACTTTTCAATATATTTATAAATGATATTGGGTCTGAGATCCAAAGTAACATTTCTGTCTTTGCAGATGACACCAAGCTATGCAGTGGAATAACGTCCTTGCAGGATGTCTCCAATTTACAAGCCGACCTCAATGCTCTGTCTAATTGGGCGACTATGTGGCAGATGAGGTTTAATGTTGATAAATGTAAAGTTATGCACTTAGGGGCTAAGAATATGCATGCATCATACATGCTAGGGGGGAGTTCAACTGGGGGGATCTGTAGTGGAGAAGGATCTGGGGGTTTTAGTTGATCATAAGCTCAATAATAACATGCAATGCCAAGCTGCGGTTTCCAAAGCAAGCAAAGTCCTTTCTTGTATTAAGAGAGGTATGGACTCCAGAGAGAGAGATATAATTTTGCCCCTGTACAAATCATTAGTAAGACCTCATCTGGAATATGCAGTCCAGTTTTGGGCACCAGTTCTCAAAAAGGATATCGGAGAACTGGAGAAAGTGCAGAGAAGGGCAACTAAACTGATAAGAGGCATGGAGGAGCTCAGCTATGAGGAAAGATTAGAAGAACTGAATTTATTCACTCTTGAGAAGAGGAGAATAAGGGGGGATATGATCAGCATGTACAAATATATAAGAGGTCCATATAGTGAACTTGGTGTTGAGTTATTCACTTTAAGGTCAACACTGAGGACAAGGGGGCACTCTTTATGTCTGGAGGAAAAGAGATTTCACCTCCAAATACGGAAAGATTTCTTCACAGTAAGAGCTGTGAACATGTGGAACAGACTCCCTCCAGAGGTGGTTCTGGCCAGCTCAGTAGATTGCTTTAAGAGAGGTCTGGATTCTTTCCTAAATGCATGTAATATAACTGAGTACTAAGATTTGTAGGTAAAGTTGATCCGGGGTAAATCCGATTGCCTCTCGGGGGATCAGGAAGGAATTTTTTTCCCCTCCTGTAGCAAATTGGATCATCGCTGTGGGTATGGAGTTGGGTGTATGGGATTGTACTGTGTTTTATTTTGTTTGTTTTATTATTTTGTCCATGGGATCTACTACCAGCCGGTACCAGGTCCCCAAATTCACCGGAGAAATTGTTGTTTAACATGGGAGTCTATAGAAGGGGTGCCCGGCTTTGAAAAATCGGTGCTCTCCGGCCGTAGGTCCCCCAGACAACAAACTTTGCCCACTTGTAGAGAAAGAGTGGAGCTACATGTCCAAGGGACCCATGGCCGGCCAGTACTGGGTCCCCAAAGTCCGGGAGATCAGGCACAAAAAGATGGCTCGAGTATAAGCCAAGGGGGGCATTTTCAGCACAAAAAAAAATGCTGAAAAACTTGACTTATACTCGAGTATATACGGTAAGTTTAGATTTGAAGTTATGTGTAATAAAATGGAATGACACAGGGAAAAAGTACTGAACACACTTACTGAAATGTATTTAATACTTGGTACAAAATCCTTTGTTGGTAATGACAGCTCCCAGAAGCCTCCTGTATGGAGAAACTAGTCACATTCATTGCTCAGGTGTGATTTTGGCCCATTCTTCCACACAAACAGTCTTCAAATCTTGAAGGTTCCGTGGGCCTCTTCTATGAACTCTGATCTTTAGTTATTTCCGTAGATTTTTTATTGGATTCGAGTCAGGTGATTGGCTGGGCCATTCTAGCAGCTTTATTTTCTTGAAACCAATTGAGAATTTCCTTGGCTTTGTGTTTGGGATCATTGTCTTGTTGAAATGTCCTCATTTTATCTTCATCATCCTGGTAGATGGCAGCAGATTTTTATTTCTTGGTACATTTTTCCATTCATCTTTCCTTCAATGATATGAAGTTTACCAGTACTGTATGCTGAAAAACAGCCCCACACCATGATGTTCCCACCTCCAAACTTCACGGTTGGTATGGGGGTGATTTTGGGGTGATGTGCAATGACATTTGACCTCCAAACACTGTGTGCATTATGACATCCAAAGAGTTCAATTTTGGTCTCATCTGACCAGACTATATTCTCCCAGTATTTCACAGGCTTGTCTAAATGTTGTGCAGCAAACTGTAAACGAGCTTTAACATGCTTTTTCTTCAGCAATGAAGTCTTGCATGGTGGGCGTGAATACAGGCCATGGAGGTTGAGTGCATTACTTATTGTTTTCTTTGAAACAATTATACCTGCTAATTCCAGGTCTTTCTGAATCTCTCCACAAGTGGTGTTTGGCTCTTGGACAACTCTTCTAATAATTCTTTTCACTTCGATGACCGCCGGCCACAAGAGCTATCGTGGGCACGAGAGGCAGAACAGGGATGTGTGTGTAAACACACACATCCCTGTTCTGTTCTGAGAGGAGATGCAGATAGTGAGTTCCTATAAACTGGGAACCATAATCCATCATCTACTATAGTAAGTCCCCTCCCCCTACAGTTAGAACACGCAGCCAGGAAACACAATTAACCCCTCGATCGCTCCCTATTGTTAACTCCTTCCCTGCAAGTCACATTTACACAGTAATCAGTGCATTTTATAGTGCTAATTGCTGTATAAATGCCAATGGTCCCAAAAATATGTCAAAAGTGTCCGATGTGTCCGCCATAATGTCGTAGTATCGATAAAAAATGCAGATCGCTGCCATTACTAGTAAAAAAAAAGGTCAGAAATCTTTCCCCTATTTTGTAGATGCTATACATTTTGCCCAAACCAATCAATATGCGCTTATTTCGATTTTTATTACCAAAAAATATATAGAAGAATACATATCGGCCTAAACTGAGAAAGAATTTGCTTTCTTGAAAAAAATAAAATAATTGGGGATATTTATTATAGCAAAAAGTACAAAATATTGTGGATTTTCTTTCAAAATAGTCGCTCTTTTTTTGTTTACAGCGCAAAAAATAGAAACCACAGAGGTGACCAAATACCACCAAAAGAAAGCTCTATTTGTGGGAAAGAAAGGGCGTCAATTTTGTTTGGGTACTAGGTTGCACGACCGCGCAATTGTCAGTTAAAGCGACACAGTGCTGTATCGCAAAAAAAAAAAAGCCTGGTCATTGAGCAGCCAATTCTTCCAGGGCTGAAGTGGTTAACTGCAACCTAGCCCCTCCCACTATTTGTGCAATTTGGAAACATCCACAATACGGCCCAACTTTCCTTTAACCACTTTAGCCCCGGACCATATTGCTGGTCAAAGACCAGAGCACTTTTTGTGATTCGGCACTGCGTCGCTTTAACTGACAATTGCGCGGTCGTGCAATGTGGCTCCCAAACAAAATTGGCGTCCTTTTTTTCCCACAAATAGAGCTTTCTTTTGGTGGTATTTGATCATCTCTGCGGTTTTTATTTTTTGCACTATAAACGAAAATAAAGCGACTATTTTGAAAAAAATGCTATATTTTTTACATTTTGCTATAATAAATATCCCCAAAAAATATATATAAAAAAAACATTTTTTTTTCCTCAGTTTAGGCCGATACGTATTCTTCTACATATTTTTCGTAAAAAAAAAAAAAAGCAAATAGCGTTTATTGATTGGTTTGTACAAAATTTATAGCGTTTACAAAAAAGGGGGTAGTTTTGTGGCATTTTTATTAATATTTTTTTTTTACTAGTAACGGCGGCGATCAGTGTTTTTTTTCGGTACTGAGATATTATGGCGGACACATCGGACACTTTTGACACATTTTTGGGACCATTGGCATTTTTATAGCGATCAATGCTATAAAAATGCATTGGATTACTATAAAAATGCCATTGGCAGTGAAGGGGTTAACACTAGGGGGCAGGGAAGGGGTTAAGTGTGTTCCTGGGTGTGTTCTAACTGTATGGGGGGGGTGGACTCACTAGGGGAAATCACTGATCTTCTGTTCATACATTGTATGAACAGAAGATCAGCGTTTCCCCCGCTAACAGGAACGAGAGCTATGTGTTTACACACATAGCTCTCGTTCCCCGCTCTGTAACGAACGAGCGCGCGTGCCAGGCGGCGATCGCGTCCGCCAGGCACGTGCGTGGGACTCAGGGGACGAGCGGCGCGCGCGCTCCCCCTAGTGGCCGCTAAAGGTAGGACATAGAGCTACGTGCTCTCGCCCAGCAGTGCCACCGTCCCGCCGTATAACTGCGGTGGGCGGTCGGCAAGCAGTTAAAGAGGTGAACTTGAGACTTTCTAGAGAAGTGACAGCCATGTTAGAAAATAATTTTCACTCTTAATGCCGCATACACACGAACGGAATTTCCGAAACAAATGTTCGATGTGAGCTTTTGGTCAGATATTCCTACCGTGTGTATATTCCATCGGACATTTGCTGTCGGAATTTCCGAGCTGGTTCTAAATTTTTTGGACAACAAACGTTATTTTCGGAAATTCCGATCGTCTGTATGTAATTCCGACCCACAAAAATCCAACGCATGCTTGGAATCAATTTGACGCATGCTAGGAATCATTGTACTTCATTTTTCTCGGCTCATCGTAGTGTTGTACGTGACCACGTTCTTGACGTTGGGAATTTCTGACAACATTTGTGTGACCGTGTGTTTGCACGACAAGTTTGAGCGAACAATCCGTCGAAAAAAAATCCACGGTTTTGTTGTCGGAATGTCCGATCGTGTGTGCGCAGTTTTAGGTTCAAGCTTTAAAAACTAGACAAAAAATGAGCAAAACTGGCTTCACGGAAAATGAAAAAGACGACTTTTTAATGGTCTGAGAGCGTTTCTGGATACATTTTTGAAAACTCAACATACTGTTCTATATTACAGAAAATTGCTTTTAACTGTTGGTACAGTATGTAATTATCTAAAATATATATGACTAGTACAAAGAGATTTTTTTTTTTTTTTTTACATTAAATAATGTGCCTGAAACTTTGAAAACTAAGGTAATCAAAACATTCTGCCCGTTATAGAAAAAAACATGTTCATCAGTAGAACATCACATTATATTCCCACTTGAGACTTTACTTCCATGGCAACCACAGACTGTTGAAAAGCACTTATCTATAAACCATCATCAATGTAATCTCTGGAGATACACTATTTCACTGGCACACTCTTATTTAATGATTATGGCATTTTGAGTTTTTATCCAGTTGAATGTAGCTTTGATAAACTCAGCCCGGCTGATTAGAGCAAACCAGTTACACGGAATATATCTTGTGTGGTTAGCCAACGGTTTTCCAAATACTCCTTGAGAACACCAACGTTCTTTTCTCTGCAAAGCTTCCTTGTTTTAAAGGGTCATTCCACCGAGAAGTGATGCTGCTAAGGTGAAATACCTACAGCTCCTTTTATTGTTCAGAGATTCCAGTGCTGTCATCTCCCCAGGCAGTCATAGTCAACAGGGAATCCCCGTATGCAGAAATGATTTGAGCCTCCACCAAAGGGCTGGCTCAAATGAGATATAAAGAATGCAAGAAATATCTTCTTAACCTATTCGGTTAAGGAGATATTTCCAAGAAAGACGGCACCGACGGCATCATGCCATTCGTTTTTAATTTTTTAAATAGGTACCTTTAAGCTAGTGCATTGTTGGTTCACTTACATTTTCCTTTGATTTCCCTTCTAAAGCCCTGTACACACGGCCAGGAATCCCGTCAGGAAAAAAACGTTGGTTTTCCTGACGGGATTCCTGGAAAGCTTAACGTGCATACAGACGGCCATTCAAAAGAACCGCCGTTCTTTTAAATGGCAAGAACGTGGTGACGTCATCGACTACGACGAACCGGTGCTCGTCACATTCGATGCTGTCACCGCCATCTTGCTACACCCCACACTAAACTTGTATGCTACTGCTCTGCGTCAAACTCTTATAGAGCATGCGCAGGTTTCCAATGGAACAGGTAGGCATACAGAGGACCGGTTTTCTCGTCAGGAAACACTCTGCCTGGAATCCTGACTGGAAAATAGAGAGCAGGTTCTCTATTTTTCCCAAGCAGTTTTCCTGTCGAGAAAACTGCTAGGGAGCATACACGGTTGGTATTCCTGGCCAAATGCTCTCCTGGCAGTTTTCCTGCCAGGAAAACCAGGCATGTGTACGAGGCTTAAATGTTTTTTTTTTCTTTGTCTGAAATTCTCACTTCCTGTTTCTCCTCAGTAAGCTTGTTCCCATCATCTGGCTGGGGGGTAGTCAGCCAGAATAGCTTACTGAAGAGGAACAGGAAGTGAGAAATTCAGACAAAGAAAAAAAACATTTAGAAGGGAAATCAAAGGAAAGGGTAAGTGAACCAACAATGCACTAGCTTAAAGGGACATTTTTGGAAATAAAAAAACAAATCTTTACAACCCCTTTAAGCCTCATGATCGGATTTTCCGTAGACAAAGTGTGAGACTTTTGTATGAAGGGCGTTGGCCATGAACTTGTCTTGGATACAAACGGCACACAATTGCCAGCCAACAAACATGAATGTAGTGACGTACTACGTGAAATTTCTTCTCTTGAGCGCCATCCTTTGGTTTACACACTCAAATGCTTGTTCTGGCTCTCGTGTCCGCAAAAGCGGATGGCCGGTGGCCTGCTATGGCTCTTAAAGGAGCTGATATATATATATATATATATATATATATATATATATATATATATATATATGGCGATTGGCTCAGGAGAGACATCCTGCCCCTGTATATATACAGGAGACGGTCAGGAAGCGGTTAAAGTTCACGTGTAAAGGCAGGCGTCCCAATACTTTTGCTAGGTATATTTAAGATATTTCTACCTTAAATATTTAAAGCCCAATTGGATCGAAATTGCGGGACAGTTTTTTTTTTTTTTTGTTAAATAAAGTCCATTTGTCCAAAACTGTCTCCTGTTGATTTTACTGTTTTGACACTTTTTTGGTGAATGGGTAGGCCTGCCCACTCACATGGGGGGGGGGGGGGCTGGGATGATCTTTCAGATTTCAATAATCTCCCCTGACGCAGACCCTCACAATCACAGGCAAGGGTTGTGGGCCATGTCCCCATCCCCATCAAGGTGCTTTGGGGGGCCTAGTATGGTTCAGGAGGGGGGGTGGCACTCGCTCGTCCCCACCTTTTCTGGCCTGCCTTGGCTGCTTGCTCACATAATGGTCTGGTATGAATTTTGAGGGGGACCCCCACGCCATTTTTTTTTTTTTGCATTTTGGCATGGAGTTCCCTTTTATATCCATACCAGACCGGAAGGGCCTGGTATGGAATGGGGGGACTGCACCGCACACCGTTTTTTTTTCTTCTTTTTTTTAATCAATATTGCCAGGATCTGACAATAAATTACAGCCAAAAGCAATTTTAAATTAAATTTTTTCCTTTAGAAATGAAATTTTGCTACAGTACTGTAAAGCTGGGTTCACACTTGTGCGGTGCGTATTTCAGCTCTGTAATCTCTGCAGATAGATAAGGGAAGCAGTGGCGGAACTTTCAGTGTCGCTGCAGTCGCCGTCGCGACTGGGCCCTGCCGTTCTGCCGCTGTGGGGGGGCCCTAATTGCCGGGTGCCTACATTGCTGTTTAATTAGTAATGTAGTGTGGATTTCAGTGGGGAGTCTGAGCCGCGGTACCGCTGGCTCCAGCCGCAGAACCACTTCCATCTTCTGTCCACTGGTTGCTAGAGCCGCTTGGCGTGTAGCAACCAGTGACATCACGGCTGCAGTGCCCCCCCCCCCTCCGTGTGCAGAGCTGAAAGCGCGGGAGGATTTCACTTCCTCCTCCGACCTCCGCGCTACTGCTCTGCCTCCTGGGGTCCAACACAGCTGAGCTCCGAGGCTGCCTCTTGACATACCAGAGAGGCACAGTTTCACAACATCTGAGGAAGAGCAGCAGCAGCAGCTGAAAACAACAAAAGAGAGTGGTGACCCGGGGAGCAGCAAGAGGATGGCTGGAAGGAGCAGTGCGAGAGAGTGAGAGAGAAGACCTGACCTGAGCAGCAGTGACATCCTCCCAGTCCCAGAGCCTGCACACCTTCCCCCAACGTCTGCTCCAGCTGTGCCTGTCATCAAGAACAAACATAGGCTGACCGAGGACAGAGGACAAGGATGGGCTGGAGGTAGGTGCATGGCACACACCTACCCACAGACAGGGGGTGGGACAGGGGGTACAGGAAGGACTGCAGGCCAGCCTCTCTCTCTCCCTCCCACCCCCTCTCTTGTCCACCCCTTCTCTCTCTCTCTCCCCCCTCCCTCTCTCTCTCCCCCCCCCCTCCCTCTCTCTCCCCCTCCCTCCCTCTCTCTCCCCCTCCCTCTCCCTCCCTCTCCTCCTCCCTCCCCCCCTCTCTCCCCCCCTCTCTCTCCCCCCTCCCTCCCCCTCTCTCTCCTTCCCTCCCTCTCTCCCATCCACCTCTTATCTCTCTCCCTCTCCCCCTCTCCCTCCCTCCCTCCCTCTCTCCCCCCTCTCTCCCCCCCCCCTCTCTCCCCCTCCCTCCCCCCCTCTCCCTCTCCCTCCCTCCCTCCCCCTCTCTCGCACTCTCTCTCTCTCTCTCTCTCTCTCTCTCTCTCTCCCTCCCTCTCCTTCCCCCCCCCTCCCCCTCTCTCTCTCCTTCCCTCCCCCCTCTCTCTCCTTCCCTCCCCCCTCCCCCTCTCTCTCTCCTTCCCTCCCCCCTCCCCCTCTCTCTCTGTCCTTCCCTCCCCCCTCCCCCTCCTTCCCTCCCCCCTCCCCCTCTCTCCCTCCCCCCTCCCCCTCTCTCTCCTTCCCTCCCCCCTCTCTCTCTCTCTCCTTCCCTCCCCCTCTCTCTCTCTCTCTCCCTCCCTCCCCCTCTCTCTCGCTCTCTCTCCCTCCCCCCTCCCCCTCTCTCTCCTTCCCTCCCCCCTCTCTCTCCTTCCCTCCCCCCTCTCTCTCCTTCCCTCGCCCTCTCTCTCCTTCCTCTCCCCCTCTCTCTTTCTCCCTCTCTCTCTCTCTCGCTCTCTCTCTACCACCTCACTCTCTCTCTCTACCACCTCTCTCTCTCTCTTTCTCTACCACCCCTCTCACTCTCTACCACCTCTCTCTCTCTACCACCTCTCTCTCTCTCTACCACCCCCCCTCTCTCTCTCTCTCTCTCTACCACCCCTCTCTCTCTCTACCACCTCTCTCTCTCCCACCGCTCTCTCTCTCTCTTTCTCTACCACCTCTCTCTCTACCACCTCTCTCCCACCGCTCTCTCTCTCTCTCTTTCTCCACCACCCCTCTCTCTCTCTACCACCCCTCTCTCTCTCTCTACCACCCCTCTCTCTCCCACCGCTCGCTCTCTCTTTCTCTCCCACCGCTCGCTCTCTCTTTATCTCCCACCGCTCGCTCTCTCTTTCTCTCCCACCCCTCTCTCTCTTTCTCTACCACCCCTCTCTCTCTTTCTCTACCACCCCTCTATCTCTCTCTCTACCACCTCTCTCTCTCTTTCTCTTCCACCCCTCTTTCTCTACCACCTATCTCTCTTTCTCTACCACCTCTCTCTTTCTCTACCACCTCTCTCTTTCTCTACCACCCCTCTCTCTCTCTTTCTCTACCACCCCTCTCTCTCTCTCTTTCTCTCTCTCTCTACTACCTCTCTCTCTCTACCACCCCCCTCTCTCTCTCTCTCTCTCTCTCTCTACCACCCCCTCTCTCTCTCTCTCTACCACCTCTCTCTCTCTACCACCTCTCTCTCTCTTTACCATCTCTCTCTCTACCACCTCTCTCTCTCTCTCTACCACCTCTCTCTCTCTCTCTACCACCTCTCTCTCTCTCTCTCTCTCTCTCTACCACCTCTCTCTCTCTCTCTCTCTCTCTACCACCTCTCTCTCTCTCTACCACCTCTCTCTCTCTCTCTCACCACCTCTCTCTCTCTCTCTCTCTCTACCACCTCTCTCTCTCTCTCTACCACCTCTCTCTCTCTCTACCACCTCTCTCTCTCTCTCTCTCTCTACCCCCTCTCTCTCTCTCCACCTCTCTCTCTCTCTCTCTCTCTCTCTCTCTACCACCTCTCTCTCTCTCTCTACCACCTCTCTCTCTCTCTCTCTCTCTCTCTCTACCACCTCTCTCTCTCTCTACCACCTCTCTCTCTCTCTCTCTACCACCTATCTCTCTCTCTCTACCACCTCTCTCTCTACCACCCCTCTCTCTCTCTCTACCTACCACCTCTCTCTCTCTCTCTCTCTCTACCTACCACCTCTCTCTCTCTCTCTCTCTACCTACCACCTCTCTCTCTCTCTCTCTCTCTACCTACCACCTCTCTCTCTCTCTCTCTCTACCTACCACCTCTCTCTCTCTCTCTCTCTACCTACCACCTCTCTCTCTCTCTCTCTCTACCTACCACCTCTCTCTCTCTCTACCTACCACCTCTCTCTCTCTCTCTCCCTACCTACCACCTCTCTCTCTCTACCACCTCTCTCTCTCTCTCTCTCTCTCTCTCTCTACCACCTCTCTCTATCTATTACCCCCCTCTGTCTCTCTCTCTCTACCACCTCTCTCTCTCTACCACCCCTCTCTCTACCACCCCTCTCTCTCTACCATCTCTCTCTCTCTCTACCACCCCTCTCTCTCTCTCTCTACCACCCCTCTCTCTCTCTCTACCACCCCTCTCTCTCTACCACCTCTCTCTACCACCTCTCTCTCTCTCTCTCTACCACCTCTCTCTCTCTCTCTACCACCCCTCTCTCTCTACCACCTCTCTCTCTCTACCACCTCTCTCTCTACCACCTCTCTCTCTCTCTCTCTCTCTCTCTCTCTCTCTACCACCTTTCTCTCTCTACCACCTCTCTCTCTCTCTTTCTACCACCTCTCTCTCTCTTTCTACCACCTCTCTCTTTCTCTCTACCACCTCTCTCTTTCTCTCTACCACCTCTCTCTTTCTCTTTCTCTCTACCACCTCTCTCTTTCTCTCTACCACCTCTCTCTTTCTCTCTACCACCTCTCTCTCTTTCTACCACCTCTCCCTCTCTCTCTCTCTCTCTACCACCTCTCTCTCTACCACCTCTCTCTCTACCACCTCTCTCTCTACCACCTCTCTCTACCACCTCTCTCTACCACCTCTCTCTCTCTCTAGCACCTTTCTCTCTACCACCTCTCTCTCTCTACCACCTTTCTCTCTACCACCTTTCTCTCTGCCACCTCTCTCTCTCTCCCTCTCTCACCCTCACCAAGCCATTCTCCCCTCCCAAGTGGACACTGACTAACAGATGACAGCTCTCTGGGTACTCTGATGTATGGGGGGGGCTCTCTGGGGACTCTGTATGGGGGGGGGCTCTCTGTGAACCCTTATGTATGGGGGGTGCTCTCTGTGAACCATGAAGTTTGGGGGGGCTCTCTGGGGACCCTGATGTATGGGGGGGCTCTCTGGGGACCCTGTATTGAGGGGTTGGCTCTCTGGGGACTGATGTATTGGGGCTGGGCTCTCTGTGATATCTGATGTATGGGAGGGCTCTCTGTGAACCCTGATGTAAGGAGGATCTGCACTCAGTTATGTGACAATATATACATACACACACATATATTGTATACATGTGTATACACGCCCAAGCATAGGACTTTCTTTACTTGCTTGCTACACTGCTATGGGCTCTAGCCCGAGATTTTTTTTAGACCTAGCAATGCCCATGTGGGGGGGGGGGGGGGGGCCCTTCATGGTTTCTTGCACCGGGGCCCTGAAGATTCTAGTTACGCCTCTGAAGGGAAGTGTTCAGCAGATTAGCTCCGTTTTTGCTGCGAATTTGGAGACCTGGGAGAAGTTCCGGGTGAGAGGAGAGTGGGGGAGAAGTGTATTGAGCTGAATGAGAGAAATTCCTGAAGAGAAATGAACACATCTGCGAATCAGCTGCGTATCCATAGAAGATAATGGGACTGAATTCGCACCTGAGCCGCACCGCAAGGCATAAAATCTGCACACGTTTTTTTCTGCAATGCGCAGTGCGAATGCATCGCACATATGTAAACCAGCCTCATTGAAAACAATGGGCCAGATTCAGGTAGATGGGCGCTTCTTTACTTTGGAGTAACGTTTCTCATTTACGTTACTCCGCCGACACTTTCAGCGCAAGTACTGTAATTCACATAGCACTTGCTCCTAAACTTGCGCCGGAGTAACGAAAATGCGCTGGTGTAACCCGACGCAAGTGGAAGTGGGTGTGACCATATGTAAATGATGGGCGGAGCCCAGCGGCTTACGTTCAGCACATCATCCACGGAGCATGCGCAGTAAGTGAGGCTTCACTCGGCCCCCTGTGCGCACCACTTCACGGGAAACGCCAGCGCAATGTGTTCCGTTGCGCATATAAAAGCCAGCGGAAGGGCCATTCCGGCGCAAAAGTACTTCCGTTTCCCCCCACCCCAGGGAATTTACTTTTGCTCTGTTATGGCTGCTCCCGCTACCCCCAAAGAGAGGAGGAACCTCAATTTTAATGCCCAGGAGGTCTCTGTGGTCATCTCTGCTATGGAGACTTACAATGATTTCCTGCATGGGAAGAAAAGTAGGAAGACCAGCAGGGAGAGGAAGCAGGCCATCCATCTGTCGGCGGCCAGTCCACCCCATCCCCCCAACGGCATCCAGTGCCCGTGCCCCTGGGTGGTGAAGAGACCGGGGTGAAGGAGGAGAGTGCCCACACCTCATCTGCAGAGGTCGTTGAGGAGGAGCCTGTTGGGGCAGAGCAGGACATAATTTTATATTTGGACGAGTCGTCCTCTTCTGCAGGGCCCTCTCAGATCCCCTCCCCCATTATAGGAAGCCCCTCAAGGGCGACTCCATCCCCCCGGGGACAACCATCTACTGGCCCCAGGAAGGCCACCCGTAAGACCAGGGGGGTGTCTGATCTGGTCCAGGACCAGGTGGCGAGGGATCACGCCAGGCAGACCCAGCAAATGGGGGACATAGTTGGGCACCTGGACAGAGTGGCTGACAGCCTGTGCTCCGTGGCCCAGATATCTTCGGCAGTGCAGGATGTGAGCTGCAACTGCGCTGCAGTGGTGACCAGCCTGGGGGAGGTGCAGGGTGAGATAAGGGACCTCACTGCAGCCGTCCAGGCAAACACTGCTGCCATCCAGGCAAACAGTGCTGCCATCCGGGACCAGGGGAGGCAGAGTCGGCGGGCCCAGCATTACCAAGTTACCCGGCAGCTCAGGATGCAGGCCCAGCAGCTCAGGGTGCAGGCCCAGACCAATTCATACCTCGGCCGGATTGCCGTGGCCTTGGAGGGCATGCAGGCCACACCTGCCAGGAGTGGCCCACCCGGGGATCAGTCACCTCCAGATGCCCCCCCACCCCCACCCACTCCATCCAGGCAGCTGCGGAGCCAGAGAGAGGCCACCAGAAGGAGCCCCCGGCATCCCAGATGATTTTTTTTTCTTTTTTTTGTATGCTCAGGTTATGAGATTTTTATATATATTTTTTGGAATGCTCAGGATATGAGTTTTTTTGATTTTTATTTTGGAATGCTCTGGATATGAGATTTTTATTTTGTGATTATGCTCTCGATATGAGATTTTTATTTTTTGATACTGCACACGTTGCAGTGTGAATGGTGTGTGAATGTGAGGGGGTGGCACTCCTGCCAGTAAGGGGTGTCACCCTCGGCCGTGGTGGTGAAGTTAACCCCACGGCTGTATGAATGACGTGTTAAAGGTGTATGAATGGACAGCGACATCATTGGGGCCTTGACGCTGGCGTTGCTGCTCCCAAGTCCTACATGCTGGACTTGGGCTAATCCAATGTGATGTGGATGTGGTGTGTGTGATCTAGGGACATCAGTGGTGTGCATGCGTGCATTGTCTGTGTGATTAATGTTTTGGTTTAGTGTCCAAAGATGCCTACGGCGAGGACCCTCCTGACTGCTCTTCCATCAGCAGACTGGTTCTCCTCTGGCAGGGGGGATGGTCTGGTTGGGGGGTCAGGTCATCACGCATGTCAATCTGCAGGCCTTTTCTCATGGCAAAGTTGTGCAGAATGCAACATGCACCGATGATCTGACACACAAAGGTAGGGGAATACAATAAGGCCCCCCCGGACTTATCCAGGCAGCGGAAATGGGACTTCAGGAGCCCAAATGTTTGCTCCACCACTGCACGGGTTTTGATGTGTGCTTCATTGTATTTTCTCTCTCCTCTGGTTTGGGGGTTCCGGAAAGGAGTCATGAGATGGGGTCCCAGTGCATATGCAGAGTCACCTGTAAGGGAAAATACAGGAGGATGTTAGTCATGCATGTGCCCCTTGTGATGTGCATCATGGGAGGGGATAGTCATGCCTGCCACCCATGTCACTCACCAATCAGCCAGCTGTCCCCATACATGTTCTGCTCGAATTCTGCTGGGATGGGGCTCTGACGGTATATGAAGCTGTCATGGCTGGACCCTGGATGTTTGGCACGGACGTGCCATATGAGGCGTTGGGCATCGGCTATCACCTGTACGTTGATGGAATGCCAATGCTTCCGATTGCGGTATATGTGCTCTGTGGCACTGGGGGGCTGAAGGGCCACATGTGTGCAATCAATGGCCCCCACAGTGCGTGGGAATCTGGCAATGCTGTAGAAATCTGTCATTGCCTTCAGCCGCAGCTCCTCAGTGGTGGGTCTGATGAAGTGGTGGGACATGCGTCTGAGGATTGCAGGGACAACCTGGTGCACACATCTGCTCATGGTGGACTGTGACATCCCAGCCACCACTCCACTTGTACGCTGGAATGATCCACTGGCAAGGAAATGAAGTGTTGCCAGTACCTTCACCAGTGGCTGCACTGCTTGTGAGCGGTGTGTCTTGCTGGTGTTGTCACCCTGCAGGGTTGTGGTTAGTTCAAGTATTGCATCTGGGCTGAATCTGAAGAGGTGATACACCTCCTCATCCCCCATGCCAAAGAGGCTCATGCGCGTGCGGTATATCCTCTCACGTGCCCGCCTCCTTCGTTCCGGGGGACCCAGTACTAGTGCTAGGACCGCGACTGCCCCTGGCATGTTGGCACACAGAGGTGTTGTCCTTGCACGTGTGGTTGTTTAGCTTGCTAGTTTCGTCGGTAACGCTGCTGCTGTAGCTGCTCTCCTGCTGACCTGAGGCCGTCTGGAGTAAAGATAAAGCAGCTATTTGTAGAAAAAACTTTGCGCCGGACGGACGAGATACGCGCGGCGCATGTAGCCAGCGTATGGTGCTAATCCGTTCGCGAATCGGGAAATCTCCCTCATTTGCATATTTGCAGGGGAAATCAATAGGCGCGACTGATGCGCCAAGCGAAATTATGCGCTGACGAGACTCTGGCGTCGGAAAGTTAAGCCGATCGGAAATGGCCCGTTTTCTGTCGCATCTAGTTTGGTGGGTACGGCCACATAGAAACGACGGCGCATATTCACAGTTAAGCGGCGCATATCGAAATACTCCAGCGCAACTCTACCTGAATCTGGCCCCATGTATTTAGAAATGTTCTGCGTATTAAATGCGGTTTAAGCCGCACTCAATTCGCATAGGTGTGAACCCAGCCTAATAAACATCAGAAAGATGTGCTACTTTACAGTCAGGAAAGAGGGTGGGGACGAGTGAGCGCCCCCCTCTGAACCAGAAGACCCCTGAAGTTGAAAGAGACCCCTGGAGCTGCATAATAAATTACTTTAAAAACATGTGTAGTGTGTTTTATTTTTGACACTTTTTTTTCCAGGTGAATGGGTAGGGGTATGATGTACTCCCAGATTCCGATAAGCTCCCTGCCCGCAGACCCCAACAACCAACGGCCAGGATTGTCGGGAAGAGGCCCTTGTCCTCACCAACATGGGGACAAGGTGCTGTTGAGGGCATGCGGTTTGGTGCGGTTCAGAAGGGGGGAGCTTGCTCGTCCCCACCCCCTTTCTGACTGGCCGGCTACGTGCTCGGATAAGGGTCTGGTATGGATTTTGGGGTGACCCCCATGCTGTTTTTTTTACATGGGGGGTTCCCCTTAAAACCCATACCAGACCAAAGAGCCTGGTATGCTCCTGGAGGCCATGCTGTTTTTTTTATTAAAAATTTGGCGTGGAGTTCCCGCTCAAGATCATGAGAGCACAAGTCGCATGCCAAAGTCAGATCATGCAAGACGGCGATCCGACTTTGATCCAACTTCAGTGATATTCAATGGGCTGAAGTAGGATCAAAGTCGGACCAAAGTAGTGCAGGGAGCATTTGCAAAGTCGGACCAGTGCATGCACATGGCCAGTTTCCCGACCAAAAGCTGTCACAACAGTTTTCCCGACGAGAAACCTGGTCGTGTGTACGAGGCATCAGTTATATGTGTAAATTTCACGTTAGAGATAAACGCCATACCATAACTTTGCATCTCCCCACCATTTATCTTCATGAAGTAACCATTCTTTATGCGTGAGCAATTTTGTCCTGGATGCCAATGGTAACATTTGGTTATATTATAAATTGTTTGTCTGTATAGATTATTTATTGTTAGGAGAATGCCATAAATTAAATAGCTTAGTTAAGCATTTAATTCCCTCTGTGGACTCTGGATGACAGTGTAAAGTACAGGTTCCATCAGGTACAGGCAAGCCTCTCATGTTCTCCCTCACATACAGTATGTCCTCCTATCCAGGGACATCTGTGCAATGTCAAAAAGTACAGCTGTAGGGCAATCCCTAAATACGGTGGTGGTGAACAAAATCTCCTTGGGTTGTCCTCAAGGAAGGACTTATCAACCCCCTTAGAGACTTCAGAGCTAAATCTAGATATGGCAGGAGGTAACCTTGAGTCCTACTCCCCCTCTTGAGAAAGCTGCCTTGCACTCTGCAGAAGGCCATATATCCAGACCCTGACACTGCTCACCCATAGAGAGCCAACACTGGAGTCCAAGCATCCAAAACAATATTTTTGTGATATTGTTGTTATATATAGCACCGGGATAGTCGCACCATTGTCCATACTTCTTCCTTCAGCTCATTTTGGATGCTCGTCTTTGGGCATCTTCATTGGCTGGCGTAACACTTTGCTGTTGTTTCTGACTATTCATTACATTTAAAAGATGTTGTCATGCCTGTTGTCTTCAACACACTGTCACACAATTAGCCTCACTTACAAGCCCCCATACATACTGAAAAAGAACAGACACTAACAATTGCACACAACATATAGAACAAGAGAAGTGCCTAATTTTGGACTTCCTGTGAGTGCAGCTGCAGACAGTGTGGAGCTGATCTCCTCTAATGTCTGGTATGGACATCGTCATTGGGTTGCAATGGATCAGAGAATGCATAGAATGCATTAAGGTGACAACCCTTAAGGCCCTGTACACACGATCAGACCGGTCTGATGAGACTGACGGACCGTTTTCATCAGACAACTCTGAACTTGTCTGATGATCTGATGTGCGTACACACCATCAGTCCTAAATCCGATCAGACCAGAATGCAGTAAAGTAGAACACAACGATGTGCTGGAAAAACTAAGTTCAATGCTTCCAAGCATGCGTCGACTTGATTCTGAGCATGCGCAGGTTTTTGGTCCGATGCTTTTGTGTACTAACCATCAAATCTGTCCGACAGACAGGTGTCCATCAGACAGGTTTTAAAGCATGTTTTAAAACTTTGGTCTGACGGATAACGGTCTGATGGGTCGTACACACCATCGAACTGGTCCAATGATCGGACCGGTCTGATCGTGTGTACGCGGCCTAAGGCTTTAGAACCACTTTAAGGGAAGATAATGCTAGGCTAAATTGGGAGGAGAAATTGGATGCAAAAACAAAGGTTTAGTGAAGGAAGAATTACAAGCAGACCTACAGAGAAAGGTTTACAATACTGAACACTTATTTGGCCCCCACATTTCTCCTCCATTATCTCCATTGTTTTTCTTTTGCCAAAAATAGACTCCTAAGTATTTTCTTTCACCTGGAAGAAAGAGGAGTTACTTACATGCAGATTAGTTATGATAAATCCTAGGGTGTCTTTTAACCACTTAAGCCCCGAACCACTTTGTTGCTAAAGGAACAGGCCCCTTTTTGCGATTTGGCAATGCGTCATTTTAACTGACAATTGTGCGGTCATGCGACGTGGCTCCCAAACAAAATTGCCGTCCTTATTTTCCCACAAATAGAGCTTTCTTTTGGTGGTATTTGATCACCTCTGCGTTTTTTATGTTTTGCTCTGTAAACAAAAATAGAGCGAACATTTTGAAAAAAAAAAAAATATTTTTAACTTTTTGCTATAATAAATATCCCCCAAAAAACATATAAAAAAAATAATTTTTTCCTCAGTTTAGGCCGATACGTATTCTTCTACATATTTTTGGTTAAAAAAATGCAATAAGCATTTATTCATTGGTTTGCGCAAAAGTTTACCAAGTCTACAAAATAGGGGATAGTTTTATGGCATTTTTATTAATATTTTTTTTACTATTAATGGCAGGGATGAGCGATTTTTATCGTGATTGCGACATTATGGCGGACACATCGGACACTTTTGACACTATTTTGGGACCATTGTAATTTTTACACTGATCAGTGCTTTAAAAATACACTGATTACTGTGAAAATGACACTGGCAGTGAAGGGGTTAACCTTAAGTGTGCCTTAAGGGAGTGATTCTTACTGTGTGGGGGCGTAGCTTGGCCTGTGACGTCACTGATCGTCAATCCCTATGATAGGGAACAGACAACCAGTAACAGTCTGACTAGGAAGCACGGGGAGAGGTTTGTTTACACTAACCTCTCCCCGTTCTTCAGCTCTGTGACACGATCGCGGGACATGATCGGGTCACGGAGTGAACGACCCACGGCTGCGCATATTGAAGGAGATGTACTTGTACGCCAATATGCGCAGCCGTGCCATTCTGCCAACGTACATTAGCATGCAGCGGTCGGCAAGCGGTTAAAAGGGTTGTAAAGGTACATGTTTTTTCACCTTGATGAATTCTATGCATCAAGGTGAAAAAACATCTGAGGATTAGCGGCCCCCCAGCCCACCCCCATTTACTTACCTGACCCCTCGAAAGTCCCATGCCATGAACGCACTGGCTTCTCAGCCAGGCTTCTCGGGCCATTCATTGGTTGATTGATAGCAGCGCAGCCATTGGCTCCCGCTGCTGTCAATCAAACGAATGACGCAGCATGCTGGGGTGCGGGGCCAAAAGATACAGTCGCCGGCTATAGCCACCGGCTGCATCACGGGAGCGCGCCCGCAAGCTAATCCCCTTGGGAGAGAGCTTCCCAAGAAGGGTAGCTGATGAGGGGAGGAGCCGAGACAACCGCCGTGGGACCCCAGAAGACCAGGATTGGGGCCACTCTGTGCAAAACAAGCTGCATAGTGGAGGTAAGTATGACATGATTGTTTTTTTGTTTTTTTTTAAACTCAAAGCTTTAGTGTCCCTTTTAGGCCTTGTTAAAAAAAATTATAAGTTTAATAATTTATTAAAAATGTATCAAAGTACATAATACAATGTGAAACCAGATGGTTTGATAAGAACTCATATGGTTAAACATGCATTTACAGAATTACTGCAAAATCCCGTTGGTAATATGAACAGCAGATTATGTAGACATGAGATCACAACACAGATGGTACAGCCCAATATATTTTGCCTTTTTGTGGCTTCTTCAGGGGTATAGTTGAGATCAGAAATCAGCCAGTTCTAGTAATAATAAAAAAATACATATTGAAAACTATTGTACAGAAAATATAGGACAAAATTAATACATAAATACAATATCATTTTGCCAATGTATGCGAAGAATGTGCTAACCTGTTAGTCCAGGATGGAGGGAGGGGAAGGTGGTGTTAAAAGAGATACAGAGGTTAGATTCTTGGTCCTGCCAACATAGACTGGGGAGCATGGAGCCGCAACCACACTGGAAAAGTGGCACGGCACTTTATAAAGGGCACGATTGTGCTGTTTCTAAAGGAATCATGCCATGACTGGCGGCTGCCCCGCACATGCGCAGGAGTGACATCACACGACTCCGGCCAGTCACATAGCCGGAGTTCGTGGCCCCCGAAAAAAAGAGCGGTGAAGATGGACGCTTCGTGCCAGAGGGGACAGCGGTGACATTGCAGGCTTCGGTTTCAGGTAAGTGACGCATAATGGGCTACTATGCGATGCACAGTAGTCCACTATGCTTTATCTTTTATGGAAAATTAAGAGGAAGTAAAACCCATCAGTGTTTACTTCCTCTTTAAGATCTTTTTCCTGTATGGATTTTTGCCATATTTTATTTCTGTACCCTACCCTTATTTTTATAACATTTGCTGAAGTTTTGCTCCTGATGATCTTTTTCTTTGGGACTTTTGTAAGTAGCAAAAAAAAATCAATTCTGACTGCAGTTCATTTTTGTTCTAGTTTTATAAAAATAAACACACGAGGGCATCATCATCCACGTGAGTCTCAGCGTGACGCCTAAATACAGTCCTAATAACTCGCAGTTGTTACTATATAGTATTGTGCTTGGTCCCATTACAATCCTTCTGATAAATCTTAATTGCCGATGAAGATGTCAACAGAAAACAGATGATTACCAAGAAGTGATGTAAGAAATCCTTGATTCTTTTCATAGAGGGTGAGCAATGAGTGATTAAACTTCAGCACATGCACTGTAATAGAATTAACTACCTAATTTCATGTCAGGCTGAGGACAGAGCGGGAGCAGCTTTACTAACCTGCTAATCCGCTTTACGGGAGGAAAAAAAACTTCAAGGTCAGAAGCTTGGCACAACCTGAGCATAGTGCCGGGAGGATGTATGGGTAATACACGCTAGCTCAATAAATGTCACTTTGAACCTGACAATCAATGCTATCTTTCACACAAGGTTTTTTTTTTCTGTCTTAATGGTCAATAAATAATAACGAGACAGGTGACCTTTAGGGGCTGACTTCTGTGTTTCTGAAAATCCAGATTTAAGGTGAACTCTAGCAAAAATACAAAAGTCTGAAATAATTTTAATAAGTGAAAAGCTTATTTAGGGCTTGATTAGTGCAGACAGAGGTATTGACCATAAGGCAATCTGATTGTACAATCTCCTTTAGATCTACCATCAACTATGTGGTGCAAGGATCTGTCTAATGTAATACTAATTGTGACTCATCCTGGATTGTCTCTGTACGCACTAATCCAATTCTCGCTAAAATGAGGACAAACCTAAATAATCAATTGGTTGTTTAGGTTTGTCTTTATACTAGCAAGAAATGGACTACTGCACACAGAGACTTTTCAGGATGCCTCACTTGCCAGGATGCTTCACAATTAGGCCACGTACACTATATATTCTCTGACACCTTTTCTCCTACAGGAATGTAAGAGCATAAAAACACGGTAAAAAGTTGAATTTTTACATGTGCTTTTATGCTCTTTAATGCAAAATTGTAGAAATGGAAATACTGCGCTGTCTGATGGAAAACAAATATCAGAATATGCAAGCAACTAAAAATGTGAGACACACACAAAAAACAATATAACGAAAACAAGCTGCGCAAAACGTGAAAAATGTATACAATTAATCATAAATGAATATGAAACCATATATATGACATAAATAGGATACTTGGGATAGTGATATCCAAATATGGAAAAAACACACAAATGAGTCTCTAATTCCAATAATCGGACGTGACACGTAATGGTTGAATGATGTATTATTCTTGTGTTCTTATAACAAGCGGTGACATCAAACGAAAAACCTCAGAAAGGTGCATGAATAGAATAAGAAAAGCCTCCACCCTTTTAATAAGCAGCCTCTTACCAGAGGGAAAGGTCCCAGCCCGAGACCTTCTGTAGCATATGGCTTAGTACCCAGCCAAGGGGTCTATGTGGCAAATGGTCCAGTGTCCAGTAGGTCTCCCACCGTTCACCGATAATCAATAAGAGAAAAACCAAAGTGGAAGAAAAAAAGTAGTAGGAGCCGAGTCTAGGTGATGTGCTGGAGTTCAGTGCATCTATCTTAATATCGGGAAGCCTGAGCACATGTGCTGAGTTGGACGTCAGGCGTGGAACCATCAGAACTCAGTGAGCTGCAGCAGCACAAGTCATCCGTTGGAGATGGTCCACTTCAGTGCTTAATATCCAACATTGATCAGGCCCGGATCTTCCCGGATCACAGCGCTTCCCCGGACTGTGCGCACCGCTCCGCCCAATACAGATCCCCCGCTCAGCACAGATTCTCTGTCCCCCACTCTCAGCCTCCTGTTATTATGTTATTATGCTCTTTAATGCGTCTGGCGTAATTGAATCTATTAGAATGTCTTAACACGAAAACGCACATAAACGTGCCTAAATTTAATGGGAGTTTCAGTTTATGCGCATATAGGTGTTTTTGAGCATTTTTGTTATGCATTGTTTTTACACTCAAACGCTCCTCTTCTGAATGTGACTTTAGTGGGTTTCTTTTTCTGCTTCTAACCATCTCTGTCTCCTGTAAATGGCTATAGCGTGCTTGAACACATAGGTTTATATGGAGGGGCATTTAAAGGCATAGAAAAAAGCTCAAATGCCTGTAAAAGCAGCATTTGTTTTGCATGAGCCCTTTAACCGACACTCAACTGCTATTTTTTTCCCCTCTTTTAGTGCTACATTTTCTTTAAAACACATACTGACCCACATAGCAAATCCAGTGTTGCCTCAATGTAATTTTCTGTTCAGGGGGCATACCCTGGGTCCCGGGCCAATTTTTTCTCTTCAGCTGGTTGCCTATTTCGGGTGCAGGCAGCCAGCTCCAATGACACGCCATCCCTGGTGCCCCTGTGTGCCTGATCCTGCAGCCTTCTGGGAGATGTGATGCAAGTAGGCTGCGGGACCAGGGGTAAGTCATTTTGGTCCTACCAAAGAAGCAGGACCAAAGAAAATAAAATGCAATTCTACTTGGGGGGGGGGGGGGGGGGGTAAATTCGGACTAACTCCCTTATTTTGAGTTAAAGCGGTACTAAACCTGAGTCTGTGTTACCCCAGAGATCAGTGTAGTGTCCCCAATATTATTGGTTGTCAGTAAATTGCCCGTTCATGTAGTGAACCACTTTAAATTGATGGTCAGTGGTTTTGGTGCTCTACTTCAAACTGGTGATTAGTGTAGTTGGTGGTCAATGTAGTTCCATCCTTTAATTTGGTGGTATATGTGGGTCTCCTTTTTAGTTTGTGGTCAGTGCAGGGCCATATTAAGCTGGTGGTGAGTGCAGTGCCATCAATAATGATGAATAATGTGGGGCTGTTGATCGTCAGTGTAGTGCACCTTTATAGTAGGTGGTCCGTGGAAGTTCCTTTTTGCATGTGGTCAGTCGTTTTTGTATCCCACTTCTATTTGATGGTAAGTAAAGTGCCCTATTTATTAGTTGGTAGTCAAGGATTTTGGCGCCCCATTACATTGACCTTATTACTATGAGGATGGAGGGGGTGCAGAGAATAAAGGTGATAGTGTGAGGTGATTTTGATGCACACTGATGTTGCTCTTAGTTTTATGTATTATTTTTTTCTTTAAAAATATGCAAAAAAATTGCAAAAATATGCAAAAAAATATGCAACAACATGCTGCAAGCAAAAGGTAAAAGGTAAACGCTTTGAGCACCCCGAACTTAAAAGCAGGCCTTCCAATAAAGAAACTCCCAAAAGAAGCAAAAACCCCAAAATACAGCCACTTCTAAAAAAAAGGCAATTTTTGCTGTGAAAATAGCAGTTTAAAACCGGTTACCGGCCGGCTCACGCAGATATACTGTGGCAGAATGGCTCTCCTGGGCGAAATCCTATACATATACGGCTTTGACCAGGAGAGCCACCAGAGGGTGCATAAGCGCCACCATGGGCACATGCCTGCTGCACAGCAGGGGACACAATGCACGTGGCCGGCCAGCACGATCGCCGCCAGCCACGTGCTATCACGTGCACGAGAGCCAGCATTGGGATTTGTGTGTGTAAACACTAGACATGTGCATTTGTTTTCGTCCAAATGCATTTTTGTCCGAATTTCAGGTATTTCGTTATCATTTTAACAAACGAAAATGAGCGCACAGAATACGAAAACCGAAAGATCCGACATAAACAAATGCTTTATTTTCGTTTTCGTTGGTCGAATGTGCCTAACCTTAACTCTATTAGTCCAAGATTATTCTACAGAGAGAAAAGATTCAACATTATAGAGAGAAAAGATTCAACATTATAGAGAGAAAAGATCGCTGCTGGAATTTGGTGGGGGAAGTAAAATAAAAATAATGATGATGATGAATGTTATTGACTGATTGTAACCAAAGAGGAGGAGTAGTAAAATAGCTAGTTCACAAAAAAGGGAGGGGTGTTTCCGGCGCTCATAATGACTGGAAGCCTGGGAAGCGACAGTGATACTGGTAACTAGAACTGTACCTATGAAAAGGGTCTCACGGATGGATATATTATGGGGAGGCAGCCTTCCTATAGAGGGTGTCCATGACCTCTGTAAACATTTAGAAGAAAAAAGAGGGAGTGGAGGCGCCAACTCAAAAAATAAAAATAACCTTAAAAACAGCAGTCTACTAAAATGTGAGTATAGGTGTGTACTCACAGGTTCGCTGGGAGTAGTAGTCCATCGGGGTGTTTTTTCTACTTGGTGTGTGCCTTTCCACCGGCTCTAGTGATGTCCGCACGGCTTCAGTGTGGATGGATCCAGGAAGCTCCTTGTTGACCAGCGTGGACCGCGGAACCGGAACAGGCAGTGACGTCACAGGGCACGACGGGGATAGAAGGCATCCGATGAAAGGAAGTATACACGCTGGTCAACAAGGAGCTTCCTGGATCCATCCACACTGAAGCCGTGCGGACATCACTAGAGCCGGTGGAAAGGCACACACCAAGTAGAAAAAAGACCCCGATGGACTACTACTCCCAGCGAACCTGTGAGTACACACCTATACTCACATTTTAGTAGACTGCTGTTTTTAAGGTTATTTTTATTTTTTGAGTTGGCGCCTCCATCCCCTCTTTTTTTCCAGTAAAATAGCTAGAACTAACTTGACAATTCAACATGAACGACGAAGATTCGACAAAGATCGAAAAACATACAAATGTCAAATCTGTCATTGAAGGCTTATGGTGTCTGTTGATAGTTCTAAGAAGATTCGACAGGGCAGCTAAACTGTACGACACCGCAATCATAAATTTCCGGTCAAATGCTCGGCCCATAGGCTATAGAAAAATTCTAATGTTGGTTGACTAGTAATAATAATTAATAAATATAATTATTACTAGTCATACAACATTAGAATTCTACTATAGCTTGTAGGCGGAACATTCAACCGGAAAAGTATGATTGCAGCGTCGTACAGTTTTGCTGCTCCGTCGAATCTTCTTTGAACATTCGACACAGTCAGACACCATAAGCCTTAAAAGCCTTTAATTCGTTCGGATTTTCGGATGAATGCAATTTCCAACGAAAAATTTTATAAATAAAAACGAATTTCGGGAGTAACTAAATAAATGTATTTTTCGGACGAAAACGAAATTCCGAAACAAAATATTTCAGTGTGCACATGTCTAGTAAACACACAAATCCCTGTGCTGTTAGAGGAGAGGAGATGGATTGTGTGTTTCTACAAAGTAGGAACAACTATCTGTCATCTCTCCTAGTCCCATCCCCACACAGTTAGAACACAGTGAGGGAACACACAGTTAACCTCTAGATCACCCCCTAGTGTTAACCCCTTCCCTACCAGTGACATTTATACAGTAATCAGGGCATATATTACTAGTAAAGAATAAATAAACAATAAAAACGCCAAAAAATGCCATAAATCTTTGCCATAGTTTGTAGATGCTATAACTTTTGTGCAAATAAATCAATATACACTTATTGCGTTTTTTTATTTTACCAAAAATATGTAGAAGAATGCATATTGGCCTAAACTGATGAAGATTTTTTTATATATATATTTATTGTAGCAAAAAGTAAAAAATAGATTTTTTTTCAAAATTGTTGCTTTTTTGTTTATAGCGCAAAAAATAAAAACCGCAGAGGTGATTAAATACCCCCAAAAGAAAGCTCTATTTGTGGGAAAAAGAGTGTGCAAATTATGGTTGAATGCAGCATTGCATGACGGTGCAATTGTCAGTTAAATCGACACAGTGCCAAATTGTAAAAAAGTGCTCTGGTCAGGAGGGGGGGGGGGGGGTATAATCTTAAGTGATTAATAAAAGCCTTAGTAACAAAATAAAAACCGCAGACTAGAAAATAAGTAGACAGCAAAGGGCACAATCTAAGTGTAGTAAACATATATTTATTGAATAAAAAAAACAATTGGCAACTCACATGCATCAGAAGAATAAGTGGCTGTTAACAATCTGGTGGTCTGCTGTTGGAGCCACATTATCACAGATGCAGGGAATACAGTCCACAATGTGCAGCTAGCAGCACCGACCCGAAGACAACCAAGAAACAGGGAAGCTCCTCTGACAGCGTGGGAATCAAGTTAGTGATGTCAGATGCCAGGAGGCATCAAGGGAACGCTATGCGTTTCAAGGTGGTCCTGCCTCTTTCTCCAGCACTTTTCAAGACAAATGAAAAGGGGGGCAGGATCACCTTGAAAAACTGATTCTTCCATTCTCTATCCACAACCAAAACATTCAGCTACAAGACAATTTAAGGGTCCATAGATGAAGACTGAAAAATACTGACCTTGTAAGGGTCACAGATGATGCATTGCCACTCCAAAATCTATGTGGGACTTGATAGGGCTACAACTAATGCCATGATGAAAAAATAATGATAATTTAAGTATTAATTCAACATTCAATATTAAAACATTCAGCCTCCCTAATTTGGTGCCATCTCATGCAGTTATTAAGATTAATAGTTTCCTCTTTTATTTCAGTATTCCTGCAAGCTTAAATATAGTGCAACCTTTGGAAAAAGTCACTTAGAGGGGCAGAATCCTCAAATCTGAAGTTAAATAGATGTGTAAATGTCGAGACATTTAAAGCGATGTCCTCATATAATAACCAGAGACAACGGACAGATATTTGCTTGCTGAACCAATGTGGATTTTTACAGGTTAACCCACAATTCATAATCAAATTGCATGTGTGCCCGCAACTTTGTTACTTTAGAGCAGCCTTTCTCAACCAGGGTTACTCCAATGGTTGCTAGGGATTCCTTGAGCAATGAGCAACTTCTGCCACAGATAAATAACCATTGCCACAAGCGATGCAGCGTAAAACCGTGGATTTTTTCTGATGGAATGTTGGCTCACACTTGTGTTGCACACACAAATCTTGTCGGAAATTCCAACTGTCAAGAACGCGGTGATGTACAAGACGTAGGACGAGCCAAGATCAATGAAGTTCAATAGGCAGTTTGGCTCTTCTGCTTGATTCTGTGCATACAAGTTTTTTTTGCGCGTTGGAATTGCATACAGAAGAGCGGATTTTCCGTTGGAATAACAGAGAACCCGCTCTCAATCTTTTGTTGGCGGAAATTCCGACAGCAAAAGTCTGATGGAGCATACACATGCTCAGAATTTCCGACCAAAAGATCACATTGGACTTTTCTTGTTGGAATTTCCGATCGTGTGTACGCGGCATACAAGTTTTAACTGTAAAGCCTCGTACACGCTCGGGCTTTTTGTCTAGAAAACCGTGTGTGTGTACGGTTTCTCATCGAGAAAACTGCCTGGAATCTCGACGAGAAAAATAGAGAACCTGCTCTCTATTTTCTCGTTGTGCTTCTCGACAGTGTTTTCCTGAAGAGAAACTCGAGGCATCTATATACTTACCTGCCTCCATAGAAACCTATGCATGCTCGATGAGACTTTGGCGCATACGTGGTAGCTTCCAAGGCATAGTGTAGGGTGTAGCAAGAAGGCGGCGACGGCATCGAATGTGACGGTCGCATGCTCGTCGTTGTTCGATGACATCACCGCGTTCTTGCCATTCAAAAGAGCAACGGTTCTTTTAAATGGCCCGTGTGTTAACTCGGCAAGCAAGAAAGCTTGCCAGGAATCTCATCAGGAAAAACAACTTTTTTTCCTGACGAGATTCCCTGACGTGTGTACAGGGCTTTAGAGGGAGATTCTTCCCAATGACCACATATGTTATGAATATTCTTCCAAAGACCAGTACACAAATTGACTGTGAGCTGTAGATGCAGCTATTATTAGGAGGGGTTCCCTAAGCCCGGATGTTATTTAAAGGGTTCCTCAATGTTCAATGGATTGAGAAAGACAACCCTTCAAATTGGTATGATTTCAAGAGGAGGTTCACCCTAAAATCCATTTTTTGACAATGGGTCCAGCATACTGCTAACATCTGCAGTATGCTGTTTTTTTTTTTTTTTTTTTTTGTCGGTACTTATCTTTATACAAGGCCTTGTTATCCGGTGGCGAGCGGGCAATCGTGCCGGCAGTAGGCGTTTCTAAGCGAAGACGAGTTGATTGACGGCTGCTAAAGCGCGTCACGCCTTCCGGAAATACCCAAAGTGACACTCGGGCGTTTACGGCGCAGGCGCGGTAAACACCCGAGTGTCACTTAGCACTTTAGCAGCGCGTCAATCAAATCCTCTTCGCTTAGGAACGCCTATACCCGGAAGTAAACCCCCCGCTCGGAGCCGGACAAAAACAGCTTGTATAAAGATAAGTACCAAAAAAAAACCAGCATACTGCAGATGTTAGCAGTATGCTGGATAGATATAGCTAATGTTAGAGAGTTTATTTTTGGACGAACCCCCGCTTTCAAGTCGTTTTAACATCAAAGTAGTCCGTGCACTACTTTGGTCCGATTTTGATGCCACTTACACAGAAATCTTGCAAAATCGCGGTAAAATCGAGTGTGAAAAGGGCCTTAGGGTCTTTACTCATAGGTCCCCGTGATAGCTGGCATCTTCCAGCTTCTTCTGAGCATGATCCAGTGAGCGAGACATTCCTTCTCCAAACCAGATCCCTTGTGGTGAGTGTGACAGACCCTTGGCACCCTGTTTGGGTGCTTCTGCCAAACAGTACCACCAGGTCTCTAAACCTTCTAGCAGACAGAGCGAATACCAGCCCTTTTACCCCAAGCTTTGTACTCAGACCAGATGTTGAGGTAAAACCGAGGAATGACTGTTTATTGAAGAGAACAACCGTTTTTTCTACACTTCAAAGGTAGGTGACCACATGAGCAAAAATAAATAAAACATATTTTCTAAAACACCATACAATGGTTGTCACAAGAATATAGTGGTTGTAAACCCTTGAAAACAACTTACCTATAGCTACCCAGGATATCTCCTAAAACTTCAGTCACAGCTCTGGAGCCACGGTACCTGGAAGAAAGCCCCGGGCGACATGTCAGCAGCCCGAGGGGGAGACAAGGACGGCTGCAGGGACTTTGATGTGAGGTAAGTAATTCATAATGAGCTAGTATGCTATGCATACTAGCTCATTATGCCTTTGTCTTGCAGGTTTTTTTTCTTTTTTTTTCTTTGGGTTTACTCTTTAATCCAGGACTTTCATTCAGCTTATAAGCAAATCCATCCTGATCCTCAACCCTGACACTACCAGGGCTTTTAGAACAGCTTCACAGTCCATGGGCTGCCTGAGTGCAGCCGCCCCTCAGGCTTTGGAACCCTCCTGGGGAGAAAAAAGCAGTTCTCCAGTGCCTCAGACTATTTATCACCCTTCCAGCTCCCTTCTGGATATTCCTCCTCTCCAGGGATTGGCCCAAGCATGATAAATATTTGCATCACCCTCTAAGAGCTATAGAAGATTCTTCCAAAAGGCAGAGGCCAGGGGAAGCAATCAAACTCCCAGCATATAAAACCCTTAACAGACCAGGACAAATAATTACTGCTCCCCTGATTGCAGAAGGAGCTAAAAACAAATTTTCCTAGCATCCTATGCTTGGAGGGTGCTACACTTTTTTTGCTACTGATAATTTCCTGGACATCATACTGACTTTATAATTTTAATTCTGACTTTTGTTATCTGCTTCCTTGTTATGGGTCAGTGGTTCAGAATAGGGATGAGCCCAACACCCCCGTGTTCGGTTCGCACCAGAACGTTCGAACAGACCGCGGGTTTTCGCGAACATTTAGAACCCCATTGAAGTCTATGGGACTCGAACGTTCGAATTCAAAGACGATCATTTTAAAGACCAATATTCAATTTAATGTTGGAAAACGTCTTTCAGAACCCGGGTCTTGCCCCAGGGAACATGTATCAATGGAAAAAAAAGTTTTAAAAACGGTCGTTTTTTCTGGAGCAGCGATTTTAATGATGCTTAAAGTGAAAAAAATAAATGTAAAATTCCTTTAAACATCGTACCTGCTGGGTGTCTATAGTAGTGGCACGTGTTTAGAAATGTCCCTGCACAACATGATATTACTATAAGAAAAAAAAAAAGTAATACTGCTTGCGGCTTCAATGTAATGTTTGGTCACTGCCATATGGATACAGATCATTTAAAAAAAATAGCATGAGTTTACCCGCCACCACTCCCCCCCAGGTCATTACAAGACCCAGTGCCAATCCTGACCTCCCTGGGGCCCTAAGCAAAATGACATAGCACATTAAAAATGAGAAGAATGCTGACGACAGTGACATGTCACATTAAAGAAAGTTGAGAAGCGGGGGGAGGGGGTGTTCTGCTGTCGCAAATGACAGGACTTCTCACCAGGCGGGGCCTCTAGTAATTTGGGGGGCCCTTTGCAGCTTTGTGGGGCCCTAAGCGGCTTGCATAGTGAGCCTATAGCGAGGATTGGCCCTGACAAGACCCTTTGGTCCTATATACTTTGAACAGCAGTATACAAGACAAGGACTGTAAGTTTGTTAAGTAGAATCTGAACCATGTCATACTGTAATTGGAGCGCAACAAAGAGCCACATGCAAAATATTGCATCAAAAATTGTTATTAGACGCCCCTGTTAAACAGGGGCAGAAAAATGTGGCCTTAGGCACAAGACAACACTGCAACCCGCACAGATACTGTAATTGGAGCGCAACAAAGAGCCACACGTTTAGGTGCTATTAAACAACACACGTGCAGTAACAGCTAATGCGTTTAGGTGCTATTAAACAGCAAACGTGCACTAATAGCAAATGCGTTTTACTTGCTATTTAACAGCAAACGTGCAGTTACAGCAAATGCGTTTAGTTGCTATTAAACAGCAAACGTGCACTAATAGCAAATGCGTTTAGTTGCTATTAAACAGCAAACGTGCAGTTACAGCAAATGTGTTTATTTGCTATTAAACAGCAAACGTGCACTAATAGCAAATGCTTTAGTTGCTATTAAACAGCAAACGTGCAGTAACACCGAGTACGTTTAGGTGTAAATTAAACAGCACACAATACAACACATTAGAACACTGCAGCTAGCACAATCTCCTGCCTGACAAAAAGAAATAGCTGATCTAGCTAAGCTATACTGTGTATAAATATATGTACAACTCCTAGGGATGTATATATATTCTCCACACACTGTAAATTAAGCTAAACTGACTAGCCTGCCTGCTCTATCTATCTATCTGGTAGAAAAGACACTGTCTCTCTATCTCTCTCTATAGGACTTCTTTCATTAACAAGCCGGAACACACTACACGAGGTCGCCCTGCAGGCGGCCTTTTATAGTGTGGGGCGTGTGCTAAAGCCCTGAGCCATAATTGGCCAAAGCCACCCAGGCTTTGGCCAATTATGGCTCTCCGTTTTTTGCGCGGTGTGATTGGCCAAGCATGCAGGGTCATTGTGCATGCTTGGTCAATCATCAGCGCGCAATGCCGCAGTGAATTATGGGCCGTTGCGCGTCACTCGAATTTGGCGCGAACAAACCTATTTGTTTGAAATTCGTCGATCATACGAACAGAGGATGTTTGAGTCGAACATACGTTCGTATCGAACGCGGAGCTCATCCCTAGTTCATAAAGCACAGAAGCTAGAGGATCTACATTTCCAGAAGAATGTTAGCAATGACAGCTTTGTTTGTTTCCGGAAAGATTCACTTTACAAAGGTGTTTCTTCAAAGGAAACTTGGAGAGAAAGAATTTAAAGGCTTCCATTAATCAATTTTTCTATAAAAATTCCGGTTGCCTGGCTGTACAATATTCTTCAAGTGGCTTCAGTATTATTAAGTCACTGATCTGGTACAAGAAAAGAGATCAAATATGCATTTGCTGAGTCAGAAAGTATTAAAGCCGCAGTTAGCCAGATAATTAGCATTCCTGAAAGGAATTAAGCATTGGTAGCCCCTGTATTTACCACGCTATACCTTTCTTTTAAATTTTCTATGAAATCTTCACTTTTTCAGTATGATATTGCTTCGGTCCCAGTCTGTGTCATCATGTTCCAACTCTCTCTGAATTCCTGTTATGTCACTTGTTTCAGGCTCTTGTCACTTGGATCATAACAAGCCCCACTGTTCAGTTTCCTCTGATATATTTCTTACAGCACCTGTCAAGTGGCCTGATAGTAAATCTGCTCAATTTCTGAACTCATTTTCTGGGCACATAGCACAGATGGAATCTCTAGAGAAAGGATAAGGTGAGCAGAAGATGCAACAGTGTATGGCTGGGGGTAATAAAATCACCTTGTTCTAATTAACCTCAGTAGTTTTCTGTCTTTGTATCCCCTCCAGGTCTATCGCCAATGGTTGCATTTTTTTTGTCCTTCACCTCTGGCGGCTCCACACTGTGCAGTTTATAGACCAATAGCAGACACAACTACTAAGAGGTCAGTGATTTCAGCAGGACTTACTTTACCTTCCCATTCAATAATCCATCCATCTGTCCATTCATCAATCATCTGTTCATCCATCCATCCACCTATTCATCTATCTGTCCATTCATCAATCTACACACTCCATCCATCCATTCACCTATTCATCCATCTGTCAAACCAATACCTCCACCCACCCATCCATACATCTATCCATCCATCAATCATCTGTCCATTCATCGATCATCTGTTCATCCATCCATCCACCTATTAATCCATCTGTCAAACTCATACCCCCCTCCCCCACCCACCCACACATCTATTTATCCATTAATTATCTGTTCATCTATCAATCATCTGTTCATCCATCCATCCACCTCTTCATCCATCTGTCAAACCCCCTCCCCCCACACATCTATCCATCCATCAATCATCTGTGTGTTCATACATCTGTAGTGCTACCCCCGAAGGAGCCGCCGGTTTGACTTGGGATCGGCAAACCAAGTTACCCCAGCCTTGTCCAGGGATGCACCAGAAGAATTAACTCCTTAAGGACCGCCGCATGTACATTTACGTCGGCAGAATGGCACGGAAAGGCACATCAACGTACCTGTACGTGGCTGCCTTGACGTGGGTCGGGGGTCCGATCGGGACCCCGCCCAGTACATCAGGCATTCCGGGTGGCTGTAGGAGCGATCCGTGCTGTGGGGGGCGGCGGTTCGTTTTTGTCCGCCCCCTCCGGATCGCTCCTAGCCAATGCGCGCGCTCGCCTGCAGTGTCACTTCCTCCTCCTGTGTAAACACAGGAAGAGGGAAGTGATGTGATCTCTGCTCTCTGCGTTTTTTTCAACCGCCGCTGAGGAGAGATCACATCACACTGTAAGTCTGCACAACACTACACTGACACCAGTACACTTAACCCCTTGCGATCACCCCCCCATCCCGTGTCACTGAATGCAGTGATCATATATGTATGATCACTGCATTTAGTGTCAGTGTGACAGGCAGTTAGTGTTAGGTCCAGGGTAGCCCCCGTACCCCCCAATAAAGTTTTAACCCCTTGATCACCGCCCTAGTTAACCCTTTCACTCCCTATTGCCAATGTCACTAAGCGATAATTTTTTTGATCGCTGTATTAGTGTCGCTGTTCCCGCTAGGTAGCTATTTTTTTTTTATTGTGATTTTTTTTTTTTACTAGCGACATGTGGCTAAATAAATTTTGGCCTAAATGTTTGACTAAAATTTAGTTTATTTGATTTTTTTTATAACAAAAATTAAAAAATATTGTTTTTTTTTTCAAAAATGTCGCTCTATTTTTGTATATAGCGCAAAAAATAAAAATCGCAGAGGCGATCAAATACCACCAAAAGAAAGCTCTATTTGTGGGAAGAAAAGGACGCAAATTTTGTTTGGGAGCCACGCCGCACGACCGCGCAATTGTCTGTTAAAGCGACGCAGTGCCGAATTGTAAAAACCCCTTGGGTCATTTAGCAGCATATTGGTCCGGTCCTTAAGTGGTTAAGCAGTAAACGGAGGTCCACACAGTCAACAAAGATCTTCTCAATGCTCTAACTCCAGGCCAATATTAGCCAACATCAACTTTGGTGAAGGAAGAATAGGTTGATAAGAGAAGAGAAACTTTCGATGTCAGGCCTGGATATACGCAACGCAGATCAGCCCTTAGTAGCACAAATGTTCACATGTTGCCACTACTATGAGACTGAGTGGGTAAGGTGCCCCCGGACAGGTGTCTCTCACACAGACCTGGCAGCCGGGAGGAACGGGTCTCTCTCACAGGCCCGGCTCTTGGCTTCTGCCACAGGCCAGTTAATTTGGATAGACTAAATGTGCGAACAGAGCTAATCCTCCCAGTAGTTTCTCAGCATAAGTCACCGGGCGGCAGTAGAGCGTACCTGCCAGCATCCCGGTCACCGAATCCCCATCTGGGACTCTCTTAAGCTTCAGGAACCCAGTAAATCACTGAGGTCCCTTGATTTTTGTCTCCGGCTGAGACTCAGGAAGGCCCAGGAACCTGGCCAGGCGGGCGGCGCCGGCGGGGTCCATGGGCGCGCACACCCTGAAGGTGGATGCCGCACCCTGAGTCTGGGACCCCGCACACATGAAGAAGAAGAACCCCGAAGACCCGACCTAGGTCCCAGATATACCCCTCCCCAGCATGCCCAGCGAGGAGAAACCCTCTCCAATTGGCTGCTGAGGAAGACTCCATCCGCCAGAAATCCTGCTGGCTCTCACTGCCGGCCAAGGATGACATTACATCCCCAGAATGCAGTCCGAGCCAGTGGACCTTTCCAGAATGACATAGGTCAACAACCTAAACAAATCACAACTAGGAGCAACTTAACTCTCCCAGTTCAACTAGTTTTAAACGCAGCGCCCATACAAAAAGCAAGGGGGGCGCTACACATCCATCCATCCATCCAGCTATTTATCCATCTATCAAAGCCATACCCCCACCCACTCATCCACACATCTATCCATCCATCAATCATCTGTTCATCCATCCATCCATCCACCTATTCATCCATCTACTGTATCAAAGCCATACCCCCACCCACCCATCCATACATCTATCCATCCATCAATCATCTGTCCATCCATCAATCATCTGTTCATCCATCCATCCATCTATTCATCCATATGTCAAACCCCCCCCCCCCCACCCACACATCTATCCATCCATCCACTCTTTCATGCATTTATCAAACCTACAAAACATGCTACAATTGGTATAGGCCTTGTTCACACCATACTGTATGTGCATAAAAACTCATGAAAAAACTCAGCATTACAGTATCTCACAAAAGTTAGTAAACCCCTTACATTATTGTAAATATTTTATTATATCTTTTCATGTGACAACACTAAAGAAATTACACTTTACTACAATGTAAAGTAGTGAGTGTACAGCTTGGATATCAGTGTAAATTTGCTGTCCCCTCAAAATTACTCAACACACAGCCATTAATATCTAAACCGCTGGCAACAAAAGTGAGTACACCCCTAAGTGAAAATGTCCAAATTGGGTCCAAAGTGTCAATATTTCCCTTCCTCCCTCTCTTTCCTTCCATCTCCCTTCCCCCTCCCCTTTTTTTTTAATGCTCCGCATCCTGACGAGCTCAAGCGCAGAAGCAAACGCACACGTGAGCTGCACCCGCATATGAAAACAGTGATCATCGCGATCGTTAGAGCGAGAGCAATAAATCTAGCCCTAGACCTCCTCTGTAACTCAAAACATGCAACCTATAGAAATTTTTAACCACTTAAGACCCGGACCTTTAGGCAGCTAAAGGACCTGGCCAGTTTTTGCGATTTAGTACTGCATCGCTTTAACTGACAATTGCGCGGTCGTGCAACATGGCTCCCAAACAAAATTGGCGTCCTTTTTTTCCCACAAATAGAGCTTTCTTTTGGTGGTATTTGATCACCTCTGCGGTTTTTATTTTTTGCGCTATAAACAAAAATAGAGCGACAATTTTGAAAAAAAATGCAATATTTTTTACTTTTTGCTATATTAAATATCCCCCAAAATATATATATATAAAAAAATGTTTTTCCTCAGTTTAGGCCGATACGTATTCTTCCACATATTTTTGGTAAAAAAAAAAAAATCGCAATAAGCGTTTATTTATTGGTTTGCGCAAAATGTATAGCATTTACAAAATAGGGGATAGTTGTATTGCATTTTTATAAAAAAAATTGTTTTATTACTAATGGCGGCGATCAGCGTTTTTTTCATGACTGCGACATTATGGCGGACAATTTTGACACATTTTTGGGACCATTGTCATTTTCACAGCAAAAAATGCATTAAAAATGCGTTGTTTACTGTGAAAATGACAATTGCAGTTTGGGAGTTAACCACAAGGGGGCACTGAAGGGGTTAAGTGTGATCTCATTTGTGTTTCTAACTGTAGGGGGGTGTGGCTGTAGGTATGATGTCATTGATTGTGTATCCCTATAAAACGGAACACACGATCAATCACGTCGCCACAGTGAAGAACGGGGAAGCTGTGTTTACACACAGCTCTCCCCGTTCTTCAGCTCTGGGGACCGATCGCGGGACTCCAGCGGAAATCGGGTCACGGAGCTTTGGACCGGGCCACGGGCACGCCCCCACGACCGGGAACTTAAAGAGGACACTTCATAATTGAGTGTCACCACGATTATTATTATTCACATTTTTCCTCACTGGTGTATGACTTTATTGATTTAGAACTGTGGAATTCATTTGTTTCTGATCAGATGGACATTAGTCTTATGACTATCACCTGTGGACATTTATTATGTTTTTTTCACACTTGTAGCGCATCCTGTTTTTTTACCATTTGTTTATACTGTGTTTGTTAGTACAGTCAGGTGCAGCTTCCTTTGACTTTTTAGTTGCTCTTTATTATTATAAGCACTCGGCTGCTTTTTCACTATTGTTTATTTTTCATCATCTTAGCGCAGTTGACCTACCTTTTTCTTTTCTTAAAGAGGACGTACCTGTACGTGCTTGTGCCCAGCCGTGCCATTCTGCCAATGTATATGTGCAGGAGGCGGTCCTTCAGTGGTTAAACGTCGCCTATGGAGATTTTTAAGGGAGATGTTTGACACCATTCCACGAGCGAGCGCAATTTTGAAGCGTGACATGTTGGGTATCAATTTACTTGGTGAAATATTATCTTTCACAATATAAACAAAATTGGGCTAACTTTACTGTTGTCTTATTTTTTTATTGAAAAAAGTAAATTTTTTCATAAAAAAGTGCGCTTTTAAGACTGCTGCGCAAATACGGTGTGACAAAAAGTATTGCAATGGCTGCCATTTTATTCTCTGGGGTGTTAAGAAAAAAATGTATAATGTTTGGGGGTTCTAAGTCATTTTCTAGCAAAAAAAAATTGTTTTTAACACTGAGTCTGAAAAACAGGCTCATTACAGTAAATGTATCTACTGAACTAGAAACTGGAACCCTTTCAGTAAAAATGTCATAGCAAGAGTAGACTTACAGTTTTAATAAATTAGTGTGAGTGAAAACGGGTTTATGTTCTGTGTATTCTCGATGACTTTTAGACTGCTGCTACACTCATGAAAACTGGGTGACTAGCAATGAAAAGAACATCTGGCTTATCAATAAAAATTGTTTATAAAAACACCTGCCCTTAATTTGATTTACCGAGCATTTCAATGTGATTAATTTGCAGATACATTTTATGTTCTTTGGCTAGAAACTCATTACCGGGGATTTTTATTTATGTACAGAACTTCATGAGAACACTGCAAGACTTCAAGCATGAAGAATGTGGTTTGTGAGACTCCATCGTAATGAAGAAAACACTTCCTAGAGATGACATTTGAAACTTGGGGAACATTATGTCATGTTAAATTGTTCATATTGCCATCTGTTCAATAATGTCATCATGGCTTCACCTTATAAAAAAAAAATCTAAAATGTAATATTAAGTGCCAAGAACATTTTTTTCACTGTACAGACGATCGGTTCGTCTGATGAAAACGAACCAATGTATTTTTTCATCAGACATCCGATGAAGCTGACTTTCATCAGTCTTGCCTACACACCATTGGTTAACCACTTAGCAACCACCTGCCGAAAAATAACGGCGGCAAGGTGGTTGCTTAACTCTGGGATCACGTTATATAACGTGATTCCAGAGTCGTGCTCCCGCGCGCCCCCTGGGGCGCACACACGGGAATGTCCGTGACCGCCGGGTCCGGAGGTTCCGGCGGGTCACGGATCACGGTAAATCGCCGCTGATAACGGCGGTTTACCACGTGATCGCGCCGTCCAATGATGGCGCGATCAGATGTAAACAGACCGGCGTCATTTGATGACGCCGGTTCCTCCCTCCTCTCTCTGTACCGATTGGTACAGTGTGAGAGGAGAGGGGAGGGAGCGGATGGCAGCGCCAGTGCTGCGGGCTGGATCTGTGACAAATGTAGTCACAGATCCATCCATCCATCCCTCCCTGCTCAGCCATCCCTGCTGCAATACTCTGCAATACTGGGCAATACTCAGGGGGGCAATACTCCGCAATACTCTGGGCATACTCTGCAATACTCTGGGCATACTCTGCAATACTCTGGGCATACAGCGCCCCTGTCCCCGTGAGCTCGCATGCAGAAGCGAACGCATACGCAAGTCCCGCCCACATATGAAAACGGTGTTCAAACCACACATGTGAGGTATCGCTGCGAACGTTAGAGCGAGAGCAATAATTTTGGCCCTAGACCTCTTCTCCAACTAAAATGATGTAACCAGTAAAAATATTTAAAGCGTCACCTATGGGGATTTTTAAGTCGCAAAGTTTGGCGCCATTCCACGAGCGTGTGCAAAATTGAAGGGTGACATGTTGGGTATCTATTTACTCGGCGTAACTTCATCTTTCATATTATGCAAAAACATTGGGCTAAATTTAATGTTTTGTTTTTTTAAAAGCACAAAACTGTTTTATTTCCAAAAAAAATGTGTTCGAAAAATTGCTGTGCAAATACCATACGCGATAAAAAGTTGCAACAACCGCCATTGTATTCTCTAGGGTCTTTGCTAAAAAAGCATATATAATGTTTTGGGGTTCTATGTAATTTTCTAGCAAATAAGTGTTGATTTTTACATGTAGGAGAGAAATGTCAGAATTGGTCTGGGTGTTCCAGAACGCCTGATGGTGTTCCCTGCATGTTGGGCCTCTGTATATGGCCACGCTGTGTAAAAGTCCCACACATCTGGTATCGCCATACTCGGGAGGAATAGCAGAATGTGTTTTGGGGTGTAATTTGTGGTATGCATATGCTGTGTGTGAGAAATAACCCGCTAATATGAAAATTTTGTGGAAAGAAAATAAAAATGAAAAAAATCTTGATTTTGCAAAGAATTGTGGGAAAAATTACAACTTCAAAAAACTCACAATGCCTCTTTCTAAATACCTTGGAATGTCTTCTTTCTAAAAAGTGGTCATATGGGGGGTATTTGTACTTTTCTGGCATGTTAGGGTCTCAAGAAATGAGAGAGGATGTCAGTACATCAGATGTGATCAAATTGATCAATTTTCAGTAATTGGTACCATAGTTTTAGACCCTATAACTTTCACCCAGACTAAATAATATCTAAATTTTTTTTGTTTTGTTACCAAAGATATGTAGCAGTATACATTTTAGGCCAAGTTTATGAAGAAAAATTACTTTTTTGCAAAATGTTATAATAGAAATGAAGAAAAATTCATTTTTTTACAAAATTTTCGTTCTTTTTTCATTTATAGTGAAAAAAATAAAAACCGCAGAGGTGATAAAATACCACCAAAAGAAAGCTCTATTTGTGGGAAAAAAAGGACAAAAATTTCATTTGGTTATAGTGTTGTATGACTGAGTTATTGTCATTCAAAATGTGAGAGCACCGAAAGCTGAAAATTGGTCTGGTTATTAAGTGGGTTTAAGTGCCCAGTAGTCAAGTGGTAAAAAATCCGATCGTGTCCAACGCGGTGACATAAAACACAACGACATGCTGATAAAAATGAAGTTCAATGCTTCCGAGCATGCGTCGACTTGATTCTGAGCATGTGTGGATTTTTGACCGATGGATTTCCCCACAGACGATCGTTTTTTTCTATCGATTTTTTAACCATATGAAACATTTTAAACAGGTTCTATTTTTTTTTCACTGATGGGAAAAAAACGGATGGGGCCCACACACGATCAGTTCGTTCGATGAAAACGATCCATTTTCATCAGACAAATCGATCGTGTGTACAGGGCGTTAGAAGTGCAACTTTTTCTTTTACTGAGATTTCAGAGATAAAAATATGTCTAAAAAATACTTTTTTGCAAAAAATGTTGTTCTTTTTTCATTTATAGCAAAAAAAATAAAAACCGCAGAGGTGATCAAATACCACCAAAAGAAAGCTCTATTTGTGGGAAAAAAAGGGACAAAAATTTCATTTAGTTACAGTGTTGTATGACTGAGTTATTGTCATTCAAACTGTGAGAGCACCGAAAGCTAAAATTTGGTCTGGTTATTAAGGGGGTTTAAAGGGGTTGAAAAGGTACATGTTTTTTACCTTAATGCATCCTATGCATTAAGGTAAAAAAACATCTCACAGCACTGGCCCCCCCCGAGCCCCCGTTGTACTTACCTGACCGTTCGAATCTCCCGGGCGCGTCCACGTCGTCCTCTTCGGTTCCCAGCCTGGCCGTTGATTGGCTAGGCTGGGCGGATTGATAGCAGCGCAGCCATTGGCTAGCGCTGCTGTCAATCAGAGCGGATGACGCGGCGCGCCGGGGGCGGAGCCGAGTGATACAGTCGGCGGCTATGGCCGCCGCTGTATCACGGGAGCGCGCTCGCAAAAGCTTTCCTCCATGCGAGAGCCCTCGCATGAAGAGGGAAAGCTTTTGCAAAGAGGAGCCCAGACAGCCGCCGAGGGACCCCAGAAGACAGCTTTCCGGGCCACTCTGTGCAAAACAAACTGCACAGTGGAGGTAAGTATAACATGTTTGTTATTTTTTTTTTTTTAAAGCCCTGACTTTAGTGTCCCTTTAAGTGCCCAGTGGTCAAGTGGTTTATTTGTGTTTATGTTTTTTTTTTACTAAAATTGTGGACATAACAGTTGTAGCACTACCCCGCAGGAGCTGCTGGTTTGTTTTAGGTGGCATGTTACCTCCGCCGTCTAGGGTACTTGATGAAAGTTGTAGTAAAGGGAATGTCCACACGGCACTTTTCTGTGCTTTTATTACCCAGCCGGGTAAAAACGATTAAACAGTAGAAAGGTGAAAGGATAGCAAATAGGAGACAGCAGATTCAGGTGTAACCGCATACGGGAAACAGTCCTGCTTCCAACAACACCTTACCTTGTCACTCCAGCCGGAGTGGGTATAGCGCAACTGGACAGGCCTCTCTCACCAGCCTGGCAGCCAGAGTGTCACTCGAACTTAGGATCAAGTCTCTGCCACAGACTCTTCTAAAAGGTTGGAGACAATTGGTCCAGAATCCTCTCTCAGTAGATTCAGCACCCAGATCTCCTTCGGGTAGTTTTGCAAAATTAACGACTGACAGGCGACCAACATCCAACCTGTCAGATCCCAGGTAGTCACTGATGAATGGACATGCCCCTCCTGGAACACCAGCCTCGTGCTCTGTATCCTTTGGACAGACTCCTCATCGGTCAGCGTCCTCCAATTGGACGGACAGCTCAGGACGCCCTCCAGATTGGGGACCCAGTGGATCACTGAGCCCACACAGCAGATCAATTGCTCTGGGCCAACGTGGTCCCAGAACCAGGAACACTGCTACCCACACACACCCCGGCCAGGAGGGCCATATACAGGGGTGTCATGGAATGGCTACCCCAATGGTGGGCGCCACACGAGGAAGAACCTCGAGGCAATGGCGTCTGTCCCCTTTATACCCCTCCCCAGCATGCACAGCGAGGCGGCCAACCCCTGACTGGCTGCTAAGGAGTGGTACTCAGACTCACTTGACCCCACTGCTGCCACCTGCCGTCCGGGGGTGACGGGAGTCCCCAAACAAAAGGCCAGCCCACAGCCAAGCTAGAGCAGAGACCCAAATTTAAACAGTCAAACTAATTCAGAGCTACTCCCCTAAATTTAACATAGCACCGGCTCTGAAAGTAGCCAGGCACTACACAATGAAATGTCATCATACTGCTAAAATGCATTAGAGTTAGTGAGCAAGGTGGAATTAAAGCTGTCCTTAAGGGTGAAGGGGACTTTAACCACTTGACCACTGGGCACTTAAACCCCCTTCCTAACCAGACCAATTTTCAGCTTTCGGTGCTCTCACAATTTGAATGATAATTACTCAGTCATACAAAATTCTACCCATTTGAAATTTTTGTCCTTTTTTTCACACAAATAGAGCTTTCTTTTGGTGGTATTTGATCACCTCTGGGTTTTTTATTTTTTGCGCTATAAAAGAAAAACTACTGAAAATTCTGTAAAAAAAAAAACTTGTTTCTGTCATATTAGCAGGTTATTTCTCACACACAGCATATGCATACCACAAATTACACCCCAAAACACATTCTGCTATTCCTCCCGAGTATGGCGATACCCCATGTGTGGGACTTTTACACAGCGTGGCCACATACAGAGGCCCAACATGCAGGGAACACCATCAGGCGTTCTGGAACACCCAGACCAATTCTGACATTTCTCTCCTACATGGAAAAATCATAATTTATTTGCTAGAAAATTACATAGAACCCCAAAACATTATATATGCTTTTTTAGCAAAGACCCTAGAGCAGGGATCCTCAAACTATGGCCCTCCAGCTGTTGCGGAACTACAAGTCCCATGAGGCATTGTAAAACTCTGACATTCACAGACATGACTAGGGCATGATGGGAATTGTAGTTCCTGAACAGCTGGAGGGCCGTAGTTTGAGGACCCAAGCCCTAGAGAATACAATGGCGGCCGTTACAACTTTTTATCTCGCACGGTATTTTCGCAGAAATTTATTGAACGCGTGTTTTTTTAAAAACTGTTTTGTGCTTAAAACAAAACAAAACAGTAAAGTTGGCCCAATTTTTTTTCATAATGTGAAAGATGAAGTTACGCCGAGTAAATAGATACCCAACATGTCCACTTCAAAATTGCGCACACTCGTGGAATGGCGCCAAACTTCGCTACTTAAAAATCCCCATAGGCGGTATTGCAGAGTATTGGGGTATTGCAAAGTATCATGCAGGGTATTAGGGTATTGCCGAGTACTGGGGTATTGCCGAGTATTGGGGTATTGCCGAGTATTGGGGTATTGCCGAGTACTGGGGTATTGCCGAGTACTGGGGTATTGCCGAGTATTGGGGTATTGCCGAGTACTGGGGTATTGCCGAGTATTGGGGTATTGCCGAGTATTGGGGTATTGTTGAGTACTGGAGTATTGGGGTATTGTTGAGTACTGGGGTATTGTTGAGTACTGGGGTATTGTTGAGTACAGGGGTATTGTTGAGTACTGGGGTATTGTTGAGTACTGGGGTATTGTTGGGTACTGGGGGGATTGTTGGGTACTGGGGGGATTACTCGGTACTGGGGGGATTGCTGGGTACTGGGGGGATTGCTGGGTACTGGGGGGTTGCTGGGTACTGGGGGGTTGCTGGGTACTGGGGGGATTGCAGAGCTTGGATGTTTTGAGGGATGGCTGGATCTGTGACTGCATTTGTCACAGATCCAGCCACAGCTCAGCTGCTGACACCCCGCCCCCCCCTCTCCTCGCACACTGTACAGAGAGGAGAGGGAGGAGAGGGAGGAACCGGCGTCATCAAATGACGCCGGTTTGTTTACAAGTGATCGCGCCGTCATTTGACGGCGCGATCACGTGGTAAACGGCCGCGATCAGCGGCAATTTACCGTGATCCGTGATGCACCGGGTCTTCTAGACCCGGCGAGCACGGACACTTTTGCGAGCGCGTCCCAGGGGACGCGCAATCGTGAAAGTGAAGGACGACGTCCCAGGGACGTCGTCCCAAGATAACCCCGCCGCGCCGTAGCAGTAAAATGCTTATGGCGCGGTGGGAAAGTGGTTAAAGCCCTGTACACACGATCGGTTTGTCCGATGAAAACATCGGTGAAAAAAAATAGAACATGTTTTAAGTTTTTCCTATGGATAAAAAAAAACGAAAGAAAAAAACGATCGTCTGTGTGGAAGTCCTCTTCTTTGCACAATTTAAAGGAGGACAGTAATCGGGATAGAGAGATGGGTATCCCCCACCCCTCTCGAAAGTAAAGATAAATAGACATGGGTAAGAGGGGGTATAGATTTAGGGTCCCCCCCCCTTTTTCTTTCCTCAGGGGTGGAGATAAGGGAATGCATGTTATGCCCTGTACACACGTTTAGTTCATCTGATGAAAACGGTCTGATGGATTTTTTCATCAGATATCCGATGAAGCTGTCTTTCTAAAGTCGTGCCTACACACCATCAGTTAAAAAAACTATCGTTTCAGAACGCGGTGACGTAAAACACAACGACGTGCTAAGAAAAATTAAGTTCAATGCTTCTGAGCATGCGTCGACTTGATTCTAAAAATGCGTGGATTTTTAACCGATGGACGTGCCACCAGACGATCGTTTTTTTTTCTATCAGTTAGTTAACCATTAGATAATTTTAAAACAAGTTCCTGTTTTTTTAACCAATGAATAAGCGGACCCGATCGCCGCTGGAGTCCCGTGATCGGTCCCCGGAGCTAAAGAACGGGGAGAGCCATGTGTAAACACGGCTTCCCCGTTCTTCACTGTGGCGGAGTCATCGTTTGCGTGATCCCTTTTATAGGGATACACAATCGATGACGTCACACCTACAGCCACACCCCCTACAGTTGTAAACACACATTAGGTCACACAACTCCTTTAGCACCCCCTTGTGGTTAACTCCCAAACTGCAATTGTCATTTTTACAATAAACAATACATTTTAAATGCATTTTTTGCTGTGAAAATGACAATGGTCCCAAAAATGTGTCAAAATTGTCCGAATTGTCTGCCATAATTTCTCAGTCATGAAAAAAATCGCTGATCACCGCCATTAGTAGTAAAAAAAAAAAAATTATAAAAATGCAATAAAACTATCCCCTATTTTGTAAACGCTATAAATTTTGCGCAAACCAACCGATAAACGCATATTGCGTTTTTTTTTACCAAAAATAGGTAGAACAATACGTATCGGCCTAAACTGAGGGAAAAAAAAGATTTTTTTTATATATTTTGGGGGATATTTATTATAGCAAAAGTAAAAAATATTGCATTTTTTTCAAAAATTGTCGCTCTATATTTGTTTATAGCGCAAAAAAAACACGCAGAGGTGATCAAATACCACCAAAAGAAAGCTCTATTTGTGGAAAAGGACGCCACTTTGTTTGGGAGCCACGTCACACGACCGCGCAATTGTTTGTTAAAGCGACGCAGTGGCAAATCGCAAAACCTGGCCAGGTCCTTTAGCTGCCTAAAGGTCCGGGTCTTAAGTGGTTAAAGTGTTTTTCAGCCTTTCAGACTTTATACTATTTGTACCCACAGGAAAGCTGAGGGTTGTTTGAAATCCTTATCAGAGATGAGTTGTGTTAGGAAAGAAGTTGCTGCAGTCGGTATCTATAGCGAGGGAGTGCCTCGGGCAAGTCGTTTTAGTGCAAGATATAAGCAGCCCCTATCAAACAAGAACATTTTAGTTGCTTTATAATGAGCAGAAATGAAAGCAATATATAACGTCTGACTATTATGTATTTTTCATTTCCCAGACACTTGATGGCAGAGATCTGCAGCTGCTTCCTCCCCGATCATGATATCTCAAGAACTCTCCACATGAATCGCTGTCATGAGCTTTCTCCAGGGAAATATTTTATTCCACATATATGCTTAAAATATCCCCTCTCATAAAACGCGTAACAAGAGCGTCTGGGTTATTATTGTATAATTTGTTGATTTCATATGCAGCTGGGGGAATGCTTCAATAGAGAGAAAACAAAAATATTGAGTTCTAGGTCATTCAGTGCCACTTTCCTAATACACTGATTTATTCCTCTTCAAAGAAACGATCGCAGTTCTGCTACAACAATCTGCGGGTTAAAGTGAACCTGTCTTGTCATAAATATTGTATTTAACCACTAAGGACCGGACCAATATGCTGCTAAATGACCAAAGGTGTTTTTACAATTCAGCACTGCGTCGCTTTAACAGACAATTGCGCGGTCGTGCGACGTGGCTCCCAAACAAAATGTATGTCCTTTTTTCCCCACAAATAGAGCTTTCTTTTGATGGTATAGAAAAATAGAGCGACATTTTTGAAAAAACAAACATATTTCTTACTTTTTGTTATAAGAAAAATCGAATAAACTAAATTTTAGTCAAACATTTAGGCCAAAATGTATTCAGCCACATGATTTAGTAAAGGGATTTTAGGGGTTAAACCTTTATTAGGGGGGGGGTACGGGGCTACCCTGGACCTAAGACTAACTGCCTGTCATACTAACTGTAAAGCCCCGCACACACGGCCGAGGTTCTCGGCAGAAACCAGCGAGAACCTCGGCCGCGTGTACTCTCTCGGCGAGCCCCACCCATCGGGAAACCCGTTGAGCAAATAGAGAACAGGTTCTCTATTTGCTCGACGTCCTGTCGGGATGAATGGCTGGTTGCCTTTCCCGATGGGCGGGTTGCCGATTCTGACGGCCGGTAGAGAACCTCGGCGGGCGGAACGATGTGTTCTGCCCGTCGAGGTTCTCTGCCGTGTGTACGGGGCCTCACACTGACACTAAATGCAGTGACCAGTAAATATATGATCACTGCATTCAGTGACACTGTGATAGGGGGCTGGGGGGGGTGATCTGAAGTGCGTAAATGTGCCTATATGTGTGGTGTCAGTGTAGTGTTGGTGCGACTTACTGGAGCTCACATCACTTCCTCTGCCTGTGTTTACATTATACAGGCAGAGGAAGTGAAATGCCGGGGGCATGCCGGATTGGCTGGGAGCGATCACGAGGGGGTGGACAGAAACGAAAAAGCTGCCCCCTCAGCATGGATCGCTCCCGGAGGTAAGACGACCGCCGCGCGCAGCGGAGGGGGTCCCGATCAGACCCCCGACCCGCAACAAGGCAGGAACTTACATGTACGCCCATGTGCCTGTAAGTGCCATTCTGTGGACGTACATAGTCGTGCGGCGGTCGGTCGTTAAGTGGTTAACATTACAACCTCATAGACAGAAGTGTTACCTTATGAGTTTATGTGAAATCTCCATTAACCACTTCAGCCCCGGAGGATTTGGCTGCCCAATGACCAGGCTATTTTTTGCGTTGCTTTAACTGACAATTGCGCGGTCGTGAGAAGTTGCTATAAACAAAAAAAGACAGAACATTTTGGAAAAAAAACACAATGGGCCAGATTCAGGTACAGCGTCGTATTTTTTGGCCGGCATAGCGCATCTCATATGTGCTACGCCGACGTAAAACAGGGAGCCCAGAACTGTATTCTCAAAGCAGTTGTGCCGGCGTAGTGTAAATAGGCCGCCGTAAACCCGCTTAATTCAATGTAGGCAGGTAGTGGGCGTGCTTAATTTAAATGAACCGTGACCCCATGGAAATGAGCGGCCAAGCGAACGGCGCATGCGCACGTATGCTCAGAATCACATCAAATAAGAATGCCTAAGATACACGTCGAACACTGCCTACGACGTGAACGTCACAATTTTGAAAAACCTGTTTTATATATTTTTTGGGGATATTTATTATAGCAAAATGTAAAAAATATTGAATTTTTTTCAAAATTGTCGCTCTATTTTTGTTTATAGTGCAAAAAATAAAAACCGCAGAGATGATCAAATACCACCTAAAGAAAGCTCTATTTGTGGGAAAAAAAAGGACACCAATTTTGTTTGGGAGCCACAGCGCAATTGTCAGTTAAAGCGACGCAGTGCCAAATCACAAAAAGTGCTCTGGTCTTTGACCAGCAATATGGTCCGGGGGTTAAGTGGTTAAACATTACCTATTATATACTGCATGTTTCTTGTGCCTGTAACAGTTGTTCCCTTTTCCATTGCAATGACTCCAATGTTTAGGAAGGGGTTGGGAAACCTTGTCTTTGGACAATAATCCCCTAATAAAAGGGTTTAGTGAATATGGAAAATAAACCTTTTTTTTAGAGAGAAAAGCTTCTAGTGCCGTTGAATGCTTTCCAAAGTGTCTTTAAAGCTCACCATAATTTAAGCGCACAGTACGAGCATTACCAACAGATGGCCATTGTGTGATTAATCAGATTTACAGAACTGCATGTGTGATGAACCAGTTTGACACAATGTTTACAACAGGATTAATCGGCAAAGAAGCCAAGAGGTCACGGACATCAGTAAAATGTCTTTGCAGTATCTATTTAGCTGTGAATGTAACTGTGTTCACTTACATGGCAGGAGGTTAGAAACCTGAGCAGTGACAATGTACAATGGGGCACAACAAGTCCACACCTAACTCTTTGATCTGTAATCTGGGGATCCTGGAACACACATGTTGGTGATGTCGCCACACTTACTCCTGATTTAAAAAACAGACAAGTTCTAATAGGCTTTTAACAGCCACTTATAAGATTTAAACCTGCTTTGGAAGTTTAATGGTACTAGAGTACAAAAAGCAGAGAGAAAGGAAGTTATGCAGCAGAGGAACCCTCTCCTATTGCCCCCCTAGCAATCCTGTATAGAGGTCAGTGAGCTTATTCTGCAGGTGATTCAAGTATAACGGGAGACAAATCTTCTTTTTAGGTTTGGATAGAGTGGTGATGGGTTAGAACAAGTTTGCATTGCTGTCTGTGTCCCTGTTAGGGGGTTCACCCTTTCTGACCTGACCTGATGACCATAGTCGCCGGAAGTAAAGGTGAGGGTAAATTAAAAAATTTGAGTTGCCCCAGAACAGGAATACAAAGGATATCTTCTAATGGGAACACCTGTTCTTGTGATAACTGCCTAAGAGGGATTTGTCTTCACAATGGCATTTATAATCTCCAACTTTTTTGTAGGACAGGAAGTAAAAGCAAAATTTCCCTAATAAGTCATAGAGGACAAAAGGAACTGGCAGAGTTTTTGAGTTATGACTAAGGCCTCATAGGCTGAAATGCGTCAACCAATCTTATATGCATTCGTACACTGTGATTTTTGAATAAAAATTAAGACTTTTTTAAGAGCAAGAACTGGTGTGCGGATCATCTCTCTGCATGGTTCACCCTCTCTACTTGACCTGAAGCTCATAGTAACCGGAAGTAAAGGTGAGGGTAAATTCAAAATTTTGAGTTGCCCCCAGAACAGGAATACAAAGGATATCTTCTAATGGGAATACTTTTTCTTGTACAAACAGTTTTATTGAAAAACACATCAACAGAAAAAAGAAAGGAATACAAGAGAAAAAGCAGTGGTGGACACACCATGAGCTATCATATAAAGAACTGGAGGCGCCAGAAAAGGTAGTCCATAGACTTGAAATCAATCCAGCACTTAGGAATCCAGAGGTGAATCCAGAAGACCAGCAATAGAATGTCCCCATCACAAGTAGCCTGCTAAATCGAATTAATGCTGGTTTAGGTAACATACCGGTGAACACACCGGAGTAAATGAATGACTTAAAAGCAAAATAGCGATTCGGTACATAACATTACAAAAATAAAAAAATTAATTCAAACAGGCACATAGCAGTGGATAGCATTATCCAAAATGTAAAATAAACAATGCGTCATGTGTCCAAGACCAACAGGATCAAGCCCGTGGGTCCAAGCCACAAAGAATGAAGAAAAGAAGGAGGAGGAGAAAGAGAACCAGCTAGAAAGATAGCATGAACAAGTAGCATTGAAGAGAAAGAGAGAAAGAAAGAAGAGAATAAAAAAAAAAAAAAAAAAAAAAAATAAGGTCCACGGGGCGGGGTGAACAGAGGCTCATCAAAGAGAAAGTAGTGTTGGGTCAAATCGCGAAGGGTGGTTGTAGGCCACCCATGGTTGCCATACCCGGAGGAATTTATCGTGGGTATCCGCTAACACGGCAGTAAGTTTCTCATTAACCATAATATCATTAATGCAGTTTTTAACTGCTTCAAAACTGAGGGCAGGGGTCTTCCAGGCCCTTGCTATGGTCAATTTAGTTGCAGTAAAAAAATGCGCCGTCAACTGGCGTTCAGGGCGGAGAAGCATGCTTCAAAGCATGCTTTAAAATCTGTCGGCTGGGAACCCGTCCGCCCGACATGTCTGCTGGTTAGTATGCTAACCAGCAGACATGTCTTCTCGCACACGCGCCGAATGATTTCGACGCATGCGCGGAAGTGTTCTACTTTCTGGTGCGGTGACGTGGCGGCGTCAACGTCACCGCCACGTCACCGACACGTCAGCGCGTTGTCTGCTGGCGGGGATTTTGGTTTGCTCGTGTGTACATGCGAGCTAACCAAAATGCCAGCAGACAGATCTGTTCAAATCGGTCGGTCCGACCGATTTGAACAGATAGATTGCCTCGTGTGTACGAGGCCTAAAACAAGTGCTTAAATAAATAACATATTATTATAAAAAGTAGAAAATGATTATAAGTCCATTATCAAAAATGTAATCCAACTCCATGCAAAAAGTGCTGCGTGCTCTTTGCAAAAATGAATAAATGGTAAATCTTCAGTGAATCACTCAGTGCTCTCTCCCTGTCATCTGGTGAGTGGTCCCGCACTCACCAGATCCAATCCCCCATATAGGGGTAACAGGCATTTACAGTGTGTACTCTGTACAGCGCTCTGACAAGTCCTTGATTGTCTCCCAGTATGTGTTCCTCTTAGGCTGGATTCACACCTAGGCGTTAGCGATTTTGGGCGTATTTGGGCGACAAAGTTTAGGCGTTTTGTACCCGCGATTTGCGGCGACAAAACGCGCCGTTTTAAAATCCTGCTTTTTGTATAGCCATTGTCGCCTGATACGCGCGTCAGAAAAGGGTCCGGGACTTTTTTCAAAATCGGCGTTCGACGTTCTATTGGTGTACGGCGTTCGGCGTTAGGAGATCTGAACATTCTCCATAGACAATAATGCAAATTCGACGGTACGGCGTATTTTAGCGTCGCGCTTCAGGCGACAAAACACCTAGGTGTGAATGGAGCCTTAGCCGCTCAAGAGAAAAAAATAAAATGCCCAATAGCGTGATACCATTTATCAAATAAACACAATTTTATTAAACAAAAACAGGGAAAAAGGGAAACATTCATTGTTGGGTTCACATATGCTTTATTAGCTTTCTTGTCACATGAAAACCATTTTGCCGATAACAAGTTTGCTTTTACTCACAAAAGCAAAGTCCATGTAAATTTCATTAGCCACAAAGTTTCAGCACTATGGAGAGCTCCAGACACCACATTCATTACCTGGAGTTATAGGCATGAGAATATCAGAAAATGCAGTGATAAAGGACAAAACAGAACAAAACAAACCTTCACTTATAAATGTTTAAAGTACAACACAATCATATGCTAAGATCAGGTCAGATGATCCCACTGTCTTGTGTAGCACCCCTCCTCCTTTTGCCTGGCTATCCTGATCCTCTTATTGCTTCCTGACAAGGCTGAGTATTCAGGCCTGGAGTTCTGGCTTCTATCTGACATAACTGGCTGCACATTGACTCAAGGTCAGTACTTTAACCATGCCTGTGGACCCATCTTACCCTCTAATACGGTTCTACTCCCATACAGCAAACGGTTCCAGATGGTAAAACTTAAACCCCCTCCTACCCTTACCTCCCACTACCCTTTCATCCATTCTGAAGCACTTTTATACCCACCTGTCTGCTGTTTCCAGGTGTGGGAAACTGGTAATCCATCACTGCATATGTGCCAATGCCAGCCAGTCTACTCGAGTTGACATTCTCAATGAGGATTCCTCATCACCTCCAGTCTCTATTCTGGATCCTGAAAATACCATGCTGCTGGAAAGTCAATAGAAAGTGCCTACATCACACAGGCGATGGAAGAAAGACCCTCCTAAAGTGCTTGGCAAAAGAAAGAATTTGTGGGACTGGAATGTCCCCTCACCCTGGATTTAGGTATAGGTAGTATAAGGGTATAAGTATAGTAGTGGCAACAGTAAACTATCCATGAGTAAGGGTCACCCAGGAACAGCCTAAGCAGGTTTGTCCTTAACATTTATTCAGCAAAGTCAATATGCTCACCTCAGTAACTAGCTAACCTTAGAAAGTAATTCTGCTACCTGTTTTGAAAAAACAACTAGGGGTCACCTGTTAGCCCTGAGTAACTGTGTGACCCCTAATGGGTTCTCCAGAACAGGCAGCACATATTTTTAGTGTTCTTCTCGCAGTCAGCCGTTTCATCCAGCAGCAGGCTCTTAAAGAGTGAGAGAGGGACCTCTGAGCATCAGTGGGCTCATATATATTATACTGTATAAAGGCCTATTGACAGCTGCAACTAATAATGAGGTTTGTATACCAGGCGAGCTGTAGATCCAGGGATAGAGGCATATGCCTCTACAAAGTCTCCTGGCTCCAGGGCCAAGAACAGGAGTTATGAAAAGCTGCAAAAACAAAAAGCTTGTTTACTCCATAACAGACACAAATCCTGGAGCCCCTCGCCATGTGCAGGTGAGAAACTTGGGTGACAAATATACACCAGTCTGTGTCTCACCGTTTTTTTTTTTCCTGCCATTAGTTTATTTTTTTAAAGCATGTAAACCCAAACAAGGAACTTTATTTTGCTGGGGGTTCATGCTCAGATCAGGCTGGAGGGCTCTGTAGGTCAGACCTCTGTCGCCTCCCCCTGGTTCTGGAAGTTTCCAGAAACTTCTAGAACGTAGTGGGTGGAGGTACAAGGGCAGCGGCCTAAATGTTTATGTGAGTCTGACCAATCCCCAGGCAGGAGGCCTGGCAGGGTGGTAAGATGTGCCCATAAATATTGAAGAACCTGGCTAGTTGGGGGATGTTGATGGTTGGAGTATGGAGTGCTGAGTCAAGGATTGTGAGGCCTGGAGGAGACCCCAGATCTGAGGGCTCTGCCTCATGCAGGAGCTGAGGAAAGAAGGAAAGAAGCAGTTTGACCAGAGGGATCTTCACCACCCTTCAGTCTCATCTAGGAGACAGCCTGTATTGCAAGGGAGGACCTGTACAGCAGGATACCTGAACAGCAGTCTTTCCCAAGCAGCAGGATTTCAGGGGACAGCGTGACTAGCTCTACCTACCACCCCCAGAGCTAACAAAGGGAGAAGGCAGCCAGATGCAATATTTAGCTAGCATTTAAGAGGGACAGTGCCACAGCTTACCTTAACCCCTAATCTAAGATCTATTCCATGAAGCCATGTGCACTGGCATTTTGCTATTTTCTACTTAGGGGGACGCAGAGCTTCTGCATATAGTTGAGGCTTTCCTATTTTCCATTAAGAGGACATAGAGAGCCTGCACACAGTTGGGACTTTGCTGTTTTCTACTAAGAGGACATAGATCTCCTAAAAGCAGATGGGATATTTGTGTAGCACCCTCTACTTAGGTAGGTGCTAGAGGTAGATTTTTGGTGAGTACATGTACATTTAGGCAGGCCTAGCTGGAAGCTAGACCTGTTTGTTTTTGATCTGTGTGGGCTGGGAGTGGCTCAGACTAATCTGGTGACTCACAGATAGCATCACTTCTTGGTTACCTCCCTCTAACTTCTGGAGGATTCTAAAAGAGAGGAGAAGAGAGGTGGAGCTGTCTGAGGTGTCTTAGGGAGCCCTGACCAATCCCCTCCTAGAATTGGCAGGGGGCAGGCCTCCTTGATATACCCAGGGTCAGCCCACCAGGAGGAGTTGTTGTCGGGTGGAAGAACTGAGGATGGAGTGCTAGGCTGTCTGGGCCTTTGAGGGTACGGGGGGAGAGGTGACCTTGGGCCTGGGACTCGGGTGCAGGAAGGATTCCTTCAAGAACGCATGAAGGATCTGGACAGGAGGCACAGAGAGGAGTCAGAAAGGACAGCAGGAGCTAGTACTGACAGGCAAGTTTTCAGGAGGGAATCACTGGTGGCTGTGTGGCCAGGAGGATCAGTGAGTGACAGCCACAGTTTGGAGGACTGAGGAGGTCTGGGGAGGCACGCCGGAGAAGATTAGGAGTGTGCAATCTGGGATGGATATAGAGCCAGCAGTAAAGACTGGGATGTCACGGGCAGTGGAGTCGGGCAGCTGCAGTCGTGAGGGCTGGCAAGGCCTGAAGAGGGCTTACTGGGAGCAGTAGTCCACCATAGGACAGCTAACACTAAAGACTTTCTATTCTATTTTTGCTACTCTAAAGGGGACCTGCCGTCTCTGTCTTCAAATGGCAGTTTCTAGGGCCTGACTGAGTCAGTGTTGGGCCTAACCATGTGCTAGCTGTACCTGGAAGTGAATTGTTGAGAGAGAGAGAGAGAGAGAGAAAGAGAGACAGAGAGAGAGAGACAGAGAGAGAGAGAGAGAAACAGAGAGAGAGAGAGACAGAGAGAGAGACAGAGAGAGAGAGAGAGACAGAGAGAGAGAGAGAGAGACAGAGAGAGAGAGAGACAGAGAGAGAGAGAGAGAGAGGGGGAGAGAGAGAGAGAGGGAGAGAGAGAGAACAGTCTGCAAGCAGGTGTTGTGCTGGAGGAGACTGGAGTGGTAAAGTGTAAATAATTGCCCCAACTGATTGAGATACAATCAACCAATTGTTCGTTCTACTGGGCATCCCATATATTCCCATCCCTATCCAAGTTCAAATTCCTCTTTAAAATACAAAAACAAGTACACAAGTACCTTATCCCCATCCACAACTGTATATAGTAAACTGCCTGCCTACAAGAAACATTTTACCTCTGTGCTTGCCAACAAGGGTTTCTCCACCAAGTACTAAGTCATGTTTTGCTTGGGGATCCAATACTTATTTTACTCACTGAACTGCAACTTAATTTATAACATCTCTCTCTGATGTACTGTTTACCCAGTTTTTGATATTTCTGAACCTGGAAGTGCTCAGTAGGGATGAGCCGAATACCCCCGGGTTCGGTTCGCACCAGAACGTTTCGAACAGACCGCGGGTTCGCACGAATATTTCGAACCCCATTGAAGTCTATGGGACCCGAACGTTCGAATTCAAAAATGGTCGTTTTAAAGACCAAAATTCAATCAAATGTTGGAAAACGTCGTTCAGAACCCGGGTCTTGCCCCAGGGAACATGTATCAATGGAATTTTTTTTTTTAAAAGCGGACGTTTTTTCAGGAGCAGCCATTTTAATGATGCTTAAAGTGAAAAAAAAAAAAAAAAAAAACTTAAAATATCACACCTGCTGGGTGTCTATAGTAGTGGCACGTGTTTAGAAATGTCCCTGCACAACATGAGAGGACTATAAAAAAAAAGTAATTAATGCTACTTGCGCAAGTTCTGTGTGGCAACATTATGTCGAATATTTTAGCGGTGGTGGGGGGCCATTATTGTTTTGTGAAAGAAAATTTTTGGTATATAACAGCACAGGTGCAGTGACACTAACTGCGCTCAGGTGGTATATTACAGCACATGTACAGTGACACTAACTGCACTCAGGTGGTATATAACAGCACAGGTGCGGTGACACCAAATGAGCTCAGGTGGTATATACCAGCACAGGTGCGGTGACACTAACTGCGCTCAGGTGGTATATTACAGCACACGTACAGTGACACTAACTGCGCTCAGGTAGTATATAACAGCACAGGTGCGGTGACACTAACTGCGCTCAGGTGGTATATAACAGCACACGTACAGTGACACTAACTGCGCTCAGGTGGTATATAACAGCACACGTACAGTGACGCTAACTGCGCTCAGGTGGTATATAACAGCACACGTACAGTGACACTAACTGCGCTCAGGTGGTATATAACAGCACAGGTGCGGTGACACCAAATGAGCTCAGGTGGTATATAACAGCACAGGTGCGGTGACACTAACTGCGCTCAGGTGGTATATTACAGCACACGTACAGTGACACTAACTGCGCTCAGGTGGTATATAACAGCACAGGTGCGGTGACACTAACTGCGCTCAGGTGGTATATAACAGCACACGTACAGTGACACTAACTGCGCTCAGGTGGTATATTACAGCACACGTACAGTGACACTAACTGCGCTCAGGTGGTACAGTATATAACAGCACAGGTGCGGTGACACTAACTGCGTTCAGGTGGTATATAACAGCACACGTACAGTGACCCCAAATGCGCTTAGGTGGTATGTAACAGCACACGTGCAGTGACACCAAATGCGCTAAGGTGGTATGTAACAGCACACGTGCGATGACCCCAAATGCGCTAAGGTGGTATGTAACAGCACACGTGCGGTGACCCCAAATGCGCTCAGGTGGTATGTAACAGCACACGTGCGGTGACCCCAAATGCGCTCAGGTGGTATGTAACAGCACACGTGCGGTGACACCAAATGCGCTAGGGTGGTATGTAACAGCACACGTGCGGTGACCCCAAATGCGCTAAGGTGGTATGTAACAGCACACGTGCAGTGACCCCAAATGCGATCAGGTGGTATGTAACAGCACACGTGCGGTGACCCCAAATGCGCTAAGGTGGTATGTAACAGCACACGTGCGGTGACCCCAAATGCGCTCAGGTGGTATGTAACAGCACACGTGCGGTGACCCCAAATGCGCTCAGGTGGTATGTAACAGCACACGTGCGGTGACACCAAATGCGCTAGAGTGGTATGTAACAGCACACGTGCGGTGACCCCAAATGCGCTAAGGTGGTATGTAACAGCACACGTGCAGTGACCCCAAATGCGATCAGGTGGTATGTAACAGCACACGTGCGGTGACCCCAAATGCGCTAAGGTGGTATGTAACAGCACACGTGCGGTGACCCCAAATGCGCTCAGGTGGTATGTAACAGCACACGTGCGGTGACACCAAATGCGCTAGGGTGGTATGTAACAGCACACGTGTGGTGACCCCAAATGCGCTCAGGTGGTATGTAACAGCACACGTGCGGTGACCCCAAATGCGCTCAGGTGGTATGTAACAGCACACGTGCGGTGACACCAAATGCGCTCAGGTGGTATGTAACAGCACACGTGCGATGACCCCAAATGCGCTAAGGTGGTATGTAACAGCACACGTGCGGTGACCCCAAATGCGCTCAGGTGGTATGTAACAGCACACGTGCGGTGACCCCAAATGCGCTCAGGTGGTATGTAACAGCACACGTGCGGTGACACCAAATGCGCTAGGGTGGTATGTAACAGCACACGTGCGGTGACCCCAAATGCGCTAAGGTGGTATGTAACAGCACACGTGCAGTGACCCCAAATGCGATCAGGTGGTATGTAACAGCACACGTGCGGTGACCCCAAATGCGCTAAGGTGGTATGTAACAGCACACGTGCGGTGACCCCAAATGCGCTCAGGTGGTATGTAACAGCACACGTGCGGTGACCCCAAATGCGCTCAGGTGGTATGTAACAGCACACGTGCGGTGACACCAAATGCGCTAGAGTGGTATGTAACAGCACACGTGCGGTGACCCCAAATGCGCTAAGGTGGTATGTAACAGCACACGTGCAGTGACCCCAAATGCGATCAGGTGGTATGTAACAGCACACGTGCGGTGACCCCAAATGCGCTAAGGTGGTATGTAACAGCACACGTGCGGTGACCCCAAATGCGCTCAGGTGGTATGTAACAGCACACGTGCGGTGACACCAAATGCGCTAGGGTGGTATGTAACAGCACACGTGTGGTGACCCCAAATGCGCTCAGGTGGTATGTAACAGCACACGTGCGGTGACCCCAAATGCGCTCAGGTGGTATGTAACAGCACACGTGCGGTGACACCAAATGCGCTAGGGTGGTATGTAACAGCACACGTGCGGTGACCCCAAATGCGCTCAGGTGGTATGTAACAGCACACGTGCGGTGACCCCAAATGCGCTAAGGTGGTATGTAACAGCACACGTGCGGTGACCCCAAATGCGCTAAGGTGGTATGTAACAGCACACGTGCGGTGACCACAAAAGCGCTCAGGTGGTATGTAACAGCACACGTGCGGTGACCCCAAATGCGCTCAGGTGGTATGTAACAGCACACGTGTGGTGACCCCAAATGCGCTAAGGTGGTATTAAACAGCACACGCACAGTCAGAGCGACTGCGTTTCTGTGCAATTCAATAGCCCACTTGCATTAACAGCAACTGCCTTTCTGTGCAAATAAATAGCACACGTGCAGTAACAGTTAATGCGTCTATGTGCAATGAACTAACACGTGTACACTAACACGTTAGAGCATCAAGCACAATCTCCTGCCTGACAGATACTAATAGCAGAACAAGCTAAGCTATACAGTTTATAAATATATTGACAAAAATTTGCGTTGTTTGCGTAAAACGTCCGTGAATGGGGATTGACATCATTGACGTTCCCTGAAAGAATTTGGAGCATGCGCACTGACAGTCGACGCATGCGCAGTATGTTCGCCGTGGGATCGCGCATAGTTAACATAATACACGCCCCCTACCCGCACAATTTGAATTCCGCCGGCTCATTTTCGCTACGCCGCCGCAACTTTAGGAGCAAGTGCTTTGTGAATAACAGTACTTGCTCCTAAAGTTACGGCGGAGTAACGTAAATGAGAAATGTTACTCCAAAGTAAAGAAGCGCCCATCTACCTGAATCTGGCCCCTTGTCTCTATCTATCTATCTATCTATCTATCTATCTATCTATCTATCTATCTATCTATCTATCTATCTATCTATCTATCTATCTATCTATCTATCTATCTATCTATCTCTCTCTCTCTCTGTCTGTCTGTCTCACTTCTCTAAGCTAGCCGGAACACACTACACGAGGCCGCCCGGGAGGCGGCCTTTTATAGTGTGGGGCGTGTGCTTAAGCCCTGAGCCCTAATTGGCCAAATCACCCAGGCTTTGGCCAATTAGGTCTCTTCGTTTTTTGGGCGCTGTGATTGGCCAAGCATGCGGGGTCATGGTGCATGCTTGGCCAATCATCAGCGCGCAATGCCGCAGTGAATTATGGGCCGTTGCGCGTCATTCGAATTTGGCGCGAACGACCAGATTTGTTTGTTTTCGACGAACGATCGAACAGCCGATGTTCGATGCGAACATGTGTTCGCATCGAACGCGAAGCTCATCCCTAGTGCTCAGTGATAAGTGGTTCACATTCTGCACAGCATTCTGAGGAGCATATGTTCCTTGATGTCATCCCACTCTCTTAAGTACCCAGTGTGAAAGCCCAGAAAACCACAGAAGTAAGGTTTGTTTGATGGGGGGAAGCGGCACCCCCATAAAAATGCCACAGCTGCCTAGCTTTTACTAAAGAATCCGGAAGCTTGCTGTACAAAACAGGAACAAGCTCAGAAGCTTGTTTTGATCCCTAATTACTTTGGCATAGGGTATCCTGACACTGAACTATATCTTTGGACAATGAGATGTGGGGAAATGTATTAGGGCCGAATCACACCTGATTCTTGCATGCTCATTCTTTTGGCTGTAAATCACACAGGAATACCGAAAAAATAGCATATGCACTACTTTTGTGCAGCACCAAATCGCACAGTACTGCAGTACCATGCAATCTGCATTAATATTACATTGACACCAGCAGCAGATCACAAAGTAGTGTTTTTTGAGAACGATGCAGGAAACGCACGCAGAACATACCTTACCTGCACTGCATTCTGGTGCAAGCCAGCCCTTAACCACTTCAGCCCCGGACCATATTGCTGCTCAATGACCGGGCCCCTTTTTGCGATTCGGCACTGCGTCGCTTTAACTGACAATTGCGCAATCGTGCAACGTGGATCCCAAACAAAATTGGCATCCTTTTTTTCCCACAAATAGAGCTTTCTTTTGGTGGTATTTGATCACCTCTGCGGTTTTTATTTTTTGCACTATAAACAAAAATAGAGCGACAATTTTGAAAAAAAATGAATATTTTTTACTTTTTGCTGAAATAAATATCCCCGAAAATATATATAAACAAAACAATTATTTTCCTCAGTTTAGGTCGATACGTATTCTTATACATATTTTTCGTAATTTTTTTTTTGCAATAAGCATTTATTGATTGGTTTGCGCAAAAGTTATAGGGCCAGATCCACAAAGATGGGACGCCCATGTGGCGTATCCCATTTACACTACGCCGTTGTAAACCACAGCGGCGTATTACGAATCCTTAAAGAAATTCCGTTGTAGCTTACGGCGGCGTAGTGTAAATGGGTCGGCGTACGCGGGTGTAATTCAAATTAACTAGTGGGGGGCGTGGTTTAGTATAATTATGAATGACCCGACGCAAGCGACGCTTTTTTTACACTGCGCATGTGCCGGCCGTGGACGTACCCTAGTGCGCATGCGTGAAATCACGTCGAAAATAGTCAATAAGAACAACGTGTACATAATATACGCAATTCCCTATTCGCGAACGAGTTACGCAAACAACGTAAACTACGTCCAATACAACGCGGTCCCGAAGTCCATACTTAACATTGGCTGCGCCTCACTATAGCAGCTTTATCTTTACGCCGTACAGATGCTTACGCAAACGCCGTAAACACACTGCGCCGGGCGTACGTACGTTTGTGGATCGCCGTATCTACCTCATTTGCATATTTAACACGGACGCGCCCCTAGCGTCCAGCGTAAATATGCATCTAAGATACGACGGTGTAAGAAACGTACGCAAGTCGTATCTTAGCGTAAGTCCGGCGTATCTTGTTTTCTGGATAGAAAACAATGACACGCCGGCGGGAAATTCGAATTACGCCGGTGTATCTATAGATACACCGGCATAATTCCTTTGTGGATCTGGCCCATAGTGTCTACAAAATAGGGCATCGTTTTATGGCATTATTATTAATATTTTTTTTTACTAGTAATGGCGGCGATCAGCGATTTTTATCGGTACTGCGACCTTATGGCGGACACTTCGGACACTTTTGACACATTTTTGGGACCATTGGCATTTTTATAGCGATCAGTGCTATAAAAATGCATTGATTACCATAAAAATGCCACTGGCAGGAAAGGGGTTAACACTAGGGGGCGAGGAACGGGTTAAGTATGTTCCCTGGGTGTGTTCTGAAGGGGGGGGGTGGGACTGACTTGGGGAAATGACTGATGGCTGTTCATACATTGTATGAACAGACGATCGGGCATTTCTCCCCCTGATAGGACCGGGAGCTGTGTGTTTACATACACAGCTCCCGGTTCTCGCTCTGTAACGAGCGACCACGTGTGCCCGGCGCCCCTATTGGCTGATTCGGGAGATGACGTAATATTACGTGATCTTGCGCAGCCGAGCCGATCTGCCGCCGTAAAACTGCGGTGACTGGTCGGCAAGCGGTTAATCTGATTAATGGCAATAAAAATATTTCAGACATAAGGCCGCGTACACACGATGAGACATGTCCGCTTAAACATGTCCGACGGACCGTTTGCAGCGGACATGTCTCATCGGATTTTGGTCCGATGGCGTGTACACACCATCGGACGAAAATCCCCTCGGGCTGAGGACGCGGTGATGTGGCGGTGACGTTGACGCCGCCATGTCACCACTCCAGGAAGTAAAATACTTCCACGCATGCGTCGAATCCATTCGACGCATGCGCGGACAGTTCTGTCCGCTGGTTAGTGTACTAACCAGCGGACATATCCGACGGACATGTCTCCGGCGGACAAATTTCAAACATGCTTTGAAATTTGTCCGATGGGAAAACATGTCCGCTAGCCCGTACACACGATCGGAGATGTCTGCTGAAACGGTCCGTCGGACCAGTTTCAACAGATACATTTGATCGTGTGTAGGCGGCCTAAGAGATTGTCATATATCCAAAGAGGTTAATTTACCAAAGGAGTAAAGAATGTTCACTTTACAAAATGAGGGTTCACATAGCTTCATAAATATAGTAAAGCTTTGTTTATTATCAATACCCAATCATGTGCAGGGGACTTACAAAAAAAGACGTGATTGGGTCAGTGGAATGAGAACAGCTACCCTTTATTCCCTTTAAGCTTTATCTTTAAGCTATTATCTGCTCTATTAGTAAATCAACCCCTATGTATTTGGAAGAATGTCCAGGCTTTCTTGAATCCATATTTTTCAAGATCTCGGGAGTGCCGTAATCTGTTTCCTAATCAAAGTGTTTATTTTTTCATAAGTGGAAATTCCCCTGTTTTCCATTTACCAGAAATGCATTCTAGCTGCCATACTAAATGTATAAAATGTATCAGCTTATTACTAAACTATCCCCAAAAGAGAAATTCAAACCAAAGCATAAACATTCTTTCAGTAAAAAAAATTAAAATGTTTTCTATCATTGAATTTTCTACAGAAAGAATCCTGGAACTCAATTTTGTATATCATATAGCACTTTTTTACCTCAGCCCATGTGTGGTATTCTCCGTATGACATTGGTGTGTGCTGTGATGGGCGTGTAATGTGTTGTCATAACATATTACACTGGTTTTTTGTTTCTATCTCTTTTTTATTTTTTTTTAAATGTCACAAAATTACATTTTATTAAATTATTTGCACCTCAGTGAGCTGTAATTCATTGAAGTGTGCTGCGCTTCAAAAAAATGCTGATATGCTATGTTTTTAGGCAACAAACCTGTATGGAGTAAACAGGGCCATTGGTTGGTGAGGGAGGGAATTATGTAGCTCCTAGGCACAGGACCGCCATCAGGAGGGCACAGGTATTACACCTGTAGGGGGCCCGCTGGTCCCCTGGCCCCCCTCCTGTTTTTATCTTTTTTTTTTGCATTACACCTGAAAGGGGCCCAATGGTTCCCAGCGCCCCTTACAGGCCCGGCCGACCCCCTCCCATTTTTTGTTTTGCATTACACCTGTAAGGGGTCCAATTGTCCCCAGCCCCCCCCCCCGATTATTATCTCGCGTCAGGAGAGAAGAGATTACTTTTGTTTGTTTTTTGTCTGCACCCCCCCCCCCCGGCTCTCTGCTCCACGGGGGCCCTGCCTAAAGATGTGTAAGGGGCCCCAACATTTGTGATGGCTGCCCTGCCTAGGCATGAGCAATTCATTCTCGTGGGAAAGACATTTTAACCACTTTCCTACTGGGCACTCTTACCCCCTTCCTGCCCAGGCAAATTTTCAGATTTCAGCACTGTAACACTTCGAATGGCAATTGCTCGGTCATGCAACACTGTACCCATATGACATTTTTCACATTTTTTTTCCTACACAAATAGAGTTTTCTTTTGGTGGTATTTTATCAACACTTAATTTTCTTTTTGCTAAATAGATGAAAAGAAAAATGAAAATTTTCGGAAAACATAAATAAAAATTTAACTTTTCTACTTCACTGATGGGCACTGATAGGCTGCACTGATGGGCAGTGGGCACTGATGAGGCAGCACTGATGGGCATTGATGGGCACTGATGAGGCGTCACAGGTGGAAACTGATGAGGCAACACTGATAGGGGACATGATAGGCAGCACTGATGGGCACTAGTAGGTGGCACTGATGAGGAGGCACTGATGGATACTTATTGGCAGCAATAGTGGGACTGCACTGATAATCAGTGTACATGTCCCTTTTACACAAGCCAGTTATCAGCGCTCTCCTTACACTATCAATGTGAGCAACGGAATGCCGATAACCCACTTTTGTTTACATCGTGATCAGCTGTGACTGGACACAACTGATCATGTGGTAATTGGTAAAGAACCGTTGATTGGCTCTTTACTTCAATCTGTGATCTGCAGTGCCTGGAGGACACAGCGATTACAGAGCGTGCCGACCAGTGCCCCACAGTGGGTTCTGTAGCGCTTACCCCCGAAGAAGCCGCTGGTTAGATTTGGGATCGGCGTATTTAAGTTACCTCTGTGATGGTGTCTAGGGGTGATGATGATGATGAGAGCAATAATAGAATGTCCAGATCGTTGGTTGACGTTTTCAATGCTTTATTTCTGGTCCAAGACGACCAACAGTCAACTCGAGGTAGATAGAGTAGATTGGTGAAAGAAAGAATAACCTTGCAGATACAAGCTGTGGATAAAAGAAGCAATCCTGCCTCCAACGAATGTGTTTGTCTCGTCGCCACTCCAGCCGGAGTGGGTATAGCGCCCCTGGACAGGCCCCTCTCACAGGCCTGGCAGCCGGAAAGTCACTGAGAATGCTGAGAAGGCACAAGTCTCTGCCACCAACTTGGCTCTAATAGAATTTGGTTTAGTAAAGGGTCTCTGCCACAGGCCCAGTACTCAGGAACATGAACGTAGAGCAAATCATCTCAGTCAATAATTAAGGAGTCACCGACTGACAGTTTGCTGCATACAACCTGTCAGTGTGGTTTTGGTTTTGTCTGCGCCCTATTGGTTCACCTGCCTCCGGGTTCACCTCAGACCAACTCCCCACCAAACAGCACCCAGCTTGGGATCCTTTCCTCTTGAAGTGTGGGGACCCAGTAAGTCACTGGGGCCCCTTGGCAATTTCAGTTGCTCTGAGCCATGAGGGCCCAGAGTTTGGAACTCCCCGTAGCACGGGCCCCTGCCAGGTAGGCCATAGTGGTGGGGCCCGTGATGTGCACACACCCTGAAGGTGGGTGCCGCACCCGGAACCAGGTACCCTCGAAGTACCCCGAAAAATGGCGTCTGCCACAGATATACCCTCCCCCAGCATGCCCCGTGAGGGAAACACTCCTCCAATTGACTGCTGGGGAAAAGTGGCTCTGCCTGAACCCCTCTGGCGCCACCTGCTGCCCAGAGATGAGACCACATCTCTGGAGCACAGAATGACCCACAGGACAATTCAGGGCTGACAGCAGCCCAAATTTACCACAAATCAACCTGGGTGAGAGCAGGTAAGTCTCTCACCCCACTAAATTCACAATAGCGTCCCTTCTGAAAGTAAGGGGGCGCTACAGTTCAATCATGGCAGGGCATCATATGACTGCCTCCCACAACTGGATGATCGTACTGTAGCCATCATTCGGCTATAGCGCAGTCAGTACGTGGTTAAACTCTCTGCATATTGTATATTTATTTTGTATGCTTTGTCTACGGCAGCCAACATCCCTGGCATTATACTAACTCTTCTGCCAAGTACTCACATTCTTAAGATCTTGATAAGAAAATATTCCACCTATGTACTTACAATTGTAATACCAGTGTGATACCTACATAATCATGGTAACAAAAAATGTGCTGAATAAACAAAACTGTTGTTTGGAAATATGCTGGGTGTTTCTTTTTGTGTCTGTTCCCTATTGCAGTAGTTATTATTAATTTGAAAACTCTGTTAAGTAGTTGCCTATCTATCTGTCCAGGTTCTTTTCCCAGTGGATTGCCCTGCAGCAAGGCACACATAGAGCCCTGGTTCACACTGGGTTGCGGGAGTGAAATCGTGCAAGTTCAGCTGAACTCGCACGATTTCACTCCTGCTGGCAGTCCCGATTTCGGCTGTGATTTAAGAGACATCTGTGCAGGTTTCTGCACAGATGTCAATGTAAATCACGTCCTGAAATCGCAAGAAGTAGTACAGGAACTACTTTTTGAAATCGGTGCAGCGCCGCAGATGCGCCGTCGCACCGATTAGGACGGTGTCATTGCCGGCAAATGCCGTCGATTTGAGATGCGATTTCAAATGTGAAATCGCATCTCAAATCGAACTAAATCGTACCTAGTGTGAACCTGGGCTTACAGTCACTTTTTGGCTCAATTACAAGTCCAGGTGTGTTCTCTTTGTTGTCTTTATATTTGCAGTAACTGCGATAGGGTTGAAGGAATTGAGTGATATGAGAACTATGTACAGGTCGAGAACAGCAAACTCCTGGACTGGATAGTCTAAGCTCTTCAGGACATCAGCCGATGTCCCCTTTGGTCAAACACACACAGCTGACTCGCTAGCACAAGAGGGATGGCAGCTGCCCGAAAAAAAAAAAAGACGTCTTCCAAAATGTCCAGGGACAGTTGGTTGCCTCCTTCCAATCTCCTATGAAGAAAAGTCCAATGTGAGCTTTTGGTTGGAAATTCCGACCGTGTGTATGCTTCATCGGTCTTTTACTGTCGGAACTTCCGCCAACAAAAGATCGAAACAGAACGGAAAAAGTTTCTATCGGAAAATCCGCTCGTCTGCAATTCCGACGCGCAAAAAGACATGCATGCTCAGAATCAAGCAGAAGAGCCGAACTGCCTATTGAACTTCATTGATCTTGGCTCGTCGTACGTGTTGTACATCACTGCATTCTTGACAGTCAGAATTTCAGACAAGATTTGTGTGACCGTCTGCATGCAACAAGTTTGAGCCAACATTCCATCAGAAAAAATCCATGGTTTTCTTGTCGGAATTTCCAATCGTGTGTATGTGACACCTTTCTCCATTGATACCAGACTAGATCTTCAGCGGACAGCACCTCACCTCAGTTCTCTGTATCTTTCTGCTCCAGCCCCTCGGGTCCTCTACCTGAGGAAAGCACATGGCAGCATAGCCCTGGAGGGCAGCATGCCCTCTAGACTGAACCTTTCCTCTGCCAGCAAAGACCCAGAAGCTCTGTTACTCAAAGTATTTATACAGACTCCCAGCAGTCTCTAGGGCCATCCTCCCAAGGGATTGGCCAGGGCTGTATAAATATTCATGCTGCTATTTACATTTTTTCACACCTATGTTCCAGAGAGTTTCTAGAAAGCAGAGGACACTCAAAACAAGCCACAACTGAAACACTGAGCAGACCTAGAGTAAATAATCACATACAGATGCACTGATTACAGTGAGCACAACCAAATTAACAAAACACAACAATTACTGGTTACAGTGAGACAAACTAAATTTACCTAACAAACAAAAATACAGCTCCACTGACCACAGTGAGTCAACTCTAAATCTAACTAAGTAACTAGACAACAGCACCACGGTTTGCTAAGAATATATGCTTGGCTATGCATGGGCAGCTCAGTGTATGTTCCAAAGAGATTGTGAACAAGCAGGTAAGTTTGCCAAATTCAAAGATGGAGAAATCCTGCTAGCCAAATCCATAGATGGAGAAATACTATTAGCCAAAACTATGCACAGAAAATCTCAGTTTGCCACACGCATACGCATATGCGAACGTGTGTGCGCGCCAGTGCGCACGTCCACCACTAGAGTGGCGCCAAGTGGACTATATAAATACCATTGCTGCACTAGGTCTTTGCCTAAGGCCTCGTACACACGATCAAATCTGTCTGCTGGAAACGGTCTGCTAGACCGTCCCAGCAGACAGATTTGATCGTGTGTATGGGCGAGCCGACGGATTTGGCCACCCGACAGATTTCAAAGCATGCTTTGAAATCTATCGGGTGGGAATCCGTCCGCCCGACATGTCTGCTGGTTAGTACACTTACTAGCAGACATGTCGCCTCGCACCGGCGCCGAATGGATTCGGCGCATGCGCGGAAGTGTTTTACTTCCTGGTGCGGTGACGTGGCGGCGTCAACGTCACCGACACGTCAGCGCGCCATCTGCTGGCGGGGATTTTGGTTTGCTCGTGTGTACACGCGAGCAAACCAAAATCCTAGCAGACAGATTTGTTCAAATCGGTCGGTCCGACCGATTTGAACAAATAGATTGCCTCGTGTGTACGAGGCCTTATAGTCTACAGTGTTCTACTACCTGTTACCTGTTCCCTGTGTTTGATCTCCTGTGTTTGATCTCCTCTAATCCACCTGACCACGCTTGTATTCTACCTGAGCTGACCCCTGGCTTGCTCTTTGACCATATCTCTGCTTCATCCCTTTGTCTGCCTGTTTGTGGTTGCCAACTCCAGCCTGAACCTGAGCCTGAATCCTTATATCTGCTGGCTGCTATCTTCCAGCCTGCCAAGTACCTGTTGTCTGCTACCTGCCAGCCTGCCAAGTACCTGTTGTCTGCTACCTGCCAGCCTGCCAAGTACCTGCTGTCTGCTACCTGCCAGCCTGCCAAGTACCTGCTGTCTGCTACCTGCCAGTCTGCCCAGCACCTGCTGCCTGTGACTTGCCAGCCTGCCAAGTACCTGTTGTCTGCTACCTGCTAGCCTGCCAAGTACCTATTGTCTGCTACCTGCCAGTCTGCCAAGCACCTGCTGCCTGTGACCTGCCAGCCAGCCAGCCAAGTACCTGCTGTTTGCCACCTGCCAGTCTGCCAAGCACCTGCTGCATGTGACCTGCCAGCCTGCCAAGTACCTGCTGTCTGCCACCTGCCAGCTTGCCAATTCTTTGCTGCCCTGCGTCACAATTCAGTATGTATCCATGTGCGTACAGACCTCTCATCTACAGCCATCACCACCTGAACTGCTAGGCACTCATGCCACTCCAGGCTTCTGTGCCTCCTGTTTAATTTATCAGGGGTACCAGACCAGATACATGTCATGCTCCATCTTCAAATACATGACAGTTTGTTTTATTACAGAAGAGATGTAGCATGTGATTTCTGCAATTGAGAGTCTGCTCAAAAATGTAATTTGTTCACTCTTTAGTTCCACTTTAACATAGCTCAACGGACATGGGGTAAATGATGCCCAATTCTTTTACAACCCTTGAGGCAGCAGTTGCGAACTGTGGATATAACCTGTGTAAAGGCCCATGTCAACAGGCTTTTGTTCACTTCAAGGAGGTTTTTTGGGAAATGCATTGAAATGCAAAACCTGCTTCTAAAGGCACCTTTAGAAATGTTTTGTAATGTTAGATTTGAGGTTATATGCGCCATATGCAATGCTAAGGTATGTCCCACACAGCAAGTTAAATAATGTTGTTGTAATATAATGTACATGTATGAGTTTTTTTTTTTATCTTATATGTTGTTATTCTTTCTTAAAAGATTACTCATGCGTCCTGATGAAGCATAACTTTGGCGAAATGCGTTGACACATGAGAATCTTTATTTATTGGGTGTATCAAGCAAGAGCAATATCAACGTTCTATGTACAATTAATCAATCTAGCATCCTATAATAATGTTTTTATTATTTTTTTTTGCATTTTAATTGTGTAAAATAAAAAAGACATTTTATATTAAGACCTCCTTGTCTGGCCTGTACAGTCCGATTCTTATTTTTTGTTTTTGATGTTTAGTAATGGCAAGCTATAAATAGGTACGTATAGATAATTGCAGGCTTTTGGTTCTTTGCATACCTAATTCCCCCCCCCCCCCCCCCATTCTTCTCACGGTGGCCACTTTTATTAAGGGCAAATGTGCACATCATCTAAAGGGAAGGCACTGGTGATGTGGCCTCCCAGGGCAAATCTGCGAGACCCTGGTTACATCACCAGAGCCTCATTCAACCAGGATTCAGGAATTGGAAAAACAATAATTGTAAGTAAAAGAAAAAAAAGTTACCTTTTTTTAAAACTAATCAGTGGTTCTTATTCTTTTTTGTGTCACGCATCCTTTTAAGAATTGGATGAAAGTTATGGACCCCCTCCCCAGAAATATTATTATTCACAACTTTGCATGCAATTAATATATGTGCTTTATTTTATTGAAATGCCTAATCCTAACCCATAACCCTAACATTAAATACATAAATAAATAAGTACAAGGTTAGGTTTTTTTTTTAGGGTTGTCCCGATACCGATACTAGTATCGGTATCGGGACCGATACTGAGCATTGCTTCCGATGCTTCCCCCGATACTTTTTGAGAGAGAGAGTGGACGGGGAGGGGGCGGAGATCGGAGCAGAGCAGAGAAAGACAAGCCCATCCCCCGTGCCGTCGCCAAGTTGATCAGCGCGGGGAACAATACAGCTTTCATTTGAATAGCTGTGTGTTCCCCCGCCGCGCCTTGTCATATATAGCCCCTCCCCTTTGTCCTGGCACTTTGATAGACAGATCACCCGTCCCAGGATTGGATGGGTGATCTGTCTATCAAAGTGCCCGGACAAGGGGGAGGGACTATATATGATGTGGCGCGGCGGGGGAACACACAGCTATTCAAATGAAAGCTGTATTGTTCCCCGCTCTGATCAACTAGGCAACGGCGGCGGCGGGGGGGCTGCACCGATGATCATGGCTGCATTTTGTCGGGATATGGCTGCAATTTGTGGGGACAGTGCTGCATTTTGTCGGAACATGGCTGTAATTTGTGGGGACAGTGCTGAATTTTGTTGGGACATGGCTGCAATTTGTGGGGACAGTGCTGCATTTTGTGGGGGACATGGCTGCATTTTGTGGGGACATGGCTGAAATTTGTGGGAACAGTGCTGCAATTCGTGGGGGACTATTCAAATGAAAGCTGTATTGTTCCCCGCGCTGATCAACTAGGCAACGGCGGCGGCGGGGGGCACGGATGATCATGGCTGCATTTTGTCGGGACATGCCTGCAATTTGTGGGGACAGTGCTGCATTTTGTCGGGACATGGCTGTAATTTGTGGGGACAGTGCTGCATTTTGTCGGGACATGGCTGCAATTTGTGGGGGACATGGCTGCAATTTGTGGGGGACATGGCTGCAATTTGTGGGGGACATGGCTGCAATTTGTCGGGGACATGGCTGCAATTTGTGGGGACATGGCTACATTTGGGGACACATTTAAAAAAAAGTATCGGTATTCGGTATCGGTACTTGTACTCGGTCCTAAAAAAGTGGTATCGGGACAACCCTCGTTTTTTTTCTCTGCTTTTTTTCCTTTATATAGCAAAAATAAATAAAAACTGTGGTATTTAAATAGCACAAAAAGAAAGCTCTATCTGTGTCCAAAAAAATAAATAATATTCATGTGTGTACAGTGTTGCATAACCAAGTAACTGTCTAACTATCACAGCACTGAAAACTGAAAATGGCCTGGTAGTGAAGGGGTTTATACATGTTGATACTCAAGTGGATAAGAGAGTTTTTTTTCCCATTATACACCCATTAAAAATAATTTGATATGATTGATTTTTCCAATACAAATATCAACAATAAACTGTATCCGTAAAACCTGTTTTTCTTTGATCATTTTCCTTTGAAGGTATAATCTTTGTGCATGTCTTTTTTTCCATGTACAGGATCTGCCTGACTGAAAACAACAGACTTCCTGCAATCTGTAATCACATACAATGCACAGGCCTACTGTCTTTAATATTACTTGCTACTGACAAATACTCTCAGATGACATTTTTAGTCAGGAAATTGTTGTCTATGGAACACTTTTTCCTAGAAAAGGGTCAAACACCCATGGAATCATGGAATCATGGAATTCCCAAGCCTTTCCGATGTTTGCCGAGGTCAGCCGAGCTGTCCTCTGGCCTTTGCGTGTGTTCCCGAGGCTCTCCGGTGCCCCCCCACCTCTGGCCGCATGCCATTGAAGTCAATGCGGAACAAATTATTTTCGTTTTCCGTTGACTTCAATGGGGAAACTCGCTTTGATATGAAAGTACTTTGGATTATGAGCATTTTCCTGGAATGGATCATGCTCGTAATCCGAGGTTCCACTGTACTGTAAAGTAAAATAGTCTACCTAAAAAAAAAAAATGATGATGAATCAATTTTATACCTATTGATACCTTTAGATCATTACAAAATGCAGCTTTTACTACAATACTGAATTCCTCCCTGATACTGAAAACCAAAGACTCTCAGTTCCATTCTCCACCTACTGGACCTCTTCCAGGTTCAATGACACTCAGAATCATTCAACCCACTTTCTGTTAGTCCAGGGAGTTTTGTCCACCCACTCCTAGACCCCCAACCCTGAGATCCCCCCACCCTTTTTTATTTCTTTTTCCCTTCCCCATCCCCTGCCCAATACTCTATCCCTTTCCTTTAACTTGTTTTGCCCCTGTCTTTACCTATATGACTTCTGGCTACTTGGTTGGTAGTCCTTACTGTGCCCCTGATTATCTGATGAAGGACTACAAAGTCAAATATTTTTATGTTCAGTTGTATAACTTTTAATGATTGGTGCCCTTTACTGATAGTGTTCCCCTGATTAAAGCCGAGGTTCACACAAAAAGTGAACCTCCGCCTTTTGGATCCCTCCCCCCTCCGGTGTCACATTTGGCACCTTTCAGGGGGAGGGGGGCACAGATACCTGTCTGAGACAGGTATTTGCACCACTTCCGGGTTCGGATCCCTGCGGGGAATCCAGCCTGTGACATCACCCCCCCTGCTGTCTTCTGGGAAACACTGTTCCCAGGACAGAGCGGGGACCAGTGACGGGGTGCCGCAATCCTCGCGCATGCGCAGTAGGGAATCGGGCAGTGAAGCCACAAGGCTTCATTTCCTGATTCCCTCACGAGGATAGTGGCGGAAGTAGCCGAGGACCAAACGATTGCTCAGCCTCGGCTGATGACATCGCGGGCGCGCTGGACAGGTAAGTGTCCATTTTTTTTAAAGTCAGCAGCTGCCATATTTGTAGCTGCTGGCTTTAAAAAACAAAAAGAAAAACGGCCGAACCTCCGCATTAATGTTCTCCAGAGATGTTGTACACTACCTCTCAAATTCAGCTTTTATGTTGTTCCTGTTCTTGGCCTTATGATAAGCCATCCCTAAACATATACATTTTGATATGTGGATGGATTATGTTACATAGTTACTTTGCCTATGCATACTTAGATTTCAGCACATCCTTCTATAAAAATAAGGAACACTCAAAAATAAATATGGATGAAGGATGGGGCCCAACCTGGAGTTGGGTTATAAAGCCCAACTCTAGGAAAATTTAAAATGATCCCTTGCAGTACTGCCAGGTTTAATAGCTTGTTTTGTCTAATGGAGGAGAGGAGAAACCATTTTACTTACCTGATCCTCCGCTTTCCGGGGAGATGGTGCTCCCTCCTGTTCCAGCAGTAGACTATCCCTTAGCCCATGGATCCTCAAACTACGGCCCTCCAGCTGTTGCGGAACTACACATTCCATGAGGCATTGTAAAACTCTGACATTCACAGACATGACTAAGAATGATGGGAATTGTAGTTCCTGAACAACTGGAGGGCCATAGTTTGAAGACCCATGCCTTAGCCTCATTGCGTCCAATGTAGGGCTATAGACCAGGACCTTAGACCACTGGAGCATGGGGTAGAAGAAGTTGCAGGAATCAGTCTAGCTGCAGGGAGGAGTGGAGGCTTGGGTAAGTAAATCTTCTCCTTTTGTTCCCCTGACCAGGGGTGCCCAACCTTTAGAAAAGCGGGGGCAACTTAAGCGACTTGGTAACTAGTCATGGGCCACAGTGAGCGAAGCGGGTGGATGGCAGCCCACTCTATAGAGCCCACTGAACTCTTTTTTTATTTTTTATTTAGAGGATCGGATTGAAGGTAGGCAATTGTAAACGGACACAGATTTACATCTGCCACATCGAATTGTTTCCGAGTATGCATGTTTTTTTTTCCCCATTGGAAAAGAATACAGACGAATGTTTTTTTCCTGACGGGAAAAAAGAGATCCTGCTCTCTTTCTTCGTCGGAAAGACTGCGATAGAGCATACACACGGCCAATAGCTTTCATTGCAGGTTTTTAGATGGGAAAACCGGTCGTGTGTACAAGGCCTATGTGCAGGTAGCCCCAGGTGCACTGCTCTGCACCTGTGGATCAGTTGAAAGCAGCCCAGTAATCACTGCAGAACACATATGCCCATACATACACTGTGATTTTAATAATAAGCTGACCTTTAATAACAGTATTCTATTCCATTCCATTCCAGAGCAAGAGGTCGCGGGTAGGGTTGCCACCTGTTCGGGATTTACGCGGACAGTTCGGGTTTGGACTCATGCGTCTGGGTTTCAGACTGTCTGAGACCTGGACACATTATTCAGACTGGACTAAGTCTCTTCCCTCCCCCGTCTCTCTCCTGCCTCTAAGTACGTATGCTAAGGTAAATCAGGGTTCTCAGAGCACCCATTACATCAGAGCTCCCCTTTACACCAGAGACCACAGACACTTACATCAGAGTCCTCGCCGTACACCCAGTGGCGTATCTAGGGTATGGCAGCCATTGCAAGTGCCATGGGCACCATATGAAGGGGGCGCTGTTGAGTGTCTGGGCAGCAAGGCACTTACCAGGGTCTGAGGGTCTCTTCTTCCCTCCTCCCAAGCATAGGCAGGATCTCCTTTTCAGCACCTTTGCTAATGGACAATGGCAGCGCACAAAGAAGAAGGAGGAACATCAGATTCTCCCTCTCCTCTGTGAAAACTGAGACCTTATGTGATGAAGATTTCATCACTTTCAGTATTGATTCTGCATTTACCTGGTCTTGGAGGGCAGAGGAGGTATCAGGGGTCTAATAAACCCCAGATTTCTCCATAAAGAGGATATGTCGCTACCCAAGGTATCACAAGGGATGATTAATATCAGTAGTTTTGTTAGCTGTTATTTTTGTTAAGGTTATCTGAAAGATGGGTTTCAAATCTTTTGACAGGGGCGCAGTTTCAGTGCTTGCCATAGGCGCCATTTTCACTAGATACGCCTCTGCGTACACCTGAGCATCCCTTACATCAGAGTGCCCAGAGTTCTCCCTTACATCAGAGTCCCCAGAATTCTCCCTTACATCAGAGTCCCCAGAATTCTCCCTTACATCAGAGTCCCCAGAATTCTCCCTTACATTAGAGCCCCCCTTTACAGTAAATGGGAACTATGTGGACTCAGGTGTAAAGGGGGAACTCTGTGGACTCAGGTGTAAAGGGGGAACTCTGTGGACTCAGGTGTAAAGGGGGAACTCTGTGGACTCAGGTGTAAAGGGGGAACTCTGTGGACTCAGGTGTAAAGGGGGAACTCTGTGGACTCAGGTGTAAAGGGGGAACTCTGTGGACTCAGGTGTAAAGGGGGAACTCTGTGGACTCAGGTGTAAAGGGGGAACTCTGTGGACTGAGATGGCTCGTGTGATCAACTTCATATGATTAGAAATTGTATTTAATAGCAACATCTATGCATAGTTTATGCATACTATGAAAAAGAATTGCTGTACGACTCTGAAGTGCTTGGCTTTGGCTTGAAGAAAAGGTGGCAACCCTAGTCGCGGGCCACATCATAGAGCTCCGCGGGCCACATGTGGCCCCCGGGCCACTGGTTGGGCACCCCTGCCCTAGACCAAAACAAGCAGTTATCTCTTGCAGTGCAGGCACATCCCCAATGCAAGGGTTATTTTTTTAGTTGCCTGAAGTGTAATGTAAATTTCTTGCATATGTTTTCTTTTTATATTACTTATATATTCATTTTTTTTCAGGCAACTGTAAAGTACAACTGCTCTGACATCTTTGTATATGACGACAGTACTTCTTTGCACGCAATAAATGGAGAAGGTCACAAGATTTGTGCAGTGACATAAATCTAACATTTGCTGTGTGATGAGATTAATTATTATTCCGCGCTGCCACTGGCCATTTTTCTTGTGCACCTGCGGTACAAGTGAACAGTCAGCACTGCCTAAAAAAGAAAATAATTAGGCAGCTACAGAATTTAGCACAACACTAATGGCAAACAAAAGATTTGTCTCCTTGGACTACAATGATCGCCTTGGCTGCCATCTATCAGCATTCCCCCCATCTCGATTTTTGTTTAGGAGAATAAAAGCATCAGTGGCATCACAGAAGACCGTTTTCTAAAGGAGGGAAGTAATGGCATCTTTGCTGGTTCATTTGTAAGGAGTATAATACATTTTTATTTTCAGCAAATTAGTTCACAATTCTTTGATTTAAGGAGTTGTAAAGGCATGAGGTGGTTTTTTTTTTATCTTAATGCATTTTATGCAATAAGATAAAAAAAACTTCTGTGTGTAGCAGCCCCCCTTCCAATTACACACATGAGCCCCATCTCTCTCCAGCGATTTTCAAGATCCCTTTAGCCATCCAGAACACTCCTCCTGATTGACCGAGACAGAGCAGCGGCACCATTGGCTCCCACAGCTGTCAATCAAAGTCAGTCAGGCAATCGGGGCAGAGTATGGGCGGGGCCAGGTTGGGGCTCAGTGTCTGAATGGATACACAGAGTGCTGACTCGGCTTGGGTGCCCCCTGTAGCAGACTACTGGCTGAGAGTGCACACAGGGAGGGGCCAGGAGCAGCAATGAGGGACCCGAGAAGAGGAGGATCCGGGCTGCTTTGTGCAAAACCAACTGCACAGAGGAGGTAAGTATAACATTTTTGTTATTTATTTTTAAATTAGTCTTTACAAATCACTTTAACGTTTTGAACAGGCTTCCATTTAAAGGCAAACTTTTTGGAACATAAAAATACATGTAAAACGGACTCTTTTTTTACAAATTGAAAGTGTATCTAAGGCTAAAACTTTTATTTTTGGATACTGAAGTGAACGGGAAAGGCTTAAAAGAGGACACAGTCGTCTGAAACAATGATATACTGTAGTTTTAGTGGTTGCTGTTGCTTTTAAAGAAGAATTACAGGTATGGATATTTTATGCAGAGTAACATTCTTCCAGCTTGTAATGTACTTATGTATATACCATACCTGGCCGATGCCCCTAGAAGCTAGAAATCGCTGGACACCACTATTCCAGTCATCTTCACTTGCTTCTAGGTTATGTGCCGAGTGGCTGCCCTACTACATTCTGAGCATAGGAGGTTGGCTGCTTGGCATGGGCACCATTCACACAATGCTTTGCATTTTATGAATGAATGCAAAGTGTTCTCTGATTGAATAAGGTGGAGCAGCAGGGCAGAGTGACATCACGCTCAACACCTTGTCCAATCAGAGAATGCTTTGCGTTCATTTGGAAAATGCAAAGCATTCTCTAAAAAGGGGGGCAGAGAGCTGAAATAACACACTGCAAAGTTCAGTAAGGAGAGCTCTAAAAGCTGATTGGAGGAAAGGGGCACACCCCTCTCCACACAGCTTGTAGGAACAGAGCTGAGGCTATCAATCAGCTGAAGCTCCTTTCCCTGTCACCATTTTTTCTCTTGGTGTCAGGAAAACTTGTTATAAGTGTTGCTGATAGCAGAGAAATGAGGCAGGAGATAGATATGACACTTAGTGCTTTTAATTGAGACATGTACACACTATAGAGGGATATGATTTGTTCATATTTATGTTCATGTGTCTGAGGTTTACAACCACTTTAACCCTTTCCCTGCCCTAGGCCAGTGGCTAGCTAACTTAACTACACACATTTTCAACCTGCCTACATGCTGAGTGGTCGACCTCTTACATTTAGAATGCCACAGGACAGCCACTCAGCTTACTATAACGTTTACCTGAATGTCATTTTTATAATTTTCAAATCTCACATTTGATACACTTGTATCAAATATTTCATGTTTGTATTACAGGTAGCAGTAATCTGTAGACATGTGCAGACTGGAATATTTTGTTTTGTTTTTTCGTTTTCGTTTGGAAAATAAATTGATTTAGTTACTCCCGAAAATCGTTTTGATTTATTTCGTTTTTCGTTGGGGAATAGCTTTCGTCCGAAAATCCAATAATACTTGGTTTCTGTCGAATGGTCAAAAGAATATTCGACGGAACGTCGAATCTTTACGTCGAATCGTACATTTCCGTTATATTCAGCCTACAAGAATTTTAATGTTGTATGACTAGTAATAATGTCGAATCTATTTTCTCATAGATGGAAATCTAATCTCTGTAATGTCGAATCCATTATTTCTATAATGTCGAATCTTTTCCCTATAATGTCGAATCTTTTCCCTATAATGTCGAATCTCTCTATATCGAATTTTTACCGCAACGAAAACGAAAATAAAGCATTTTTTATGTCGGATCTTTCGGTTTTCGTTTCTTGCACTTTCGTTATCGTTTGTTAAAACGATGACGAAAAAAACAGATTTTCGGACGAAAATGCATTCTAACGAAAACGAATGCACATGTCTAGTAATCTGTATATCAGACAACTTAGCAACCTCTCGTATCCCTAATGTATGGCTGACATGAGAGGAAAATCCAAACCGAGAGGTCTATTTCTAAATGTTTTTACAAAAGATTTACATAGATGTCACCCAGGATTCACACATATTTCCAAATAAACCCAGCTAGAAAAATGTGTAAATCTTGGGTGAAAGTTGATTAAAACAATTATAAATAGACCCCCCCCCCCCCCCGTACCCAGAGCCTTATTTTCAGTAAGCCTGATCTGCACAGTATTTTCTTGGCACACTTTGGACCCCTTAGTACCAGTTGGACATTGTTTAAATACCACTGCCTACCTGAGTATTGTTGCTGACCATGTCCATCCCTTTATGAATTCAGTGTAGCACTGTAGTCATACAGTGGTACACTGTACATCATGGGTCCTCAAACTACGGCCCTCCAGTTGTTCAGGAACTACAATTCCCATCATGCCTAGTCATGTCTGTGAATGTCAGTGTGTTACAATGCCTCATGGGATATGTAGTTCTACAACAGCTGGAGGGCCGTAGTTTGAGGATCCCTGCTGTACATCATACAGACAACCACTGCCTTGCTAAAGAAGTTGAGGGTAAAGGTGATGGACTGGCCAAGCATGTCTCCAGACATAAACCCTATTGATCATCTGTAGGGGCATCCTCAAACGGAAGGTGGAGGAGCGTAAGGTCTCTAATATCCACCAGCTCTGTGATGTCCTCATGGAGGAGGGGAAGAGGAATCCAGTGGCCACCTGTGAAGCTCTGGTGAACTCCATGCCCAAGAGGGTTAAGACAGTGCTGGAAAATAATGGTGGCCACACAAAATATTGACACTTTGGGCCTAATTTGGACATTTTCACTTAGGGGTGTACTCACTTTTGTTGCCAGCGGTTTAGACATTAATGGCTGTGTGTTGAGTTATTTTGAGGGGACAGCAAATTAAGACTGTTATACAAGCTGCACACTCACTACTTTACAATGTAGCAAAGTGTAATTTCTTCGGTGTTGTCACATAAAAAGATATAATAAAATATTTACAAAAATGTGAGGGGTGTACTCACTTTTGTGAGATACTGATATATAAGCTCTAACAATCAGGGCCCTCTGATTCCTATAGTATTAAATTGTATTTGTAACTATATTGTCTGCCCTCATGTTGTAAAGCGCTGCGCAAACTGTTGGCCCTATATAAATGCTATATAATGATGATAATATATATAGAAAAAAGTGCAGCGCTAAATATATGACAAATATCTAATACCAAATATCAAAAATTATAATGAGTGGTTGTAGTCATCATCACATGTAACCACTGTAGTGAAAAAACTTGTGAAAAATGTAGTCCATAAATAGTCAATTTTTTAAGTGAATGAACACATTCTAATAGTGACTAATTAAGGAAAGTTGATAGAAGATCCACCACCATATGTTATAAGGATGACGTTCCTTATGACGAAACGCGTCGGGTGGATTACTGATGCCGCTGTTAACCTGATTTTACAAGCGCTTTTTTACATAACTGCAAATGTGAGTGTTTTTCTTTTTTTAATAAATGCTGAGAGATATCTTGCAGAATTACGCTATGTGCACCCCTGCTCTTCTTTTTTTATATATCTCTATCTATTGGATTTTATGATAGATGCCATATCATCGGGAGCCTCATCGATGTGTCCCCGATATTTGTACTGGCTGGAGTTCGTGTCTGGGTTTCTTAGATCTACAAGCGTGAGGTCTCATCGAGATCGTTCTGAACCGCCTGTGACATCCCTCCTATGGTGTATCGACCTTTACAAGCTTTATTGACCTAGTGGGTATATGCTCATCTGGGTTTAATCCCTTTGGTAAGCCTTATAACATATGGTGGTGGATCTTCTATCAACTTTCCTTAATTAGTCGCTATTAGAATGTGTTCATTCACTTAAAAATTGGACCATTTATGGACTTGGTTTATACATTTTTCACGAGTCTTTTCACTACAATGGTTACATGTGATGATGACTACAACCACTCATTATAATTTTTGATATTTGTTATTAGATATTTGTCATATATTTAGCGCTGCACTTTTTTCTATGTTTCTTTGTTGCAATTTTTGATCTATTTTGCTGTGCTAGCTGCTGCATTCCTTTCACTTTAAGAGACAGCACAGTATTGTCCTCTATTTTTTGCACATTTGATATTATATATATATATATATATATATATATATTACAGATTTTACTGTACAATGCACATTTATGATAATAATAGTGATTCTAGGAAAAATACATTTGAAGCTGCTGCTTCCTTCTCTGAGTTATCTGCCTCCTCTAATATGTTGAAGCGTTCGGCTCGGCTGCACGTTTGCTGCTTTTCTTTCTCTTCTCCTGTTGAACTGCAACCTGCTTAAATTTCATTGCAATTACCAGTGACCGGGGCCATTTGTGGGGCCATTTACCTGAAGTAATGGTGGCTGAAAGGGATAATTATACTGATGATGGCGCTCCTGTGTGCGGTTTATTATCCGGTGACAGCTGTCTGTGTGGGGGGATTGCACAGCTTCTCTACCTACATTGTTCACCCGGTGTCTGTCAGAAAAGCTGAAACTTTCACCTCCTCATGAGTCATTCATATGCTCCATCTTCACGTTTCATCTACTCCCCTGCGACTGTGTCAGTCCTGGAGGGTTTCTTTTTCTTTACTTTTTTTTTTTTATAAAGAAAAACACGTTTGGAGGATTTGAACTTTCAATAAATAAAGTAAGTTGACAGATCCACCTCCTGTGCAAAACCTCAGGCCCAAACCCCCTATTCCTACCTATGATTAAGATGAAACTATGGGCAAAATAAAAAATGACATACTGTATATGATGTGTTATACAGTACACACGTTCGGGATTTCCGAAAGGGAAAAGTTCCAGTCGAAAATCCTGAGGGGAAAGCCGAGAACCTGCTCGGTCAGTCTTTCCCCCTACACACGGCAGGTTTTCCTGACAGGAAAACTGTGATGGAGCTTTGGTCGGGAATCCTGGCCGTGTGTATGCTCCATCACAGTTTTTCCCATAAGAAAACTGCCAAAAAACACTGGGCAAAAGTCCGCCGTTTTCCAGGCGGAAAAAAAGAGAGCTGGTTTTCACGCCGCAAAAACTGTGAAGAGCATATATACGGCCGGGATTTCCGGCCAAAAGCTCTCCTCGCAGTTTTCTTATGTGGGAAAACACAAAACTTCGGCAAAATTCGCGATTGCCCACGGCCAGCGGTCAAAACGCTCCTATCCTGAATGGGATTCTTTCACGTTCAGGAGAGGGAGGTTGAACCCTATTTAACCGCAGCAGCTCCTAAACTCTGCTAAAAGCCCATAGGGTTGATTTAACAACCCTTAAAGGTGTAAAAAGTGGTGCAGCTCTGCATAGAAACCAATCCACTAATATTTTTTTTTTTTGTTTTTAACTTATTTGAACAAGCTGAAGTTAGAAGCTGATTGGCTACCATGCACAGCTGCACCAGATTTGCACTTACTGGTTTTAGTAAATCAGCCCCATGTGTTCATTGACACATAGGGGTTGATTTACTAAAGGAAAAAGGCTGTAAGGCAAATCCAGTCTGCACTACAAGTGCACTTGGAAGTGCAGTCACTGTAGATCTGAGGGATAGATCTGAAATGAGGGAAAGCTCTGCTGGTTTTATAATCCAATCATGTGCAAGATAAAATGCTGTTTTTGTTTCCTTGCATGTCCCACTCTGATCTACAGTGACTGCACTTCCATGTGCACTTGCAGTACAAAGTGGATTTGCCTTTAGTAAATAACCCCCTGTGGCCTTTGCAAAGTGCAGTTGCTCTAGAGCTTAGTAAATGAGCAAAAGCTCTGTTGACTTCCATTATTCAATTATGTGAAAGCAAAATGCTATTTTTTTTTCCTTGCACGTGTAGCGCCCCCTTAATTTCATAAAGGGCGCTACACTAAAGTTAGTAGGGTGAGAGACTTACTTCCTCTAACCTAGGTTGATTTGTTCAGGTTCGGCGGCTGTCAGTCCTGAATTGTCCTGTGGGCAGGGGCGTTGCTAGGTGGCAAAAAGACCAGGGGCTTCAGCCCGAAGCCAGCCCGGGGGGGGGGGGGGGTGGGCGCGGTGGAGTGGTGCTGTGTACATGTCAGTGTGTGTGTATCAGTAGGTGTGTGTGCGTGTGTGTCAGTAGGTGTGTGTGTGTGTGTGTGTGTCAGTAGGATTGTGTGTCAATACATACACACACTGACATGTCTTGAGTTCTATGGTACAGGCCAGTCTAAGGTTCCATGGTCCCGGTCAACCTTAAGGTCTATGGGCCAGCCACTCAGTTATTCTTATTCTATGTTGCATTGGTCTTCCCTAGGGTGGCCAGTACTTTGATATCCTGATGTTCCTGTTTTGCAAGGTGTAGACCAGGGATCCTCAAACTACGGCCCTCCAGCTGTTGTAGAACTACACATCCCATGAGCATTGTAACACACTGACATTCACAGACACGACTAGGCATGATGGGAATTGTAGTTCCTGAACAACTGGGGGCCGTATTTGAAGACCCATGGGTAGACCAAGGCTAGTCACATATAGTACAGATTGATTGCTTAAGTCCCTCAATCTTGCAGGAGAAGGGAAGCCTTTGATGGAAGCTGCCATTTCAGCAACCCACAACTTCACTGCTACAAATCCTAGATCCACAGTTGGCCTTCCAACCATCCCATGGCCAAAGCTCCCTTTCCCTCCTAACCCACACACTGCACACTGACCACTAACCCACACAGCACCACACTGAACACTAACCTGTGACCTTAGAAAAAAAGAAGCCCTAAGGCAAATGCTACGCTAGTTTAAGAAGATAATAAAAAAAAATGATGATAAAGTGTATAAGAAAGCAGCTGGCATTTACGTTCACTACAAAAAAAATATTTAGGACAGATAGCAAAACATGGAAAGAGTGCAGCGCTATGTGGTGGTTAAAACCATGTGTGAAATAAATGTTATATCTTGAAGTGTAAACCAATGATATGTGAAAAATGTATTAAAAGAAAAACTAATGCAGAGTCCAAAAAGAACATAATATCTGTGAAGTTAATTCCAAAAGCAAATCATGAAGGGTTATCTCCCCAAAAAGACACATTGCTTGCCAAGAAAGTGAAGATAAAGTTTGGTGAATAACAAGTCCCAAAATTCTCGGGCAATACTGGTTTGTTTTGGGATGTTATTCACCAAACTTTATCTTCACTTTCTTGCAAGCAATGTGTCTTTTTGGGGAGATAACCTTCATGGATTTGCTTTTGGAATTAACTTCACAGGTTATGTTCTTTTTGGACCTGTGTTTTTCTTTTAATACATTTTTCACATATCATTGGTTTACACTTCAAGGTATAACATTTATTTCACACGTTTTTAACCACCACATGCGCTGCACTCTTTCCATGTTTTAACACAGGTGACCTACACCCCCTGACACACACACACTGATCCACCTGACTCCTACATTACTCACATTACACTGACCCCCGACATGACAATCCCCCCCCCCCCCAAACAGACACTGCCCCCGACATGAACTGACCCCCCCCCCACACACTGACCCCCGACATAGACCGACCCCCCCCCCCACACACTGACCCCCGACATAGACACTGACCCCCCCCCCCCACACACTGACCCCCGACATAGACACTGACCCCCCCCCCCACACACACCCAGACGACCCCCGACATGACACTGACCCCCCCCACACACACCCAGACACTGACCCCCGACATAGACCTGACCCCCCCCCACACACTGACCCCCGACATAGACACTGACCCCCCCCCACACACACCCAGACACTGACCCCCGACATAGACACTGACCCCCCCCCCACACACACACCCAGACACTGACCACCTACAGACGTCCTCCTATTTCTGCACTACTCACACCCCCCTCCCCACAGTCTGTGCAAATACGTCCTCCTTACCTCTGTTTTTGTCTCGACCCCCGCCATCCATCTGCAGCCCGCTCCATGAAATGCTGCATCCATGATCCTCTACCGGTAACCCGCTAGACACCCCGCCGCCGAACGCGGGGACACATGCCGCCGAGGGACATAGTGGCACACTGGCGCCGAGGGACACACCGCCACAGAGGGACACAAAAGCGGAGGGGAAGATCAAAGCCCGGGCGGCTCACAGTGCTCATCTCCCGCCACGCCACATGTTCATATTTCCCGTCACTGTGATTGGGCAAGCGGTCATGTGCGGAGGCCAGAATCGCAGACAGGCCAGCCCCACGCCGCACATACCCCCAAACCCAATCACAGGGTGCTGGACTCCGCACCAAACATGCGGGCGAGATGCCCTTCGCCGGGCGCCGGCATCGGGGCTCCTATTAAAAACTGCATGCGCGGACATTCGGGGCTCCAGCCTCTTAGCCCACCCCTAACGACGCTCTGCCTGTGGGTCATTCTGCGCTCCAGAGATGTGGTTCCATCTCTGGGCGGCAGGTGGTGCCAGGGGGTTCAGGCATAGCCACTTTCCCCCAGCAGCCAAGTGGAGGAGGGTTTTCCTTGCGGGGCATGCTGGGGGAGGGTATATCTGTGGCAGACGCCATATTTCGGTGTTCTTCGCGGGTTCCTGGTTCCAGGTCCGGCACCCACCTTCAGGGTGTGCGCACATCACGGGCCCCACCACTATGGCCTACCTGGCCAGGGCCCGTGCCATGCGGAGTTCCTGAGGAACACGGAGGAACATGTCTGCTGAAACATGTCCGACGGACCGTTTCCAGCGGACATGTCTCCTCCGGATTTTCGTCCGACATTGTGTACACACCATCGGATGAAAATCCCCTCGGCCAGGGAACGCGGTGACGTGGCGGTGACGTTGACGCCACCACGTCACCAAACCCAGAAATAAAATGCTTCCGCGCATGCTTTCGATGCATGCGCGGACAGTTCTGTCCGCTGGTTAGTGTACTAACCAGCGGACAGATCCGATGGACAGGTTTGTAGCGGACAAATTTCAAACCATGCTTTGAAATTTGTCCGATGGACAAACCTGTCCGCTAGCCCGTACACACGATCGGAGATGTCTGCTGAAACGGTCCGTCGGACCAGTTTCAGCAGATAAATTTGATCGTGTGTACGCGGCCTCAGAGACATTGAAGTGACTGAGGAACCTCAGTGACTTACTGGGGTTCCACATCTCAAGAGGACAAGATTGAGAGGATATGCTCTATTGCTCTTAAGTACCGGACCTGTGGCAGAGGCCTCTACTAATCTTCTAGAGCCAAGTCGGTGGCAGCGACTTGTTCCTTCTCAGCTTTCTCAGTGACACTCTGGCTGCCAGGTCTGTGTGAGAGGCCTGTCCGGGTGCACTGCACCGACTCTGGCAGGAGTGGCGACGTGATTGACTTAATTACCGAAAGCAGGACTGCTTTCTCTAGCCAAGCCTGACTCTGTGAAGTTACTCTACTTTCATTAACCTTTTCCTATCTACCTCAAGTTGATGTGTTGGTCGTGTTGGACCAGGAAAATAATGCATTCACAGCAAGGGGGCGGTGTTTGTTAAAACACACGGATGACCTACATATGGTTATTCTTTAGTATGTTGCTGTACTTGTTCCCGAGGCAGTGTAGTGCAGCTGGGGGCCTACCTAGTTGTTAAATTTGTCTTTGGTTGGATATTTCTTACTGCTGCCTTCAAGGACCACCAACTTATCCTTTTTGTTATTTATTGAACTGGATTTTGTAATAAGAGGCTGCTATGGCAATTAACTGTCTTTTTTTGTGATCTAGTAAAGGTGGTAAGGTCTGAATATGGCCTATGAGTAGTAGGGGCAGCCACCCTCTGAAATACCCTTGTCAAGAAGATCACTCACTCAAGACTCATTATTCCAAGATGGGTGGATGTATGCAGATGGCCAATGTAAGTTCATTTTTCAAGTTTTCAACAGTGTTATGAAATGGTATTTGTTGCCTTCTTATGAACAAAACAGAAATTACAGTATGTTCCCTTTCATTTTATTTTACATTTAACTAAAAGGAGCATTTTGTTTCAAAGTTCAGTTAAAGCATCCTGTTTTTCAGATTTCCATTTTACTATGTTTTGCCAGTATTGGAAAGCGCTAATAAATCACAGACAGAAAACTGCTTACAGAACACCCAGCTTTAAATAAGAAGTGGTACTTGATGCAGATGTGTGCCTGCTTTCCGATTAGCATTTACTGTTCTGAAATGTATGTTCCATACGCAGTAATTTTATATCCTCACACACACACTTCCAAAACGACCCTTTCGGTTATACTTTTCATATTCATTTATTTACAGAGACCTACAACAGTCTCTATGATAAAAAAAATAGAATCTAGAGATACAAAAATCACTGCAATAGCATCTTTTGGCTTTGTAGTGGTCTGGAAAGTGAATGGAAGTGTGAACTCTGGTAGACTTAAAGAAATCTCCTGGTGGGCTTTAGAGAGCCGCATGCCTACCAACAGAAAAACACCAGTTGGCAGAACGTCATGTACCCTAAAAGTGTTTATGGTTGGAGCCCTATGGCCGATACGGACATGGACACAGACTGACTAGGACTCACAACATACAATGGGCCTGAAGTGTGCTCTGGCCTAATGGACAGGTACGCCAAAATAAGGGGGCATACCCTGTTAAATGATGGATGTTGTGGAGAGGAATGAAGCTGGAAATTCCTGTGAAATGGGATGGGCGGGTGGGCGAAGTGCGTGGAAGCCTGTGCTGAAGCAGGAAGCCCAGAAGCAGGTGAGGGAGTTATATAGGCTGCCGGTCTCCTCCCATAAGAACAGGCCGCTGCATCGGCCTTCTTACTTATTAATGGTTGGAGTCATATGGCCGATACGGACATGGACACAGACTGACTAGGACTCACAACATACAATCGGCCTGAAGTGTGTGCTGGTCTAATGGACGGTATGCCAAAATAAGGGGGCAAAGACATTCAGGTAGGGGTATAGTTTTATTGAGTCAGAACATTAGTGAGCAAGTTTGGCGAAGGCTTGTGCCATCTCCGCCTGAGGGTCAGGAATGTACCAAGCAAAGCAGGCAGACTTCCACCTGCCTAGCTTCTTCATGATATTCCTAGGAGGACGTGTGGTGACGTCACTACGCCGAGGAGGAAGGGCTCATAGAATCTGCCGGCCGGCACTTGTTTTATTGCACGCTGTTTTTATTTCAACATTTGTGAGTACATTTATGTTTTTTAATAAATGTTATAGTTTTTTACGGAATTATGCTATGGTGTATCTTCTTTCTTGTTCCTCAACATCGGATGAGTCTCCTGGGACCTGTCTCCCCCTGTGAAATTGTGAGTCTACCAAAGGCCGCGGCTGGGCTATAGCCGACTGCTCAGAAAGCTTGCCCTCTGGTAAGCGGCCTCATTTATTGGTGAAGGGTCACTTTATTTCATCATTACAAGTCACTTTGGTGGTGGATTTTCAGGATTCCATATTTTGCACAAACTTTATTCCATCAATAATTTCAAGAGTTCATTGTTAATCTGGACTTGATTCATAGTTCATTCTTAATCTATGTGTCATTAATGGCGCGGCTTTGTTTTTGTATTTAGTTTCTTAATGACATGGTCGTGGACCCCATGTCGCGAGGCGGCTGAGGCTGCTCCGATACGAAAGGAGTGACCCGAATACTGAGTAGGATTGAGGTGCAGACTCCGTAGGAGGATCCTCACGTGTTTAATGAACTGGCTGGTGTTGAGAGGTTTGTCCAAAGGGAGTAGAGGAGCGGAGTCTGATTGGGCTGGCAAAAGTAACAGTAGGCTGTTCAATACGGTTACTGAGCACCAGGCGTTACCTGTCTTGTAAATGGCGATATCTAAGCCGGGGCCTGATTGCTGTGTTTTGGAGGTAGTGAGCGTGAAGCGGTCTTGATGGTGGACCAAGTGTCGTCTGCGCAGGACTTGGCCGGCAGGGCTGTTGTAGGCGAACTCGGGGGTTGGGTGCTGCGGGAGCAGAGCTTACCTGTCGCAGTGGGGCGGATGCGAACCGAGCGGATGTCTGTCTGCGGTGTGTCGGCTGGATGGCGCGGATGCGATGACGCAATCGAAGTGCGCCAGAAGCCTGTGCTGAAGCAGGAAGCCGACGGAGCCCGGAAGCAGGTGAGGGAGTTATATAGGCTGCCGGGCTCCTCCCATAAACACAGGCCGCTGCTCGGCCTTCTTACATTTCTAGCAAAAACTTAAACCCTTCCCTTGTCTAGCCAAAATTACAATACAAAGTATCGGTAATAAAAACACTTTAACCATTTGCAGCCTGTTCACAGTAGTTGTACTGCGAGGGGCAGCAGCTCTAAGCTGGGCGATGTACCTGTGCGTCACGTCCTTTCTTCCGGGTTCAGCGAGCGTATGCGCGTTAGTGTCACTATTGATGTCAGTGTCAGTTAGTTAGTGTGCCCCCCAGCCAGCGTCAGCTAGCACCAGATTTTCCACCACACTATCAAAGCCCCACTATAAGTCGTTGATCACCACCAAAACCAGTATAGCATCTACAGTGCCTTGCAAAAATATTCACCCCCCTTGGCATTTTTCATGTTTTATTACCTCAAAATCTGGAATTAACATGGATTGTTTGAGGATTTGCATCATTTAATTTACAGAACATGCCCACATTTTTGAAGATTTTTTTTTATTGTGAAGCAAACAACAAACAGAAAAAGTAAATGTGCATAACTATTCAACCCCCTAAAGTCAATACTTTGTAGAGCCACCTTTTGCGGTTATCACAGCTCAAAGTCACTTTGGATAAGTCTCAATGAGTTTGCCACATCTTACCACTGGGATTTTTTCCCATTCCTCCTTGCAAAACTGCTCCATCTCCTTCAAGTTGGATGGTTTGCACTTGTGAACAGCAATCTTTAGGTCTTGCCACAGATTTTCCATTGGATTGAGGTCTGGGCTTTGACTAGGCCATTCCAACACATCTACATGGGTGATTCCACTGCTGCCACGCACATATTGATCGACATGCTATTTTATTTCCACTTTCATGTAAGTGTTTATAACCATTATTAAAACTCAGTGCCTACAGTATTATGCTATGTGCCTCTTCTGTTTACCTTTCTCCATACATCGGTGTTATGGTTTGACCATGTGGGAGTGACCATCATCTTTAACCACTACCTGACGGCCGTACGACTTTGTACGGCCGCAGGGTGGTTCTACTTCTCTAACAGGCCCTGTTTTTATGGCCTCCGCTCCGCCAGGCCACAGGGGGGTGCGCGAGCGCCGGCAGCGCGCGAGCCCGCTGCATCGCTGAGATGCCGATGCGCGTGCCTGGCGGCCACGATGTCCGCCAGGCACTCGGGATCTGCGGCTACAGGGACAAGACGTGGATCTCTGTGTGTAAATACAGAGATCCACGTCCTGTCAGGGAGAGAGGAGACCAATCTGTGTCCCTTGTACATAGGGACATAGATCGGTCACCTCCCCCAGTCACCCTCCTCCCCCCACAGTTGGAACACAATTCAGGTTACACATTTAACCCCTTCCTCACCCCAAGTGTAAACCTCTTCAATGCCAGTCACATTTACACAGTAATTAGTGCATACAGTTGTATTCAAAATTATTCAACCCCCAATGCTGTAAAGGGTTTTAGGGAATTGAGTGTACATTTGTAATTGTATTCAGAATGAAATCCTACAAGGACTTCTTAAAGAACCATATGCAACTAAAATGACATCAATTGGTTTTGTAATACAGTAGTAAATGTTTATTTTGTGAATTCTTAATTTACACAATTATTCAACCCCTTAAAGACTACCACTCTGAAGAACAGAGGTTCATTGAAGTGTTTTCAAACAGGTATTGAAAACACCTGTGGATGTCAGGGAGCAGCAATAAAGCCTAATAAGCACCAATTAGGCAGCTTTAAAATGACTGTGATACTCGGCTCCTTCTAGACATTTACTGGTGTGGTTACAAACATGGTGAATTCAAGAGAATGGTCCAGGAAGACAAGAGAAGAGGGGATTACTCTTCACAGGAAGGGCAATGGCTATAAGAAGATTGCAAAGAGGTTAAACATACCAAGAGACACCATAGAAAGCATCATTCGCAAATTCAAGGCAAAGGGCACTGTTGAAACGCTACCTGGTTGTGGCAGAAAGAAGATGCTGACTTTGACTGCTGTGCGCTACCTGAAGCGTAGAGTGGAAAAAAAGTCCCTGTGTGACTGCTGAGGAACTGAGAAAAGATTTGTCAGATGTGGGCACTGAAGTTTCTGCTCAGACAATACGGCACACACTGCGTAATGAAGGCCTCCATGCCAGAACTCCCAGGCACACCCCCTTGCTGTCTCTAAAGAATAAGAAGAGTTGACTGCAGTATGCCAAAAGTCAAACCACAGAAGTTTTGGGATTGTGTTCTGTGGACTGATGAAACAAAATTTGAACTGTTTGTGCCCATGGATCAATGCTATGTTTGGAGGAGGAAGAACAAGGCCTATGATGAAAAGAACACCTTGCCTACTGTGAAGCATGGCGGGGGGTCAATCATGCTTTGGGGCTGTTTTGCTTCTGCAGGTACAGGGAAGCTTCAGCGTGTGCAAGGTACCATGAATTCTCCTCAGTACCAGGAGATATTGGATGACAATGTGATGCAGTCCGTCACAAACCTGAGGCTTGGGAGACGTTGGACCTTTCAACAGGACAATGATCCCAAGCATACCTCCAAGTCCACTAGAACACTGTTGCAGATTAAAGGCTGGAACATTTTGGAGTGGCCATCGCAGTCACCAGACTTAAATCCGATTGAGAACCTCTGGTGGGACTTAAAGAAAGCAGTTGCAGTGCGCAAGCCTAAGAATGTGACTGAGCTGGAGGCTTTTGCCCATGCCGAATGGGCGAAGATACCCGTAGATCGCTGCAAGACGCTTGTGTCAAGCTATGGTTCACGTTTAAAAGCTGTTATAACTGTAAAAGGATGTTGTACTAGGTACTAAGATTGAATGTCACTTGGGGGTTGAATAAAACTGATAATGATGTGAGCACAGAAAAGACATTTGTGATTATTTCATTATAAATGTTATGTTATATTTGTCTGACCTACACGTGCCTCTTTGATTTAATTGTAAGCAGGATGACTGAATGATCAAAATCAATGTCAAACTGGCCAAAACAATAAATTTCAGTGGGGGTTGAATAATTTTGAACACAACTGTATTTATAGCACTGATCGCTGTATAAATGTGAATGGCGCCAAAAATGTGTCAAAAGTGTCCGATGTCTCCGCCATAATGTCGCAGTCATGAACGCTGATCACCGCCATTAGTAGTAAAAAAATAAATAAAATAAAAAATAATAATTATGTCCCCTATTTTGTAAGCGCAATAACTTTTGCGCAAACCAGGCGCTTATTGCGATTTTTTTTTTTTACCAAAAATATGTAGAAGAATACGTTTCGCCTAGACTGAGAAATGTTTTATTTTTTTTTTTTAAATGGGCTGTTTATTATAGCAACAAGTAAAAAATATTGTTTTTTTTTTTTCAAAATTGTCGCTCTATTTTTGTTTATAGCGCAAAAAATAAAAACCGCAGAGGTGATCAAATACCACCAAAAGAAAGCTCTATTTGTGGGGAAAAAAGGACGTCAATTTTGTTTGGGAGCCACGTCGCATGACTGCGCAATTGTCAGTTAAAGCGACGCAGTGCCACAAGCTGAAATTTCACCTGGTCAGGAAGGGGGTATACATGCCCAGTAAGGAAGTGGTTAAACATTGAACATCTCCCTCCACCTTGGCGATGCTGTCGTGTAAAGATTGAGTCCTATCCTGATACAGCCTTTGTATACATCCAGCTTTTTTGACCCTCTGGGCGTAGGCTCATTTGGGTTCTATATATCTGGTAAGCCTCTGCTTTATTGGTGGTGGGTTCATCACCAGTGTTCTTCACGCTCAAGAGATAATCACCATTGACTTGAAACCATTCATTGTGTTTACACATCAATCACTTTCACTACATATATATTTTTTTTCTCTTTTGGTTTTATATATCAGTCATTGGAACTATTCACTTGGTTCACTTGGTTCATTCACTAATCAAGTCTTTTTTCACGTTATTTGGACTTCCTCCTCCTCTTTTTTTGATTTATATATCAGTTATTTGATTTTATATTATTATTATTTTCAGCGCTACTATTTGTATGTTGTATTCCACTGTTCACTGATTTTTGTAGCTGCTTATTCTTTTGATAGCGTGGATCTAATTAGTTTTTTACATTCCAACACATTTACATGTTTCCCCTTAAACCACTCAAGTGTTGCTTTAGCAGTGTGTTTGGGGTCATTGTCCTGCTGGAAGGTGAACCTCCATCCTAGCCTAAAATCACACACGGAGTGGTACAGGTTTTTGCTCAAGAATATCTATGTATTTAGCACCATCCATCTTTCCCTCCACTCTGACCAGTTTCCCAGTCCCAACTGCTGAAAAACATCCCTACTGCATGATGCTGCCACCACCATGTTTCACTCTGGGGATGGTGTTCTTTGGGTGATGTGATGTGTTGGGTTTGCGCCCGACATAGCGTTTTCTTTGATGGCTAAAAAGTAACATTTTAGCTTCATCAGACCAGAGCACCTTCCTCCATACATTTTGGGAGTCTCCCACATGCCTTTTCGCAAAACAAAAAACATGCCCTTTTGTTTTTTTTGTTTTTTGATGAAAGTAATGACTTTCTTCTGGCCACTCTGCCGTAAAGCCCAACTCTATGGAGAGTACAGCTTATTGTTGTCCTATGTAGAGTTACTCCAGTCTTGCTGTGGAATTCTGCAGCTCCTCCAGGGTGACCTTAAGTCTCTGTGCTGCCTCTCTCATTAATGCCCTCCTTGCCCGTTCTATGAGTTTTGGTGTACGCCCATCTCTTGGCAGGTTTGCTGTTGTGCCATGTTCTTTCCATTTGGTTATAATAGACTTGATGGTGCTCCTAGAGATCATCAAAGATTTGGATATTTTTTGTAACCTAACCCTGACTTGTACTTCTAAACAACAGATTCACAGAGCGATTATGCCGGCGTTACAGGAGATGCGTGGCGTAAGTCACACTGACACTGTAGACCACAAACTGTTACTGACTCGGCTTGCTGAAGTAGCCAGAGTCGCAGAAGGCGATTTATCTTGGTTCTCCTCTTTTCTGGAAAACCGATCGCAAACAGTAAAGTTAGGACCTTTTACGTCAGAAAAACGCACAGTAACATGCGGAGTCCCTCAAGGATCGCCTCTGTCACCAGTGCTGTTTAACATCTATCTTCGTCCTCTTTTTGAGATTATCAGCAGCCAAAAACTGCTCTACCACTCATATGCAGATGATACGCAACTGTATTTCCGCATCTGCAACAGAAAGGATCATCACCTCAATCTAGAGACATGTCTCTCTTTGATAGAGGACTGGATGACAAAGAGTTATCTTAAACTCAATGGAGCGAAAACAGAACTTCTCCTGTTTCACGCCAAGCGCAGGAATCAACTTTCAACAGCGTGGACCCCCCCACCTATTTTGGGCAAGCTCATCACCCCTAGCGCCAAAGTCAAAAGCCTAGGGGTCATTTTTGACTCCTTTATGATAATGGACGCACAAATAGGGTCAGTAGTCAGCGGATCTCACATCTACTGCGCCTACTACGCAGACTCACTCCGTTCATCCCTAAAGAAGATTTAGCGGTCGTGGTGGGAGCAATTGTAAACTCCAGGCTGGATTATGCAAATGCCCTTTACCTCGGCCTCCCCAAGTACCAAATCGCTCGTCTGCAAGTCGTTCAGAATACGGCCACCAGACTTGTGACTGGGAAAAAACCCTGGGAATCCATTTCACCATCACTGAGAGCCCTTCATTGGCTGCCAGTCAAAGACAGAATTACTTTTAAAGCTCTCTGTCTTACGCATAGATGTGTCCATGGGAATGCCCCCCTTTACTTATGCGAATTAATAAAAGCGCATAATCCCAATCGCGTTTTGCGATCCACAAATCAGAACCTACTCCAGGTTCTGAAAGCCAACTTCAAGTCCAAAGGAGAAAGAAGATTCGCGGTCCAAGGTCCCAGACTATGGAACGCTTTACCAACCAGCATTCGGTTGGAGGAGAACCACCTAGCATTTAGGAAAAAGGTCAAGACTTTTCTCTTTTGATATCAAAGGAGACAGGAACAACAAGCGCCCAGAGGCGATTCAGTTCGCATGTGCCGCGCTATATAAGTTTTCATTCATTCAAGTCTAAATTTGCGCATGCGTTTCGATGCGCCGCATCCCCAAAACGCAACAGCTGCACGTCCTGTCTAAAATTAGACCATATAAAAGGTGGTATAATGGTATAAAATTAGACAATCCGTCTACATGTCGGCTAAAGCAACACTGTTAGTGAGGAGCTGAGCAGTCACACTTGCTGCCCAACAAACTGTATGCCAACATGCCAGTGGCATCCATGCTCATAGCTATACTACTGACTTTAGATGAGCAAAGAAGGAGGAGGGCACGGAGGAGGACACGGAGGAGGGCACAGAGGAGGGCATGGGAGAGGAATTTTTTTTTTTTACCAAAAATAAACATTTTTACAAAAAATATACATACATATATACATCAATACATAACATACATACAAATTACAAACACGGTCTCACTATCTTTCAATAGCCCTTTAAAACCTTGATGGATATAATAATCTAATCTGATACAAGCCCCTCACTCTTCACTTGATATATCACACACGCATAGACATCTTTGGCATGAGTGATTCTGAGGTGTCTCGCATCTTCAGATTCACCCCTCATGCCATCCTGGAATTAACCACAAACCTGCAGGAGGACATCACCAGCCCAACACATGACACCACCCATGACACCCATGACAGCTACATATACAATCCTAGCCCCATCCCCACAGATTTCGAACAGAACATGTATGGGGACAGCTGGCTGGTTGGTGAGTGACATGGGTGGCAGGCATGACTGTCCCCCCATGATGCTGAAATCACAAGGGGCACATGCACTACTAACATCCTCCTGTCTTATCCCTTCAGGGTGACTCTGCATATGCACTGGGACTCCATCTCATGACTCCTATCCGGAACCCCCCATGGTACCCTGTAGTATTCCCCAAACTTTCCAGATCATCGATGCATGTTGCATGCTGCACAACTTCGCAGTGAGAAAGGGCCTGGAGATTGACATAAGTGATGACCTGACCCCTGAACCAGACAATCCCCCCCTAACCGAGGCTACCCCGTCTTCTGAGGGAAGAGCAGCCAGGAGACAGCTCACATTATGCATCTTTGCACGTTAAACACACACATTAATCATGGCACAATGAGAATGCATGCATGCACACCACTGTGGTCCCTAGCACAGACACATCACATCCTCATCACATTGGATTGGCACAAGCCCACCATGCAGGACTTGTGAGCAGCAACGCCATGCCACGGCTCCAATTATGTCACTGTACATTCATACACCATTCACCATTCACACGGACCTGGGGATCACTTCTCCGCCACAAATGAGGGTGACACCCCTTTTCCGGCAGGAATGTCACCCCCACATTCCAAAATCATTCACAAACAGAACCAAACAGAAAAAAATTGACCAGCAAAAAAAAAAAAAATCCCCAGCAAAAATATAATTTAAAAAATATAACAACAAAGAAAACACATAAAAGACAAAAATGACTCTGCAAAACAGTCCCCAAATATCTCAAAGACACGTCACAAACAAACAAACAAACAAACGCTAATAAACAACAGAACAAAAGCACCTTGCTGTATAGGAAGGGATACAAAGGGATGTACTTTTGCAAAGGAAGTGAGTTTGTGTCTGTCTATTTATGCTGTCTGCGTAGTTCACTAAGTTGCCCGGGTCCACTTCCAATTTCATTGATTGCGCTGTTCCCGAGTTGTGAGCATGCGCAGAGAGCTGCTGACCATGGTCTGCTTCATGTGCGCATGCGCGAGCCGTCCGGCCATTCATTTGCATGGGGTCACGGCTCATTTCAATGTAACACGCCCACGTCCTTCCCAATTTGAATTACTCCGCCTTACGCCTCTGAAATTACGTTGCACCGGCGCAAATTTCTGCGCAGATCAAACGAGAATTAACACTACACTACCACATACTGTAACAATACGTAGGGGGATCTACTAAGACGCTGAAAGGAAAAAAGCTTTTCTTATTTTGTTTCTTAATATTTAAAGTGGATGTAAACCCGATTCATGAAATGTGAGCTGGGCACATATAGTGGTGTTTTCCTGTCTCTCTTCAAGTCCTGTGGCTTTCTCCTGCTCCGTTCACCATGTCCAGTATGATAACTTCTGACAAATACTCCAACACATGTTAAAACCAGCCTGAAATTTGTGTCAGGGAGGGTGCTATAAATAGATTAGCAGAAAGCTGCTCTACTCACAGGACAACACTCAAAGCCTTTGCCTATGTGGAGGGGGGTGTGTGCCTTTTCTCCAATCAGCTGTCTCCCAAGTAATAAAAACACTACACTGCTGCTGCTGAATGAGGAGGTGAAAATCCTAACAAGATGTGCACTTTCTAAACAGTATATAAACCTGGGGACAGCAGATATACATGTAAAACGTGTATGTAGGCATAGGACACACCCCCTGTCACTCCCCAAGGAGAATTATACAACAAAATATATTATTTAAACCAACATTCTGTTATATTGGCTTCTGGAATTTACATATGGAAATTGGAGATCATGTTTAGTACTTGGGAACACTTTTTGAAAGATAAAAGGTGCATTTTATATACAACAGATCAGATCAGATATAGATGAGAAGACAGTTATAGACCAAAATGAGGGACAAATAAGGAGGAAGTAGGGACAGAGGGAGTTTGTTCCAAATTAGGGACAGTCCCTCGAAATCAGGGACAGATGGGAGCTATGCAAGAAGCATTTACTGTAGCTATTGCAGGGGTTACTGGAAGGGTTCCCACTCAAAGATAATGACCTTAGATCTTCAATTCATGTAAGGATGGTGAAGTTGCACACATGATGTAAAGATATAATATTTTACAGTTCCATTCACACTGGCTAGGTTGGTTTGTAATTTACAACAACTGAAAATCATTTTGGGGTATATAGAAACTCTCCCAGTACAGGAATCAGATGCAGAATACAACAGAAAGTAGCAAACGACAATTAGGTAAGGTTCATCGGGTCCATGTTATCGCGGTCTGAGCTAATAGCATATCGTGATGGAGCTGATTGGTTCCCTGGTGTGACATCTAGTCTATGCTTTAGGCCTCATTAGTCCACCTCCTGGCACTGCTTGTATAATGTTGCCTGATATGGGGCATAATGATGATGAAATTTGGAACGTGAGAAATATAGCTGTAATATTAAGAGAAAGACTGTCTAATACTGTTCTATATGTTTAATTCACACATTAAAACCAAAGTTTGGATAAAACTGTACATGTGACTGATCAAGATAACATCAGGAACATGGTCTGAAACTGCATACAAAGATTTTCTTATTTGTATGAACTAATATCTACAGTACCATGCTTTTTTTAATATGCGCTATTTAATAGTGCTTTTGTATTCCATAGTATTGCAAAATTATTTGATTTACTTTGTATATTAAATAATTTATGGGTGTTTAGAAAGTTATAGTCTACCCTGAAAATTAAGCTCTAAAAAAAAAAAAAAAAAATTACATATTTCTGCTCAGTGCAATTATATAGCCTGCAGGAGTTTAATATGTCTAGATCATGGGTTCTTATAGAGTATGATGTCAAAGCAAAATAATAATAATTATAATAATTAAAAAAAAATATATATAGATAGATAGATAGATAGATATCTATATCCAGTGTGTATATATATATATATATATATATATATATATATATATATATATATATATATATATATATATATATATAGATGTGTATATACACAGTAAATTGCCAAAAGTATTGGGACACCTGCCCTTACATGCACATGAACGTTAACCCTTTCGCTGCCAAAGCCTTTTTTAGCTTCTTTTTTTTTTTTGCGCACATTGTTTAAAAAATAATTTAAGGCCTGAAGATTACACATAACCCACAAATATTATATATTTTCTGAAAAAAGACACCCTAGAAAATAAAATAGTGGTACTGACAATTTTTTTATGTCACACGACATTACCACAAAGGTTCCAGACCCGTATGCAATTTCATAGGATAATGTTCGAAAGATTCCCGATACATGTAAGGGAAAGGAAAAACAATATAGCATAATATTGTTGATACCACTATTGCAATGTAGCACTTGTGTATGTTTCACTCACGGATCCCCATTAACGATAGGCGTTTAAAGAAATTAAGTCACGTTGGCGGTGACGCAACGCGTAGGGAGGAGCCTAGCATATTGAGACCAGAGGAGAAGGTTTCTCTTACGCATCTCAGCGACTACTGAGCGGCTTGGTTTTTTCTTTGAACGCCTATCGTTAATGGGGATCCGTGAGTGAAACATACACAAGTGCTACATTGCAATAGTGGTATCAACAATATTATGCTATAATGTTTTTCCTTTCCCTTACATGTATCGGGAATCTTTCGAACATTATCCTATGAAATTGCATACGCACAACAGGGGAGCAGGAGGTGGTTATGGTAACCGTGGAAACTTTGGTCGCGGTGGTGGAGGTGGAATGCCCAACCGTGGAAACTACAACCAGAATTTTAGAGGAAGGGGAGGCAATCGTGGCTTCAAAAACCATTCTCAGGGGTACAACCAGTGGCAGCAACCAGGTCAATACTGGGGTCAAAAGCCATGGAGCCAGCAGTACCACCAAGGATATTATTGAATACCCAAATAAAAATGAACTGATACATATTTCTCTTCAAAAAAAAAAAAAAAAGAAATTGCATACGGGTCTGGAGTCAATCACTTGTTGGTACAAGTTATCCATGAATGTTTTTGTCCTATGAAAGATATTGTCTCAGAATTACCTGATTGGGATTGTTTTTTTCTCCATATATTCATGTTTTTTTGGACCGTTTTAAACATTTGTTTTGATTTGGTCTGATTCCATTTGTGTGGATCCTAGTTCTTTGGATATGTGTTAACACATACAAGGTCTGAATAAGGGGACGCTATTCAAGGCACACCTAGTTGGACACATTTCATTATCAATTATTTATTTATATTTTTCTTCACCTTGGCCCTTTGGCCTCTGAAATTATATATTATCACTTAATCAGTTGTATATTTAGCGCATACTTATTAATTTTATATAGAAATCATGTATAATAATAATAATAATAATAAAACGTGAAACAAACAAACGCAATAAATGACCCACATTTTTGGTAAAATATAAAAGGCGAGGTTGCAACAAGTAAATAGATATACATGCCAAACCTTACAATTGTGTGCGCCCGTGAAATGGCATCAAACTTCAGTACCCTATACTTCCGGGAGCGCTGCTGGTCAGCGCACGTTCCACGTAGGGCGGAGGTTATGTCAGTGGTTTGCGAAACCAGAAGTATGTCAAGTGGTTGATGTACTTCTGAGTTTCGCAAACCACTGACGCATCTTCTGAACTCCGCGAAACGCATGCTGACCAGCGGCGCACCCGGATATTTGTACTGAAGCCTGTTGATTTACCATTTTATAAGTGGCTTTAACTTTACTATCCCAACAGTATTTCACTATCAGTCATTTCCCTTTTCTCCCGTTTGAACATGGATGACCCGCTCTGAATGCCCTTAAAAAAAACTGGTGGAGAGGCTTTTTGAAAATCTATCCGTCACTCTTTTGGATCACTGCGCTTGTGACCCCCAGACTGCAAAGCTGAGGGTCCATGTTTTTTGGTGAGTGGGGAGTGTAGCACACGGCGCTATTCATATTTTTGGACCACATGTGCACTTTATTTGTATCACCTAGCACTTTGAATATTGTTATATTCTTCTCATGCATTGATGTTTTTGATGGTTTATCATTGCGAGTGTTTATTGTAATAATAATATTTTAGGACACCTAATGTCTTTGCACCTATAACAAGTTGTTTAGTTTAATTAATCTTTCCTGCAAGCGCTGTTTATATATATATTGATTTGTTATTTGAGGTCTTAGCACCTTTGCGACAGCTGATGCAGTATATTAATTTAAACCGCAGTGGTGATCAAATACCATCAAAAGAAAGCTCTATTTGTGGGGACAAAATGATAAGAATTCTGTTTGGGTACAGTGTAGCAATTCTAAAGCGTGATGTATTTGGTATCTATTTACTCAGCGTAACATCATCTTTTATGTTTTACAAAAAAAAATTGCATTTTAAAATACGCTGTTTTATTCTCTATGACCTCTGCCTAAAGCGGAGCTCCAGCCATTTCTGTGTTTATTAAAAGTCAGCAGCTACAAAAAGTGTAGCTGCTGACTTTTAATAAACACCCATCCACCTGTCCCATGATCCATGTATGTATACCAGAGCTCGTGTTGTTGTCCTTTTTTGTTTATGTATCTTTACTTCTTCTTTTGCTATTTGATATTGCTCTTCATTCGACGATTTTTTTTTTTATTAATTTTAAATGAAAAAAAAAAAAAACAAGTACGGTATTTTATTACTTGGAAGCTGGGCATAGGGCCCTGGGAGTATTTTGTCCTTTCCAGGAATGTCACAATTGGCCTGAGCTGGAACTTGTTAAAGAGGACCCCCTCCAGGCAAACCTGCCCTTAATTATTTACTACTATATGACTGTCAAATTTAGAGTTAAAGGGGTTGTAAAGGTTTTTTATTTTCTAAAATTCCTTTAACCACTTGAGAACCGCGCTATAGACGAAAGACGTCCACAGCGCGGCTCTCAACTGCCGGGTGGACGTCCCTGGGTGCCTATGCGCATGCCTGGCGGCCGCGATGTCTGCCAGGTACCCGCGATCGGCGGTGACAGCAGGGACGTGGAGCTTGTGAGCAGTGATCAATGTCATATCACAGTAAGCCCAGCCCCCACACATTTAGAATAATTCCCTAGGACACACTTAACCCCTCCCTCGCCCCCTAGTGGTTAACCCCTTCCCTGCCAGTGTCATTTACACAGTAATCAGTGCATTTTTATAGCACTGATCACTGTATAAATGACAATGGTCCCAAAATAGCGTCAAAAGTGTCCTATATGTCTGCCATAATGTCGCAGTCACGATAAAATCACCGCCATAACCAGTAAAAAAAATTATAATAAAAATGCCATTAAACTACCCCTTATTTTGTATATGCTATAACTTTTGCTCCAACCTATCAATATGTACTTATTGCGTTTTTTTTTTTAACAAAAATATGTAGAAGAATACATATCGGCCTAAACTGAAAAAAAATAAAGGAAAAATATATATATTTGGGGGATATTTCACCACTTGCCGCCCGCCTTATGCAAAAAGACGTCGGCAAAGTGGTTTCAATATCCTGAGTGGACGTCATATGACGTCCTCAGGATATTAAGCCGCTGTCAGAAGCGAGTAGAGGAGAAACGATCGGCTGCTCCTCTGACAGGGGGGGTTTGTGCTGAACGATTATCAGCACTGCCCCCCCCCCCCCGAGGATGCCCACACTGGACCACCAGGGATGCCACTAGATCACCAGGGATGCCCACCACAGGTATGCCACCCTAGACCACCAAGGATGACAGTCACAAAAAATGGATGACAAATAGTGCCCACAATGGATGCCAATCAGTGCCCACAATGGGCATCACTGATTGGCAGGCATTGTTTGGCACTGATTGGCATCCATTAGTACAGCACATACATTAGTGCCGCCTATCATTGCCCATCCATGCTGCCTATCCGTGCCCATCCATGCCGCCTATCAGTGCCCATCCATGCCACCTATCCGTGCCGCCTATCAGTGCCCATCTGTGCCGCCCATCAGTGCCGCATATTAGTGCCCATCTATGCCACCACCTCATCGGTGCCCATCAGTGCCGCCATATCAGTGCCCGTCAGGGCAGGACCATCAGTGCCCATCCATGAAGGAGAAAACGTACTTATTTACAATGTTTTATAACTTACAAGAGGGTTGGAATCGCGCTAATCGTAAGTCTATGACCAATAAAGGGCACAGTGCGTGCTATAATTATTGTAAACAAATTAAATATGTATCATGTGAACACACAAAAATAATTAATAGTAATTGAATAACACACAGGTGTGGATTCGTGTGTGAATCCACCTAATGATCACCAAAAAAACTTGCTAGTAATAAGTAGCTATGTGCAAGGAAACACCACACCTGAGTGCAGTTCAGTGAAAAACCGTTAGACTAATGAAGCCACACAAGTATTAAAATAAATCAAAAAAGAAAAGAAAAACTGAATCCAAATAAAAACTCCACCTGATGGACACAGAGAAGCAAAAACATAGTCTATGATATGTTGAAAAAAAAGGTCTATGTAATAAAATCCTCAGATGAAAATAAATATACCGTCTCCACCTTTATGACGTGTATGTAAACGAAAAAAGAAAGTCCTTTCGTATGGATGCGTTGACGTGAGAACGTCTCCTTCCAACGTTTCGTCTTCAAAGACTTGATCCCGTGATCAAGTCTTTGAAGACGAAACGTTGGGAGGAGACGTTCTCACGTCACCGCATCCATACGGAAGGACGCACGCGTACCATCCAGCCGGCCGGCACCTTGTTTTTTAATGCCCTATTGATTTTCATCTGTTGTAAGTGCAACCTTTATCTTTTTTATATTAAATACCATTGGATTTTACACTATGTGCGGTTTTATGTTGTTACATGGTATCATCAATACTGTCATCTGCTGATGTCCTATGGCTGCTGAACTACAATCCCTTCCTCTGAGTGCCTTTATTTACCCTGCGGGGTCCAGATCTGGTAAGGGTCAGTGTGTGCAGTGGTGGTGGGTTCGCACTATCCCCTCCCCCAGTCGCAAGACTGTCCCACACGGGTGTAGTTATATCAGTTATCCATAAGGTTTCACACTATGCGAGTCTCTTTTGTTTTTGTTTTGTTTTTATGGCGCTGAGATTCTGCAGTTTCAAATCTGTGCAAGTCCATATGTGATCGACACTCAGGAGATTGACGCATCTGTACCAGCTTGAGACTTTCTTTTTTCGTTTACATACACGTCATAAAGGTAGAGACGGTATATTTATTTTCATCTGAGGATTTTATTACATAGACCTTTTTTTTCAACATATCATAGACTATGTTTTTGCTTCTCTGTGTCCATCAGGTGGAGTTTTTATTTGGATTCAGCCGACAATGTAGAAATCACCCCTCCAGCAAAAAACAAGGAGCGTTTTGTCGCCGCAAATCACGGGGACAAAACGCCTATTTAATGTCGCCGCAATACGCCGCATAACGCCTACGCCTAGGTGTGAATGCAGCCTAGTGAGACTTTAGAGGCTAAACTGTGCCTGCATGTTATACGCAGGGGGCTGTGGAAAGTATTTTTACTGAAACTTCCCTTTTAAAGTCAGGGTGCGTGTTATACGCCGATAAATACAGTATTTTCTGTTCACCCCTATCATAAATCAAAATTAAAACCAAGTTCCATATGATTTTTTTTAAAGTAGGAAAGTGTCATAATTCCTGTCAGGATTTAAATACTATATATTGGAAAAAACACCCACCTACAGTGGATATAAAAAGTCTACACACCCAGAGGCGTATCCAGTGTAAATGGCGCCTATGGCAAGCACTGAAACTGCGCCCCCTGTCGAAACATTTGAAACCCATCTTTCAAATAACCTTAACAAGATAAGGTATCCCTTGTGATACCTTGGGTAGTGACATATCCTCTTTATGGAGAAATCTGGAGTTTTTTAGACCCCTGATCCCTCCTCTGCCCTCCAAGGCCAGGTAAATGCAGAACCAATACTGGAAGTGATGAAATCTCCATCACTTAAGGCCTCGGTTTTCACAGAGGAGAGGGAGAATCTGATGTTCCTTCTTCTTTGTGCACTGCCAATCTGACCAGTTAAAATGGGAGAGCCTGGGAGAACTGGGGAGGACTGTGGCTAAACGCAACAAGCGATATCGCTGCCATTGTCCATTAGCAAAGGTGCTGAAAAGGACATCATGCCTATGCTTGGGAGGAGGGAGGAAGAGACCCTTGTAAATGCCTTGCTGCCCAGCCACTCAACAGCGCCCCTTTCAAATGGCGTCCATGGCACTTGCCATGGCTGCCATACCCTAGATACGCCACTGTACACACCTCCTAAAACGACAGGTTTCTGTGATGTAAAAAAAAAAAAAAATGAGACAAAGCTAAATCATTTTAGAACTTTTTCCACCTTTATTGCCGGTTCACACAGGGGCAACCCGACATACAGCGCGACTATGGAAGGCGACTTCAATGCGACTTGGAGCAACTTAAAGTTGCCTTCATAACAGGCGACTTTGGCTGTCGCCAATCACAGAATAATCAGCTCTGTGGGAGGGAGGGAGGGGTTTGCCTGAGTAAACCATTTTCTTTTCCTGTAAAGTTGCTTCAATTAAGACAGTGATCTGACTTTGGAGGCATTTTCTCTTGACATCAATGGGTACAAGTTGCCTACAAGTTGCCTAGAAGTCGCCTTGAAGTAGTACAGGAACCTTTTCAGAAGTCGGAGTGACTTCAGTAGTGTACATTAAGACGGCTCTCATTCACTTCAATTGAATTTCTCATGTCGCGCGACTTGGGGCGACACAAGTCGGATCCCAAGTCAGCGTAGTGTGAACCGACACTTAAAGTGACATATAAATGGTACAACTCAAATGAAAAACAAACTGAAATCTTTGAGGGGGAGGAAGTAAAAATAAATAAAATATTGAAATATGTCAAGAGACTATTTTATATAGTATTCATAAGGCCAAAGATTCTTGGCCCTTCTTCTCCTGGGGATCACAGTGCATTCCTGTGACCTGTATTCAGCCAACAGCAGGCTAAATTCTGCTGTCAGCTAAATTCTGCTGACGGCTGGCATCGCTAAGCCGGTCCAGGCTCTGGAGAGATCCCAACTTTAATGTCGGAATCCACCCAGATGCCTGGCCTGGCAGCCGGCATTGCCTCTCAGTGGCTTGCTGAGAGCCTGAACCAGCTGCTCCAGCTTCCTCCACAGGCCAGCACTCTAGTGAGCATTGAAGGGCAGAGCGGAGAGACACTGAGGGGTTAATTTACCAAAAGTGGAGAGAGCAAAATCTGGCGCAGCTGTGCATGCTAGCCAATCAGCTTCTCACTTCAGTTTGTTCAATTAAGCTTTGGCAATAAAACCTGGAAGCTGATTGGTTTCTATGCAGAGTTGCCCCAGATTTTTGCACTCTCCAGTTTTAGTAAATCAACCCCTGAGTGTCAGTCAGCAGCTCTCTGCTCACTAAAGACTGAGAACTGAGCGATCAGCAGTCTTTGATCGCTCAGTTATCAGTCTTAGAAGCGGTGGGGGAAAGATGCAGCAAAAGATCGATGCTGCATCTACCTAGGTGAGTATGAATTTTTTCTAATCTAACACTTAGCTTGTAATATTTCAAAAGACTGGTTGTGTGTAGCGCTCCCCTTACTTTCAGTATGGGCACTACGCTAAAGTTAGTGGGAGAATGGGAGAGTTACGTTGCTCCCATTCTTAATTTGTTAAATTTTGGGCTGCTGTCGTTTAGAACTGTGCTGTGGGTCAGTCTGCACTCCAGGGGTGATGTCCCCACCCCTGGGCGGCAGATGGCGCTAAAGGGGTTCTGACAGAGCCACTTTTCCCCAGCAGCCAATCAGAGGAGTTTTCCCTCGCGGGGCATGCTGGGGGAGGGTATATCTGTGGCGGATGCCATTTTCTTTGGTTCTTCGCGGGTTCCTGGTTCGGGGTGCGGCACCCACCTTTAGGTTGTGCATATCCAGTGGACCCTGGCGATATGGCCAACCAGGCCGGGGTCCTTAATTATGTGCATGCTGCCGAGGGACCTCAGTGGTCTATTGGGGTCCCTAATTCCATGAAGGAGATCTTAAGCTACAGAGCATACCAGATCTCAATTGATGTCTTAGACCAAAAAAGGGCCAGGTCCATGATGGGGACCTGTACCTTCTGGAAATCCTGAAGTGACTTTTTCCGGCTGCCAGGCTTGTGGCAGGAGTCTGTCCGGAGAACACTTCACCCACTCAATAGGAGTGGCGATGCAATTTACTGATACTGAAAGCAGGCTTGCTTTCATCATTTATCAGAGCCTGATACCGCAAGGTTTTCTTCATTCATCAATCTGCCCTGTCTACCTCCTGTTGATGTTGGTCGTGTTGGACCTCAGAATTAAAGCATTGGAAAACCGTAACTTCTGGCTGGACATTCGCTCACTATTTTTACTCACTAACTTCACCCCTAGACAACATCTGAGGTAACTTAAATACATCGATCCTAATTCAACCAGCGACTCTGGAGGGGGTATCGCTACACGTGAATGATATATTGCATGTTTTATATGTAGCAGAGGTTATACTGCTGGATACTTTTAGCTTGTTGATACACTGGATTTGTAATATATTTGTGATTTCTAGAAGTCTATAATTATTATTTTTTGCTTTAACAGGCTTTAAATGCTCTCATGACTCTATAGATTTGGTTTTCTGGGTTCCCGATTTGTCTGATAGCCATCAACTGGACAGGAAGTGAGAGGAAATCTCCCCAATGGTGATATAGACAGCAATAAAATGTGATAGAAGTACTAACCCTTCACTGATAGAAATAAAACTGTTCATATTTCTAGCCTTCTTGTTCTGGCTAATAACTGTTAAGAAAAGACAAGAGGAAAAGTATCCTAAACACAGCAATGCATAGCTGGCAGAGGTTCTAACCCATCCCCACTTTATTCAGAATAATAAAAAGAAATGTTTTTGGTCAATAATATTTTTGCGAGTTCTCTGATAGATGTCATGCTCCCTCCATAAAGATACACCCCCCATAAAGATGCAATTTGATCGCCTTGTGAAAACTGAACCTTTGTTTTATATATAAGTGATTACTTGCTTTGAGCTCACTTATGTCTTCAAATAGATTTGGAGGCAAACAATAAATATATGTTTTACAGGCTTTCTCAGACACTATGATATCACTATAATTTTGCCCAAGTTCTTCCGGAAACATAAAAAAAGACCAGGTGAAAAACCAATTGGCTTCTGTACAACTACCCTGTCGGATTTTCCCCAGTCAATCAGTGCTGCAGGCTATAGCCTGCAATGCTGATCAGTGTATATAGACGGTGGGGAAATCTCCCTGCTGTGAAAATACAAAAGCTCAGTGGGGAGGATTTCCCCATCCACTTTGAATGTGTGGATGGGGGAATCGGCTCTGTTTATTTTGTAACCCTCTGGTTAAACAGATCCATTTATAAGCTGCATTAGATAATTATTATTGCATTATGCATATGATTTGCATTGTTTAGGTACACTAAATAAATTGAAGCCATAGTCCAGCCCACACTTTATAAGCAGTTACAGCAACAGTTTTGTTCCTTTTGGGATAACATTTTTGATAAATAAATTAAAGCTGATCATGGTGCGTATGCATGTCAGTGGTAAATGGTTTGTCTCAACCCATGAAGTGCTACATCTGCAAGACAGCTTGTTCTATTGAAAATCAACAGACTTACTAGCCAGATCTATAACCAAATTATTGTAGCACAACTCTCACCAAAAATAAAGAAGTCATTGAATTTACATCTAAATCAATATCACAAGTGCTACATACCAACAACCTTGGATATATAAATAAACAAGGTGCAATCGCCTAAGTGTAACTCCATAAGTATTTCAAATGAATAGAAATAAAAACAAAAATAAAAAAGTATCAAATTCATGCCAAAATATCTCAAACGACTAATTGATATATAGGAGGTGGGGTCCCGTACATGACATCCCACGGCCATCTTTGCACTAGGCTGTGTGCCAGAGATTGTTATGCCGCATACAGTCGTGGCCAAAAGTTTTGAGAATGACACAAATATTAATTTTCACAAAGTCCACTGCTTCAGTGTTTATGATGGCAATTTACATACTCCAGAATATTATGAAGAGTGATCAGATGAATTGCAATTAATTGCAAAGTCCCTCTTTGCCATTAAAATGAACTTAATCCCATAAAAATAACATTTCCACTGCATTTGTGAAGAAGGATTCAGGGCGCCCAAGAAAGTCCAGCAAGTGCCAGGACCATCTACACTGAGATTCAGCTGTGGGGTCAGGGCACCAGCAATGCAGAGCTTGCTCAGGAATGGCAGCAGGCAGGTGTTAGTGCATCTGCTCGCACAGTGAGGCAAAGACTATGGAGGATGGCCTGGTTTCAAGAAGGGCAGCAAAGAAGCCACGTCTCTCCAGGAAAAACATCAGGGACAGACTGATATTCTGAAAAAGGTTCAGGGATTGGACTGCTGAGGACTGGGGTAAAGTAATTTTCTCTGATGAATCCCCTTTCCAATTGGGCAGGGGTGCCCAACCAGTGGCCCGGGGGCCACATGTGGCCCGCGGAGCCCTCTGATGTGGCCCGCGACCTCCTGCTCTGGGATGGAATATAATAGGTCTAGAGGGTGAGACAGTGCGCGCGCCATGTACCAACCACTGCTCAGCCGTACCTCGAACCACACCAGTAGGAACGCACTCCATCACATCCGCATGCGGAGAAACTATCCCTATGTCTATTTCCAACAATTCTCCTGAGCGCCTTCTGCACACAACCGCCGCTGGAAGCACTCTCAAAGAGAACTGTGAGACAACTTTCCACAAAATTAACCACCAGTACAGCAACCAATTTTCATCAATATTGCTTAACAGCGCCGGTACCACCTGTGTCCCCCGATTGGTACTACGCAGTACCATGTCACCCCTCTGCTGTGGGTACACGCAGGTGTACATTGGAAATATTTTCACCAATTCCAACAACATCTCAGTAATTTCTAGACACGCCACATCTAAACACAGAACTTTATGAACTTTTCCTTTACCAACGACGTGGAGGGGCTCATTTGCTAAGGCGTGAGAGGCTGAGTCACTTAGAGACCTCTACCTCAGAGGTAACTGACAAAACTTGCGACTCCCCTTGAGCACTGCAAATCGCATGTGCGACACTCATCCTCTCACTATTAGCAATACTGAGCGATTCCAAATCGCTATCCATTACCATATCATTCTGAAGCTCAACATTCCTCAATAGCATCCCTCGCAGGGGGTTTCCACCATTACTGCATTGTACAAACTAAAGAGCTTAGCCTCCTGGCTTTCAATCCTGGCATCAGACGGCTTCAGGCCTCTAACCTAAGCCCAAGTTCTGTTCCTTTAGTTTAGAACACACAGCGTTTCCCAGAGATAAGCTCAATCCTTGCTTTTCTCCTAGTCAGCGACTTGCTGCTCAAACATAAAGCGGCATCTGCAACCTGTATATATATATGTATATATATTTTTTTTTTTGTCGTTTGGGTCTCTCCGTATATATGGATGTGGGTATACATATGTATTGAATTATATATATATATTCTCTTTACTTATTTGTAACATTTTTAACCACTTAAGACCCGGACCAATACGCTGGTAAATGACCCAAGGTGTTTTTGCGATTCGGCACTGCGTCGCTTTAACTGACAATTGCGCGGTCGTGCGACGTGGCTCCCAAACAAAATTTGCGTCCTTTTCTTCCCACAAATAGAGCTTTCTTTTGGTGGTATTTGATCACCTCTGCGATTTTTATTTTTTGCGCTATATACAAAAATATAGCGACATTTTTGAAAAAAAAAACACTATTTTTTCCTTTTTGTTAAAAAAAAAATCAAATAAACTAAATTTTAGTCAAACATTTAGGCCAAAATTTATTTAGCCACATGTCTTTAGTAAAAAAAAAAAATTGCGATAAAAAAATAGCTACCTAGCGGGAACAGCGACACTAATACAGCGATCAGAAAAATGATCGCTTAGTGACGCTGGCAATAGGGAGTGAAAGGGTTAACTAGGGCGGTGATCAGGGGGTTAAAACTTTATTAGGGGGGGTGGGGGGGCTATCCTGAACCTAACACTAACTGATTTTACACTGCCTGTCACACTGACACTAAATGCAGTGATTAGATCACTGCATTCAGTGACACTGTGACAGGGGGGGTGGGGGGGCAGATCGCAAGGGGTTAAGTATGCCTATGTGAGTGTGTGTCAGTGTAATGTTGGTGCACACTTACTGTTAGGTGTTTCTCCCATCGCAGCGGTTGGAAATACCGCTGCGATGGGAGATTACATCACTTCCCCCTTCCTGTGTTTACACAGGAGGAGGAAGTGACAGGAGACTGGGAGCGCGCGCATTGGCTGGGAGCGATCGCCGACATCCGCCCGCTCGTCCCGGATCGCTCCTGGAGCCAGGGGGACCCCCGCACGCCGCGGAGGGGGTCCCGATGGGACCCCCGAACCGCACGAAGGCGGGGACGTAAATTTACGCCCTTGTGCCTGTACGAGCCATTCTGTGGACGTATATGTGCGTGCGGGGGTCCTTAAGTGGTTAATATGTTCTTTTTCTATATGGGTCCTTTTATGGTCATGATTTTTATTATACATATATATATATATTTCATCATTATTATTCTTCAAAAAAGTCCACTTTCAAGTTTTATACTAATATAATATATATCCAGCTTTTAATTTTTAATATTATTGTGATTTTTATGTACTGTTATCCACATTCTATCGTAATTCCCGATATATCTGTTTAAACTGCCATAATGCTGTGTCGGTGTTTTTATTTTCTGTCGTTATAATCGTAATTGTCGACATAGCTGTTTAAACTGCTGTAATGTTGTATTAGTTCCTGCTGTCTTCCCGTCCGTCTTGTTTGTGTGTCCCAACCAATCACTGTCATTCCGCCCATATATTACACGTCTGTATTGTATGCATCTGACGAAACAGCTGACGCTGTGAAACGCGTAATCCGATTGGCTGCTCGGGACTCTGATGTCACTTCCGGTCAGGGCTGGACTGGGACAGAAATTTGGCCCTGGACTTCATCCAGACTGGCCCACTTTGACAACTCCCGCTCTCCCCCTTCACTAGCCACTAGCCGTTCTACGTTATTAGAGTAGTACGGCTGGTACTGGTACTCTTATAGGCAGTACCAGTGGGGAAGCTAGACATTATTTCACCCCGGGCAAAGAATCAGTTTGGTGCCCCCCCCACCTTATGGGACAAGATTAGGCAGAAGGGAGAAACTCCCAAGCCATAGCTGTTGAGTCAACTGTCTGTGCCCTTCCCCATGCTCCTCTGCCATCATCCCTGCTTCTCTGGTCCTCCCCCTGCTTCTTTGTTCCCTCCAGGTGAGCGCTGCGGGGAGGGAGAGACAGAGGAGCAGAGGGGGCAGCGGTCCGCTGTCACTGAAGCCGGCCCACTGAGCCATCGGCCCACCGGGAAACTCCCTGTAGTCCCAATGGCCAGTCCATCCCTGCTTCCGGTGCGACGTTGTTGCGCTGCGCTCCAAGGTGGAACGCACGCCGTTTCTGCCTGTCCTTCCTGGTATCCATGTTCGTATGACATCCACGGCTCTCAGCCCTTGAACGAGGACCATACCGGAGAACAACGACGGTGACCCCCGACTTACAGCTCCATTAAGGCCTCTCATTTATCTAGTTTTGTGAGTAGCCATTTTAATGTTTTATACTCATGGTGAAATAAATATTAACTTGCTGCACTTAGATTGGCGCATCTCTTCAATGTTTCCTGAACCACCAGTCATATGTCATGCCAACCGTAAAGCATCCTGAGACCATTCATGTGTGGTGTTGCTTCTTAGCCAAGGGAGTGGGGAACTCACTCACAGATTTTCCCAAGAACACAGCCATGAATAAAGAATGGGACAAAAACCTCCTCCGAGAGCAACTTCTCCCAGCCATCCAAGAACAGTCTGGTGAGGAACAATGCCTTTTCCAGCATGATGGAGCACCTCACCATAAGGCTAAAGAGATAACAAAGTGACTTGGGGAACAAAACATAAAATTTTGGGTCCATGGCTAGTGTTGAGCAGAATATGCCATATTCGATTTCGCGATATATCTCGAATATATAGTCGAATATTCGAGAAATATTCGCTAAATACGAATATTCGTGATATTTTTTGGAAATTAAATTATTGCGAATTTTCGCTATTGCGATTTTTCGCTATTGCGATTTTTCGCTATTGCGAATATTCGAGAAATGCAGAATGGAGCACTCTGATTGGCTCAGAATATTCGTGATATTTTATAGTACAAAATAATTGCGAATATTCGAGAAATGCGGAATGGAGCACTCTGATTGGCTCAGAATATTCGTGATATATTACAATACACAATAATTGCGAATATTCGGCAAATGCGGAAGGAGCACTCTGATTGGCTCCGAATATTTGTGATATATTACAATATAAAATAATTGCGAATATTCGAGAAATGCGGAAGGAGCACTCTGATTGGCTCAGAATATTTGTGATATATTACAATACACAATAATTGCGAATATTCGGCAAATGCGGAAGGAGCACTCTGATTGGCTCAGAATATTCGTGATATATTACAATACACAATAATTGCGAATATTCGAGAAATGCGGAAGGAGCACTCTGATTGGCTCAGAATATTCGTGATATATTACAATATAAAATAATTGCGAATATTCGAGAAATGCGGAATGGAGCACTCTGATTGGCTCAGAATATTCGTGATATTTTATAGTACAAAATAATTGCGAATATTCGAGAAATGCGGAATGGAGCACTCTGATTGGCTCAGAATATTCGTGATATATTACAATACACAATAATTGCGAATATTCGGCAAATGCGGAAGGAGCACTCTGATTGGCTCCGAATATTCGTGATATATTACAATATAAAATAATTGCGAATATTCGAGAAATGCGGAAGGAGCACTCTGATTGGCTCAGAATATTTGTGATATATTACAATACACAATAATTGCGAATATTCGGCAAATGCGGAAGGAGCACTCTGATTGGCTCAGAATATTCGTGATATATTACAATACACAATAATTGCGAATATTCGAGAAATGCGGAAGGAGCACTCTGATTGGCTCAGAATATTCGTGATATATTACAATATAAAATAATTGCGAATATTCGAGAAATGCGGAATGGAGCACTCTGATTGGCTCAGAATATTCGTGATATATTACAATACAAAATAATTGCGAAATTTCGAGAAATGCGGAATGGAGCACTCTGATTGGCTCAGAATATTCGTGATATATTACAATATAAAATAATCGCGCGATATCGCTATTGCCGAATAATCGCATTGCGATTTTTCGGCAATATAAAATGAGCGCTGCAGCTACTCGGCCCAAGGTCTCTAATCATACCAGCAATGCTTTTAGACGTCGATGGGGATCTCTAGAATGTGATCTGTTCTAAAAAAAAAATTGAAAAAATTTGAATATTCGAAATAGCGAATATTCGCCGCGATATTCGTGTTATTCGCGAATACTCGAATATGCAATATTCGTAGCGAATATTCGCAATGCGAATATTCGTGAGCAACACTATCCATGGCCAGGAAACTCTCCAGAGTTTAATCCCTTTGAGAACTTGTGGTCAATCCTTAAGAGGCGGATGAACAAAAAAAAAATACAAATTCTGACAAATTCCAAGCATTGATTCTGCAAGAATGGGCTGCCATCAGTCAGGATGTGGCCCACAAGTTGATTGCCAGCATGCCAGGGTGAATGAGGTCTTGAAAAAGAAGGGTCAACTCTGAAAATATTGACTCATTGCATAAACTTAATGTAATTGTCAATAAAAGCCTTTGACACTTCTGGAATGCTTGGAATTATACTTCAGTATATTATAGTAATATCTGACAAAAATATCCAAAAACATAAAGGAGCAGACTTTGTGAAAATATTATATTTGTGCCATTCTCAAAACTTTTGGCCACAGCTGTACACACAATCATTTTTCGGCATGAAAAAAACGTTGTTTTTAGAAAAACGCCATTTAAAATGATCGTGTGTGGGCTACACATCATTTTGTCAGGTTCTGAAAAATGACAAAAAAAATATTCGAACATGCTGCATTTAACGTCGTTTTAAACAATGTCGTTTTTCGGGTTGTAAAAAATTATCGTGTATGGGCTAAAACTACGTTTTAAACCCACGCATGCTCAGAAGCAATTTATGAGACGGGAGCGATCGTTCTGGTAAAACTAGCGTTCATAATGGAGTTAACACATTCATCACGCTGTAACAGACAGAAAAACGCAAATCATCTTTTACTAACAAGAAATCAGCTAAAGCAGCCCAAAGGCGAATAGAATTTCCCCTTAAGGCCACGTACACACGATCAGTCATAACCGATGAAAACGGACTGAAGGTCCGTTTCATCAGTCCAAACCGATCGTGTGTGGGCCCCATTGGTCAGTTATCCTTCGGTCCAAAAAAAGAGAACTTGCTTTAAAATGTAACCGATGGACGCCTAACCGATAGGTCAAAACCGATCGTTAGTATGCAAAAGCATCTGTTAAAAAGCCGCGCATGCTCAGAATCAAGTTGACTCATGCTTGGAAGCAATGAACTTCGTTTTTTTCAGCACGTCGTGTTTTACGTCGCCGCGTTCTGACACGATCGATTTTTTAACCAATGGTGTGTAGGCAAATCAGACCATCAGTCAGCTTCATCGGTTACCCGATGAAAACGGTCCTTCGGACCATTCTCATCAGATGGACTGATCATGTGTACACGGCCCTAGAGTGCTGTCGTACGTGTTGTACATCACCACGCTTTGTTCATCATTTTTTTTAAACGATGGTGTGTGGGCAATGTCGTTTTTAATGATGAAGTTGGAAAAACTTCGTTTTTTGGACTTACTGAAAAACAACGTTTTTTTTTTCATGCTGAAAAATGATCGTGTGTACGCGGCGTTATACACAAGCGATATACAACTAGCACTGGCTATAGTGCTTCAGTCGTAAGTGCATTTTTACAAGTGCTCTTTTACATGAAATAAGAGTTGTAAAAAGGGAGCACACCCCATTACACATGTGCATTGTGCTCCACTCACTTTAAAAAACTTTCTGATGCTCTATTATATGCTGCATTTCATCTTGGTAAAATGTATTATAAGCACAGCGCCTAGTGGGTAGCACTTCTGCTTTGCAGCACTGGGGTCCTCAGTTCAAATCCTAGTCAGGTCGCTATCAGTATGGAGTTTCCTTCCATGCTAAAGGTTAATTTAACTTTTTTTGAAAGTGGCCCTAGTATGCATATGAGATAGAGACATTAGATTGTAAGCTCCTTGAGGGCATACCTCCCAACTTTGAGAATGAGGGGCAATTCACTGAGAAATTACAAGCCATGGGTGTGGCCAAACATGGTAGTGGGAGGGGCCTAAAAGCTGTGGTTAAACAAAACCTAGGCTTCCTTGTACCTATAAAATATGCTTTGATTGTTATGCCACAAGCTGGAGTCTTGGGGATACATATACACTATGGTACATGGAAGACAGCAAGGATCACTATGGTACATGAAAGAAAGGAGGGAAGGATCACTATGATACACGGAGGAAAGGAAGGAAGGATCACTATGGTACATAGAGGGAAAGAAGGAAGAGTCACTATGGCACATGGAAGGGAGGAAGGATGAATCACTGCAGTACATGGAAGGCAGGAAAGATGGATCACTGCAGTACATGGAAGGCAGGAAAGATGGATCACTGCAGTACATGGAAGGCAGGAAAGATGGATCACTGCAGTACATGGAAGGCAGGAAAGATGGATCACTGCAGTACATGGAAGGCAGGAATGCATGGATCACTACAGGGCATGGAAGGATGGATCACTACAGGGCATGGAAGGATGAATCACTACAGAGAATAGATGGATGGATCACTACAGGACATGGATGAGTGGATCCCTACATGGCATGGATGGATCACTACAGGACATGGATGGATGGATCACTACAGTGCATGGAAGGATGGATCACTACAAGACATGGATGGATCCCTACAGAGCATGGATGGATCACTACAGGGCATGGATCGATGGATCATTACAGGGCATGGATGTCTCACTACAGGACATGGTTCGATTGATCACTACAGGGCATGGATGGATCACTACAGGGCATGGATCGATGGATCACTACAGGTCATGGATGGATCACTATGGGGCATGGAAAGAAGAGAGAGATTGGAGGGTTCACTCATCCCAGGGTCAGGCAGGCATTGTGTACACTGGCTGCTCGGTGCCCACCCACACAACCCCTTCACAGCACAGCATTGGCTGCAAGCCAGGGATTTAGGGCAGGCACAGGGGGACACAGGGAGAAGGTAGAGAAGCACTAGCCTACTTCCTCCTCCCTCCTCATACTCGTACTAAATCTAGAGCCAGCGGGGCAAGTAAGTGGGCGGGTTGTGTAGTGAGCGAGCCCCAGCCTCGCCAGCTGCGGAGCGGCGCGCATCAGATAGAGAAGGATTAGTGGGACGCAGGCTGGATTCGCGGAACACCGGGATTTACTTGTGATTCCGGGACAGTCCCGGTGAATCCGGGAAGGTTGGGGGGTATGCTTGAGAGCAGGAACGGAAGAGTATGTACAGTATGTAAAGTGTTGCATAAAATTGTCAATGCTTTAAAAATACATATATTAAATTCATAAATGTGTTAGCATTCATTTTCTATGAGACCTTAAAGCATGCATTTCTTTAATAAAATTCATGCAGGCCACGTATTCTATAATATTTTCCACTACAGCCCTGAGATATGAACAGGACTAATTAACCTGTATAGCTGTTCTATACTGGCTGCAGTTTGCCTGCAGTAACTGACTGTCTTCTCCTGCTGGAGACCATTTAGATGTGAACAAAACCTTTCAAGTCACAAGACTCCTCTCTGACATCAGCAGTACTTAAAGCTGGTCAATTTTCTTCTGGTGAGCAGAAAGACTATGCAGCTTCCACTTTGTAAATCCATTATACTGAATGTGTAAAAACCCTTTTAATGTATTTCATGTAAATTCCATGGTATGGCAGCAGAAACAGAATCTCTTTAACCATTCTATGGCTAGGAAGGTGTTTTTCCATCAATGATCACAGCAATTGTTACAACTGAAGATTTGTCAATTTTACCCAGAATAGTTCTACTTCAATTTGCAGGAAAGATTCGGCAGTTAAAAAAAAAGGTACTACCGTATTTATCGCCCTATAGCGCGCACCGGCGTATAGCGTGCACCCCAAACCTAGAGGGGAATCCTAAGGAAAAAAAAAATACTGACAGTTTACAGTTACTTACAGTTGCCTGGCATCCATCGGCGGCCTTGTCTTGTCCGGCGTCCGTATGCAGCCTTCGTGGTGTCCTCCCTGCTTCTCCCGCTCTGTCTCAGAGCCGATACCCGCTTCCCGCACTGTGTTTGAACCCCGCCTCCGACATATACCGAGTGCAGTACGCTCGGGCATGCTCGGCCACGTTCGGCTCCTCTCACATAAAGGCACAGGGTGTGACCGCGATGGGAGCCGAGCCTGGCCGAGTGTACCCGAGTGTACTGCACTCGGTATATGTCGGCGGCGGTGTTCAAACACAGCGCCGGGAAGCGGGGATCGGCGTATATTGCGCACCCACGATTTCCCCCGATAAATATGGTAATTATATGAATTTAATTACGTAGATGAAGAAAAATGTACTTAATTATCTTATTTTCTGTGTGTGGAGCATAGGGTTGCCACTTTTTCTTCTAGACAAACCTGAACACTTTTGTGGCCCACCGCAAAAAAAAAAAAATTTCAGTATACACTATAGGTATGTTACAGGCCTGGGACACCTTTGGGTGCCTAAAGGAGAATAACAAGTGGCGCACATAGTGCCCCTCACCCTCCTGTTAGGCCCTATTTCGAGCCACATTCCTGTTGGAATAATGTGTCCCAGTTTCAGGTGGACTGAAACCGGAGACATGATTCAAAACCCACACTGTCCTGGTAAATCCCACACAGGTGGCAACCCTTGTGGAGCCTCAAAATTTAGGAACACCATAATTCTTCACAGCACATTGAAATTTTTAAAGCTGAACTCTAAGCAAACGGCTAAATGCAAACATGAAATACATATAGGAGTTAGTTTATTTGCTATATTTTTCTGTCCATCCAGTTGTGAGCTTTACAAACTATGCCACACAGCAGAGTTTTTCCCGGTGCAGTTTCACTTTCACTTACAGGTCTCCTCCCCACCCCCACTTTGTGGCTGAACAGTTATAAGAGAAGCAGCACACTAATGAGCTCAACTTTCTGTCACTCTGTTCTCCCCAACCACGCCGTTCCGCTATTCCACTTTATTTCGTTTTGAAGGGCTAAAACTCCTGTCAGGTTGAGGGAGGGTTTCAGGCACCCTAGTAGGAACAAGTGAAACTGCACTCACTACGCACCGTTCAGCCTGGTTACCACTACCTCTCAGGTAGACCTGAGGACACAGGACTCATTGGCTGAGTGTCTACAGGTGTGAGGGGGGGCTGAATGCATACAGGTGTGTAGGTGGGCCCAGTGCATACAGGTATGAGGAGGGCTGAGTGTATACAGGTTTAAGGGGACGGAGTGTGTTCAGGTTTAAGGGGGGCAATGTACATACGGGTAGGAGGGAGGCTGACTGAGTATGTACAGGTATGAGGGGAGGCTTAGTGCATACAGGTGTGAGGAGGCTATTTGCGTAGAGGTGTGACAAAGGGGCTGTATGTATACAGGTATGAAGGGGGCTTAGTGCATACAGATATGGGGATTAGGTAGGATGGCCAGTAAGTGAGCCCTGGGGAATGCCCAGCCCTAAAGGTGTGTAAAGGGCTCCAAAAGTCCTGTCACACTGCTCCACCACAATTATCTCAATAAAGTTATTTGGAAAACAACAAAGCTGCCTTAAGCCAGGCCCTTCATGGTGATTGGGTGACGTATGACATGGGGTGGATGTTTATAATCAAATGTGCAAGGGATGTGGGGAGAGCCGGCTGTGTGGGAGATTCGAACTGAGAGAAACATGTCACATGTCAAAAAGCGTTTACAAGCTGTGATACTTGCCAAAGGGGGCAGTACAAGATATTAACTCTGCAGGGTGCCCAAACTTTTGCAGACGCCATTTTTTTTGTTTTCTGTCATTTTGAAAGTGTAAATGATGGAAATAAAATCTAACTTTTTTTGACATATTATAAATATGTCTGATCTGTAATTTGATGCCTTTTGGAGATTTTTCCATCTTTCCTTGGCTTTGTTATGCACATTAATACAAATTTTTACCTTTTTGCTCCCCACTGTAACTCTGAATTACGATACATTAAAGCCATCTCTGGGCAAAATCCATATGTACCCATCACACACCTACTCACTCAAAATCCTTTTAAAAAACCCTCCTAAATCGTTTTTTACATACCAGAGTCCTTCATCATGTAACCCTCTGTGGTGGCTCTTTCGGTGGTAGAGATTGGTGATCTGCCGATTCGGCCCATGCCCGTTGACTTGCTACCTTTGATTCATGATTTCATACTACCAGAGTGCTTTACTAGGCCAGAGATATGCGGTACCTTTCCCCGATGGCCTAGCAATGGTAGCAGGTGGCAATAAGTGGACTACTGCTCTCAGCCAGTCTATAACTGCAAACGCTGGGTTCCCCCGGCCACAGCATTCCGCACTACTCTCAACAACCCTCCTGGTGCTTTTTCCATACTGACCTTCTCCAAAGTGCAAGTCCTGTGTTCCCCGGTCACAGGAGCTTGACACTGACTCCATGGTGAAGATCTTTATCCAGGAATGCTTCCTAGCAGCTACTCCGGCCCTCCTCCACGCTCGGCGTGTCCCCACGTGCCTAAACCTCCATTCTTTCTCCTGCACCATCAAAATCTCCCCAGCAGCATGTGACCTCAGCTTATATGTGAGGCCTGCCAATACTGAGTAAGGATTGGTCAGAGCTCCTCACATGAGTTGCCTGTCATTCAAACTTCAACTCCAACCCCTATTCCAGAACAATCTTCCTGAAAGCAGGGGAGGTGTCTCTGAGTCAGAGCACAGGTGATCACACCCACTACCTTACCTCCCAACCCGCACGGATTCTGCGGGAACCTCCCGCACAGACTGCTTTTTCTCCGCAGTCCCGCAAAGGGGTTAATTTTCCTGCACAGGAAGCACTGAGGGGAGACATGCTGACCGGGCTGCAGTAAAGGAAGAGGAGAACAACCGACAGGTGAGAGAGGCAACCCCCTGCTCAACAACAACTTCGACCACCCCCCGGTCAACAACTGTGACCCGCGGCAAACCCCGACAACCCCCCCCCCCCGCTCAACAACTGTGACCACCCCCCCCCCTCAACAACTGTCCCGCAGTGGATCTTTTAAAAGTTGGGAGGTATGCACTACTGCACTAGACACTCCCAGTCCCAGATCAAAACACACAGGCCTAGCCTAAAGCACAGACCTGCCTAAATTTGCCTGCATTGATATTACCCAGAAAAATACTATTCTAGCACCTACCTAAAGGTAGAGGGTGCTACATACTTTTTTTTTTTTTAAAGTAGATCACTAATAGTAGCCCATGTATTTCACCTACGATCACAGAGATGCATTCATTTCTGCTTTTTATATCCGTCTGGAGTTCAGCAAGTCTACATTTTACCAGTCACGCTTCTCTGTGGACATAAACTAAATATAGAAGTTACAAATTGGGAATAAATACAGAACCTGTTAGAACTATACTAAGAGATTGCTTTGTGTGAATAAACATTTCTCTCACAGCTCGTGCAAAATTGTGAAAAGTGCTTATGTAATGTTATTTCACATTTTATTACGGTTTGCATCCTATGTTACTGAGAGATTACTTGTTGCCGTAGCAACTGACGACCGGGAGTCCTGCCAACTACCGCTGGTTGTAACAAGTTTGATAAATTCTGCTGTGTATACTAGCAGGAGCAAAAAGAACACGTTCACTCAGCCGTCACTGATGCATCACAAATTAGTAACACTTAAAGGGCAAGTTCATCTTTATATACACTTTATCTATTTGAGTTGCTTATGACCCCACTGCTGTTATCTTTTACAAAATGACTAGGTGCAGCTTTCATAAACCTTTTTACAAAAGTGTACTTGGTGAAAACATTTTTCTTATTTATAAAAAAATAAAAATAAACCATATGTTTTCTCTGGACAGTAGTGTTGCCAGATTGGATGGTTTGCAGTCATTTAATATTAATTAATTGCACATTTAGAAATAGAAATAAATATGTAACAGATTTTCAAAGATGTTACCAATGGAATTGAAACAGACACAGTTAAAGACTAGGGACAGTTTAATAAAAAAAGAAAAAACTTTTATTAACCACTTTCTTTTGGTGGTATTTGATCACCTTTGCGGTTTTTCTTTTCTTTTCTTTTTTTATGTAAAAAGACCGATTTAAAAAATATATATATATATATTTATATTTTGTTATAAAATTTTGCGAACAGGTAATTTTTCTCCTTCATTGATGTATGCTGATGAGGCTGCTCTGATGGGCACCGATAGCCAATACTGATGTGCTGCATTGATGGCCACCAATAAGGTGGCAAGGGTGGGCACTGATAGGTGGCACTAGTGGGCACTACTGAAGGGCATGGATAGGTGGCACTGAGAAGTGCCACTAATAGGTGGCACTGATAGGTAGCAGAGATGGACACTGATAGGTGACAGTGATGGGCACCTCTGGTGGACATTAATAGGTGGCACTCGTGGGCATTGATAGGTGGCACTCGTGGAAATTGTAGGCACTGGCAGGTGGCACTGAGAGGTGGCACTGATGGGTGGCACTGAAGGGCATAGATAGGTAGCACTGATAGGTAGCAGAGATGGGCACTGATACATGACAGTGATGGGCACTGATGGGTGGCAATGATGGGCACCGGTAGGTTACACTGATAGACAGCACTGCTAGGTGGCACTGATGAGGCATTGATTGGCACTTCTGGTGGGCATTAATAGGTGGCACACGTGGGCATTGATAGGTGGCACTTGTGGACATTGTGGGCACTGGCAGGCGGTATTTGTGGGCACAGATGAGGCAGATGTTCCTCTTTGGGACCGATGTCCCTTGCACATTAGCAAGCAAAAAAACGATTACTGACCTTTTGTTTACATCACATGATCAGCTGTCATTGGCTGACAACTGATCACATGGTAAGGTGCCGGGATCGGCTCCTTGCTCGGATCTGAGATCACCCGAGTCTCAGTGATTCGGGGATCACAGTGCGATGCTGCGCATGCCCTGCGGGGGGCGCGCGTGGAGCCAGAAAAGGGGAGAATGTCTATTGACGGCCTACCGGAAATTCAGGTCTGCGCTGTAGCCATCATTCAGCTATAGCCAAGTGGTTAAAGAAGACAAGTCATAATAATAATGTTCTACACTGTACTTTCAAAGTTATTTTTTAAGGGGTCTTTTATCAATGACTTCACACGATTTACCAAAATTTCACTCAGAATTCACACATTTTTCTAGATGAATCCTATTTGGAAATACATTCTGAGCATAAATGAGTACACCCCTTTTGAAAAGTAAAAGTTTAATCAATATCTCAATGAACACAAGAACAATTTTCAGTTATATTGAACATTTGTTTAGCTCGATGAAGAGTGAAACCCAACTTGTCTCTTCAGAATTCCCCATAGGTGTTCCCCGACTGGGTTCAGATCAGGAGACATACTTGGCCACTGAATCACTTTCACCCTGTTCTTCTTCAGAAATGCAACAATGGCCTTAGATGTGTGTTTTGGATCATTGACATGTTGGAAATGCACAATGACTAAAGGCACGGAGTGATGGTAGCATCTTCTCTTTCAATATAGGGCAGTACATCTGTGAATTCATAATGCCATCAATGAGATGAGGCTCCCCAACACCAGCAGCACTCATGCAGCCCCACAGAAGGACACTGTCTGCCACCATCATGTTTCACTGTAGGCTAGATATGTGCAGACTGGAATATTTTGTTTCATTTTTTCGTTTTCGTTTGGAAAATACATTTATTTAGTTACTCCCGAAAATCGTTTTGATTTATTTTGTTTTTCGTTGGGGAATAGCTTTCGTCCGAAAATCCAATAATACTTGGTTTCTGTTGAATGGTCAAAAGAATATTCAACGGAGCGTCGAATCATTTTGGTTGATGTCGAATGGTCAAAAGAATATTCGACGGAACGTCGAATCTTTACGCTGAATCGTACATTTCCATTTGACTAGTAATAATGTCGAATCTATTTTCTCATAAATCGAAATCTATTCTCTGTAATGTCGAATCTATTATTTCTATAGTGTCGAATCTTTTCTCTATAATGTCGAATCTTTTCTCTATAATGTCGAATCTTTTCTCTATGATGTCGAATCTTTTCTCTATGATGTTGAATATTTTCCCTATAATGTCGAATCTCTCTCTATCTAATTTTTACCGCAACGAAAACAAAAATAAAGCATTTTTCATGTCAGATCTTTCGGTTTTAGTTTCTTGCACTTTCGTTATCGTTTGTTAAAACGATAACAAAAAAAACTGATTTTCGGACGAAAATGCATTCTAACGAAAACGAATGCACATGTCTACTGTAGGCACCATGCATTTTTCTTTGTACTCCTCCCCTTTGTGAAGCCATGCAGTTTTGAAGCCGTCAGTTCTAAAAACATTTATCTTGGTCTCATCACTTCAGAGTACAGAATCCCAGTAGTTTTCTTTTTTTTCAGCATGGGCCCTGGTAAATTTTAGGTGGGCTTTTGTCTGCAGTATACTCCGTATTGTGTCACATGAAACAATCAACCCAGTTTGACTTTCTACTTCTTTAACTAACTGCAGTGAACATGCATGGCGATTTTCTTCAACCCTTCTGATCAGAAGACGCTCCTGGCAATGTTTTAACTTCTGTGGATGGCCTGAAAGTCTCCGTAAGATGGTTGCAGTTCCATTGTTGTTACATTTTTGTATCACTTTTGCTACAGTATTCTGACTGATAAGTAAAGCTTTGCTGATCTTCTTATAGCCTTCACCTTTCTTGTGTAAAGAAATGATTTTCTTTCTCAGGCCTTGTGACATTTCTTTTCCATGTGGTGCCATTGCCAAAGCATGAAATAGGAAGGTTTTCTTTGTTAAGTAACACCCTTTTATAATCAAATGTCTGCTGGAAACATGTTTAACAAATAATTTGACCCTGTAGTAGAATTTTTGTTAATTAGAATTTTGTTGTCTTAAATTTAGCTTTGCTCCTAATGCCGCGTACACACGATCACTTTTTGTGATGAAAAAAAAACGACGTTTCAAGTGATGAAACAAAACAACGTTTTTCAAACTTCATTTTCCAAAACGACGTTGCATACACACCATCGTTTTTCCAAAATGCTCTAGCAAAGCGTGGTGACGTACACCACGTTCGACGGCACTCTGTTCCTTTGAAGCTCTGTCTCATAACTTGCCTCTGAGCATGCGCGGCTTTAAAAACGTCGTTTCAACATTGTTTTGCCCACACACCATCACTTTTTATGACACAAAAAACGACACAAAAAATTCAAGCATGTTCGAATTTTTTTTTGGTCGTTTTTTTAAAGACATAAAACAACGTTTTGCCCACACACAGTGATTTTAAATGATCGTGTGTACGCGGCATAAGACTTTGATTAGGGTGTATTCATTTTTCCAACAGGGTCTTGAATGAATTTGTAAGGGAAAATACTTTTTTGTGTGTGCAAATCAACAAATTTTGGTTGCATTTGTGGGAGTATTTTGTAGTGTAGTGTCCCATTTATGCTGAGCAATGTATGTGACTCTTGGGTGAAATTTGGGTAAATCTTGGATGAAATTAAAAAGAGAAAGATAAATAAGCCCATGAGGGCCCTTTCACATGGGATTCTTGATCAGACCTGCCTTTCCATTTTTCAAGTAAATCTAAACAGAAACTCCATGTGGGTCTATGGCAGGGGTGTCCAAACTTTTTTCAAAGGTCGGCCAGATTTGATAAACTGAATATGCGTGAGGGCCGACCATTTTGCCTGACATCCTTTGAACCATTAAAATTTGGTCTAAGTGTGTTATTTCGAGCAACTAATACACTGCCTAACAAGAATTCTCTTGCCTTTGTGTCTGTGTGTGAGTAAAGAGACGAACTCGGGCGTGTTATTTGGATATACTGTATTTATTGGCGTATAACACGCACCTTCACTTTAAGAGCGAAGTTTCGGGATTTTTTAAAAATTTTAAATAAAGAACGATGAAGCAAAATAAGAGTCAGTGCCCATCTGCAGACCCACCATTGCCAGGAATGCAGCACCCACCATTGCCAGGAATGCACTCACGAGCGACAAAGATTACCTACAGGAGAATCTCTTGTTTACACGGTGGCCTATTTAATAGAAAGTCCCACCTCTTTTGATGGACAGAACAGTTGTGCAATGGCAGCGCCGGAGATGGGACTTCCTATTACAAAGGCCGCCCATAAACAGGAAATTCTCCTGTGTGTGTACGGCACTTGTACCGCCTCCTCCCTGTCCCCACCAAGGCAGCCAGCATATACATCTTTTGTGGCCCCGGCACTGGGAGATTGTCGGGGGCCACAAAAGATATATATGTCCAAATAACCAGGCGGGCCGGAATTTGGACATGCCTGGTCTATGAGCATGCTGATGTAATTACCCCACTACTTCCAAGTCCTTCCAGCTCTGGAAAAAAAAAAACATGAAGCATAATGGGGTAGCCTGATGTAAATGGACACAAGTCTGTATTCATCCGGCTGCCCATAGAGCCATCACAAGTCTGCCCCTGTCTGCTGTGTAAATGCGGACACAAAATGAATGGGCATGGTTGTAAAAAAAAACTGACAGTTATCCCGTTCAACTTTATTTCAGCAGGGGATCTTGTCACGCATCCCGTGCTGAACAGAGAGGAGCAGCACTGGGTGAAAAGGCCCTGCGTGTTCAGTAATGATCTACATTTGCCTATAGATTCCTCACGAATCTGGAAATAATTTGCTTAGATTTGGTATATTTGCTAAGAAAGGATTAAATATCCCAAATCCCCACCCTCCTACCTTTTTTCCTGGTGTCTTCAGTCTGGTCATGTGATGTTACAGGTCTTCTTCCTCCTTTGGTGATGTGTAGCCCCCATAGGGCAAGTCCTGACACTTTGGGCCCAAAGGATATGGGTAAAATGATGCTGGGCATCACTAAACCTGGAGAAAAAGACTGGGGCTGAATTGCAGAATGATGATTCTGGTAGACACAGTGCTATAAAGAAGGCATGTCAAGGAGTATTTGTTTATTACTTTATTAGTGCCTGACATAGGCGTGCGCACAGGGTGTGCCAGGTGTGCCCGGGCACACCCTAATCACCCTGTGTGTAGCAGATTCCCCTTGTTTAGACCCCTGATATTTCACCAAAGCCCCATAATTCAAAACTAAAAAATGTAAACTACTGACACCAATCCCTGCTCTACTGACACCGTCCATTGCTCTACTGACACCGTCAGTATATACACGCAGGTGTGTTTGAGTTTTGGGGTGCACACCCTAATGCAATATGCTGCGCACACACCTATGGTGCCTGAGGAATAATTTTCTAACATATTTATGAAGGAACTGCTGGAGCTGGAGTCACTAAAGGTGACTGAAGTCCATGGAAATGTATTGCTAGATTATTTATATTATCTGCATATTAACCCCTTTGCGCCTAAGGGTAAAACTAATCTAAATGCCTAAGCCCAATTTTGCAATTTTGAGGTTTTAAGGAAAACCGTACATATCATCACAACTATTTTGTGCATCTAGGTGGAGTATACCTTGTTTTTTTCAGGACAAAATGGGCTTTTATTTGGTGGTAAATGATAAAGTATATCTCCTAAATTCATTTTATTATCAAATGAAAACTGGCCCAAAATAGTAAAAAAAAAAAAAAGATTTTTTTGAAATGTAACTGTATATTTCTTGCTACTATCATAACCCACCACCAAAGAACAACCCAATACAAATTCTCCTCCTGCTCCTGACGACCACAGCATTACCATATATGTGTGTGTTGGTTGTTGTTTGTACCCATAGTACAGCTCAGAAACAATAGAATACAGGCATACCCCGCTTTAAGTACACTTACTTAACATACACCAGCGAGTAAGGACATACCCGTGAGTGTATGTAAAGTGCCTTACAAGCACTTTACAGACATTTTGCAGCTGCATTAGAAGGAGCTGAAGCTCAGAGAGCATAGCCCGCCCTGTTCCAGTGTGCCCCTGACACCTCCATTACAGCCCCTGAGACCTTAACTACAGCTCCTAACACCCCCACTACAGCCCCTGACCCCCCCCACCCCACTACACCCTATAAGTGAAAAAAGGTATTCTTTCACTTTAAGTACATTTTCGTTTTACATACATGCTCTGGTCCCATTGTGTACTTAAAAGTGGGGTATGCCTGTAGTGCACATTTTGCTTCTTTTAATCCTACTTAAAACACACTGACACCAAGGCTGGGTTCACACTAATTAAGCGGCTAATTTAAAAAAAAAAATCTGTCCATAAAATACTGACTCTGACCTTTTAATTATTTTTTTGTTTTTTTACAAATGAATCTTTCTTATCTATTCACAGAAACAGAAAACACATGGGGGAAGTTTTACATTGACTTATCACAGTGATAGCCAATCAGAGGTTATCACAGTGATCAGGCAACCAGGAATCAGCCATTCGGAGTCCCAATTGAACGGGGCCCGGGGCTCTCAGTGAGTGTTCGGCACACTCCCAGCACAAAGGGAGAAATGCAAATACGCAGCCCCACAGAAAAAAGCTCAGTCCAGTGAGGCCACATATTTGTGTATGGTCTGCGTGAAGGGGGTAAGCCACCATTGTACTGCATAGTGCTTAGACTCATCAGTAGAGTTGAGCGGACACCTGGATGTTCGGGTTCGGCCGAACTTGGGAAAAAAGTCCGGGTTCGGGACCCGAACTTGACCCCGAACCCGAACCCCATTGAAGTTAATGGGGACCCAGACTTTTGACTACTAAAATGTCTCTAAAAGACTAAGGGAAGGGCTAGAGGGCTGCAAATGGCAGCAAAATGTCAGTAAGAGCATGGCAGGTACTCTGAAAATAAATGTGGATAGGGAGATAACTTGAAATAATATAAAAAATAAATCTTGACAAGCAGGAACCTTCCCCAATGATGGGACACTATTCCTCCCACTGATACCAATGATGCGGTACTATTTCTCCCACTGACACAAATGATAGGACACTATTCCTCCCACTGATACCAATGATGGGACACTATTCCTCCCACTGATACCAATGATGGGACACTATTCCTCCCACTGATACCAATGATGGTGCACTATATCTCCCACTGACACAAATGATGGGGCACTATTCCTCACCATGATACCAATGATGGGACACTATTCCTCCAAATGATACCAATGATGGGGCACTATTTCTCCCACTGACACAAATGATGGGACACTATTCCTGTCAATGATACCAATGATGGGACACTATTCTGGTGCAATTAGATTTGTGAAGTAGGACTGACTCCTAACTAATTATCTCCCTATAAGCACATTTAGGAACCTTTCCCTACAGTAGCTAATGCAAAGTATGTTACAGGAACATATGCAATGCTGGTGCAATATGCAGAGTATCTGACAGGAACATATGCAATGCAGCTGCAATTAGGTTTGTGAAGTAGGACTGACTCCTATATATGTCTCTCCCTATAAGCACAATCAGGAACCTTTCCCTACAGTAGCTAATGCTATGTAGATCGTTGAGTATTGTAATTCGATTTCTGAAGCAGGACAATCCTATCTAAATCTGTCCCTGAGATGAGCAGCAGCAGCAGGAGCCTTTCCCTACCCTAGCTAAAGCAGAGTGATGAGCTGTGTTGTGTGCCTCTAGCTTATATAGAGGCTGGGTCACATGCTCGGTCACATGCTGCATTGGCCAATCACTGTCATGTCATTAGTAGGTATGGCTGTGATGACATCTAGGTCACACAAGTAAAACAAATGGCGATTGGCTGCCGTGCAGCGCACCGTTACATAGCCGAACTCCGAACCCGAACTTTACAGTTCGGGTTCGCTCAACCCTACTCATCAGACTAATCGGATCCTAAAAAGATCTACAAATTGCCTGGCACTGTTCATCTTTAAATGGAATTAAAGGTACATTTTTTCCCCCCCATTTTGGATAGAGTAAGGGACAGTTATAACCCCTGTCAGCTTTTTTTGTCATCTGGGTCTCATAGGGGAGATTTCCCTTCACTTCCTATCCCATAGCCATAAACATGCGCTGTGTATAGATGAATAATAAAATTAAATAAATACAGAACTCTGAGTTGCCGATCAGTATTTTTCATGCCTACACATGTCCACCCGCAAATATGCTTGCAAAATTTTAATCCTAAGAGGTTTAAATTTGACCGATAGCTAGAATTGTATTTTATTTGTGTATGCGCAAACACACACTAATACACGCGCAAACAATTTTGCCCAGAAATAAAAAGATGTCTATTAGACTCCTAATGTCACCTCTGCACTCTGCTGAAGCTGATCAAGCACAACCTGAACCGCTTTTATCCAGCAGTAAAAATGTATCCAACTACCAGCTAGTATATCCTTTTGGGAGTAGATGTACATGCTGGTGCTGCAGCCAACGTAATAGTTACATCGGTGACAACAATTTTTCTAAGGATGAAACGCTCTTTTTCTATCAATCTTCTTTAAGGGTTTTCGGGCTTCGGCCTTATGAATGGGCAAGCCTAGGTGACATCATCACTCCTGCGCATGTACTGAATGGATGGCACCGTCTATTTAGAGCAGGGATCCTCAAACTACGGCCCTCCAGCTGTTCAGGAACTACAATTCCCATCATGCCTAGTCATGTCTGTGAATGTCAGAGTGTTGCAATGCCTCATGGGATTTGTAGTTCTGTAACAGCTGGAGGGCCGTAGTTTGAGGATCCCTGATTTAGAGCCTAGAGTGCATGCACCAATGAGGTCACTGGCCACTTCTAAAGTAAATACAGTATCTCCTAAACCAGTGATGGTGAACCTTGGCACCCCAGATGTTTTGGAACTACATTTCCCATAATGCTTGTGCACTCTGCAGTGTAGTTGAGCATCATGGGAAATGTAGTTCCAAAACATCTGGGGTGCCAGGGTTCACCATCACTGTCCTAAACGATGCATGTTTAGGAGTTATTTGCTGTACCTAAAGGTAAGCCTTATTATTGCCTTACTTGTAGGTAAAAATCGGATGTAAACCCACTCTCATCATTGCTAAACTACTGCCACATGCTTATCTCTAAGGATATACATGCCTCCTGCATTTATGCTTAACTGTCAAAAATCTCCCCTTTTTCTGTTTGTATAGCCCTGCAAAACTCGGATTCTGTGGGCGGGTCTGTTGTCCCGAGCCTGGTGGGGGGAGCCGTGATGTCAGTAGACTCCCCACCCACCTGTACACTTCTCCCTGGCAACATATATTTTCTCCTGTTTTATTCTTAAGGCCCGTATACACGATCGGATATTGTAACAATTGTGTGACGGACGTGTTTTGTCAGATAATCCGACCGTCTGTATGCTCCATCGAACAATTGATGTTGGAATTTCCGGCAACAAATGTTGGATAGTCATGCTCTCAAATTGTCTGACAACAAATGTGTACCGTCGGGTTATCAGATCGTCTGTACATACGTCCGTCGGACTAAAATCCAAAGTACAAACACGCATGCTCTGAACCAATGCTGATTATAAGACAACATTAACAGACGTTGCCGAAAGGGTGGCACTAAAGAGCAGAAAAAACAGGTAGTTTTGTGAATGTTGGCTGAAAAAGTTCTGCCATCTGTATGCAGAACAAGTTCACGGCCAACGTCCTTCGGACAAAAATCCACGGATTTGTTTGATGCAAATGTGTATGAGGCTGGTCTCCTGGTTTATGCCCCATGATCACTAACATCCAGTCAAAATCCAGGAAAGTCACCACATGACTTCAGCATGCCCGATCATCCTGAGGTGTGGAGCAGCCAATCCTGGGAGAGCTGGAAAAGAAAGGAAGGGGGATGTGAAGTATGCAGAATGCCTCTCTTAGGCCCCATACACACGAGCGGACAGATTTGTTCAAATCTGTCCGTCCGACAGATTTGAACAAATCTGTCTGCTGGGATTTTGGTTTGCTCGCGTGTACACACGAGCAAACCAAAATCCCCGTCAGCAGAGAGCGCGCTGACGTGTCGGTGACGTGGCGGTGACGTTGAGGCCGCCACGTCACCGCACCAGGAAGTAAAACACTTCCGCGCATGCGCCGAATCCATTCGGCGGCTGTGCGGCGGCGGAGCGGGACGACATGTCTGCTGGTAAGTGTACTAACCAGCAGACATGTTGGGCGGACAGATTCCCACCGGATAGATTTCAAAGCATGCTTTGAAATCTGTCGGGTGGACAAATCTGTCCGCTAGCCCATACACACGATCGGAGATGTCTGCTGAAACGGTCCATCGGACCGTTTTCAGCGGACAAATTCGATCGTGTGTACGAGGCCTTAGGCTTGTGCATGAGATATGTAAATCACCTGTCACTCACAGCAAGGTGGAAGAACTGACTCCTATTACTCTGTGTGACAGTTTTTATTTTACTGAAAAAAGATAGGAGGATTGCTTAGAGCTGGATGAACTCTTCATGGCAAGATTGGGCACAGATAACATGAAATCCTATACTCTACAAGGTACAAGTCTTAATTAAAAAAAAACATTTTTTCCCGATTTACATCTACTTTAAGGTTTGCTGGTAAGGCTGTGATTCAAATGTGCATGGGCCTTAAAGTGATACTTACTAGGCTCTAGATTAAAAAATCTATTTACATACTTATTTATAACTGAAAAATAGGGTTTTCTTTCATCCGAAAAAACGGATCTTTGCGGACGTTAGCGGATGCATCATCCGCTAACGGACGCGATCTCATAGGGATGCATTACAAGTCCGTAAACGGACTTGTAAAAAACGGACGAACGGTCCGTACGTGTAAAAAGGACCCTAAGGGATTTGTAGGTTTGGGGATAAAAGGTTTGGGAGCTCATGGAGGACGTTTCAAGGACACAGAAAAACACAGTCAGAAACTTCATGAAAAATTGTAGTGGATGGGTATGGATTATTTATGGAGAATAAGGATATTGTTTGGTATCACTTTAAAGGTAATGACTAAAAAACATCTAAACAAAAAAAAAAATCACAAATGGCTCCAAGGCTAATATGTTATTGGTTGCTAATTTTTTAAGTATCATCAGGTTCAAAAACTTCCTAATGGACAGAGAATTATTTTCACTATCCTAAAGCATAATTAATAAAATAAATATGTCTTTATTCATTACAATAAGAAACCTAATTTACTTCACACATAGAAGTCTCATATTAGACAAGTGAAAGCACAGTGCAGGGATCAGAGAAAAATGATGGATGTGTTACATCCTATGTCTTCATTTCCAATTTGAAAAGAGCTGTAAAAAAAGGAATTTTAATTAAAACAGCGCAGCCCAATACATTTTATTACCATAATCACTTTTTTTGTTGCTTTTCTTTTTTTTTTGTCAATTTTCTTGTAGAGTTTCAAATTAATTAGTTATAAATATTTGCAGCTTCAAACCACAATCTGAGGGATTTGTATTTTTATTACAATGCTGAAGATATAAAATTAAAGTTTATTTCTGTGACTGTATATATGTATACAGTATACAGAAGCGAGCAATCAGTATACAGAAGCGAGCAATCAGTATACAGAAGCGAGCAATCATTTAGATTCCAATCTCTCCATGGCCACGAGCAAAGAGCTGTCCAAGGATGTCAGGGACAAGATTGTAGACCTACACAAGGCTGGAATGGGCAACAAGACCATTGCCAAGCAGCTTGGTGAGAGGGTGACAATTAGACATGTGCGTTCCCGTTCGTAACAAATGGATTTTCATACAAATTTGTTAGTATTCGTACATTCGGCTCAATGCGAACATCGAAAAGCTGAAAGAACCAAAATACGAAAATTACGGAATTGTGAATAAGCAAAATAACGAACAAGCGAAAATACAAACGTATGATTGAACAATCTTACTAAAATACAAAACACCGAAAAAGCAAAAGAACGAAAATGATGTAACGGAATGAACCGTGACAACCAGAGACTTTGGATGGATGAGAGATACCCCTGTGCCAGCGGCACTAATGACTCCTGGGTCTAAGTCCACCCTGTGCCCTTTTGGGCGTAGGGTGGCTAATAAAATCATACTTAATGTATTACATGAGATGGGACATTATTGATACTTCATATTGCAGGATACTGGAATATTACATGTGGTTCATGTTGACTTGAGACCAGGTCAACAAGACAGTGACTCATCCCTCTGTGTAATAGGCTTTTGAAATGCTAAGTGAGGTCTGCTCCTGACAGACCTTTTCATTGTGTGATAAAACTGTTTAACCACTTAAGGACCGCCGCATGTACATTTACGTCGGCAGAATGGCACCGACAGGCACATCAACGTATATATACGTTGGTGCCTTGGGGGGATCGGGGGTCGGACCCCCCCCCCCCCCCGTACATGCGGCGGTCCGCGCGGCTGCAGGAGCGATCCGACAAGAGGGGGCGGCTATTCGTTTTTGTCCGAACCCTCCGGATCGCTCCCAGCCAATGCGCGCGCTTCCCCTGCAGTGCACTTCCTCCTCCTGTGTAAACACAGGAAGGAGGAAGCGACGTGATCTCTCCCTCGGCGGTTTTTTCAACCACCGCTGAGGAGAGATCACAACACAAGTAAGTCTGCACAACACTACACTACACTAACACTTCACATAAACACATTTAACCCCCGCGATCGCCCCCCCCTCCCCCCTGTCACAGTGTCACTGAATGCAGTAATCATACATGTATGATTACTGTATTTAGTGTCAGTGTGACAGGCAGTGTAAAAGTCAGTTAGTGTTAGGTTCAGGGTAGCCCTGTACCCCCCCCTAATAAAGTTTTAACCCCTTGATCACTGCCCTAGTTAACCCTTTCACTCCCTATTGCCAGCGTCACTAAGCGATCATTTTTCTGATCGCTGTATTAGTGTCGCTGTTCCCGCTATGTAGCTAATTTTTTTTTTATTGCGATTTTTTTTTTTTACTAAAGACATGTGGCTTAATAAATTTTGGCCTAAATGTTTGACTAAAATTTAGTTTATTGATTTTTCTTATAACAAAGTAAAAAATATTGTTTTTTTTTCAAAAATGTCGCTCTATTTTTGTATATAGCGCAAAAAATAAAAATCGCAGAGGCGATCAAATACCACCAAAAGAAAGCTATATTTGTGGGAAGAAAAGAACGTAAATTTTGTTTGGGAGCCACGTCGTGCGACCGCGCAATTGTCTGTTAAAGCGACGCAGTGCCGAATCGCAAAAACCCCTTTGGTCATTTGGCAGCATATTGGTCCGGGTCTTAAGTGGTTAAAGCTGTGTTTAGACTTAAAAGATTGGGTATTCAAGAAGATCACACGTCTCTCTTCAGATGTATTGAATTAGCATGTCAATTATGTTTAGGAATGTATTGATGCTCAGGTGTAAGAACCTTCCCTTTAGAGACAGCCGTCTGTCTAAAGATATGGTTTGAAGGGAAAATCATTGTGTGACAGTATTTTGTTTTGATGTCATTATCTACAGGAATGTCATTTTAAATACATCGGTGCCGAAATGTCTAGATAATTAGCCCCAGTGTATGATTATGGGGGTAGAGATTGCATTGTCCTGTGATTAACTGTAACATGCTGTACTAGATATATAAGCAAGCTAAGAAACCAATAAAGTGTTCATTCATTTGGAAACAAGTTCAGAGCTTGAGTCTCGTCTTGATTATGGGAAATGGAATGGATCATGTCTGCCGGATTGTGGAGTGTCGGATTAGCTTGTCGTGGGTGGATGGAAGGTCATAAACGGTGGTGACCGTTACAAATGACATCTATAACGAACGATTTGCATTCCGTATTTTAAATCCTTTGTCTGTTTGTATTTTCATTCGTATTTTCATTCGTATGTTCGTATTTTCATTTGTGTGTTTTGTAAATCCGTTTCTTTGTCTGTTGGTAAATTTGTGTACTTGCATCGTTCTTTCGAATGGGCACTGGGCAGTGTAGTTAGTGAGTGATTATCTTACTTAATATCTTAGCCAACCAGCTTATCTCTTTTGTGCCGAGTCACATTGTACAGTGTAAAGCCTCGTACACACAATTGGACTTCAAACAAACTTTTCCGTGGATATTTTTCTGAAAGGAGTTGGCCAGACTTTTGAAACTGAAAAAGTTTGTCCGATAGAGCGCACACACGGTCGGATTTTTTGGAAAACGCTAATTTTTGACGTTTGTTGGCAAAAAGTCAGACCGTGTGTAAGGGGCTTAAGAGAAAGTCTATCTTACTATGGATTAGCCGCGGGTTGCTATGTATTTACGAAAGTACAAAATTACGAATCCATTAAACGAAAATTATTATCCGACAAAATTACAAATTTCGAATCAACGAAAATAAATTAGACAGAATTACGAATCATTCAGTATAAACGAAAATAAAACTGTTACGAAAATACAAACGGGTCCAAATAGGAAGACTTGAATCTACGAAATGAGACAAACAGAAAAATACGAATTCTTTTGTTGTGCACATGTCTAGTGACAACAGGGGTTATAACCCTCCCTCACTCTATCCAAAATGGAAGAATTTTTTTTTGCCTTTAGTCATAGTTTAAATTGAAATTCATTACCAAAAAATACAGTTTTACTGCTACAGTGTGGGCCGGCTGTGCATTTCCGAGTAGGAGGTACGCACGTGCCTGCCTGGCTGTGCATTATCACAGTGCATGCCGATCACCAGGTCTCGGGCAATGATTGACCGCTGGCAATCAGGGGTCAGCTCTGAGCTTCACCGAACACAGCTCTGTGAATGTAAAAAGCACAGATCTGTGTTCAGTAAGCGGGGATCTTGTTTGTTCATTCCCTACTAAGCAGGGAATGAGAACAACTAGATCCCCAGTAAAAGCAGCACACACACGTATTTAACGCTTTGATGGATCCTGACGTTAACCCCTTCCTGCCTAGTGTCATTAGTACAGTGACAGTGTATAGTATTGGCACTGATCACTGCAATTAGGTCACTGGTGATATCAGTTAGTGTGGTGGAGAGATTGATCTTCATACTTATATCCTGAATTCAACTACCATGCCCCTGGTTAATGTGTGTATTGTATGTGTATGTGTATATATATGTGTGTATATATATATATATATATATATATATATATATATATATGTGTGTGTGTGTGTATGCGTGTATATATGTATATATCTGTATATGTCTCTGCATGTGTGTATCCATATGTTTGTAATATACGTGGTCAGACGATAGCTGCATACCATTTCATAGTAACAATTTCTTTCCTGATAGAAAATGTCCCCTCATTGTATTAACAGAATTTCCTGTCTTCTCCTGTCTGATTGAACAAAACACATTTAGATTGACTAGGTTAATTAGACAATAGTATGTATTTACAGAATTTCCTGCCATCCTCCTGTCTGATTGAACAAAACACATTTAGATTGACTGTGTTAATTAGACAATAGGCTGGCCAGACAGGAAATTCATTCAGCTAGGTGTCATATGCAAGTATGGGAACTCACAGGTAAATGAGTGATCACAAGGAAAGTTGGTAGGGGTCAATTAATGCATGGATATGCGAACTCCTAGACATCCTTTGGCACAGAGAGGTGACAGCAAGAGGTTACCGGTTGGGGTTCCTTAAAACAACCAATCGGATCCTCGGGAACTTAAGATTATGGAGGAGGAAAGTGTAGTCTGAGGGGTATAAAGATCCGTGTATGATGTCCTAATCAGACTGAATCATGATGGATGAGCTGACCTAGCAGCATGGTGATGTAATTTCTCCCTCTCTCTCTGTCTCTCTCTGCCCCTCTTTCTCCCTCTCTATGTCTGTCTCTCTCTGTCTCTCTCTGCCCCTCTTTCTCCCTCTCTATGTCTGTCTCTCTCTGTCTCTCTCTGCCCCTCTCTCTGCCCCTCTCTCTGCCTCTCTCTCTCGCTGTCTCTCTCTACAACTTACTATTGCGCATTGTTGAATCCTCTATAACCATATTCGTATTAATATCATGTATGTTGTATCGGTATTCAGCAGTATCCTCTGTTTTGACAAGTAATATCCTTTACTTTATGGATGTAAATATTGGAATACTACAAGTGTCTTCTCGTTATCAATAAATGTAATCCTTTCTCTTTTTCACACCCCAATCGTTTGCTTTAATTTTTATATAGACAAAAAGGTTTTTATAGCTTATATTAATTATTTAGTGCAGTAGTTAAGATAGTCATAACAAATGGTGCCCCGTGTGAGGAGAGTTTGAAGTTTGGATAAATATGATTTTTTTGTATGGTAGACAGAGCTGGTTTTTAAGTCTTTTGTTTTAACCGTTTTTTTTACCTAACAAACTAACTTTTCAGAACTTAACCTTTTACTTTTTGTCTATGTAATCCTTTATGTTGATGAGACTGATTTTGAATAATGTAGATATATAAAATGAAATTGCAGCAGGGTGTCAGTGCGAATAATAAGGATGCTGTTTGGAATCTTGAAGACAGTGGGCCAGATTCTCAGCGAGGTACAACGGTGTATCTCCAGATACACCGTTGTGTCTATGTTTCTGACCCTGGGTATCTATGCGACTGATTCTTAGAATCAGTTACGCATGGATTTTGCCTAGACCCGACTGGCGTAAGTCACTTGCACCGTCGGATCTAAGTTGTAATGTTACGCTGGCCGCTAGGTGGCGTTCCCGTTGATTTCTGCGATTATGCAAATGAGCGTGATACGCCTATTCCTGAACGTAGTTGCGTGCCATCGTCGTAGTTAGCGTAGTTTGCGTAAGCGTATGGTTACCCCTGCTAGAAGGAGGGGTGACCTTGCGTAGGTCTGGCGTACACCATGTTAGGTATGGACAACGTCTGTTTTTTCCGTTGTTTCCGTTGTTTACGTAGCTCGTTGCGAATGGGGCTGTACGTTAATTACATTCACGTTGAAACCAATTTATTTGCAGCGTACTATGGAGCATGCGCAGTGGGTTACGTTTATGGCCGACGCATGCGCAGTTTCTTTGGCACGGGGGCACACTTAATTTAGACACAGCACGCCCCCCCTCCTTCCTACTTTAAATTACGCACAGTTGCGCCGGCCTATTGGCGCTACGCCGCCGCAAATTGCGGAGCAGGTGCTTTGAGAATACAGCACTTGCCCGTAAAAGGTGCAGAGGCGTAGCGTAAATGGGATATGCCACGCTATGCAGGAAAACCGCAAATCTACGGGAATCTGGCCCAGTGTGTCTCTGCCAAAAATAAATTTCAGTGAACCCTTTGAATATTAGGCCAATCTTGTGAGTGAAACACACCTATGCTTTTGGGCTGCGTTTCCACTAGTGCAACTCCAATGTCGCCTGATACAGGATGCAATTGTGAGATGCAGCTGTAGTGCGACTATGGTGTGGCCTTGAATGCGTTTTTGATCCAGAAGTCGCATCAGAATGCTGCAGGTACCTTAACAGTCGCTGCAGCTTTGAGCCACATAGATTGGAATGGGGGCTATTGAAAACAGTGGTCTGCGATTTGTAATGCGACTGTGTCCAAAGTCGCATGGCAGATCGCATCAGTGGAGACGGAGACTAAATCACACTGAATTATCTGGATGTATGTGAATCTATTTTTCTGTGTAAACGAACAGTGTAATTAGATCTGCAAACACTGGCTATATTGTAACTGCTAAAAAAAAAATCATTGAGTGTCAGTTAGAATTGCCTCCTACCCTACAAATAATCATAGGGTCTAATCAAGCTTAATGCTTGGGAAGCCCTTTGGTAAGTAAGCATTTCTTTTAAAATACATAGGAAAGTCCACGGGGAGATTAAACTTATTAAAGCGGAGCTCCACCCAGGAAAACAAAATTTTCCCATGTTGTTTAAAAAAATGAAATAAAAAAAAACCTGAAAAAAAAAAAATACTCACCCGAAATACCTGTTGCTATGCGGAAGTCCGTAATCTGCCTCTTCCACTCCGCGGTGCCTTTTCTTCTTGTCCTTCTCCTTGTGAATGGGGCGCGCTGCTTTCTGGGAACTGTGTGTGTTCTCAGAGTGCAGCCGCCCATTCACAAGCCAGCGTGAGACTCACGCAGGCGCAGTAGGAAATGGGCAGTGAAGCCGTATGGCTTCACTGCCTGTTTCCCATAGTGTGAATGGCGGCGCGGGACCCGGAGCGATTGTGGGACCGGCATCGGGGGGCCCATCAGCGCGGGCAAGTAGGACAAGGTAAGTGTCCTTATTTAAAGTCAGCAGCTACACTGTTAGTAGCTGCTGACTTTAAAAAAAAAAAATCGCGGCTGGAGCTCCGCTTTAAGTTGGGAAAATCTCCGGGCTACCCGTTGAAGGACTATAGTCAGTCTGACAAGTAGTGAAGAACAGGTGGTAAAGGCGACAGGGGCGGTGCCTGTCAACCCAATTTTTGGTCAAAGTCTAGCTAGCTTTGGGGAATGCGACCTGTAATAAGGTTTGCGGGAGCAGCTCAAGGTCCTTCGTCCATAAAAGGATGGGAAATCAAATCGCTTCCAGGGTCTAACCATGGGGAACCTTACCACTTGACCCGGAAGGAAGAAATGATAGATAAATATGGACCTTGGGTTGTGAAATATGCAATATTGGGAATCGCTGGACTGGAAACGGTATTTTAAAGGATGCTTGGAGAACAGGGATTATAGAATCCAGGCACAGAACTGATGAGGTGAGTATTTTCTAATACGGACAAGCAGGGTCAGCCACTAAAATGTAGTAGTGAGGAACAGAGGTTATGGATTCAAGTATGATAAAGAACAGGATGGTCTTGAGGTCATATTTGACCTAGCTAAGTGTGTTGTGCGGGAGTGTGTGAGATCCATGGATTGTGATGTTTTGTGTTTGTTAAAGTTTAAAATTATGAATGGTGTTCTGTAGTTCAACCCCCCCCCACCTCTTTTTCTTTGACACATTGAATGGTGTGTGTGTGTGTGTGTGTGTGTGTGACGTGTGTTCTCAGCTGCTGACAGCCCAAATGACCCCCCCCCCCCCCTTCGTTCCAGGTCTGTGGGAATGTGTGAACAGCTGTATTGTCATGCAAACAATTGAACTGTAAAACAAAAGTAAAAAGCCTCCTAATATTAACTGTAATTTTGCTTCCATAGAAGAAACAGTTTGTTGTTTTGAAGTTTTTCAGTGTGCTCAGTATGGTAAAGTATAACTGTCTTGCAAGACAAAGGGGGCACTTTGTGTTTTGTGTTTGTTTTGAGCTGCTCATTTTTAACCATGGTGAATACATTTTTCTTTTTTTGGGGGGAACTATTAGTATACTATAGAAAAGGAAAAAAGAAAAACATCTTTTTTTTTCCTCCTTTTTTATATATATATATGTATATATATATATATATATATATATATATATATATATATATGTTTTTATATATATATATATATATATATATATGAACGAAGTCCACGTGGCAGTCTTCATATAAATGGAAAGTTGAGCTCAACAATTTTTGGTATTTTAAAAAGTGCACAGGGAATGTAATGTAATGTAAATGTGTGTTTCATATGCTAATGTATTGTTACCGGTATATAACCATTGTTTTGTTTCCAGGTTAAGAATGTTTTTTTTTTTTTTTATGTTTATTACTAACTTTTATTTTGTGTTTTACAGATTTGATAACTGCGTTTTCAGCCTTTCAGAATAAGACAACTTTAAGTTGGTCGGTCAGTCAGGTTTCACAATGTTTTTAGGTTTTCATGACCAGTTGGGACATCTAGTTGTCAGTCCATCTGACTATGTTTTTGGACCACCTAGCGTGGGTTGCATGTTCTGATCCACTGAATAGCAGAACCTACTAACTGAAATCTGAGTATTAATTTTTTTAATGAAAAGTTGAGTAAGACGGCAGGGGATAATTGGCACTCTAACACATATATTAGGCTAAGTAGCGTTCAGGGGTACTGTTTTTTTGTGATAAAAGAGTTTTGTGGTATTCTCCAGAGTTTGAAATGGATCAGCCATAGATCCGTAGCATATCTGTTTTCTTATTACCGAAGATCAGCCATGCTGACACGTGTAGTTCCATAGCTCTAAAAAAAAAGTAAAAGCCTGATGCTACTTTGGCCGGACATGTGTTTAGCACAGCTTAAACCCCCCCCCCCCCGCTGTTAAGCCTGGCTGTACAAGGTTATATTGCCTCAGGCTAAGGTATGCTAATGTCCCTAGCTATCTGTATGTCCCCAAATGGAGTTCACAAGGGTTTCCTTCCGTGTCACCATGCAAAACTATTGTCAGTGGTGGTGGCTATTTGTTACCCATTGCCTAATGAATAGTTGTGTGTGTTCAGGCACACTGGTCGGGGCATGTACCCCCTACTGTTCAGTCACCTCAGTGCTGCGAGGGATTGTTTATTTTTTTCTTAGTCTATTGGTCAGTTGTCTCTAGTAGCACCAGTTCCTTGAGATGGATACACATTATGCAATTTTTGTTTTCCAATTTCTTTTAGATTTACCTGCAGACATGTGGTACAAGGGCCTGCCTGATTACATACGAGTTGAAAGTGTATAGGTCTGGCCTCATATTGTATAGTTTTGGTTGAGTCTGGGGGAAAGGTGTGCAGGAATAGCGTATGGGGTGATCCCAGCTCTTGGCTATTCCAAGGGCCCTCACTTCCGATATATATATGTAGGCAGTTAATATCCTTCCCGTCCTAGACTACTTGTGTACCTTAACTGGTGGTCTGTGACTTGCATGCCAAGAAGATCAGTACCCCAGGGTGAATAGTGAATAGTGAATAGTGAAGGCAGTTGGTTTTGTAGTGGTGAAGGATAACATAGTCTAATTACTGAACTGATAGAGCGGGGGAGAAGGTGTGCAGCCTCTAGGAGGGAGTGGGTGCACCTGGTGGCTGGTGGTTTTCAATCTGGGTATCCAGACTATTTCTCATACTTAGGAAAAAGAGAGGCTCAAGGGCAACTGTCTTTGGAGTGGGAGGTGGGTCACTGGGTACCGTAATTACTATAGAGCTGGAGATAATCAGGAACACATTGGGAGACCCTGGGCTACATATCCGGGAAGGGTTAGGAAATCCAACTCGTTCTATTCTCATCCCTAGGGGCAGGGATGGATCTTTGGGCAGGGACGGAACTTTGTGCATATGTCACAGTCAATTTGGGTACTAAGCTATCAGACCCTATTGGGTTAAACCCTGGAGTCCATCCTGTTCTGAGGGTTTTGAGTTCAGACAGGAATTGAAAGAAGGAAATGTTTGAATGGGTGACTACCATGACCTAAATGTATGTGGGGCAGGTACCGAGGAGACTGGTACCTATGCATAATAAGGTGTCTGTTGGTCAAACTAGAGGGTGCCAGGTGATACATCAAGGGGGTGAAAACTTCCTCGCAGAGGTAGTGTCTCAAGCTTAGCAGTCCTACAGAGAAGCTCTTGTTTACTGGACATGTGAGGTACCCCTAGTTGATGTCTCATCTGAGAGGTTGAATCCCGGCACGAGTAATGTGAGTAACTACATACAGGAACATGCCCTGTTTAAAAAAGGGAATAAACGCTGGCTAACAGGGTACAGTATGCCGGTACCACGTCGCTTCAGCATCTCACAGTGGTTGATAGAAACCTATTACCCTGTATGTGCTGAGTATACACTAAATCAAGTGACCAGTGGCTTGCTCCCAGAAATGTGCAGACACAGACTGAGGTTCACGCAGGACGCTTATCTCTGAGGAGTAACCCAACAGAGCAGGGGTGTATTCAGCACTATATAGGGGGAATAGGAGCCAGGATGGGTGTTAGTAACACGATGGAAGGAGGTCTCCTGAGGAACAAACTCGCAGCCATGGCTTCAGACAATAAGCACGGCTTTGTTGCTCAGAGAGATTGGTGACATTCGTGACAACATGCAACAAAGTTACATAAATACCCAGTTTAATATGGCTCGAGATTTCGTCGACCATGTTAAGAGATTGGAAGAGGGTATGATAGAGTATAGGACAAAAATGCTATATGATCCCATAGATGGAAGTGCGGACTCGGTCTGTAGATCTGTGGGCATCAATGGGCTTACTGACTGGGGATTCCATGTTGTTGCATCTGTGGCTAAGTGACCCACATGTGATCAGAGGGTACGGAAGCTGGGGGCAGGTTGATATTTCCCTCTGTCAGAAGCATGACCACGATGTCTTTTACATTTCAGGTCAATACACGGTGGTGAATGAGGAATGTTGGGAAGGTATTTCACTCTGTATTCTGAATGGGGAGATCATTGTGAGGGAGAAAACACCTAGGTATTATTTAGGACATAGACGAGTTTTGTTTCTTTGTCCTGGAGGATACCGATGGGGTGTTAGTCATGGAACTAGGGTGATTCTTGAACTGTTGGACTCAATACCGAATACTGGGGTACAGGTGCTGGTATCACATGTCTAGTGATTAGTGTTGAGCAGAATATGCCATATTCGATTTCGCGATATATCTCGAATATATAGTCGAATATTCGAGATATATTCGCTAAATACGAATATTCGTGATATTTTTTGGAAATGAAATTATTGCGAATTTTCGCTATTGCGAATGCGAATGCGAAATTTCGAGAAATGCGGAATGGAGCACTCTGATTGGCTCAGAATATTCGTGATATTTTACAATACAAAATAATTGCGAATATATTTGAGAAATGCGGAAGGAGCACTCTGATTGGCTCAGAATATTCGTGATATATTACAATACACAATAATTGCGAATATTCGGCAAATGCGGAAGTAGCACTCTGATTGGCTCAGAATATTCGTGATATATTACAATACACAATAATTGCGAATATTCGAGAAATGCGGAAGGAGCACTCTGATTGGCTCAGAATATTCGTGATATATTACAATATAAAATAATTGCGAATATTCGAGAAATGCGGAATGGAGCACTCTGATTGGCTCAGAATATTCGTGATATATTACAATATAAAATAATTGCGAATATTCGAGAAATGCGGAATGGAGCACTCTGATTGGCTCAGAATATTCGTGATATATTACAATATAAAATAATTGCGAATATTCGAGAAATGCGGAATGGAGCACTCTGATTGGCTCAGAATATTCGTGATATGTTACAATACAAAATAATTGCGAAATTTCGAGAAATGCGGAATGGAGCACTCTGATTGGCTCAGAATATTCGTGATATATTACAATATAAAATAATCGCGCGATATCGCTATTGCCGAATAATCGCATTGCGATTTTTCGGCAATATAAAATGAGCGCTGCAGCTACTCGGCCCAAGGTCTCTAATCATACCAGCAATGCTTTTAGACGTCGATGGGGATCTCTAGGATGTGATCTGTTTTAAAAAAAAAATTGAAAAAATTTGAATATTCGAAATAGCGAATATTCGCCGCGATATTCGTGTTATTCGCGAATACTCGAATATGCAATATTCGTAGCGAATATTCGCAATGCAAATATTCGTGAGCAACACTACTAGTGATGCACTGTTGTAAGCATTAGGTTGAATTGTACTCAACTGGGTACACTACCTCGGGGAGTCTATTGTACCTATTCTTTTGTCCTTTGGATGGATATAGAAGGAATCCCAGGTCGCACCCCGAGTCACCCGGAGGAAAGGTTTTATGGCAAACCCGACATCCTCTTTACACTTACTGAAACTTCCGTTGGGATACGGGGAGGAGTTAGAAGTTGGGTAGGTAAGATTGGGCAACATGATTTAAATGGTGCCAAAAGGTTGTGCAAAGAATGAATAGAAAGGCTCATCTCTAAGTTTATAATGTAAGGGAAGGGGGTGGAACGAAAATAATAACGGCTGGGAATTCTCTGATATGGAGCTGGCTGAGAAAACATTTTAGGTGGAAGTGGGGTAGGCTTCCCGGAATAAAATAGGTTTGTTTAGGGACACCTAGGTGTGGAAAGGGTAGCGCCTGGCTGAACATAGGGGGTGAGGAGTTCCAGAGATTCTGGAGCAGTCCTCAGGGTGAGCAGGGAAGGGGGTAACAAGGGAGATGGAAATCAGGATGTTTTAGGGCCAAAAACTTTAGAAAACTGCACCCAGGGGGCGGTTCCCGATGCAGGTCACTATTACGGGACCGAGGCAAGGGGGTTGGTGCTGGTATCAGATGTCCAATGATGCCCTATATTCTGCCTACGAGTTGAACCATACTCCGCGGGGTACATTACCTCAGGGAGTATACTGTACGTCTTCCCCGGTCCTGGGAATAGATATAGCCGAGACACAAGGACGCACCCTTGTTACCCCAGAGAAAAGGCTTGATATCAAACCTGACACCCCATACATCTACAGAAACAAATTTCTGAAGAAACCTGTTCCAATCCTGACCAGTATCATGTTCAAACAACATTTTTAATTTTTATTTCACCTTTTTATACATTTTTTTTTCGATTAGAATTTTTTTGCTTTTCATTTTTATACTTTTTTAATTTTTGTAAACGTTATTTTTCTTTATTCATTTGTTATTTTTTTTCTCTATTTTTATTCTTTTTTTTAATCAATTTTTCATTTTTTTTATTATTTTTTACATTTTTATTTTTATTTTGTCAGTTTTTATTATTATTTTTGTTGTTCTCCCTGTAGTGTTATGGTTATAATTTTTTACTTTTAATTTTTTGAAGTTTTTTTCTCTTTCTCATTTCATTCAGGTGAGAAAAGTTCCAAAAGGTTTGGAACTTTGTCCACCTGAAGGAGGGGAATAGTGCATAGACCTGAAAATACTAATAATGCAGTGTTTGGTTTGGGGAAAAGCCTCTAAAAAATTTTTTAGTAATAAGTACAGTCAGGTTCGACTAAATTCTAAGAGGTTTTTTTGGCAACCATTGTTTAGCCTCTCCTTTTAAATTTTTTATTTTTGTGTTTTTAACCCGACTTGTAAATTGTTGAGTGGCCATGATCATGTTCACCTGTTGATCACTAATAAGGGAAAGGAGTCTATTTTTAATTTTTATTTTTATTTTTTTGTTCCTCTTTTAAGAGAGGACTCTAGAACTATATTTTATTTTTTTCTTGTTGTTTTAGGGATGAGCCTCTTCAATTTGTAATAATAAAGTGCGGTCAGGTTTACCTAAATTCTACAAATTTTAATAATCTCTCTCGTTATTATCTGCGTACCTGACCGGCAAAAATACCACCAATTACTAGTATGAGAGAGGAGTCGTTTTTTTTAACGAAAATATATATACACTGTATATTTTTTCCTCTCTCACTATCAGCTAAAGTTGGCAGTGCAACTAGATATTTTTATTTTATTTTTTGGATACCGATTTAATGCTCTTTGACAATCTAAAGTGGAATGTAAACTGAAGATCTTGGTTGGAGCAGCATTAAATCGGTAGATTTTTACTTTTAGGTGTATTATTTTTTCTTCTCCTCTATTTTCCTTATTCTTTTTCATTACTCACCTCTCGTCCTTTCCTTCTGTAATAGTATACTCTCTAAGTTGTTATTTTGGTTTCTTTCATCCATCTTCTCAGGATAATGTAACTAGGATATCAGTCATATAATTTGTTTTTTTTATAAGAGGCGTGAGCATTCCCGCCCGCCAGTGCCATATTGTACACCCAGAGAAACCAAACTATCCCTGGGCATTTCTGTTTTTTTACCTCCCAAATGTAATTCTACCTCCCCTAGTCTACCTACAGCTTTATAGCCACCCCACTGCTCCTATCTGACATTCCTCCAGAAACTGTACACTGACGTTCTCCTTTTGTATTCATACATGACTGTCCGGAGGCCCACCCAACCACCACCTGAAGAAGCAACGAAAACCAAGTCATTTTTTGAGACAAACGTGCCACGGAGAAGACTCTCCTGAACTTTCCTTCATCATGCTGAAAAAGTGCTGTCTCGCGGTCCGATCCAATTGTGACAAATATAACACCATATTTCCAGGATACAGGACTAAATATGTAAGGATCCCGCCATCAATGTTGGAGTTCCACTCCTCCAATGCAGAGGGGTGATGAAACATTGCAGTACAGACACTCATGTTTTGGATCTGAAGCCTCAAAGGCACCAGGACTGTCTCAAGTCTACATTGATGAGTTACGGCGAGTTCAAGAAAGGAAGAGGCCGCAGTGGTGGTGGGGGGAAGGGTCGGGGGTTCTGGGCCGTTGTGAGTGGATACCGGGTCATTGAAGGAGGACATAAGTTCAAGAATGAACTTCAGGGGGGACTGTGGTGGAGAGATTGATCTTCATACTTATATCCTGAATTCAACTACCATGCCCCTGGTTAATGTGTGTATTGTATGTGTATGTGTATATATATATGTGTATATATATATGTGTGTATGCGTGTATATATCTGTATATGTCTCTGCATGTGTGTATCCATATGTTTGTAATATAGGTGGTCAGACGATAGCTGCATACCATTTCATAGTAACAATTTCTTTCCTGATAGAAAATGTCCCCTCATTGTATTAACAGAATTTCCTGTCTTCTCCTGTCTGATTGAACAAAACACATTTAGATTGACTAGGATAATTAGACAATAGTATGTATTTACAGAATTTCCTGCCATCCTCCTGTCTGATTGAACAAAACACATTTAGATTGACTGTGTTAATTAGACAACAGGCTGGCCAGACAGGAAATTCATTCAGCTAGGTGTCATATGCAAGTATGGGAACTCACAGGTAAATGAGCGATCACAAGGAAAGTTGGTAGGGGTCAATTAATGCATGGATATGCGAACTCCTAGACATCCTTTGGCACAGAGAGGTGACAGCAAGAGGTTACCGTTTGGGGGTCCTTAAAACAACCAATCAGATCCTCGGGAACTTAAGATTATGGAGGAGGAAAGTGTAGTCTGAGGGGTATAAAGATCCGTGTATGATGTCCTAATCAGACTGAATCATGATGGATGAGCTGACCTAGAAGCATGGTGATGTAATTTCTCCCTCTCTCTCTGTCTCTCTCTGCCCCTCTTTCTCCCTCTCTATGTCTGTCTCTCTCTGTCTCTCTCTGCCCCTCTTTCTCCCTTTCTATGTCTGTCTCTCTCTGCCCCTCTCTCTGCCCCTCTCTCTGCCCCTCTCTCTGCCCCTCTCTCTCGCTGTCTCTCTCTACAACTTACTATTGCGTATTGTTGAATCCTCTATAACCATATTCGTATTAATATCATGTATGTTGTATCGGTATTCAGCAGTATCCTCTGTTTTGACAAGTAATATCCTTTACTTTATGGATGTAAATATTGGAATACTACAAGTGTCTTCTCGTTATCAATAAATGTAATCCTTTCTCTTTTTCACACCCCAATCGTTTGCTTTAATTTTTATATAGACAAAAGGGTTTTATAGCTTATATTAATTATTTAGTGCAGTAGTTAAGATAGTCATAACATTAGTTAGTTTCCCCCAGCGTCAGTTAGTGTCATATTTTCCGGCGCACTATTGCACTCCTGTTATAAGTTGCTGATCGCCGCCATTACTACTATAAAAACAAAAAATACAGTATATGTAACGGAACCCCAAATGGGACAGGGGTTAATGCCGTTATTCCATTCCGAACCTAAGACAGCTTATCGACACACCACAATCCGGCGAACTCGACCCATACTGATTCCCCCAGAAACGAGACACACAGCTCTGTTCTCTGGTTCAAAATGAATAGGCTCTTTAATGAGAAACTCAGGCTCTTATATACAGTCAGCAACCAAATATGAACAATGACTGAACTCCACCCACAACAATATACAATGGTTCCTAACGAGCCCCCCTCAATACACATCTTTTAGTCAGACATTCTGACTCCAACTCTGACATAATCTACATGAGCTAATTAACTACTTACCCAGAAAAGGTGACTCCGAGATATGGCCTTTCAAAACAGACACCTGCTATACAATACACATTCCTTTAGTAGACATAATTTACATGAGCAAATTAACTACAGCTGAAACGTCAGATATCTGACCTTTAGACTGTGCTAACTCACAACACACATCTATCATCAATAGAACTTTCACACAATACAGTGTCAATTAGCATAACACAAAGAAAGGTTCTTAGAAGCCATACTAAGATTAATTTACATCACAGTAGCAGACTTAATTACCACAGCAAGCTTTATAGTACACATCAGCCAACACACAATATATATATACAATATCTATACCGCATTAAATGTGACTAGCACAGACCATAGTGGGGTTCTCATTCACCTTGTGCCCCCATTAGAGACGCAAGGTGATCTACACATAAGAGGCATCGATGAAGCTGAGACAGGAGTATCTCATACTTTCTAAGTGCTTCTGGATTCCACAGGCCCTCGTGTTACAGTATATATCCCATAGTTTGTAGGCACTAAAACCTTCACACTTATCAATCAATATACACTTATTGGGATTTTTCTTTACTAAAGACATGTAGCAGAATACATGTTGGCCAATATTTATTAACCACTACAGATCCGCGCTATTGACAAAAGACGTCAACAGCGCAGACCTGGAGTGCCGGGGTCACGTCTTTGGACGTCAATGTTGTTGTAATTCCCCACGCGCGCCACTGGGTGGTGCGCAGCGGGGAAAAACAGTGCCGTTGCATCGCTGAGGATTCGATGCGTGTACCTGGCGGCCGCAGTGTCCGTCAGGTACACGTGATCGGCGGTGACAGAGCAGGGACGTGGAGCTCTGTGTGTAAACACAGGGCTCCACACCCTGTCAGGGAGAGGAGACAGATGCCGTTTCCCTTGTACATAGGGACACAGCATCGGTCACCTCCCCCAGTCACCCCCCTCCCCCCACACAGTTAGAACACACCCAGGATACAGATTTAACCCCTTCCTCACCCCCTAGCGTTAACCCCTTCAATGCCAGTCACATTTATACAGTAATTAGTGCATATTTATAGCACTGGTCGCTGTATAAATGTGAATGGTCCCAAAAATGTGTCAAAAGTGTCCTATGTGTCCGCCGTAATGTCGCAGTCCCAATAAAAATCGCAGATCGCCGCCATTACTAGTAAAAAAAAAATATAGTAAAAGAAAATCATAATTCTGTCCCCTATTTTGTAGGCGCTATAACTTTTGCGAAAAACAGTCGCTTATTGCGATTTTTTTTTTTTTACAAAAATGCGTAGAAGAATACGTATCGGCCTTAACTTTTTTTTTTAATTGGGATATTTATTATAGCAACAAGTTAAAAATATATATATATTTTTAAATTGTCGCTCTTTTTTTGTTTATAACGCAAAAAAATAAAAACCGCACGGGCGATCAAATACCACCAAAATAAAGCTCTATTTGGGGGGAAAAAAGGACGCCAATTTTGTTTGGGAGCCACGTCGCACGACCGCGCAAATTTCGCCTGGGCACGAAGGGGGTTTATGTGCCCAGTAAGCAAGTGGTTAAGAGATATGTTTTTGTTTACATTTTTTTTTTTATGGGATATGTATTATATGAGAAAGCAAAACATATTGGGAATTTTTTTTCATAATTTTTGGTCTTTTTTTGTTTATATAATAAATGAATAAAAAATAAATAAAAAACCCAGAGCACCAAAAGAAAGCTCTATTTGTGGGGAAAAAATTATATAAATTTCATTTGGCGTTGCATGACCGCACACTTGTCAGTTAAAGTAACGCAGTGCCACATAGCAAAAAATAACCTGGTCATGAAGGGGGGTAAAACCTTCTGCAACTGAAGTGGTTAAAAAAAATGACTTTGGCTCCACTTTACAGTAATTTGAAATGTACCTTTTCATCTAAAACCGTAAAAAAAAAAATGATAATAATATCTCACTTTCTTTTATCCATGTCAATGCCGGGAACAATCTGTATATTTTGTGCAGACCCAATCCCAACTGCTGGGGTAGATGCCTATCCTCTGTTTTTATCTTATTACAACTCTGGGACTAATCATGTCATTTGAACTGGCAGACCCTCTCACTTAGCACATAGGAAGGAAGAATGGACTGGAATGCAGGATTCTGTTACCACAGAAGGATAGCCGATGGGACAAAATGACAGCCAGGCAGATAGCATTTTCAGAACAGGTCAGCAAATGTTGCCCACATGTTCTATTCAGTGCTTTTTTTCCTTTAAAGCCCTGTACACACGATCGGTTTGTCTGATGGACTGTGGGCCCCATCGGTTTGTTTTCTATTGGTGAAAAAAAATAGAACATGTTTTAATTTTTTCCTATGGCTAAAAAAAAAAGATAGGAAAAAAATGATGGTCTGTGTGTAAGTCCATTGGTCAAAAATCCACGCATGCTCAGAATCAAGTTGACGCATGCTCGAAACACTAAATTTTTCTCAGCGCGCCGTAGTGTTTTACGTCACCGCGTTGGACACGGTCAGATTTTTAACTGATGGTGTGTAGGCAAGACTGATGCAAGTCATCTTCATCGGATATCCGATAAAAAAAATCATCGGATTAGATTCCATTAGATATCCGATCGTGTGTACAGGGCATTAGTCTCTTCCCAGGGATCTGTCTGATTCTATTCAACATGATGTAACCATTGTCAGTGTGCAGCATCTTAGGAAATATATATGAATACCCAGTGCGCCCTCTAGAGGCCAAACTTGCAGCACAACTATACTGCATAACCTATCCTAATAGAAATCACACTGGTAATGTATTCATACTGCAGGCTACCAACCTTTATATTAACCACTTAACCCCCGGACCATATTGCTGCCCAATGACCGGAGCACTTTTTGCGATTCGGCACTGCGTCGCTTTAACTGACAATTGCGCGGTCGTGCGACGTGGCTCCCAAACAAAATTGGCGTCCTTTTTTTCCCACAAATAGAGCTTTCTTTTGGTGGTATTTGATCATCTCTGCGTTTTTTCTTTTTTGCGCTATAAACAAAAATAGAGCGACTATTTTGAAAAAAATGCAATATTTTTACATTTTGCTATAATAAATATCCCCAAAAAAGATATAAAAAAAAAAACATTTTCTTCCTCAGTTTAGGCCGATACGTATTATTCTACATATTTTTCGTAAAAAAAAAAATCGCAATTAGCGTATATTGATTGGTTTACGCAAAATTTATAGCGTTTACAAAATAGGGGGTAGTTTTATGGCATTTTTATTAATATTTTTTTTTTTACTAGTAATGGCGGCGATCAGCGTTTTTTTTTTCAGTACTGCGACATTATGGTGGACACATCGGACAATTTTGACAAATTTTTGGGACCATTGGCATTTTTATAGCGATCAGTGCTATAAAAATGCATTGGATTACTATAAAAATGCCATTGGCAGTGAAGGGGTTAACACTAGGGGGCGGGGAAGGGGTTAAGTATGTTCCTGGGTGTGTTCTAACTGTATGGGGGGGGGGTGGCCTCACTAGGGGAAATTATTGATCTTCCGTTCATACATTGTATGAACAGAAGATCAGCGTTTCCCCCGCTGACAGGACCGGGAGCTTTGTGTTTACACACAAAGCTCCCGGTCCCCGCTCTGTAACAAGCAATTGCGCATGCCCGTCAGCGATCGTGCCCGCCGGGCGCGCACGGGACTCGGGGGTGAGCAGGGGCGCTCGCAGGCCGCCGGCGGCGCGCACGCACCCCCTAGTGGCCGCAAAAGGAGCGGACGTATAGCTACGGGCTCTCTTCCAGCAGTGCCGACTTCCCGCAGTAATATGACGGCGGGCGGTCGGCAACCAGTTAAGATCAACTACAACAGTCATTTTCTAGCGTTCGTTAGTTTCTACATTTTGTTTTCTAAAACTACTCTAATCTCTTAGGCTCCATGCACACTGGACATTAAAATAACGTTTTAAAAACGCCAGTAGCTTTGCAGTAAATCTTTCAACGTTTTTTTTTAACGTTTTTGCAATATCGTTTATTAGTGTTTTTCCGTGTTAGCGTTTTTTACAGTTTTTTTTTTTTCAATGGATCAAAAATGTGGTGAACCACATTTTTGAGCGTTTATCAATGTTTATGAGCGTTTGGTATTTTTAGTGGTCAGAAAAATGACTCCTGAATGCGATTTTAGGGCGTTCAGAAAACAGTCCACAAACTCCACTGCTGATAAACGTCCAAAAACGTCCATGTGTGCATAAACAAACAAAAAAAAAACTCCCAAAACGGACGTTTATGAACTTCAGTGTGCATGGAACCTAATTAATTTATTTCCCCAGAAGTCTTCAAACACATGGGAATTGAAAATGCTTTATTCAGATTTGTACAGCTCTGTCACACAACACAACCAGGTGGATGACACTAGTTACTGTGAAGCCTCGTACACACGATCGGATATCTGATGGAATCTAATCCGATGAATTTTTTAGTCGGATATCCGATGAAGCTGACTTTCGTCAGTCTTGCCTACACACCACACTGTGCCAAATGCGGTGACGTAGAACACTACGACGTGCTGAGAAAAATGAAGCTCAATGGTTCCGAGCATGCGTGGATTTTTGACCGATGGACTTCCACACAGACAATCATTTTTTTTGTTGGGTTTTTTTTTTTATCCATAGGAAAAATTTAAAACATGTTCTATTTTTTTTTCTCAGATGGAAAACAAACCGATGGGGCCCACACACGATCGGTTTGTCCTATGAAAACGGACTGTTTTCATCGGACAAACCGATTGTGTGTACACGGCTTTACAGTTATAGGGCCAGATTCATAAAGAGTTACGACGGCGTATCAGTAGATACACCGTCGTAACTCAGAATCTGCGCCGTCGTATCTTCAAGCGTATGCTTAAAGTGAGATACGCTTAAATGTCGCTAAGATACGACCGGCGTAAGTCTCCTACGCCGTCGTGTCTTAGCTGCCTATTTACGCTGGCCGCTAGGGGCATGTATGCCGATTTACGCCTAGAATATGTAAATCAGCGAGATACGCCTATTCACGAACGTACGCCCGGCCGTCACAGTAAAGATACGCCGTTTACGTAAGGCGTTTTCAGGCGTAAAGATATACCACCAAAAAGATGGCGCAGCCAATGTTAAGTATGGACGCCGGGACCACGTCAAATTTTTCACGTTTCACGTAATTTGCGTAACTTGTACGTGAATGGGGCTGGACGTAAATTACGTTCACGTCGAAACCAATGAGTCTTAGTGGTGTAATTTGGAGCATGCGCACTGGGATACGTCCACGGACGCGCATGCGCCGTTTGTAAAAAACTTAATTTACGTGGGGTCACACTTAATTTAAATAAAACACGCCCACATCAAAGACATTTGAATTCGGCGGGCTTATGCCGGCCCATTTACGCTACGCCGCCGTAACTTAGCTTTGTGAATACAGCACTTGCCGTGAATCTACCCCATAGAGTGTAGAAAGGGATACAGCTGTATAATTTCTCCACCCCCAAAAGCTGCTGAATTAAAAGTGGGGACCAGCAGAGGACTGATTAGGTCAACCCTCTGCTCTTTCTATTTGGTATGAAAATATACTTGTTACTACATTATGTGCATTACATAGTTAGGTTGAAAAAGTCCATCTAGTTCAACCAATGAAACCGTGTTGGTGCACTGTGGTGCCATTCATTCATTGTTTTGTACTTTGTTGCTAAAAATTTAAGGCAAAAATGCAATATATTCTTATTATTTACATCCTTCCTAACACTTAGGTAACCCTAATCAGTCCAAATGAATGTCTTCAAAATATTCCCATTGTGGAGACCCAGAAGTCAGGATAAAGCCTCAAACATGTGCCCTTCGGACAAAGCGTAGGATTTTTGTGGGAAGGGCGTTGGCCATGAACTTGTGTTGCATACAAATGGCAAAGAATTGTCGGGCAACAAACACGAAACAACGTGGTTTTTCAGCTCTTTAGCGCCGCCCTCTGGGCAACTTGCTTCTGAGAATGCGTGTTTGTACTTTGGAGTTTTGTCCAAAGGACCTCTGTACACATGGTCGGATAATCCGACAACACACATTTGTTGTTGGAAAATTGTAAAGCATGCTATCCAACATTTGTTGTCGGAAAATCTGACAATTGTCCGATGGAGCGTAAAAACGATCGGATTTTCCGACAAAAGCTTGTCATCACACAATTGCCATTGGAAAATCCAATTGTGTGTACGGCCCTTTAGGGATTACAGAAAACAGGGTGCCTTGACAGATGCGAGCTTTACCTATAGGTAAAATTCATGCATGGGAGTTTACTCCCACTTTAACCACTTCCCGCCCGGCCAATAGCAGATTTACGGCCGGGAAGTGGTTATGAAATCGTGACTAGCCGTTCTCAAACGTCTAGCACGATTTCAATGCCGCGCGCGCCCGTGGGGGCGCGCAGCGAGTCGATCGGTGATGCGGGGTGTCAGTCTGACACCCTGCACCTCCGATCTCGGTAACGAGTCTCCGGCGGAGCCTCGTTACCACGTGATCAGCCGTGTCCAATCACGGCTGATCACGATGTAAACAGGAAGAGCCGCCGACGGCTCTTCCTCACTCGCGTCTGACAGACGCGAGTACAGGAGAGCCGATCAGCGGCTCTCCTGACAGGGGGGGTTCGCGCTGATTGTTTATCAGTGCAGCCCCCCCTCGGATCGCCACACGGACCACCAGGGAGTGCCCACACTAGACCACCAGGGTACTTAAAAAAAAAAAAGACAAAAAAAAAAAAGGGGCAGTAAAAAAAATGATGCCAATCAGTGCCCACACATGGGCACTGATTGGCAACATTGATCCATCAGTGCCACCCCTCAGTGATCATCAGTGCCACCCCAGTGTCTGTCAGTGCCAATCCATGCCCAGTGCCCACCTATCAGTGCCCACCTGTGCCGCCTATGAGTGCCCATCTGTGCCGCCTATGAGTGCCCATCTGTGCCACCTATGAGTGCCCAGTGCTGCCTATGAGTGCCCATCAGTGCTGCCCATGAGTGCCCATCAGTGCCGCCCATGAGTGCCCATCAGTGCCGCCCATGAATGCCCATCAGTGCCCCATACCAGCGCCGCCTATCAGTGCCCATCAGTGCTACCTAATCGGTGCCCATCAGAACTACCTCATTGGTGCCCATCAGTGCCACCTCATCGGTGCCCATCAGTGCCACCATATCAGTGCCCGTAATTGAAAGAGAAAACATACTCATTTACAAAAAAATTAACAGAAAAAGCACTGTGTTCCAGGTGCGGGAGAAGACTTTTCTGTCTCACATCTGGAAATAAAAAGCATCGGTCTGAGCAGCACTGAGGCCGTGTACACACGGCAGAGAACCTCGACGGGCAGAACACATCGTTCCGCCCGTCGAGGTTCCCTGCCGGCCGTCGAAATCGGCGAAATCGGCGACCCGCCCGTCGGGAATGGCAACCAGCCATTCTTCCAGGCGGGCCGTCGAGCAAATAGAGAGCGTGCTCTCTATTTCTGCTCGACGGGCTTCCCGACGGGAAGCTCGCCGAGAGCGTACACACGGCCGAGGTCCTCGCTGGAATGCAGCTTCCAGCGAGGTTCTCGCTGGTTTCCAGTGAGAACCTCGGTCGTGTGTACACGGCCTTAGACATTCATAGGCAGCTTTGTATTCAATCAATACAAAGCTTCCTCTGATTGGCCGAGTTAGAGAGGCAGACCGATGATGTCACAATCTCTGACTTGAGCTGTGGTTTTATCACCCTCCCTGGCCTCCCACCCAAAAACAAAAACGTAGACACTCAGGGCCGTACACAAACAGCTGCAAAAAAACAGCATTCGGACCACCATCCATTCAAGTGAATAGGGCCATGCCACATGCAGCTGCACCACAGTGGAATGTCAGAAACATTTGTGCAAGATGAAAGATTTTATGTCTTTGATTATATTAATTTCTGTTTCATCACCGCCATCTGGTGGCCAAAATGTGGTACAGATTTCTAAAATACCTCAATGAGAAAAAATATCATATTTTGGCAACTGGATGGAGCTAATCTATGTAACAATATATCAGCACATTTCAGCACAAGTGTTTCTTAAATTCTTACAACAAATGCTTTATAAATATCCCCCGTACATTTCTCTTTTGAAAGGTAACGTGCATGCTCTAAGCTCGACGAGGCCCCCTGCCACACCGCACGTGTCCTAAGTAAGGCAGGCACACAGGCATGAACAGATTAGGAAAAGCCTGGGCAGAAGCGTGCACATCAGGGTGGCTCCAGGGAGTTCTGCTATGCAATGGAGCCATCCTTATAAGCAGAACATGTTTACCATAGACTGCAAAACCTAATTATGCTGCAAACGCTGGAATAATGGAAAAAGGAGAATGAAAAGAAACATACATTTATACATACATTTATTAACAGTATGCCACCCCCCAGTCGGTAGCACTTACCCCATCACCGGCGGCGACCTCCTGTTCTCCTGCTCTCCAAAGCAGCAGTGTATTCCATTTTCTCCCTCCTCAGTGGCCAATCAGGAGTCTTCGCTTTTTTGCCAGTCAGTAAAAGGGTCTCACACTGGCGTCTGATGATGTGCCAGATTGAGAATCAACGTTTCAAAAGCGAATATTAATTTGCTGTTGTAAAACACTGAGGTGGGATCAGAGCACATTCTCTGCAAGCCCACCTAATTGTGAAGGCTATTAGAACATCTGGCTCTAATCAGGTGGTAAAAAAAAAAAAAAAACCCCGGCCACTGTAATTCTTGTGCTCAGTGTCTTGAAAGGGGCCGGACGCATGAATAGGGCGTGGCCACGGCGGCAGCCATATATAGATTCATGCAATGTATGAATCTACATTATGCATATAGGGGGTAGCGTGGAGAGAAGGGGCGGCGCCCAGGCACCCCTAATGGACGCCCCTCTATTGATTTATGCTATACTGCTACGTTTTTAAACCTTTCACTGCCACTGATGTATGTGATCTACCAGCAGCAGCGGAAGTGGGTGTGTGTGTGAGGGGGGCTGCAAAGTTTTACACACAGAGGGAGATTTGCTAAAACTGGAGCACACAGAATCTGGTGCAGCTCTGCTTGGTAGTCAATCAGCTTTTAACTTCAGCTTATTCAATTAAGCTTCTGCAATAAAACCTGGAAGCTGATTAGTTACTATGCAGAGCTGCACCATATTTTGCACTTTCCAGATTTAGTAAGTAACCCCCACACATTTCCAGCTGCTGAAGCGTGTAAATCTGACAAGCCTGTTGGATTTGTCAGGCGGAAGCTGTACAAGTGTAAGGTGACCAGATTTTTTAAATTAAATCCGGGACATATTTTTTTCTTTACTAGTAATGGCAACAATCAGCGACTCTCTGCTCATCGCCGCCCACCTCACACCCTCTCAAGTCTTACTCTTCGGGTTACTACTGGATGGGGAGCGGAGGAAGATCACTTCGCCAGGGAAGGCAATGAGATAGGCAGGCAGGTGGCCAGAATTTAAGCCAAGGCAGAAGAAAATGCGAGCAAAGCTGAAGAAATATTCCCCCCGCTCCGACCAGCGCATGATCATCAGAAAGGGGCACAGATAATGGGAAAAATACAACCCCCCTGTGCTAGTAGGCATGGCGGAGAGAGGGGGGGGTGTAATTCTAATTTTTTTATTTTAATTCTGCACTGACCATCTTTGATATTAAATCCAATCTGGGGACAAAACCAGGGACAGACTTGGTCTGGGGACAGTGTCCTCAATCAGGGGATGTCTGGTCACCCTATTCTAGTGCAACCTCTCCCGCCATATTTTCTAGGCTTTGCTGTCCCATCTGCAGGCCTGAGAACCCCATGGCAGGTTTTGCTGGGTAGAATACAGAGAGAAAACCATCCATTCTCTGATCTCACCTACTGTAGCTAGGATGAACACAGATGAGATATGCATTATGTCACTGCTAGGTTCAGATGTCACTTTCCCTGGCTGCTGTGGACGGGAAAGACGCTAAATAAGCACAATCTGCATAGAAGTGGAAGCAAACCAATCCAAACAATTATGTCACATAAGGGACTTTTTCTGCCCTGTGTAATAAAAATTAAAGTTCAGTGAAAAGGGGGGGAAAACAGTAGTAAAAAAAGGGATTTTTAATAACAGCTTACCTGTAAAATCCTTTTCTTGGAGTACATCACGGGACACAGAGCGCATAGCCATTACATATGGGTTATATGGAGTACCTTCAGGTGTGGACACTGGTGTAATCAACTTCACAGGAAGTTCCTCCCTATATAACCCCCTCCCACTGAGAGTGCTTTAGTTTTGTAGCAAGCAATTTCTCTGAGGTTACACAATGTTCCCACAAAGAGGGGTGGGAGCTCTGTGTCCCGTGATGTACTCCAAGAAAAGGATTTTACAGGTAAGCTGTTATTAAAAATCCCTTTTTCTTGATCGTACATCACGGGACACAGAGCGCATAGCCATTACATATGGGATGTCCCAAAGCAATGCTCTATGAAGGGAGGGAGACCGTAAGGCAAAAAATAGCCAAACAGAAACTATATCAGGAGGTAAAATAGCTCCACCAACAGAAAAAGGGGGCGTGAACCGGGCCAGAGGATTCTATACTGCTGCCCGTAGGACCGCCTGCCCAAATGCTGCGTCCGCAGCCTTTGTGACGTCCAACTTATAAAATTTAGTAAACGTATGTACGGAAGACCAGGTTGCCGCTTTGCAAACCTGTGCCATAGAGATCTGATGGTGTGCCGCCCAAGAGGCACTCATGGCCCTCGTAGAATGGGCTTTAACTGATAAGGGAGGTGGAACGCGCTTCAGACCATAGGCCTGAAAAATCAGCTGCTTAATCCACCTAGCCAAGGAAGACTTGGCAGCCGGCTGACCCTTCTTGGGGCCATCCGGAAGAATGAAAAGCACATCTGTTTTCCTAATCTTTTCTGTAGCCTTGAGATAAACCCTCATGGCTCGGACCACATCCAAAGTATGAAGCAATCTTTCCTCTCTGGACTGGGGAGTAGGAAAGAAGGATGGTAGGACTAGGTCCTGATTCAAGTGAAAACTGGATATGACCTTAGGAAGGAAAGAAGGCTGAGGCCGCAGAACCACTCTGTCCTTATGCAGAATAAGGTACGGTTCCCTGCAAGACAAGGCTGCCAGCTCGGAGACCCTTCTGGCCGAAGCCATAGCCACCAAGAAAACCAACTTTCGGGTTAGCAGCACAAGAGGGATTTCTGTCAGAGGTTCAAACGGCTGCTTTTGTAAAGCTGACAAGACCAGATTTAAATTCCAGGGGCAGAGGGGAGCTCTAATAGGGGGATTTACATGCAAGACCCCCTGCAAAAAGGTTTTTACAAGCGAATGTGTGGCCAAAGGCCTTTGAAACCATATCGATAAGGCAGACACCTGCCCCTTTAGAGTACTAAGAGCCAACCCCTTGTCAACGCCAACCTGGAGGAATCGCAAGATCCTGTCAATAAAAAACTTGCGAGGATGCCCTCCTTGAGACTCGCACCACTCCACATAGGTTCTCCAGACTCTGTAATAGATATTTCTAGAGACTGGCTTTCTAGCTTGAATTAACGTAGATATGACTTGGGCCGAGAGGCCTCTGCCCTTAAGAATTAGAGATTCAGCCGCCAAGCCATCAAATTTAGCTGCTGTGAAGCAGGGTGGTAGATCGGGCCCTGAGACAGCAGATCTGGGCGCAGGGGGAGTGGCCACGGTGCCCTTACTGACATCCTCACGATGAGTGCGTACCAAGCCCTTCTGGGCCAGGCTGGGGCCACCAGGATCACCGGCCTGCGCTCCACCCTGATCCTTCGTAGAAGGCGGGGAATCATCTGTAGTGGAGGGAACGCATACAGGAGAGAAAACTGGTGCCAGGGGCAAACCAACGCATCGGTCCCGTAGGCCGAGGGGTCCCTGGCTCGGGATACAAATTTGTCCAATTTCTTGTTGAATCTTGTTGCCATGATGTCCACATCGGGAACTCCGAATCTTTGGCAAATCTCTTGGAATACCTGGGGGTGAAGAGACCACTCTCCCGGGAGCAACTGTTGACGACTCAAAAAATCTGCTTGAGAATTGTCTATCCCTGGGATGAACACTGCTGAGATGCAGGGTACATGGGCTTCGGCCCATGCAAAAATTAGGTTTACTTCCCTTTGAGCCGCCAGGCTCTTTGTGCCCCCCTGGTGGTTTATGTATGCCACCGCCGTGGCATTGTCGGACTGTATCCTTACTGGCAGACCCTGCAGGGGGAGAGTCCAGGCGACCAGGGCCAACCGAACAGCTCTGATCTCTAGGACATTGATGGGAAGCAGACTTTCTGCCTCTGACCACTGTCCCTGCTGGGTCCGTTTTCCTAAGATTGCCCCCAACCTGTTAGGCTGGCATCTGTGGTTACTATTTTCCACGAGATGGGGCAAAAGGTTTTCCCTTTTGATAATTTTTGAGGGATCAGCCACCAGTACAGGCTGTGCCTGACTTCTGGAGAAAGAACTAATGGACGGTCTAATGCCTGTATGGACTTGTTCCAAGCAGAGAGAATAGCTGCTTGCAGAATTCTGGTATGGATCTGGGCGTAGGGCGCTGCTTCGAAGGCGGCCACCATCTTCCCCAGCAGTCGCATGCATAGGCGAATAGTCGGCTTCTTTTTGCCTAAGACTATTTGAATCGTTTGAATCAACGACCTGATCTTCTCTTGAGGTAAAAATACCTTCTGGCATTCTGTATCTAACCGAAAGCCTAGATATTCCAACTGTCTTGTGGGATGTAACCTTGATTTTTCTTGGTTCACAATCCACCCGAACTCTTCTAGATGCCGCACTGTGCGGACTACTGCATGATTGAGGTTGGAAGCTGAACTGTCGATAACCAGGAGATCGTCCAGGTATGCTAGGACCAAGATGCCTTCTGTCCTTAGGACGGCTAGTACCGGGGCTAACACCTTTGTGAATACCCGTGGAGCTGTTGCCAACCCGAAAGGGAGGGCTACGAACTGATAATGACTTTGGTTTATCGTAAAACGAAGAAACTTGTGATGTGCTGGGTAAATTGGCACATGCAGATATGCATCCTTTATGTCTATAGATGCTAGGAAGTCGCCCTGATGCAGGCTGGTTGTCACTGAACGTATGGAGTCCATACGGAAGGTCTGAATCCTTAGAAAGCGATTTAGGCGTTTGAGGTCTAATATAGGCCTGACGTCGCCATTGGGTTTTGGTATAACAAAAAGGTTGGAGTAGAATCCCAGACCCCTTTCTTGGGTTGGTACTTCTACAATTACTCCTTGGAGCAAGAGGCGATCCAACGCCTTTACGAGAGAGGCCCTCTTTAACGGGTCGCTTGGAAGACTTGACCCCTGAAAATGAGGAGGGGGGATTTCTCGAAACTCTAGTTTGTAGCCTGAGGCTACTACGGACCGAACCCAAGAGTCGGGAATTCTGGCCTTCCAGACTTCGGAGAAAAACTGAAGTCTTCCCCCCACCCAAGAGAGTGGGGGCGCCCCTTCATGAATCTGATTTGATGACTGGTTTAGCCGGCTTGCGAGACCAGGGCCTCTTGTTTGCCGCGGCTTGTCCCTGTGGGCGGCTATTAACTGTTGAACGCCCGGGAGGCCGTCGATACTGACGGGAAGTCGAAGGGGCCGAGCCTGCAATGGCCTGTCGTTTAAACGTGGGCCCACGCGGTCTTTTCTTGACCGGTAAGGAAGTACTTTTTCCACTTGATATGGTGTGGATATATTTATCTAGGTCTTCCCCGAATAGTCTTCCCCCATGAAAGGGAAACCCTGCTAGAAGCTTTTTGCAGGGTGCCTCTGCTGACCAGTTCTTTAGCCACAAAAGACGACGCATGTGAACCATCAGTAGAGATAAACGGGATGCCTGTTGGATGGAGTCCTTAATAGCATCTACTGCAAAGCAGAGAGCCCTAGGGAATTCTGCTAATTCATGAGTATGCTGAGCCGGCATGTCCTTCAATATATGCTTTGCCTGATCCTTCAAGGCCTGACAAACACCAATGGCTGCTACTGCTGGCTGAACCATGGCACCTACTGAGGTAAAAGCTGCTTTCAGTAGGGTCTCGAATTTCTTGTCGACCGGATCCTTGAACATATGGACATTTTCAACCGGACAAGTCAGGGATTTATTCACGCAGGAAATGGCTGCGTCCACTGTAGGGAGAGCCCATTTCTTTACATATTCCTCTTCCATAGGGTAGAGAATAGAGAATCTTTTAGGAGGGACAAAGATTCTATCAGGTCGAGCCCAATCTTGGTAAATCACGTTCCGCAGAAGGGGGTGCATTGGAAAGGATGCACCAGTTAATGGGGCCTTTAAAGAACCCAATGAGGATACCTCCGGGGCTACTAGTTCTGGCACTGGAAGTTTAAAGGCAGTGCGAACCATATCTGTCAAAGACTGGATCCACAGGCCCTCCGCTTGAGAGGCCGAAAAATATTCATCTATAGTGGAATTTTCCCTGTCTGAACCGTCGGGACTTGGGTCTGCCTGATCCCCTTGTGGGTCCCGTTCCTCTGAAGAGGAGACCTCCGCATCTGAAAACCCCACACTGGGTGAAGGGGATCTAGCCCGCTTGCTACTTGGGCAAGGACGGGAAAACAACGCAGTTAACCTTTTCTCTAGCCCACACATGGTGGCTGCTAGCATTTCTTCCGTCACGTAAACGGGAATGGGTGGATCGGGGGCCGCCTCTGCCCCCAGCACCCCCAATGGCTCTTGTACTATGCCACTCGGTGTCCTGACTGGCGAGGGTGGGGCCGTAGAAGCCTGGCCCAAATCCTCTGACCCCGATGGAGACCCCTTTTGCTTTTTGGTACCTTTAGCAGCCTTGGCTGGTCCAGATCCCTTTGGAGCCATTGTACAACCTTGGGTCACCCCTATAGCCAACACCTGACTGTTGTAGCTAGGAATAACCAATATGAGGGCAGGTATGAGAGAAAATGAAAAAGAACTAATTTCTCTCTTTTTCTTTTATATTTCTCTTTTTTTTTTTTTTTTTTTTTTTTTTTCAAAAAAATCTTTTTTACCCGCCTGGGAGGTGGCAATACCGAGGAAGCCTGTGAGTATTGACACACCAATGCCCGTTAGCCGGAGTCCAAGGTAGACACAGATACTGCTGGATCTAAGGCTGAGTCCCTTTAACCAAAAAAAACCCTTTTTTTTTTTTTTTTTTTTTTTTTTTTTTTTCTGGTCTATAGTGGACCTAAGTCCTAGACCTGAAGATCCACTAAACCGCCACTAGGTGTCCCTGTGTGGCCAAAAGACCCAGCTGCACGCTCTGTATCCTTTCTTCCTCTGCCTCCAGGAGGGAAAGACCAGCCAGAGAAAAGTTTTTCCTTTATACAGACCCTGACGCTGCTGGCCCGCCCCCCCGACGCACGCCGACGCTATAAAAGGCGGCGTGCACGCGCGCGCGTATGCGCGCGCACACACGCGCGCATGATCGCGCGCACGATCGCGCGCACGATCGCGCGCACCACGCCGAACCCACATGGAGGAAGCAGAGCAGAGGAACAACATGGACCAGCGTTATGCAGCACCAACAGACACCAGGTAAGCACTAATCTTATTGTAGTGCACACACAGCGAGGAAGCTGTCCCCATGGGCTTCCTAAGAAACAGGAGTTTTAACCAGCAATTTCCTCTTTAAAACATGTGGGGTTGCAGTATCAGTGTTAACAGGCAGACCTGGGGTGAGTAGCAAATATATAACTTACACAAGTATACATATATCTACATGTTATCTGGGTAAACATTAGAATCCCATCCTGCCTCAACAGACATAGTGGAGATAGTGGCTGATGCACAAGCATACCATTAGCCAACCCAGAACCCCCAGGGGGATACCTACTGTCGAACCAAGTCCCGCAGGTTCCCTCTTACCTGCTCCACGCCGCAGGGTATTGCAAAATGCAAGAGGCCCAGCCTTCCCCCATCTCCGTGGGTATTGTCTTGGACCTTCAGGGACCGGGGTCCTGTGTTAAGGAACCCACACCCCTGGACCTATATAGCATCCTGGCATCAGTAACTTTTAGTTCTTGGAAGAGACTAAAGCACTGGAGCCCAGAATCCAGCCCTCCAAGGAGAGGCATTATAGGCAAAACCCCACTCCAGCAGGGCCCGGGTACCGTACATCTTGGCTCTGAAGCACTTCGGACGGATCCGGCTAGCTATCCTGGGTCCCGAGACCTCCGAGGGACAGCTAGACGTGACCAACACCTAAGACACTGGCGGAAAAACTAAAGCACTCTCAGTGGGAGGGGGTTATATAGGGAGGAACTTCCTGTGAAGTTGATTACACCAGTGTCCACACCTGAAGGTACTCCATATAACCCATATGTAATGGCTATGCGCTCTGTGTCCCGTGATGTACGATCAAGAAACTTAAATTTACTTCCCATTGGAAGCAATAATTCTAGGCTCATTATTCATGGTTAGAGGATAAGTTCATATGGTATTGGTATTGTATTGTATTCAGTGGCGGCTGGTGCTTAATTTTTGGGGGGGCGCAAACGGAAAAAAAAAATTGCAGCCTCACTGTGCCCATCAAATGCAGTCACTGTGCCATCAATTCGCACCACTGTGCCATGCCATCAAATGCAGTCACTGTGCCATAAATTCGCACCACTGTGCCATGCCATTAAACGCAGCCACTGTGCCATTAATTCGCACCACTGTGCCATGTCATTAAACGCAGCCACTGTGCCATGCCATCAAACGCAGCCACTGTGACATCAATTGTCGCCGCTGTGCCAATTGTCCCCACTGTTGATGCCACTGTGCCCATTCATGCCGCTGTGCCAATTGTCCCCATTCATGTCACTGACTGTGCCCTTTGTCGCCGCTGTGCCCTGTAAAGTACCCCTCCCCCCCCCCCGGCACTTACCTTTACTGGAGTCAGCCATCCACTTCCCTCGATGTCTTCTGCTGCCCTCGATGACTGACATGCGTCTCAGCCAATCAGGTTACCGGTAGCCAGAACCGGCCAACCTGATTGGCTGAGACGCCTGTCAGTCTTATCCAAGGTGCGTTCCAAGGATAAGCTTCCGAGACCCGAGGGCTGTACTCAGAAAGCCTATCAGAGCCACTGACATGAGCGCCAACCATCTGAATAGAACAGCGGCAGCGGCGATAACAACATAAATCTGTGCAATGCATGAATCTATGTTAGACTCAGTGGCAGTGAGCGCCCTCTATGGACGAACCGCCATTTGTTTGGTATCATATCATTTGAAGTCGCATATTCGCAATTTTTTTATCATAGAATAAAAAGTCGCAAATTCACTGCTGAATTAGAGATGCTTAATACACAGCATAGTTAGCACAGTTATCACTTTCTTAGCGCAGTTATTGCACCAGTCATCAGATCACTGATGCCATGCAGGTCTCCTGCAGAGTCTTCGTATAATGAAGCCGATACATTCTGACAGGAAGAATCGGTGAACTACCACAGCGCTCACAGTGCCATTGTTGTTCATTGAAAACTACAAGCCGACGGCTGCAAAGGCTGCCAGTCCTTGTAGTTTTCAATTCACAGGATACTGAGAATGAGCAGAGCGTTTTTATTTTTTTTATTTTAGCTGTGACAGCTAGCGGGAGATCTCCACTAGCCGTCAGATCAGGTGTGGGGCTGGTCCGTTTGTTATATGTTACCCTAAGGCTGCATTCACACCTGAGCGGCAAGTAACGCCGCATACGCGGCTTTACTTGCCGTGCTTCGATTTTTTTTTTTTACAAAGTCTCCCATTGATGTCTATGGCCGAACGCCAATGTCGCCTGAAAAAAAGGGTCCGGGACTTTTTTTCAGGCGACAGGCGTTCGGCGTTTCAGAGATGTGAACCATCTCTATAGACATGAATGGGATTTTTCCCCTCCAGCGGCACGAGCGTCGGGCGACAGGCGTTTTGTTGCTCAGGTGTGAATGCAGCCTTAATATGGGTGTAACTTGTCACATGCTACGAAAATGGAGCTTATCCTGTAGGGCAGGGATATGCAATTAGCGGACATCCAGCTGTTGCAGAACTACAAGTCCCATGAGGAAAAGCAAGACCGACAGCCACAAACATGACACCCAGAGGCAAAGGTAAGGTGGGACTTGTAGTTTTGCAACAGCTGGAGGTCCGTTAATTGCATATCCCTGCTGTAGGGGCTTAAAGCACAATTTTATTTTTACTCTCCAGTTTTAGTGACTCTCCCCTATTGAGTATCTTTTTACTCAGTGCAACCTTATCTTTTATACTTTACCAAAAGATTGGGTAATATATTTCAGTTGCTGCCGGAACCACAGGGACATTTATGCTACTACAGGACGACAGCTTTAGATACAAGCTATGTATCGCTGAAGTCGCCTCCAAATCGCCTTGCAAAGTCGCGCTGCAAGTTGGGTTGCCCCTGTGTGAAGCGGCACTGACAGTAATAGGTGGTGACAGGTACTCTTTATGGAGGGATCGGGGATCTAAAAGACCTCCATTACCTCCTTTGCACTTCAAAGTATTCAGATTGCAGAAAACTGCAATTCTGAGTGCTGTATATTTTTTTTAATCCAGCGCCATCGGCAGCCGAGTAAACTGGAAGTGACATCACTCATGTGTTTATAGAGAGAAGACTGGAACAACGCCGTTTCCGGCTTCGTGCCACTTTGACTATAGCTGCCTGAAGTGGCACATTGAGGATCAGGTCTCCCGGTGGGACGGGAGGCCCGTTAGGAGCAGCAAGAGGGGGGAGAATGTCCCCTACCGCTCCTCCCGGATAACAACTGGCTTTTAGCCACATCGGTTGTTATCCCTGGAAAGATGACCGCTGGCTCTAAAAACCGGGCAGCTGCGGGCATCATTCCGGTAAAATGACTTTTTACTCCGCCTTCTTGGAGAAATTGTACTCTGTGCAGGACAAGACCTGGCTGGAAAAATGGAGGCAGAGGGATAACTACAGAATACCAGTGAAGGAAAGGAGTTGTAGGCCAAAAGTGACACATAAATTGATTGTTATTAGTGATAAATGAAAAGTGGGAGGGCACTAATGACCACATCACACTGGTCAGTTTTTCATGCGCTTTTGTTAGGATGTGAAGCGCTCCATTTAAAAGGAGTGAGAAAGCAGCGTCACCGTCCGATAAATCAGAAACAATTGTATACCGTCAGGGAGAAAGATGCGTGTTGGAGGGGAAATGTTTCATATACAGAGGTGCCCTTATCTGCAATTTATCAGCAGGCAGGTCCAGAGAAACAGGAGGTCGTCAGCGGCACGTCTCTGCGACTTATAAAACACAATACAGAATGAACCTTTGAATATTATAGTGCCATTGGGAAGATATGCTGCTGCCGACCTCTTTCTCAGAGTCGGCCTATTGATGGATTACGGAGCACACCCGAGTATATTATAGTGCAGACAGACTGCCAGCCTCATGCTGCTTCAGCTCTGCCCCGTCAGTGGCAGGGAAGGAGTCCAAAAATCTCTGTGTAATACAGTTGGTGCCCTCATGCTGCACTAACAGGAAACATAGGAAGCCACAGCCTATAGGAGGGAGTCTGCGGCCCGGTGATTGAAAAACACTGAAAGTGTACATAACATCTGATAATAGCAGAAAGCATCACAATATAGAGTAAAGTGCATCACATTGTAACATTAATCTGACCAGTCACAACAATAGTGCCACCTTAAAGCAGTGGTAAAATGTAATTAAAGCAGAGTTCCACCAAAAAAATGGAATTTCCGCTTTAAGGGAAGGTGACCCCCTGACATACCACATTTTTCATGTCATTTTTTTTGGGGGGGGGGGGGGACGCTCTCTCCCCCCCTCCCTCTCTTCAATCATCTGGGACACGCCACAGGTTCCAGATGATTGCTCGGCCAGTCACAGTGCATGCCAGGCTGTGGAGCCACAGCAACAGTGCCGACGCTGCGGAGACGAGCGGGGCTTCCCCCACATTGCTGGGACAGGTTTAGCAGCTGCAGTATTTGTAGCTGCTGACTTTTAATTATTTTTTTATTAGAAACTCTGCTTTAAAGAAATAGGTGCTCCCTGCAGGTTCAAGTTGGTAAGGTAAGGTGACCAGATTTTTTAAATTAAATCCGGGGACATATTTTTTCTTTACTAGTAATGGCAACAATCAGCGACTCTCTGCCCCTCGCCGCCCGCCTCACAGCCTCTCACTCTGCCAGGGAAGGCAAGGAGATAGGCAGGTGGCTGGCCAGGACTTGAGCCAAGGCAGAAGAACATGCGAGCAAATCTGAATGGGCATGCACCCGAAACTGAAGAAATATTCCCTCCGCTCCGACCAGCACATGATCTTTAGAAAGGGGCACAGATAATGGAAAAATACACCCCCCTATGCTAGTAGGCACAGCGAAGCAGGGGGGTATAATTATTTTTTTTTTTTTTTTAATTCTCCACTGATTGGATTTAATAGGGGGCAGGGGCAATTTCAAAGACAATCTGGGGCCAAAACCAGGGACAGACTTGGTCTGGGGACAGTGTCCTCAATCAGGGGACTGTCCCCTGAAACTGGGGATGTCTGGTCACCCTATGGTAAGGGCCACACACCAGCATTTTATGAGACATATCTTTTAAGCTAGGCCCTCAAGTGGCACGCGGTCACCACTCCTAACACTTCTATCTTTGCCCGGTTTCTTTTGTGGTCTGCACGCTCCAGCCGTTTGAATAGTTGAGTCATGACGACATCACCCATGCAAGCGCAAGGGAATCACGATTGTGGCATGGCACTATGAATTAACGGCACGCTCAGTGGGCATTCAATGCAGAACGCAATGTGTATGCGCGCCAGTGACATTACCAGCTGTGGCAACTGTGAAAATCTCCTAAAAAGAGCGCACGGTTAGGAAATATTCACTGCACATACAGGTAAGCCTTATTATAAATTTTCCTGTAGGCACAAGTGAGTTTACTAACACTTTACCCCTTTCGTAACCAAAGGTCAATAATGCCTAGATGCCAGGGCCAAACAAAGCAGCATTAGCACATGTCCGTTAACGATAATGCTAGAACTAGTTTAAAAAAAAAAAGTTGGATATGCAAAGGACACTACTGCTGAATTGACACTTTCACGTAGCGGGAACAAGCATTCCAGCTTGAGTTTGGTTGAGCAATTTCCACACAATTTCCAATTGTGTGTCGCATAGAGCCAGCTTATTCATTTGAATAGGCTTCCCTATGCGCTTTGTTGCCTGAAAAGCAGCTCTTGCTCCTTTTTTGGGTAACAAGCTTCAGCCAATTTCTTTAAAAGGTGTGGTTTGCGGCAATTGCTGTGCGATCCTGTTGCGGCAGTATGGCATTGCGTTCGGGGCGCCATTAAAGGGTAATGGCACCCAAACGCATGCTGTGCAGCGATTGCCACGCAATTTGGATTGGTGGGCAAAATCACAGCGATTCTGCTTGCGATTCCAAGTTATGAAATGTGAATGGAGCCCAAAGGGGTCAAATGCTTGTAACAGCTGGGGAGCAATGAAGTGGCAGCATTTCAGGACATGGGGTACACAAAAAGGTTTATTTTAAATATGCCCAAAAAGCAGGAAGACAAAAAAAATGGCAGCTTAGACCAAAGGTAAAAAGCTGCAGCAACTAGCAGATCTATGGGTTATTTAACCGGTTCATGTCTATTTATAGGGGCAGAATGGCATCCCTGCATAAAACTCCGCACAGGGTTTCCTTTAAAAGTCGCCAGAGGGCGTCCATGCGCTGCACGGCTGGGGGTGCCCAAAGCACGTGGCCTGCGATCGCTGCTGGCCATGCGCAACTGGGTGCATGAGCGCCAGCACAGGGATTTGTGTGTGTAAACACACAAATCCCTGTGCTGTCAGAGAGGAGACATGTCGTTTGTTCCTAGTAAGTAGGAACCGCAATATGCCTCCTCTTCTACTCAGTGCTATCCCCCATAACGTTAGAACACACATGTAACCCCTTGATTAACCCCTTGTGTTAACCCCTTCCCTGCCAGTGACATTTACACAGCAATCAGTGCATTTTTATAGCACTAAACACTGTATAAAATGCCAATGGTCCCAAAAATGTCTGATTTGTCCGCAGAAATGTTGCAATACCGTTTAAAATCGCAGATCAGTGCCATTACTAGTAAAAAAAAAAAAAAAGGAGCCATAAATCTGTCCTATAGTTTGTAGATGCTATAACTTTTGCGCAAACCAATCAATACAGTTGCAAGAAAAGAAGAAAAGTGCAGCGCCAAAAAAATGTTACAGTAGGAGCTTCACCTGAAGCAGGTGAGTCTACAAGTGATTCTAATGGGGGGTAGACTTGCGGCTATTCTCCTAATTATTAAACACTGTGAAATCAGGTTGGATATTTAAATCCGGTGAACCCCGTGTAGAATTTACAGAAGGAGCTTCTACTGAAGCAGGTAAACAAAAAGTGTTATAATCTATTGAGGGATAGGCTTGCGGCTATACACCTAACAAATCAAAATGAATAAAAAAACATGTAAAAGCAAGCTGGATATTGAGTCCAGCAAACACCATGTGTTAGTATGTCCCAGAAAGGTGAATGATAAATGGATATCTTCAATGGTTTAAGGGTGTCCTTTAGACTTTGCAGTCTTTGCTTTAAAGCGGAGTTTCACCCTAAATATAAGTCCTTCCCATGTGATCCAGCATACTGGCGTCAGCGCCAGTATGCTGTTTTTTTTTTTAAATCCATGTACTTACTGTCTTATTCAGAATTTTATTTTTTTTACCCCGCGGTGGACGGCGCCAGTATAGCGCGTCACATCTTACGAAAGTACCTGAAAAGGACTCGGGTAATCGCGCTGAAAATGCGGCGCCTGCGCACAGACCTAGGAGCTGACTGCGCAGGCGCCGTATTTCTCCGAGTCCTATTTCGGCGTTTTTCGGAGGGCGTGACGCGCCATAGCCGTAGGACTCGGAGAAATACGCCGCCTGCGCAGTCAGCTCCTAGGTCTGTGCGCAGGCGCCGCATTTTCGCCGAGATTACCCGAGTCCTTTTCGGGTACTTTCGTAAGATGTGACGCGCTATACTGGCGCCGTCCACCGCGGGGTAAAAAAAAAAAAAAAAAAAATTCTGAATAAGACAGTAAGTACATGGATTTAAAAAAATAAAAAAAACAGCATACTGGCGCTGACGCCAGTATGCTGGATCACATGGGAGGGCTTATATTTAGGGTGAAATTCCGCTTTAAGTTGTTCTTTACTATGACCTCCCCATCTTCATACTGACAATCCGTGGTATATAGATGAATAAAATACGCTTACCAGCCGTTGTTGATCCCCTAACCCCATACGGTGAATGGATCCTGCAGGCTTGTGTGGGCCGACCGCCCTCCTTTGGGATGGGATGCAGATATGATTCTCACTCCCGACTTTTCAAAGGAGGTCCGAGGAAGAAGCTGGTGGGGAAAGTCGCAGGGTTTCCCAATGGGGTGAGGCAAGTCCTTCAGAAGGTTTCCAATCACAGAAAAAAAGGGAGAAAGGGGGTAGACCTCCTCATGGTGTAAAAACTAATTTATTAAACACGCAGATCACAGCAATACGTGCAATAATCAAATGAAACAGTAAAAACAAAAATTAAAATGTGTCGATCAGCAAAAAAATGTCCCACAGCCAAATATACAACCACTATAGGGAAAAAATTCATATGCGCAGTGGAGGTATTTGGAAAGGTTCAACCTTTCCAAATACCTCCACTGCGCATATGAATTTTTCACTATAGTGGTTGTATATTTGGCTGTGGGACATTTTTTGCTGATCGAGACATTTTTTTAATTTTTGTTTTTACTGTTTCATTTGATTATTGCACGTATTGCTGTGATCTGCGTGTTTAATAAATTAGTTTTTACACCATGAGGAGGTCTACCCCCTTTCTCCCTTTTTTTCTGTGATTGGAAACCTTCTGAAGGACTTGCCTCACCCCATTGGGAAACCCTGCGACTTTCCCCACCAGCTTCTTCCTCGGACCTCCTTTGAAAAGTCAAAATCATATCTGCATCCCATCCCAAAGGAGGGCGGTCGGCCCACACAAGCCTGCAGGATCCATTCACCGTATGGGGTTAGGGGATCAACAACGGCTGGTAAGCGTATTTTATTCATCTATATACCACGGATTGTCAGTATGAAGATGGGGAGGTCATAGTAAAGAACAACTTAAAGCAAAGACTGCAAAGTCTAAAGGACACCCTTAAACCATTGAAGATAGCCATTTATCATTCACCTTTCTGGGACATACTAACACATGGTGTTTGCTGGACTCAATATCCAGCTTGCTTTTATACGTTTTTTTATTCATTTTGATTATTTAGGTGTATAGCCGCAAGCCTATCCCTCAATAGATTATAACACTTTTTGTTTACCTGCTTCAGTAGAAGCTCCTTCTGTAAATTCTACACGGGGTTCACCGGATTTAAATATCCAACCTGATTTCACAGTGTTTAATAATTAGGAGAATAGCCGCAAGTCTACCCCCCATTAGAATCACTTGTAGACTCACCTGCTTCAGGTGAAGCTCCTACTGTAACATTTTTTTGGCGCTGCACTTTTTTTTGCTTTACCTGTTATCCACTGGTGTGTTGGCTGCCTCCAATCAATCATTGAATTGATTTTTCACTATATATATATTGATTTGTATTCACATTGTGTACATTACCGTCATTTTTTTTTAGCGCAATATTTTTTGTTTATAATACAGTTGCAAGAAAAAGCATGTGAACCCCTTTGCACAAATTGGTCATAAAATGTGATCTGATCTTCATCTAAGTCACAACAATAGACAATCACATTTAATTCTTTGTGTGTTATTAGTTTAAGCAGACTGCGATTGTCTATTGTTGAGACTTCGATGAAGATCAGATCACTTTTTATGACCAGTTTGTGCAGAAATCCATGTCATTCCAAAAGGGTTCACATATTTTTTGGTAATAAAAAGTATGTAGTGTAAACACTACCGTATTTATTGGGGGTATTACGCGCTCCGGCGTATGCCGCGCACCCCCAACCTAGAAGGGAAATAAAAAAATAAAAAAAACACCTTACAGTTTGAATGCCCATCGTCGGTGTCTTGCCCGGCATCCGGCTGCGGCCTTGGTGGTGTCCTCCCTGCTTCTCCTGCGCCGTCTCTGAGCCGATCCCCGTGCTGTGTTTGAACGCCGCCGCCGACATATACCGAGCGCAGTACACTCGGCTCCTTTTGCATAAAGGCTAGGAGGCGGCACAAGCGGAGCCGAGCCTGGCTGAATGTACCCGAGTGTACTGCACTCGGTATATGTCGGCGGCGGCCTTCAAACACAGAGCGGGAAGCGACCGATTTTAAGGGGAAAAAAGTGTGCGGTATACACCGATAAATACGGTATATATAAAATCTTCAAAAGACCACCAAAAGAAAGCTCTATTTATGAGAGAAAAAAAAAAAAAGGAACACAATTTTGTTTGGGTACAGCATAGCATGACCGCGCAATTAACAGTTAAAGTGACAGTGCCAAATTGTAAAAAGTGCTTTGGTCAGAAAGACAGTAAAACCTTCTGTGGCTGAAGTGGTTTAAGTGATTGTTATTTTTATAGAAAAAAAAAACTGAATGTACAAACTGGTTATACTTGCCTGCTCTGTGTACTGGTTTTGCACAGGGCAGCCCGGATCCTCCTCTTCTTGGATCCCCCGTTGGCTCTCCTGGTATCTCCCTCCTGTTGAGTGCCCCACAGCAAGCAGCTTGCTATGGGGGAACCCATGCCGAACTGCAGTGGGAGACAATGGTGCCATCTCTCAGCCAATCAGGAGGGAGAATCCTGGACAGAGATGGGGCTCAGATAAGTATTAGGGGGGCTGAAGGGAGCTGTTGCACACAGAAGGCTTTTTATCCTAACGCATAGAATGCATTAAGATAAAAAAAAAAAAGCCTTTACAAACCACTTTAAGCTTACAGAAGAAAGTATACAATGGGATACATTTTTTAAATGCAAACAGACTACAAGTACAACTGCTTCAAAGCTTAGTAAACGAGGGGGGGGGGGGGCTCTGCCGACTCCCATCATCCAGTGAAGTGCAAGCAAAAATGCTAATTTCTTTTCTTTGCACGCGATTGGTCATTCTTTGCAAAGTGAAGGTTTACCTCATTTACCAAGCTCTGGAGAAACTGCACTTGAAAAGTACACAGTATTTGCTTTTTAGTAAATCAACCCCACTAATTGTCACAATAGGATTGGACTTTGGGTATCCCCCCCCCCCCCCCTCACCAAAAAAAAAAAGCACACACCAAATAGACATTGCTTTTGGAAACAAAGCCGCTGACACTTTATTTGATCATTGATTGCCAAGTGCATTGCGAGATCTGTAAATATATACATAATATATAACTGCTATTCTGGACGGTTCTGAAAGAAGGCAACAAGCTGCCTAAAAACGTCCTCATTAAACCCTTTAATGTCCCCTTCTTCCACGGCCTCAAAGAGAGGAGCGCTCTCTGTTCCCCAACAAATGTTCTTGCGGTTGGGATCCTTATCAGAGTCCACTGCCAGAGCGATTGTATTGAGCTGGTAGCAAAAAAATGAAAAATACGTCCCATCGGATATAATTGCTTGTGAGACGAATGGCCGCGTCACATCTGCCTGACTCCAGAAACCTGCAAAACAAAAACACCGTTTACCTTAAAAGCATTTAATAATAATTTTTATTTCAAGTTTAAAAAAAAGTGTGTGTGTGTGTGTGTGTGTGTGTGGGGGGGGGGGGGGGGTTACTAAGGCTGCATTCACACCTGAGCGTTTTGTCGCCTGAAGCGCGACGCTCAAAGATGCTAGAGGGGAAAAATAACATTATTGTCTATGGAGATGGTTCACATCCAACGCCGAACGCCTGAACCTCAAACAAGTCCCGGAAACCTTTTTTGCCGTGCGTATCGGGCGTTTTACATTACTGACAATGACCTGTACAAAACCGCGGTGAAAAACGCTGCGTTTTGTCGCGGCAAATACGCTGCAATTTGTTGCAGCAAATCGCGGTAACAAAACGCCGCAAATCGCCTAAGCTTGGGTGTGAATGCAGCCTAAAACTGAAGAGTGCAAAATCTGGTGCAACTGCATAAAAACAAAATCAGCTTCCAGATTTCTTTTTAACTGAACAATTGGCCATCATGCCCAGCGGCACCCAGGGCCTGGGACAAGGAGTGGGTGGCTGCCCTGGGCACTGTGGTATAATAAAAGGGGGGGGGGGCACGTATTGTTCTAGAAGGGGTGATTTAAGAGAATTTGTGTTGGGAGGGAAGATGTGCAACCAGGAGTAGACATTTTAGGGGTAAAGCATTTGTGCTAGGAGGGGGGGGGAATACTTGTGTTGGGAGGGAGTATTTCAGGAATTTGTATTGGGAGGACACAATGAAACATTAGAAGTTCCCTGTACCAGCTGTCACTTTTTGACAACAGCACAGCCAATGCAGGGCTCTGCCGACACGGATGCCCATTCATAGACAGGGCTCTGTGTATGAATACAAGTCCTCACACCCCTTGCGGCTGCCGGCTTGTAGTTTTCAATGAACTACCAGGGGTATGTGGTAGACCATTGATTCTTCCAGTCACAATGTAATTGGCTTCCTTATAAGAGGTACAGGTAAACCCATACACTGACAGATCTGCAGGAGACCTGCATGGCATCTGTAATCTGGTGTGGTGCTTTACAGGCTCCAGCAACAAAAAAGTAAAAGCACTTTACCTGCAAAAGAATGTGCATTTAGTTTTTAGTTTTTAAAGTGAACTTATCTTTCAAAGACATAGTAAAGGTTCCGGCCTACACCTTGTGTTTTTCACCTGCCTTAAGCCTGGTACACACGATCGGATCTTCTGCAGACAAAGCGTATGACTTTTTCCGAAGGGCGTTGGCCGTGAACTTGTATTGCATTTAAACAGCAAAGAATTGTCGGCCAACAAACACAAACCAACATGTTTTTTCAGCCCTTTAGCACCACCCTTTGGGCAACTTCTGCCAAGGTGTTATAGTTGGCATTGTTTCTGAGCATGCGTGTTTGTACTTTGGAGTTTTGTTAGAAAAACTTGTGTACACACGATCGGATAATCCGACAACACACATTTGTTGTCGGAAAATTTTAAAGCATGCTATCCCGCATTTGTTGGCGGAAAATCCGACAATTGTCCGATGGAGCTTACAAAACACTTGGATTTTCAGACAACATCCTGCCATCACACAATTCCCGTCAGAAAATTCAATTGTAAATTGAAGCGGATGTCCGCTCATAAAAAAAAAATATTAGGGCTCATTTCCACTGGTGTTTTTACAGCCACTTTTCTGAGCGTTTTTTGCAGCTTAAAAACGGCTCTCCATGTTAGTCTATGGCCTCATGCCCACCATGACGTTTTTGAGCTGTAGATGGCTGAGACGTTTTTAAGCTGCAAAAAAAACGCGGGACCAGTGCGTTCTGAAGCTCCAGCAATAGAGCTGTAAAAACGCCAGACATTAAAAAACGCTCAAAAACGCTGTGGCGCAGTTTTTAAAGCTCCAGCTGCAAAAAAAATAAAAAACATTTTTTTTTTTTTCTAAAATAAACATGGACAGGCGTTTTTAAGCTGTAAAAAAAGCTCAGAAAAGTGGCTGTAAAAACGCCAGTGGAAATGAAGCCTTAAAAGCCAGCAGCTACAAATACTGCAGCTGCTGACTTTTAATATTAGGACACTTACCTGTCCTGGAGTCCAGCGATGTCCGCAGCAGAGGACGAGCAATCACTTGTCACCCTGCTGCTCCCCCCTCCATCCACGGTGAGGGAACCAGGAAGTGAAGCGCTCCGGGTTCACTGCCCGGTTCCCTATGGCGCATGCACGAGTCGCGCCCGCCGATTGGCTCCCACTGTGTGCTGGGAGCCGAGTGTTCCCAGCACACAACGGGGGGGGGGGGGGGGAGACGGGATGTCAGAAAATACCCGCCTTTTGCCCGAGACGTGTGACCGGAAGTGGGTGCAAATACCTGTCTTTAGACAGGTATCTGCACCCCTCTCCCCCCTGAAAGGTGTCAAATGTGACACCAGAGGGGGAGAGGGTGCCGATCAGTGCGAGTTCACTTTAGGGTGGAACTCCGCTTTAAGATGTGCATTGATCATGGTGTCATTCATTGCCCTGCTGTGCACAAAGTCTTCACATTCCTTTGTTAGCAGTTTTGGTTTGTGTTGAAACATGTGGTATGGCACTGTACAGGTTAGAGAAGTAAAATTCCTGCCTAATCAGAAAAAAAAAAAAAAAAAAAAAAAAGAAGTGTATACTTGCCTATTTTTAGCCCACTCTGGTCATGTGATCTGCAGCTCCAGCTCCCCCCTGTGTCAGTAAACGGCTGCTGCAGGGGAGAGAAGGGAGCACGACAACAGCTGGGACATGGGCGACATCGCTGCTCATGGAATTCTCAGCCATTGTCAATCGCCCTCTCAACTCCACTGTGTGACCAGACTGGGGCTTTACAAAAATAGACAAGCATAGATTCGTTTTACAGAGGTTACACAGGACAGGTAGCAAGTGGGGGAGAGATGACATTTTAAACAGTGTTAGGCTGGAATTAATTTTTTAAGCTTATAACCAGTGTTCCAATTATGCCAGGAGCTCCGTTTTTTAAAGGGGTTGTAAAGTTACAAGTTTTTTTACCTTCATGCATCCTATGCATGAAGGTAAAAAAACATCTAGCAGCACCGGCCCCCCCCCCGAGCCCCCGTTGTACTTACCTGACCGTTCGAATCTCCCGGGCGCGTCCACGTCGTCCTCTTCGGTTCCCAGCCTGGCCGTTGATTGGCTAGGCTGGGCGGATTGATAGCAGCGCAGCCATTGGCTAGCGCTGCTGTCAATCAGAGCGGATTACACGGCGCGCTGGGGGGCGGAGCCGAGTGATACAGTCGGTGGCTATGACCGCCGCTGTATCACGGGAGCGCGCTCGCAAAAGCTTTCCTCCATGCGAGCGCCCTCGCATGAAGAGGGAAAGCTTTTGCGAGGAGGAGCCCAGACAGCCGCCGAGGGACCCCAGAAGACAGCTTTCCGGGCCACTCTGTGCAAAACAAACTGCACAGTGGAGGTAAGTATCACATGTTTGTTTTTTTTTTTTTTAAATCCCTGACTTTAGTGTCCCTTTAAAGCAGGGCCTACACTTGGAGCTAATGGCAGGAGGAGAGGGACAAGGCGTGCTACATACACCCTATGTACTCTGCTTCACTTTCAGGTCTTAGGCTGCATTCACACCTTAGCATAGGCGATTTGCGGCATAAGTACCGCGATTTGCGGCGACAAAAAATAGGCGTTTTGTCCCGCGATTTTCGGCGACAAAACGCGTCTTTTTTAACATTACATTGTCGGCTCTGCCGAACGCCGAAGTCGCCCGATACGCGCGTCGAAAAAGGGTCCGGGACTTGTTTAAAATTCGGCGTTCTATCGGCATACGGCGCTCGGAGATGTGAACAGTCTCCGTAGAGAATAATGTAAATTCGACCCTCCGGCGTATTGTAGCGTCGCGCTTCAAGCGTTAAAACGCTTAGGTGTGAATGGAGCCTGAGGGCCCTTTCACACGGGCGGGCGAACGGTCCGTTTTTTATAAGTCCATTTACGGACTTGTAATGCTTCCCTTTGGGATTGTGGACGTTAGCGGATGATGTATCCGCTAACGTCCGTAAAGATCCGCTTTTTCAGACGGAAGAAAACCCTATTTTTCTTTCGTCCGGCGGATCGGATGAATACGGACAGACGGTCCGCATTAATCCGATTCCCCATAGGGGAGAGCGGAGGAAAGACAAGGTGGTCCCTGCACAGTGTGCGGGGACCGCCCTGTCCGCCGACAGCTCAGCAGGGATTTATGGATGATCCCCGCTGAGCAGGGGTGGATCAATAGGGATCCGCTCTGCGTGAAAGAGCCCTTACGTAGCGCACTCAGGAACCTGCACGAGGTTATCCAAATTATAATTATTTTCTCTCAAAACATTAGGCATTTCTGGCCGCAGACAAAGCATCAACACTTCTCAATATGTTTACTTGGTGTGCAAATTTGACAAGGACGAAACACAGGCGGGGTGGGGGGGGGGGGGGGGGTAGGTAGTGTTACCTTGATACATAGCTTGTGCTCCGGTCCAAGCAAAAAGACTTGCTATAGCATTGGCACGTAGAAACGCTTCAATCTGGTCTGCAAGTTTCAACTTCTCCATCCGATTCCTCTGGAAACGTTTGGGCACCAGATGGAACTGTGTATGGCCAAAGCTACAGGGACTGTTAACTTTGGCACCTAGGTGGAAGATGGAAACTGATTAGGCCAAGATTCTCCATCAGGACAAATCGGAACAATACAATGATGCAAAACAAGCCGTCAGCTACTTCACAAAAGGGATCCTTATCGCTCCCAGACACTGTGGCACATTTTCTCTTAAAGTGGATCTTCACTGCATCTCAGTGCCAAACACACTTTCTGGCCATCTTGAGTAAGGGCAAATGATTCATGTAGCATTTACTTCCCGGAATCCAACTGCCCATAGCTCAAGCATGCACAAGGAGGATATAGATTTTTTTTATATTATACACCTGAAGGACTGCAGTGGAAGCCGACAACCGCTGTAGTCAGCACTACTAAAAAGTGACAACTGCAGTCTTCCAGGTCCTGCTCAGATTCTGTGTGAGCGGCTTTCCCTCTGTACTCTCACCCCAAGGGGGAGCTTTGTTTTCACTGCTGCCATTTATAAAATACCTCGGGCCAGATTCAGGAACGAGTTACACCGGCGTATCTCTGAATTCTTAGAATCAGTTACGCATAGATTTGTCTTAGATCCGACTGGCGTAAGTCTCTTACGCAGTTGTATCTTAGTTGCATATTTACGCTGGCCGCTAGGCAGCGTTTCCCTCGATTTAATATGCAAATGAGCTAGATACGCCAATTTACGAACGTACTTGCGACCAGGTGTATTTTTTACGTCCTTTGCGTAAGCGCAAGTCCGGCGTAAAGTTACCCCTGCTATATGAGGCCTACGTAATGTTAAGTATGGACGTCGGGCCGGCGTAGAATTTCCGGCTTTTACATCGTTTGCGTAAAACGTTCGCGAATAGGGCTTTGCATAAGTTACGTTCACGTCGAAACCAATGAGTAGTTGCGGCGTAATTTTGAGCATGCGCCGTTCGGAAAAAGCGTCAATTATGTGGGGTCACAATTTACATGGATCACGCCCCCTACCTGCCTATTTTGAATTAGGCGCGGTTACGCCGGCCCATTTACGCTACGCTGCCGTAACTTTGGACGCAAGTGCTTTGTGAATACAGCACTTGCCTGTAAAAGTTGTGGAAGCGTAAATAGGATACGCTACGCCCGCACAAATTTACGCTCTTCTACCTGAATCTAGCCCCTCGTATTTATTGTTTAACTACTTGCTAGAGCTGGGCGATTTTTTTCCACATAAAAAAAATCTGCGATTTTATTTCTTTTTTTAAGAAAAAAAAAAAAAAAAAAAAAAAAAAACTTGATTTACGATTCGAATTAAGTCTTTTTTTTTGGGGGGGGGGGGGGGGGGGAGGGTGGACACCGCGCCGGTCCTAAGGAGCTGCGGGCAGGAGTTTTTAGGCGAGGCTGCAGCTTTGGTCTAGTCCACGGCTTCCGGCATCACGGACTAGGCCGAAGCCATGGCCTTGCTTAAAAACTCCTGCCCGCAGCTCCTTAGGTCTGGCGCAGTGTCAGCGCCGGTCCTGGAGAAAAAAAAAAGATTTTTTGTAAATATGAAATCGATTTGACTTACCAACTCGATTTTTTAATCAAATCGATTTCCCAGCCCTACTCCTTGCCTACCGCCACTTTCACCACTGTTACACTTTGAACGACAATTGCGCAGTCAAGAGACGCCCTCCCAGAAGTGGACTGCGCTGTAGCCATCATTTAGCAGTCGGCAAGCGGTTAACGAATACAGGACTTTCTCCGATTGTGTTCACTGGAAGAATACAAGGTTTTCTGTGAATGGCAGCAGTGCTAAGCAAGGGACCCCCAGCAGTCAGTGTGCTGAAAGGGAAGCCAGTTGGCACAGACCTCAGAAATTCATGGTAATCACCATAGTACAGTGACTCATCCCCCCCCCACCCAACGTTCCCACAGGTATGAAATATACATACTCATATTTTGTCACGCTGGATGGACCAATACGTGTCTGTAATACTAATCACACCTGGGAGTTCAGACTTAAAGTGGAAGTATTGGCCAAACTTTGCACTCTCTCCTCCCCACCCATTTTGGATATAGCAAGGGAAGGTTATAACCAGTCAGACTTTTCACCAACTGTGTCCCATTGTGGAGATTTCCCTTCATTTCCTGTCCCATAGACAAACAGGAAGTGAGAGGAAATCCCTGCAAATTAAGGGAATCCCTTGAGGACCCTCAGATCACCAGAACTAGTGTCCCCATTGGAAGATTTCCCCTCTATTACTATTCTGGGGACAACTCGCAATGTATGATTTGCCTTTACTTTTAATGATAATAACAAACAGGAAAAATAGAGGGGGGGGGGGGGTCTCCCTAATGGGGCTAAAGACAGCTACTGTTGACTAATGAAAGCCGCCTACAAAAAGTAATTTACCAATGAATATGTTGTTCTCATATTGTCTTGTGAAGAGAGGTAATTTGCTCGGCTCATAAGGGATGAATGGAACCTCTTCAGGTACAACATGATCCAGAGGAACAAGCTGAAAATAGACAAATAGCTCATTATGTATACAGTTCTAAAAATTGTGCAATTATAGCGCCATCTTCAAATGACTGTATGCAGGCGCACACACACACTAATTATATATACACATACATACATACACACACACATTATATAATATATACACACACACACACTATATAATATATACACACACACACACACACACACACACATTATATAATATATATACACACACTATATAATATACACACACACACACAATATAATATATATACACACACACACAATATAATATATACACACACACACACACACACACACACACACACACACACACATATATAATATATACACACACACACTATATAATATATAAACACACACACTATATAATATATACACACACACACACTATATAATATATAAACACACACACTATATAATATATATACACACACACACGCGCGATCATTGAACCTCCACGAGATACGATCTTGCATGGAGCCCCAGGCCAAGTGAGATTGACAGTTATTTTGTTTCTTCCATTTGCGAATTACACCAACTGTCACCCTCTCACCAAGCTGCTTGGCGATGGTCTTGTAGTACATTCCAGCCTCGTGTAGGTCTACAATGTTGTCCCTGACATGCTTGGACAGCTCTTGGCCAAGGTGGAGAGCTTGGAATCTGATTGATTGCTCCTGTAGACAGGTGTCTTTACACAGGTAACAAGCTGAGGTTAGGAGCACGCTCATTACCTGTATAAAAGACACCTGGGAACCAGAAATCTTGCTGATTGATAGGGGATCAAATACTTAGTTCACTCATTAAAATGCAAATCAATTTAGAACTTTTTTTAAAATGCGTTTTTCTGGATATTTTTGTTGTTATTCTGTCTCACTGTTAACTGCTTGCTGACCAGCCGGCATCATTTTACTGCGGCATGTCTGCTCTCCAGGGCGAGAGCCTGTAGATCTACATCGGCTACTTTTGCGGCCACTAGGGGGCGCGCGCACGTCCCCGCTCGCCTCCGAGTCCCGCTCGCGTGCCCGGCGGGTACGATCGCCGCCAGGCACACGCGATCGCTCGGTACAGAGTGAGGACTGGGAGCTATTGGCCCATACACACGATCCGAATATCGGACGAAAACGATCGTCCAATGATGGATCGTACGATTTTCGGATCGTGTGTACACTACTTTCGACAGCCGATCACGACCGTTCATCCGATTAAATTCGATCAGACAAGCGCGAAAATTTTTCTCGTCCGATGTCCGATTTTCGTTTAGTCAGTACAGCCGTCGTTCCGACAATACAATACAAATACATTACAACACGTGACATCACTTCCGATCGTTTTTTTCTATCGTACGAGAATTTTCGTGAGTTTAAAAACCTATTTTATTTTACTTGCGATTATTAAGCGAAAAAAGTCGTACGATCCGTCGGCCGACATTCGGATCGTGTGTATGGGCCATAAGTGTGTAAACACAAAGCTCCCGGTCCTGTCAGCGGGGAAACGCTGATCTTCTGTTCATACAATGTATGAACAGAAGATCAGCGATTTCCCTCAGTCTGTCCACCCCCCCTCATACAGTTAGAACACACCCAGAAACATACTTAAAGCGGAGGTTCACCCTAAATATAAGATCTCCCATGCGATCCAGCATACTGGCGTCAGCGCCAGTATGCTGGGTTGTTTTTTTTTTAATAGCACACTTACTGTATTATTGAAGAATTCCTTTTCTGTCCCCCGCGGTGGACGGCGCCAGTATAGCGCGTCACATCTTCCTAAAATACCCGATATGGACTCGGGTAATCTCGGCGAAAATGCGGCGCCTGCGCACAGACCTAGGAGCTGACTGCGCAGGCGCCGTATTTCTCCGAGTCCTATTTCGGAGGGCGTGACGCGCCATAGCCGTAGGACTCGGAGAAATACGGCGCCTGCGCAGTCAGCTCCTAGGTCTGTGCGCAGGCGCCGCATTTTCGCCGAGATTACCCGAGTCCATATCGGGTATTTTAGGAAGATGTGACGCGCTGTACTGGCGCCGTCCACCACGGGGGACAGAAAAGGAATTCTTCAATAATACAGTAAGTGTGCTATTAAAAAAAAAAAAACCCAGCATACTGGCGCTGACGCCAGTATGCTGGATCGCATGGGAGATCTTATGTTTAGGGTGAAATACCGCTTTAACCTCTTCCCAGCCCCCTAGTGTTAACCCCTTCACTGCCAATGGCATTTTTATAGTAATGCGATGCATTTTTATAGCACTGATCACTATAAAAATGCCAATGGTCCCAAAAATGTGCCAAAAGTGTCCGAAGTGTCCACCACAATGTCGCAGTACTGAAAAAAAAAAAAAAAAAAACGCTGATCGCCGCCATTACTAGTAAAAAAAAAAATATTAATAAAAATGCCATAAAACTACCCCCTATTTTGTAAACGCTATAACTTTTGCGCAAACCAAACGCTAATTGCGATTTTTTTTTACGAAAAATATGTAGAAGAATACGTATCGGCCTAAACTGAGGAAAAATTTTTTATTTTTTTTTATATATATTTTTGGGGATATTATAGCAAAAAGTAAAAAATATTAATTTTTTTTCAAAATTGTCGCTCTATTTTTGTTTATAGCGCAAAGAATAAAAACCGCAGAGATGATCAAATGCCACCAAAAGAAAGCTCTATTTGTGGGGAAAAAAAGGACCCCAATTTTGTTTGGGTGCCACGTCGCACGACCGCGCAATTGTCAGTTAAAGCGACGCAGTGCCAAATCACAAAAAGTGCTCTGGTCTTTGGGCAGCAATATGGTCCGGGGCTGAAGTGGTTAAAATAAACCTACCAATAAAATTATAGACTGATCATTTGTCGGTGGGCAATTGTACAAAATCAGCAGGGGATCAAATACTTTTTTTCCCCCCTCACTGTATGTGGCATACCTGTTGAATGTGGAGAACACCTTGCATCGTTTCTCAATTAATGCAAAGTGTTCTGTGATTGGATGAGATGGAGACGCAGGGTGGCGATGTCATGATTTCTCTTTCATCCAATTAAAAAATGCTTTGCATTCATTGGGGGGGGGGGGGCGGGGGGAGTTCAATGAATGGTGCCCATGCCAAGTGATCGACTGCCTGTTACAATGCAGCAGGGCGGCACCTAGACACGAGATCCTGAAAGACAGTAATGATCACTATAATAGCAGCAACTACTACAGCGATTCTCTACTTCCACATGGATCATTACGCATGTTTACATGCAGTGGTCATCAACCTTGTCCTGCAGGGCCCACTAACAGGCCAGGTTTGCAAGATAACTGAAATACATCACAGGTGATATCATTTGCTGCTCAGTGATTGCAGTATTCTAGTCTGCATCTCCCCAAGGTATTACATAAAACCTGGCCTGTTAGTGGGCCCTGCAGGAATGGTTGATGACCACTGTTTACATGGATCCAAGCTGGATGATTGCAACTGTGAAATCAAATCCATACCTGAACTTAGCTTTGAATCTCTCTGCAGTACATGAATTCTCTTTGTCTTGCCGATTTGACTTTTAAAAGTGTAGGTTGTAGAACGGTCATTATGATTCGGCCTTCACAAAAACATGTCTGAGCAGGGACAACCATTGAGGATGCATTTCTCACCAGGCAGAGCAGACAGGACAAGGCTGACCACCCCAGAGACAGCCATGGCTGCTGATAGAGGATGGACCACCAGTCCTCCTGTAGGGGGCCCAGACAGCAGGAGGATCAGTGGAGCAGAGAACAAAGGATGACAGAACAATGCCCAACAATGCAGCAACTGAAAGCCGGTTTCCTCCCCTCTTTTTCTCCCTTCTCCTTTCAGCTACTCGATGACACACCAAATTTAGGGGGTGCTGGGTTGTGCCCACCCAGATTTCAGTTCTGCCCCCCAGACCAGCCCTACCTTGGATGTTGTGCCTGACCGGCCACCACCGAGCTCCTCCCCCCACCCACATTTAGGACCGGGACAAAGACAGCAACCTGGAGGCTGGAGCACTGAAAAATAAGTCAGAGAGGAAAGAGCCAGAAGGAGGTGCGCTGTGTTGTGACAGAAGAGCGTTCATCTAGCACAGTGTTTTTCAACTCCAGTCCTCAAGGCACACCAACAGGTCATGTTTTCAGGCTTTTCATTATTTTGCACAGGTGATTTGATCAGTTTCACTGCCTTAGTAATCACCACAGCCATTTCATCTGAGGGAAATCCTGAAAACTTGACCTGTTGGTGTGCCTTGAGGACTGGAGTTGAAAAAAACTGTTCTAGCACATGAGACCGGATCACCCCTACTGTAGAGCACATTGCACTGTACACACACACAGTATGATTACCTTCCCCTTTCCACATTTCCTTCTGCCGGGAGATGAGCAATCCTTGGAGGAGATAGGGGGCAGTGCGTTTGTACAGTAAGAGCGATCTGGTCTCCTGTACTGTATAGATGAGTGATCGGACACAAAGCGAGAGCATAGCGCACCTGCTCTTGTAGCCATTTTTACCGGTAGGTTTGGGGGGGGGGGGGGGCATCTGTGCTGCTAAGTGTAAGGGGGATACGTGCTGAAAGAATGGGGGGGGGTGTTTGTGCTAGGAGGGGGTGGGGAATTCAGTTAGGGTGTAAGCATTTGTGCTGGGAAGGGTAATTTAGAGGGGGGGGGGGGGTAAGATCTCCGTGTAATGTATTCCCTTATCTCTCCCTTTACTTTTCCCTAACTTTCTTCTATCCCAAGATGTTGCCTAAGAATAATCTTACTTCTCTTTCTTTGCTGGAACTTTTCCTATAATTTGTCCCGATATATGGAAAGCTTGAGTATGTCCATTATAATGATATTTGTATTATTTTGTATCTTTGTTTGTACTGATGTACTGACAGCCTCTCATTTCTTGAGACCCTAACATGCCAGAAAAGTACAAATACCCCCCAAAAGACCCCTTTATGGAAAGAAGACATTCCAAGGTATTTAGAAAGAGGCATTGTGAGTTTTTTGAAGTTGTAATTTTTTTCCCACAATTCTTTGCAAAATCAATATTTTTTTTATTTTTTATTTTTTTCCACAAAATGTTAATATTAGCGGGTTATTTCTCACACACAGCATATGCATACCACAAATTACACCCCAAAACACATTTTTCCTCCCGAGTATGGCGATACCACATGTGTGAGACTTTTACACAGCGTGGCCACATACAGAGGCCCAACATGCAGGGAACACCATCAGGCGTTCTGGAACACCCAGACCAATTCTGACATTTCTCTCCTACATGGAAAAATCATATTTTTTTTGCTAGAAAATTACATAGAACCCCAAAACATTATATATGCTTTTTTTTTTAGCAAAGACCCTAGAGAATACAATAATTTATTTATTTTTTATTTATTTATTTTTTGGAAATAAAACAGTTTTGTGCTTAAAAAAAACCCAGTAAAGTTAGCCCAATGTTTTTGCACAAAATGAAAGATGAAGTTACGCCGAGTAAATAGATACCCAACATGTCACCCTTCAATATTGCACACGCTTGTGGAATGGCGCCAAACTTCGCTACTTAAAAATCCCCATAGGCGACGCTTTAAATGTTTTTACTGGTTACATCTTTTTAGTTGGAAAGGAGGTCTAGGGCCAAAATTATTGCTCTCACTCTAACGTTCACAGCGATACCTCACATGTGTGGTTTGAACACCGTTTTCATATGTGGGCGGGACTTACAGGGGCGCTGTAATTTTTTTTATCGTTAATTTTACTTTAGTTTGACATGTTTTGATTACTTTTATTCCTATTACAAGGAATGTAAACATCCCTTGTAATAGGAATATAGCATGACAGGTCCTCTTTACAGTGAGATATGGGGTCAATAAGACCCCACATCTCACCTCTAGGCTGGGAAGTATTGTGCAGGGAGTATTGTTCAGAGTATTGCTCGGGGGGGGTATGCAGAGTATTGCTGGGGGGGGGGGGGGGGGGGGGTATGCAGAGTATTGCTCGGGGGGGGGGGGGGTATGCAGAGTATTGCTCGGGGGGGGGGGGGTATGTTCATGGAGGGGGGGGGGGGGGTATGCAGAGTATTGCTTGGGGGGGGGGGGTATGCAGAGTATTGCTCGGGGGGGGGGTATGCAGAGTATTGCTCAGGGAAGGAAGAGTATTGTGCAGGGGGTATGCAGAGTAATGCACAGGGAAGCAAGAGTATTGTGCAGGGGGTATGCAGAGTAATGCACAGGGAAGGAAGGGGGTTAATGCAGGGATGGCTGAGCAGGGATGGATGGATCTGTGACTGCAATAGTCACAGATCCATCCCACAGTGCTGCTGCCATCCGCGCTCTCCTCTCACACTGTACCGTTCGGTACAGAGAGAGGAACCGGTTTGTTTACATGTGATCGCGCTGTCATTGGACGACGCGATCACGTGGTAAGGAGCCGCTTCCATTGGCTCCTTACCGCGATCATTGACGCTGCGGGTCCCGTGGACCCGGCGAGCGCCGGTGATCGTGTGTGCGCGCCCGCCATCTGACTCTACGGTAGGACGTCCAGTTAGAGTTAAGTAACCGCCTTATGGATGTATTTCGTCTATAGGTCGGTTACTAAGTGGTTAAGATCTCCATGTCAGAATCCAAAAATCGGTTATGCTGAAGATTTGCCCCTAGATGTGACAATAGCAGAGTTGCCCAGCAGCAGATTTCCCGCCATGTATGCATGTTAACCAAGACCCCCCCCCCCAATATCTGTGCCCGATCTTACCTCTGGAAGTGGTTTGGCCACCCTGAGCTGGACTAGGGGACTATCATCGATCTGAAAGCGGACAGGATCAATACATCCTTTCCTTCGGCCCTGAATAACCCTCGTCTCTCCACGCAACCAATAGAAATTGACCTGAGGATTCACATCTACAAAATGACAAAAAACACAAACTGAAGATTAATATCCAAATTCTGAGCGGTTTAAAAACAACTTGTAAAGTCATTCATTCCTAAAGATCAATGCGCCATCCCCAGACAATTCATCGCCTTCATGGCCTGTGACTTGATGAACCTACAAGGTGGAGAAAAGTGCAACAAAATACACTTACTTGCCTGTTCTCAGTCCCCTAAAGAATATACACTGAGCTGTACATGCCAGCTCCGTTTACATTCTAACACAATGCCACGATGACTGCACATGCATGGGATTGAAGCAATCTTGAACCAGCCAATGAAAACAGCCGAAGACTGACACCCAGAAGAACCCGGCACCAGCGAGGCTCTTTGTGAGTGCCGGACAATGACAGCACATGTGACTTTAGTTCTGATTTATTAAATGACCAGATTGTATTAATGTGGATAGTCATTACATTTCCACAAAAAGTGGACTATACCTGTAACTCACCACCCATACTAAACACAAGGAAACCTTCAAAAGATTCTGCCACACTTTTATGCCCCCCCCCCCCATGAAGTCCACCCAACAACCTACTTCATGCCCAACACTCTAATAAAGCTGGCCATACACGGATAGAAGTCCAGCTGATCCAGCGGAATCTTTCAAGTGTGAGGCCTCCACCGATTGGCTGAAGTTGATTGTTTAACCTGTTGTTCCCCAGCTAATGCATATGTGTGATGGAAAGGAAGGTGTTGAATTTACTGTCCATGGTCAACAAGTGTCTGCACTGAAAGAGCACTCAGAATAGAAACCAGAACTCCGGGCTCTAGTAATCATCAGGAGCTGGTGAAACAGACCACTGATCATGTGACCACCGTGACAGCCAATCACAGTCCAACATACATATAGTGATCAGAAGATCCTCACACCTATATAGTGATCAGTAGATCCTCACCCCCCCTATATAGCGATCATTATATCCTTCTACCCCAATAGTGATTAGAATATGATTCCCCCCCCCCCATATATAGTAATCAATAGGCCCCCCCTCCCACAAAAGCGATCAGAAGATCCTCACCCCTTCCTATATAGTGATCAGTAGGTCCTCCCCCGATAGTGATTAGAAGATCAACCCCCTCCCTCTATAGTGATCCATAGATCACCCCTCCCTATATAGTGATCAGTAAGTCCTCCCCCTCAATAGTGATCCATAGATCCTCATCCCCCTCCCAGTCAATTCTTCTACCCCCAATAGTGATTAGATGATCATCACATATCCTCCTTATATAGTGATCAGTAGATCCTTCCCCTCTCCCCAATAGTGGCCCATAGATCCTTGCCTATTCCATATATAGTGATCAGTAGATCCTCCCCCCTCAATAGTGATCCATTATCCATTAATATCCCCTTCCCATAATAATGAATAGATCCCCCTAGATCCCCCCCTCCATAGTAATGAGTAGATCTCCCCCTCCATAGTAATGAATAGATCTCCCCCTCCATAGTAATGCGTAGATCTCCCCCTCCATAGTAATGAGTAGATCTCCCCCTCCATAGTAATGAGTAGATCTCCCCCTCCATAGTAATGAGTAGATCTCCCCCTCCATAGTAATGAGTAGATCTCCCCCTCCATAGTAATGAGTAGATCTCCCCCTCCATAGTAATGAGTAGATCTCCCCCTCCATAGTAATGAGTAGATCTCCCCCTCCATAGTAATGAGTAGATCTCCCCCTCCATAGTAATGAGTAGATCTCCCCCTCCATAGTAATGAGTAGATCTCCCCCTCCATAGTAATGAGTAGATCTCCCCCTCCATAGTAATGAGTAGATCTCCCCCTCCATAGTAATGAGTAGATCTCCCCCTCCATAGTAATGAGTAGATCTCCCCCTCCATAGTAATGAGTAGATCTCCCCCTCCATAGTAATGAGTAGATCTCCCCCTCCATAGTAATGAGTAGATCTCCCCCTCCATAGTAATGAGTAGATCTCCCCCTCCATAGTAATGAGTAGATCTCCTCCATACCTAGCTCCCCGGGTGTCGGGTGGTTGCAGTGGGCGGTGAGGAGAGAGGCGAGGTCGGTGATGAAGGGGGCGGAGGAGGTGAGGTGTTCCTTGTACAGGATGCTCCGCCCTCTCCGGGTGTAATAATAATGATGTAGTAGGAGATCACAGAGCAGAGATCGGATCCGGTCTAGCTCCTCCCCCTCCTCCGGTCCTCTCCCGGTCCCCGGTAGCCCCGGTCTGTAGGCGGTCTTGGTGAAGTGCTGGTACCAGCGGTCGGAGTTGAGGGCGAAGCTCTGCGGGTACACCACGTACTTCAGGCGCTGGTGTCCGCTGATCAGCTGCAGCTTACTGCCGATGTCGGTCTGAGCGTGTACCCGGCCGTAGTGTCCTTCTATCCGTCGCCGCCGGGACGCCTTACTATTGGCGGTCATGGAGGCCACCACCGGCGGGTAGAGGGAGGTGCGGGGGGCGACGGGCTCCGGGGGGAGGCGCAGGGCTGCCGGTAAATCGACATTGTGCTGCAGCCTGCCGAAGATCCTGCGCCCCGCCATCTTGTGACCCCGGCAACCAAGGACGCGACCTTTCCCGGAGAGCTCTGATTGGATGCGTAGAAGTCAGCTGTCAGCAGAGTGGCCAATTGGGACGGACTGCCGTCTAGCTGAAAGTCACGCCCTCTTCCGTGTAAAGCACGTGTAGGAGGAGAGGTCACATGACAAGAGGGGGCGGGGCTGACTGCAAGCCTGTCACCTCAGTTTAGAGTTGATAGGTCATACTTCAGGTAGACACACACATTTTGAGATGGGAATGAGGGACGCCTACTATCATACGTATGTAGGCATAGGGCACGCCTCCTGACACACCCCTTTAAAGGAGAATTAACAAATAAAAAGGTTAATAAACCCACAAGGGCCTTTTTTTACCACTACTATTCCTTTATATTGGCTTTTAAAATATACAAATGCAGCAATTTAGAAATCAGATGAAAGGTTTAGCACTGGGAAACACTTTTTTAAAGATAGAAGGTAGATTTTATATACAACTATAAAGATCAGACCAAAAATAGGGACAAATGAGGGGGAAAGAGGGACAGAGGGACATTCCTCCAAATCAGGGACAGTTGGGAGCTATGCAGGTAGAACTAGAGGCAAAACGTATTCTAGCACCTGTGTACTTCATGGGACCGGTGCTAGTTACATTTAAGGGTAAGATAAGCGTGTAGTTAGACTCTGATCCAAAATGTTAAGTGCAAAACAGGGTTTCTGTCTCAGCTTGGCTGTGTTGCAGGCTTATTCTGCTGTACTGGGGTGTTCTTCCAACCCCGGTGCTACAGGTGGCAGCAGTGGAGTCAAGGTTTAGGTGCTCTTTCCCAGCAGCCAGGAGGGTTTGACCTTGTTGTGCATGCTGGGGAGGGGTGTTTATGAGTCTTTTTCTTCGAGTGTGGCGCCCACCTTTGGGGTGACCACATCACAGCACCCCGGGGCTATGGCCTACCTGGCCGGGGCATGCATGTCACACAGTGTTCCTGGTTCCCGGGACCATGTTGGCCCGGAGCATCTGAACAGCGAAGGGGACCCAGTGAGCGACTGGGTTCCCACCTTTGAGAATCCCAAGCTGTATTGCTGTTTGGTGGGGAGTCCATCTGAGGAGCGCTATTGAGAGGCTGGCAATCCAAAAGGGCCCCGACAAACCACCAGGGATCAAGGTAGCCGGACACTGAGGGATTGATCACCTGTCAGTCGGTACCTGGGCGACATAAAGAAGGAGATCCAGGTGTAAGTCATCTAAGGAGGGATATCTCTGTGATTACAATCCAGAGAGGGCCTGTGGCAGAGGTGTCTCTCTGAAGTTCACCAAGGAGGGTCTGTGGCAGAGACTTTACCCTACAATTGTCCGAGTGATAAACCGTCTGCCAGGTCAGTGAGAGAGGCCTGTCTGGGTACACCATACCTCCCAACCGTCCCGAATTTTGCGTTAATGTCCCGCGATTCATGGTAAATCCCGTGATCCCGCGAACAGGGTTGTAGTCCCGCGATTCCGTGGCCCCTCCCCCGATTACCGCGGTCCCGCCGCGATTCCCCCTGCTCAACAACTTCGTTCCGTTCCGTATACCCAACCTCGCTCAACAACTCCGATCCGCGAAACCCCCTCCCCGCTCAACAGCTCAGATCTGCGGAACCCCCCCCCCGCAACACATGGCATACTTTTACTGATAGGTGTCCCTCATACCCATCTCAAAAAGTTGGGAGGTATGGTACACTGAACCCACTCAGGCAGGAGTGGCCCAAAGAAGTTTTACGCTTGAGAGCAGGACTGTTTCCCTATTATCATGCCTGAATCTGTTGTTCTCTTTTTTCAACTTTACTTTCCTCACCACAAGTTTTATTGTTTTTACCCAGTTGGGTAATAAAGAGCACTGCAAAGAACACCTGTTGCAGAGATTCCTTTACTTCTACCAAATGCAATACACATCATTCACCCCTAGGAATTCGGGGAGCCATGAGGTAAATGTGCCACCCAAAACAACCAGCAGCTTCTCTGGGGGAAATGCTACATTATTTTAATTTTTTAAACAACTAGTGTCCCCATTGGAAGATTTATTACTATTCTAGGGACAACACAAAGTTTGTGATTTTCTTTTACTTTCACTTTCAATGGTAATAGTAAACAGCAAAAATAGAGAAGGAAACTCCCTAACGGGGACAAAGACATCAATAATAACTGACAGGGGTTCTAATCCATCTCTCTGCTATCTAAATCCGATGCTTAATCCGATACCTGTTGTATCGGACCAGGTGTCCTCAAACTCAGCAAAGGGGGAGGGTAACCTCACAGATGATCAGTGCGGCGGTGGGGGCAGTTAAAAGCACTGATCTCTCTTTATAGCTTTTCTGACAGCCGCTTCTTCTCTCCATCCTGCTTTATTAAAAGTTCTACAGGGAGATTGTTGCTTGTAACTCCCCCCACCAATCACCCCCAACTGTCTCCTGTGTCCTCCTCCCTCTCAGCAGTGTCCTCCTCCCTCTCAGCGGTGTCCTCCTCCCTCTCCCTGGGTCCCCCCTCTCTGTCTCTGATGTTCTCCTCCCTCTCCCTGGGTCCTCCCTCTCTGTCTCAGCAGGTAGCAGCACTGTAAACCATATGTGGATCGCCATTGCACTCTGGCTGGGCTGATCGAGGTGTCTTCCCTGCCACTGCTCGGCCTTTTGGCTAAGATCAGGTGTGCTATCCGTTCTCGTCAGTTGCTAGAGGAGCGCTGAAGCACCTCCTATTTGTGGAAGGTGGATGCAATCCAATAACGTCATTGCACCTGCATGGGCGTCCGCTCCAATAGGCAAGGGAGGGCGTTCGCCCCCCCCTAGAATCAGTAGTAAGATGTGACACACATTTAGATAGCTGTGGCCGCCGCACCGCAGCCTCTCGAACCTGCGCCGCCGATTGTAACCTCTGTCCGTCTCTCTAAAGTCTGCGGCATGTGTGTTCTTGCATTTGTTTTTTTTTTTTGCTCCGCTCCCGCCCGCCCCTTGTTTTCCGGCCAGCCAATGGTCGATCATCGCTCAGCCACTCCCCCCAACGTCCACGGCATGTGTGTTCCTGCATTTGTTTTATTTTTTGCTCCGCTCCCGCCCGCCCCTTGTTTTCCGGCCAGCCAATGGTCGATCATCGCTCAGCCACTCCCCCTAACGTCCACGGCATGTGTGTTCCTGCATTTGTTTTTTTTTTTGCTCCGCTCCCCGCCCCTTGTTTTCCGGCCAGCCAATGGTCGATCATTGCTCAGTTCAGCCACTCCCCCTAACCCAGCCTGGTGCTCGTCCTGGCGGCGTGACGTCACTCAAGGGGATCAACATTACACGCACGTACGGTGATACGGTGGCTGATGGGAGGAGGAGTGTAGAGAGCTGTACCCAGAGGAGCCCGCGCGCTGTTAAGGCAAGTCAAACATACAGACACAGTCAGTCTGTAAAGGTTTTTGTTGCCCCTTAAAGCGCTAATTGCAAATTTTCAGAAGGGAAGTAAAAACAGGCTGGCTTTGCACACAGTACAGTAATGCTACAGAAAATTGGCACACTTTGTTTATTTTTATTAATGTATGCGCTGACATTTTTTTAATGGCTCTCCAGTGCACTAAAGGAACACACCTGCTGCATGGTAACACACTTTGATTTTTACTATATGAAATTGTGATTGTTATTATTCGATTAGTGAGCTATTTTACAAGTGTGTGTGTGACATATAGTAAAAATCAAAGTGTGTTACCATGCAGCAGGTGTGTTCCTTTAGTGCACTGGGGAGCCATTAAAAAAATGTCAGCGCATACATTAATACGTACAAAATGTGCCAATTTTGTGTAGCAATACTGTACTGTCTGCAAAGCCAGCCTGTTTTTACTTCCCTTCTGAAAATACTTGTTTCTTGGCTGGAAAGCCACCAGAGAGAGTCAAACTAGCGCTTTAAGGGGTTTGGCAACAAAAACCTTTACATTTTTATTTGTATATATACCCTTAAAATGCCAAGAGGGTGTACTGGTCAGTGGTCATAGTAACTCATGTATTAATGTCAGTGCAGGACATTAATTCAAGTTACTATGACCAGTGCAGGACATTTACCCCCCCGCCGCCATGCTGTATATTAAAAAAATCTTCCGACTGCATGATGCCATACGGAATGATGCAGTCTGAAGATTATTAACTGTGATGACTGATTTTTGTAATATGCGGCGCGGGGGGGGGGGGGGGGGGGGGTAAATGTCTTGCACTGGTAACTCATGTGTTAAGCTTTTGCATCAGTTTCTCCGACCTTAGCATGACTACGCTTTATGCGATAATGACTAATTCCCTCTTCTTCATGACATTGACAAAAAGGGACCGAGCATTGATGACTTTAAAATGATGCCCCCCCCTGAAAAAAGTTCAGCGGACGCCCATGTGCACCTGGAAGGGTGGTTTCAGCAGGGACTATGCCGTGCTGCCAGACAGATACTGGGGGCCGGCCAATGGTTGCGTCTGAGCCACCTGGAAGGGTGCTTCTGGTGAGGATGGGTGGCTGTGCCTGGTCTGGTCTTTATGCCGGGTTCTAGTCTGGCCTTCTGGCTGGCTGGTGTAAGTGCTGTCTCTGTTAGAGATCTGGTAGGAGGAGCTGGAACTGCCCTGGTGGAAAGACGGGGTAGGGCCATGCAAATCCTGCTGGGTTGACAGGGAGTCTGGAAGAGTTAGTATTGGTGGAGGCTGCTAGATGGGGGCAGCTTCCTCCAAAGAAAACCTTGAAGGGCTCTCTTTCTGGCAGGGGTGGAGGGCTGCACTGGCCGGTCGGGGGGTTAGATTTGGAACGGAAAAGCCTATGGTGCATGTGCCCCTGGAGTGGCAGTCCAGGGGTGTCTGAGAATCACTGTGAGCGAGGGTCACTTTGATTTAACAACACCACGGTCACTGCACCAGCTACACGCTTTTTTAGCAGCTGCCTCCTGGGCCGGACCTTTTGGCCAGGACCGGAGGAATTTTTTATTCCTGGCCGGAGGGCCTGGTCATTGTTGAACACAATGACCACTTCTTTCACTCTCCTCTCCACTATCCCTTTCCCCCACTTTATTTAATTTATTGCCTATGTTTGTCACGTTTTTGTCTTTTTTTGTTTGTGCACATTTTGTACACAGTGTGATTAGTAGGGTGCCGGTCCTCGGGCCAGCCCTGAACGTCTTGGGAGTGGGTGGACATGGCCTTTTGGCTTAGTTCACCTGCTCTCATGGGGTCTCCCTTCGGGGGAGTCCCACCTAGTACTGGGAGGGTTCTGTTTCGGCAGTCCCTCTAAGGAAGTTGGGTCCGTGTCGGCTTCGGTTGCTCGGACCACAGTACCTCAGTCCCCGTCTGGAGCCTAACGCCCCGGGGGATCAGGGTTTGGGTCCCTTCTGCACAGGAGGACCACTTGACGTTGCACCCGTCTGCACGTTTTTGTGAACACTCTTTTTGTGTGTGCATATTTTTTCTGCACCGGGTGGAGTTTTTTGAGTGTGTTTCACACGCCATAGGCTTTTCAAAAAAAAAATATGTGGATCGCAAATAAAATGCTAATTATTGACCAGCAGAGACTCTGACCGACAGGAATATTGTTCCTAGTTGTGATTTGTGAATAGGGCAAAACTTTGCTGCATTTTGTTTGCATCTTGTAGTACTGTGTTGTCTCCGGAGAGACAACAGCCCACTTCCACTTACGCTGCCTTACGCCTACGAATATACGCTACGCCGGCGCAACGTTGGGAGCATTTGCTTTGTGAATTCCATGCTTCCCTTTCTGCCGATGTATGTGAATCCGGGCCTAAGTATTTTCTAGGGCGGTATGGGGGGGTTAAAACAAACCTGTTGCTTTGCACTGAAAAATCTCATTGTTCTGTATCCTGTGTGGCTTTTAGAGTGCAAATGAAAGACAGATCTTCAATTATCCCAAAAAAGATTGTTATAGTTTATAATTAGTCCCTCACCGCAATGTTTGAGCTATGCTAACTACAAAATGTCATTAATAATTAAAGTCTGTTGGTGCTCAGCAGATGCTGTGATCTTGTTAATGTTCCTTCTTGTAATTGAAAAATTTGACATTTACTGTATAACTAATAAGATGTGGTAATATGAAATGGATACTTTCCGTCAATAAGGGGTAATGATCCACAGAGAGCATTTACAAACTAAAAGGATAATAACTAGCAATTGTGACAAATTAATTTAGTTTGGGATCCTGTAAATATGCTAATGTCAGCTAAGGAGGTTAGGCGAGGAAGGATAGTTCATGCTTACTTGTATAAAATATTACATATTTAATTTTGTCTTCAATCGCTTGAGTCCCAGATGCCCTTATAAAATGATGAATAGTAATCAGTTGTCACTCTCAACACCTTTTAAAATTGCATCTGATTTAGGGTCTGAAGTACCAACCATGGAAATGTTATTAGTGATGGCTGGGGTCCAGGGCAAAGACAGGAAGAACTTAATAATAAAAAGTAACTCTAATGCCCTGTACACACGATCGTCTGATGAAAACGGTCTGATGGATTTTTTCATCAGATATCCGATGAAGCTGACTTTCATCAGTCTTTCCTACACACCATCAGTTAAAAAAAAATGATTGTGCAAGTTCAATGCTTCTGAGCATGCGTCGACTTGATTCTGAGCATGCGTGGATTTTTGACCGATGGATTTCCCCACAGATGATCGTTTTTTTTTTCTATCATTTTTTTAACCATAAGAAAAAAAAACAGTTTTTATTTTTTTCACTGATGGAAAACAAATCGATGGGGGCCCACACACGATCGGTTTGTCCGATGAAAACAGTCCATCGGTCTGTTTTCATCAGATAAACCGATCGTGTGTACAGTGCATGATGCTTCAACATTTCCTATAATGACATCTCCTCAAAGGTCCAGCAGTTTTCTTGTAGCAGAGAAGAACTGATCCAGCTCTGTCCTTATTTCCCCTACATCTGTTGAATGAGTCTTCTATTTTCAGTAATCTGTTGCTGCAGAGATGCTGGATTAGGTGCCTTCTAGCCAGGAGAGCACCCCTATGAGAAAAAAAGGTCTTTAACTGCTTTCGGACCGCCGCATGTACATTTACATCAGCAGAATGGCACAGGCAGGCACATCAACGTATATATATGTGCCTACCTACCTAGAATGGAACAGTTACTATATGTCAGTGATGAAAGTATGCAGGAGCGATCTGTAATGATCACTGGGCTGCATTCTTTCAGAAAAGGAAAGGGGGTGGTAAAACACATTTATCAGCCCCCCACCCCGCAACACCCTTCTCCCCCCTCCATGCCAACCGTGATCGGTCAGCGGCTGCAGCCGGCTGGAGGGAAGGAGGGGAGAGTCGGCTAGCAGTACAGAGGGGGTGCCCGGAGATCGGAGAGGTGGAGGGGGGTAGGAGCAGCTTGTGGGTGGGGGGGTCATTTAAAAAAAAATCTCTCTGTGCCTGTCCTACAGCACAGAAGACTGATGGGAGGGGAAGGTGGGAGAGCTGGCTAGCAGCTGCAGGGCAGGCGGTACCCACACATTTTGGAAGTTGGAGGGGGCACTGGAGGGGGGTCCGATCAGCACTGGGGGGTATCTATTTCTGCAATCGGATCCCTCTGTGGCTGTCCTGCAATACAAAAAGCCGGCAGGAGAGGAGAGAATCTTACAGCTGCAGGACAGCCACAGAGGGATCAGTGTTTGCGGGGGAGGGGGGGAGGATCGCTGCTGGGGTGGACCATGAGCTTATAGCAGAATCAAAAATGAGGTCTTGGACACCTGTTGGCACTTCTGTAGGTTCGTACACCTTAGATACTTGGCAGCAAAAGGGTTAAATGACAGCATATCAACCAAAAATCCAGTAAAAGCACAATACAAATGTTATGAATTCAGTTGCAGTTCAGTGAGTTAAATAAGTATTTGATCCCCTTTTTTATTATGTGCTCATGTGGTAAACAGATAAGTCCTGTCAACTTAACCACTTCCATACCAGGCACTTAAGCACCTTCCCACCCAAGCCAATTTTCAGCTTTCAGCACTGTCGCATTTTGAATGACAATTGCGCGGTCATGCTACATTGTACCCAAACAAAATTGGCGTCCTTTTTTCCCCACAAATAGAGCTTTCTTTTGGTGGTATTTGATCACCTCGGCGGTTTTATTTTTTGCGCAACAACTAATAAAAGACTGAAAATTTTGAAAAAAAAAAGTTTTTATTTTTTTCTGTAATTTTTTTTGTAAATAAGTAAGTTTTCTCTTTCAATTACAGGCACTGATATGGTGGCACTGATGGGCACCGATGAGGTGGCACTGATGGACACCGATGAGGTAGTACTGATGGGCACCGATGAGGTGGCACTGATGGACACCGATGAGGTAGTACTGATGGGCACCGATGAGGTGGCACTGATGGGCGGCGCTGGTATGCGACACTGATGGGCACTCATAGATGGCACTGATGGGCACTCATGGGCGGCACTGATGGGCACTCATAGGCGGCACTGATGGGCACTCATGGGCGGCACTGATGGGCACTGATAGATGGGCACTGGGCATGGATTGGCACTGAGGGTGGCACTGATGGACACTGTGGGGTGGCACTGATGGATACTGAGGGGTGGCACTGATCAATCCATGTTGCCAGTCAGTGCCCATGTGTGGGCACTGACTGGCATCTCTTTTTTTTTTTACTGCCTTTTTTTTTGCCCCTTTTTTTGTTGTTGCCCTACCCTGGTGGTCCAGTGTGGGCTTCCGTGGTGGTCTAGTGTGGGCATCCGAGGTGGGGCTGTGCTGATAAACAATCAGCGCGAACCCCCCTGTCAGAAGAGCCGCCGATCGGCTCTCCTGTACTCGCGTCTGTCAGACGCGAGTGAGGAAGAGCCATCAACGGTTCAATAGACGTCCAGTCAGGATTTCAGAACCACTTCCCAATCTGCGATTGACCGGGCAGGAAGGGGTTAAAGTGAAGTTCCACCCAGGAAAAAAAAATGTGCCCAAAAATCATTAAAAAAAAACAAAAAAACATTTTTTATTTTATTTTTTATACTCAACCGAAATACCTCTTGCTATGCGGAAGTCTGTAATCTGGCTTTTCCGTAGCCACGGTCCGTCTTCATCTTCTCTTAGTGAATGGGGCAAGCTGCTTTCTGGGAAATGTGTGTTCCCAGAGAGCAGCTGCCCATTCACAAGTCGGCGCGAGACTCGCGCATGCGCAGTAGGAAGCGGGCAGTGAAGCCGTATTGCTTGGGGATCAAATACTTACAGTGCCTTGCGAAAGTATTCACCCCCCTTGAACTTTGCGACCTTTTGCCACATTTCCGGCTTCAAACATAAAGATATAAAACTGTTTTTTTTGTGAAGAATCAACAAGTGGGACACAATCATGAAGTGGAACGAAATTTATTGGATATTTCAAACTTTGTTAACAAATAAAAAACTGGGCGTGCAACATTTTTCAGCCCCTTTACTTTCAGTGCAGCAAACTCTCTCCAGAAGTTCAGTGAGGATCTCTGAATGATCCAATGTTGACCTAAATGACTAATGATGATAAATAGAATCCACCTGTGTGTAATCAAGTCTCCGTATAAATGCACCTGCACTGTGATAGTCTCAGAGGTCCGTTTAAAGCGCAGAGAGCATCATGAAGAACAAGGAACACACCAGGCAGGTCCGAGATACTGCTGTGGAGAAGTTTAAAGTCGAATTTGGATACAAAAAAATTTCACAAGCTTTAACATCCCAATGAGCACTGTGCAAGCGATAATATTGAAATGGAAGGAGTATCAGACCACTGAAAATCTACGAAGACCTGTCCCTCTAAACTTTCAGCTCATACAAGGAGAAGACTGATCAGAGATGCAGCCAAGAGGCCCATGATCACTCTGGATGAACTGCAGAGATCTACAGCTGAGGTGGGAGTCTCTGTCTATAGGACGACAAATAGTCGTATACTGCACAAATCTGGCCTTTATGGAAGAGTGGCAAGAAGAAAGCCATTTCTTAAAGATATCCATAAAAAGTGTTGTTTAAAGTTTGCCACAAGCCACCTGGGAGACACACCAAACATGTGGAAGAAGGTGGTCTGGTCAGATGAAACCAAAATCAAACTTTTTGGCAACAGTGCAAAACGTTATGTTTGGCGTAAAAGCAACACAGCTCATCACCCTGAACACAGCATCCCCACTGTGAAACATGGTGGTGGCAGCATCATGGTTTGGGCCTGCCTTTCTTCAGCAGGGACAGGGAAGATGGTTAAAATTGATGGGAAGATGGATGGAGCCAAATACAGGACCATTATGGAAGAAAACCTGATAGAGTCTGCAAAAGACCTGAGACTGGGACGGAGATTTGTCTTCCAACAAGCCAATGATCCAAAACATAAAGCAAAATCTACAATGGAATGGTTCACAAATAAACATATCCAGGTGTTAGAATGGCCAAGTCAAAGTCCAGACCTGAATCCAATCGAGAATCTGTGGAAAGAACTGAAAACTGCTGTTCACAAACGCTCTCCATCCAACCTCACTGAGCTCCAGCTGTTTTGCAAGGAGGAATGGGCATACATTTCAGTCTATCGATGTGCAAAACTGATAGAGATATACCCCAAGGTGGCTCTACAAAGTATTACCTTAAGGGGGCTGAATAATTTTGCACGCCCAATTTTTCAGTTTTTTATTTGTTAAAAAAGTTTGAAATATCCAATAAATTTCGTTCCACTTCATGATTGTGTCCCACTTGTTGTTGATTCTTCACAAAAAATTACAGTTTTATATCTTTATGTTTGAAGCCTGAAATGTGGCAAAAGGTTGCAAAGTTCAAGGGGGTCGAATACTTTCGCAAGGCACTGTATTTTACTCACTGAACTCACTGACCAAATTTCCTCCACTGTATAGTTTGACTGTGCTTCTCTACATTTCAGACAATTCTTTATAGGATGACAATTTATTTTTTGCTACAATTCTAGCACTGGGGTAGGGGGTTTGTTTTTGTCTATTTATTTTTTATTCCATCTTACTTTTTTTGTTGTTGCATCCACGTGAAAATGCTCGTACCCCCAGCAAATCCAGTAGCAATCCATAGTCATTTTTTCTTGAAACTTTCGATCCCTTTGCCTACAGTTGGAGTAAGCTGGCAGACAGTGGGCGGGTATGAGGGGCTTCCATGTTTTCCACTCATTGTACTGAAGAACAAACATATACATGAAATAACTTTTCAAACCACAAAAAGTGTTCTGATGCAGAGAAAAGTCCACATCAACAAAGTGATCAGAAAAAGACACGGAGGCTGCGGCTTTTCTTACAAGAACACGGATCATGTGGGTGATAATTGTAAAGGCAAATCTTCCTACTTCGCAGACAGTTTTAGAGTCAGTTGGTAAATAGAGATGATGGGTGAATGAATTTGTTACTAGTCAAAACTTGTGGTGGAATTTTCCTAGTCTTTCCCAAACAACATTTCAACAAAGTGGCGTTTCCAGGATTCATGCAAACCAGTTTATTTTCTCTGAAAAACAGATCAAGTCTGGGTAATAAAATATTAGGGATACACTTTGAGGAGTAATACCCTACTTTGACCACTAGATGCCACCAACATTCTCCTAGTGGTAAAAGAGAAGAAAAAAAAAATCACAGGAATGTAATAGGCTTACAGTGGTACGTAAAAAACATGTAATATTGCAGCTTACCAAGTAATAGATGTGGCTGCATTAGTTATTTTTTTAATTCCTAAAAGCCTAATTCTGGGCAACTAGAAAAAATTATTCCTTGCAGTGGGGATGTCAACTTTGTCTAAAGGAACGGAAGGCAAAACCATACAAGAAGGTGAACGACAGCCCAAGCCTGGACTTCAACGAAGCCATGCCTCCAACGCATTTCTCTTTGCCCACGGAGCTTAGTTATGGGGATAAGGATCCCATGCAAAATGGGAAATAAATGTATCATCGCCTGCCATTTAGGAAAAATATGAATAGGATCCTTATCCCCATGACTAGGCTCCATGGGCGGAGTTATGCACATTGGGGGTGTGGCCTGGTTGGAGCTCGGGCTGAGGCCGTTGTGCACCTTCTTGCAGGGTTTTGCAGAGATGTGCAACTCCAGGACTTTTCCCTTTTTCACAAACTGACCATTTTCTTGCTTGACAGTTCAGTTGAGAGCACGAGCAACCATACCAGTGGCCTTGAATGGAAAACAGTCAATTTGATGGGTTTAGTTCCATTTTTAAAAAGAGCAGTACAACCAAAGCTAATTTGGCTATACTTCTTCTGTGGATCACAAGAGTGGAGAACGTTCTATACTCCTGTGACCCATTTTCAGCTTTTCAGGCTGAAGCCCGCTGTCGGCTGACATCAGAGCTGGTCCAATATCGCAACCATATGATCGGCCCACATGCCTGGAATGGCACCTGGCTCAGTGTCAGAAACCATGAATCAGACCAAGACAAACGTACAGTTAAATCACACTTGTTTAATAATAAAAGTAAATAGAACAAATGTAGTCAAAACAGTCTAAAGCCAAGGTTCAGTAACCAGAACAGATAGTCAGACAAGCCAGAAAGTCAGGAAGCCAGGGATCAGCGTACTGGAACAGCAAGCAGGATCTGGAGCCAGAAGGAATGTCAGACAAGCAAGTCTTTAACAGGAACGCAGGAGATCTCTAGTCTCCTGCGTCTCTGTGATGTTGAACAAAGCATTTATCTGGGCTTAAATTTTTGCTTTCAGTCCGGACAGCTCACCAGGTAAAATAGATTAACTGGGGCATTTTTTTTTTTCACAGTTGACCTATATTTTACAAATTCCTTGACAATTGTCTATAATCACCTGTTTAGTGAATAAACCCCGTTTGTGACAATGTAAAGCAGTAGTCTCCAGACCGCAGACTGGGGGCCAGATGTTGCCCTTATCCGGCCCTTGGGGCACTTCTTCTTCCACTCATAGTAGACTATTCTGCCAACTGACAACAATGAGAAACCATTTTTCCCACTGGCACCACCAATGGGAAACCATTTCTCCCACTGGCACCACCAATGGGAAACCATTTCTCCCACTGGCACCACCAATGTGAAACCATTTCTCCCACTGGCACCACCAATGGGAAACCATTTCTCCCACTGGCACCACCAATGGTAAACCATTTCTCCCACTGGCACCACCAATGGCAAACCATTTCTCCCACTGACACCACCAATGGGAAACCATTTTTCCCACTGGCATCAACATTGGGGCACTATTCCTCCCTTCTAATACCAAAAGTGGCGATGTTTCCCCTCACTGATGCTAGGAAATATTCCAATCCCGCTGGCCACAGTCAGGCCCCACTAAAGTCTGAATATAATAAACTGGCCCTTTGTTTAGAAAATTTGGAGTCCCCTGATCTACAGGCTAGGCAGGTAAAAAAGGTCAGATGTTATTGCCTTCTACACTTCTCTTATAAGCAGAGTTGCTCAGTGGGAGATCTTTCCCATCTCCCCGCCACTACAAAGAGCGATAATATTAATGCACACAAATTTCTCACTATTTCTATGCTCTCAGGTTTTTTCCCACTGTCCAATATGCCCCATCCTATTGGACCAGTGTAACATTCAGACATGAGCAGCACCTGAACTTCATGAGTAGACCCTATTAATGGATCACTGCTTCCTGGTAGGCAGAGAGCATCTAAATTTACCTGACAGCTTTCCTGGTAAGCAGAAAAAAAAAAACTCTTCCAGCCCCTACCTAGGAGGTTGCTACACTAACAACAGAGACTATGGAGTTTGGTTAACCACTTGCGGACCGCCTGCCATCATTATGTATCGGCAGGTTGAAGAGTAATATCATTGTTATGGCAGTAGATAGCTGCCATAACCCACCGGGTTATAACCCTCTTCTTCAGCGGGCAATCCGCTTTCAGATAAAAGTGGTCTCAGCTAGTTGTAAATTCTATGAATTAAGGTGAAAAACCTCCTGTGCTGCAGCACCCCCCCACCTCCCTTTTTCTTATCTGACCCCGATCCTTCCAGCGTCAGGGACAAGCACAGCAGCTCCAGTCACTGTCTCTGGCCTTTTGGATAGATTGCTAGCAGTGCTCCCGCTGCTATCAATCAAATCCAGAGACAAAGGAGATGGGGGTGGGTCCAAGTCCCGCTGTCTGTCAATGGATGCAGCAGCAGGACTCTGGAGCACGCCAGCACCAGTGCCCCCATGGAAAGCGGCTCTCTGTGGGGGAACTCGAGAAATGGAGGAGCCAGGAGCGCCATGGGGGGACCCCTTAAAAGGATGATCGGGGCCACTCTGTGCAAAACCCTTTGCACAGAGGAAGGAAGTTTAACATGTATTAAAATAACAAAACAAAGCTTTACATTCACTTTAAGGCACATGAGACGCCTGTATGCAAGATTTGTATCTGCCTGTGTATGCCCAGCCAGCTACATTTTGGGTAAGTCCCTCTGGTGGCTGTCAGAGGTATTGCAGTCTCCTCCTCCACTAAACAAGTTCATTGCTCCTTAAAGAACCAAATGACTACTTTTGTTATATATCTGAAAAATCCAATAAAAAAAAATTGAACTAAAAAAAAAGCAAATGCTCTCAGCGTAAATAGCTAAATAAAGCCTGAGTATAAAGGATGGGTACAAACTTTGCACAATCATTTGACAAAATGTATATATTTTTCCCATTAAATTTGCTTTTCAACCTAGCTTACAGAAGAACTTAATGAATCAGTCAGTGATAACATAGCAACCTAAGCATCAGGAACTCCCATTCACATCAGACTCTCTTTTACATCAGAAACCCCCGTTTGCTTCAGGAGCCCCCCTTTACAACAAAAGTGCCCCTTCACATCAATAGTTCTCCTTGTTCCCCCTTACGAACTGTAAGAAGTCCACTCTCACATAAGAGTTCCCCCTTCATACAGCAGTGCTACCTTTACATCAGGAGCCCCCCCCCCCCATTACATTAGTGTCCCCCTGTTACGGTATATCAGTGCTCCCTCTTACATCAGTGTTCTCCCTTTGCATCAGTGCCCCTTTACATCAAAGTCCCTCCTTACATTAGAGTCACCTCTTACATCAAAGTCCCCATTGAATCAGTGTCCCCTCTTACATCAAAGTCCCCTCTTACATCAGTGTCCTCTGTTACATCAATACAACCCATTACTTCAGTGTCTGCTTTTACTTCTGAGTCCCCTCCTTACTTCAGTGTCCCATCTTACATCAGTGTTCCCCCCGACATCAGTGCCCCCCCTTACATCAGAGTCCCCCCTTACAGCAGTGCCCCCATTACATTAGTAAGTCACCTTTTACATCAGTGTGTGCTTTACATTAGTGTCTCCTCTTACATCAGTGCCCCTCCTTACATCAGAGTTCCCTTTTACATTAGCGTCTCCCCTTACACCAGTCACTTACATCAGAGGACCCCTAACATCAGTGTCCCCCTTCATATCAATGTGCCCCCTTACATCAGTGTCCTCCTCTACATCAGAGTACCCCCTAACATCCGTGCTCCTTTTTGCATCAATGTGCCACCCTTAATTCAGAGTCCTCCTTTACATTAGTGTCCCCACTACATTTACATAATGTATTTATGTATATAATAGTGCATTTATTTCTATCTTTTATAGCTACCAGCTTTAATTTTAGGGATCCTGTAATGTTGCCTTACTAGAAATCATTATGCAAATGCTTGTATAATTAGTCTGAACAATGCAAAGTTATGAAGCCCTTTTTGGGGGGTTTGTGAGAAATGGCCCTCCCCAAATGCGATATTGTGCTAAACCTGTAGGTAAATAAGTTAGCAGTGCCTCTGCTCAGGACAGAGCCTTTGTGAACAAAGAGGATTCCCTTCCTGGGAAATTAATCAGTAATCCAATAAAAGTAATTGGGAGCAGAGGAACTACTTCAACCAGCATACGTATATAGATGCACAACCAGTGGCGGCTGGTGAAGTTTTAGGATAGGGGGGCGCAAGACCCCGCCCCTCCAAGATTGGCCCCTCCCACTTCTTGTAAACCACACCCCTTATATAATCCACCTACTTTGTCCGCTGTATTCCACTTCCTTCCACCCATAGTTTCAGGAGTATGCAGCTCAGCATCACAGGACAGGGTATATAGCCCCAGCATCACAGAATGAGCATTTAGCAGGTGATTATGTGTCATTCCTGCTAGATAAAATATAGAAAACTTTAAAATGTTTAAGTCAATTGTTAAAGAATGCAATAAATGTACCACGAATCAGTGATTTTGTTTTAAAACAGTAAACAAACTTTATTGCACAACAAACAGCAACCAAAAAACTCTTAATTAAAGTAAAGGTGACTGAATACAAATGAACGCCACATTCACATTCGCACCAGTATAATTATTTGAAAATAAATTTTGCTCGCCTCTCCTTCTGGCTTGCAAATTTTTCAATGACCTTCTGGTTGAAATCAATCATCTCTGTCACCACTCTCTTTTCCATGGACAGCATGGCCAATGCATTCAGTCTTTCCTGGGTCATGCTATTTCTCAAAAAAGTCTTGATCCTTTTTAAGGTTGAGAAGCACCTCTCAGCTTCTGCTGTGGTCATAGGTGTGGTGATCAGGATCTTCAGAAGAGTGACAGTCTCATTAAAATCTTCTTTAAGATTGTTCTTCATAAACAGCTGCAATAGGGCCACAGCACCATTACATTCTTTGAACTCGTCTGTGCAGTAGATTAAACTAAGCTCTGTCTTTAAATTCCTCTTATTGAGCAGTGGATAGGCCTTCACAGTCTTACTCAGTGCATCCTCAGGAAACTCCATTGCGTACTGTTCAAACTTGTCTGCCTGAAGCAAGGTGGCACTAACAAGGTGGTTTGTGAAGGAGAAACGTTGCATGGTGTGCAAGAGTATAGTATCACAGACCTATGGATTGAAGGAGAAAAAAAAATGATGTAGTGAAGACAAATGTCAATCTCATCTCTGTTAGCTCCCTGAGCATCAGAAATGAAGGAAACTTGACAAACTGATCTCCCTTCACAACTTAAAAATAGTAATTTTAAATGTTCAGTTTTAAGTTATAAAGGGAGATCAGTTTTAGTGGTTTTGAATCCATAAGTTCTCAGAACTAAATACACATGAGCAAGACATTCTTCGTAAATATGTCAGGTTTCATGCATTTCTGATGCTCAATCAGCTAACACAGATGAAGGCTGTAATACTCATGTTATCCACTAGAGGGAATAACAAATCCTTTTAGATCACATCATTTTTATATATGAATATTGTAAGAAAAATATTTTTCTTTACAATCTTCATATCTATAACAGCTATCAAAAAGAACAATATTGCAATAAAAACTCACCTCAGATGCAATGCGTTTATGTTCTCCCGTATTCAGCGAGCACCGCCTCCTCGGTTGAGAAACACCTTGACTGCTTGCGTCAACCAGGGATGGGATAGAATCTCTGCAAAATGTATGAACAATAATAATAAAAATAATAATAATAATAGAAACAACAACACATGTAAAAGGAGGAATACAGCTGCTACCTGATCTTCTGTATGTCCTTCTGGAACTGCTGGATGCTCCCCTTAATGTGGACTGAATCTATGTCCTTCTTCTGGAGTTTGGCGTAGAGAAGGTCCACATGGGGCATGATGGTGTGGAAAAGCGTCAGAAAATATTTAAAATCCTGATCATCCAGTAGCGCGGCAAAGCCTGCTGCCTCGCTCATGGTAACAGGGTCAAAGTCACCTGAGTCTCGGATTTCTTTAAAACAGCGAATGAGGTCCTCTCTGTGCTCAAACACCATATTGACAGCACGGCTGTGGAAGTTCCATCTGACACTGCTTGATGTCGGTAGTCTATGGGCAACTATTTTATCAAGCACATCTGTGCGCTTCGGTGATCTGGAAAAAAAGCTGGCAAATCCTCCAAGGTTTCCAAAAAATAGTCTTACTTTGGGCATTTGAGAAGTGGCTTGTTGCATTATTAGGTTCAGCTGATGTGCATAGCAGTGGATATAATGGGCATTTGGGTACACATCTTGTATCTTCTTCTGAACACCTGCAGTGGCACCTCTCATCACGCTGGCTCCATCATACGCTTGGGAGATCAGCTTATGTTTCTGATCCTCTGGAAGGATGACAGCAAGGCGCTCTTGTAGTGCTGTAGCGATGGAATCTGCTGTACTAGACTGCAGAGGAATAAACTCCAAAAACCTCTCCTGCACGTGGTTTTTGGCATCAATGTAGCGCAGTACAATTACAAGTTGGCAATAAGTGGCAATATCCATGGTCTCGTCGGCCTGGATTGAGAGAAAGTCACTGCTCCGTGCTTCTTCAATAATGTGCTCCTTCACAACAGACAACATACAGTCCAACAGCTCGTTCTGCACAGTTTTTGAAGTTCCCTTAAAAACAGTGGCATTCTTAAGGTGCTCTTTCAAAACTCCATCAAGAGAAGCAACAAAATCTACCAAGCCACGGAATATCCCAGGATTCTCTGATCTCTCGCTCTCATCATGGCCACGCAAAGCCAGCTCAAATGCACCACAAAATTTCACGCAGTCTATTATTCTAGACAGGATGTGACGATTTTTTGAGACCTCTTCATTGTGTCTTATAACGGCAATTCTGTTGCCTTCATTTAGCTGTTCGCTAATGCTACTATTCCCAAAAAACTCAAGCTTCACACGGTTGTCCCTATGGCTTTGGGTAATTTGATGCCGCTTACACTTGTCGGTGAGATGTTTTAGGTCGCAAACCCCTGTTGAAATCCACAATTTGTCAGTGCCAGGACTTTGGAAGAGCAAACAGGGAAAACAATAATACGCATTAGTCACATCACATCCAGCCAGCCAACTCCATTTGTTATATAAAGTGGGGGAAAAGCTTCGAGTGTAAACTCGACCACGATCACTTGACCTCTGCTGGATTTTCATTTTGGGTTGATTTGGTCCAAGCTCCTTTATCCTCTTTTTTTCTTCATAAGAACGCCTTGTGAAGGGAAATTGTTTTAAAGAGGAAACCGAATTTCCAGTCATTTTGAAAAAAAGAAAAAACCACAATGATCAGTACCTATGAGTCAAATGAGAATCTGGGTAAGTTTAAAAGAGATATAGGTACGGCAGCCAAATGCAAGTTCTATAACTTCAAATGCAGCCTCACTGTGCACATCATATGCAGCCTCCCTATGCCCATAATGAGGGGTTGCCACCTGTAAATCGCATGTATCTGCATTCTGTACCCTATAAATTAGCACGTATCTGCATGCTGCACCATGTAAATAGCACAGATCCGCATTCTGCACCCTGTAAATAGCACAGATCTGCATTCTGCACCCTGTAAATAGCACAGATCTGCATTCTGCACCCTGTAAATAGCACAGATCTGCATTCTGCACCCTGTAAATAGCACAGATCTGCATTCTACACCCTGTAAATAGCACAGATCTGCATTCTACACCCTGTAAATAGCACAGATCCGCATTCTGCACCCTGTAAATAGCACAGATCTGCATTCTGCACCATGTAAATAGCACAGATCCGCATTCTGCACCCTGTAAATAGCACAGATCTGCATTCTGCACCCTGTAAATAGCACAGATCTGCATTCTACACCCTGTAAATAGCACAGATCTGCATTCTACACCCTGTAAATAGCACAGATCCGCATTCTGCACCCTGTAAATAGCACAGATCTGCATTCTGCACCCTGTAAATAGCACATATCTGCACCCTGTAAATAGCACAGATCTGCATTATACACCCTGTAAATAGCACAGATCTAATTTTCTGCTCCCTGTAAATAGCACATATCTGCACCCTGTACATAGCACATATCTACACCCTGTAAATAGCACATATCTGCACCCTGTACATAGCACATATCTACACCCTGTAAATAGCACATATCTACACCCTGTAAATAGCACATATCTGCATTCTGCAACCTGTAAATAGCACATATCAGCAACCTGTACATAGCACATATCAGCATTCTGCAACCCCCCCAATCAGGTCAGCTACAGTGCTACACTATACACATGGCAGGGGGGTGATGGACACAGCCATCACCCCCCGCCCCCAGACTACCACAGGGTGGCAGGGCAGACAGACACACTCCTCCAGGCTCCAGACTCTTCTTTTTACAAGTACAACACTACTACAAGTTCCAGCATTAAAAAACAAGGCATGACCACTCATCCTCCTTGTAGTTCTCCATCTTCTCCTGGGGCTCAGGTGCATGCTATCCACCATCTTTGTCCAGTTTTCCTCTCACTGCTGGGACTTGTAGTCCCATAGATGGTAGATTGCATGCACCTGAGCCCCAGGAGAAGATGGAGAACTACAAGTCCCAGCATGTTAAAATATAAGGCTCCTAAGTGGATGGGTGTCCAATGCAACCAAGCACACATGTATGCAGCTCAATGCAACTAAGCACACATGTATGCAGTTCAAGGCAAATAAGCATATATCTTTTACATGATCAGATTAGGTGACTCTCCCTAATGAAGGGGAATCTCCAGAGGACTTATATTGCATCTGTCATTTTACAAGGCCATGTGTGGATCAACATACCAGAAAGACAATTTCCCAAACAAGTGGGCAGATTCCCAAAAGATGGGTATACAGTGACCCCAGACAGTATGCTATCAAAATATATAGGATTAATTGTATGTAAAACAGATTGCAAAAAGGCAAAACCAGTCCATTTAAAACCTCCAAACACCACAAAAATCAATGTTGTTATTATGTCATTAAAAATGTAACACATACAGAGCCCAAGCACAAACTCCTATGAGCGGGTGGGGGAAGGGTCAGATAACACCACATAAATACATTTTCCCTTCAGATTGATACTCCTTTAAGTGGGCGATCCACTGCCCATGTGTGGTGTTATCTGATCCTGCCCCCCCCCCCCCCCTGGGGATTGATTAGGGTTGCCACCTGTCCAGGATTCACCCGGACAGTCCGGGTTTGGAATCATGTGTCCGGGTTTCAGACTGTCTGAGACCCGGACACATTATTCAGACTGGACTAAGTCTCCCCCTCTCTCCTGTCTTTAAGTAAGTACATTAAGGTAAATCAGGGTTCTCAGAGCACTCATTACATCAGAGCTCCCCTTTACACTAGAGGCCACAGTGCTCCCCCTACATCAGAGTCCTTGTCAAACACCAGCGCATCCCTTATGTTAGAGTCCCCAGAGTTCTCCCTTACATCAAAGTCTGCAGAGTCCCCCCCCCTTACATTAAAAGGGGAGCCCTGGGGATTCTGATTTAAAAAGGGAACTCTGTGGACTCTGGTGTAAAGGGGGAACTCTGTGGACCCTGGTGTAAAGGGGGAACTCTGTGGACCCTGGTGTAAAGGGGGAACTCTGTGGACCCTGGTGTAAAGGGGTAACTCTGTGGACCCTGGTGTAAAGGGGGAACCCTGGGGACCCTGGTGTAAAGGGGGAACCCTGTGGACCCTGATGTAAAGGGGGAACTCTGTGGACCCTGATGTAAAGGGGGAACTCTGTGGACCCTGATGTAAAGGGGGAACTCTGTGGACCCTGATGTAAAGGGGGAACTCTGTGGACCCTGATGTAAAGGGGGAACTCTGTGGACCCTGGTGTAAAGGGGGAACTCTGTGGACCCTGGTGTAAAGGGGGAACTCTGTGGACCCTGGTGTAAAGGGGGAACTCTGTGGACCCTTATGTAAAGGGGGAACTATGTGGACCCTGGTGTAAAGGGGGAACTCTGTGGACCCTGATGTAAAGGGGAAACCCTGATGTAAAGGGGGAACTCTGTGTATCTGATGTAAAGGGGGAACTCTGTGTATCTGATGTAAAGGGGGAACTCTGTGTATCTGATGTAAAGGGGGAACTCTGTGTATCTGATGTAAAGGGGGAACTCTGTGTATCTGATGTAAAGGGGGAACTCTGTGGATTAACTTCATATGATTAGAAATGTTATTTAATAGCAACATCTATGCATAAATGTATGCATACTGTTGTGCGACGCTAAAGTGTTCGGGTTTGGCTTGAAGAAAAGGTGGCAACCCTAGGATTGATAGGTGCATGCAATCCACACCCATCCACCTCAGAGCCTTATTGTATGTATAACTTGCTGGGACTTGTAGTTCTCCATCTTCTCCTGGGGCTCATGGAGAAGATAGAGATTGGAGAACTACAAGTCCCAGCAGTCTAACTACAATAACAGGCTCTGAGGTGGATGGGTGTGGATTGCATGCACCTATCAATCCGGGGGGGGGGGGGGGGGCAGGATCAGATAACACCACACATGGGCAGTGGATCGCCCACTTAAAGGAGTATCAATCTGAAGGGAAAAGGGTATTTATGTGGTGTTATATTCACCCCCAAAGTCATCAGCGGTGTACTGCTTGATCCCCACCCATCCACCTCAGAGCCTGTTATTGTAGTTAGACTACTGGGACTTGTAGTTCTCCATCTTCTCCTGGGGCTCATTGAGAAGATGGAGATTGGAGAACTACAAGTCCCAGCAGGTTATACAAACAATAACAGGCTCTGAGGTGGATGGGTGTGGATTGCATGCACCTATCAATCCGGGGGGGGCAGGATCAGATAGTGTTATCTGATCCGCCCCCCCTCTGGATTGATAGGTGCATGCAATCCACACCCATCCACCTCAGAGCCTTATTGTATGTATAACCTGCTGGGACTTGTAGTTCTCCATCTTCTCCTGGGGCTCATGGAGAAGATTGAGATTGGAGAACTACAAGTCCCAGCATGTTAAAATATAAGGCTCCTAGGTGGATGGGTGTCCAATGCAACCAAGCACACATGTATGCAGTTCAAGGCAAATAAGCATATATCTTTTACATGATCAGATTAGGTGACTCTCCCTAATGAAGGGGAATCTCCAGAGGACTTATATTGCATCTGTCATTTTACAAGGCCATGTGTGGATCAACATACCAGAAAGACAATTTCCCAAACAAGTGGGCAGATTCCCAAAAGATGGGTATACAGTGACCCCAGACAGTATGCTATCAAAATATATAGGATTAATTGTATGTAAAACAGATTGCAAAAAGGCAAAACCAGTCCATTTAAAACCTCCAAACACCACAAAAATCAATGTTGTTATTATGTCATTAAAAATGTAACACATACAGAGCCCAAGCACAAACTCCTATGAGCGGGTGGGGGAAGGGTCAGATAACACCACATAAATACATTTTCCCTTCAGATTGATACTCCTTTAAGTGGGCGATCCACTGCCCATGTGTGGTGTTATCTGATCCTGCCCCCCCCCCCACCCCTGGGGATTGATTAGGGTTGCCACCTGTCCAGGATTCACCCGGACAGTCCGGGTTTGGAATCATGTGTCCGGGTTTCAGACTGTCTGAGACCCGGACACATTATTCAGACTGGATTAAGTCTCCCCCTCTCTCCTGTCTTTAAGTAAGTACATTAAGGTAAATCAGGGTTCTCAGAGCACTCATTACATCAGAGCTCCCCTTTACACTAGAGGCCACAGTGCTCCCCCTACATCAGAGTCCTTGTCAAACACCAGCGCATCCCTTATGTTAGAGTCCCCAGAGTTCTCCCTTACATCAAAGTCTGCAGAGTCCCCCCCCCTTACATTAAAAGGGGAGCCCTGGGGATTCTGATTTAAAAGGGGAACTCTGTGGACTCTGGTGTAAAGGGGGAACTCTGTGGACCCTGGTGTAAAGGGGGAACTCTGTGGACCCTGGTGTAAAGGGGGAACTCTGTGGACCCTGGTGTAAAGGGGTAACTCTGTGGACCCTGGTGTAAAGGGGGAACCCTGGGGACCCTGGTGTAAAGGGGGAACCCTGGGGACCCTGGTGTAAAGGGGGAACCCTGTGGACCCTGGTGTAAAGAGGGAACCCTGTGGACCCTGGTGTAAAGGGGGAACCCTGTGGACCCTGATGTAAAGGGGGAACTCTGTGGACCCTGATGTAAAGGGGGAACTCTGTGGACCCTGATGTAAAGGGGGAACTCTGTGGACCCTGATGTAAAGGGGGAACTCTGTGGACCCTGCAAAGGGGGAACTCTGTGGACCCTGGTGTAAAGGGGGAACTCTGTGGACCCTGATGTAAAGGGGGAACTCTGTGGACCCTGATGTAAAGGGGGAACTCTGTGGACCCTGGTGTAAAGGGGGAACTCTGTGGACCCTGGTGTAAAGGGGGAACTCTGTGGACCCTGGTGTAAAGGGGGAACTCTGTGGACCCTGGTGTAAAGGGGGAACTCTGTGGACCCTGATGTAAAGGGTGAACTACTACATGATGTAAAGGGGGAACTCTGTGGACCCTGATGTAAAGGGGGAACTCTGTGGACCCTGATGTAAAGGGGGAACTCCCACTCTGTGGACCCTGATGTAAAGGGGGAACTCTGTGGACCCTGATGTAAAGGGGGAACTCTGTGGACCCTGATGTAAAGGGGGAACTCTGTGGATCTGTCATAAAGGGGGAACTCTGTGGACCCTGATGTAAAGGGGGAACTCTGTGGACCCTGATGTAAAGGGGGAACTCTGTGGACCCTGATGTAAAGGGGGAACTCTGTGGACCCTAAAGGGGGAACTCTGTGGACCCTGGTGTAAAGGGGGAACTCTGTGGACCCTGGTGTAAAGGGGGAACTCTGTGGACCCTGGTGTAAAGGGGGAACTCTGTGGACCCTGGTGTAAAGGGTGAACTCTGTGGACCCTGGTGTAAAGGGGGAACTCTGTGGACCCTGGTGTAAAGGGGGAACTCTGTGGACCCTGATGTAAAGGGGGAACTCTGTGGACCCTGATGTAAAGGGGAAACCCTGATGTAAAGGGGGAACTCTGTGTATCTGATGTAAAGGGGGAACTCTGTGTATCTGATGTAAAGGGGGAACTCTGTGTATCTGATGTAAAGGGGGAACTCTGTGGATTAACTTCATATGATTAGAAATGTTATTTAATAGCAACATCTATGCATAAATGTATGCATACTGTTGTGCGACGCTAAAGTGTTCGGGTTTGGCTTGAAGAAAAGGTGGCAACCCTAGGATTGATAGGTGCATGCAATCCACACCCATCCACCTCAGAGCCTTATTGTATGTATAACTTGCTGGGACTTGTAGTTCTCCATCTTCTCCTGGGGCTCATGGAGAAGATAGAGATTGGAGAACTACAAGTCCCAGCAGTCTAACTACAATAACAGGCTCTGAGGTGGATGGGTGTGGATTGCATGCACCTATCAATCCGGGGGGGGGGGGGGCAGGATCAGATAGTGTTATCTGATCCGCCCCCCCCTCCGGATTGATAGGTGCATGCAATCCACAGCCATCCACCTCAGAGCCTGTTATTGTATGTATAACATGCTGGGACTTGTAGTTCTCCATCTTCTCCTGGGGCTCATGGAGAAGATTGAGATTGCATGCACCTATCAATCCGGGGGGGGGGGGGGGGGCAGGATCAGATAGAGTTATCTGATCCGCCCCCCCCCCCCCTCCGGATTGATAGGTGCATGCAATCCCCACCCATCCACCTCAGAGCCTGTTATTGTATGTATAACCTGCTGGGACTTGTAGTTCTCCATCTTCTCCTGGGGCTCATGGAGATGATTGAGATTGGAGAACTACAAGTCCCAGCAGGTTATACATACAATAACAGGCTCTGAGGTGGATGGGTGTAGATTGCATGCACCTACCAATCCGGGGGGGGGGGGCGGGCAGGATCAGATAGAGTTATCTGATCCGCCCCCCCTCTGGATTGATAGGTGCATGCAATCCACACCCATCCACCTCAGAGCCTTATTGTATGTATAGCACCACATAAATACATTTTCCCTTCAGATTGATACTCCTTTAAGTGGGCGATCCACTGCCCATGTGTGGTGTTATCTGATCCTGCCCCCCCCCCCGCTCGTCCTTCCGGACCCCTGGGGATTGATTAGGGTTGCCACCTGTCCAGGATTCACCCGGACAGTCCGGGTTTGGAATCATGTGTCCGGATCGCTTCAGTGCTCAGTAACTGTCTGAGACCCGGACACATTATTCAGACTGGATTAAGTCTCCCCCTCTCTCCTGTCTTTAAGTAAGTACATTAAGGTAAATCAGGGTTCTCAGAGCACTCATTACATCAGAGCTCCCCTTTACACTAGAGGCCACAGTGCTCCCCCTACATCAGAGTCCTTGTCAAACACCAGCGCATCCCTTATGTTAGAGTCCCCAGAGTTCTCCCTTACATCAAAGTCTGCAGAGTCCCCCCCCCTTACATTAAAAGGGGAGCCCTGGGGATTCTGATTTAAACGGGGAACTCTGTGGACTCTGGTGTAAAGGGGAGACTCTGTGGACCCTGGTGTAAAGGGGGAACTCTGTGGACCCTGGTGTAAAGGGGGAACTCTGTGGACCCTGGTGTAAAGGGGTAACTCTGTGGACCCTGGTGTAAAGGGGGAACCCTGGGGACCCTGGTGTAAAGGGGGAACCCTGGGGACCCTGGTGTAAAGGGGGAACCCTGTGGACCCTGGTGTAAAGAGGGAACCCTGTGGACCCTGGTGTAAAGGGGGAACCCTGTGGACCGGTGCTATGGTCCAAAAGGGATGTACTCCTGAAGGGGGAACTCTGTGGACCCTGATGTAAAGGGGGAACTCTGTGGACCCTGATGTAAAGGGGGAACTCTGTGGACCCTGATGTAAAGGGGGAACTCTGTGGACCCTGATGTAAAGGGGGAACTCTGTGGACCCTGACAACTTAGTGCTGGTGTAAAGGGGGAACTCTGTGGACCCTGATGTAAAGGGGGAACTCTGTGGACCCTGATGTAAAGGGGGAACTCTGTGGACCCTGGTGTAAAGGGGGAACTCTGTGGACCCTGGTGTAAAGGGGGAACTCTGTGGACCCTGGTGTAAAGGGGGAACTCTGTCACACTGGACCCTGGTGTAAAGGGGGAACTCTGTGGACCCTGATGTAAAGGGTGAACTATGTGGACCCTGATGTAAAGGGGGAACTCTGTGTGACCCTGATGTAAAGGGGGAACTCTGTGGACCCTGATGTAAAGGGGGAACTCTGTGGACCCTGATGTAAAGGGGGAACTCTGTGGACCCTGATGTAAAGGGGGAACTCTGTGGACCCTGATGTAAAGGGGGAACTCTGTGGACCCTGATGTAAAGGGGGAACTCTGTGGACCCTGATGTAAAGGGGGAACTCTGTGGACCCTGATGTAAAGGGGGAACTCTGTGGACCCTGATGTAAAGGGGGAACTCTGTGGACCCTGATGTAAAGGGGGAACTCTGTGGACCCTGGTGTAAAGGGGGAACTCTGTGGACCCTGGTGTAAAGGGGGAACTCTGTGAACCCTGGTGTAAAGGGGAACTCTGTGGACCCTGGTGTAAAGGGGGAACTCTGTGGACCCTGGTGTAAAGGGGGAACTCTGTGGACCCTGGTGTAAAGGGGGAACTCTGTGGACCCTGGTGTAAAGGGGGAACTCTGTGGACCCTGGTGTAAAGGGGGAACTCTGTGGACTACCTGATGTAAAGGGGGAACTCTGTGGACCCTGATGTAAAGGGGAAACCCTGATGTAAAGGGGGAACTCTGTGTATCTGATGTAAAGGGGGAACTCTGTGTATCTGATGTAAAGGGGGAACTCTGTGTATCTGATGTAAAGGGGGAACTCTGTGGATTAACTTCATATGATTAGAAATGTTATTTAATAGCAACATCTATGCATAAATGTATGCATACTGTTGTGCGACGCTAAAGTGTTCGGGTTTGGCTTGAAGAAAAGGTGGCAACCCTAGGATTGATAGGTGCATGCAATCCACACCCATCCACCTCAGAGCCTTATTGTATGTATAACTTGCTGGGACTTGTAGTTCTCCATCTTCTCCTGGGGCTCATGGAGAAGATAGAGATTGGAGAACTACAAGTCCCAGCAGTCTAACTACAATAACAGGCTCTGAGGTGGATGGGTGTGGATTGCATGCACCTATCAATCCGGGGGGGGGGGGGGGCAGGATCAGATAGTGTTATCTGATCCGCCCCCCCCTCCGGATTGATAGGTGCATGCAATCCACAGCCATCCACCTCAGAGCCTGTTATTGTATGTATAACATGCTGGGACTTGTAGTTCTCCATCTTCTCCTGGGGCTCATGGAGAAGATTGAGATTGCATGCACCTATCAATCCGGGGGGGGGGGGGGGGGGGGGGGGGGGCAGGATCAGATAGAGTTATCTGATCCGCCCCCCCCCCCCCTCCGGATTGATAGGTGCATGCAATCCCCACCCATCCACCTCAGAGCCTGTTATTGTATGTATAACCTGCTGGGACTTGTAGTTCTCCATCTTCTCCTGGGGCTCATGGAGATGATTGAGATTGGAGAACTACAAGTCCCAGCAGGTTATACATACAATAACAGGCTCTGAGGTGGATGGGTGTAGATTGCATGCACCTACCAATCCGGGGGGGGGGGGGGCGGGCAGGATCAGATAGAGTTATCTGATCCGCCCCCCCCTCTGGATTGATAGGTGCATGCAATCCACACCCATCCACCTCAGAGCCTTATTGTATGTATAACATGCTGGGACTTGTAGTTCTCCATCTTCTCCTGGGGCTCATGGAGAAGATGGAGATTGGAGAACTACAAGTCCCAGCAGTCTAACTACAATAACAGGCTCCGAGGTGGATGGGTGTGGATTGCATGCACCTATCAATCCGGAGGGGGGGGGCAGGATCAGATAACACCACACATGGGCAGTGGATCGCCCACTTAAAGGAGTATCAATCTGAAGGGAAAAGGGTATTTATGTGGTGTTATATTCACCCCCAAAGTCATCAGCGGTGTACTGCTTGATCCCCACCCATCCACCTCAGAGCCTGTTATTGTAGTTAGACTACTGGGACTTGTAGTTCTCCATCTTCTCCTGGGGCTCATTGAGAAGATGGAGATTGGAGAACTACAAGTCCCAGCAGGTTATACAAACAATAACAGGCTCTGAGGTGGATGGGTGTGGATTGCATGCACCTATCAATCCGGGGGGGGCAGGATCAGATAGTGTTATCTGATCCGCCCCCCCTCTGGATTGATAGGTGCATGCAATCCACACCCATCCACCTCAGAGCCTTATTGTATGTATAACCTGCTGGGACTTGTAGTTCTCCATCTTCTCCTGGGGCTCATGGAGAAGATGGAGATTGGAGAACTACAAGTCCCAGCAGTCTAACTACAATAACAGGCTCCGAGGTGGATGGGTGTGGATTGCATGCACCTATCAATCCGGGGGGGGGCAGGATCAGATAGTGTTATCTGATCCTGCCCCCCCCCCTCCGGATTGATAGGTGCATGCAATCCACACCCATCCACCTCAGAGCCTTATTGTATGTATAACCTGCTGGGACTTGTAGTTCTCCAATCTCCATCTTCTCCATGAGCCCCAGGAGAAGATGGAGAACTACAAGTCCCAGCAGTCTAAATACAATGACAGGCTCTGAGGTGGATGGGTGGGGATCAGGCTGATGACCTAATGGGGCGATCAATCAAAGAAAATACAAAAAATAATCATGTGGCTTCACTTGGCTGGCTTACCTTACCAGCGCCAGCTCCGCTCGGGCAGTGTAAACTTCAGAAAGCCTGCAGCCTGACGTCACTTCCGGTTTGCGAAATGCCGCCGGAAGTCAAAGTAGTAATGCTCCTGGCACCCATAGAGAGGAACGGGAAGCATATCAGCGCTTTCCAATGCGCCCATAGGAAATCTAGAAGCCCGCAAATGAAGCGCCATGTCTAGATTGCAGTGACACGGCGCTTCATAGGGCAGTGGTGGCCGGCGCTCAATCAGAGTGCATTAAATAAATATATATATATATTTTTTTAGTGTATTTCTTAAAGGGGCCAAAAAAAAAAAAAAAAAAAAAAAGATTTTTTTTTTTTTTTTTCCCCTACAGGAGGGGAGGGGGGCGGCGCCCGGGCGCCCCTATGGGCGGGCCGCCACTGTGCACAACTGTATAGAAATAATACAAGCTTTATATAACAAGAGATTATTAACAGTACATACATATAATGCACAAACAGGTGTTATCAGCAAAATGATCCAATAGAAGTCCTGGTAAAATTGTGCACATATACCCTGCTCTATATACAGTAGTTATTAATAGAGATACCTATAGATAAATGTTGCAGCAAAGTCCAGTTTCAGGGGCCCCTGAGGATTATGCAGTGTCTGTCTTTGTGTTGGAGACTGAAGACAGGATCAGCGGTCACGGGAGAGATCCTACATCTGTTATCCAACCAGTCTGGAATGGAACTTCTCACCAGCAGTGTGGCACTGGAACGCAGAGTCAGCCCATCTACTCTGCGCTTGAGTCCCTACTAGAAGTTTATAATAGTCCCTTTTGGCTTGGTGCATGGACAGGACATGTGGCTGAGACTTTTTCTTTCTCTCCACTTCCTTCTTCCAGGGTTTTTAAGCCAACAACTCAGGGGCAGGCACTACATGCATATTATGTTTACAGGCATTTACAAATTCAGACAGTAGAGGGCACCAGATCCCTACAGTTATTATTATTATTATCATCATGTTGGATTTATATAGCGCCAACAGTTTGCGCAGCACTTTAAAATATAAAGGCAGACAATACAGAAACAGTACAATTCAATACACAAGGGTTAGGAGGGCCCTGCTCCTGGGAGCTAACAATCTGAGAGGGAGGGGCAGAAGTTAATAACTGTGAGGGATAAACCGATGGGAGAAATAGAAGATTCAGTTACTAGCTGAAGGCTGGATAGGCCTCCCTGAAGAGATGAGTTTTCAGACATCGCCTAAAAGTGTACAGAGTAGGAGATAGCCAGACAGATTGGGGTAGTGAGTTCCAGAGAATGAGAGAGGCTTTGGAGAAGTCAGCATTTACTTGCGAAAAAGCAGAGAAGACACTATGAGAGAGTGACAGGGGATTTGTTCAACTGCTAAACACTCCTCCAGAAAAAAAACACTCAGTCTATACCCCCTATGCGAGCACTGAACTTATTCTCTCTGGAGAAGAGACACTTGAGAGGGAATATGATTTCAATTTACAAATACCATACCGCTGACCCCACAATAGGGATAAAAAAAAAATGGTGGAAGGGAGTTTAACAAGGCACGTAGCTACTCATTTAAATGAGAAGAAAAGAGGCTTAACCTTAAACTACGTAGAGGGTTCTTTACTGTAAGAGCGGCAAGTAGGGTTGTCCCGATACCACTTTTTTAAGACTGAGTACAAGTACCGAGACTTTTTTTCAAGTACTCACCGATACCGAATACCGATATTTTTTTTTAACTTCATGTGACAGTATGTTTTTTTTATTTTTTATCTTTAACAATTTGTTTTTCATTTTTTACATTTATTTATAATGCTTTCTTTTTTTAAGGGGGGGGGGGGGGGGTGAACCGTGTCAGTGTGTTTTTTCTTTATTTTTTTTTATTTTCTACAATCATTTTTTTTTATTCTTTTGTTTTTTTATTCTTTTGTTTTTTTATTCTTTATTTTTTTATTTATTTTTTCAGCCCTGTTGGGGGGGCTTTGGTGAGATATCAGGGGTCTTAACAGACCTCTGACATCTTCCCTTTGAGACAGAGAAAGGGACTAGGGACAAATGTTCCCCTGTCCCTTTCTCAGCAGCATCAGCTGCGCTGAAAATAAATGGCGTGAAGACAGCGTCTTCTCTTCATTCATAAACTGAAACATTTGTAAACACAGGTTACTGTGTGATCACTGACTGTCTATTCGGAGCAGTAAGGAGCCGGATTTGCCGGCTCCTACCCTGCTCTCCATCCTGACAATTCCAGGGGGTGGAGGCACGGAAGGGGAGAGAAACACGGCGGGATGCACGGGATACACGGCGGGATGCACAGGATACACGGCGGGATGCACGGCGGCATACATTGGATACACGGCGGGATGCATAGGATACATGGCGGGATGCACGGGATACACGGCGGCTTTCAGCTTTTCGGGTGAAGCATCGGGAGCATTTGCCCGAGTACAAGTACTCGGGCAAATGTTTAGTATCGGTCCCAATACCGATACTAGTATCGGTATCGGGACAACCCCAGCGGCAAGGATATAGAATTCCCTTCCACAAGCGATGGTCTGAGCAGGGGGCATCCATGGTTTCAAGAAACTATTAGATAAGCACCTGAACGACCACAACATACAGGGATATACAATGTAATACTGACATATAATCACACACATAGGTTGGACTTGATGGACTTGTGTCTTTTCAACCACACCTACTGTGTAACTATGTACTGTTGTTCGCCAAATGTACATTTGTGTTTCTTTACATTTGCCTAATTACTGTTAATAAAATTATAGTTACAGTAAAAAGAGCACAACATCTTTGCTGTAATAGTAGATCATAGTAAGTTTATTTAACATAATCCCATACATACATTTATTTTCATTAAATGGGAATTTTTTCTAGTTAAAGGCTTATCATCAGTTGTAGTTATTGCTTGAAAATAATCCCTTACATTATACATGATTTATAACATAAAAAATCCCTAAAAATGTACTGTACAGAATCAAGAGTCAAGCAGAAACAAATGTACATGTTCTCAGTACAATAATGTATAGCTTTTTTGTCCCATGGAAATTCTTTTTTATTTTCTTGCATGTTCCAAAAATAGCCTGCCAAAAGAGCTTTTTAAATTTGTATCCGAGCCAAACTGTTACTTTCAGGTCCCCCGAGTGTCCCACGGCTGCTCTTATACATGCATATATACACTTACCAGACATTCCTTGGACCCCAGGCTTGAAATTCTTGTGGGATTATTGTAAAATCTGAGGCTGCAAAAATTAACTGCAAAATGTCTCAGCAGCACCTGTAACCAGACTATGAAAATGGACGGATCAAGTGGAGCAAAAGGCAATTACACTTAATATTATTTGTATTTATTTTTTACCGGTAGGATAGTATGCAGACATCTTTTTTTCTATTTTATCAAATTGAAGGGCCAAGAATGAGCTGCAATTTACAATTACATAAAAGAGGATTAATAGGGAATGTAAAGTGGTTTTGCACACATCTTTTTAATTATGGTAAGACGAAAAAGAGGGCGATTGTTTATATGGCCAGATTAGTTGCTCTGTAAATCATTTGTCAAATAATAAAATAATTTAAAATAAAGATTTGTATATGTATGAAAGTAAAAAAATTAAATAATAAATAAAGTAGGATCATTATAGTTTCTCTAGTCTAGACTAATAGAAAATTCAGATTATGAAAACAAAAATAATATTTAATATGAAGGTGGAAAAAATAAATGATAATTATTTGTAAGCAACCAGCTGATATGTTCTATAGTCTCTCAAGGTACTACAGACTTCGTATCCAAATGTTTGGTATTGTGATAGTTATTACAATTAAACATCAAAAAAATTAGTTTTGTTTAATTTTCATTTCATTTAGATTTAGTAATCTAGTTATTTAGCTCAATTAAATTTAGTGAAACGAAATAACGTTGTTTATTCTCAACAACAGTGGAGTTACGCTTTAAGGAAATCTTTATAAGAATATACATAGAGAGAGAAAACACAGAAAGAGAAAGCCGCAAGACAGGGGTGTCCAATCTTTTGAAGAGCGAGGGCCACTTAAGCAACTTGGTAACGAGTCGTGGGTCACAATGAGCAGAGTGGGCAGATGACAGGTCACGGCTACTCTATAGGCCCTCTGATCCACCCAGATGGAAGGGGACGAATTCCCTTCTGTTTTTCGGATTGGAGGTAGGCGGGCGTAAACGGACATCTGTCGCTCAATAGAGGGGAATTCAGGGTCCCATTTGGTCGGGCTGATCATGTGAAAGGGGCCTAGGACTGTTTTCACACTGATGTGCTGCCATTTACCCACACCGAGAGTGCAGCGTAGTGTACCTGTGTCTATTCTGCGGGTTAGCTGAACTTTGCCATAGACTCCACCTGTGGCAAAAGCCGGCGCTGTAGTGGATGCATTGGCTTATGGGGCTCTGCTTCGCAGCCTCTTACTTACTCTACCACCAGCTTCATTCACAACACTGATGTTGCGGTATGGCACGTCGGCAACCTGCAATCTGGGCTTGCCGTTCCAGAGCAGAAGTCGTGGGCCACATCAGAGGGCTCCGCGGGTCACATGTGGTCCCCGGGGCACTGGTTGGCCACCCCTGCCGTAAGGCATTGTAATGCAGAGAGCAGGGGAGTCACAGATTACAATACAGACCCAGTAGATGATCAAAGTCTGCTTCTATTCCCCCAAAAAAGAAGAAAAACAAAAGAAACGTTTTGCTAGAGCTCTACTTAATAAGTAAAATTGCAGAGCTGTGCAGACAGTGATTTAATTCAGTTCTAAAGTCATTAAGTGTTGGGTTTGTGAAGCTGTGTCAAATTTCAAGCTTAAGATTCAATGGAATTACAAAAATGTTGCTCTAGTACACAATGCACAATTTTCTCTTTCATATTTAATGAAATGTTCTATCAGATTTTTATGGGCTGAATGATATTTAACAGAACTAGTTACTTAATACGCCAGCGGGCTTTGTGCCCCACGATGACAAAACAGCCAGTATCACATTGTCAGACGGTATAATATTAGAAGTATATGCTTCATAGATTTGTATTCTACAAGAGATACCATTCTTCGCCCTAACCGTGATATCATTTTAACTGCAGTTCTTTCCCAGTGACTTGAATAATAATGACTCCCTTTGGTGTACTTTTGGCAACCTTTATATTTGTACCGAGTTGAGCTGAGATCAATGAATTTGTGACCTTGGGTCAATAGCTTGGTGCAAAGCTCTCTTTTAAAATGTATATCTTCGATATTTTTTTTTCCTTATTTATATAGTGACATTATATTACATATTCTAATACCGTATTGAATTGTGAGAATCCTAATATTAGAGGCTGGTATAGTAAAATAACTGTTTTTTCTGAATTGAAGGAAATGTATGTGTGTGTGTATATATACACATAGGGCAGATTTTTAAAAGAGATACGCCGGCGTTTCATAGGAAACACCGTCGTATCTCTGTTTTTTTTACTGGGTATCTATGCGTTTGATTCCTAGAATCACTTACGCATAGATACAGTGAAGATCCGACACGTGTAAAACAATTACACTGTCGGATCATAGATGTAATGACATCGCTGGCCGCTAGGTGGCCTTTACGATGATTTCTCATTTGCCTATGCAAATGAGCCTAATACGACGAATTCCGAGCGTTTTTACGCCACCCTGTCGTCGTTTACGTCATTTCCGTACGCGTAAGGTTACCCCTGCTATATGAGGGGTAACCTTACGAAGTTCCGTCGTTGCCATGTTAAGTATGGCGTCAGGTCAGCGTCGTCTTTTTCCGTCGGTTACGTTGTTTTACTAAGTCGTTTGCGAATAGGGATTTACGTAAACGACGCTCACGTTGGTTTCATTCACTTTTTCCAACGTGAGCTGGAGCATGCGCACTGGGCTATTTTTGAGGCCGGCGGATGCGCAGTTTGATCGACACGGGGGCGCGCTTAATTTAAATACAAGCCGCCCCCTTTGAATTACGCGGGGATAACCAGAGCCATTTACACTACGTTGACGCAGCTTACGGAGCAAGTGCTTTGGGAATACTTGCTCTGTTAAATTGCGGCGGCGTAGTGTAAATGGCTTACGCTACGCCAGCGGCAATTCTACGGGAATCTGGCCCATACTGTATATTGTTTGTTTTGAGTTTGTACAGTCCAGGATTCATTCTTGATTTGCTTTATATTTTATACTGGTAGACTCTGAATCCCTTGTTTGTCAGGTTTCAGCACTATCTTTGGGGCTTATGCACACAGGGCGTTTTTACAGCTGCTGTTAGGGGTGTTTGACATTTTTTTTACCTGCCTCTAAAAGCCCCTCCATGTTAGCCTATGTGTCCATGCACACATAAACTGTCAGAGACAGTGGAGGCATATGTTTTTAGGGGCAGTAGAAAAAAAAACAGCCTGTGCTTTCAGGAGTTAAAAAAAAAAAAAAGCCCAAAAAAGCATCTAAACGCGTCAAGCTCAGGTCAGTTCCTGACTACCGCTATGCGTGCGTTATGCTATGCGTTTCTCTGCAGCCCTGTTTATTTATTTTAAAAACTGACCACAATGCCAACAAAGGCTAGAGAGCTGCGGGAAGAAATGGTGCAGAGTAGTGGGTACTCTATACCATCGGGTCATGATTTTGTAGCAGGTCTCTTGAACTTTGGTGGCTATGGAGGATGTAGCGGAGTGCACTATTAATATCCACGATCTCCGCTGGTATCCAGGGTAAATCCACAGTCAGCGCCGAAAAGTATGGCAATGTCCCAAATCTCCCCAGTAACCGGACGACACACAGCTCTGAGAGTCAACTGTCAACAACAACTCTTTATTAACGGGCCTTCTATATTTATACAATTCCCCATGCAAGGGGCTTCCAGACAGATTTAGCAGGGGTAATACAGAGTGGACCACATGGGGAACTTAACATTCTGGATATTTCTCCCATCAGGTATTGCTGTGGAATGAACGATCGGTATATAGCTGGGGTCTGGGTTATGCGTTGTGAGAATACCGCTCAGATCCCAGCTAAACCACCGACGCTGCCCGAAATACCCTTAACTATCGAATTCGGTTTAAAACTACCGAACACCGATGGGCAACATAACGTGCTGTAAGCGAGTAGCATTTTTTTCTATTCCAGGCACTCGACGACCAAACGCCGCCGAAGCAACAAAGGATCCAAGACGGCCGACCACTGTGTGATTGGTAGTCGAACGACGGCCTTCCAGGAGAGCCTTAAGTACCGAGCACCACACGTCCCTTAATGTGTGGTCTATCAGGGGAGTCTAGATAATCGCGGTTTGGGAAATGAAGCCAGAGGTTTTACGGCTGCTAGCATACGAGTTATCATGCCCACCTAAGATTCAGCAGAATACATAGCATATAATACAGACAACCCTTTGACATGTAACGTCCAGTGCTCCACAAGTGGCTAGGTTTGCCACAGAGGACTTCTGAGCAAAGTGGAGAATCTTCTCCCTCTGGGAGTCAGTGAATTGAATGCCGAGTTCTGCTCCCTACTTAGAGAGGAACGGGGGAATGAACCCTTCCCATTTGAGACAGAATTTAAGGTGGCAAACTTAGATGCTATGTCGGAGCCAAAAAGTGTTACTGGAAAAATTACTTTCTCAGGAGCTGAATAAACTGTATATTTATAAAATATTCACAAAGACTCACCCATCAAAACTGCATGTAAATTCATTCTGTGCAAATGCGGCAAAATCTAGTACTTCCAGGCTCTATTCTCTTGCATATTAAGTGTATGAATATGGAAAATACACGCACGCAGTTTGGCCACGCGGTCTCTAAAAAAAAGAGAGGTGAAGGACTAACAGCGCTGGCTGAGCGGGCTAGATCCTCTCACTCCCTCATAGGGGAGTCCCTCTGCCCCGTTGGGCTTCAAAGCGGAGCAGGTAGGGCGGGCTGTGTGGGAGGACCCCCTCACACCCGCCTGCCAGATCGCCTCTGGGGGAGGTCTGCCTACTCCCAACTCCTGCAGTCCGGCTCCTCTCGAGAGTACACGCACAAAATACACTTAAAAAATAAAAAAATTGAAAATACAGTATTAAGGCCACTAGATGGTGGTGAAGAGCATACTCATTTCCCACGTCAGTCAGTGCTATCTAGTTGCCATAATGTGGTATTTTACCCATAGGCACATTTTGGATCTACAGAGAAAATAACCTCTGAACATTTGATTTTGTCCTTTTTGTACAAAACAAACAGCTATGAAATGTTTTTTCATAAATACATTCCAAAGTGTTGACTTGGGGGCTACTAATGCACTTTAGGTAGAGTGCCTTGAAAAAAGTATTCATACCCCTTGAAATTTTATACATTTTGTCATGTTACAACCAAAAACTTAATTTATTTTATTGGGATTTTATGTGATAGACCAACACAAAGTGGCCCATAATTGTGAAAATGATAAATGATTCTCAAATGTTTTTTTACAAATAAATATCTGAAAAGTGTGGGGTGTATTTGTATTCAGTCCTCCTGAGTCAATACTTTGTAGAAACTCCTTTCACTGCAATTACACCTGCAAGTCTTTTTTGGGGATGTCTCTACCAGATTTGCACATCTAGAGAGTGATATTTTTGCCCATTCTTCTTTGTAAAATGATATTGTCAGATTGGATGGAGAGCATCTGTGAACAACAATTTTAAATCTTGCCACAGATTCTCAATTGGATTTAAGTCTGGACTTTGACTGGACCAGTCAAAGCCTCATACACACGATCAGACTTCCATTAGACTTTTCCGTGGATTTTTGTCTGAGTGGGCGTTGGCCGTGAACTTGTTCTGCATACACACGGAAGAACATTTTCAGCCAACTTTCACCAAATCACGTGTTTTTTCAGCTCTTTACCGCCACCCTTTGGGAAACGTATGCTATTGCTGGCTGATGTTTAGCATCTGAGAATGCGTGTTTGTACTTTGGATTATCCTCCATCGGACATTTGTCACGTAAGATGAGTGAGACCTAGGAGAGGTGATGGGTTACAAGACTGGTGGAGACTGGTGCAAGCTCTGCGGCACCGGCACAGAAATGCTGCACAAAAGAGAGAAGTGATTTATAATTGTAATGAGTGACTATTGTCCAGAATATACAATGTACAGGGTTGGGCCACGGATTACAAGGAGGTAATTATGTAGAGAAATTTTGCTTTTAAGATGGAGTGCTGCCTTAACCTCCATACTTGCATTAGGTATCAGCCTCAGCTCGCCTCTGGGAGCACTAGCAAGCACTTGCTTCCCATCTCCATGTCGACCTGTCCACAATGGGGGCCCTTAAAATGGATAAAACACACAGATTTTAGAGGTCAGGGGGGTTTAATCCACTGGCTGCACAAGTCAAAAGTAAGTCTAATTGGGCAACTATGTGGAAGAGGAGGTTTAATGTTGCTAAATGTAAAGTTATGCACTTGGGGGGTAAGAATATGCATGCATCATACATACTAGGGGGAGTACAACTGGGGAGATCCATATTTGAGAAGGATCTGGGGGTTTTGGTAGATCATAAGCTCAATAATAAAATGCAATGCCAAGTTGTGGTTTCCAAAGCAAGAACAGTTCTTTCTTGTATTAAGAGAGGTATGGACTCCAGAGAGGGAGATATCATTTTGCCCCTGTACAAATCATTAGTAAGACCTCATCTGGAATATGCAGTTCAATTTTGGGCTCCAGTTCTCAAAAAGGATATCGGAGAACTGGAGAAAGTGCAGAGAAGGGCAACTAAACTGATAAGAGGCATGGAGGAGCTCAGCTATGAGGAAAGATTAGAGGAACTGAATTTATTCACTCGGGAGAAGAGGAGAATAAGGGGGGATATGATCAACATCTACAAATATATAAGAGGTCCATATAGTGAACTTGGTGTTGAGTTATTCACTTTACAGTCAACACAAAAGACAATGGGGCACTCTTTACGTCTAGAGCAGGGATCTCCAAACTACGGCCCTCCAGCTGCTGTGGAACTACACTTCCCATGAGGCATTGTAAAACTGACATTCACATACATGACTAGGCATGATGGGAATTGTAGTTCCTGAACACCTGGAGGGCCATAGTCTAGAGGAAAAGAGATTTCACATCCAAATATGGAAAGGTTTCTTCACAGTAATGCCGCGTACACACGGTCGTTTTTTGTGATGAAATAAAACGACGTTTTAAAAAACGTCATTTAAAATGATCGTGTGTGGGCAAAACGTAGTTTTATGTCTTCTGAAAAACGTAAAAAAAAAAATTTGAACATGCTTCAATTTTTAATGTCGTTTTTCAGAATGGCGTTTTTTGTGTCATAAACCCGCGCATGCTCAGAAGCAAGTTATGACACAAGCTTGAATGGAACAGAGTGCTGTTGTACGTGTTGTACGTAACCACGCTTTACAAGAGCATTTTCAGAAAACGATGGTGTGTAGGCAACGTCGTTTTTTAAAATGAAGTTTGAAAAACGTTGCTTTTTTTCATGAGAAAAAACAACGTTTTTTTACAAGACAAAAAACGACCGTGTGTATGAGGCATAAGAGCTGTGAAAATGTGGAACGGACTCCCTCCAGAGGTGGTTCTGGTCAGTTCAGTAGATTGCTTTAAGAAAGGCCTGGATACTTTCCTAAATGTACATAATATAACTGGGTACTAACATGTGTAGGTAAAGTTGATCCGGGGAAAATCCGATTGGCTCTCGGGGGATCAGGAAGGAATTTTTTCCCCTGCTGTAGCAAATTGGATCATGCGCTGCTGTTTTTTTTGCCTTCCTCTGGATCAACTGTGGGTTTAGAATTGGGTAAATGGGATTGTATAATAGTATCATTATATGTTTTATGGTTGAACTGGATGGACTTGTGTCTCTTTTCAACCTGACTAACTATGTAACTATGTAATGCACAGGATGCCAGGGTCGGGAGTACCCAAAGCGTGTAGTAAATCAGGTTAAAAAAAAAAAAAAAACATGTCCCCCACAGAGTAATGTCATAGTGGGTTAGTATGCACAGCACAACATAAGGGATATCCTACCAATCGACCCTCAATGTTGGGGGTATTCTTCCTATACATTCTCAGTGTAAGGGGAATTCATCCCACTGACACTCAATGTAAGGAGTATTCTTCCCACTGATCAACAATGTAAGGGCTATTCTTTCCACTGACCTCCAATGTAAGAGGTGTTATTCCCATTGACCCTCAGTGTAAGGGGAATTTGTTGCCCACTGACCCCCAATATAAGGAGTATTCTTCCCAATGCCCCTCAGTGTACAGGGAATTTGTTGTCCAATGTCCCCCAATGTAAGGGGTCATAGGTGTGCGCAGTCTGTGGTATTAGGGTGCGCACCTGAAAGCTCAAAAACACGGTACCGATCTCTCACTGTGTTCATTCAGAAAGGGAAGGAGGCCAGTAAATGACATTACTCCTACCCCCACTCATCCTGAAATATCATCTATCTGTGCCCACTGCATTAGCCAATGGGAGAGGAGAGAAGCCAGACATGCTGTGGGAGGAGACACCAGACAGCAGGGGGAATCTGCAATGCAGGGAGTGATTAGGGTGTGCCTGGGCACACCTGGCACACCCTGTGTGCATGCCTATGTAAGGGGTATTCATCCCATACATACTCAGTGCAAGGGTTATTCTTCCTATACATCCTTAGTGTAAGGGGGGGTATTCTTCTTATATATCCTTAGTGTAAGAGGTATTCTTCCTCAGTGTAAGGGTTATTCTTCTTATACATCCTCAGTGTAAGGGGGGGTGGGTATTCTTCCTATACATCCTTAGTGTAGGAGGTATTCTTTCTATGCATTCTCAGTGTAAGGGTTATTCTTCCTATACATCCTCAGTGTAAGGGTTAATCTTCCTATACATCCTCAGTGTAAGGTTTATTCTTCCTATACATCCTCAGTGTAAGGGTTATTCTTCCTATACATCCTCAGTGAAAGGGTTATTCTTCCTATACATCCTCAGTGTAGGCGGGGGGGGGGGGGGGTATTCTTCCTATACATCCTTAGTGTAAGAGGTATTCTTCCTCAGTGTAAGGGTTATTCTTCCTATACATCCTCAGTGTAAGGGGGGGGTATTCTTCCTATACATCCTTAGTGTAGGAGGTATTTGTAACGGTCACCACCGCTTACGACCTTCCATCCATCCACGACAAGCTTATCTGACACACTCCGACAATATTGCATACACGATCCATATCCATTCTCATAAACAAGACGAGACTCAAGCTCTGCACTTGCTTCAAAGATATGACAATTTATTGGTATTTTCTCAGCTTCTTATACAGTCTCAAGCATAATGCAGTTAGTCACAGGACAATGCAATCTCCACCCCCCTATTCACTCACTGAGGATAATTCTTTAATTGGTAGCTAGACATGACGGCACCGTATCTTCAATAGTGTTCAATTAACCTTGAATAATAACACAGACATCTAGTTGAATAAGTTATCTAGACAGCTTTATCACACAATGGCAGAGTCTTGTGAGAGTGGGTGCAATCAACATCTTCAACGGAATGTCTTTACAGTGAATAGCCAACACCTTAAGATATTTCAATAGCCTATTATACAAAGGTATGACTCACTGTCTGGTTCACCTGGTCATGTCATCATGAACTCCTTGTGATATCTCAGTCCTAAAATGAAGTATTAATAATGTCCCATCTGTAATATATGAATTATGATTCTTTGTCACCCTATGGCCCTAGTGGACATAAGGTGACCCTAGACATAGGAATATCTCAGTCTGTCACGGTGCATTCCGTTACATCTCTCCCCTTTTGGTGGGAGACGGACACAGGTGGGAACCCCAAACGGGTTGACTCCGAAGTCCATCAGTAGTTCCAGTCCTCCAATGCTGGTATCCATACTGTACCCCAAATAAATGGCTCCAAACTGAGCATTACTCACCCCGCCAACCTCTGCCTCTCTCAGAGAACACGCCTGCCGCTGGGGAGAAGGCAGGGTGGCTGGGCTCAGTCCAACATGCTGTTGGGGGTCTGGGCCAACTGCCCCCCCTTCCTGGGGTATACCAGTGGAGACTGAAGTCCCATCCACTGGTGCTTGGTGAAAACCCCCCGGTGCTTGCAAAGCAAAGCCGACATCCTCCTGTCCCAGTCCTGTACCATTTTCTGGGGTTGTGCCAGTGGAGACTGAAGTCCCATCCACTACCCCAGGAACCCCCTCTTCTGTTAGTGAGGAGCAGAGGCCTGGGGCACTCTGCTCTGTTGCAAGCTCTTCTGCTGGGTTGCTGTGAGTGGAGACCACAGTCCCATCCACTACCACAGGGACCCCCTCTTCTGTTAGTGAGGAGCAGAGGCCTGGGGCACTCTGCTCTGTTGCCAGCTCTTCCGCTGGGTTGCTGTGAGTGGAGACCACAGTCCCATCCACTACCACAGGGTCCCCCTCTTCTGCTAGTTGGGAGCAGAGGCCTGGGGCACCCTGCTCTGTTGCCAGTGATTCAGCTGGGGGTAAAAGCTTTACCACCTCAGCTTGTTGCTGGAGAAAGGGGCCAACCGCCCCGGCTCTCTGGAACTCCACACCATCCGCTTCGGCATTAGGGGTGGCAATCTCCATTTTTTCCACTGCCGATTCATCAGCCAGGATTTCACAGTTATCTGACCTTTCCTCATAGTCCCAGGCAATGGGAGCCCCACCCTGCTGCTGAGCCGAGTCTAGCAGCTGTTTGTAGGCGACCTCCAGCTCCCATTCTTGAATGGCCAGAAATTCTAAATCTTCCTGTGACCAGTGGCCTCCCGAGATATTCAACTTCTCCTCTCTGTGCTCCATTATGTCCTCCAAGCGCCACTCCCGATCATCCCCGAAGTCTGGATCACTGGACATCCTCCAATACAATAATCCCAGGCCATCATAGTCATGGCCTTCTGTGGGGCTGTCATCTGCTGGCCACGGGCACTCTTGGGCTACATACCACTGGAGGGCTCTGTAGCTTTCATCCAGCTGCATCTCTGCCCGGATGAGCCTGCTCAACTCGGCTGTCCACTCCTGCTTCGGTTGTTTCCCCAACAACAGCATTCGTACGTCATACTGCGGCCAGTACCTTGCATAGATGGACGGCAGGACCTTTCCTTGGTGTTGCTACTCCAGAGCTAGTGCTTCCTTCCAGAGATGGTACCGAATAACATCCGACCATCCCAACAGGACCTCCTCTGATACTGGTCCTCTATGCTGTATCCGCATCTCTTGTAACCTTCTTTGGAATTCCTCTTCCATGGAGACTGGTATCTGTACCTCTCCTCTCTCTTTAGTTGGTGCTGCTGTGACTTCAGCTGCCGCAGCACCTCTTTGCTGTCGCAAGGTGGCATCTACAGCCGCTATAACCCGGTCTATGATCTCCGGCGGAGGATTAGGACCATATTGTGCCAGTCCATGTTTAACAGCCCGATCAAAAAATTCTTCCTTGGGTGTCCTGTCTGTTACGCTGGGCCTCTTAGCTCTATTCATTTCGACAAGTTCTGCGATAATGTCCCTTTTCTTGCGGTTGCTGGCCGGTCTGCCCCGGCTCTCCAGTAAGTCCATGAGGGAAGAGAGCTTCATCCATTCATACATCGTCTCCATTGTCCTGTGTCCTTGTAGCTGTCCTTCTGAAGATGGAATCACCCCGCTGCTGTGCCACCAATGTAACGGTCACCACCGCTTACGACCTTCCATCCATCCACGACAAGCTTATCTGACATACTCCGACAATATTGCATACACGATCCATATCCATTCCCATAAACAAGACGAGACTCAAGCTCTGCACTTGCTTCAAAGATATGACAATTTATTGGTATTTTCTCAGCTTCTTATACAGTCTCAAGCATAATGCAGTTAATCACAGGACAATGCAATCTCCACCCCCCTATTCACTCACTGAGGATAATTCTTTAATTGGTAGCTAGACATGACGGCACCGTATCTTCAATAGTGTTCAATTAACCTTGAGTAATAACACAGACATCTAGTTGAATAAGTTATCTAGACAGCTTTATCACACAATGGCAGAGTCTTGTGAGAGTGGGTGCAATCAACACCTTCAACGGAATGTCTTTACAGTGAATAGCCAACACCTTAAGATATTTCAATAGCCTATTATACAAAGGTATGACTCACTGTCTGGTTCACCTGGTCATGTCATCATGAACTTCTTGTGATATCTCAGTCCTAAAATGAAGTATTAATAATGTCCCATCTGTAATATATGAATTATGATTCTTTGTCACCCTATGGCCCTAGTGGACATAAGGTGACCCTAGACATAGGAATAGCTCAGTCTGTCACGGTGCATTCCGTTACAGTATTCTTCCTATACATCCTCAGTGTAAGGATTATTCTTCCCATCCACCACCAATGTAAGGAGACTTACTTTGTGCCACTCTCTGCCAAGGTAGAGTCCTCCCACTACTACAAATATTAGGTGGTACTCTTTCTACCAGCCTCCAATCTAATGAGGCACTTCTTTTCTGACCACCACTATAAAAGAGAACTGAATTGACATCTCTGCAGTCACATATATTACCTCTATGTGCCTACTTAATAGAGCCAACTCTTTTCCCAGCCAAAGACCCCTTTTATTGCACCTGTCTCCCTTTATACAGAGAATTACATATCCACAAATGATTGGCAACATTTTATTCCAACAGCATTCACATCAGCACCTCTACAGGAGACCTCCAAGCGTGTCATCACCCCATGAATGAGGTATGACATCATATCCGAAGAAGTTCATCCCCATGAATGACATTCCAGCGGAGTCATGCTATTTTCCCACTGTATAGTCACTCTTTGGCTACAGTGGCCTTTAATATGAAAGTGCATGCTTCAGGAACAATCATGGAAAGTATTGGTGAGGTCCAAGCTGGAGACCAAATGCCCAATATTCTCAGTCCTTGATGATTTTTTTTTTCATTTTTTTGGGGATACAGATATCTCCAGGAAATAATTGTATTTAACTTAAAAACCCATCTGGAAAAAGCAGTATCATTGAACTGCCATAGATTAATGAGGCATTAGATTCTATCTCCAAAAGCTCTTTGGTAAACATGTTCACTTTTGGTCTTCATCTTTTTAATTGTACATGGTTCCTTTAAGTGTATGTACAGTAAACCCTAACAATGAACTCTTATTTTCTCTGTTAAATAAATATACTAGTGAAAGCATGTTTTTATATCTGTTCGATAAGTGCAAAAATAAATAAATACATTAATGAATTAAAGCTTCTGTTGGTCCTGCCAGAAAGCTTGTGAGCTGATATTTTGCTGTGCTCTTCACCTGTTCTAACTGTTATCAGTTCCATTTTTTCTATCTATCAATTCAGATTACAGAACAGCCCCCAGAATAGGAGGGTGGAATGTATTTGTAGTCCTGTCCCATGGTGATAACTCCTTTAGTGAGTACAGTGCAGTACAGTGAGTGAGCACTATCATCCTACAGCAGGAAGTGTGTTACTGGCAGAATGGTGACAGAAAAAAATGTTGAAAAAAAAAAGAACAACAAATGTCAGCTTCAACACACACCATTTTTTATTTTATTTTTGCTTTGGATACGCTTCTAACATTTTGCAATTGTGCAATTCTTATGATATCTGCTAGATGGCGCAAAGAGGCAACATATAAAAATACAAGTTTTAACAACTATGTTGGCGGTAATGTCAAGTGTTTAAAAAAAAAAAGTGTGTGTATGTATATACAGAAAAAATTTATATAATATATATATATATATATACACACACACACACTATTAGTAGATATAGATATGAGTAATATTTGTCATCTTCTCTGCTGGTGCTACTACTGTATAGTTATATATATATATATATATATATACGGTATTTGCTGGCATATAAGACTACCTTTTACACTTAAAAAAAAAATGGCCAAAAAGCAGGGGTCGTCTTATACGCCGGGTCAGCTGCTCGGATACCTGCTGGATGTGCGGTAATACTGTATGTAGCTTCGGCTACATACAGTACATATCGCTTAACCAATCCTGGTGAGTGATGTATTCAAATGAATACAGAGCCTGCTCGGATTGGAGTAACAACCAGGGCCGTCTAAATAGCACCATGGACCCCTGGGCAAAGTAATGCTCTGGGGCCCCTACAATGATTACAGTGCAGACATCAAGTAGGTAGGAGGCAGACTGCCTCCTCTATGTATCTATCACTCTTAGTGCCATCATGGGGCCCCCAGTTTTGGGGCAGCATGGGCTCAAGCACCAGCTTCTTTATGGAAAGTGCAGGGGCCCCCCATGCAGCTGGGGCCCCTGGGCAGTGCCCAGGTGTGCCCACTTATTAAGACAGCCCTGGTAACAACCTCTGCCAATCTGAGCAGGCTACATATAGTAGCCTGCTCGGATTGTCTTTGAGAGTCGAAGAGGAGCGGGCTGATGATGTTACAGCCTCTGCCAATCCAAGCAGGCTTTGTATTCATTAATAGAATACATTGCTCGCCGTGATTGGCTCCAGCTCCAGCAAGAATGAAGAAGAATATGGCTCCAGAAGGAAGAAATATGAAGCGTCAGAAGCCTAGGAAGGGGGGTCGTGTTAGTAGAAGTTTGGTGAGCGTTGATTCGCGATTTTTAGATTGTGCAAAACAAATGCCTTTTAAAATACGTTTGGCATAACTACATCAGTATCACAAGCAAAGCAGCTTCATTATTATCCCATTAAAGAAGATGAGAATGTGCGCTGCATTTCGGCATTTCATCAATTGCTACGTCATGAATGTTAATTCTAGATTACGAACAGTAGTTTACAAGACCGAACTCTTCCCGAGCGTTCCTTGATTAAGAGCAATGCGTGTTTGTACTTTCGACTTTTGTGTGACGATTTCTGTACTGATCATCTGAAAATCAGACGTCGCTCTCACATCCGACAAAAATATTATAGCCTGCACATCCAGCTTTTGTCTGCCGAAAAAGTCAAATCGGCTGTCGAAAGCACCGTACTAACGGTCCGAAAATCCACAGACAGCTCATCTTACGAATTTTCCCTTCATATTGTGTGTACGAGGCCATAGCCAGTGGTTGAACATACTACAGTTATTAAACGGCACCATTTCATTTATTTATTTTTTGCTTTTTTTTTTGCTTTTTTTTAGGGCAAGTGCAGGAAATTCTTTGTTATGTTAAAAAAAATAAAAAGAGTTGCATTTTGTTATCCTCTCTGCTGGGGCTACTTTGATGCTAATTCCCCAGGGAACAATCTAAAAATATATATTTTTGAGTTTTCTGTTTTGCACATTGTCTTTTTTGGCACAATTCTCCAGTGCAACATGCGAAATAGAATTGTCTAAAAATACCTTTAAAGCCTAAATGCAATCAAATGTTTTGTAGCTTTCAAGAGAGTTGAGAAAGGTTTAAAACTCCTGTCAAGTTTTAAAGGCTCAGAGCACAAACCAACAGAAGGAGCGCCAGACCAAATCACAAAGAAGTCCAAAACAGCTTTAACCATTTGCCACCCGCCCACCATCAAATGGTGGAGGGATGGTGCGGCTCTTGTTCTGGGACAACGTTATACGACGTCATCCCATCAGCGGTGCACCCGTCGCCTGTGGCCGCGTACACACGATCAAATCTATCTGCTGGAAACGGTTGGCCCGACCGTCCCAGCAGACAGATTCGATCGTGTGTACGGGCGAGCTGACGGATTTGGCCAGCCGGCTGGGAATCTGTCCACCCGATATGTCTGCTGGTTAGTACGCTAACCAGCAGACATATCTTCTCGCACATGCGTTGAATGGATTTGACGCATGCGCGGAAGTAATTCACTTCCTGGTGCGGTGACGTGGTGGCGTCAACGTCACTGCCACGTCACCGACACGTCAGCGCGCCGTCTGCTGGCGGGGATTTTGGTTTGATCGTGTGTACACGATCAAACCAATACATCCCAGCAGACCGATTTGTTCAAATCGGTCTGTCCGACCGATTTGAACAAATCTGTCTGCTCGTGTGTACGGGGCCTGTCACCCATCGCCCATCAGTGACTGTGGCCTTAGACTCGGCACCTGTGAGTGACCGTCACCCATCAGTGACCATCACCCATCACCTGTCATTTACAATCACCTATCAGGGACCCTCACCCATCAGTGACCATCACCCGTCATTGACAATCACCTATCAGGGACCATCACCCATCACCTATCAGTGACCATCACCCATCAGTGACCATCACCTGTCACCGACCATGGCCTGTCACCCATCAGTGACCATCACCGTCACACCGTCATTACCTATTAGTGAACATCACCTGCCAACCATCGCACAGCCCATCAGTGACCTTCACCTGCCACCCATCTGTCACCCGTCGCACAGCCCATCAGTGAAATTAAGGACATGCCTACTGGTCCACCAACCCCATCCACCACATGCCCATTTATTTATTCTGCCGTAGTGCCTAGGTCCAGATATGAGATGATTATGTGTTTCCTTCATTTCAGTGGCAATTCCCAGTGCCCTCCCATAAGTCCTCCAAATTACGATAAATTATATAAAATTCGCCCACTCATAAATTTATTTTCCCAACGATTTGCAGAACTCTATGTCCCCGATCAACATATATGTGTAGATGAGTCCCTGGTACCCTTTTCAGGCGGCTAGGAATAAAACAATATATTCCTAGCAAAAGGGCCAGATACGGAGTTAAACTGTATAAACTTTGCGGGAGTGTCACGGGATATCTGTATGCGTTCCTCATATACGAAGGAAGAGATTCCCAGCTCCAGCTCCCTGAGTGCCCAGCCTACATGTGCACAACTAGAAACGTTGTATGGGACCTGGTATATCCACTGCTGAACAAAAGTTTTTACACATATACCTGTATAACTTCTATACCAGCTTGCCCCTTTTCAAACACCTATACCTCGCAAAAATCCTGGCCTGCGGAACACCCAGAAAAAACAGGAAAGGCTTCCCACAATCTATAGTCCACAAAAAACTACAAAGGGGGGAAAGAGCAGCTCTGAGATGTGGTGGCCTGGTGGAAGGATACCAGAAATGTGCACATGATGTCCACTATCCATAATGACAATGAGGTTCAAAGAAGACAAGGTCCCATTGAAAATCATGAGCGCCACTTTCCGGACAATATTCTACCATCTGAAGAATAACCATACCACTTCCTTCCACGCACTGGCGTAGCGGGGGGGGGGGCAGGGGGGGCTGTCGCACCGGGCGAAAAATCGGGGGGGGCGAATCCATCTCCTACACTGACACCATACCTGCCAACTGTCCCGTTTTTATCCTGGCTAGTGGGGAAGGCATTTGAGCCCGTTTTCGGGCTGTCCGGTAAAGTCCGTTATATGGGCAGCAATAGTTATACTAAGCTAGGTGTGCTTGTTCTTTTGCAATAAAGATTTTTTATTCAATGCTTTTTTTTTCTTTAAACTTTTTGTTTGCTGTTCCCTCCCGCACTGACATTTGATTGCACTTTTGAATTCCCTTGTATGTCTGTCTGTGTTTGGTTTTATGATGCTCATCATCAGCTGGCTGGCGCGGTCGGGCTCAGCAGAGTCTTGTGAAATCATTTGTATATTTTGTGTCCGGTAATGGCGACGTTTGTGAGCGAATTGGAGGCGGCTAAGAAGAGTCTGAGTGAAGCGCTGGGTGAAAACATGAAGCAGTGAGTGATTTGTCTTCTCTTATTGTACGAGTACCGAGAGGCCTGCACATCCCCGGGCTGGAGTAGAATGCTCCTACCGATGTGTTAGCGGAGAGCTCAGCGTCTCTCTAGTCATGTACTGTAATTAGACGTAAACCCCCAACTGAACGATATTTACTTAACTCTGCTAAAGCTCAGCTCCAATGCACATTTGCCTATTTATATAGATAAAAATGTTTGTTTTCACTTAATTTCCCTGCTTTGCTGCATTCAGTGCTGCTGATTTCCTGCCACCTCTTTACACCCATGTCTGGTGTACTCCAGCAAAAGCTCTATGATGTTTTTTTTTTCTTCTTTGCTGTAAACACAGCAACTCGTAGTCTCCATTGCAAGCCCATTTGACTGGGTGACAATACGTGACGACAACTGGAAGACTGGGACAGAGTGTTGTCACCCTATAACAGGAAGTGCCTGAATGAGGAGGACCCTAATGGCAGGATTCCCAGGTGGTATGTTAGTCAAAGCACCCTGCAGCTACCTCACAGCACCCTGCACCCCACAGCCCCCCGCACCCCTCACTATGCACCCTGCAGCTACCTCACAGCACCCTGCACCCCTCACTCTGCACCCACCTCACAGCACCCTGCACCCCTCACCCTGCACCCACCCCACAGCCCCCTGCACCCCTCACTATGCACCCTGCAGCTACCTCACAGCACCCTGCACCCCTCACTCTGCACCCACCTCACAGCACCCTGCACCCCTCACCCTGCACCCACCCCACAGCCCCCTGCACCCCTCACTATGCACCCTGCAGCTACCTCACAGCACCCTGCACCCCTCACCCTGCACCCACCCCACAGCACCCACCACACAGCACCCTGCACCCCTCACTCTGCACCCACCACACAGCCCCCTGCACCCACCCCACAGCCCCCTGCACCCCTCACTATGCACCCTGCAGCTACCTCACAGCACCCTGCACCCCTCACTCTGCACCCACCTCACATCACCCTGCACCCCTCACCCTGCACCCACCCCACAGCCCCCTGCACCCCTCACTATGCACCCTGCAGCTACCTCACAGCACCCTGCACCCCTCACTCTGCACCCACCTCACAGCACCCTGCACCCCTCACCCTGCACCCACCCCACAGCCCCCTGCACCCCTCACTATGCACCCTGCAGCTACCTCACAGCACCCTGCACCCCTCACCCTGCACCCACCCCACAGCACCCACCCCACAGCCCCCTGCACCCCTCACTCTGCACCCACCACACAGCCCCCTGCACCCCTCACTCTGCACCCTGCAGCTACCTCACAGCACCCCTCACCCTGCACCCACCCCACAGCCCCCTGCACCCCTCACTCTGCATCCACCCCACAGCCCCCTGCACCCCTCACTCTGCACCCACCCCACAGCCCCCTGCACCCCTCACTATGCACCCTGCAGCTACCTCACAGCACCCTGCACCCCTCATTCTGCACGCCACGTGTATGTTAATGCATTGCCCGACCAGGCTCACTCTCCAGCAAGACAAGTACACAGTCACGCAGCATGCCTGCCCTGAGAGCCTAAGCACAGACATACAGTACAGACTGATTACAGTAACAACATGCCTGTCCCGATGCCATTGCCAAAAGCCCCCTTCTGCTGCGGCCTACTACAATAATTTGATTATAACAGCGCATGAACTATAGGACTTTCAACATGTAAGGGGTGAAATGATTAATTCAATGTAATGCATCCCTCAGGGCTTTCAGCATGTAAGGGGTTAAATGAGGGGGGGGGGGGGGGCGAAAAAAAAATTCTGCCCCGGGCGCCCATAACTCTGGTTACGCCACTGCTTCCACGTGAACTGACCCTGGCCAGTTTTATCGAATATGCTTTTGCCTACCACTTGGACTGATCTGTTGCCTTGTGACTGTAGTACACAGGGGTCTCACATATGTCAAGGGCTCCAAAATCGTCTTTCTGGCTGGAGAAAAATATTATTTTTTTGTTTTCTCTGGGTTTGGTAATTTCCGGATTAGAGTCTGGAGGCCAAGGCTTCATAGAGATTTGGGTGGGTGAAGCCTTTACCCCTGTGCCCCTGTGTACAGGTCTTACCTGATTGCGGTCCTCAGCCTCCTGCTGACTTACTGCCATCATGCCTCTGCCTGCCGCATGAACTGATCACACCTCTGCCTGCTACCTGGACTATGGAAATAATTAGCTGTAACAAGAGACAGTATGTTTATGAAGGGCTGGAGAGTGGTACAATAATGAATGTCTGCAGGTAACAGTGTACCAGGACCAATATTATGGCTGTGCTGGCTGTCTCTGCCTGGACAATTTCTATAGACAAATGCTTTGGCTGTGCTGACAATATCCTTGTGCCGACTATAAACAATATTCCTGTCTGCTGCCTGGATAATTACTATTGTTGGCGCTAAGCACATCCTTGCCTGTTGCCTGGACCAATTCTCTCCTCTAAAACCACAGGTAATACTTTTTTTTTACCCTTTCCTCAATATAATTAATTTATTAGTGTAATTCTTGGTATGTACATGCTATTAGCAATATGAAGGGCCTTCAAAAATGATAGATTGTCAAGAAATTATATGTGTAATTTATGCTCCTAGAACGCCTGATGGTGCTACTTGGATGTTGGGCCTCTGTATGTGGCCAGGCTGTGTAAAAGTCTCACACATGTGGTATCACCATACTCAAGAGGAGTAGCAGAATGTATTTTTGGTGTGTAATTTTTGCTATGTGCAGGCTACGTGTTGGAAATATCGTATAAATTGACAACTTTGTGTAAAAAAAATGCGTTTTCATTTTTTTTTCAAAAACTTCTGGAAAAAATTATGCATTCAAAAGACTCATTATGCCTCATAGATTATATGTTGGGGTGTTTGCTTTCCTAAAAGCGATAATTTTATGCGCAATTTCATTGTCCTGGTGCTCCAGGGCCTTCAAAAGTGTAATATGTTGAGAAATGAGAAGTCTAATGTATGCTCGTAGAACGCCCGAAGGTGCTACTTTAATGTTGGGCCTTTGTATGTGGCCAGGCTGTGTAAAAGTCTCACACATGTGGTATCGCCATACATAGGAGTAGCAGAATGTATTTTGGGGTATGATGTTTGCTAGGCACATCTGTTGGAATGGAAATATCTTATAAATGGCCAACTTTGTATAAAAAAAAATGCGTTTTCATCGAGCCGGATCACACAGGTCCAGGGCAGCCGCAGAGCGGATTGCAAAAGGGTCACGTCTGTGTTTGGGTCCAGTTCAGGAGAAAATTCAGGTACATTTTCGGACCTGATTTGCACATAAATGGGTGAACAGACACGCACCAGACCCCAGGCACGAACCCAACATATGTGAACCTGGCCAGAAGGTGGCTCCCATTTGTGCTGTCTAGTAATAGACAATAGGCACACTTACAGAATTGAGTAGACTGTTCACAAGAAGTCTCCACCCAATACGCTCAAAGATTACAATGGTGGTCACATGACTACTTAACAAATTAAAAAAATAAGATATTTTGGGGAGTTTATTTATTAATAAGGATTGTATTAAAAAGCTTATTTTATTTAGGTATTGTGCAGTCTAGCCTGGTCCCAAACATGCTCATGTCCCTGGGTCCATGATGTGTACTAGGCCACATGCATTGTGATGTTACAGAGGAACGGTTTGACTGGAGCTTTTCTCTCTACTTTGGGGCATGCAGGAGGACAATCATACACGCTAGAGGCCTTCAGAAGGCTTATTTAAAGTTCAAGTTGACGTTTGGCTCCTAGCCTTTTTTCCAGGCATATCACAAGGAAGTGGGCCAGGTAAAAGCTTTGTTTCTCAGATACAAACCATGGGTAGGTCTTCAACATTTTAATGATTACATTGGATGTCTCTAGCCTACACAAGGATCTTATCATTTTTGGCAATTGTGCCAGTTTAGCAAAACTGAGGTGGCGCCAATTTCACATCGAAATATATCTACAGCCAAAACTTCTATTTTAGTTGGATGAAGTAGGAAATAGAATATTTATTAGATTTTTCATGCTATCTGTGCCGATACTGGGGAGACTAATCCTCTCTCTTTTTTTTTTTTTTTACAGTGACCACTGCAAAAAGGACAGAAGGACATGGGAAATCCAAATTTTTTAAGTTGTCACCATAACAAGAGTTAAATTAGAAGTTCAGCCAAAATCTCTAAATCTGCTGGAAGCCACATTCTAAAATGAATCTATCTAATCCTGTTAAGAAGATATCACTATACAAACCTTTTCTGAATCTGATGAGGTCCAGCGGTGGTCAGCGGTGGCTCCAGTGCGTAGGCATATGCAGAAGAAGCAATCGACATTAGAAGCCCCATAGTTACCTCGATGGGTGATGGCACTTCTCAGGCATTTCCTAGTCATTGTCAGCTGTCTCCTGCACACAGCACTAGTCACTACTGAAGATCGACTTCAGAATAGGTATGTATAGCGAAATAGGGGTAGACAGATTTGTTTTAGAATGTGGCTGCGAGTTTAGAGTTAGTTTGTTCTTGGCTGAACTTCTACTTTAATGCCCTGTACACACAATCGGTTCGTCTGATGAAAACGGGACAGATGGACCATTTTCATCAGACGAACCGATCGTGTGTGGGCCCCATCAGTTTTTTTCCCCATCTGTGAAAAAAAATAGAACCTGTTTTAAAATTTTCGTATGGTTAAAAAACCGATAGAAAAAAAACGATCGTCTGTGGGGAAATCCATCGGTCAAAGATCCACGCATGCTCAGAATCAAGTCGACGCATGCTCGGAAGCATTAAACTTCATTTTTCTCAGCACGTCGTTGTGTTTTACGTCACCGGGTTGGACACAATCGGATTTTTAACCGATGGTGTGCAGGCAAGACTGATGAAAGTCAGCTTCATCGGATCCATCAGTTCTTTTTCATCAGACGAACAGATCGTGCAGGGCATAAGAGAAAATATTCCAATAAGAACAGCTGGAAATGAGGTAGGAGCGGATGTGTCTTCCCATGGTCCACACAGTGTAGTTTTATAGGAGGGTGGACAGGGAGGTATAACTGTTTGGGGGTAGGGAAACGCTGGGGGTAACAAAGTTTTGTTGAAAAAACACAATCTCCTCAAGTTGATCTACATTCTTGTTTTGGCAAACTTTGTTGCCAATTCCTACCATTTGTGCTCTAAATATTGAGAACATCTGCAGTGTGCATTCCATTAGAAGAGGAAGTGAGTAACTAGCAAAAAATAAAATTCCTCTGGCATCAAATGCCAAAAGGTGACTTGTATCATTACAGACTTTGGAGAAAACCAATGCCTGAAACAAGCACATAAACAACAAGTCTAAAATATGTATTGCATGCATATACCAAATTACTTCATAAGAAGAATACATAGTAATTAATTGTGATATAATTAGCTAATAATATGATACAATAGTTTAGTTTCCTAATATATAAATAAACCAATAAATAATCAATTAGTGGTATTTGTGTAAAAATAGGAAAACACTGCTTAAAACTGCTATGCATGAGTTTAGACCCCTGGTAGCATTGACAGTCATGCGCTGTTAATCCTTCAAAAGAAAAAGCAGAATGGCACATATAGCACTTCCCCCTTGTTCCTCTGTGCAGCCTTGACCCTGTGAACTGCCCTCCTGACACTCTAGGTTCAGACATGTTGTGTATACCTTTAAATAACACACTGACAAAATGTAAATTACTTTAGCTCTCTCAAATTTACTTGATCAAGAGAAGAGACTGAAAAAGGCCTTGGTCAGCCAAGTCCTGGATAAACTGGCAAGATTCAGTTGAAATTCAGTTAACGGTCAAATGATATAAATGTACACAATCACAGACTGAATGAATAGATTCCTCAAAGAGAAGAGCTATTAGAGGCTGTAGATATCACTACTACTAATGGGGAACCCCGGGCAGGCCTATAATGCACTTAATCCTAAGATCAGACCGGCCTGAAGACCAGTTTCATCGAACCAAATTGATCGTGTGTACGGCCCATCGGACCGTTGTCCATCGGACCGAAGTTTTAAAACTTGCTTTAAAATCTGTCCGAAGGACACCTGTCCGTCGGACCAAAACAATGGTTAGTACACAAAAGCATCGGACCAAAAACCCGCGCATGCTCACAATCAAGTCGACGCATGCTTGGAAGCATTGAACTTTGTTTTTTCAGCACGTAGTTGTGTTCTACGTCTAGCGTTCTGGCCCGATGGGATTTTGGACTGATGATGTGTACGCACATCAGACCATCAGACCACTTCAGCGGTGGACCGATGAAAACGGTCTGTCGGACCAGTCTCATCGGTTTGGTCTGATCGTGTGTACGTGGCCTAATGAGAAATGACGTGACGTGTCCCCTTTAAGAGCAATAGGGCAGCAATGTTCAGAATCCAAGACCTTGCATTGATCTTCACTGGCAGATGACACTATAAAGCCCTGTATACACGATCAGATATCTGATGGAATCTAATCCGATGGATTTTTTCATCGGATATCCGATGAAGCCGACTTTCATCAGTCTTGTATACACACTGTCAGACTAAATTCCGACCGTGCCAAAACGCAGTAAAGTAAAACACTACGTCCAAAAAAATGAAGTTTAATGCTTCCGAGCATGCGTCGACTTGATTCTGAGCGGATTTTTCTATCGGTTTTTTATCCATAGGAAAAATGTAAAGCATGTTCTATTTTTTTACACCGATTTGTCAGATGAAAACAGTCCATAGATCTTTTTTCATCGGACAAACCGATCGTGTGTACACGGCTAAAGAGTAAGGATTCCAAATGTTGCACAGTGATGAACAGTGAAGGCAAGCGATTGGTTCTGACTAATAGCAAGACTTTCAGCAATCCTGGAATAGGGTGGTATAGGGTGTCCGTATACACTGTTCAAAGTGATATGATAGTGGCTGGTGGTTGAATGTTGGGCAGGTGCCCTCTCACCGGTTAATCATGGTAACTAGATGGTAACTAGAGGGTCCAGATTCACTTGGGAAGCCTCTAAAGGAGACAGGGTAATAATGATACCAAATATTTAAATGAGGTCACTACCTTAAGAGGGCATGAAGGATCACTACATGGAAGGGCCTGCAAGGAAAAGGGCTGACTTCTGCCAGTTAACTTTAAGGCCCGAATATGTGCCAAATTTGTCTATGATTTGCATTGCTACTCCTAATGAGGCAGAGGTTACCTCAGAGGTGTCACTAGGGGGGTGCGGGGGGTGCGGATCGCACACGGGTGACCCCCGTCGGAGGGGTGACACCATCGCAAGTGTAGTCCTGGCCTTCTAGCCTTTTTTTTTTCCGGAACACTTCCGGCACCACGGCCGCACCTCCTCCTCCTCTTGCACTACTTACTGGTGTAAAGCGGTAGCCGTGCCGTTCGGGTGGAGAATAGATAGCTGCTCTATCTATTCTCCACCCGAGCGCCACGGCCACCGCTTTACACCGGTAAGCGGCATCTGGGGAAGACGTTGCGCAGAGACTGAGAGCCGCTCTGAGATGTGCGGTAATGAGCGGGGCTCGGGGATGTCGTATTGATCCATCACATGCACTATTCAGAGAATGCTTTACATTTTTTGAATGAATGGAAAGCGTTCTCTAATTGGATGAGGAAGAGAGTGTGACATTACTGCCCACCCTCTATGCCTCATTCCATGACAAGTGGCCCAACCGCCTGTTTTTAGAATGCAGCAGGCCAGCCACTCGGCTTAGGACCTGGAAGCAAGTGGAGATCATTGGAATAGCGATGTCTACTTTCCATTTTCCAGGGGCATCGGCCAGGTACGTTATATACATAGTTGCATTGAACCGAGCTAGACAAATATGTACGCAGGTTGCCTATTGTGTGTGTGTGTAGTTATCATACGGCTGCCCAGGTCAGGGGAAGGAAGTCATGTTTTTGCTGCCTTTCCCGGGTAGGTTTGTGGGCTTTTGCTGAGGTCCTAGGGGGCTTCTGGGAAGACTTGAGGGAAGAAATTTTTATTGACAGTTTACTGACTGGAATGGTACCAGCTGATTGGACAAAAGCAAATGTAGCACTAATATTTATAAAAGGGCCAAGATATATCCCTGGAAACTACAGGCCAGGTAGCCTAACATCAATAGTCTGCAAGCTCTTGGAGGGAATGATAAGGCACCATATACAGGATTTCAGTAATGAACACAGCATCATTAGCAGTAATCAGCATCAGCATTCATGAAAAATTGTTCTTGCCAAACAAATCCTCTTAACCTTCTATGAGGAGTTGAGCTGCCATCTAGATAAGGGAAGGCCTGTGGATGTGGTGTATCTGGATTTTGAAAAGGCATTCTTTTTTTTTTTTTTTTTTTTTTTATATTAACCCATCTTTTCTCCCGATTTTCCCTAGCCCACTCTATTATACGGGATATTACTGACGCATTATAATATTTTCTGATATCCGGGACCGCTAGTCCTCCCTGTTTTTTTTCCTGTTTTAATACTCGGAGTGCGATCCTATGTTTCTTTTTATTCCATATGTAGTTTAATAACAAGGAGTTGAGTGTTTTAAAATAGGATTGTGGTAGGGCTACTGGTACCATCTGGAACCTATATAAGATTTTCGGCATTAGTATCATTTTTACTATATTTATCCTTCCAAACCATGAGATCGGTCGATTCTTAATTTTTTTGATTTCTCCATTTATTTAATCTAATAGGGGGATATAATTCAATCTATATATATTCTTAAGAGAGTTTGCTAATTTAATTCCCAAGTACTTTATCTCTTTCTGCCAGATAAAGTTAAACTCTCTCTTGAGGGATCGTTCTTCATCCTTATTCGTGTTTACATTCAGAATTTCTGTTTTGGACACGTTCATCCTAAAATTGGAGATCTCACCGTATTGTTTAATATTGGCCATTAAAAAAGGCAACGTGGATCTAGGGTTCCTCACATAAAATAGAACATCATCCGCGAATGCGGATAATTTATGCTCTTCTTCTCCTGCTCTTACTCCCTTAATATTTGGGTCATTGCGTATCATTGCCAGCAGTGGCTCCAGCGACAACACAAAAAGGAGGGGGGACAAAGGGCATCCCTGCCTGGTCCCATTTTTCATCTCAAAAGCTGTTGATAGGGATCCGTTGACTTTAATCCTTGCTCGGGGATGTTGATACAATATCTTAATCCTCTCCCTCATTCTTGGGCCAATCCCCACATTTTCTAATATTTGCATCATGAGACCCCAGTCTACTCTGTCGAACGCTTTTTCTGCGTCCACTGACAAGAGTAGACTGGGTGCTCCATTTACTTTAATTTGCTCGAGGATCAGTAGTGCTCTGACCCCATTGTCCTTCCCCTCCCTTCCTGGTATGAATCCTACCTGGTCGGGGTGGACCAGGCCCGTCATTATCTCCTTCATACGCTCTGCCAGGATTTTAGCATATATCTTTATATCCACGTTTAACAATGAGATTGGCCTAAATCCCGAGCAGAGCGTATTGTCTTTCCCCTCCTTACCAATAACTGTAATATTTGCTGTCGAAGCCTCTCTGCTTAATTCGTAGTCGGAGCCTAGTCCGTTGAAATAATGGCATAATCTTGGTATCAAGATGGATCCAAACTTTTGCAGATACCTAGTCGTGAAGCTTTTCCCTTTGGCAGAATTTTTTAATGTTCTCCTTATTTCCTCCTCGGTGATAGGCCTATCTAAGTTTTTAGCTATATCGTTGTCTATTCTTGGGAGGTTAGCTTTTCTCAATACTTCCCCTGTACTGGCCTCTTTCTCTCCGGGATTCCAGTTCTTTTGTTTCACATTATATAGATCTTCATAATAGCTTCTGAACTCCTCTGCTATATCTTTGGTATTATATACCAGGTCCCCGTTCTTATTTCTAATTTTTTCTATATAATTCCTATTTCTCTTTTTCTGTACCATTCTGGCTAGGGATTTGCTAGGTTTGTCCCCCCAGATGTATCTCTCTCTTTCGATGCTATATAGTTCTTTCCTAAATTCTTGTTCTGTGAGTACTCTATACTCTTCTCTTTTCAGTGTTAATTTATGCCATATTTCTGTTTTTTGACCTCTTTTTTTATGTTCTTGTTCTAGTTTTAAAATTTCTTTTGCTGTTTCTTTTAACCTCCTTGTTTTTTCTTTCTTTTTCCTGGCTCCCTCACTTATAAGTATTCCTCTTATGTACGCTTTGTGAGCTTCCCAAAGTGTGGCCCTGGAGATCCCCTCCGAGTCATTCTCCAGAAAAAACCTTTCTAGTTCCTCCTGGACTCTTTTTACTATATCCTCATCCTCCAGTAAACTTTCGTCTATTCTCCACTCTGGTGGGTTCGTTTTCTGATCAGATATGTTAAGTTTCATAGTTATGGGTGCATGGTCAGATAGTTACATAGTTACATAGTTAGTCAGGTTGAAAAAAGACACAAGTCCATCCAGTTCAACCATAAAAAAAAATAAAAATAAAACAAAGTAAAACACAGTACATCCTCCCATACACCCAACTCCATACCCACAGTTGATCCAGAGGAAGGCAAAAAACCCCAGCAGAGCGATGATCCAATTTGCTACCGGAGGGGAAAAAATTCCTTCCTGATCCCCCGAAAGGCAATCGGATTTACCCCGGATCAACTTTACCTACAAAACTTAGTACTCAGTTATATTATGTGCATTTAGGAAAGAATCCAGGCCTCTCTTAAAGCAATCTACTGAGCTGGCCAGAACCACCTCTGGAGGGAGTCTGTTCCACATTTTCACAGCTCTTACTGTGAAGAAACCTTTCCGTATTTGGAGGTGAAATCTCTTTTCCTCCAGACGTAAAGAGTGCCCCCTTGTCCTCAGTGTTGACCTTAAAGTGAATAACTCAACACCAAGTTCACTATATGGACCTCTTATGTATTTGTACATGTTGATCATATCCCCCCTTATTCTCCTCTTCTCAAGAGTGAATAAATTCAGTTCCTCTAATCTTTCCTCATAGCTGAGCTCCTCCATGCCTCTTATCAGTTTGGTTGCCCTTCTCTGCACTTTCTCCAGTTCTCCGATATCCTTTTTGAGAACTGGTGCCCAAAACTGGACTGCATATTCCAGATGAGGTCTTACTAATGATTTGTACAGGGGCAAAATGATATCTCTATCTCTGGAGTCCATACCTCTCTTAATACAAGAAAGGACTTTGCTCGCTTTGGAAACCGCAGCTTGGCATTGCATGCCATTATTGAGCTTATGATCAACTAAAACCCCCAGATCCTTCTCCACTACAGATCCCCCCAGTTGTACTCCCCCTAGCATGTATGATGCATGAATATTCTTAGCCCCCAAGTGCATAACTTTACATTTATCAACATTAAACCTCATCTGCCACTTAGTCGCCCAATTAGACAGAGCATTGAGGTCGGCTTGTAAATTGGAGACATCCTGCAAGGACATTATTCCACTGCATAGCTTGGTGTCATCTGCAAAAACAGAAATGTTACTTTTGATCTCAGACCCAATATCATTTATAAATATATTGAAAAGTAAGGGACCCAATACTGAACCTTGGGGTACACCGCTGATAACCTTGGACCATTCAGAGTAAGAATCATTAACCACAACTCTCTGAATTCTGTCTTTCAGCCAGTTTTCTATCCATTTGCAAACTGATATATCTAATCCTGTAGACCTTACCTTACACATGAGCCGTGTGTGGGGAACTGTATCGAACGCTTTTGCAAAATCCAAGTATACCACGTCCACTGCCACGCCTCTGTCCAGGGTTTTACTTACCTCTTCATAAAAGGAAATCAGGTTTGTCTGACAACTTCTGTCCTTCATGAATCCATGCTGTCTGCTGCTTAAATAGTTTGTTTCCAGCAAGAACTCATCCATGTGGTCTTTTATTAAACGTTCCAGTATCTTTCCAACTATAGAAGTTAAACTAACAGGTCTATAGTTACTAGGTAAAGACTTTGTTCCCTTTTTAAATATGGGCACCACATTGGCTTTATGCCAATCCAGTGGTACTATTCCTGTCATTAATGAGTCCCTAAATATTAGATACAGTGGCTTTGAAATTTCAGAGCTCAATTCTTTTAGGATCCGTGGGTGGATGCCATCTGGTCCAGGTGCTTTATCCACCTTTATTCTGTCTAAATATTTCTGGACCATATCACTTTTGAGCCATTGTGGATTTGGGGCTGTGTCACTCCCACCCCCTATATCGACATGAGCTCCCCCATTCTCCATTGTATACACAGAGCTGAAGAAAGCATTTAATAAATTTGCCTTCTCTATGTCCTCAGTCACCCACTCTAGATTATTTTGTAAAGGGCCTACATGCTCAGACTTGACCTTTTTACTATTAATATATTTAAAGAATTTTTTGGGGTTTGTCCTACTATCTTTTGCAATCTGTCGTTCATTTTGAATTTTTGCATCCTTGATTTCCTTTTTACATATTCTATTATATTCTTTGTAACATTTAAACGACACTAGTGTTCCTTCATTTTTATATTTTTTAAAAGCTATTTTCTTATTGTTTATAGCTTTTTTAACTTTAACCGTGAGCCACATAGGTTTTATCTGTAGCCTTTTAAACTTATTGCCCATGGGAATATACTTTGCAGTGAGGTTCCAAAGAGTTTTTTTGAAGAATTCCCATTTCTGTTCTGTGTTCATCGGTGCCAATATTCCCTCCCAGTCCAAGCCCTGGAGAGCAGTCCTCATGCTTTGAAAATTTGCTCTCTTGAAATTAAGTGTTTTTATCTTTCCTGTATGTATTTCTTGCTTATAGTTTACATTAAACGAAATCATGTTATGATCACTGCTACCCAGGTGTTCCTTTATCTGAACATTAGTAATGAGCTCTGCATGGTTTGAGATTACCAGGTCCAACAGAGCATCATTCCTAGTTGGGGCCTCAATAAACTGGACCATAAAATTGTCCTGCAATAGGTTTTTAAATTTTTGTCCTTTAACTGTCCCAGAAATTCCATTATTCCAGTCAATTTCTGGGTAGTTAAAATCCCCCATTATTATCACCGTCCCTGCCCTTGCAGCCCTTTCCATCTGTGCAAGGAGCTGAGTCTCCACCTCCTCATTAACATTGGGTGGTCTATAACAAACTCCAATGATTAGCTTTGAACTACGCACATCTGTATGCAGTTCCACCCATAATGCTTCAACTTCATCACACTCTCCATCAACCAGGTCCTCTTTCACGCTTGCTTTGAGGTCACTTCTCACATAGAGACAGACCCCTCCACCTTTCCTTTTTACCCTGTCTTTCCGAAAGAGAGCATAGCCAGGAATATTAATAGCCCAGTCATGTGAGGATTGAAGCCAAGTTTCAGCAATACCGATTACATCATAGCTCTCCTCATGCACCAGAGCTTCCAACTCACCTGTTTTGCTTGGAAGGCTTCTGGCATTGGTGAACAAACACTTAAATGTATTGTTACATTTTTCGCTGGTGTTTTTCATATGATTCATATAATTTTTAGTAGTGCAAATGGCACTATAATTTCCAATGGCTGTTTGCAACATGGGAACTTTCTTGTCACCTGCCATAACCCCACCTCCATCTATCCCCATTCCACTCTCCATTAATGTCTGACCCCTAACTGACCTGTGTGCCCGATGTAATTCACGTTCACCCTCCCCCCTCAAGTCTAGTTTAAATACTCCTCCAGCATTCCCCTAAACCTCTAAGATACCGTCGTAGCTTCTATTCCTGTTTCCACTACCCTTTCTAATAGTTTATGATCTATGAGGATATAGTCTATCCTCGAGTAGGTCCCGTGCACAGGGGAATAAAATGTATAATCTCGGGTTTTGGGATGTTGTATTCGCCATATATCTACCAACTGATCATTGTACATTCTTTGTTTCAGTATTTTCAACTGACTTTCCTTTGTCCCCTGTGCACGAGACGTACTGTCGAGTCCATGTTCCATACATAGATTAAAGTTCCCCATTAATATCACATGGCCCGTCTCAAATTTTTTTAGTTTTACTAGAATTTTTTTTATGAAGCCCGCAGAGTCTACATTGGGTGCATAGATATTGGCTAGCGTATATTCTGATCCTCCCAGTTTTCCTTTCAGGAATAAAAACCTTCCCTCGGGGTCTGTCAATCTCTCCCCCAACTCAAAACGTATCCCTTTTGCTATCCCAATTGCGACTCCTCTGGCCCGCTTTGTTATTGTATCCCCGTAGTACCAAATGGGATGACTGCTGGAATATAATCTTATATTGGATTCCAGTGTCAGGTGGGTCTCCTGCAAAAAGGCTAAATCCGCCTTGTGATAGTGTAATTCCCTTAGGATTTTATGTCTTTTAGCAGGAGAATTCAAACCCTTAACATTATATGACAGGAATTTAATCTCTGTCATCTTAAAAAGAAATATTTTTTTTTTGTTTCTTTTTCTTCTATACTTGGGGACGCACCTAGGGGATAGTAAACTGGACAATGTGGAATCAACGAGATGCCCCCCCCCATTCTACCCTCCCCAACCCTCTCTGGTCTCCCTCCCCTCCCCTCCACTCTCCCCTCTTGGCCTATTGTAGGCCTGGGAGCCGTCTTTGGTAACCTCCACTCCCTCACCATCGGCTCCTCTTCCCAGAGGTGATGCCTAAGGATCGCTCCCGGCTGCTTATCCCCTCCTCCCCCCCACCGTCCCCCCCATCCCCTCCCACCTCCCAATTTAATTCTCTAAGATACCCAGCCAGTGAGGTCAGGTGCTATTATATCCATTTTTTGGCAGAACCTCTCAATTTCTTCCGGATATCTTAAACGTGCAGTTATCCCCCCCTTAAATCCAATGAGGCATGCAGGGAAGCCCCACTGATATTTTATATTCTCCGTGCGCAACAGGTCCAAGAGCGGTTTCAGATGTCTTCTCCTTTCTAGTGTTTCTCTTGATAGATCAGAGAATATCTGTATCTCCTTTTCTTTGTATCTAATGGGGGGTATCCCCCTCAACCTTCCCCATATTTCCGCCTTATCAGCATAGTTCTGAAACCGTGCTACGATATCTCTAGGTCCCCTATTCTCGGCCTGTTTGGGGTTTCCTACTCTATGTACCCGATCGAATTTGAGGGGTTTTGCGTCTGCCGGTCTGTCCATCACGGGATTAAATATTGTGTTCATAATCCCTCTTAGGTTTTCTCCCTGCTCTTCAGCCATCCCGCGTATTCTCAAGTTCTGTCGCCTGTTGCGATTTTCCTGGTCCTCCAACTGATATGCTAGGGTTCTTTGGTTGTCTGTCATCGCTTGTACTTGTTTTTTTAACTTATTCAGTTCTTGGTCTTGTTCTTCTATTCTTTTTTCGGTCTCCTCAACTCTTTCCAGTAAGCCTCCTTCTTACTTTATTAATTTCCGTTTTTATCAGATTTTCTATCCTAAGCAGCATCACATTCATCTCTGTTTTTGATGGAGGTTGTGTGTCCAGTTCTGGGTCCTCTAATCTACTACTGTATGGTCATATTCGCTTTCTAGAGTCGTCTCTCCTCTAGATCGATTCGCATTTGCTTCCCCTGATTTTTTCTTGTCCGTTTTCTTAACCAATCCGGGGCTTTTAGGGTTCATCTCTTGTGTCATGTACTGCTGTATGGAGCTCGTCCCAACATTGCTTTTCTGCGTTTTTGAGGCAGCGCCTCTTGTTGACCTGCTCATTTTGAATTTGTTTGTTAGTCTAATTCTCTTCCCCAGTTTGCCACTAGGAGGGGGGGTACCCAGGCCCTTTCCTGTTTCTATTAATGCCTATTGCTTTTTAATCCCCTACCTCTCCAACTCCTGGGGCTTCTTATATTCTCCTACCAGAGCTGTGACTAGTTATTTAGATCACCCGGGTCATGCTAAGGTGGGAATTACATATAAGTAATTTTCTGGTGTTACTCAGCGTCCCCTTTTTTTTTTGAGATTGTCCACTGCCTTCTATGACTCTCCAGGGGGTCGCTGCTAAGGGTGATATTCGTTTCACTTGGTTATTTATAGCAAGCTTCACCTTGATCCCTCTGGTTTTAAACCTTCATGGTTAAATGTATCTGCCTACCTCCAGGTAGCTCAATTTCCACCAGCATTCCCCTTTGGCAATACAAGCATCCTATTTCACCCTTATGCACCCCAGATTATAGTTAATTATATTATGACCATAAATAAATGTTTTTGTTCATCTCATTTGTGCTCTGCTTCATATCCGCTTCATACCTCTATGACCCACTTTTCTTTTTTTTTTAACTTAGCAGCAGCAGATTGACCTTTGAATAACCTTTGAAAATTTGTTGAGAAACACTTCTAAGATAACCGCCAAGGCAGGTGGGAGGGGGGGTGATGAAAATTGGGGGGGGGGGGTGGGTGGGGGGGGGTCGGCCCGCCCGGACCCGTCAGATCTCGGCTCTACTGAGCGCCTCACCAGTCCCTTTACTCTCCTCCAGATCAGCTACAGGACAGCGTGTTTCCACATACTTCGGGGGTGGCTTTGAGGATGGCCTGTGGTCCTGGTCCGGTGACATCGCTCTCTGGGGCTTCCGGGTCATGGTCGGGCTAGGATGGTCTCCGGATGGTCTCCGGTGTTGTTCACGCCTGACCCCAGCCTCTCACGCTGAACGCCGGCGGGCCATTGGAGTTTCCATCGGAGTCTCGGAGCGACGGACCCCGCTAGCAGCCATGGAGCGTTCCGACACCTCCCTCCACGCGCACGTCGCGCACGTCAGCACGTCACGTCGCCATGACGGTCAGTCTCCCACCAGCACTAGGTCCTTGAAAAGGCATTCTATACAGTTCCCCATGAATGTTTACTGTACAAACTAAGGTTGTCTACATGGACCAAAGGGTGAGTACATGGATTGAAAACTGGCTACAGGGGGCGAGTCCAAATGACGAGTACTCAGAATGGTCAGGTGTGCAAAGTGGGGTCCCTCAGGGTTCTGTCCTGGGACCAATCCTATTTTATGTATTCATACACGATCTGGAGCAGCCTTTCTCAACCTTTTTACCCCAGGGAAACCCTTAAAATAATTTTCATGTCTCAGGGAACCCCTGATAAAACCTTTCATTGGGGGTCAGTGGGAACAATGCCCCTTACTTTGGTGGTCAGTGAGAAGAATGACATTTGTTTTACAGTGGTGGTAAGCATGACACCCTTACAGAGAGCTATAACGATCATTGGTGTCATACCACTGGCTTCTCCAAGTGACATTAGCTCAGAACTATGTAGGCACCATCAAATAGGAGGTAAATCAGCCACAGCTCAAGGAACCCCTAGCCACCTCTGGAGGAACCCTAGGGTTCCACGGAACCCTGGTTGAGAATGGCTGATCTGGAGGATGGGATAAACAGTCCAATCTCTGTATTTGCGGACAATACAAAGCTAAGCGGGGCAGTAACTTCTACGCAGGATGTGGAAACCTTGCAAGAAGATCTAAACAAATTAATGGGGTGGGCAACTACATGGCAAATGAGGCTTAATTTTGAAAAATGTAAAGTAATGCATTTGGGTGCCAAAAATATGAACGTAATTTACTCGCTAGGGGGAGAACCTCTGGCGGAATCTAGGATGGAAAAGGACCCGGGGGTCCTACTAGATGCAATGCCAAGCTGCTGCAACCAAAGCAAACAGAATATTGGCATGCATTAAAAAGGGGATTCACTCCAGGGATAAAACAATAATTCTCCCACTCTACAAGACTCTGGTTCAGCCGCACCTGGAGTATGCTGTCCAGTTCTGGGTACCAGACCTCTAGATGGATGTGCTGGAACTGGAGAAAGTCCAGAGAAGGGTAACAAAGCTAATTAAGGGACTGGAGGATCTCAGCTATGGGGAAAGACTACAGGCATTGAACTTTATTCTCTTTGGAGAGGAGACGCTTGAGAGGGGATATGATATCAATGTACAAATACTGTACTGATGGCCCTAGCATAGTGAAAACACTGTTCAGTGAAAGGGAATTAAAAAAGACACATGGCCATTCACTAAAATTAGAAGAGAATCTGTTTAACCTTAAACTGCATAGAGGGTTCTTTACTGTAAGTGTGGTAAGGATGTGGAATTCTCTTTCACAAGCAGTGGGATCAACAGGGAGCATCAATGATTTCAAAAAAACTATTAGATGGGTACCCTAACGACCACAACATACAGGGGTATACAATGTACTACTAACATATAATCACACACAGGTTGGACTGGATGGACTTGTGTCATTATTCAACCTCACCCACTATGTAACTATGTATGGGGAACCTATGCTAAAGGGAACACAGATTCGCCAGAAGAAACCTGGAACATGTACTTCTCTGTTAGAGCAACTCCAAATTTGGACTTTCCTCTAAGTGACTTCTCCCATGCAGGTAACTTGGAGAAGCCACAGTTAGGTTCTGTGTTTCTGGAAAAAGACATTACTACATGATATACATGCCCTGCCAAAAGCTCAATAAAGTTGTTTCTACTGCTCAAGGCTTGGTATGAAGTTACTCATGTCGGGTCCAGTTGTCTCTATAATGAACTAAGGTCTAAATAGCACATTGGGGTCTGTGCATATCACTGCAATGCAAGGTTAACCTGTGAGTCTAAGGCCGCGTACACACGAGGGGATATGTCCGCTGAAAACGGTCCGATGGACCGTTTCAGCAGACATCTCCGCTCGTGTGTATGGGCTAGCGGACAGATTTCTCCACCCAACAGATTTCAAAGCAAGCTTTGAAATCTATCCGGTGGGGATCTGTCCGCCCGACATGTCTGCTGGTTAGTACACTTACCAGCAGACATGTCGTCCCCCACCGCCGCCGCGCCGCTGCCGAATGGATTCGGCGCATGCGCGGAAGTGTTTTACTTCCTGGTGCGGTGACGTGGCGGTGACGCGGCGGCGTCAACGTCACCGCCGCGTCACCGCCACGTCACCGCGCCGTCCGGCGGCGGGGAATTTGATCCGATGGTGTGTACACGCCATCGGATCAGACTCCCGATCGGACATATCCGATGGAAATGGTCCGCGGACCGTTTTCATCGGATATGTCCGATCGTGTGTATGGGGCCTCAGGCCTTGTACACACGAGCAAATCAATTTGTCTGCTGGCTGTTTTGGTTTGATCGCTGTACACACGATCAAACCAAAATCCCTGCCGGCGATGACGTTGACGCCGCCACGTCACCGCACCAGGAACTAAATCACTTCCGCGCGTGCGTCGAATCCATTCGACGCATGTGCGGGCAGATATGTCTGCTAGTTAGCGTACTAACCAGCAGACATATCGGTCCGACGGATTCCCAGCAGACAGATTTTAAAGCAGGCTTTAAAATCTGTCTGCTGGGAAAATTTGTCGGCTCGCCCGTACACACGATCGAATCTGTCTGCTGGGACGGTCTGTCAGACCGTTTCCAGCAGATAGATTCGATCGTGTGTACGCGGCCTAAGAGGAGAAGACGTTACAGTGGGTAACCATAGTAGATAACAACAACCAGATGTTGGCATGTTACCTCGTTAGGTGAAGGGTCCTCCGGTAGTGAGGGGGTTCGGTATTCTGACTCCCTCCCTAACTGTTCTGTGAGTGGAACAGGGTTACGGAGATCCATGGCCTGATCACTAGGTACGTAAGACAAGAGAAAAGTGAGAGCATGCATGAGGTCCATGCTACGTGCTTGGTGGGACTCCATTCTGTTACTGGTGGAGAGGGAATAGGCTCTGCATGTCCCTCCAAATGCAAAACATACACCTGTTCAAAGGTGTAGGACAAGGGACATCTTCTGGAGGGACAACGCTTCTAACACTACACACAAGTGGCTCATCTCTGAGTTGGGGGATTGCCTTAAAGGATCACTAAAGGATTTTTTTTTTAGCTAAATAGCTTCCTTTACCTTACTGCAGTACTGGTTTCATGTCCTTATTGTTCGTTTTTGCTTTGAAGTTGCTGTAATCCTGCTCTGTTCTCCACACTTCCTGCTTGTCTGTTTCCTTATAACCACAGTGCTGGGAGCTTTCTCACGGTGGTCTAAGCTGTCATTACTGTGTGTCTAAAACTTCCCAGAACCAATCAGATTAATTTTAAAAACAAAACACTGCCCTGGATTTGTTTGTTTTTGTTCTGTATGTCTATTTCTATTTCACAGAAAAATTAATCCAGTTCAAAAGTGAAACTTACCTGCAGGCACATTATATGATTGATTTTTATCTATTTTATATCTTTTTGAAAAGGAATAAGTTAACTTTTATGGGCCAGATTCAGGAACAGTTAGGCTGGCGGATCCAGTGATCCGCCAGCCTAACTGTGACTTTGAGCCGGCGTTTCTGTTTTCTGTAACCAGAAAACAAGAAACGCCGGGTTGAAGCTCCGATGCGAGCAGCGTAACTGAGTTTCGCCATCGCATCGTTACTTCAACTTAAAAATGGCGCCGGGGGCGTTCCCGCCGATTTACGCTCAAAAAATATGTTAATGAGCGGAAATCGGCAATTCACGATCGAATTCCGGCGCGACGCAATGACGGTACGACGTTTCCGGACGGGATACGCGGCGCATAGATATACCTACATGGGGTTGGAGTATCCTATGTTAGGTATAGGCGTCGTCATCGCGTCGGGAAAAAAAAAATCACGTCGCTTGCGTAAAAAGTTCATGAATGGGAATGTGACGTCATTGACGTTCATTCACAGAATTTGGAGCATGCGCACGGGGATGTTTGGACACTCGACGCATGCGCAGTACGTTGGCGGCGGGATCGCGCTTAGTTAGAATACTACACGCCCCGTACCCGCCCAATTTGAATTCCGCCGGCTCATTTGCGATGCGCTGCCGCAACTTTAGGAGCAAGTGCTTCCTGAATAACAGCACTTGCTCCTAAAATTTCAGCAGCGTAACGCAAATGAGATGCGTTACTCCAGAGCAAAGATGCTCTGCTCTACCTGAATCTGGCCCAATGTCTCTATACCCTGTAAACATTCATTTCAGCAAAAAATTTTTTTTCCTTTAGTGACCCTTTAATGTTTGATTCCTCATACAACTGTGGCCCCAATCTTGTCCCAAGCATTAGTAAGCACGTCTTTTGGTTAGGCATTAACCCTGTGCTAGCGTGAGTGGCCCTGCACATCACATGGCATAATCCAAAGAACCCGAACAGGGGGATTAGTACTCCTATGTGATCCAGAACTTGGTGCCAGAACTTGGTGCCCAATGAGTTAACGGGAAGCTTGGAGGAGAGGTCCATCATCATCCCCTACCTAATCAATTAGATTACTAAAGTGTTGTGTCTAATTTTGTCAACAGCTACTCAATTTAAGAGCGTCCTTTTTAAAAATGGACTGGAGTTTTCCTTTAGAAATTCATACTCCGTGTCTTAGATAGATGTACGCCTTTCTTATCTTAGAAAAAAATATCTAATCATCATCTGGAGACAAATGTGAAATGTTGCCCTCAGTGAGAAAGGATATCATAAGGAATGTCTGGAACTGAACTTTTGAGAAAAACAAAATTCTCTTCATTTGGTGTTTTCATTCAGAGCAAATTCAATCAAACTTCATCCAGATGAATTGTATTATATATTTGGAGTTTAATACGCTTGTGAATTACTATTAAAGTGATGTACAGTTATGCACCCTGTTCTCCATTAAAGTATATCCAATCTCAAGAACAAAAATGTAATATATTGCAGCTTAACGATTTTTAGAGTTGGTGGCTGCATTCCTTTTCTCTTTTTTTTCAGGAAAAAAATACCCGTTGGTCCAGCCAGAAATCCAGTGTCCCTGTCAATTTCTGTACATAACTGATATCTTACATAATTTCAACAGTATTTCCAGCAATCTTTTGTAAACTATAAAACACTTCCTCTTTATGTTATCAGATGAGGAGGGAGGTAGCCCAAACCATGAACAAGCAGCCTAGAGCTACTTCTTCATTGAAATAATCCAGAGAGTTGTCACCATAGAACAAGAAGTGTGTTACTGGCAGGATCATCAAATGAACATAAAAAGCTATGAAAAGGAAACAAATGCAGCTATCACGTCCAAGGACTGGTAAGCTGAAATTCATACTTTTTTTATTAATGGGTTTAGATAACTTTATACTTTGTATATATTTTCAGGCATTAATGTGGCCAGGATTATGAAATAGCATGTTTTAAATGATTTTCCCCCAATGTTAAACAGGAAAATATTAAACATAAAATATTAAACATAATAATATTTTGTATTATATTAGGGGAGGGTGCCATTGGTTACTCAAAGCTGGTTATTTCTATTTGACTTTGGAGTGTGGAATATTAATGCTCTATTGGCACTGTTATTTCTGTTTTCAGCCACCAGGTGGGGCTATATGTTCTCTTTAGTGGGCTTTATGCAGTTGGAAGCTGTAATTGCCTATTTGTTTTTGTTTTCTTGTTTTATACATTATTTTTACAACATTGCATTATTTTGTGAGTGTTTATGGAACATCTATGCTTGAATGTGCTCAACTAAAACTTTCCTCTGATTTAAAGCGGGGGTTCCACAGGAATTATTATTATTATTATTTTTTTTTAGATGCTTCTGCCGCTGTTAATATATTTAATAGGGTACTCACGTGTCCTAATTTCATAGCCCTCCGCATTGTCATTCTGCCACAAAAGATGATTTATAAAAATATTTGATGAACGCTTCCATCTTGCTTTTGGGCACTCTGAAGCCCACAAGCAAATCCTTCTGGGATACGGTGAATGAAGATTTGCTCTATATGCAGTCTGAATCGTCTCCTGGGAAGCATGACACTGAGCCATTGCTAAATAGTCCCAAAAAGCACTGCGGCGCAGAGAGACCAAGCGACACGCCCCCCTCCTGCGGGAGGAGAACCTGGAAGTGACAGCTAGACACTGGATATACAAGGTATTTGATTTATATGGGAAAGAATGGATAGCGATTTGTTGCTATACACACCAAGATAGTCCGATTAAACATTAGATATGATTAAGGGTGAACCTCCGCTTTAAAGAAAATGTATACTGTATGATACATTTTCAACCAACAGGTGGAGCTCTAGTCTTCTTTTCTTTTTCCAGTCCTTACTTATTTGCTTTTCTAAAGAGGCTTGTTTACAGAGCTCAATAGCTGAAGCTTGAATGTAAAATACCACAACAGGAGAGACCCATTCCCTCTCTCTCCCTCCTGTAGGAAGTTTCAATAAGTGAGAAACACCAGGAGATAAAAGAACCAATGCCGTGCTCCATCTCCAGCACAGAAAGTGATGGAAAATCTCCCCAAACTGCATAAAGTTGACAGGGGTTTTAACCTTCTCTGTTCTCCCCAAAACATTACAAAACAAAAAAGATGTTGGGTATACAAGTGAATTGAAGTGACTTAAAGCGTATTTCCACTTTTGCAGCCCAATTGAGATAACGTCTGTCCCCCCCTCCTCCATTTTACTCGCTCTTTTCTGAAAACTCAAAACTCATATGTAATGTAAGGAGGTTGGGGTTAACATAATTACCTCCCGCTGACCATGTAACACATATATGTGGTGGCAAAAAGGGTGGACTTTAACTCCCACATGGCACACATATGCGTCCATGGTCGGCTCAACTTAACTTCAAGAGCTTCTTCCAAAGCTAAAGTATACTATAACTACTTTTCTCAGTTTATGCAAATAAAAATCTGAAAAATTAAAACACATTATAGTTCACACAACATGTGAATTCTTCTTCAAATCCTATATCTTCCTTTTTGTTTCTGTGGCCGCAAGTGTGAATAAACTCTCACCAGATATTCTGACCCTTATGTATCAATGAGTAGAATCAGGTTCAATGCAATTATGTTTCTCGCCTCCAGAGGTCTCCCTCCTTCCTGACAAAAAATCCCCATTTATTCCATTGTTCTTATGGTACAAAATACCACATCTATACTGTATCATATCAACCAGTATAATACAAAAACATTATGCTTACATTACTTATAAGCACATAATATAATATATACATTTTTTATTTGTTTTTACCATACTTAGCCCTGTAAGTACTGTGCTGCCAGATCTTATTATAAGTTATATACTAGATTTGAACACTCTCTTTCCTAACAGACTCCATGGCAGCCTACGTGTGGGTTAATCCCGCCTCTCATACCTCATAGGACCCCTCTCCCATAAAGCTTTGCTTCTCACCATAGACTGTGTTCCTTTTTTGTCCTCCTCCTAGGACCTGGTAAAACTTTTTACCTTAAAAGAAAGATGTCCCTCAGGCCAAAGTCCTGGTGGTGCACACTTATAGAGCGACTGACTATGGCTCTGGAAGTCCAACAAATCTCAGCTATTAGCTGGATGGACATTTTTATTGTCTATGGTGGTTTTAAAATGCTCACTACCCTGCCACTGGCAGGTGAGCAGAGTTTTGGCCATATGCCCTGATTATTAACAGGTGGCCCCATCCTCATTACCCCAGACCGTGCGGAGTGAGCAGCGGTGCTCCTATTTCCAGGCAAGACCGTGGGTTGTTCATCGCTGGTAATGTATCATTTTCTACTTACTGTTTTTCATGGCAGCCAGTTTGTGTTTGTTGTCTGTCCTGTTAGGAATGGCCGCTGGAACGCATTTGCGTTCCAGCCTCGCCGCTTCCCGATGGTGTGCGCATGCGCAGGTCTCGTTTGCGAACGAGGCTTGGTTGCGACTGCGCGTTCCAGTCCGGGCGGCCGCGATCGCGCATGCGCGCGAGGTCTTCAGCGGGGACGCCGAGCACTGCGCAGGCGCGTTTAGCGCTCGGCTGTGCGCGGTGACGTCATCATTAGGCGGCAAGTTTAAATAGCTGTCACAGACAGCTAGAGAGTGGCACATTCCTGAACATTGAGCACTGCGTCCAGGGTTGTCTTGCTGCTCTAAGGTAAGAGGCTGTGTATGTCACTGCCTTTCTTCCACTGGTTTTATCTATATGCCAGATTACTGATTGTGTCCTATTGGTTATTGCAGTACTGTGTGCTTCCTGCCATGGATATGTCACCGCCCCCTTGTGGCCAAACCTTACGCTGCAGGTAGGATGGAATTTATTTCCCTCTACCTGTTTTTCAATGAGGTTTTGGTCATTTTAAAAAATAGTATTCTATTTCCTTTTTTTCCAGCCCCCTCCAGGTCTGTTCGTCAGTCATTAGCACGTGAAGATAATGATGAGAGTTGGTCTCAACATCGTCATTCAAACTCTAGAAGCTCTAGGTCATCGTCTAAACATCATAGAGAGGGATCTAGATCCACATCTAGTCACCATTCTCACCGCTACTCCAGTCACTCTGGAAGGAAATCATGTTGGGGATGCAGAGCTCAGGTCCCAGAAGGAAAATCCCTCTGTGAGCCATGTTATTCCTGTGCTGTAGGGGAAAGAGGAGGTGAAGACCAGCAGGTGGAAGCCCTGGTCAGAAGAGTAGTCCAAGAATCTTTGAACGGCTCTGAGCCCATCCAAGCATCGGTCCCTCCTGTTGAGCCTCCCCCACTCCTTGTACAGGATAATCCTGAGGTGCCGGGGCCCTCCCAGCTTAACCGCACCCCAAGCGTGTCCTCAGATAGTGATGAGGAAAGTATTAATTATGCAGCGGGCTTTGACTTTTCCCTGGTCCCAACCTTGGTTAAAGCTGTTAAGGACGCCTTAAAGTGGGAAGATCCAGTAGAAGCACCTTCCAAGCAAAGGAAGTACTTCAGGCAGCTAAAGAAAGACCGCCCAAACTTTCCCCTTCTGGGTGAACTTGGAGAAGTTATTACAGAGGAATGGTCTGGCTCAGATAAGAAAAATTCTTTAATCTCCAAAATTGCAAAAATGTACCCATTCAAGAGTGAGGAGGTGAGACAGTTAGAGTCAGCCCCTCTTGTTGATGCAGCCTTGATGAGACTGGTTAAACATGTCACCCTCCCTCTGGAAGACACTGTTTCCTTCAAGGATGGTCTGGAGAGGAAAATAGACACTGATCTAAAACGTATCTATATTACAGCAGGCATGGCTTGTAAATCAGCCTTGGCTCTTGCAGCCCTGTCTAAAGCCATGGAGGCCTGGACAGGTGAGATGGACTCTGTGTTGTCCTGCGTCCCTGAAGACTTAGCCAGAAGTATTCCAGTTCAAGAACTGAAAATGGCCTCGATTTTTTTGGGGGAGGCCTCCCTTGATCTTATTCGCCTAGTGTCTCGGGTCATGCTCTCCTCTGTTACAGCCAAACGTGCCTTGTGGCTACGGCCTTGGGTGGCTGACCCTGCCTCTAAACAGGCCTGGTGCAAAATACCCTTTTTAGGGTCCTCCCTTTTTGGGAATAAGTTGGACAGTGCCATTTCCCGGGCCACTGGGGGTAAGTCAAGCTTCCTTCCCCAGGATCGACGTCCGTATGGACAGAGAACATTTTTTCCCAGGCAGGATCAAGATCGGGCAAGGGAGGCCCGCCGGTACAGACCTGGGCATGATTTCAGGAAGAACTGGCGAAAAAAACAGCCCTCCAGTCAAAGGTCCGCAAAAAGCTCTTCTTCTGGTGGACGTGAGGCCCCCAAGTCCTTTTGATATAGGGTCGGCCCAGACGGAAAAAGTCGGGGCTCGCCTCCTTCAATTCCAGCACATCTGGGCAGCCTCGATAAAGGATTTTTGGTCCGTCAAGACCGTATCTATAGGTCATACTTGGACATTTATCGCCCCGCCTATTCTGCAGTTCATTCCCACAACCATGCCTTGCTCAGAAGAGAAAAGACAAGTCCTCTTGTCATACACAAGCTCACTTGTGGCTCAAGGTGCTGCTATACACGTCCCAACAGCCGAGAGATTCCAAGGGATGTACTCACCACTTTTTCTGGTCCTAAAAAAGTCAGGTTCCTGGAGACCAGTGATAGATCTGACACATCTAAACACCTTTATTAAGAAAGAGAAATTAAAGACAGAGTCGCTCCTCACGATCCGTCAAGCAGTTCAGCCAGGCGACTGGCTGGTGTCCATAGACCTGAAAGATGCCTACTTTCACGTCCCTATAGCAGTGGAATTCCAAAGGTATCTCCGGTTTGCTGTAGGCAATATTCACCTCCAGTTTACTTGTCTCCCTTTCGGGCTCACAACATCGCCAAGAGTATTCTCGAAACTCCTGCTGGCAGTCGTGGCTCTGATCAGAATCAGAGGCATTCGTCTGCATCACTACTTAGACGACCTGCTACTACTTTCACAAAGCAAGGAGCAGCTGTTATCCCACAAAGACCTGGTCATATCCATTCTGACCGAGTTTGGTTGGCTACTAAACAAAGAGAAGAGTCATCTAGAACCGACACAATCTCTAATCTTTCTCGGTGCCCAATTCGACACAACTCTGAGTACCATCTCGCTGCCCCTAGTGAAAATCCCTGTAGTCCGGGACAGGATTCGTTGTGCTCTGGAAACACCTTTTCTCAAAGCCTCGCAATGCCTCAACATAATAGGTACCATGGTCTCCACAGTCCTTATGGTGAGATGGGCACAGTGGAAGATGCGACCCTTCCAGAAGGGTTTTCTCCAGCAGTGGGACTCGAAGTCACAATTCCAAATGATTCGGGCAGCCCTTTGTGCTCTACATGCCTTCCTTCACCTAATAAAAGGGTCCTCAGTCCTCCTAAGGATGGACAACACATCGGCAGTGTCATACATCAAGAGACAGGGTGGCACTCGCAGTCTGTCTCTACTGAAGGAGGTAAATCCAATCATGTCTTGGGCACAGACACACCTGTCGAATTTGTCAGCTGTATATCTCCCTGGAGCTCAGAATCTACAGACGGATTTCCTCTCGAGAATATCTCTCGACAACAACGAGTGGTCTCTCCACAACGATGTTTTCAGTTGGATCCTGTCACTGGATTTTTCACCGGAAGTGGATCTGTTTGCGTCCCCATGCAACTTCAAACTGGAGAAGTATTACACCAGATACCGCTGTCCCCAGGCTTTCGGGGAAGACGCCCTAACGGATCAGTGGAGATTCAGCAGAGCCTATGCCTTCCCTCCAGTCCCAGTCATCCTCCGATTCCTAGCGAGACTCAGGTGGGAAGAAGCCGAGGTAGTGGCAATAATTCCATTTTGGCCCAACAGGCCGTGGTTTCCGTTACTGTCCCAATTGAGCTTCCGGGATCCAGTTCAGCTTCCATCCAGACCGGATCTCCTGTTGCAAGGGTCGATCCCTCATCCATGTCCAACCCACCTGCACTTGATGGCATGGTTCTTGAAAGGAAAAGGTTGGAAACATTAGGATGTCCAAGCAGAGCCATCGCTACTTTGTTAAACGCTAGAAGACCAAGCACCAATAAAATCTACCAAAGAATTTGGTCAAAGTTCTCAGACTACACCTCTTCCATGGGTGGTTCTCCTGCGAACCCCAGTATCAAGGATATTCTAGGCTTTCTCCAAACAGGTCTTGATCTTCCTTTATCCGTCAGCTCATTAAGAGTCCAAGTTTCAGCTATCTCCGCATTCACAGGTGTATCCTGGGCTACTCACTCTCTGGTCAGACAATTTTTTAGAGGAGCCATAAGGCTGAGGCCTTTAAGAAAGCCAAGATTTTCCAAATGGGACCTACCATTAGTCCTGGACTTTTTCTCAGACCTTCAAAACTCGAATCAATTATCAGTTAAGGATCTTTTCCTCAAAGTGGTCTTTCTTGTTGCTATAACATCAGCGAAGAGGGTGTCCGAAACTGGGTCATTAGGATGTAAAGAACCTTTCCTTACGTTCTTCCCAGATCGTGTCGTTTTGATTCCTATGCTAGGTTCAAAACCGAAAGTGTCATCGGTCTTTCATGAGAACCAGGAGATAGTCTTCCAACCTTTCGGAGTTCAGAGGACTCGGATGCTCATCCTTTGGACGTCGGAAAAGTGTTGAAGCAGTATCTGGAAGCCACAGCTTCTTTTTGCAAATCCGATCATCTATTTGTTTCCTTCCATGGAAAAAACAAGGGAATGCGTGCTTCCTCTAGAACCATCGCAGCATGGATTGTCCAAGCCATCCAGGGGGCTTACAAGGCGAAAGGTTTGGCTCCTCCGGAAGCGGTAACCGCACACTCTACTCGGGGCATAGCCACGTCATGGGCGGCGGCCCGGCACGTGTCCCCAGAAGTGATCTGCAGAGCGGCCTCTTGGTCGTCGTTAAATACGTTTATGACGCACTACTGCGTAGAACCGGCTTCTTTATCGTCGGTTAATTTTGGTTTACATGTTTTATCTGTTGACAATGTCAATTAAATTTGTTTTCTTTAACCAGCAATTGCCCACCCGGGTGTGTATGGCTAGTTATTTCCCACACGTAGGCTGCCATGGAGTCTGTCAGGAAAAAGGAAAATTTATATGAAATACTTACCGTAATTTTCCTTTCCTGATGGACTCCATGGCAGCAGGAGTTCCCTCCCTTTGCTGGAGTAGGCTATATTACGGAACACAGTCTATGGTGAGAAGCAAAGCTTTATGGGAGAGGGGTCCTATGAGGTATGAGAGGCGGGATTAACTCACACGTAGGCTGCCATGGAGTCCATCAGGAAAGGAAAATTACGGTAAGTATTTCATATAAATTTTCCTTTATCCTAAAGGGTTAGAAGAGACATATGGGTTTTATTAATTTTTTTAAGAATCATACTTACCTAGCTGGATGCAGCATTAGTCCGATGCTGCAACTGTTCCCTGCTGACTCTAACACTGAAAACCGAGCGGTCAGACACCACCGATCGTACGGTTCTCACAGCTCCCCAAGCAGATAGCTGGTGACTGTCAGTCATCGCTGTCTGCTCTGCCCCACCCCACACTAACTGGAGCACTGGGCTGTGGAGGAGGCAGGAGCAGCAGGTTCAGGCTCTCAGCAGCTTGCTGAGAGGCTGAGCCGGGTACCGGTCCAGGCATGTGGGCCGATCACATCAAACGTCACTTCCGCCCAATGGTCTTAAAGGAGATTTTTTTTGTTATTTTGTTTACAAAAAAATAATAATTTTGTTTTATTTTATCATTTAGTTTAAAGGGTCACTAAAGGATTTTTTTTAGCTAAATAGCTTCCTTTACCCTAATGCAGTCCTGGTTTCATGTCCTTATTATTAGTTTTTGCTGTAATCCTTCTCTGTTCTGCACACTTCCTGGTTGTCTGTTTCCTCATGTCCTTCACAGAAGCATGAAACTAGATGAAAAACGAAACTGAATCTGCAGGCACATTATATGATTGATTTTTATCTGTTTTTAATCATTTTTAAAAGGAGTCAGTTAACTAGTATGTCTCTATACCCTGTAAACAGTTATTTTAGCAACAAAAAATAATGTTTCCTTTACAACTCCTTTAAGTGTAAATGTGAGATCTGAGGTATTTTTGACCCCAGGTCTCACAATAAAGAGGTCCTTGCCTTTTTTATATTACAAGGTATGTTTACAATACTTACATTACTTAAAGCACGGTTCCAACCACAATTAGCATTTTTTAAATGTATGTCCTTTCATCCTGCGTTTTTATAATATAAATCTGGTCACTTACTATTTTACAATCCGCCGCCGCTCCGCATAGTTATTCAAAAAAGATAGTTTATAAAACTATGTCTACACGGTTGTCATTTTGCTTGTGGGCGTTGTGAAGCCCACAAACACTTACTTCCTGGAAGTCTTGGATGGGGAGTGATAATTGGGTAGTGCACTGCATCCTGGGAAATGATGACACACACGCCGGAGCAACCGCATACATAAGTCGCGCCCGCATATGAAAATGGTGTTCAAACCCCACATGTGAGCGGGAGCAATAATTCTAGCACTAGACCTCCTCTGTAACTCAAAACTGGTAACCTGTTGAAATTTTTAAATGTCGCCTATGTTTGTTGCCATTCCACGAGCGGGCGTAGGTTTAAAGCCTGACATGTTTGGTATCAATTTACTCAGTGTATCTTTATCTTTCACAATAATAAAAAAAAAATTGGGCTAATTTTATTGTTGTAATACGAGGCTATACTGAGGCTTTGGATAGCATGACTCTACAACCTTTCAAAAAACTGGATTATACAATTTCCTCGCTGCACGTCGCATATTTCTTTGTTCTGTGACCACCCAGCATATGGAGGTTTCCCATCTGAGAATTACTGGACTCCGTGGGGCAGTGTCGGTGGGCTACCATTGATAACACTTTCGGCAGTGCTCCATCAATTTCCATCTGTTTGCATAGTAGAACATACTGTTTGACAAATCTATGACTACACATTCTCCTGTCCAATACCCCTGGCGAAGGGCTTGAACCAAAAACGCATTTGGTACCGGAGATATTATTTAATAATCGGAGAGTATTCATAATACTATTCCATGCTTGCTATGTAATTTTGTCATGTTGTTTGTCTATCTTTTTGTCTTTTGACATGACATGTTTTTAAACGATCATAAAATGTTTGGATAATCAAATTTTATGTGCAACAATGCATATATTTTCTACTTTACCTTTGTGTGGTTGTTGCGTATAAAGTCCCAAACAAGGCGGATCCTCTTTTTTCCTATATATCAGGGATGTGGCAACAACACACTAATCTCTGACATGGTGAAATCCTATCTTTATATATAAAATATTGCAATGACCACCATTTTATTCTCTATGGTGTCTGAATTATAAAATGTTCTAAGTAATTTTCTAGCAAAAAAATTACAATAAATGATTTTAACACCAAGTCTGAAAAATAAGACCGGTCCTTAAAGCGGAGTTCCACCCATATAAAAGTCAGCAGCTACAAAAAGTGTAGCTGCTGACTTTTAATAATCGGACACTCACCTGTCCCAGGTTCCAGTGATGTGGGGAAACGAAGCCTCCCTCAATACCCCTCCTCGCGGCGTCGGTATCACAACTGTGGGCGCCCGACTTTGGCTTCACAGCCGAGCACGAACTGCACATGCGCGAGCCGCATTGTGCGTTGTGATTGGCCGGGCAATGTTCTGTGACTTGTAAAGATTAGAGATGGGGGGAGGGTGAACTTCCTTCTGGTGCCGCAGAGCCCCGGGAGGAAGTGGGAGCTGGATGCCTCTAAAAATAGGATATCAGCTCCCTCCCCCCCAAAAAAATGACATGCCAAATATGGCAAGTCAGGGGGTCACCGTCACTTAAAGCGGAAGTTACATTTTTGTGTGGAACGCCACTTTAAAGGGGTTGTAAAGAGAATTTTTTAATTTTTTTTAAATAACAAACATGTTATACTTACCTCCACTGTGCAGCTCATTTTGTACAGAGTGGCCCCGATCCACGTCTTCTGGGGTCCCTCGGTGGCTGTCTCTGGTCCTGCCTGCAAGAACTTTCCACCTTGATGCGAGCTTGCATGGTGGTAAGTTCTTGCGGGCGTGCTCCTGTGATACAGCCAGCAGCTATAGCCATTTGCTGTAGCACTCGGGCCCGCCCCCGGCGGATGTGATTGACAGCAGCTTGAGCCAATGGCTGCGCTGCTTTCCATCCACTCTAGCCAATCAACCACCAGGCTGAGCCGCGAATAGGACATCGGGGGCAAGCACCGCAGGTGAATGGGCTCAGGTAAGTAAAATGGGGGGGCTGGGGGGGCAGGGGGGGCTGTATTGTCAGATGTTTTTTCACCTTAATGCATTAAGGTGAAAAAACATGTACCTTTAGTGTCCCTTTAACCACTTGAATGACGACGGGCGGGTAACTGTATTGTCCTGACTGCACGTCATATGATGTGCTGTCATAGAAAGCTGCTAGGGGCGCGTGCACCAGTGATGCGCAACCGTCTCATCACTGAGAACCCCGTGCGTGTGCCCGGCTGCCATGATGGCCGCCGGGCACACGCGATTGCCGAGTAACTGAGCTGGGACGTGGAGCTCTGTGTGTAAACTTCCCCGTCAGGGAGAGAGGAGACCGATTGTGTCCCTTGTACATAGGGACACAATCGGTCACCTCCCCAGTCACCCCCCCCCCACAGTTAGAACACAAACTAGAAGAAACATTTAACCCCTTCCCCGCCCCCTAGTGGTTAACCCCTTCCCTGCCAGTTACATTTATACAGTTATCAATGCATATCGCAAATCGCCGCCATTCCTAGTAAAAATAAAATAAAAAATAAATCATAATTATGTCCCCTATTTTGTAGGCAATATAACTTTTGCGCAAACCAGTCACTATACGGTTATTGCGATTTTATTTTTTAAATTTTTTACCAAAAATATGTAGAAGAATACACATCGGCCTAAACTGAGATAAAAAATGTTTTTTTTTTTTTTTAAATGGGATATTTATTATAGCAAAAAGCAAAAAATATTGTGTCTTTTTTCAAAATTGTTGCTCTTTTTTTGTTTATAGCGCAAAAAATAAAAACCGCACGGGCGATTTAATACCACCAAAAGAAAGCTCTATTTATGGGGAAAAAAAGGACGTCAATTTTGTTTGGGAGCCACGTCGCACGACCGCGCAATTGTCAGTTAAATCGACGCAGTGCCGGAAGCTAAAATTTTGTCTGGGCAGGAAGGGGGTATATGTGCACAGTAGGCACATGGTTAAAGGGGTTGTAAAGGTTCGTTTTTATTTTCTAAATAGGTTCCTTTAAGCTAGTGCATTGTTGGTTCACTAACCTTTTCCTTCGATTTCCCTTCTAAATGTTTTTTTTCTTTGTCTGAATTTCTCACTTCCTGTTTCTCCTTAGTAAGCTTTCCACCATCACCCGAGCCGTTCTGGTTGGGGGTTAGTCAGCCAGAACAGCTTACTGAGGAGGAACAGGAAGTGAGAAATTCAGACAAAGAAAACAAAGAAAAAAAACATTTAGAAGGGAAATCGAAGGAAAAGGTAAGTGAACTAACAATACACGATATTCGTAACCCATAATTTCAAAAACCTTTTTACTAAAGATGTTGGCTCTAGGGTTGGGTTGCAACTTAAAGTGTATGTAAACCCCCAAAAAATGTTTTGATGTCACAATGTAGAGTATAAGATTTCCTATCATCTGTGCCCAGTCTTGCCACACAGAGTTAATCCAGCGCTGAGTAATCCTCTTTTAATGTTCAGTGCAAATTAACAGAATTCCAGATAAAAACTTGCCAAATTATAAAGTCCGTTTCTCTGTTTTTGCTTTCAGTGACAGGTTATTTACAAATCTAGCTTGGACATGTTTATCATAACATGAGGTGATCCAAATTTCATTGTATATTACCAGGATGTGTTATGTGGGGGAGGGGTGGATTTCTTACTTTGTATACCTCATATTATGATAAACAAAACATAACATATGATAAACATGTCAAAGCTAGATATGTAAATAACCTGTCACTCAAAGCAAGAAGAGAGAAAACTGAATTTTTATTTAGGCAGGGTTTTATCTGGAAGGCTGTTCATTTTACTGAACATTAAAAGAGGATTTCTCAGATCTGGATTAACTCTGTGTGGCAAGACTGGGCACAGATGATAGGAAATCTTATACTCTACATTGTGACATAAAAAAAAAAAAAATTGGGGGGGGGGGTTTACATCCACTTTAATGCAATTAGAAGAAACCCTTATAAGTGGCCATCTATATACCCTCGGGTGCCAGGCTTGCAATGCCCCACACCAGGGAGAGCCTCTCTGTTTGTGACCTGGCGCAGTTATGGCGCAACATATAAAGTGTTTTCTTCTATAAGGGCATTTTGCAATACTATTACGCCATAAACTGTTGAACCCAACTCTATAGTCATTTAATTTAGCAAAGTAAATTGTATTAATCTTTATTTATTTATGTTAAGAATTTTTAAACATATTTGTATGTAGTGTCTCCTCTGTGTCCCCTGGTTGCACCAGTCATTTGGTGTATTTCCGTGACACGGAGCTGTAATGACCTCTTCCGGGGGTTGGGCGTATGCACGTCCGGCCTGACGGGTTCTTCTCCTGGCCTCCCCTGGTGACAGTTGCAGCTGAATAGGGGAGGGTGCTGATCCGGACGGTGTTCCCAAACGATGCTTGGTAGCCTCAGAAGGTGGTGTGCGTGCGCACACTCCCCGGAATGAGGCTTGGTTTTAATTGTTTTTCCTATATGAGGGGATGACGCAATACGCCACCCGTGCCCCGAGACGACGTGACCTATCACAAAATGCGTAGGGCGGAACGAGCGGCGTGCTGACGTCATCACCCTTATCTGCTCGATCTCCACACGGACGGGTTTGCCTGTTTGCATCCGGCCGGCGCAACAGGCTTAAGGCTGGTCTTTGCTTGATTAAATGTGAGTTTTTTTACTGTTTTTAACCATACCAAATAAAACACCATTGGTTTTACACTATATGAGGCCTCTGTTTCCTTGCATGGTACGAACTACCAATGAGCATGAAAGTTGTGAAGTCCATCCGATGCTATACTACACCACGGACACAGCTGATGTTAGTGACCCGCTGAGTATCATTTATATGCTGGATTAGGTCCATTGGACCATTGGTTCTGGTAAGCAGCCTACTTATCATTTGGTGGTGGATTTCACTTCGGCTTCAGACCATATCACGAGAGTGACAGCTATTAGGATTGCACACGGGTATTTCTCATAACACACACTTAGATGGACTTTTCCACTTACCACTTTGGACTTTACCATTTATGGTCACTTAGTTGTTGATCCCTATGAGACTTTTAGGGCTTATTTCCACTGGCGTTTTTACAGCCACTTTTTTGAGCGTTTTTTGCAGCTTAAAAACAGCTCTCCATGTGAGGCCGCGTACACACGAGGGGATATGTCCGCTGAAAACGGTCCGATGGACCGTTTCAGCAGACATCTCCGCTCGTGTGTATGGGCTAGCGGACAGATTTCTCCACCCGACAGATTTCAAAGCATGCTTTGAAATCTATCCGGTGGGAATCTGTCCGCCCGACATGTCTGCTGGTTAGTACACTTACCAGCAGACATGTCGGCCCCCACCGCCGCCGCGCCGCTGCCGAATGGATTCGGCGCATGCGCGGAAGTGTTTTACTTCCTGGTGCGGTGACGTGGCGGTGACGCGGGGAATTTGATCCGATGGTGTGTACACGCCATCGGATCAAACTCCCGATCGGACATATCCGATGGAAATGGTCCGCGGACCGTTTTCATCGGATATATCCGATCGTGTGTACGCCGCCTTAGTCTGTGGCCTCATGCCCACCATGACGTTTTTGAGCTGTAGATGGCTGAGACGTTTTTAAGCTGCAAATAAAACGCAGGACCAGTGCGTTCTGAAGCTCGAGCTGTAAAAACGCCAGACATTAAAAAACGCTCAAAAACGCTACCGCTGCGTTTTTGAGCTCCAGCTCACAAAAAAAGAAAAAAATATATATATTTTTTTTTTGTACAAAATAAACATGGACAGGCGTTTTTAAGCTGTAAAAAAAGGCTAAAAAAAGTGTCTGTAAAAATGCCAGTGGAAATGAGCCCTAACTGTGATTCACAATTGTGTTTGTTTTCACTTGGGTTTATTAATACATTTTGCATTTGTGATAAGCTGTATCAAAGTTTTTTTCAAAAGGATTTTTTTCAGTATTAGCACATGATCCCTTTGTGGTAGTATTCATATCAATTTTTGTCATAGGTGTTTTAGGATTTAGCTTATCACAATAGCTTTAGGCTGTTTTTATTGCATTTAATTAGTCTACACATCTTAGCGCAGTTGTTTTCCAATTTTTCCAACAATGCACTAGCTTAAAGGATATATATAGAAAATAAAAAACAAACCTTTACAACCCCTTTAAGTAGTTAAAACAGGTGGTGAGGAGGCAATACAACACCTTCTCACCGCCTGTGAAATGCTCTCTGAAAAGCAAACCAAACATGGACCGCTCTTCAGAGAGCACAGCTAGTGCAAACAGGGCCATACAGTGAGATGTTCTTAAATTTGACAGCAAAAGTGGAAATAGACTATAAGCAGAGCTGTGGTGTTTCCTGGATTAGCATCGTACTGATAGGTTTTACATTGTGCATGAAGCTGCTGATTAAACAGCCATTGGATTGTGGATTTGTCATCGGTCAGATAAAGCTCTCTCCACGTGATCTCGCAGACAGCTGAACGCAGCCATGGTAACAAATATTAATGCAACATGTGTGAGCGGAGCAGATTTTTGGCGAGGGTCATGTAAGGTATAGGCGATGCTGCTTTCTGAATCTCTGCCAGGCTTCCTGCTGAAATCTTCAAGTTGCGCCGGGGATAAAGGAATATCTTCACAAATCAGGAGGCAGCCTATAGGCAAATCGATACGATGCCTGAAATACAGATCCCACTCTTCTTTTTGGAATCAGTTTAAAGAAACTTAATATCAGACAGAAAAGACACAATATGATATTAATCAAAGGCATGCTGGAGGAGTCTAGCAGATTCAAGGTGACATTTCAGAATGGGGCCTCAGAGAGAGTGTGAGAAATAAAAACAGATTTCACCCCAATGCGGCCCGCGAGGCTGCTGGATAAGCGCACGGAAAATAACAGCTAATGCGAAAAGACAGAAAAACAGAATACTTGTTCTTGATGGACCATTCCACAAAGACCTTGGGGTTTAACAGGTTACAGTAGTTCTTTAAAGGATAACTGTAAATATTCATTAAAGCGTATGGAAGCCCAAAAAGGTGATTGGTAGCTGGCCTAATGCCCAAAAACCTGCATTGCAAATTCTTTCTATGCTGCAAAAACAAGTTCACCGGTCAAGTGGAATATTTTTAGTGAGGGGACAACACTCCCTGTCCTGCTCTGAATAAAGTGGTGGGGTTGTCACCCCCTATCGGAGCACCACTGCACCAGACTGATGTGGTGACACTTGCGCCTAAACTGCCACTCCTCTAAAAAGTTATCCTTGCTATTTAGGAGCATTTAACCACTTCAGGACCCAGCTTTTTTTTGTGACATTTGGGGCCAGATTCAGAAAGGTTTTACGGCAGCGTATCTCCAGATACGCCGCCTTAATTTTAAATATGCGCCGGTGCATCCTTACTCCGATTCAGAAAGGCATTTACGCTTAAAAAGGATCACTAAAGGAAAAACATTTTTTAGCTAAATAGCTTCCTTTACATTAATGCAGTGCTGTTTTTATGTTCTCATTGTTCGTTTTTGCTTTGAAGTAGCTGTAATTCTGCTCTGATCTCCACACTTCCTGCTTGTCTGGCTCCTTATGAAAAATCTCATGGCAGTTTTTCACGGTGGTCTAAGCTGTCATTACTGTGTGTCTAAAACGCCTCAGAACCAATCAGATTTATTTTAAAAACAAAACACTGCCCATGGATTTGTTTGTTTTTGTTCTGTGTGTCTCTTTACATCACAGAAACATGAAACCAGTTTAAAAGTGAAACTAAACTGCAGGCACATTATATGATTGATTTTTATCTATTTTTAATCATTTTTAAAAGGAATCAGTTAACTTTTATGTCTCTATACCCTGTAAACAGTCATTTCAGCAAAAAAAAATTCTTCCTTTAGTGACCCTTTAAATTCCTGCTTGATCCGACCGACGTAAGTCTTAGTACGCCGTCGGATCTTAGGTGTATATTTACGCCGGCCGCTAGGTGGCGCTTCCGTCGATTTACGCGTCGAATATGGTAATGAGCTAGATACGCCGATTCAGAAACGTACATGCGTCCGGCGCATTTTTTTACGTCGTTTGCGTAAGGTTTTTTCGGCGTAAAGTTACCCCTGCTATATGAGGCGTATGCAATGTTAAGTATGGACGTCGGGACAGCGTTGAATTTTCCGTCGTTTACGTCGTTTGCGTAAGTCGTTCGCGAATAGGGCTGTGCGTAAGTTAAGTTCACGTCGAAAGCATTGAGTATTTGCGATGTGATTTCGAGCATGTGCACTGGCAAACGTCCACGGACAGCGCATGTGCCGTTCGTAAAGAGCGTCATTTACGTGGGGTCACGATTCATTTGCGTACAACATGCCCACTACCAGCCTACTTTGAATTACGCGGGCTTACGCCTGCACATTTACACTACGCCGCCGTAACTTTGGGCGCAAGTTCTTTGTGAAAGTTACGGCGGCGTAGTGTAAATGAGATACGCCGCCGGAAAGATACGCAAATGTATCTGAAACCGGCCCTAGTTGTTTACAATTACTTAGAACCCCCACACATTATATATTTTTTCAGCAGAGACCCTTTAGAATAAAATGGTGGTTGCTGCAATTTTTTTTTTGCAGAGCAGTTTTTCAAACGTAATTTTTTGGGATTTTTTTAATGAATAAAGAAACAAAACATAATATATACCCCATTTTTTTTATATAATATAAAAGATGATGTTACGCCGAGTAAATAGATACCTAACATGTCATGCTTTAAAATAGCGAATGCTCGTGGAATGGCGCCAAACGACAGTACTTAAAAATGTCCATAGGCAACAATTTACAGAGGGGGTCTAGTGCTAGAATTTTTGAGGTCCCCGGGGGCCCTGGATGGCAACCCCCCCTTTTATAAAAAAAAATGTATTTTTTTTGTTTGTATGTAAATATATATATATTTGTTTTTATTAAAGGGCCCAGAGGTCCCCGTTTTTTTTTTATATAATTTTTTATTAATTTTTTATATATATTTTTTCTTTATTTCTTTTTATTAAAGGGCCCAGAGGTCCCCAGACCCCCGGAGGTCCCCAGGGCCTTGGATTGCTACCCCCCCTTTTTTTTAAATGTTTAATATATATATATATATATATTTTTTTTTTTTTTTGTAAGGGGCCCAGAGGTCCCCTGGGCAACCCCCCCCCCCCCAATTTGTGGCACCCCCCGCTTCTCAATTCACGCCCCCGCTTCTCCATTTGAGGAGGCAGCATGCCTGGACCTGTGTATGGGGCCCCTAATTCCTGATGGCGGCCCTACTCACAGGCAAAGCACACACTTATTTTTCTTTACATTCAGCTTGTCTGTAACTGCAAACAGAGACTAAGAACAAGGAAGGCATCTGCTCCACAGTCCACATAACTCATCTGATTCAATCCCTGGAATTCATAAAGAGCGTGGTTGACACTCATTAGAAATCTGTCTACCGTCCCGTCCGTGCAACAAATGGCACAATGTGGAACAGATTCAGGTTTGTGTTGGTAAGATGTATATTAATCTGTTGCAGAATTGTCACAATACTTACTCCACATTAGAAGAGGTATTTTTTGCCTACACTTTACTTATCACTGACATAGAAATATTTCTTTATGAATTTGTTACAGCTTTAGCAGCAGAAAAGTAAGAGTGTTGCACAAAAGAAATACCTACATTTGTTGCATGTATTAGAAATAGCCAAAAACTGTTGCCTTTCCTGATTATTTTTCAGGACTTTCTAATATTATTATGATTATTATTATTATTATTCACGATTTGTCTAGCACCAACACTTTACACAGTGCTTTACAATGTAGAGGGAGGATATATGGTCAAAACATATAATAAACATACAGTGCAGAAAATAAGTATTTGAACACCCTGCTATTTTGCAAGTTCTCCCACTTGGAAATCATGGAGGGGTCTGAAATTGTCAACGTAGGTGCATGTCCACTGTGAGAGACATAATCAAAAAAAAAAATCCAGAAATCACAAATTATGAATTTTTAACTATTTATTTGTATGATACAGCTGCAAATAAGTATTTAAACACCTATCTATCAGCTAGAATTCTGACCCTCAAAGACCTGTTAGTCTGCCTTTAAAATGTCCACCTCCACTCCATTTATTATCCTAAATTAGATGCACCTGTTTGAGGTCATTAGCTGCATAAAGACACCTGTCCACCCCATACAATCAGTAAGAATCCAACTACTAACATGGCCAAGACCAAAAAGCTGTCCAAAGACACTAGAGACAAAATTGTACACCTCCACAAGGCTGGAAAGGGCTACGGGGAAATTGCCAAGCAGCTTGGTGAAAAAAGATCCACTGTTGGAGCAATCATTAGAAAATGGAAGAAGCTAAACATGACTGTCAATCTCCCTCGGACTGGGGCTCCATGCAAAATCTCACCTCGTGGGGTCTCAATGATCCTAAGAAAGGTGAGAAATCAGCCCAGGACTACACAGGAGGAGCTGGTCAATGACCTGAAAAGAGCTGGGACCACCATTTCCAAGGTTACTGTTGGTAATACACTAAGACGTCATGGTTTGAAATCATGCATGGCACGGAAGGTTCCCCTGCTTAAACCAGCACATGTCAAGGCCCGTCTTAAGTTTGCCAATGACCATTTGGATGATCCAGAGGAGTCATGGGAGAAAGTCATGTGGTCAGATGAGACCAAAATAGAACTTTTTGGTCATAATTCCACTAACCGTGTTTGGAGGAAGAAGAATGATGAGTACCATCCCAAGAACACCATCCCTACTGTGAAGCATGGGGGTGGTAGCATCATGCTTTGGGGGTGTTTTTCTGCACATGGGACAGGGCGACTGCACTGTATTAAGGAGAGGATGACCGGGGCCATGTATTGCGAGATTTTGGGCAACAACCTCCTTCCCTCAGTTAGAGCTTTGAAGATGGGTCGAGGCTGGGTCTTCCAACATGACAATGACCCGAAGCACACAGCCAGGATAACCAAGGAGTGGCTCTGTAAGAAGCATATCAAGGTTCTGGCGGGGCCTAGCCAGTCTCCAGACCTAAACCCAATAGAGAATCTTTGGAGGGAGCTCAAACTCCGTGTTTCTCAGCGACAGCCCAGAAACCTGACTGATCTAGAGAAGATCTGTGTGGAGGAGTGGGCCAAAATCCCTCCTCCAGTGTGTGCAAACCTGGTGAAAAACTACAAGAAACGTTTGACCTCTGTAATTGCAAACAAAGGCTACTGTACCAAATATTAACATTGATTTTCTCAGGTGTTCAAATACTTATTTGCAGCTGTATCATACAAATAAATAGTTTAAAAAATCATACATTGTGATTTCTGTTTTTTTTTTTTTTTGATTATGTCTCTCACAGTGGACATGCACCTACGATGACAATTTCAGACCCCTCCATGATTTCCAAGTGGGAGAACTTGCAAAATAGCAGGGTGTTCAAATACTTATTTTCTGCACTGTATAATATGGGCAAAACATATAATAAGCATATAATATGGGCAAAACACCAGAAAACTGTTAAAAACGCTTTATTGTACCCAACAGGGGGGCAGCAGGGGGGCAGCACAGAAAGAGTCCCCGCCGGCTTGTGCTACACTGTTAGGCCTTGTACACACAATGGAATTTATCGGATGGGAACGGTCCGATGGACCGTTCCCATCGGATCTGTCCGCCGGATTGCTTTGATCCGATGGCTGTACACACCATCGGATCAAATTCCCCGCCGGCGGACAGCGCGGTGACGTTGACGCCGCCACGTGACCGCCACGTCACCACACCTGGAAGTAAACACTTCCGCGCGCATGCGTCGGATCCATTCACAGGATACGACGCATGTGCGGGCAGATATGTCCGCTGGTTTGCCGTACTAACCAGCGGACATATCTGACGGACAGCTCTCCGGCTGAAAAATTCCAAAGCATGCTTTGGAATTTTTCCGCCGGAGGAATCCGGCCAAAACGGTCCGTTTGCCCCTACACACGAGCAGATTTTTCGGCTGAAATGGTCCGTCGGACCATGTTCAGCGGAAATATTCCCTCGTGTGTACAAGGCCTTAGTGTAGCTTCATTTTTATGGGGCGGACTGGGCTGAGAGGACAATTAGTCTAGCGCCCTCATAAAGCAGCAGCACTGCAAACAGTATGCGGGCGGCTGGCATTCCACAACTGTGTGTGGGGGGGCACTGCTTCTATTTTTGACTGTCCTATCATCCTGGACCACAAACCTTCCTCATTGTGCTATACGTTTTCTGCTGCACCATTAGTCCTCTCCATAGAATTATCAGAAATTTGTGCTTAAAGTAGAACTATAGGCAAACTTTTTTCTTTCAGTTTGGATAGAGTAAAGGAGTGTTATAGCCCCTGTCAGTTTATTATTTACCATTCCTGTCCCATTGCAGAGATTTCCTTTCACTTCCTGCCCCATAGTCAAACAGGAAGTGAGAGGAAATCTATTCAAATTAAGGGAATCCACCCCCCCCCCCCCCACAGGCCCTCAGAACTAGTGTCCCCACTCGAAAATTTCAGGGAGGTCCTTAAACAGAAAGGGGTGTGGTCTTGACAGGAAGGTGTGGGTCATATTTAAATTAGGGGGTGCACAAGTTTAGTCAGGCCTAGGGCAGCACAACAGATTCCTCAAGGAAAAGTCTTGCCCAAATAATGACAACAAAATAACATATGTTTTAGAAGGGCACAACATTTTACTGGTTAAAACAGCATCTGTATTTTAACATCTAAACACATCCGCAAACTGGACTCGTGATACATTAAGTTGTGAGCTTCCTATTAGCAGAACAACGCTTAAATGTCAGTCTTAACCAGAAGTTCCATAAATCTAACCAAAACCCACAGAAAGGCATAAAACAGGGACTACTAAAATACTAGAAAGGTTGTTTCCTTGTGACACCAAGCAAAACAGGTGCTGAGGTGCTACATGATCCATTAATTCACAACTGCAATGTAATGGGCTTTTCTTCTGAATTGCTCCACTAGGCTCTGCTGAGAAGAACATCATTAGCATTATTTAATCAATGTAGCTTTAGTCAATGATGAAAAAAAGTTTAAATTGGGAAATGTAAGGCCACAGCTTTATTTAGGCAGTTCACAAATCTTCCATCATTCCAAATGTGCTAATTTCAGCTAAACTGTGAGGACATTTTAATCAGAAACGTATATGCTAAATGCCAGTCCTTACCACGAGCACAATACAGACATTCAACTACTCCAGAAAACCCACTTAAAGTGGAGTTCCACCCAAAAATGGAACTTCCACTTTGTGGAACCCTCACCCCCCTCCGGTGTAACATTTGGCACCTTTCAGGGGGGAGCAGATACCTGTGTAATACAAGTATTTGCTCCCACTCCCTGGCATAGATCATCGCGGTGATTGCGGTGACCTATGCCACTTCCTGAGCCTACACTGTCCTCCCCCGCTGTCTTCTGGGAGACACACAGGTCCCAGAAGACAGCAAGGACCAGTGAGGACACGCAGCGCGACTCGCACGTGCGCAGTAGGGAACCTTGCCGCTTCACTTCCTAATTCCCTCACGAGGATGGCAGCAGGGGCACCAGAGGGCTGAGCGATTGATCGGCTTCAGCTGTCGACATCGCGGGCACCCTGGACAGGTATTGTCCATTTATTAAAAGTCAGCAGCTGCAGTATTTGTAACTGATGGCTTTTAATATTTTTTTTAGGCGGAACTCGGATTTTAAAGTGGGATACTAATGTCACTCACCCATCTAAGGAGGCTTTTGGTAAATACCCTTCGCACTGTGCATGTGCCAGGAAATCTCTGCCCTACTGTTGTGCATCATCAGGGAGCCGACAAAAGAAAGTCAGCCTCCTAATGACATCAGAAGAGGTATGGTGGTGCATGACCTGGAATGCTCAGATGGAGTGTTGACTGACACTAAACAACTCTGGATTTGCTGGGCTGGTATGTCTTTTTGGGACAACTCATCTGTCAAAAAAAATAATTACTGTATTTATTGGCATATAACACTCACTTTTTTACCCTGAAAATAGAGGGTAAACTTTGCCTGCGTGTTATATGCAGGGGGCTGTGGAAAGTTTTTTTCCTGAAACTTTCGTCTTAAAGTTAGGGTGCTTGTTATACGCCTGTGTGTGTTATACGCCGAAAAATACGGTAATAGGGGGAATTGAAGTTTCTCTTTAAAGGCTTAAACAGTAAAAACAACCAGGAGTTGGTAAAACCGCCAATAAAGCTGTGACAACCTGCCTTGGGGGAAGGGAGGGCAAAAATCTTGGTCAGTTTCAGTATCATCAACCTCAGTGGCTTTAACCCCCAATCACCACACTACATAATTATCCCAAGCCCACTTAACTCAACCAGGTGACAGTTAACATTAAACAACTTTTAGCCCAGGTTCACACTGGGTACGATTTACAGTAGTTCGATTTGAGATGCGATTTCACATGTGAAATCGCATCTCAACTCGGCGGCAATTGCCGGAAATGACACCGTCCTAATCGGTGCGACGCCGCATCTGCGGCGCTGCACCGATTTCAAAAAGTAGTTCCTGTACTACTTTTTGCGATTTCAGGACGCGATTTACATTGACATCTGTGCATAACCCTGCACAGATGTCTCCTAAATCGCGCCGAAATCGGGACTGCTAGAGGGAGTGAAATCACGCGAGTTCAGCTGAAATCGCGCAATTTCACTCCCGCAGCCCAGTGTGAACCAGGGCTAAAATGAAGAGGAACCTGCGCACCTGCCATTCTCCTAGCAGTCACATCTCACAGAAACCAAACTTCCATTGATGGCCCAGTTCCGTGGAAAAACCCTTGAAAGTCCATGGAAATCATGAACAGTTACTCCAGTCTCAGTTGTATATGCAGGACCCCTTCGATAGGCATGTGGTGACATAGGAGTCCTGCGCAAGTTCCGAAGCGGTTCATTTTATCCTTTGTGATGTTATCATTCTTCAATAAAAAAATGTGGATGACATTTGATGATTCGTTGCGTGCTGGGAAATATGTAGATTGCCCTTTGAGGTTACTGATGTCACCTATCTAAGTGCATCATCAGGGGGCTGACTCTAATGACGTCAGAAGTGAAGATGGTGGTGCAGGACCTGAAGTGCAGAGATAGAGCGTCGACTGACACCAAACAACTCTGGATTTTCTGGGCTGGCGAGTACGTATTAAGGGACAACTCAGCTGTCAAAGTAAAGCCGCGTACAGATGACCATTTTTAAAGTTTTTTTAGACGTGATTCTTGTCAAGCCTGCCTTGCATACACACAATCGTGAAAAAAAAATGCTCGAGCAAAGCGCGGTGACGTACAACACCTACGACGGCACTATAAAGGGGAAGTTCCATTTAGATGGTGCCACCCTTTGGGCTGCTTTTGCTGATTTCATGTTAGTAAAAGTTTGGTAAAAGACGATTTGCGCTTTTCGGTCTTCGTGCTTTTCAGTCTGTTACAGCGTGACGAATGTGCTATCTCCATAACAAATGCAAGTTTTACCAGAATTAATTCTTCCGTCCCTTACTGTAACTTGCTTCTGAGCTTTCACGTCGTTAAAGCCTACATACGACCATTTTTCACGACGTGAAAAACAACGTGAAAAACGACACAAAAATTTAGGGCATGTACTAAATTTTGAATGCCCATTTTTCACATCAAGAAAAATGCCCTGAAGCCTACACACAATCGTTTTAATGACCATTTTAAAAAATTGCATTTTTCACGTCTTGAAAAATGGTCGTGTGTATGCGGCATCAGAGAGCCAACAAAAAACTATTAAAAGGGGGAATTGAAGTTCCTCTTTAACCACTTAAGGACCGGACCAATATGCTGCTAAATGACCCAAGGGGTTTTTACAAAACGGCACTGCGTCGCTTTAACGGACAATTGCGCGGTCATACAACGTGGCTCCCAAACAAAATTTGCGTCCTTTTCTTCCCACAAATAGAGCTTTCTTTTGGTGGTATTTGATCGCCTCTCCGATTTTAATTTTTTGCGCTATATACAAAAATAGAGTGACATTTTTGAAAAAAAAAACTATATTTTTTAATTTTTGTTATAAGAAAAATCAAATAAACTAAATTTTAGTTAAACATTTAGGCAAAAATGTATTCAGCCACAAAAAAAAATCGCAATAAAAAAAAAAGTAGCTACCACTAATACAGCGATCAGAAAAATGATCACTTAGTGACACTGGCAATAGGGAGTGAAAGGGTTAACTAGGGCAGTGATCAAGGGGTTAAAACTTTATTAGGGGGGGTACGGGGGCTACCCTGGACCTAACACTAACTGCCTGTCACACTAACTGTCACATTGACACTAAATGCAGTGATCAGTACATATATGCTCACTGCATTCAGTGACACTGTGACAGGGGGGTGGGGGGGGGTGATCGGGGGGGGGGGTTAATGTGCCTATGTGTATTGTGTGTCAGTGTAGTGTTGTGCAGACTTACTGTGTGAGTCTTCTCTCCTCAGCAGCGGTTGAAAATACAGCCGAGAGGAGAGATTACATCACTTCCTCCTTCCTGTGTTTACACAGGAGGAGGAAGTGACACACAGGGGGAGCGCGGGGATTGGCTGGGAGTGATCCGGAGGGGCGGACAAAAACGAACCGCCACCCCCCTCAGCATGGATCGCTCCTGAAGCCACGGGGACTGCCGCAAGTACCAGGGGGGTCCCGATCGGACACCCGACCCACGTCCAGGCAGGGACGTACAGGTACGCCAATGTGCCTGTACGTGCCATTCTGCCGACGAAAATGTACATGCGGCGGTCCGCAAGTGGTTAAAGACTTAGGCGGCGTACACACGACCGGTTTCCTTGGCAGAATTCAGCAAGAAACTTGATGGGAGACGTATTCTGCCGAGGAAACCGGTCGTGTGTACACTTTTTGCCGAGAAACCTGTCAAGGAACTCGTCGAGCCAAAAAGAGAGCATGTTCTCTATTTCCTCGATGGGCAATGGGAAAATTTAGCTCAACAATTTTTTGGATTGCTGAACAAGGAACTCGACGGGGAAAACGGTGTGTTTCGCCTGACGAGTTTCTCGGTCGTGTGTACGCGGCCTAAAACAGAAAAATACAACCAATAGCTGGTAAAACTGCCAATAAAGTTGTGACAATCTGGGGGGGCAAGGATTGTGGCGTTAACCCCCAATGCCACTCTACATAATTATCCCAAGCTCACTCCCCTACACCACAGCTCAATCAGGTGACAGTTAACATTGAACAACTTTAAAATATAAAGGAACCTGCACACCTGAAATGTTCCTAGCAGTCACATCTCACAGTAACCAAACGTCCATTGATGGCCCAATTCCATGGAAAAAACTTTGAACCCTAAAGGCAGTCCTTGGAAATCATGGACAACGGCTCCAGTCTGAGGTTGTATACGTTTTTCTTATTCAGCAGAGTCATGCAGCAGTGACACATGTTTACTGCATTAACACGAGACTGCTAGTCTGTTTCCCATAACACAGCGGGCGTCAAAGACTACTGTTTCCTTTAAAAACACTGACTTTTAGTTCCCCCCAAGCTGATGTTACCTCTTAGGCCTTGTCACTCAGCACGCGATGACAGACATGATGTCACCTCGGTTTATTTAACCAAGTCTGGCTTTTTACAATCGCCACACGGTTATAAAATGTTAACGTCCTCTATTAACCGCCAATACGCTCCTGTAACTTTCACAGATTTCCCCTTCATGCCCCCCGCAGGAGAGATCACGTTTGTTGCCGTTGTTACAAATATGTATTACTGTAAATAGTCCAACAGATGTCTCCTTCCCATCATGGAGGAAATCAGCGTTTCCCATTCTTCCTCTTCCAAAATAACACCAGAAATGTGAATGTTTCCTGCTGTATCAGTCGGTATCTCCTTCCAGGGTTATCAGACACTCTTGCCACCAGTCGGCCAAGAGTAAGTGGAAAGTCTCCCATAGATTGGTGCTGCCAACTTGCAATTTCCTCCTTACTTGTGGTTTTCCTGATCTGTCCTGGATTTGTCAGGAGTCAGTGTTTAGCCCACCCTGTAGCATATCAGAAACAGAGGAGATAAGAACGCACACACAGTGAAGTCATGGCACTCCAACCCTTTCCATAATTTTTACAGAGATACATAAATTTCCTAAATATTGGCATGCATAAAGGTTTGTACGCTCTTCTAATCACCAGATGAGGATTTGATAACATATTTGACTTTGTATTGAATACAAAAATCAGATTGCAGCAGGAAATTGGACAAATAATCATCCAGACTAAAAGGAAAATGTGTACTTTTTTATTTGGACTGACTGAGACATTCTGGCCCGGATCCACAAAGGCTTTACGTCGGCGTATCTCCAGATACGCCGCAGTAATTTCAAATGTGCGCCCTCGCATCTTTGCGCCATCCACAAAGCAAGATACGCCGAAAAACATGGCTTCAGTCGTCCGACGTAACTTGCCTACGCCGGCGTATCGTGGGCGCATAGTTACGCTGGACGCTTTCGGCGTTCCCATTATAAATATGCAAATGAGCAAGTTACGCCGATTCTCGAATGTAGATGCGCCCGTCGCTGTAAGCTACGCCGTTTACGTAAGGCGTACGTCCGGCGTAAAGTTACCCCTGCTATATGAGGCGCAGCCCATGTTAAGGTATGGACGTCGGAACAGCTGTTGAATTTTACATCCTTTACATAAGGCGTACGTGAATGCGCCTGGGCGTAAGTTGCGCTCATGTTGTATGCAGTGTTCGACGTATCTTAGGTATTCTAGCCGACGTAATTCTGAGTATGCGCACAGGGATACGTTCACGGACAGCGCATGCGCCGTTCGTTCGGCCCCTCATTTGCATGGGGTCACGGTTCATTATAATACAACACGCCCACTACCTGCCTACTTTGAATTACGCGGGCTTACGCCGGCCCATTTACGATACGCTGCCGTAACTTAGGACTCAAGTGCTTTGTGAATACTGCACTTGCCTCTCTAAGTTGCGGCGGCGTAGCGTAAATAAGATATGCTACGCCCGCACAAAGATACGCCGCGGTACGTGAATCCCGGCCCCAATGTCCAAACACTTAACACTTTTCGCATTGATCCGGTTTTCTTCCGCTTTTGTGTAATAAAAAAAAGATTCCTCTTTTCAATTCCTCATTGTTAATTTTTGCTCAGAAGTTGCTCTATTTCTTCTCTGTTCTGTTCACTTCCTGCTTGACTGATTGTAACTCACCACAGTGAAGGGAGGCTTTACTGCGGTGGTCAGTGACGTGCTTGCCCCCTTCTGGGAACTTCATCAGTGCGGCAGGATGCTACACGTTAGAGACTTCAAGGAGGTGTGAATTACTGTCCGGCACGCATACTGGGAAATTTAGTATCGGGAAGTGAATGAGAGAACAGAAACTAGAACGCCGGAGGTGATATAGATGAAGGAATTTAATAGGTATTTACTAGTTTTTTAACAGAATCATTACACTATTCTGTCTGTCCACCTTGCAGACATTAATTTTTAGCCATTACAACTCCTTTAATAAAAAAAAAAAAGTTTTAAGGACAAAATTGTTGAGAAGCAAGTATTGTTTGTTCCTTATAAAAGGGACATTGCTCCAAATCTGGGACAGTCCCTCGAAATCAGGGACAGTTGGGAGCTATGTATCAGACTGAAGAAGAGGACCATGTCCAAATAACCAAATTGACACAGCTATGTTATAAGGGAAAGGCCACAGCTTTATTAATTTCTCATAACATATTTTCACTACCCACATTTTCAGCAGCTAACAAAAATTTTTGTTTTAATAAGAACCTAAAATAAATTGGGAACATCCAGCACAGTCTAACTGCTTGCCCTCACTACGTTATAGACAGCCTTAAAATCCCCCACAGGGCACAACTCAGAATCCAATTAAATGCTGGCAAGGCAAAACATTGACAATAAAAAGCACAAAGAAGGTTGGGAGCTTGTCTATTCTCTCCCTGGAAAAACCTCAGGTCAGTGTGACTGTCCCCTACATGCTCTTATGTAGCCCTACCGCATCCTTGTCCTCCAGCCAGGACAGCCAAGAGCTCTTGACTAAGGCACAACATATGTCATCACACAATTTGATAATGACCACTATACTATACTTAACTATTATAAACACAGAACACCATTTTGGAGTAACATTGGCCGTAGTGGCCATTTAATAACAAATAACAAAATATCAGAAAAAACATTCTTTAAACAGAAACAATATTAACAATACAGTAACCATAAACATAAGGTTGCCGATCTTTGGAGGCACACAGTCTGAAACATCCACATTTTATCTGCGTAACTACTTTCCATGGTCCCCAACCACACCACACCAGCTCGGAGACAACCCCAACTCTCTGCAGATACCTCACAGTTTGACCTACCAGTTAAACCTCCGTTAACTGGTATTCCACATGGGACTCCATACATTAGATGGGTCCCCAATATGATAATCACAGCAGATTTTACAATGCCTCCAAAGACCCAAACCACCATAACCATCAAAAGGGAATTTATCCAGTGCAGGGGTGGTTTCTTCTTCAACAATCTTCTTCCAATGCCTAAAACTTTACTATCCCACCTTAAGGACCTCTTGGGGCCCCTCCTACCACTGTGAACCCACTAGTCACTGTACATGCACCTTCCTCTCTGTCAATCCCTCCACTGGCTTCCGCTCACCCAACAAATTAAATTCAAAATACTAACAACTACCTACAAAGCCATCCACAACTCTGCCCCCCGGCTATATCACTGACCTAGATTTAAATACCGACCTAATCGTTCTATTTATTTGTCTCAAGACCTTCTGCTCTCTAGCTCTCTCATCACCTGCTCCAATGCTTGTCTCCATGACTTTTCCAGAGCCTCTCCAAGCGTATGGAACTCCTTACCCTAATCTGTCCGTCTATCTCCTTCTCTATTAGCTTTTAGAGGATCCATGAAAACCCCCTCTTCAGAGAAGCCTATCCTACCCACACCTAGCAACTGTATTTTCATTTTGTCCATCTGAACATCCCCCACAGCTACTACCCGTTGTTCCACTTGACCCTCCCTTCTAGACTGTAAGCTCTAACGAGCAGGGCCCGATGATCCCTCCTGTATTGAATTGTGTTGTGACTGTACCATCTTCCCTGATGTTGTAAAGAGCTGCGCAAACTGTTGGCGCTATATAAATCCTGTATAATAATAACCTTCACCTTATAAAATTAACCCTCTCTATCCCTGATTCCCCTGTTTGCCCAGTCATGTATCCCTTTGCTACTCTATGTTGCTCAACATATTCCTTCCTGACAGTACCGCAGGGGTGATATCCAAATGGGAGAGAGATGTTGGAGTTTTTGAGGAGGATCAATGAGAGGAGGTTCTTGCAGCAGTTCCCCAAAGTTCCCTAAAAGTGGCTCAAAGGTTATCCCAGTTATATTTGCTCCTGCGTGTCCATTACACACCAGCTAGACTGGTGAGAATGGGTGTATGTATGAATCCTTCCTGTATTCAATGCATGATGGACTATGGTTGGTGACCTGATCCATATGTTGTGGAGGTGCCCAAAACTGCATATCTATTGGAAGGAGGTGATGGGGACTATCAACTGAATATTTCAGATACATCATGCTGAAAACCCTAAACAATGCTTGTTGGCAATTAAAATGAAGCTCCTGTAGAGAAGGCCTCTAGACTAGCTATAGCTAGGGCTCTTTTCCAAGCTAGGAAATTCATTTTGAGGCACTGGAAATTAGCGAATCCCCCCACAGTGAAGGAGTGGCTGAATTAAAAAAATGTATTTACCAACACAAGGATAGAGAGAAAAAATTTGGACACCGTGGCTGGATGTTCCTGGCCTGGCCCTGATCGATCTTATTATGGACCATTTGCTATTGTAAAAGGACCAACATAGGTTTAAACCAGGTAAGGCTTCCATGGCCATAGATCACAGTGGTCTGGTCACATGTCTGAGTAGAAACTTTTGGGGCTAGGGCACAGCATAGGTAGGCTGACTCTGGGTTCCAGTGCCACATCACAGTTCCAGCCAGTGAGAAGCTCCATTCCAGGCTGGTTGGACAACAGTTGGAGGACTTCCCCCCTGTGACCCCTGATCCTGTCTTCAAGTCTCCAACACAAAAACAGACACCACATCATCCTCAGGAGCCCCTGCAACTGGACTTTTCTGCAACATTTATCTGGAGGTATCTCTTTTACTAACTATATATATACACCTGAGTATATGTGCACAATTCCACCAGGACTTCTACCTGGCCCTCTGCTGATAATACCTACTTGTACACTAGATGCATGTGCTGTGATTAATCTCTGGTTATATAAAAATGTTATTATTTCTATACTGGTATCTATAGGCTTATGGTTCATGTTATATGCTGGTTGAAGTAGTCCCTCTGCTCCCAATTACATTGTTTAGATTACTGGTTAATTTCCCAGGAAGGGAATCCCTTCTGTTCACATGTCCTGGGTGGAGACACAGTCAACGTTACTTTATTATCATTCCCACTCCTCCACTTAGCAAAGGTTGTGATTTTCTTATTTACCTACTGTACAGGTTTAATGTGATATCCTGTTTAGGGAGGACCATTTTTCATAACCCCCCCCCCCCTCCAAATAAGGACTACAGCTGCTTAGTATTAATCTCAATACTTACTACTTAATAGTCTATGACAATATGGCTTACAATAGTTTACTAAAATTACTGTCCGATATTGTTCTCTAATATAACAAATATTTCAAGGAAAGTGCTGACATTTCCTGGACGTTGTAGAGGATATCCGTGCCTAAAATGTTAAATCATCGCAGGAAGTACAATTGGTTTATGAGTTCCTTCTCTATCTGTTTTGTCTTCACTACTTGTCCTATCTAGAGTCTAATAAATCTGAACATTAGGGTTCTTTTCTGGTGTTTACGCAAAAAAAATAAAAAATATTAGTCTAATAAGTAATCATGCTGTACTGTTAATCTGAAAATATTAATACATGATGTCCATATTATATATCATTGTAATATATTTCTTCAGATAATAATTTAACCACAATTGGGCACACTTACATTATATATGCCAAGAAGCACAATTTGTAAGATAGTTTACTATAGGATAAGTCACCTAGAGAATATTTTGTATTTTCAGGCTATATGGGGTGAAAAGGTTTATTTTTTGTATCACTTTAGCAGATTTCGTTGGCATTTACATACCTGCAACAGATTAGAGGGTGAATGTTACTGTGGGTCAATTCTGTTTCTATAGATTCCTGTGTGTAAGCAGGTGCCTAATTTATTTATTGGCTTTGTGCATATGGTTACCTTTTTGTTATATTTTAGAGCAGAGGTCTCCAAACTGTGGCCCTGGGGCCAGATGCGGCCCTTTGCTTGCCTTTATCTGGCCCTTGGGGCACCATTGCATCCACTGACACCAACAATAGGGCATATGGAGCACTATCAAACGTGCACCTTAAATTGATACCAACGATGGGCTATTATTCCTCTTACTGACACCAACGATGGGCCACTATACCTTCCACTGACAGCAATGATGGGCCACTATTCTTTCCACTGACACCAATGATGGGCCACTATTTCTCCCACTGACAGCAACGATGGGCCATTTTGTCTCCCACTGACAGCAACGATGGGCCACTATTTCTCCTGCTGACAGCAACAAAGGGGCAGAATTCTTTCCATTGACACCAACAATGGGGCACTATTATATTGACTATTTCTATTCCTTCAGGGCATGGTTTACTCCCACTGGCCACCAGGACATTTTCTACTCCCACCGGCCCTCCTAAAGTCTGAAGGACAGTAAATTGGCCCTTTGCTTAGAAAGTTTGGAGACCCCTGTTTTAGAGCATTGTTACTTTAAAGGGTTAGTAAAGGAACATTTTTTCTTTATTAAATAACAAACATGTTATACTTACCTCCACTGTGCAGTTTGTTTTGCACAGAGTGGCCCCGATCCACATCTTCTGGGGTAACTCGGCAGCTGTCTTTGGTCACATGGTGGTGAGTAATTGCGAGCCATAGCCGCTCACTGTATCTCTCGGCCCCGCCCCTTGGCGTGCCGCATCACTGGATGTGATTGACAGCAGCGCCAGCCAATGGCTGTGCTGCTCTCAATCCATCCGCTCTAGCCAATCAGCGGCCAGGCTGAGTGGCGAAGAGGATCTCGGGACCGCGAGGGGTCAGGTATGTATAACGGGGGCTCGGGGGGGGGGGGGGTTGTGCGGCAGCATCAGATGTTTTTTCACCTTAATGCATAGATTGCATTAAGGTGATTTTTTTTTTCTTTACAACTCTTTTAAATCTCTGGCTGGCCACTCCTTGCCCTGTGTGTGAACCTGTGTTACTGTGGCTATATACACTCACCGGACACTTTATTAGGTACACCTTGCTAGTACCGGGTTGGACCCCCGTTACCCCCTGCCATAGATTCAACCAGGGATTGGAAACATTCCACAGAGATTTTGGTCCTTATTGACATGATAGCATCACAAAGTTGCTGCAGATTTGTCGGCTGCACATCCATGATGCAAATCTCCCAATCACATCCCAAAGGTGCTCTAGTGGACTGGTGACTGTGGAGGCCACTGGAGTACAGTGATGTCATTGTCATGTTCAAGAAACCAGTGGTTAGATGATTTCACCTTTGTGACATGCTGCATTATCCTGTATCCAAGTAGTCATCAGTAGATGGGTACACTGTACTCATAAAGGGAGCAGTGCAGACCACCGGGGCTCTGAGGAAAGGGGTACGCCCCCGAAACGCGTAAGCCTAGCTTCAATATCGGTCAGATACCTTTGGACTGAAGCAACCGTCCTGTTCTGCTGGCGCTGTTGAACTGTCTTTCAAGGCTTGTTTTTAACTCATTTTGTGTATAATCATTGATTTTAGTATTTTAATAAAAATCGTGTTACAGTATCACACTAGGTCGGTGCGCCCTCCATTCTCTTTTCATTTTTAGTACCTTTTGAATTCCCACGATTCTGAGGAGGGCTGCAAGACTCTGGAAGATACTTTATAATTGAACTGTATGACCCCATAAGTAAGAAATACCGGAGCGCAGGAGAATCATCATTGTTTTCTCATAAAGGGATGGACATGGTCAGCAGCAATACTCTGGTAGGCCATGGTATTTAAGTGTAGGGCCTGGTTACTTTCCAGAACTGGTGCTAGGGTAAATTTAGAGGGGGTCAGAGAGTTAAGTAACTCTGACCATGTTAACTGGTTCAAATTTGAAGCCTTTTTTCTCAGTTTTTACTGTGCTGTGGGCTCATTCTGTCGTTTCTGGGTTGTTGATCACACCCAAGGACGACGAGTGGCAGCAGTGGAGTCAGGGATTTTGGTACTATTTCCCAGCAGCCTATCAGGAGGAATTTGCCTCGATTTGCATGCTGGGAGGGGGTATTTATGAGGCAGACGTTAGGTCTTTTTCTCGTGTGGCGCCCACCTTCAGGGTAGCCATACCACGGCCCCCATGGCAAAAATGGCCTTCAGGGCCGGGGTGTGCGTGCCACGCAGTGTTTCGGTTCCGGGACAATGTTGGTCCGGAACATCTGAGCTGCGGCTGGGGCCCAATGATTGACTGGGTTCCTAATCTAAAGGGGTCCCAAGCGTTAGTCCTGTTAGAGGAAGCTGTTCGGTAGAAAGTCTGCCTGAGGAGTGCCAAGAGAGGCTGGTGTTCCAAGAGGGTTTCGACCATCCACCGGGGATCAAGGTAACCGGGTGCTGAGAGGTTGGACGTTGGTCCCCTATCAGTCGGTAACCTAACTACAACTATCTGAAGGAGATCCAGGTGTCAAGTCTGTTAAGGAGGATTATCTCCGCTGTTTCAAATCATTGGGCAGAGACTTCTCGACTTTTCCCCAAGTTCCGAGTGACATTCTGGCTGCCAGGCTGGTGAGGCCTGTCCAGGTGCTGACTGTAGTGTCGTTGGAAGCAGGACTGCTTCCCTATTACTTACATCTGTTATTTCCATTTCTACTCAACCTCTATTCTTCATCAAGTTCTACTGTTTTTACCCGGCTGGGTAATAAAGAGCACAGAAAAAGACACCGGTTGTGTGGACATTCCATTTCTGCAACTCTCACCAAATACCCCTAGATGGCGGAGGAACATGAGGTAACATGCCACCCAAAACAAACCAGCAGCTCCTTCGTGGGTAGTGCTACATAAGCAATGTTCATTTGATACTAATGGGCCCAAAGTGGGCCAAGAAAATATCCCCTACACCATTACACCTCCACCAGCCTGAACCATTAATACAAGGCAGGATGGATTCATGCTTTCATGTTTACACCAAATTCTGACCCTATCAGACCAAGCAACATTTTTCAAATCTGATCTGAGTATTTCAAAAACTGCTGATCTACTGGTATTTTCACACACAACCATCTCTAAGAACCAAATGAGCCAGCGGTGGAACGCACTCCTCTCACTGCCTGGTTTTGACACCTTAGCCAAGTCCTGATGCGTTTCGTCACTCTATTGAAGTCAGAAGTGACGAAATGTGTCAGAGTGTATCTGCGACAGCGTACCCAGGAAGTGAGAGGAGTGCGTTCCACCGCTGGCTCATCGTAACCAAGAAAGGTATCTCCAGCATTGTGCATTCAGCACAAGTTGCGGCCCCTGTGTTCGGAGGAGGAGTTTTTTTGTTGGTTGGAGGTGTAAGAGAGGCACAGCTACGTTTGGTAATACAGAGTCCAGAAAAAAGTAATGTCAGAGTAAGAATTATCTAAGGCTTTTTAACCACTAATGAACAAATCTTCCCTTTGGTGTGTACTATTATTTGGTCAACAGAACCTATTTAGAGCTTTTAGATAGAAGAGAAGGCTTAAAACTTTAATTTATTTAGAGCTTCGGCAAGTTATGATTATGAAAAACCATATGTGAACATGAGCTAGAGGGTTATAAAAGACTACTCAGTAAACGATTAGGGGTCAAAACCAACCAGACAAAGATGGTGCCAAAGAATGGAAAATAAGCATAGTTTGGATTATATATGCGTCTAAACACCACCTTGCTGATACAAATGTCAAAACCAGAAAAAACACTAATTTTCCTCAGTTTAGGCCGATACATATTCTTCTACCTATATTTGGTTAAAAAATCACAATAAGCGTTTTAAGCGTTTATGGATTGGTTTGAGCAAAATTTATAGGGTTTAATTTTTATTATTTTTTTTTCTACTATTCGCGGCGATCAGTGATTTCTTTCGTGACTGTGACATTATGGTGGACACATCGGACAATTTTGACACCTTTTTGGGACTATTGTCATTTTCATAGCAAAAAGTGCTATAAAAATGCATTGTATACTGTGAAAATGACAATTGCAGTTTAACAGTTAACCACTAGGGGGCGCTGTAGGGGTTAAGTGTGATCTCATATGTGTTTCTAACTGTAGGGGGCGGGGCTGGACATGTGACGTCATTGATCGCCTTTCCCTATGTCAGGGAACAGACGATCAATGACGCTGCCACAACGAACAGGGAAGCTGTGTTTACACACACCTCTCCCCGTTCTTCGGCTCCGGTGACCGATCGCGGGACACCGGCGGTGATCGGGTCCGCAGGTCCCGTGGGTGCGGTCATGGAGCTTCGGACCGGGTCGCGAGGGCTTAAAGAGACATGTACAGGTAGGTGATTGTGCCCAGCCGTTCCATTCTGCCGACGTATATCGCCGTGAAGGGGTCCTTAAGTGGTTAAAATGAAACAAATAACTCTAATAAAAGAATAAAGAATGTAACCTTGACCTTGAATCATGCTTATGCCCATTTGGTCACAGGTGTGTCCAGCCATGCCCCTGTAGGTGGAAAGGACATCTGAAGGACTCAACAAAGAGAGCTGAAAGGAAACACACAAAAGGGGAATGCATAGGATGCATTAAGGTGAAAAACCATGAGGCTTTTCAACCACTTTAATTCTCCTTATGCGTTATGGGATAATATAAATGTATAACATGACTGGTTGCTATAAGATAATAAAGACTATAGTGTACATAAGGGGATGCCAAAAGCGCCTAAAAAATGAATTAATACTGGAAATATTATGGATCCCACTATTAAATACCTTACAGCCCTTGTCAATCAATAAAAGTAGGATCCCCTTTAGGTTAGCAGGAAAGTACACACTCCATCTTATGAATGGTGCCAGAAAGTGGAAAGGCAAGTACCAATTCAAGGCATCCCTTTGTCATTTCATAAATGGCCTGTTCTGGTGTTAACTCTGGTTCAAGAGAGCCAATCTACTCATCACTTCTTAACCACTTCCCGCCCGGCCAATAGCCGATTTACGGCAGGGAAGTGGTTATGAAATCGTGACTAGACGTTCTCAAACGTCTAGCACGATTTCAATGCCGCGCGCGCCCGTGGGGGCGCGCAGCGCGGCGATCGGTGATGCGGGGTGTCAGTCTGACACCCTGCACCTCCGATCTCGGTAACGAGTCTCCGGCGGAGCCTCGTTACCACGTGATCAGCCGTGTCCAATCACGGCTGATCACGATGTAAACAGGAAGAGCCGCCGACGGCTCTTCCTCACTCGCGTCTGACAGACGCGAGTACAGGAGAGCCGATCAGCGGCTCTCCTGACAGGGGGGGTTCGCGCTGATTGTTTATCAGCGCAGCCCCCCCTCGGATCGCCACACGGACCACCAGGGAAATAAAAAAAATACAAAAGAAAATACAAAAAAAAATGACAAAAAAAAATGACAAAAAAAAAAAATGACAAAAAAAAAAAGGGGGGGCAGTAAAAAAAAATGATGCCAATCAGTGCCCACACATGGGCACTGATTGGCAACATTGATCCATCAGTGCCACCCCTCAGTGATCATCAGTGCCACCCCAGTGTCTGTCAGTGCCACCCCACAGTGCCAATCCATGCCCAGTGCCCACCTACCAGTGCCCACCTGTGCCACCTATCAGTGCCCACCTGTGCCGCCTATCAGTGCCCACCTGTGCCGCCTATCAGTGCCCACCTGTGCCGCCTATCAGTGCCCACCTGTGCCGCCTATGAGTGCCCATCTGTGCTGCCTATGAGTGCCCAGTGCTGCCTATGAGTGCCCATCAGTGCCGCCCATGAGTGCCCATCAGTGCCCAATACCAGCGCCGCCTATCAGTGCCCATCAGTGCTACCTAATCAGTGCCCATCAGAACTACCTCATCGGTGCCCATCAGTGCCACCTCATCGGTGCCCATCAGTGCCACCATATCAGTGCCCATAATTGAAAGAGAAAACAAACTCATTTACAAAAAAATTTACAGAAAAAAATAAAAACTTTATTTTTTTTTCAAAATCTTCGCTCTATTTTTAGTTGTTGCACAAAAAAAAAAAAACGCAGAGGTGATCAAATACCACCAAAAGAAAGCTCTATTTGTGGGGAAAAAAGGACGCCAATTTTGTTTGGGTGCAGTGTAGCATGACCGCGCAATTGTCATTCAAATTGCGACAGTGCTGAAAGCTGAAAATTGGCTTGGGCGGGAAGGTGCGTAAGTGCCTGGTATGGAAGTGGTTAAGCTATCTATGGGACCAATCAAGGGGTGTGAGGGATGTGGAGGAAGGGAAATACTGGGGTTCTGTCTACAATAGTGGCTCTCAACCTTCTAGTGTTTCTCAGGCCGCGTACACACGATCAAATCTGTCTACTGGAAACGGTCTGACAGACAGTCTCAGCAGACAGATTCGATCGTGTGTACGGGCGAGCAGACGGATTTGGCCAGCCGACAGATTTTAAAGCATGCTTTAAAATCTGTCTGCTGGTTAGTACTCTAACCAGCAGACATATCTGCTCGCACATGCGGCGAATGGATTCGACGCATGCGCGGAAGTGTTTTACTTCCTGGTGCGGTGACGTGGCGGCATCAACGTCACCGCCATGTCACCGCCACGTCAGCGCGCTGTCTGCCGGCGGGGATTTTGGTTTGATCGTGTGTACACGATCAAACCAATACATCCCAGCAGACAGATATGTTCAAATCGGTCTGTCCTTTGTGGTGTCTCGTAGCGGTGACACCTATGCTGAAATCAGGAGATAGGGTCTCCTCCAGTGTGGCAGGCGCAGTACTATGAAGTGCCTCATGCACTGTGGCATTAGAAGAATTGTGATATCTCTGACTTTTCAGTCCAACAAGACTGTCTATTACCCTGAAAATTCCTCTAGTGTCGTTCTATGGAAGCAGTAGGTTTAAAGAGCACACCAAATGCTTAAAATAACTTCTTTATTAACTTTTCTTCATATATAACACTGCTGCTTTGCAGCAGACAGTCCATGTAAAAAAACATGTGTTGAATAAAGTATAACAGAAAATGGTGGTTCAAATATTCAATCTTGTCATTTAACATACGATAGTGGATATATTTCTTTCTTCAGTATTTACTCTCTCTCTCTCTGTAAGTTATTAAAGCATTCTCTAATTTCTCTGAAAGGTATAACTCTGTGGTTTGCAACTTGTTTTGGTTTAGTTCAGTTAGGTGAGGTTGATTTAGTTCGTGAATTAGTTTGAGTTAGATGAGTTAGCTCTTGAGTTAGGTTTGTCAATTAGTTTGGTGGAACTACAAGTTAACACATAACCAGTTCAGTATACAGTTCTAATCACATTATTTACAATAAGAACATATATATAACTGTATGACATACCTGTTTGGCTCCTTTGCTTCCATAAAACTGAACGCTGGTTCTGTGTCTGTTCTGTTCTCTGTCTGTGGAATGAATTCCAGCCCATGTGCTGGGAACTTTCCAGACAGAATGGATGCAAAGCTGGCTGTGACTGGCCAAGACTCCTGCTCAATGTGATATTTGCTGTGATTGGCCAAGGCTTCTGATGAGTCACAAAGGCTTAATTCTATACTTTCTGGTATGAATTCTACTGTGTTATTGCTTACCTGTTTTGTCAAATAAATAAATGATTCTTAAAGGCATTATTTTTCTTTTGCTTCTGTTAACACAACATACAACTGTTTTATGACATCCAAGCATAAAATCACAGTGAATAACTCTGCTTTTGTCGCTCACATTTAAACATGTGCACTACATTTAGGTTATATTAGCCGGTCTAGCTGTATATACATGTAGGTTATATTAGCGACCTAGGACAGGTTCTAGCTGGCCAGCTACATCCAGCCCCTCCCCCTTTACATTCCTCACCAGTCAGATGACCTCTAGTCTCTGCCCCCCCAGCCATGCCATGAACTGAATGGGTGGTTGTGAAGAGGCTGAGTGGGCATCAGGAACAGCCCAGCTGGGCAGCCACAGGCTCAAGAGACAGCCCTGCAGACCAAAAAGGCTGGGAGAGCGGTGGGGGCTTTAGGAACAGCCCAGGATTGGGTAACCCCTGGCAAATCATCATTTGACCCCGGAGGGGGTTCCAATCCCCAGGTTGAGAACCACTGGTCTACAGAAAGGAATATGACCACCCATCTGGCAAATAAAAGAAAGTAGCATTCACGATTGGCCCATTGACTCCATGGATCCATGTGCAGTTGCACCCGCTGTACCCCTAATGCTGTGTGTAGGGTCGGATGAATTTCAAGCTGTTCCAAATTTGACCGTGCTCAGATATTTAATCTGTGATACGTAAGTGGTTTACATAAATGCTATGTAATGTCTTCATAACTAAGTTATATTTTTCATGCAGTCTCCAAAAAGAAGAATAATCAATATTTTGATCAGGCAATTGCTATTTAGTTAGGCAATGAAGTTTTCTTTCTCTCAGTTATGCTCTAGAAATACAACCCAATTTCATAACACTAATCAAATTAGTGAGCACAAGACAAGCCTCAGTGCCGATAATGTCCTCAAGGGCATGGCTCTTGTTTGATCTCAGATGTCTCGTTTTTTTGTATGATATAAAAATAACTTTTCTGACCAAAGGGAAATTTATATAACGTGTATCTGTTTCCTTGCAAATTTAGACTGGCACCTGTTCTGAGGAACAAAAAGCCCATATAAATGCGTCTCACACTATATAAACAAGGGCCACTCATTCTAAACTGTATTTAAACCCAAAAAACAAAAGTGTGATATATTGCATCCTACTGTGGTGGTTGAATTAGTTTTCTTTTTTTCACAAGCTTATTTTCCCTTTGTTTTTATCTGATGATTCTGCCAAACACATCACCAGGCTTAGGGTGACATTGCTCACGTTACTGTCTTTATGGAAGAGCAGCGTTGTCACCTTGGGCTGCTCTCCTGATTTGTACTACAGAGCATCCAGACAGTATTCAAAGCATCTCACTTTTTCCACATTTTTTAAGGCCTCATTCACACAGGCGGACTCCGTCGCACCCAGTCGCAACGGAGTCCGTCGGCTCCCGCCAACTTAGCGGGAGATCAGACCTCAGATCTCCGCTGAGCCGACGGATGACAAGCTCCTCTCTGCTCACTAAGCAGAGGGGGGGGGCTTGTCGGCACCGCTGATTCCTACGGAGCCATCTAATGAAAACGGACAGCATGTCCGTTTTCATCAGATCTTACCCGATCCGATCCGCATGGACGGATGGGGACATGCCCCCCATACGTCTGTTTTTAGCGGATCGGATCGGGTCGGATGTCAGCAGAAATGTCTCCGCTGACATCCGACGCTCCAGACGGATGCATGGAGTGGCTGTTCAGGTCCACCGTCAAACCTGACAGGCGGACCTGAACGGTCCATCTGTGTGAATGAGGCCTTATGTTCTGCCCACAGGAAGTTACAAGGACTAAAGATTTCTAACATGACCCACAAGCAGTTTTCTGTACTTGTAGAAGATGTTCTTACCCTTAAACAAGAAAACAAATGCTGCCACCACATCTAGGGACTGATAGGACTGGTAGGTTAAAGTGGGCACAATTTACTTTGTGCACACTTGTAATGGGTTTGCCTCTGCCCTTCCCCCTTCTTTTTTTATGGGTTAAGAGAACTGAGCTAAGACTTTATTAGCTTAGTTCACTACCCCCTTTATTAATTTAGGCACACCTGTGGACAGGTAAATTCTGCCCAATGGCGTGCAAGAGACCTTTCCAGGGGCCCGGAGGGCCTCAGTATATAAAAGGGTCCCGGCAGGTGGTCGGTCTTTTGGCTGGACAGGTTGAACAAGAGGAGCAACACGGTCTACTGTTGTGAGCACTTTATATGGTTCGTCAGCTTTGCATCAAGGGGGATATTTTTATAATTGAACGTTATGTTTTGCTTGAGTCATTATGGCCAAGCATTGTCAGATTTGTCATATGAGAACATAATGGATTTATTATGTTATTTGCAAAATGTTCTGAATTTTGAAACCAATAAAAGTGCAGCGGCCAATTAATGCCAATGTTTGAGTTGTGCTCACGCTGATATATGTTGGCAGAATGGCACGGCTGTGCAAAGCAACGTACCTGTACTTCACGTTTAAATGGCGGCATAGTGGGCCTATTTAAACAAGGCATTTCTATGTTCTGCCTAGCAACATGACAGATATCTACTGCTCCCTGTCATCGGAGAGCAGTGATCTCTGTCATGTTCTAGTGAGACCATCCACCCCACAGTTAGAAATGCTCTCTAGGACACACTTAACCCCTTGATCGCCCCCTAGTGTTTAACCCCTTCCCTGCCAGTGTCATTTATACAGTAATCAATGGCTATTTATAGCACTGATCACTGTATAGATGATAATGGTCCCAAAATAGTGTCAAAAGTGTCCGATGTGTCCGCTATAATGTCGCAGTCACGATAAAAATACTAATAGAAAAATATATATAATAGGGCTGTGAAAATTAACTATTAATTTATCGATTAATCTTAAATTTTTTTGATCGATCAATTTTTTTTTTATTTGGTTACCTACTTGAGGACTATAAAAGTTTTAATGCTATTCTCATCGAGCGCTGCCTTTGTGTGTTTTTTGTATCCTGCTATACATTTTTTCCAGTGGTTGGTAGCTGCACTGGGAATCAGCCTGCAAGGAGATCAGCTAAAAGTAGTTGGATCTGTATGTGCGTTATAATTAATTTAAATTAGTCGATTAATTGTTTAAAAAAAAATAAAAAAATTAATCGAACACAAAAATTTTAATCAGTAACAGCCCTAATATATAATAATAAAAATGGCATAAAACTATCCCCTATTTTGTAGACGCTATAACTTTTGAACAAACCAATCAATAAACGCTTATTGCGATTGTTTTTACCAAAAAAAATGTAGAAGAATACATATCGGCCTAAACTGAGAAAGAAATTTGTTTTATTATATATTTTTGGGGGATATTTATTATAGCAAAAAGTAAAAAATATAGATTTTTTTTCAAAATTGTCGCTCTATTTTTGTTTACAGCGCAAAAAATAAAAATTGCAGAGGTGATCAAATGCCACCAAAAGAAAGCTCTATTTGTAGGAATCAAAGTACATAAATTTTGTTTGGGTGCAACATCGCACGACCACACAATTGTCAGTTAAATCGACGCAGTGCCGAATCGCAAAAAGTGCTCTGGTCAGGAAGGGGGTCAATTCTTCCGGGGCTGAAGTGGTAAAAACCCTGGCTCCCAGGCCTGGCACACATTATGCGAGTGGGTAGAGTAGGAACAGGTACCCCCGCCTTGCAGGGACAGAACTAGCAGCAGGGAAAGATTCTTGACTAGGGAGAAGCCGAACACCCCCCCCCCCCCGTTCGGTTCGCACCAGAACCTGCGAACACACCAAAAGTTTGTGTGAACTTTAGAAATCCTTTAAAGTCTATGGGACTCGAACGTTTGAAATATAAAGTGCTAATTTTAAAGGCTATTATGCAAGTTATTGTGCTAAAAAGTGTTTGGGGACGTGGGTCCTGCTCCATGTATCAATGCAAAAAAGTTTTAAAAACTGCAGTTTTTTCGGGAGAAGTGATTTTAAATTACTTTTGTATCCTTCAGAAATGACACTTTGTGCAAGGACAGTTCTAAGCACGGGAAACAAGTGCTGCTTTACAAGCATACTATACACACCCCCCAGGTACGAAATGTTAAGGAATATTTCACTTTTATTGTTTCACTTTAAGCATTATTAAAATCACTGCTCCCAAAAAAACAGGATTGCATTGATACATGTTCCCTGGGGCAGAACCCAGGTCTCCAAATACTTTTTATGACAATAACTTTCATATAAGCCTTTAAAATGAGCACTTTAGATTTCTCTCATAGACTTTTCCAGGGTGTTCTGCAGCTTTTCTAATTTGCCCCGAACACCCCAAATTGTTCGCTGGTCGGCGAACAGGCAATGAACTCGAAGCTCATCCCTATTCTTGACAAGGAGGGAAAGCTTAGGGCTTGCAACTTTTCTGGGCATCTTCATTATTAGGCACGAGACATCCAGGCCGCATTCTGCTCTCTACATGTTGCTGGATCTGTGAGTGTTCTCAGTTGGGTTGTCTTTCTGCCGGGTTTATTGTGAACTGTCTTTACATTGGTATAATACAAGTTCTTTCATTGCACTTGGACTGTGTGTGTTTTTGCCACCGTACCACTCTGAAATCCACCTACATGTACCACTTCCCTCCCCAGATTAACAATGCTACCGTTCAAAGGTGCCTCCTGTGCTCCTTCATCCTGAGCGTAGGCAGTCAAATACAGGAGGTTTGGTACTGGCCAGATCACTGGGTGGGAACACTTCTAATGATTGGTAGGCTGCAATACATCACATCTTTGGTTTTGGGTTTATTACTGCTTTAACATCATTGAAATACTCTTTTAAATTTATGAGTTATAAATTTCCTGTTTTGCTCTTTGTTCTTTTTTTGTCCTGAGGATGATAAATAAAGCGATCCTTCATTCTTGTCATCAGCTTCAAAACTGCTGTTTTTTCAGCCATCCATAAAATTATAACCAAACTAAGATTTGAATTCTGGCAGTGTCGGCCAAGGGCTCGTGCCAGGAAAAGACACAGGGGATGGAGACTTTTCTGTCCAACAGCTGATATGCGATAGGTTCAATGTGCTTCAGAGTTCATTCTGATTAGCTACAGACTTGCACAATTGTATACAGAAAGTCATATAAGGAGATCTGATTGAATACATTATTGCAGCGCTATAGATAGCTTAGGTGATTCTCAAATTATGAACTATAGGGGGCCTCAAATGTGGCCCCTGACATCACCAAAGGGCCACACATAATGTTCAAAATATGTAATGCTTCAGAGGGCTGTCAGAGACTGCAGACCTAATAGGGAAAATGAGGGTCAGAGAGTGGGGCCATGCTACATTTTTGACTGGGGATGTACTACTACATGAGGCTAGCAGAGATCAGTCCTATTACCCTCATCACATAGTTGCCAACAGTCCCGATATGCCAGGGACATTCGAGGAAATCAGACCAGTGTCCTGGTCTGAGAATGTCTCGGGCAAAATCTTGAAAATACAACTCTCTCACGGACATTGGGACAAAGGCGGAGTGGTGGGGGCGTGGCGCGTGACAGTGTAAAGAAAGAATTGGTAGCGTGAGAGAAATAAAAGCTGATTACCAGCTTGTTTACAAGGGATATCGGTCCCGAAAAGGAAGAAGCAATTTTGCCTCATCTGTGCCCACCTGCCAGTGCCACCTGTTTAAGTGCCACCTGCCAGGGCCCACAGTGCCACCTATCAATGCCCACGAGTGCCACCTATCAATACCCACAAGTGCCACCTATCAATACCCACCAGTATTGCCAATCAGTGCCTCATCAGTGCCACCTAGTAATGCTTCCTATCAGTGTAACCTACCAGTACCGATCAGTTCCCATTATTGCCACTCATCAGTGCCCATCACTGCCACCTATCAGTGCCCATCACTGCCACCTATCAATGCCACCTATTAGTGCCACTTCTCAGTGCCCACCAGTGCCACCTATCAATGCCCTTTAGTGCCACCCCTCAGTGTCACCTCCCAGTGCCGCCTATCAGTGCCCACCAGTGCAGCCTTATCGTGCCCATCAGTGCAGCCAATCGGTTCCTATCAATACAGCCGTGTCAGTGTACATCAATGAAGGAAAAAAATTACCTGTTTGCAAAATTCTATAACAAAATATAAAAAAATATATATATATTTTATTTTAAATCTGTCTTTTACATTGTTTTTAACAAAAAATTTAAATCAAAGAGGTGATAAAATACCACCAAAAGAAAGCTCTATTTGTGCGAAAAAAATGATAAAAATTTCATTTGGGTACAGCGTTGTATGACCGCGCAATTGTCATTCAAAGTGCAACAGCGTTGAAAGCTGAAAATTGGTCTGGGCAGGAGGGGGGTTTAAGTGCCCAGTAAGCAAGTGGTTAAAGAGACTTTACAATCACTTTAAGCATGTACAAGCCCCATGCAAATGTGTTCATCTAGAAATGTGAATTCCACTGATCTCGACACGTATTGGGGCAAATTGGAAAGTGTGTGACAGGTCCTCTTTCACAGAACAAGTATGACAAAAAGCAAGAAAACAAATTAACTTGAAAACAAAGTTAGACAAACTTCCCCAAAAGGTCACATAGGGTTAAAAGTCACATTAACAAAACCAATGTCCAAGTCCTCACCAAAAAACAAGTTTAAGTGTGTTAGTATAAACATAGAGCAACAGAAATGGAAAATTAAGCAGTAGCGTCTTCATTTCAGACACAAAAGTCAAGCAGGTTTATGTAGCGGATAAATGACGACTTTTTGAAGCCTTCATAAAAAATGTTGACAAAATAAATCCCAGTATACACATTTCTAATCTTCTCTGCAAACCATACATTATGTTCTAGGGTTAAGTGCATTTTTAAGGAAAGACTTTTTTTTTTACAAGGACAAAAGTTTGTGTTACGATTGCGATGTTCTCATCAGATATTATGTAACACTGACCTCACGAACACTTTGCTATTATTTAACAAAACTTTAAAAAAATTGGGCTGGATCACAAGAATACAAAAAAAATGCACAGAAAGGAAAGTAAGGATTACAATTTAAAAGTATTAAATGACATGTTTGTTGCTGTTTTGTATCATTTAAATGGCTGTGTATTAAAATTCCATTTCTCCAAGTGGATTTATTGTGAAATTTTGAATTACAGGCAGATCCCTGGGAAATCAATCAAGAAGAATGGTCAGTATGCATGGGAGTAAGGATGATTGGTCTCTCTTGTAATAGAGCTGTCAGATACAGCATTGCCTTCTTATAACAGAAGGTATTTTCACAGCCTCACTTCCAGCACAAAACCCAAAACAAGTGTAGCCCCCTCTAGTGTGCTACTAGAATAATGCAGGTAAATGTATTTGCTCATGGCAAAATGAGTCTTGAATCTGGGTCAAGAGTTTATCACAGAGAAGGCTGGGTGACTCTGGTGCCTCCCCCTTATTCTGGAAGTTCAGAAAAACTAGAAGTTAGTGGGAGGTCAGGAGGGTTGATCTGCATACTTAGGGGAACTTGGCCAATGTTCAGGCAGTGGGCCTGGCAGGGTGGCTTGGCCAGCCCTTTAATATGTTGCCTGACTGTGCAGGAGTAGGAGACTCAGTTACCAGCAGCTGCCGGTAGTGCTACACAAAGATCTCAGTCTCTTTTAATGGGTAAGTGCACTGCTAGTGTGTAGCAGAGCCAGTATTACCAACTTGCATACATTTGTTTTATGCTTCTTAGCCCTCATCTGTGCAAGATATGACTTAACTGGCTCTATGGCAACCTTTCTCAATTTACCCCAGAGGAACCCTTGAAAAATTTTCATGTCTCAGGGAACCCTTGCTAAAATTAATTAATTGGTGTTCAACGGGAAAATGCCCCTTATATTGGTGGCCAGTGGGAAGAAGACAGCTTAAATGGTTATTGGTGTCATGCAGCTGGCTTTGCTAGGTGGTGTTGGACCTGGAACTATGCAGACAACATCATATGGGAGGAAAATCAGCCACAACTCAAGGAACTCCTAGAAACCTCTGGAGGAACCCCAGAATTCCACAGAACCCTGGTTGAGAATGGCTACTCTGTGGTGTATGGCTTGTGAGCTGACCCCAGAAAGGTAAGTGCTGGGTGGGGGCAATCTGGCACATTTTACAGGGCACAGTGGCGACAATTGATGGGCACAGTGGCTGTGTTTGAGGGCATGGCACAGTGGTGACAATTAATGGGCACAGTGGCGATAAATGATGGCACAGTGGCTGCGTTTGATGGCATGGCACAGTGGCTGCATTTGATGGCATGGCACAGCTGCGACAATTGATGGCACAGTGACGACAATTGATGGCACAGTGGCGACAATTGATGGCATGTCACAGTGGCGACAATTGATGGCACAGTGATGATAATTGATGGCATGTCACAGTGGTGACAATTGATGGCACAGTGGTAACAATTGATGGCATGACACAGTGGCTGCGTTTGATGGGCACAGTGGCTGCCTTTGATGGGCACAGTGGCTGTGTTTGATGGGCACAGTGGCTGCGTTTGTTGGGCAAAGTGGCTGCAATTGATGGGCACAGTAGCTGCGTTTGATGGCTCGACAAAGTCTCTGCCACAGACTTGATAAGCGTTGTCAGGCCATCCCACGATCTTCTGCCACAAGATCATGCAACCGACTGCACACTCGATATAGTCCCAACAAAGTTACACGACTCACGGTGCCAAGAATCTTTTAGCCGGACCGGCAGCACAGTCAGATAAATCTGCCAGGGTAAGTCCCTCCTTTGAATCCCACTGGTTCAGCTTCCTACTGTAGATAAGGTAGCGAAGGACCATTCCTGAATCAGTAGGCCCCAGAAGCTCCTGGGCCTACTCTCAGTTGCTAGGACTCAGGCCAGCCGGCCCCCAAGGCTACAAAACAGCTCAACATCCCTGAGGTCAGGAGGGCCCTCAGGTTGGGATCAGAAGATGAACCCCGCTAAAGGCGATGGACCTGTTTGAGCTCTGTATGCCTGTACCATGCAGTTTCAGGACAATTGTAGCATGGCCCAATTCACTTGCATGGTATTGCCACGGAATGGAGATATCATTTTTGTGGCATTTGTGCAACTCTGTTCAGCTGCCTTTGGAGTAGGGTTGCCACCTATTCGGGATCCACCCAGACAGTTCGGGTTTTGAATCATGCGTCCGGGTTTCAGATTGCCCGAAACCCGGACACATTTTTCAGAGCGGACTATGGTTTCCCAGCAGGTTTGCTGGCTGAAGTTGTCTAAGCTGAGAGGGTCTGTTATACTCTCTTTCACACTGCCTAAAGCTAGCACTAACATCCCCCCCCCCACACACACGCACACACACACAGACAGGAGAGACTGCTCGATCTGCTCCCATTCCTCTCACTGTGTCTGCCCACACTCCAATACCCAGTGCTGTGCCTTAAAAAGGGAAAGGGGTGGGAAATTTGAAGCCCAGCAGCCACAGATACATCTGGATGAGAGGTGCTGACTGCCAAGGGGTTAGTCCCTGTCTGTGACTGAAGTCTCCCCCCTCCCCCCTTCTTTCTCCTGCCTCTGAGTGAGTATACTAAGGTAAATCAGGGTTCTCAGAGCACCCCTTACATCAGAGTTTCCCTTTACACTAGAGGCCACAGTCTTTTCTCTTACATCAGTGTCCTCTGTGTACATCGGAGTCTGCAGTGTCCCCCCTTACACTTAAAGAGGAAGTAAACCCTGCAGTCCCTATGTTGCTTTTCATATATTTCTTTTTACTCACTCTTTAGCAAACATTACATAGTCTAATAGCGCACATGCCCACTAACACACAGCTCCTTTCTCTATCTGCAACTTGGAGAGCATCCTGACTCTCCTGTAGTCCAAGGGAGGGGGCGAGCATGACACTCCATACCAGGGAGAAAGCCTTACATTACTGTGTGGAGTTACAGACAGAAAAACGGGAAGTGAAGATTTCTCAGAAGAAATAAGGACATTTAAAATCAAAATCAAACGATGAGGTAAGTGAAGGAGGACTGCACTAAGGTAAAGGAAGCTATTTAGGGAAAAAATTGTACCTGTAGCACTACCCCCGAAGGAGCTGCTGGTTTGTTTTGGGTGGCATGTTACCTCGAGGCTCCTCTGCCGTCTAGGGTGTATGGTGAATATAGTAGTAATGGAATGTCCATGACAGGTGTCTTTTTCTGTGCTCTTTATTTCCCAGCCAGGTAAAAACAATAAAACTTGTGGTGATAGAAGGGTTGAAATGAAAGGAGAAATAACAGATTCAGGCGTAATGATAGGGAAACAGTCCTGCTTCCAACAACACTTTCTTCTTCGCCACTCCAGCCGGAGTGGGTACAGTGTACCTGGACAGGCCTCTCTCACTGACCTGGCAGCCAGAGTATCCCTCGGAACTTAGAGGAAAAGTCTCTGCCACAGACCCTCCTTAGAATTGAGGTAACGGAGGTGATCCTCCTTAATAGACTTTGGCCTGGATCTCTTTCAGGTAGGTTGCAGGTTACCGACTGACAGGTGACCAACGTCCATCCTTTCAGTAATCGGTTCCCTTGATACCCGGTGGATTGTTGAGACCCTATTGGATTGCCAGCCTCTCTTGGCTCTCCTCAGATGGACTCCCCACCGAACAGCTTCCTCTCATTGGGAACACGCTTGGGATCTTCTCAGGATTGGGGACCCAGTCGATTTCTGGGGCCCAGCCGCAGCTTTAAATGTTCCGGACCAACATGGTCCCGGAACCAGGAACACCACGTGGCACACCCACCCCAGCCTGGAAGGCCATTTCGCCAGGACCCAGATTAATGGTGTTTGTCTCATAAATACCCTCCCCTAGCATGCACAACGAGGAGAAACCCTCCTTATAGGCTGCTGGGGAAAAGCACCCAAACCTCGACTCCCCTGCTGCCACCTATCGTCTCGGGGTAGGAACAGCACCCCAAGAACAACAGAATTAGCCCACAGCACAGCCAAGCTGAGACAGATTTGAATAGATTAACTGGATCAGAGCCAGATAACTCTCTGATCCCCCTCTAAATTTAACAAAGCACCGGTACTTGGAAGTAACCAGGCGCTACATATCTTTACAACCCCTTTAGCTTTATATGATTATAAAATGATATGACTTTATGGCCCAGATTCACAAAGCACTTACGCCAACGTAAGTGCAAATGTGCACCCGTAAGTACAAATTTGTGCCGGAGTAGCTGTGCGCCGGACCCACAAACCAACATATGCCTAAAAACTGGCCAGCCTATGCCGACGTAGCTTACCCACTTAAGACCCGGACCAATACGCTGGCAAATGACCCAAGGGGTTTTTGCGATTCGGCACTGCGTCGCTTTAACAGACAATTGCGCGGTCGTGCGACGTGGCTCCCAAACAAAATTTGCGTCCTTTTTTTCCCACAAATAGAGCTTTCTTTTGGTGGTATTTGATCACCTCTGCGGTTTTTATTTTTTGCGCTATAAACAAAAATAGAGCGACAATTTAAAAAAAAATGCAATATTTTTTACTTTTTGCTATAATAAATATCCCCCAAAAATATATAAAAAAACATTTTTTTTCCTCAGTTTAGGCCGATACGTATTCTTCTACATATTTTTGGTAAAAAAAATCGCAATAAGCGTTTATCGGTTGGTTTTCGCAAAATTTATAGCGTTTACAAAATAAGGGATAGTTTTATTGCATTTTTATTAATTATTTTTTTTTTACTACTAATAGCGGCGATCAGCGATTTTTTTCATGACTGCGACAATATGGCGGACACTTCGGACAATTTTGACACATTTTTGGGACAATTGTCATTTTCACAGCAAAAAATGCATTTAAATTGCATTGTTTACTGTGGAAATGACAGTTGCAGTTTGGGAGTTAACCACAGGTGGCGCTGTAGGGAATGTGTGCCCTAATGTGTGTGTTTACAACTGTAGGGGGGTGTGGCTGTAGGTGTGACGTCATCGATCGCGTCCCCCTATTACAGGGATGACGCGATCGATGCTCCGGCCACAGAGAAGCACGGGGAAGCCGTGTGTACACACGGCTCTCCCCGTTCTTCCGCTCCAGGGACGGATCGCCGCACTGCAGCGGCGATCGGGTCCGCGAATCCCGCGGTCCCGGTTCTGGAGCTTCGGACCGGGTCGCGCGCCCGCGACCCACGGCTGGGTACTAAAACCAACATATATATACGTTGATGTGCCCAGCCGTGCCATTTTGCCGACGTAAATGTGCAGTAGGCGGTCCTTAAGTGGTTACATACGCTGGCGTAGCACGGGCGTACTTTTTGTCTGGACACATGTTGCTGCTCCCATTGTTTAGGCATTCAAACATGCAAATGAGGGAAATACGGCGATTCACGAACATATGTGCGCCCGACGCATGCTGCGCGAGGTGTGTGTAAATTGTACGTCCGGCGTAAAGGTATTCCCCATAGATGAGGCGCAGCCCGGCAACAGACCTGCAAAAGTCTGCCCCACAGAATACAGGCCGGCGTATTGGGCGTACGTTACGTTCACGGCATACATGGTGATCCAGCATAGCTTAGGCAGTTGTGCCGGCGTAGTTGTGAGCATGCGCATAAGGGTGCAGTTTTATGCGTCCACGTCACGTCTACGTCACGGCGCATCCGCAGTTCATGATACGCCAGGCGTAAAACACTGCACCATGCTCGGACTATCATTTGTATGGGGTCACGCCCACTTCCACCTACGCCGGTCTGCGCCTTAGAAAAATAAGCCATGCCGACGCAACGTTGGGAGCAATAGCTTGCTGAATACAGTGCATGCCTCTCCGCGCTGCGCCGGCGAGGTGTACGGCATTTGTACTGACTAAGCACTGATTGTTTGTGCGAAACGCGTCAGCTTTTTTACCCCACTGCTTGCTGTGCTGTGTTTTGTAGTTCTTTTTATCCTTTTTACACCAATAAAGGCTACCTTTTTAGGTTTATTTTGGTGTGCGGCTGTCCATGAATTATTTTCATTGATCATTTGCGCTACGGCGGCGTAATGTGCGCCAAACTCTCTGTGAATCTGGGCCTATATGTATAGTTTATACTATTGGAAAAAATAGCTGTGCGCTGCTTAAGTGTTTGATTTGAAGAAAGGGTGGCAACCCTACTTTGCAGCTTGGCTGGGGCAGTCAAGGAGTGGTAAAATCATGGCTCAACCACCTATTTTTGCAGGTTTTGGGGGTCACTTGTGTCTCTGGGACAGAAAGTGAAGGAAATCTCTCCAACAAGACACAGATAACCAACAATAAACTGAAGGTTTTTAACCCATTCCTACATCCACACAAAACTTAAAGAGAAAGTTTGGACTATACAGTATTTCACGTTTAGTTCACCTGTAAACAATTTACTCCCATTATCTTTTATTATATAGAGAAATCTAATCTTCTTCACTCCATACATTTTCAGGACAATTTTTTTTTTTCCCAGGGCAACCACAATGTTTAGAAAGCGAGTTCACTGCAGAAGTTCTCAGGAACCGTCCTTATCAGAAAATCTTAAGCCATCTGGAAATTATCAGCTGGTCATGTGACCCCTGTGACCTGTACAAATCTGTCCTTGGTTGAATCTAGACTCGGAGTGGGAGTTTGTGACTCTCTGATGACAAAAGACTTATTATCTCAACTAGCATCACACAAGCTGCAAGATATGTCCAAGAAGGACATCACAGAAAAGACACTTTCATCCAGGAGAGGAAACAACAAATCTCAGAGATTCTACTCCCTGTAGATTGAAATATATCTAAAGGCAAATTTGTTTGATATAACCACTTAAGGACCGCTCATGTATATATACGTCATTTTTTTAATGATGTAAATCTCGGTAATGGCAGCAGCTGCTGCCACAATCGAGATATCCATCTTTTCAGTGAGCGGTCCTTTAAACGATAACGGTGGTCTCCGTGGCCGATTCGCTGCAAGATCACTGTTATCGGCGTCGGGAAAGGGGACTCCCGCCCCTCTCCCGCGCCCTCCACCGCTTACCGGAGCTGTCGGCAGCGGCGGAGGTGATCGTGTCCTTCCTCTTGCTCGGCTGGGATAAAGTGAGGAGCAAGATGGCCCCCACCCGTCCCCGTAGCATAGCAGGGTGGAAGCGACGTCAAAACGTCACTTCTTCCCATGCTTCTTAAAGGCACATTTTCTTGTTGTCATTTATTCAAATGACAATTTTTTTTTTTTGCATTTTAGTCTAAATATGAGATCTGAGGCCTTTTTGACCCCCGATCTCATATTTAGGAGGACCTGTCAAGGTTTACATTCCTTGTAATAGGAACAAAAGTGACCCATTTTTTTTTTGTGTAAAAATTAATAAAATAAATACAAATAAATAAGAAAACAAAACAACATTTTTTTTTTAAAGCGCCTCGTCCCGGCGAGCTGGCGCGCAGAAGCGAACACATACGTGAGTATCGACCGCATATTAAAACGGTGTTCAAACCACACAAGTGAGGTATCAATTAGATCGTTAGAGAGCAATAATTATAGCCCTAGACCTCCTCTATATCTCAAAAGATGCAACCTATGGAGGGTAAAATTTGACGCCATTCCACGAGTGGGCGCAATTTTGAAGCGTGACATGTTAAGTATCATTTTACTCGGCGTAACATTATCTTTCACAAAATAAAAAAAAAAATGGGCTAACTTTACTGTTGTCTTATTTATTTTTTTTAAAGTGTTTTTTTTTCCAAAAAAAGTGCGCTTTTAAGACAGCTGCGCAAATACTGTGTGACAAAAAGTATTGCAATGACCGCCATTTTATTCTCTAGGGTGTTAGAAAAAAAATATATAATGTTTGGGGGTTTTAAGTAATTTTCTAGGAAAAAAAAATGTTTTAATCTTGTAAACACCAAATCTGAAAAACAGGCAAGGTCCTTAAGTGTTGTAGTGGTTGGGGGGCTAGAAGCGTTGTCGGGTTTTTATTGCTGTCTGTGTACCTATTAGGAAAACTTCCACCTCTAAGCCTGGATTCACACTATACAGTTTTAATGCTTTTTGCAGATTTGCACTACAGTTCATTGAACATGGTTTCCTATGGAATACGTTCTGTAGTGCAAAATGCAAAAAACACTAAAAATGCCCAGGTGTGAATCCAGCCTAATTGTCCTGATCACTAATGTTATCGGGAATGAGAGTGAGGGGTCAATCCAGAAATGTGACTTCCATCAGAACAGGAATAGAGGGGAAACTGTTCAATGGGGATACTTGTTCAGATAAAAGCTGTCTGGGATTGGATGTAAAAAAGAGTGAAACCCCAATTAAGATGAGTCTTCACCTATCCCACCTCCACTGCACACTAATGGATGCTGGCCCTGTTCATAGCAGAGGTCGTGATGTGAAGATATATCCGGTTGGCTGCACATAGACAGTCCACAATACATAAACGAGGAACTATAACCCTATCAATAAATAAAACCCTAATAAAATGTAACCATACATAAACAAATAAACAACTGTTTTTGTGTATTTGTTTATATATGGTTACATTTTATTAGGGTTGTGGCTCTGTAAGACACAATAGATTTTGTTGATTACCAACAACGGTATTTCAATTCACAGGGAGTAACAGTTAGGCCGCGTACACACGATCAGGCCAGTTTCATCGGACCAAATTGATCGTGTGTATGGCCCATCGGGGGGGAATATTATTAACCGTCGGACCATTCTCATCGGACCGGTCTGATCGTGTGTACAGGGCCTTAGGGGTTAGTTAGACCTTGTATCTACACCATATACACTATGGGGGTTATTTATTATTATTATTATTATACAGGATTTAAATAGCGCCAACAGTTTACGCAGCGCTTTACAATATAAAATGGAGACAATACAGTTACGATACAATAAAATACAAGAAGATTAAGAGGGCCCTGCTCAGAAGAGCTTACAATCTAATAGAGTGGAGCAGGTGGTACAAAAGGTTGTAACTGTGGGGAATGATCTGATGGGAGTGGTAAAAGATTAGTTGGAGATGTGATAGTCTTCCCTGAAGAGGTGAGTTTTCAGGGATTGCCTGAAGGTAGCAAGAGTAGGGAATAGCCGGACAGGTTGAGGTAGTGAGTTCCAGAGGATGGGAGAGGCTCTGGAGAAATCCTGGAGACGAGCAAGGGAGGAGGAGACAAGAGAGCTTGACAGTAGGAGGTCTTGAGAAAAGTGGAGAGGACAGTTTGGGATATGTTTGGAGACAAGATTGGTGATGTAGCTTGGGGCAGAGTTGTGGATAGCTTTGTAGGTTGTGGTTAGTATTTTGAATTTAATTCACAGGGTGATAGGGAGCCAGTGTAGGGATTGGAGGAGAGGTTTGGGAGACACTGAGCGGTTGGTAAGGTGGATAAGTCTGGCAGCAGCAGTCATACTGAAGAGGGGATAGCCTATAGAAAGGCAGGCCAAGAAGGGAGTTGCAATAGTCAAGGCGAGAGATGACAAGGGAGTGAATGAGGAGTTTGGTGGTTTCATTTGTTAGAAAGGGGCGAATGTTAGAGATGGTACGGAGGTGAATTCTACAAACTTTTGACATTGATTGGACTTGAGGCTGAAATGACAAGTCAGAGTCTAGGATTACACCTAGTACCTTGGCGCGATGGGAGGGACTGATGGTTGCATTGTTGATTTTGATGGAAAAGTCATGGAGGGGGGCACGGGCAGGGGGGAATATTAGTAACTAGCTGAGATGTCAGTTAGTAAGTTAGTAAGGCGAGAGGAGACTGAAGGAGTGAGGTGAGGAGTAGACAGTTATTTACTAAAGGCAAATCTACTTTGCACTACAAGTGCAAACTAAAAGTGCAAAGTGCACTTGAAATTGCACTGAAAGTGCACTTGGAAGTGCAGTCACTGCAGACCCAAGGGGAACATGCTAAGAAAATAAAAAAACAGCATTTTAACTGGCACATGATTGGATAAAAAAAATCAGCAGAGCTTTCCCTCATTTCAGATCTTCCCCTCAGATTTACAGCGACTGCACTTCCAAGTGCAATTTCAAGTGCACTTTGCACTTGTAGTTTGCACTTGTAGTGCAAAGTAGATTTGCCTTTAGTAAATAACCCCCACTGTATAGAACAGATGACAAACAAAAAGCACTAATTACTATATGGTACAGACCTTTATGCATTTTCATAGATTAACTCTAGAATTTTTGTTTTACTCCAGTGCTCAAGGGACTTCAAATAAGAGGACCTCAAAAATGGGGTCCCCTTCTCAAACTACCAGCCTGGGACCAACTGCCACCTGGCACTTCCATGTTCCTGATTCCCCTAAAAAGCAGTAGAAGAATGGAGGTATAATGGGTAACTTACATGCCATGTAAACTGATAAAAGTTCATCTGAATCATTCACCCTACACAAATTTACATCAGAATCAAAAAATAAATAAAAAAAAAAATTAAATATATCAACTTCCTCCACATTTGCCAAAAAATATATTGAAAATAAGTAGGGCTGTGAATGATCAAAATTTTTGTGTTCGATTAATCGTTTTTTTTTTAATCGATTAATCGACTAATTTCGATTAATTATAACGCACATACAGATCCAACTACTTTTAGCTGATCTCCTTGCAGGCCGATTCCCAGTGCAGCTACTAACAACTGGAAAAATGGATAGCAGGATACAAAAAACACACAAAGGCAGCGCTCGATGGGAAGAGCATTAAAACTTTTATAGTCTTCAAGTAGGTAACAAAATAAATATTGCACTGGAGATAAAATCGATGTAGCTACATAAACTGTAAAAATGGTGCGAGTAATACCAAATGGTACCAAAAGCAGTCATAAAAACCTGTAGCTAAGTATGATACTGGTATAAAAATGTGTACAACGATACCACTGCTGAATCCAGATGAGGAGGGGTTAACATCAGTCCATCGGCATGTAGATGTCCCATGAAGGGAACTATCACAACTCCCAGTGGATGGTTGTAGAATCCCAGGTTGACAGAGGGAAGTAATAGAGGGAAGTGTAACAGCGCTTGCGTCAGGGCTGTCTTAATGAGAGGGCACACCTGGGCACTGCCCAGGGGCCCCAGCTGCATTGGGGACCCCTGCACTTTCCCCAAAGCAGCTGGTCCTTGAGCCCATGCTGCCCCGAAATTGGGGGCCCCATGATGGCACCGAGAGTGATAGATACACAGGGGAGGCAGTCTGCCTTCTACCTACTTGATGTCTGTTTACCTGCACTGTCATTATTGTTGGGGCCCCAGAGCATTTCTTTGCCCAGGGGCCCAAGATGCTATTAAAACGGCCCTGGCTTGCGTGTGGCAGATAGTAAGGTCCCGCCGGCATGCAGATATGAAGGCACAGCAAAGGAGCCCTTCAGATGGACACGGCAAGCCCCGCCGGTGTCCATGATGTCACCGGATCTCTGACAGAACTCACTGAAGGCCCAGAAGCCGGCAGAGAGGTGAGTACCAGTCATAAGAATTTTTTAATCGATCAAAAAGATTTTGATCGATCAAAAAAATTAAAGATTAATCGATCGATTAAAAGTTAATTTGCACAGCCCTAAAAATAAGGATATCCTTCCTTCATAATTTGTCACGTGTCAGATACTTCCACATAAGAGTGAGGGTTAAATGTTGCAGTGTTTCCTGTTGAATAAAAAAGATGATTAGGAATGACAGCATGGAAATCTCCTAGAATCACATGCTTGCTCATAGGTGTGCGCAGTCTTTTTCATTGGAGTGTGCGCCCCAAATGTATTAAAACATGACTGGTGTTAGCAGGGCAGTGGATGGTGTCAGTAGAGCAGCGGACGTGTCAGTAGGGCAGAGGTTGGTGTCAGTAGGGCAGTAGGCAGTGGACAGTGTCAGTAGTTTATTTTTTATTTTTATTATTTTATTTTTTATTTATTATTTACAATTTTTTTTTTAGGAGCCCAGTTGGGGGGTTTAAGTGCCGCGTCACACTACAGCGACATGAAAGTCGGCACGACTTTGCGAGGCAAATTCGAGGCAACTTCAAGTCACCTCCAGGACAGGCAACTTTGCCAGTGGCCAATCAAACAATAATCAGCTCTATGGGAGGGAGGGGTTTGCCTGAGAAAACTATTTTCTCTTCAGGTAAAGTTGCTTCAGTTAAGACAGTTATCCGACTTTGAAGACGACTTCCATTAAAATCAATGGGTACAAGTAGGGATGAACCGAACACCCCCGTGTTCGGTTCGCACCAGAACCATCGAACAGACCGACCGTTCACGCCAACATTTAGAACCCCATTGAAGTCTATGGCACTCGAACGTTCGAATTCAAAAACGATCATTTTAAAAACCAATATTCAAGTTATTGTTGGAAAACGTCTTTGAGAACCCGGGTCTTGCCCCAGGGAACATGTATCAATGAAAAAAAAGTTTAAAAAATAGTCGTTTTTTCAGGAGCAGGACTCCTGAAAAAATGACCGTTTTTAAAACTTTTGGCTTTGGCCAATTATGGCTCTTCGTTTTTTGCGCGCTGTGATTGGCCAAGCATTGCGGGAAATACAACATGCTTGGCCAATCATCAGCGCGCAATGCCGCACTCGAATTTGGCGCGAACGACCGCTTTTGTTCGAATTTCGTCTAACGTACGAACAGACAATGTTTGAGTCGAACATACGTTTGTATTGAACGCAAAGCTCATCCCTAGGTACAAGTCGCCTAGAAGTCAACTTGAAGTAGTACAGGAACCTTTTCTAAAGTCGGAGCGACTTCAGTATTGTGCATTAATATAGCTCCTTTCACTTTAACCACTTAAGACCCGAACCTTTAGGCAGGTAAAGGACCTGGCCAGTTTTCGCGATTCGGCACTGCGTCGCTTTAACTGACAATTGCGCGGTCGTGCGACGTGGCTCCCAAACAAAATTGGCGTCCTTTTTTCCCCACAAATAGAGCTTTCTTTTGGTGGTATTTGATCACCTCTGCGGTTTTTATTTTTTGCGCTATAAACAAAAATAGAGTGACAATTTTGAAAAAAAAAATCAATATTTTTCACTTTTTGCTATAATAAATATCCCCCCAAAAATATATATAAAAAAGTTTTTCCTTCAATTTAGGCCGATACGTATTCTTCTACCTATTTTTGGTAAAAAAAAAAAAATCGCAATAAGCGTTTATCGATTGGTTTGCGCAAAATTTATAGCATTTACAAAATAGGGGATAGTTTTATTGAATTTTTTTTCTTTTTTTTTACTACTAATGGTTGGCGATCAGCATTTTTTTCCGTGACTGCGGACACATCGGACAATTTTGACACATTTTTGGGACCATTGTCATTTTCACAGCAAAAAATGCATTAAAAATGCATTGTTTACTGTGAAAATTACAATTGCAGTTTGGGAGTTAACCACTAGGGGGCGCTGAAGGGGTTAAGTGTGACCTCATCTGTGTTTCTAACTGTAGGGGGCGGGGCTGGACTATGATGTCATTGATTGTGTTTCCCTATATTAGGGAACACACGATCAATGACGGCGCCACAGTGAAGAACAGGAAGCTGTGTTTACACACAGCTCTCCCCGTTCTTCAGTTCCGGGGACCGATCGCAGGACTCCAGCGGCGATCGGGTCCGCGGGTCCCGCGGCCACGGTCACGGAGCTTTGGACTTAAAGAGCACGTACAGGTACGTGCTTGTGCCCAGCCGTGTCATTCTGACGACGTATATCTGCAGGAGGCGGTCCTTAAGTGGTTAATGTAATTTCTCATGTCGCGTGACTTGGAGCGACACAAGTCGGATCCCAAGTCACAGTAGTGTGAACGGGTACTTAGTGAAATATCAGCAGGGGGAATCTGCCGCACATGGAGTGATTTGGTTGTACCCAGGCACACCTGGCACACCCCTTGCGCACGCCTATATGCTTGCTGTAATAACCCTCTGTGGGCTCATTCACACTGCCTTTTGCTGCTTTTCTCAACATAGGGAATAGGCATAGACAAGCATACAATTTAATTGGCTGATGTCTGTTTTATTTAAAATAAATAAATACATGTGTCACAAGTTTTTAACTATTTTTGCTAAGTAATATAGATTAAATAAATAAATAAGTACATTTAAATAAAATTATATAATAACAACACTGATAAAAATAATAATAATTAATTTGTTATAGCTATAAATACATGAAAAATGTGGCTGCATAATAAAAAATAAATAAATGCAAACACAAAAATAACAAACAAACATTTTGTGCTGCACAAATATACACAAAATAATGTGTGTTTCATATATCAAGCAATCCCTTTACATTGTAAGCTCCATGAGCAGGGCCCTCCCAGTCCTTCTGGTCTAAACTGTACTGTAATTTTCCTGTCTCCCTTTATATTGTAAAGTGCTGCACAAATGCACAAACTGTTGGCACTATATGAAGCCTGAATAATAATAATAATAATAATAATAATAATAATAATAGTGGGTGAAATCCTTTCTGACATTTTAATGAGGACATTAACTGAAAGTTTGAAGTAGAATAAAAGAAGTATATCATTTTATTTCAATTTTTCTTAATTACTTGGCAAACCAAGATGAGTGTGGTATAGTGACTTTTATTTATTTATTCCGCAGGAATTGAGGGAAGATTATTATTTTTTCTCCTCCTGCTGATGCAAATATTTTCATATCACTTTGAACTCCAAACACTTTGATACTTTTTGTTTAAAGCAAAATTCCAGTTGTATTGAGGGCAGGAAAAAAAAAATACCATCCCGATAAACTATGGACACAATTCTGTAGATGCTGATGTAGACCTTGACAGCACTTTCTGAAATTCATTGCAAACAGAGGCCCAGATTCACAGAGCAATTACGCCTGTCTAACTGGTGTTAGACAGGAGTAATTTCAAATTTCGCGCGCCGTATCACTAGTTTGAATCCTCAAACCATGATACGGCGGCTTCGGGCTTCGATCCGAGAGGCTTACGTCTTCGTAAGCCTTCGGATCTACGCTGCGATATTTTTGCGGCCGCTGGGAGGAGTTTGCGTCGTTTTCATGCGTCGGAATATGCAAATGAGTTGTTACGGCGATCCACGAAGATACGAGCGGTCTTCGCAATCGCTTACGTCTATTTTTTTCTACGTACTGTTAGACCAGCTTTTTGCTGGTCTAACAGTGCGTAACCCATGTTAAGTATGGCCGTCGTTCCCGCGTCGAATTTAAAATATATATTTTTTTTTTTACGTAACTCGTTCGGGAATAGGAATGTCCATAAACGACGCTACTCAAGAAAAAATGACGTAACGACGTGATTTCGCGCAATGCACGGCGGGAAATTTGGAAACGGAGCATGTGCAGTTCGATCGCCGCGGGAACGCGCCTATTTTAAATGCTTCACGCCCCCTAATCGCGTATATGGATTGCGCCGGGAGAAATACACTACGCCGCCGTCGTTTACTGGACAAAATCTACCTGGATTCCACGTAGAGCCAGGTAAAATACGGCGGCGTAGTGTATTTGGGAAACGCTACGATAATCTAATTGTATCTGAATCTGGCCCAGAGAGTTTGCCTTCACTTTACCCGGTCAGTGCTGGAAAAATAAATGTTTAAAGTGGTTGTAAACCCACTTTTAATGTCACAATGTAGAGTATTAGATTTCCTATCATCTGTGCCCAGTCTTGCCACACAGAGTTAATCCAGTGCTGAGTAATCCTCTTTTAAAGAGGATTACTCAGCACTGGATTAACTCTGTGTAAACATGTCCTAGCTAGATATGTAAATAACCTCTCACTCAAAGCAAGAAGAGAGAAAACTGACTTTTTATTTAGGCTCCATTCACATCTGAGCGACAAAACGCCGGTCGCCCGGCGCTCTTGTCGCTCGAGATGTGAAATAACATTGCGGTCTATGGAGATGGTTCACATCTCCACGCCTGTCGCCTGAAAAAAAGTCCCGGACCCTTTTTTTCAGGCGACATTGGCGTTCGCTCATAGACCGCAATGTTAAAGAAAGAAAAAAAAAAAAGTTTAATCTACAGGCGGCAAGATAAGCCGCGTACGCGGCGTATCGTGTCGCCTAGGTGTGAATGCAGCCTTAGGCAGGGTTTTATCTGGAAGGCTGTTCATTTTCACTGAACATAAAAGAGGATTACTCAGAGCTGGATTAACTCTGTGTGGCAAGACTGGGCACAGATGATAGGAAATCTTATACTCTACATTGTGACATCAACCACTTTAAGCTAAGCTAAACATCCCTTTAAATATGCTAGAGGGTTTCAATGCATCTGATTAAAATTGAAATTCCTGTTGCAGTGGATGCCTGTAATTTGACATCATTTTCTGTAGAGATTTCAGGAAAAAGCAATAAACCAATCCCATTGTCAGGATGGAAATTATGAGGCGCTCTGTTCAGAAACTACTGTTACAAAATATAGTGCTGTCGTACGTGGTGTACGTCACCGCGCTTTGCTTGAGCATTTTTTTCCCCACAAACGTCTGTATGCAAAGCAGGCTTGATTGTGACCAGTGGCGGTTCGTCCATAGAGGGCGCCGGAGCGCCGCCCCCTCTGGCTCTTGCACCGCCACTGAAATACATAGATTCATGCATTGCATGAATCTATGTATTTTCGGCGCTGACGCCCACTATTCAGATGGCCGGATGGTGAGTGCCGGCCACCTGAATAACGGTAGCTGGTTGGCTGTGTGGAAGTGCCTATCAGAGCCAGCGGCTTTACGAGTACAGCCCTCAGGATAAGACTGACAGGCGTCTCGCCCAATCAGGTTCACCGGTTCTGGTTACCAATTGGCCAAAGCGTCATCGAGGGCAGGAGAAGACATCGAGGGACATGGAAGGAGGATGGCTGGGGATGGCCAGAAAGGTAAGTGCTGGGCGGGGTGGGGGGGGCATTTTACAGGGCACAGTGGCGACAATGGGCACAGTGGCGACAATGGGCACAGTGGCGACAATGGGCACAGTGGCGACAATTAAATGGCACAGTGGCATCAATGGGCACAGTGGCGACAATGGGCACAGTGGCGACAATGGGCACAGTGGCAACAATTAAAGGGCACAGTGGTGACAATTAAAGGGCACAGTGGCGACAATTAAAGGGCACAGTGGCATCAATTGGCACAGTGGTGACAATTAAAGGGCACAGTGGTGACAATTAAAGGGCACAGTGGTGACAATTGAGGGGCACAGTGTCGACAATTAAAGGGCGCAGTGGCATCAATTGGCACAGTGGTGACAATTAAAGGGCACAGTGGTGACAATTAAAGGGCACAGTGGCTGCGTTTGATGGCATGGCACAGTGGCTGTGTTTGATGGCATGGCACAGTGGTGACAATTGATGGCACAGTGGCTGCATTTGATGGGCACAGTGGCTGCATTTGATGGGCACAGTGAGGCTGCAATTGTTTTATTTTAATTTTTTTCGTTTGCGCTCCCCAAAAATTTTGAGCACCAGCCGCCACTGATCATGACAAATTACGTCGAGAAAAACAACGTTTTTTTACATGACATGAACATTGGTTGTGTGTACACGGCATAAGAGTTTCAATCTGTATGCATGTATCAGGCATTATGTATTAGGAAGGCCCTTGCACTACATGGTTTTGTAAATCTGAAGACAAAAATCTAATAGTGTGTATGGGGTGTTAAAGAAGCAATAAAGCCAGCAGAGCTCCTGTCCTTTCCCCAATATGCCCAAATCTAAAAAAGAAAATAGTTCTGGTTGCAATTACACTGCATTGTTATCTGTGCATGGAACTTCGCTATGTACAGTAGGTGACTGGGATATTGTGTCAATCTCGCTCCCTTTCTCGGCGAGATTGACCACCTGCGAGCCCCATCGCGGGAGCCAGCGCCGAGCTGGCTTGCCGCGATGGAGACAAAGCCGTCATAGAAGCGACGGGGATCCGACGCGGATTCCCGCCAATTCTACACGTGGGCGGAGTTTGTTATGAATCCTGAAGGAGAAATCCCCGCCGGATTTTTAAAGAAAAATCCGGCATGGGTTCCCCCCTCAGGAGCATAACGGCCCTTAGGTCTGTTATGGGTTGTAAGGAGACCCCCTACGCCGAAAAAAACGGCGTGGGGGTCCCCCCACAATCCATAACAGACCCGTATCCAAAGCACGCCGGCCGGCCGGTCAGGAAGGGAGTGGGGGCGAGCGAGCGCCCCCCCCCCCCCCCTCCTGAGCCGTACCGGGCAGCATGCCCTCAACATGGGGGGGTTAGGTGCTCTGGGGCAGGGGGCGCACTGCGGCCCCCCACCCCAGAGCACCCTGTCCCCATGTTGATGAGGACAGGGCCCCTTCCCGACAACCCTGGCCGTTGGTTGTCGGGGTATGCGGGCGGGAGGCTTATCGGAATCTGGAAGCCCCCTTTAATAAGGGGGCCCCCAGATACCGGCCCCCCACCCTAAGTGAATGAGTATGGGGTACATTGTACCCCTACCCATTCACCTGCAAATAAAAAGTGTAAACACAAATAAACCACACAGGGTATTGAAATATTTTATTAGTTGGCCGCCGGGGGGGGGGGGTGTGTATGATCGCTTTTATAAAAGCGCCCCCCTCCGGCGGGCTTCTGTGGGGGGTGGGTGCCGCCGTCTGGTTCTCTTCCGCCGCCGGGGGGGGCGCTTTGATAAAAGCGCCCACCACCCGGCGGGCTTCTTTCGACGTCTTCGGCGGCTGGGGGGTCTTCTCCCACTCTCCGGGGTCTTCTCCCGCTCTCCGGGGTCTTCTCCGGCTCTCCGGGGGTCTTCTCCGCTCTCCGGGGGTCTTCTTCTTCTTCAGGACTCGCCGCCGCTATCTTCGTGTGTTAGCTCAATTACTGGCGGCGGCGAGTCCCCTCTTCTGTGACGTCATCTTCTCTTCTTCTTCTCCAGATGTTGACGCGACGCTTCCTTCCGCTGTTATGCCGGGCGCGCGGCTCGCAGCGAGTTATATAGGCCTGTCTTGTGACGTCGCAGTCCCATCATGCTCCGGTAGGTAGCACGTGGTACCTACTGGAGCATGATGGGACTGCGACGTCACAAGACAGGCCTATATAACTCGCTGCGAGCCGCGCGCCTGGCATAACAGCGGAAGGAAGCGTCGCGTCAACATCTGGAGAAGAAGAAGAAGAAGACGACGTCACAGAGGAGGGGACTCGCCGCCGCTAGTAATTGAGCTAACACACAAAGTTAGCGGCGGCGAGTCCTGAAGAAGAAGAAGACCCCCGGAGAGCGGAGAAGACCCCCGGAGAGCGAAGAAGACCCCCGGAGAGCAGGAGAAGACCCCGGAGAGTGGGAGAAGACCCCCCAGCCGCCGAAGACGTCGAAAGAAGCCCGCCGGGTGGTGGGCGCTTTTATCAAAGCGCCCCCCCCGGCGGCAGAAGAGAACCAGACGGCGGCACCCACCCCCCACAGAAGCCCGCCGGAGGGGGGCGCTTTTATAAAAGCGATCATACACACCCCCCCCCCGGCGGCCAACTAATAAAATATTTCAATACCCTGTGTGGTTTATTTGTGTTTACACTTTTTATTTGCAGGTGAATGGGTAGGGGTACAATGTACCCCATACTCATTCACTTAGGGTGGGGGGCCGGTATCTGGGGGCCCCCTTATTAAAGGGGGCTTCCAGATTCCGATAAGCCTCCCGCCCGCATACCCCGACAACCAACGGCCAGGGTTGTCGGGAAGGGGCCCTGTCCTCATCAACATGGGGACAGGGTGCTCTGGGGTGGGGGGCCGCAGTGCGCCCCCTGCCCCAGAGCACCTAACCCCCCCATGTTGAGGGCATTCTTTTTGGTCTTATAATGACATTTGCGTCAGTCTGCAGCGCAATGGATTGCCTGCTGTCATTGCTTACAGAGATCTGTTGTTGATCTGTTGACACTTGTAGTTTATCTGTATTGATCTGTCATCATGTATTCCTGTGCCCTTTCATCCTAACACCTCACACCCCCTGTGTATGCATTTCTGTATCCTTTCAGTGTGTTGTCATCCAAATATATTTTCCTATTGACTCTGAAAATACCAGATCGGTGATTTGGTGCCCAAATAAAGCCTTGTGATTTTTTTTTCTGGCAAGCTGCAGGAAGATTTACATTGTGCAACCAAAACGCAAAAAAAATACATTTAAAAAAAAAAATTCTGAGAGAACCCGTAATCCACTGAGGATCCAGAGAAAGGCAAAAAGGTTTATAAGGAAGGTGTGACTTAATTTGCCCAATGGGGAAATAATTTCTTCCTCGTCCCCTAAAGCAATCGGATACGCCTTAGATCAACAATCTCAAGTATTATTACATGTAGTATTACCACTTAACACCGCCTTCCAGTGGCCCTTTAAATGAGCTTTGATGGCTGCCCTCCAGGGATGAACTGGCCATTGGGACTACAGGGAGTTTCCCGGTGGGCCGATGGCTCAGTGGGCCGACTTCAGTGACTGCCGCCCCCCTCCGCTACTCTGTCTCTCCCTCCCTGATACGCTCACCTGGGGGGAACAAAGAAGCAGGCGGAGGACCAGAGGAGCAGAGGGGACAACAGAGGAGCATGGGGGGAGGAGACAGACAGCTGACTCAACAGCTATGGCCTGGGAGTTTCTCACTTCTGCCTAATCTTGTCCAATGAGGGGGGCACCGAACTGATTCTTTGCCCCAGGTGTAATAATGTCTAGTTTCCCCACTGGTACTGCCTATAAGAGTACCAGTACCAGCCGTTCTACAGAGAGGGGGCTTGGGTGGACGGGTGGGGGTGCGGGAGTTGTCCGGCCACCATGGGAGAGACCTGTCAAAGTGGGCCAGTCTGGATGAAGTCCAGGGCCAAATTGCTGTCCCAGTCCAGCCCTGCTGCGCTCTCACAGTGGTCACATGATCAAAAGATTAGCCAAGTGGCTTCCAATCAGAAAGAAGACTTGACTGTGCGTTGTTGGTTAGCGTGCTAGTAGTGCGCAGTGGGTGTGCTGTCAGCACACAACCTTATGCCACCATGGATGCATATGTGCAGTTGGCAAGAGGTTACTAGCCAGTTACAGTATCTCACAAAAGTATTCTCAAGAGAGAATAAATCCAGTTGAGCTTTCTTTTCTCATCACTGAGTGCACTGATGAAAGTTATTTTGTTAAAATGTAGCTTTTTTTCTAGCTAAAATGAGAAAGATAAAAGCTAGAAATCATGTCATTCATATAAACATCACGTACCTCAGGATTTATGACATATTTGGGTGATGATACAATGTACTTTATACATAGTATTAAGTGACAGTCTTCTATGACTGTACAGACTATTAACCATTTAAGGACCGCCTACTGCAAATTTACGTCGGCAGAATGGCACGGCTGGGCACATCAACGTATATATACATTGATTTTAGTACCCAGCCGTGGGTCGCGGGCGCGCTCCCGCGACCCGGTCCGAAGCTCCAGGACCAGGACCGCGGGATTCGCGGACCCGATCGCCGCTGCAGTGCGGCGATCCGTCCCTGGAGCGGAAGAACGGGGAGAGCCGTGTGTACACACGGCTTCCCCGTGCTTCTCTGTGGCCGTAGCATCGATCGCGTCATCCCTGTAATAGGGGGACGCGATCGATGACGTCACACCTACAGCCACACCCCCCTACAGTTGTAAACACAACACATAGGCACACATCCCCTACAGCGCCACCTGTGGTTAACTCCCAAACTGCAACTGTCATTTCCACAGTAAACAATGCAAATTTAAATGCATTTTTTGCTGTGAAAATGACAATTGTCCCAAAAATGTGTCAAAATTGTCCGAAGTGTCCGCCATATTGTCGCAGTCACGAAAAAAATTGCTGATCGCCGCTATTAGTAGTAAAAAAAATAAAAAAAAATAAAAATGCAATAAAACTATCCCTTATTTTGTAAACGCTATAAATTTTGCGAAAACCAACCGATAAACGCTTATTGCGATTTTTTTTACCAAAAATAGGTAGAAGAATACGTATCGGCCTAAACTGAGAAAAAAAAATGTTTTTTTATATATTTTTGGGGGATATTTATTATAGCAAAAAGTAAAAAATATTGCATTTTTTTTAAAATTGTCGCTCTATTTTTGTTTATAGCGCAAAAAATAAAAACCGCAGAGGTGATCAAATACCACCAAAAGAAAGCTCTATTTGTGGGGGAAAAAGGACGCCAATTTTGTTTGGGAGCCACGTCGCACGACCGCGCAATTGTCAGTTAAAGCGACGCAGTGCCGAATCGCAAAAAGGGGCAAGGTCCTTTACCTGCATTTTGGTCCGGGTCTTAAGTGGTTAATGTAACTTTTATATTCATTGGGAAATGCTCACATGTTATTGGCTCTCTGTTATGTACAGATGTTAATAGATGTCATTATTATTTCTGATTTATTCAGTACTAGGGTTGAGCGCGTTGGAGGCACGGTAGAACTTCATGGCAGCCAACTTAGATTTGTGTATTCTTTATCAGCAGGGCCGTCTTAAAAGCATCATGGGCACCCGGGCAAAGTAATGCACTGGCGTCCCTACCAGCTTGCCCCAATTTATGGACCTACTTTCAAGAAATAAATAGTTGATAGAATTAAACATACAGTGAAACCTCAGTTTAAGAGTAACTTGGTTTGAGAGCGTTTTGATGTGCGAGCAACATTTTCTTTTTTATTCTGGCTCGGTTTGCGAGTGTTGACTCGGAAGACGAGCAGAATTCAAGCTAAATAGGCCTGCAGTACCTCATTTGGCCTGAAGTACGGGGGCGCAGAAGCTGAGCAGAGCCAAAAATAGGCCTGTAGTACCTTATTTATTTGGCCTGAGGTACAGGGGCGCAGGAGCCAAGAAAAGCCGAACATTGGCCTGCAGTACTTCATTTTGCCTGAGGTACGGGGCGCAGGAAACGAGCAAAAGTGTCCTCGGGCCTTTTCGGACATTTGTGTTGCTCTCTGGCGCCCCCCACCTCTGGCCACATTCGGTATTGCATCTCATTGAAGTCAATGCATAAAAAATGATTTTCGTTTCCATTGACTTCAATGGGAAAACTCGCTTTGATATGCGTGTACTCCTGGAACGGATTATGCTCGTAATCCGAGGTTCAACTGTATATTTAATAAAAAACGATTTTACAAAAGAAAAATATTCCATAAATCAAAGACTAGTTAACACAAAGGGCACAGTGCAGGGGGCGGGGGGGCCAGGAGGGCACAATACTGGGCTCAGGAGGGCACAATACTGGCTGCTTCTACCTTCCTTCCTTCCAGAAATGTTCACACATTCATTCAATTCCATCCACCAAAGCGTTATTCTTCATTCCCCATTAGTAAGAGGGACCACACTAGACATTCCTGAATATTTATTTTTTTTGCAACACATTTCAGCAGGGCATACTGTAGGTTGTTAACATAGCTTTTCTTTCAATAAACAATAGAACATATTTCTAAACATTACATACAGTACTGTGACTTTCTGTCACTTCAGACAAGAATGACTATCAATCTCTTGCTCTGTTTCCTCTTTCCCATGCCCGCATCCCATAATTTTGGGTATCGCGTTCCATTTAGCAAGAGCTGCACCATTGCATCTGTGGATTTCCTCTAATCTATCATGGAAAGAGCCAAGGGGAGATACTTCTTCTCCCCTATATACTCTGCTGTGAGAAGTGACGTAACCTAGGCTGATACACTGCCATCTACAGTTAATCCCAATATCAACAAACATTAACCCATGCAATATATTAAAGTAGTTGTAAACCTCAGACATGAAATATGAACAAAAGCATATCCCTCTATGTTGTGTACTTGTCTTAATTAAGAGCATTAAGTGTAATTTCTGTCTACTGCTTAATTTCTCAACTATCAGCAGGAATCACTTCTGACAATTTTTCCTGACACCAAGAGAAAAAAGGTGACAGGGGAGGGATTTCCAGCAGATTGACAGCCTCAGCTCTGTTCCTGAGTGTGGTGTGAAGGGGGGGTGTACCTTCCCTCCAATCAGCTCTTTTCACCCTTTTTCTTCTGAACTCTCATACAAGCTTACAAATTGAGCACTTTGAACTGAAGACTGCAGATAGACAGATACACCTTAGGCCGCGTACACACGATCGAAGCAGACATGTCTGACCGGCGGACAAATTTTAAAGCATGCTTTAAAATTTGTCCGCCGGCGACATGTCCGTCGCATATGTCTGCTGGTTAGTACACTAACCAGCGGACATATCTGCCCGCACAAGCGTCGTATGGATGCGGCGCATGCGTGGAAGTTTTTTACTTCCTGGTGCGGTGACGTGGCGGCATCAACGTCACCGTCACGTCACCGCGCTGTCTGCCGGCGGGGATTTTGATCCGATGGTGTGTACACCGCGGACCGTTTCCATCGGACATGTCCCTCCGTGTGTACGCGGCCTTACTGTATGTAGGACAATGTGTTTAATCTTTGTGTGTCATCTGAGGATAGTCCCTTCACTGTGTAAATGTAAGGATTTACAACCACTTTAATACAAAATCTGCCTGAAAGGGAATCTGTATTGGTTTGGTTTACCAACAGTTTTGTGAATCTTTCTTGCAGTTTAAAATATATCTATTTTCCATTTTGAATAGAGATTGGGAGGGTTAAAATCACATATATTTTTTTTTTTTATTATTATTATCTGTGTCTCATAAGGGAGATTTTCCTTTACTCTTAGTCCTGTAGACTCATCAGGAACTGAGAGGATACCTTTCCAATCTATCTATAACCCGAAATGGTCCTATAAATAATGAACGCAGAGAAAGTCAAATTGGAAGGAAAAATGATATTAAATTTCCGTGGTAGCTATTAGGATTCACATACTAAGGTAGTTGAAGCAACCTAAATCCCAATATTGAGAATGGGTTCAATAAATAAGCATTTAAAAAAAAAAGTTTATTATACCTACAGGTATACTATTACAAACAATTCTAGGATCTATCTTAAGAACTCAAATATCTATACATATATTCCATTAAATTTACCTTTACCGTTTTCTTCCTGATATTAACATATATTAGATTTTCTATTGGATTCAAGTCAGGTGATTGGCTGGGCCATTCTAGCAGCTTTATTTTCTTTCTTTGAAGCCAATTGAGAGTTTTCTTGGCTTTGTATTTGGGATCATTGTCTTTCTGAAATGTCCATCTTCGTTCCATCTTCATCATCCTGGCAGATAGCAGCAGATTTTTATCAATAATGTCTTGGACTCTTGGTACATTTTTCCATTCATCTTTTCTTTCAACGACATGAAGTTTGCCAGTACTGTATGCTGAAAAACAGCCCCACACCATGATGTTCCCACCCAAGGCCGGACTGGGAATAAAAACCAGCCCTGGAAAAAATGTCATACCAGCCCCATAGCATAACGTCATTATTTACTTATTCATGAAAGGGAAAACTATGCACATTTGAAGAGTGTATTATATATACAGAAGACAGATATAAAAATCATATAGGGCTTTATATATATATGCAAATACCAGTTAAAAGTGGTCAATCATCAAGGGGGACCCCAGGAAATCTGTGAAAGTGGAGGGGGGCCCATTGAAATCAACAGCAGCGCTTTTTGGGGGCGATTTTAACCGTTTTAACCTTTTTCGGCCACTAGCGGGGGTTAAAAGTGCCCCAATGGCTGCCGAAAAGCACTGCAAAAAAGTCGGTAAAGCACCGCTAAAATTTGCAGCGCTTTACCGCCGATGCCCCCAACGCCTCAATGTGAAAGCAGCCTAAGGTAAGGGGTGGGTTACTGATATAAGGGGGGAAACCTTTATATCAGTGTCCCTTTACATTATTGTATTCACTTCCCCTTACATCAGTGACTCCCCCCCTCCCACTTAGGCTGGCCTTGCGGTGCTGTCACTGACCTCCTTTTAGGTGCAGGGATCAGTCAATCGGCTCCAGCTTGGTGGCTCTGGTTTCTCTGACTTCTCCCATGATCCCCATCCCAGCGACACTCCCACTCTTGACTCCTCTCCAAACTCCCTCAGAGACTGCAGATTTCACATGATACAAGAGATGTTCAGAGACTGCGAACATGACACAAGAAATGGTCAGAGACTGCAGACATGATACAAGAGATGGTCAGAGACTGCAGACATGATACAAGAGATGGTCAGAGACTGCAGACATGATACAAGAGATGGTCAGAGACTGCAGACATGATACAAGAGATGGTCAGAGACTGCAGACACGATACAAGAGATGGTCAGAGACTGCAGACACGATACAAGAGATGGTCAGAGACTGCAGACACGATACAAGAGATGGTCAGAGACTGCAGACACAATACAAGAGATGGTCAGAGACTGCAGACACGATACAAGAGATGGTCAGAGACTGCAGACACGATACAAGAGATGGTCAGAGACTGCAGACAGGATACAAGAGATGGTCAGAGACTGCAGACATGAAACAAGAGATGGTCAGAGACTGAAAACATGATACAAGAGATCAATGCAGAGAGAACAGGCAAAAAAAATATAAATGCACATTTTTTTTACCTGATTTTTTTTAAATGTATTATAATAAATACATTTACATTTTATTATTATTTACAGTATATTATTTTATTATAATACATAAGTTAGCTTTTTTTTAAAGAAAGAAATGCATGAGAGAGGGGCTGAAATGGTGAGAAAAAGGGGCTGCAATGGTGAGAGAAAGGGGCTATAATGGTGAGAGAGAGAAAGGGGCTGCAATGATGAGAGAGAGAGAGAGGCTATAATGGTGTGAGATAGAGAGAGAGAGAGAGAGAGAGAGAGAGAAAGGGGCTGCAATGATGAGAGATAGAGGGGCTGCAGTGGTGAGAGAGATAGAGAAAGGGGCTGCAATAGTGAGAGAGAGGGGCTGCAATAGAGAGAGAGAGGGGCTGCAATAGAGAGAGAGAGAGAGGGGCTGCAATAGAGAGAGAGGGGGGCTGCAATAGAGAGAGAGGGGCTGCAATAGAGAGAGAGAGGGGGGCTGCAATAGAGAGAGAGGGGGCTGCAATAGAGAGAGAGGGGGGCTGCAATAGAGAGAGAGGGGCTGCAATAGAGAGAGAGGGGGCTACAATAGAGAGAGGGGCTGCAATATAGCGAGAGAGGGGCTGCAATAGAGAGAGAGGGGGGCTGCAATAGAGAGAGAGGGGGACTGCAATAGTGAGAGAGGGGGGCTGCAATAGTGAGAGAGAGAGAGGGGCTGCAATAGTGAGAGAGAGAGAGGAGCTGCAACAAAGAGTGTGAGGGGCTGCAATGGTGGGAGAGAGAGAGAGGGGCTGCAATGGCGGGAGAGGGAGAGAGGGGCTGCAATGGCGGGAGAGAGAGAGAGAGAGAGGGGCTGCAATGGTGGGAGGGAGAGAAAGGGGGGCTGCAATGGTGGGGGAGAGAGGGGCTGCAATAGAGAGAGAGAGAGAGTGGGGCTGCAATAGAGAGAGAGGGGGCTGCAATGGTAGGAGGGAGAGAGGGGCTGCAATAGTGAGAGAGAGAGAGAGAGAGAGGAGCTGCAACAGAGAGAGAGGGGCTGCAATGGCGAGAGAGAGAGAGAGAGGGGCTGCAATGGCGGGAGAGAGAGAGAGAGGGGCTGCAATGGCGGGAGAGAGAGAGGGAGGGGCTGCAATGGCGGGAGAGAGAGAGAGAGGGGCTGTAATGGCGGGAGAGAGAGAGGGGCTGCAATGGCGGGAGAGAGGGGCTGCAATGGTGGGTGAGAGAGGGGGGCTGAAATTATGGGTGAGAGAGGAGGGCTGCAATGGTGGGGGAGAGAGGGGGGCTGCAATAGTGGGGGGAAACTGGTCCCCAACCAGTTAAGCGCAGGCAGATTTTTTTTTGGCATTTAAAAGGTTGGTGCAGGGGGGGGGTTGACCATGGAATGGAGAGAGAGAGAGAGAGAGAGAGAGAGAGAGAGAGAGAGAGAGATTATACAATCCAGATTACAATTTGCAGGGGCAGCAAAGGTGACAGAGGGAGGGGGGGATGCCCGGGTACACCATGCTGCTGCCCCTGCAAATTGTAATCTGGACTGTATAATCTCTCTCTCACCATTGCATTGTCATTGGTCAATCCCCTACCCCCTGCCCCCTCTCTGTCACCTACCTTTTCTGCCCCTGCAAATTGTAATCTGTATAATCTCTCTCAGTCTCACACCATTGCACAGTGCACTCCCCCCCCCTTCTCTCTGAGATTATTATACAGTTTACAACAGGGGCAGCAAAAAGGTAGGTGACTGACAGAGAGGAGGGGGGGGGGCCTGGGGGTGTACCGTTATATCATATGGTGAGAATCAGAGGGTGATTAGAACATATAAATGCAGGCCTAGCCCAGGATTTAATAATTCTTCTAGTTCACCTGGCTGCTGCTGCTGGCTTGACCGAAATGACCGACCGCTTGTCCTGGGCTGGACCTGTCCTTGGCTGCCTTGCCACTGCTGTCAATCGTGTCTGACTGTGAAGAAGCACTGTCTGACACGCACGTGCTCCAAGGGTGTCCTGGCCGGGCGGCGCGGATGGTGAACTAACTCCTCTGTTCCTTCACCCTGCAGGAGAAAGTGGGCGGTACTGGTGCGCACCGCACAGGACGATGGGATGACGCCGGTCACGTTCTGTTTGGCTCCTCCCCTCCCTCAGACTCGTGACATGATCTCTCCACTCCTGGTCAGTGACAGTGAGTGAGTCGCGCCCGCGGGAAGGAATTGGAAAGTGCGGCACTGACTGCAGCGGCGAGCATGGCGGCTGCAACCCCGCCGGTGGCCGGCCCGCCGCTGCTTTTACCGACACTGTACACGACACTGACTGGAGGCATAGGGCAGCAGGCAGGCGTCCACCCCTGCATTATACAAAATTGCAAAGTGCGGCCGCCGCGGCCACGGTGGCGGCCGCGTCTGCAGCCTAGTTGATTGATTTGACTGACAGGCAGCCAGCCAATTTTCCCGGTATCCCGGTAGGCCAGTCCGGCCCTGTTCCCACCTCCAAACTGTTGGCATGGGGTGATTTGACCTCCAAACACGATGTGTATTACGACATCCAAAGAGTTAGATTTCGATCTCATCTGACCAGACTATATTCTCCTAGTATTTCACAGGCTTGTCTAAATGTTGTGCAGCAAACTTTAAAAGAGCTTCAACATGCTTTTTCTTCAGCAATGGAGTCTTGCGTGGTGAGAGTGCATACAGGCCATGGAGGATGAGTGCATTACTTATTGTTTTCTTTGAAACAATTGTACCAGCTAATTGGTCCTTGGCTGTTGGACAATTCTTCTAATAATTATTTTCACTCCTCTGTCAGAAACCTTATGAGCAGCAGCTGGTCATGACTGATTTATGGTGAAATTATGTGTTTCCATCGTTCCTTGTTAGGCTTGTCGAGGAACTCGACAAGGTTGCTTTGCATACACACGTTAAAGACCAAATCTCCTCGTTCTCGAAACGCGCTGACTTCAGCACATACAACGGCAGGGGCTGCTTTTGCTAATCTCATGTTACTGCGTGTTAGGGAAAAGTTTGGTAAGAGACATTTGCACTTTTCAGTCTGTTACAGTGTAACAAATGTGCTATTTTCATTACAAACGCTACTTTTGCCGAAGGTGCACGGGTTTCTAAGCATACACACGCTCGAGTTTCTCGTCGAAAAGCAGCCCGATGAGGAACACGACGAGCCAATTTGACTCGAGGAAAAAGAGAACTTGCTCTCTTTTTTGCTCGTCGAGTTCCTCGACAGTTTCCTCGATGAAAAACGTACACACGACTGGTTTCTTTGGCAAAAAAGCTCTCCCACCGAGTTTCTTAATCGATTCTGCCGAGGAAAACGGTCGTGTGTACCAGGCCTCACTGATTGTCAAAGGCACGGCTTTTTTTATTAATTTTTGGATGGATGAGATCAAGTACAAATGAATTAAAGCAGGGGTGTCAAACTGGCGGCCCTTAAGCTGCTCCAAAACAAGTCCCATCATGCCTCTGCCTGTGGGAGTCATGCTTGTAACTGTTAGCCTTGCAATGCCTCATGGGACTTGTAGTTTTGCAACAGCTGGAGGGCCGCCTGTTTGACACCCCTGAATTAAAGGTTTAAAAGAGAGGTAGAATTAAAAAGTAAACAGAGGGATAAAGATCCCCAAGAATCCCAAAGTAACTTTCTCTAATTAATATCTCTGATAAAATGTAATTGTTGAAGATGTAATTGATTTTATTGGATGTGGTAAATTTTGTTAACTTTTGAAAAAAACGAATAAAAAGGATATTGAAAACAAAGGCACAGCTTGGAGACTTGGACCAATTGTATAAAGCACCATTGTTGGATAGTCTTAAATTCTGTTTATTAAGTAATTATTTTTGGTATAATAGGGAATTCTTTTTGTAACAATGCGGAGTTGCCATGGGAGCCCGGTTTGCTCCCAGTGTGGCCAACTTGTTTATGGCCCACTGGGAGCGTGACGTGGTATTCCAGGACAGGCCATCTCAGTTGCTGTGTTACCGTAGGTATATTGACGACCTTATTATGGTTTGGGAGGGTGATTTGCCTTTATTGCAGCAATTTATGGATAAACTTAATTCTAATACTAAGAATATAGTTTTGACTTTTACAGTCTCCCATGATAAGATCAATTTCCTTGACCTGGAGATTTTCAAGTCAGATAATTTGCTTCTTACCAGAAATTACTTTAAGACAGTGGACCGTAACGGGTATATCCCCTTAACCAGTTGCCATCATCGTTTATGGCTGTGCAATATCCCACGAGGGCAGTTTGTGAGGCTTCGCCGGAATTGCACCCTGGAATCGGATTATCTGGTCCAGTCACAAGAACTATCTACTCGTTTTATATCTAAAGGTTATTCTCGCCCCTCAATTATGCAAGAGATAGAGAAAGTAAGGGCCTTGGATAGGAGTATCATCGTAGCAGACAAACCTCCTAACGTAGATAAAGAACAAGCCAATTTCAAAATGGTGCTGGATTTTAATATCCAGCACAAGAAATTTGAAAAAATTGTGGCGAAACATTGGCCCATTTTGAAAGGTGATGGTGTTCTGGGACCAGCCCTCCCGGACCGCCCTCAGTTCATTTACAGAAAGGCTCCCTCCTTGAGAGACAGCCTTGCTCCTGGTGTTATTGACCCACCGGTGGTGGCACAGCCCAAGCTTTTTGATTTCTTAACAGGTTTCTATGCTTGTGGTCGCTGTGCAACCTGCAAGCATGTTAAACAGCAGATTAAGAAAAGGAAGACTTTTTGTTCTAATGTGACCCATGTGGAATATCCCATCAAGCAGTTGATTACGTGTGATACCATCGGCGTAGTTTATATGCTCGAATGTGAGTGCGGCTTGCAATATGTTGGTCGCACGTCACGAGCATTACATGTGAGAGTTGGGGAACACATTGGTAACATAAGGAGGGGGAGTAGAAATCACAGTGTATCCAAACATTTTAGGCAGTGTCATCAGAAAGACCCTAAAGGGTTAAAATTCTGGGGCATTGAGAAAGTGTCAAAACACTGGCGAGGGGGACATATCCGCCAATTGAGTCGGCGTGAGTCCTTCTGGATATATGAAACCAAGGTATCCTCGCCAGCTGGCCTTAACGTTGAGTTTGACCTTAATTGTTTTATTTCCAATAGATGATGTCTTTTTTATGGTATTTGTATTTCCTTTTTTATGGTATCTGTATTTTGTATTCTATTCTATTTTATAATTATTTTTAATATTTTTATGTTATATATTTTTTATGACTTTTAGATTATCTAATATGGTCTAATATCTCCTTGAGACATTGTTTCTCCTCCTTGTTTTTGGAGTCACTATCAGTGATGGTCCTACAGGGTTAATAGATAAGGAGCCTTTATGTAAAAAATATATTTTTTACAATATTGTACTGGGTGTGTGATCACGGCTGACGTCAATATAAATATAAATGTTTTTAACTATTTTAATATTTTCAATATGTACTTTTATATGTATTCATATACTTTTAATTAAGTATCTCCACTCGTTACGGCGTCAGGTGCACCTTTCTATTGCATCAGCAGTTGCTGTTTTGCAAGGAGGATTCAAGCACATAGGGCTTTGTTGTGTTGCCATGGTTGTCATGGCAGCCGCAGGCTATTTAAGTCTAGACAGCGGGACGTCTACACGCTGCTTTTCCATACCCCACGCTGATGAAGTCCCGCCCTTAGGGACGTAATGACGTACGAGGGGGAGGGGCCACGTGTGACGTCACCCGCGATCGCCAACCCAAGTGAGATCCATGCTGGTCTATCTTACTGATATGTTTTTGTTTGTTGCACTCATCTCAGAGTGCCTTTACAGTGAGTTTCTGTCTTTATCATTGTATTAAATTTACCGAGTTGGCTTCAGAGAGCACTAGATCTCCTTTCTTTTTTGTTCTATGCCCTGTTTTTGCCTGACTTTGCTCCGGAATCTGCCAATATTGAGGGTGAGCTGCTGCATCTGTATGCTGTGCCTTTGAGAACAGGAGGTTCTCTATCTCATGCTCTGTGACCTATTGTTGGTCGAAGTGTTAAGGTGAGAGGCCACTCCTGCTATTTGGTGGAAGTTTCTTCTGGAAATCACTCTTTGGATTGTGCACCTGTTTGTTTCCATTTTTGGATCATTTTAACCACTTCCATACCAGGCACTTACGCACCTTCCCGCCCAAGCCAATTTTCAGCTTTCAGCACTGTCGCACTTTGAATGACAATTGCGCGGTCATGCTACACTGCACCCAAACAAAATTGGCGTCCTTTTTTCCCCACAAATAGAGCTTTCTTTTGGTGGTATTTGATCGCCTCTGCGGTTTTTATTTTTTGCGCAACAACTAATAAAAGACTGAAAATTTAGAAAAAAAATACATTTTTATTTTTTTCTGTTAACTTTTTTGTAAATAAGTATGTTTTCTCTTTCAATTACGGGCACTGATATGGCGGCACTGATGAGGTAGTACTGATGGGCACCGATGAGGTGGCATTGATGGGCACTGATAGGCAGCGCTGGTATGCGGCACTGATGGGCACTCATAGGTGGCACTGATGGGCACTCTTAGGCGGCACTGATGGGCACTCTTAGGTGGCACTGATGGGCACTCTTAGGCGGCACTGATGGGCACTCTTAGGGCGGCACTGATGGGCACTCTTAGGCGGCACTGATGGGCACTCTTAGGCGGCACTGATGGGCACTCATAGGCGGCACTAATGGACACTCATAGGCGGCACTTGGAACTCATAGGCGGCACTTATGGGTGGCACTGATGGGTACTTATGGGTGGCACAGATGGGCACTGATAGGTGGGCACTGGGCATGTATTGGCACGGAGGGGTGGCACTGAAGCACACTGCAGGGTGGCACTGATGTATATGTTGCCAGTCAGTGCCCATGTGTGGGCACTGACTGGCATGTTTTTTATTTTTTTACCTGTATTTTTATTTATTTTTTTATCCTGTGTTTTTTTTTTTTTTTTTACGTTTTTTTTTTTGCCCTGCCAGTGTGGGCATCCCTGGTGGTAGTGTGGGCATACGAGGGGGGGCTGCGCTGATAAACAATCAGCGCAAACCCCCCCTGTCAGGAGAGCCGCCGATCGGCTCTCCTGTACTCGCATCTGTCAGACGCGAGTGAGGAAGAGCCGTCGGCGGCTCTTCCTGTTTACATCGTGATCAGCCGTGATTGGACACGGCTGATCACGTGGTAGCGAGCCTCCGCCGGAGACTCGTTACCGAGATCGGTGATGCAGGGTGTCAGACTGACACCCCGCATCAACGATCGCCGCTCTGCGCGCCCCCACGGGCGCGCGCGGCATTGAAATCGTGCTAGACGTTTGAGAACGTCTAGTCACGATTTCATAACCACTTCCCGGCCGTAAATCTGCTATTGGCCGGGCGGGAAGTGGTTTGAGCACTCTATATGGACTTTTTGATTCTTATTAATTGTTAATTGTTTATTATATATTATATTTTATATATATATATTATTTTTTTGCGCTGCACTATCTTTATTGTTACGTGTAAAGCACCATTGGCACACGTTGTCCAATAAAAATGCTGCAGTGGAGGCACCCCTCTCACTGCAGCATCATAGAAGGGGGTATGTGTCCAAAAGACACATGTTCCCTTCCAGCCCTCTTAACTACAAGGAGAAAACTTGAGTTTATGTGTATAATGCCGCGTACACACGATCATTTTTTGTGATGAAAAAAAAAAGTTTTCTGTGACGTAAAAAACGACGTTTTTGGAACGTCACTTTTCAAAGACGATGTTGCATACACACCATCGTTATTTTCACAAAAAGCGAGGTTACGTTCACCACTCTTTTCCATTAAAGCTCGCTTCATAACTAGCTTCTGGGCATGCGCGGGTTGAAAAACGTCGTTTTAAACAACGTTTTTGCTACACACGGTGACTTTTTGTGAAACAAAAAACGAAGTTTTGAAAAACGACACAAAAAATTCAAGCATGTTGGAATTTTTTTTTGGTCGTTTTTTTTAAGACAAAAAACGACGTTTTGCCCACACACGATCAATTTAAATGACGTTTTAAAAAACGACGTTTTTTTTCATCGCAAAAAACGACCGTGTGTACGCGGCATAAGATTTGTCCATAATCCCATGTTCTTCTCACACGGTAACGAGGGAGAATGAGAATCTGCTGCTATTGAAAGGGTAATGTTTTAATCAAGCTAAATAATATACCATTATGCTATATGTTACTTATAACATAATAATTTATTATTTATCTATTTACTGTGAAAATACTGATTTGAAGTTATAACTTCAAACTTTAGTAATTTGTTCATTAAGCCACCTGCTTGAATACCGTTTTTGAAAATATAGTAAATTACCTTAAAAACAAAATATAATAGTTATTTGTATATTACTTACTTATGGTAATTAACCCCTTGCCACCCAAGCCAATTCTGACACTTATCTCCTACATGTAAAAATCATAATTTTTTTTCTATAAAATTACTCAGAACCCCCAAACATTATATATATATATATATATATATATATATATATATATATATATATATATATTTAGCAGGCACCCTATGGGATAAAATGGTGGTAGTTGCAACTTACACGGTATTTGAGCAGCAATTTTTCAAACACGTTTTTTCTTTTTTAACCACAGACAATTGACATCCGGAAAGTGGTTCTGTTATCCTGACTGGACGTCTATTGACGTCCAGCAGGATAACATGCCGGCGTGCGCCCGTGGGGGCATGCAGCACGGCGATCGGTGGTGCGGGGTGTCTCTCCGGCGGAAGCTCTTTACCACGTGATCAGCAGTGTCCAATCACGGCTGATCACGATATAAACAGGAAGAGCCGTTGATCGGCTCTTCCTCACTCGCGTCTGACAGCCGCGAGTAGAGGAGAGCCGATCGGCAGCTCTCCTGGCAGGGGGGTATACGCTGATTGTTTATCAGCATAGCCCCCCACGGATGCCCACACTGGACCACCAGAGAAGCCACCAGGTCAACCAGGTAAGGGGGCAACATGTGGATGGCCAGGTATGTTCCCCATGGCCATCCACATGTTAAAAAATATTCGCAATAGATACCAATCAGTGCCTACAAATAGGCACTGACTGGCAACATGGGCACAACATAGAAAACATATAAAAAAGTGATGCCCGGCAATGCCACCATCAGTATCAGTGCCACCCCTCAGTGTCCATCAGTGCCACCTCTCAGTGACCATCCATGCCCATCAGTGCCCACCTATCAGTGCCACCCATAAGTACCCATCAGTGCCACCCATAAGTACCCATCAGTGCCACCCATAAGTACCCATCAGCGCCGCCTATCAGTGCCCATCAGTGCCGCCTATCAGTGCCCATCAGTGCAGCCATATCAGTGCCCGTAATTGAAGACGAAAACTTATTTACAAAAAAAGTAACAGAAAAAAATAAAAACTTTTTTTTTTTTAAATCAGACTTTTTTTGCGCAAAAAATAAAAGTCGCAGAGGTGTTCAAATACCAAAAGAAAGCTCTATTTCTGTGAACAAAATTATAAAAATATTCATTTGGGTACTGTAACGGGATGACCCGTGACGCCCAGAGACTTTTGAGGGATGGGGGATACTCCTGAGCCAGCGGCCCTACGGACTCTTGTGGCTAAGTTCACCCTGTGCCCCTTTTGGGCATAGGGTAGCTAATAAATCATAATTCATGTATTACATGAGATGGGACATTAATATTAATTAATGTTTGCAGGATGTCTTGAGATATCACAAGTTGTTGACTATTCAATGTGGGGACACATGCTTTTGAAAGGTGTTAATTGCATCTACTCCTAGACATTTCATTGTCCATTGTGTAAGGCTGTAGAGGTGTTAATTCAAGTGTGCTCCAAAGACATTTCATTGTGTGATAACACGGTTTAAAGCCTATTGATGCCCAGGTGGGACTACCTTTCTGTCGGAGACAGGCCGTCTGTCTAAAGATGTAGATTAAGTAGCAGTCTCCTGTCAGGTGTATTGAATTAGCATGTCAATTATAGCCCGGTGCCGAAATGTCTGGATACTAATTAGTAATTAGCCTTAGTGTGTGATTAGGGGGTGGAGACTTCATTGTTCCTTTGATTACTGTCACATGCTTGTAACTGCATAAAAAGCTGAGAAGAAACCATTAAAGCATTCATTCATTTTGAAACCAGAAGATAGAGTTGTCAGTCTCATTTTCTGGGGAATTGATATGGATCGTGTCTGCTGGATTGATGTGTGTCGTATAAGCTGTCGTGGGTGGATGGAAGGTCATAAACGGTGGTGACCGTTACAATTGTTGGCTAGCAGTGGGATAATTCCATCACCAGAAGGATGGCTACAAGGACACAGGACAATGGAGACACAGTATAAACGGATGAAGCACTCTTCCCTCAAGGACTTACTGGAGAGCCGGGGCAGACCGACCAGCAACCGTAAGAAGATGGACATTATTGCAGAACTTGTCGAAATGGATAGAGCTGAAAGGCCCAGCATAACGGAAAGGCCCAGCGTAACAGACAGGACACCCGAAGAAGCAAGTTTTGATCGGGCTATTAACATAAGACTGGCACATTATGATCCTAATCCTCCACCGGAGATCATAGACCGAGTTATAGCGGCTGTGGATGCCACCTTGCTACAGCGAAGAAGTGCTGCAGCAGCTGAAGTCACAGCAGCACCAACTGAAGGAGAGGTGAGGAGAGGTGCAGATACCAGTCTCCATGGAAGAGGAATTCAGGAGGAGGTTACAAGAGATGCGGATACAGCACAGAGAACCTGTATCAGAGGAACCCCTGCTGGGATGGTCAGATGTGATTCGTTGCCAACTCTGGAGCAGCAACACCAAGGAAAGGTCCTGCCCTCCATCTATGTAAGGTACTGGCCGCAGTATGACGTACGAATGCCATTGTTGGGGGAACAACCGAAGCAGGAGTGGATAGCAGAGTTAAGCAGGCTGATCCGGGCATAGATGCAGCTGGATGAGAGCTACAGAGCCCTCCGGTGGTATGTAGCCCAAGAGTGCCCGTGGTCAGCGGATGACAACCCCACGGAAGGCTATGACTATGATGGCCTCGGATTGTTGTATTGGAGGATGTCCAGTGATCCAGACTTCGGGGATGATCGGGAGTGGCACTTGGAGGACATAATGGAGCACAGAGAGGGTAAATTGAATATCTCGGAAGGGCACTGGTTACAGGAAGATTTGGAGTTTCTGGCCATTCAGGAATGGGAGCTGGAAATCGCCTACAGACAGCTGCTAGACTCGGCTCAGCAGCAGGGTGGGGCTCCCGTTGCCTGGGACTATGAGGAAATTTCAGATGACAACTATGAAATCCTGGCTGATGAATCGGCAGTGGAAAACCTGAAGATTGCCTTTCCTAAAGCCGAAGCTGATAATATGAAGTTCCAGGGAGCCGGGGCAGTTGGCTCCTCTCTCCAGCTATAAGATGAGGTGGTAAAGCTTTTACTCCCAGCTGAATCATTGGCAACAGAGCAGAGCGCCCCAGGCCTCTGCTCCCAACTAGCAGGAGAGGGAGTCCCTGCGGTAGTGGATGGGACTGTGGTCTCCACTCACAGCAACCCAGCAGAAGAGCTGGCAACAGAGCAGAGTGCCCCAGGCCTCTGCTCCCAACTATCAGGAGAGGGAGTCCCTGTGGTAGTGGATGGGACTGTGGTCTCCACTCACAGCAACCCAGCAGAAGAGCTGGCAACAGAGCAGAGTGCCACAGGCCTCTGCTCCCAACTAGCAGGAGAGGGAGTCCCTGTGGTAGTGGATGGGACTTCAGTCTTCGCTGACACAACCCCAGAAAAGGATGTCGGCTTTGCCTTGCAAGCACCGGGGGATTTTCACCTACCACCAGTGAATGGGACTTCAGTCTCTGCTGGTATACCCCAGAGATGGGAGGCAGTTGGCCCAGATCCCCAACAGCATGATGGACTGAGCCCAGCCACCCTGTCTTCTCTCCAGCGGATGAAAGGACTCCAGGGAAAAGGGCCAGTCCAGGCCTCTCCCCAGCGGCAGGCATGTTCTCTGAGAGAGGCAGAGGTTGGCTGGGTGAGTAATGCTCTGTTTGGAGCAATTTATTTTTTGGTACAGTATGGATACCAGCATTGGAGGACTGGATCTACTGACTAACTTCGGAGTCAACCCGTCGGGGGTCTCCTCCTGTGTCAGTCTCCCACCGAAAGGGGAGAGATGTAACGGGATGACCCGTGACGCCCAGAGACTTTTGAGGGATGGGGGATACTCCTGTGCCAGCGGCCCTACGGACTCTTGTGTCTAAGTTCACCCTGTGCCCCTTTTGGGCATAGGGTGGCTAATAAATCATAATTCATGTATTACATGAGATGGGACATTATTAATAATTCATGTTTGCAGGATGTCTTGAGATATCACAAAATGTTGGCTATTCAATGTGGGGACACATGCTTTTGAAAGGTGTTAATTGCATCTACTCCTAGACATTTCATTGTCCATTGTGTAAGGCTGTAGAGGTGTTAATTCAGGTGTGCTCCAAAGACATTTCATTGTGTGATAACACGGTTTAAAGCCTATGGATGCCCAGGTGGGACTACCTTTCTGTCGGAGACAGGCCGTCTGTCTAAAGATGTGGATTAAGTAGCAGTCTCCTGTCAGGTGTATTGAATTAGCATGTCAATTATAGCCCGGTGCCGAAATGTCTGGATACTAATTAGTAATTAGCCTTAGTGTGTGATTAGGGGGGTGGAGACTTCATTGTCCCTTTTATTACTGTCACATGCTTGTAACTGCATAAAAAGCTGAGAAGAAACCAATAAAGCATGGGTCTTCAAACTACGGCCCTCCAGTTGTTCAGGAACTACAATTCCCATCATGCCTTGTCATGTCTGTGAATGTCAGAATTTTACAATGCCTCATGGGATGTGTAGTTCCGCAACAGCTGGAGGGCCGTAGTTTGAGGATCCCTGCAATAAAGCATTCATTCATTTTGAAACCAGAAGATAGAGCTGTCAGTCTCATTTTCTGGGGAATTGATATGGATCGTGTCTGCTGGATTGATGTGTGTCGTATAAGCTGTCGTCGGTGGATGGAAGGTCATAAACGGTGGTGACTGTTACAGGTACAGTGTAGCATGACCGCACAATTGTTATTCAAATTTGCGACAGCGCTGAAAGCTGAAAATTGGCTTGGGCAGGAAGGTGCGTAAGTGCCTGGTATTGAAGTGGTTAAAGAAACAGTTTCATGAATAAAAAAAACAAGACAAGACTGTTTTTCGTATAATGAGAAAGATGATGGTACGCCACGTAAATAGATACCTAACATGTCACACTTTAAAATTGCGCACACTTGTGAAATGGCGTCAAACTTCGGTACTTAAAAATCTCCATAGATTTTTCAGAAACACTATGCAATTGTCCCTTCTGAGTCGGACACCTCTTTTGAGTCCCTATGCCAGACTGCCCCTAGACAGAAAGGCTTAATCTCCGGGCTGTATAAGTCTATGGAGATGGTAAGAGATTGTCCCAGATTAAAACATATGACCCAGTGGGAACGCAAATTAAACCTGGAATACGATCACAAAGACTGGCTGGCAGAATATGCGTAAATGCACCAAATATCTTACTATTAGGGAAACAGCGATTACATTATTTACCCGCTAGTACTATACTCCTTTACGTTTGGGAAAGATCTACCCGCAGACCTCCTCATCTTGTTTCCGAGGATGTGCTCTTCCAGGTTCTTTTTTGCATGTGTTCTGGCAATGTGAAGCTCTGCAACCTACTTGGAGGGGGACTCTGGAGCCAATGGATAAGCTGGCAGGGAGGCACATGGCTCTGACACACTCACTGTCTGCTATGTGAAAAAATCCTGGCTATCCAGAAATCCCTAATGAAACTATTTATTACACACTATTTGTATTGCGCTGCATTTGGCAATCACCCTTAAATGAAAGTCTAGCACAGTCCCATTCTCACAAGTTATCTCTTGAGTTGATCAAATAATGTTATCGGAAAAAATATTTCACACGCTGCATGACTCCATCCCTATCTACGACGCTAAATGGAACACCTGGTTCGCTTATTGTTTTCTTTTTGTTGTTTTTGACATTCTGGCTGCAGTCTAGTTTGGCATACGATATAATTGATAAGATCACATAGCATTATGATTTTCATGTATAACCTCGAATACCTAACTATTTGGATGATCACCGTCTAATGCCGCGTACACACAATCGGTTTGTCTGATGAAAACGGTCTGATGGACCGTTTTCATCAGACTAAACCGATCGTGTGTGGGCCCCATCGGCTATTTATCCATCAGTTAAAAAAATTGGAACTTGTTTTAAAATTATCTGATGGATAAAAAACCTATAGAAAAAAATGATCGTCTGTAGGCACGTCCATCGGTTAAAAATCCACGCATGTGCCATGGTAGCTGAATCAGTGTGTTATATATGCCATTGTTCAACATCTCTTGGATTGGAGCGGTGGCTCTTGGCTCGACCATGCGGACCCCTCGAATGGTTCCAGTACTCTATTTTTTCTCCGTTTTATGTTCTTATAGTTATCGTTATTAATTTATTTTTTAGTTTTTCTCTGTTATTTGCTATTTTACTATTATGATTTTGAAGCTCCCTTTGTATTGTTAATAACTCTGCTTCACAGAGGACAATATATATACGTCAGTTGTTACTAATAATTACATAAAACCTCTAAACTTAATAATCTAAGGGCCGCGTACACACGGAGGGACATGTCCGATGGAAACGGTCCGCGGACCGTTTTCATCGGACATGTCTCCTCAGGATTTTTGTCCGGCCATGTGTGCAGCCAATCCCAGACGACGTCCGTGGTGACGAAACGCGTAGGTGTGGCTTGCTGTATCGACGCCATCACTCTGGCCCTATCGAGGAAGCCAGAACGAAAACGAGCAGGAGAGGGACGATCAGCCGCCGGCTTCATTATATTTGACACACCGCTGGTTATACAACACATCAAATGTGAGTGCAACAGCTTTTTATTTCTTTTAAAATAAAAATCAATCTCTGGTATCACGCTATGGTCCCATTTTTCTCTTATGTTCCGGATAAACATCGCGATACAATTGAGAACACCGCAGTGACAGTACAGAGGGTCAGGAGGGAGACCTTAAACCCCCGCGCACAGAGTGACCCGCACAGTGGTCAAAACACATGGTAAGGAGACTACATTACCACACCCGGGTGTTTTTCTACGGTGGATTGGTTTCATTCTATTCTCACCCCACACATATGGATGACTAATTGGACTTTCTTTTGGGATTTTTGTTTCTCCTAATTGATTGGACATCGTTTAAGGACTTTTTTTTTCACCATATATATTTTCAACACACATAGACTGTTCACGCACCACTTGAGTGCTTTTTCTTTGGAAATTCTCATTGAACCATTGTTGTTTATGTAAATTTTGAGCCCGATCTGTCACTTTTGATCTCAGCTTTTTTAATCACTAAGCGCCGTATCTCCTTTTTCTTTATTTCTGTTTAATTTTTTGTATCACAAATTATTGATACTGGCTGCTTTTAATTCATTACTCAGTAGTATTCTTTAGTTCACTCTTCTTAGTTTTGTCCAGCGCAGTGTTTCCTTCCGGATTTTTGCAAGGTGTGTACACACCATCGGATCAAAATCCCCACCAACAGACAGCGCGGTGATGTGGCGGTGACGTTGACGCCCCCACGTCACCGCAACAGGAAGTAAACAACTTCCACGCATGCGTCGCATCCATACGACGCTTGTCCACTGGTCAGAAATGTCCGCTAGCCCATACACACGATCGAATTTGTCCGCTGAAACTGGTCCGACGGACCAGTTCAGTGGACAAATCCGATCGTGTGTACGCGGCCTGAATGTCATTAGTGACTAAATAGTATACCATACTTTGTCCACAAATATTTACTTTGTATATTTACATATTGGAATAAGAATATTTGAGCTTCTCTATTTTCAATGTATTTAATCTATTCCCTGTAATGTGTATTACACCTTTGTACTCAATAAAATATTTCTGACAAGAAAAAAAAAATAATCCATGCATGCTCAGAATCAAGTCGACACATGCTTGGAAGCATTGAACTTCAATTTTTTCAGCACGTTGTTGTGTTTTACATCACCGCGTTCTGACACAATTGCTTTTTTAACTGATGGTATGTAGGCATGACTGATCATCAGTCAGCTTCATCAGATAACTGATTGAAAAATCCATCAGACCGTTTTCATCGCATGGACCGATCGTGTGTACAGGGCATAACTGTACCCAAATGATTTTTCGATAAGTATTTTTTTATCTCATGTCATTTTGTACTGCAAACTTCTTTTTAGCAATAAAAACACTTATGCCGCGTACACACGATCATTTTTTGTGATGAAAAAAAACGACGTTTTCTGTGAAGTAAAAAACGACGTTTTTGAAACGTCACTTTTCAAAGACGATGTTGCATACACACCATCGTTTTTTTCACAAAAAGCGAGGTTACGTTCACCACTCTTTTCCATTGAAGCTCGCTTCATAACTAGCTTCTGGGCATGCGCGGGTTGAAAAACGTTGTTTTAAACGACGTTTTTGCTACACACGGTGACTTTTTGTGAAACAAAAAACGACGTTTTGAAAAACGACACAAAAAATTCAAGCATGTTGGAATTTTTTTTTGGTCGTTTTTTTTAAGACAAAAAACGAAGTTTTGCCCACACACGATCAATTTAAATAACGTTTTAAAAAACGACGTTTTTTTTTCATTGCAAAAAACGACCGTGTGTACGCGGCATTAGGCCTCATACACACGACCAAGGAACTCATCGGGCGAAACACATCGAGTTCCTTGTTAGGCTTGTCGAGGAACTCAACAAGCTTGCTTTGCTTACACAGGTTAAAGACCAAATCTCTTTGTTCTCAAACGCTGTGACTTCAACACATACAACGGCAGGGGCTGCTTTTGCTAATCTCATGTTACTGCGTGTTAGGAAAAAGTTTGGTAAGAGACATTCGCGCTTTTCAGTCTGTTACAGCGTGACAAATGTGCTATCTCCACTACAAACGCTACTTTTACCGAAGGTGTACAGGTTTCTTAGCATACACACGCTCGAGTTTCTCGTCGAAAAGCAGCCTGGCGAGGAACACGACGAGCCAATTTGGACTCCCGTCGAGGAAAAGAGAACTTGCTCTCTTTTTTGCTCGTCGAGTTCCTCGGCAGTTTCCTCGATGGAAAACGTACACACGACCGGTTTCCTCGGCAAAAAAGCTCTCCCACCAAGTTTCTTGATGGATTCTGCCGAGGAAAACGGTTGTGTGACGATGAGGCTTTAAATTTTTTTTTACAGGTTATATGTTTAGAGTAATGCCGCGTACACACGACCGTTATTAATGTCATGGAAAAAAACTACGAACGAGCGCTCCCGTCTCATAACTTGCTTCTGAGCATGCAGGTTTTTTCCCCCTCGTTAAGGCGTACACACGACCATTTTTCACAATGTGAAATAGAACGACGTGAAAAACGACAAGAAAAAATAGCAGGTTCTAAATTTTTAATGCCCATTTTTGGTGAGAAAAATGCTCTGGACCATACACACGACTGTTTTTCACAAACAATTTAAAAAATAGCATTTTTCTCATCATGAAAAACGGCCGTGTGTACACGACATTAGATGCCATACACACTATACAACTTTTGTTGTCTGATTTTCTTCAAGCACTTCAATACCAGGCACTTTCACCCCTTCCTGCCCAGGATATTTTTCAGCTTTCAGCGCTGTCACATTCTCACAGGTGTTACTGCTGGGAACTGCTTGGCACTGTAATGGCCACTGATTGGCACTGTGGTGGGCTCGGATTGGCACTGTGGTGGGCATTGATTGGCACTTTATTAGGGACTGGTAGGGAGTTATGATGGGACACAGATTGGCAGCTTAAAAGTACATCTTTTGATTATCAGCACAGCGCCATCAGATGTTACATACTATGTAACTACGTTTGTAACATCTGATGGGGATGTGCTGATAATCAACGTGCTGATTATCAGCACAGACCCCCTCTGACAGGGAGAGTTGCCGACCAGTTCTCCCTGTCAGCGCGAACTGAGAAATGCCATTCACCGGCAATTCCTGGTTCGCGCAATGGTCAGCTGTGATTGGTGACAGCTGATCATGTGGTAAGAAGCCTCTGATAGAGGACTGCACTAAGGTAAAGGAAGCTATTTAGGGAAAAAAATTACCTTTACAACCCCTTTAATTTGCACTGACAAGGGGCAGGATTGCTTTCTATTTACTGACAGATTTTAGATGGTGTCTTGGGTTTCCATGCCATTTTGCACCTCCCTTTCTGCATGTGTTCAATACTTCTTCCCTGTGTCATTCCATTTTATTACACATAACTTCTGAACAGATTTGTTTTGGTTTCTTTGTATATATGGATTGCATGGGTTATTACCGACATGTGGTGAAAATGTTATTTCAATAGCATCTTTGGAAATATATTTACCTAGAAAAATGGTGACGTGTTCAATACTTTTTTTACCCGCTGTATATAATACCTCTGCGAGTTATTACTATTTTGTTGTTCTAATCATAATTGTTTACACCCACCTGTTTAATGGATCATGAAATGGAATTATAAACAATCAGATAAAGTCTCCACTTTCCATCCATCAATACTATTATGTTGTACGTCTTTATAGCAGGAATAAAAGGAAATCTATGAATCATCGGCGTTCTGGAATGCAGTACACAATAAATGGGAAACAGACCAGTGGCAGCTCAGCCAAGTACATCACTCCACCATGAGTAATGAGCCCGTCGTGCTTAGACATTGCTCAAGTCTTCATTCTTGCAGGAAATTGCATGGTAAGGTCTGAACTAAAGAGAGTAAAAGATGGATCCATCATAAATAATAATTTATACACATAGAAGAGCAGAGCTTTTAATATCTTGCTTCATTTATTTATAACAACCCACCCTTTAAATGCCTGTTGCATGTCATCCAAATGATATCTGTATAAATAGCACATTATTTCATCAGAACCTGCTGTCTATACACATTAAACACTGTGCTGGTGTCATAAATGAGCAGATTTCCTCTTTAAAACAATGGGCAGGGGACTCCTCTGTCTAACGTTATTCATGTCAGAACTTGCTGTATTGTGTTCTGAAGCACAGCCAAGCCAATAGATCATGCATATTTAAAGTGAACCTGTGACCAGACTATGGACATTCAAGTGTTTCTAAGGAGAGATGCAGGGTCAATAAGACCTCACATCTCTCCTCCAGGCTGGAAACCATGAGATCGGTGAAAAAAAATTCACTGATCTCATGAATTGTTGCTTACAGCCGCAATTGCGGCTTTGTTTACTTACGGGGACCCGAGCGTGATGTCATCACATCGCGCCCGGGTCCTCCGATGGTCATAGAGATGACTGGTGACCATCTGGTCACCAGTCATCTCTATGCTTCCTGCGGACGCCGGACGATTTGTTCCACGGGAGAGCCCAGAGAAGCACCGGATGGCGGCGGGAGGAGGGGATGTCCCCTCCCGCGGCCTGTAAGAACGATCAAGCGGCGGAACCACCGCTATGATCGTTCTTATGTCGTGCCGAATCGCCGGCTTAACAAGAGGATATCTGGATGATGCCTCTGGCTGCAGGCATCATTCAGATATTCACCCGCAAAGCCCAGGCCGTCATTTGACGTCCACTTAGGATGGGAGATCCCATCTCTGGACGTCAAATGACAATGGGCCAGTATTGAAGTGGTTAAATGGCCAGGGGCCGTGATGACGGCGCTGTGCAATTTCAGTGTGGACACTCAGAGGTGTCTGCACATGTATTTAGCTGGGTTCCAGAGCTAACCAGCAGCTTCAAAACCCAGGGTAATCCAGTATGCAAGAGCAGACTTCTTTGCCTCTTTTTCACTTCCATGAATCATGATTAGCTGAGTGCCCTCAGTGACTAAAAATGAGGCAAAGGAGGCAATAGAGTATAAATCTAAGGATAGATTTATTAACTGGAAGTCAGTATTTGGTGTTTAGAGCCCCACATTTTCAAACCCTTTGAAACTAACTGAAAGGGTAGGCACTATTGGGCGGGTTTTACATGCTTATAGTTCATACAGTTTGCTGCAATAAGGGTGGTTGGATCATACCTGAACATTTTATCATGTTCCTGCTATCTGTTAGGAACCATGAATCAGACAGAGACAGAAAATACAGTAAAAATCACACATTTTAATATAGTGGTAAATATGGTAGAAATAGTAAACGTAGTCAAAACAAAACCAGGGTTCGGTATTCAAAGCAGGTAGTCAGTGCAAGCCAGTATATCAGGAAGCCAGAGATCAGCATAGATAGAGACAGCAAACAGAATCAGGAACCAGAAGGGATGTCAGCCAGGCCAGCCTTTAACAGGAACACAGCAGAGAATCTTCAGATATGTTGACCAAGGCAAAGGCATGGGAAAAATGAACCAGGCAGTTTAAATAGCCAGAAGGGGCTGGCTAATTAGCAGGAAATGATCATCAGGTGAGGCGCTGTGGAACGATGAGTGCTAGAAATTAACAAATAGCTGAGCACTGGGAAGCGAGGACTGAGCCCTGTGTTTCCTCACTGGCTGCCCAACATTGGAACATTTTGACAACATTGATTCTTCTTTAACAATAGTGTGACATCAGACACTCACCTACTCAATTATCAATATTGGCAAAAATGGGCCTATGATGCTCTATGGAAAAAACCCACGTTGACTACCCCGTCTATCAAAAGAGTTGGTAACAGCTGGTCGTAGGATAATCAATGTGCTTGAATCCGTTTATGTTTTTGCTTGTATAAATTGAGACCTTGACTGTAGTCCTTCTCCTGAAGAAGCGGGCAGTGACCTGTGATACAAACCTGCGTCAAAGTCACTGCAAGCTACCCATCACCTGGCTGTAGTAGGGTTGATGAGGAGATCTATACAAAGTATTATTCTTCATGTATATGTCTGTGTTCGTTCCAATTATGCATCTTTATGCATTGTTTACATGTTTTTTAAATTTATGTATAAATAAATAAAAAAATCTATTTTACTCAAGTGGTATTGTTAAAGTCCTCTATCTAGTTTTTTAGGGATTTTTGTGCAATTTTGGTCATAGGATGTAGTACCGGACACCAGCGTCCAATATTCAGAGTGTTCATTGCAGTGGTCCCTCCTCTTAAACTTTCTTTCCTAATACTATTTATGTTAGGCTAACTGGTTTGTAGATTAAAGGTATATATATATATATATATATATATATATATATATATGGGTCCTTTTTTAAATTTTGGTACCACATTTGTTTATAAGTAAATCAGCTGGTACTATTCCAATCAGTAAGCTTTCCTATTTTTTTTAAAAATAATGGTCTGGCTATAATATGGCTAAGTTCTTTGAGAACTCTCAGATGTAAGCCATCAGCACACGGGCGACGCCTTCCCTATCTATGCGTCCAGCCTCCTCTAAATATCAGTGGTGCCAGACAATGGATTTCAATGCGGGGTGGGTGTTTTTTTGAAGCACCTGATTAGAGCCAGAGGCTCTAATAGGCATAAAAAGGGTGGCCTCGTAGCACAAAGCATTGCGCTCAGATGCCACCCTGTTGTGTGACCATAGCAAATAAATATTTGCTATTTTTCACACTAAAGTTCCTCCCCGCCAATCAGAAGGCAGGTCTGTAAACCTGTTTCCCAATTGGTCAAAGCGTCAGGTGATCCTATTGGATGCATAGCACTTTGGTGAAATAGGAAGCTGGAGGAGTGGACACCGGAGCCCGCACCAGGAGTGGACACCACAGCCCCATGGGTATGTGCCAGACCGTCCGGGGGGAGGGGGTGTTTCAATGCTGTGCCATGCCGTCAGGGGGCGTGTTCTTTGTTTGCCGCCCCCCAAAAGATGAGCCCACCAGCCGCCACTGTAAGCTATCCCAAATATTTGTTCACATTAAGTTTTTCTAGTCTTTTTTTGAACACTGGTCTCTGCCAGCCACACAGGTACATTCAATATAATGTCATTAAAGGGGTTGTAAACCCTCATGTTTTTTCACCTTAATGCAGGAGTCCTCAAACTATGGCCCTCCAGTTGTTCAGGAACTACAATTTCCATCAGCCTTCACTCTGCCACTATGGACGCTGAATGCAGGATTGGTGTGATCTGTCTATCAAAGTGCCCGGACAAGGGGGTGGGGCTATATATGACGATGCGAGTCGGGGAACACACAGCTATTGAAATGAAAAGCTGTTATGTTCCCTGCACGCTGATCAACTAGACAGCGGCGTGGTGGGGGGGGGGGGTTCTTTCTCTTTGCCACTGGAGACCTACACAAAGCTGCATTTGGGGACACAAGGCTGCATTTTGGGACACAAGGCTGCATTTTGGGACATGGCTGCATTTGGGGACACAAGGCTGCATTTGGGGACATGGCTGAATTTGGGGACATGGCTGAATTTGGGGACACAAGGCTGCATTTTGGGACATGGCTGCATTTTGGGACATGGCTGCATTTGGGGACATGGCTGCATTTGGGGACACAAGGCTGCATTTGGGGACACAAGGCTGCATTTTGGGACATGGCTGCATTTGGGGACACAAGGCTGCATTTGGGGACATGGCTAAATTTGGGGACACAAGGCTACATACATATGGTTGCATTTGGGGACACAAGGCTACACATGGCTGCATTTGGGGGACACAAAGCTGCATTTGGGGACACATGACACATTTAAAAAAAAAAGTATCAGTAATTGGTATCGGTATCGAGTACATGAAAAAAAGTATTGGTACTTGTATTTGGTCCTAAAAAAGTGGTATCGGGACAACCCTAATTATAACATTCATCAAGTTATCCCGTTAATGTTTCCTTATGATTCACAGGGCCAGTTAACATGCACTATTTGTGTATTTCGTTTGAATAGCACTCCAATCCACATACAGTATACAGTAAAAGCAAACACACCAGAGCTACAGCACATTGTAATTCACAGATGTGAATGCATTATCTGTGGGGTAAAAAATCAGTACACGTGAGTTTTTCATGCTTTGAAGGTTATAAATGGTCCATTTAAAAAAAAAAAAATGAAGCTGCACTTTCGCAACATGCATCAATGCATAAAAACATGTATGTTCAAACACATAGGTGCGATTGAAGTTATATGGTAAAATTTTGATCAGAGACTATAAAAAATAATTTACATGCAACTACCTGCAAAAACCATTGAAAAGTACTAAACTTACTCCAGACGGCTGGTCTCACAGCTGGTGGAGGCAATTTAGCAACACTTGCTTATACAGTTTCATTCTTGCTCATGAAAAATTATATTTTCACTTTCATTACCCTGGTGAAAACTGAGATGCTCATTTCTTCATAAAAATTCCTTTCCTTTTCCCTGAAAAGAAACATTAAACAAGCAGAGAAATATGCATAACAAATTTGCATGGACAAAATCCATACTGAAAAAGATTTGTGAGTGAAAACTAACAGAGAATTTAGAGAAAAAGTTCTACAGATACAGCGCCTTGAAAAAGTATTCACACCCCTTGAAATGTTCCACATTTTGTCATGTTACAACCAAAAACATAAATGTATTTTATTAGGAATTTATGTGATAGACCAACACAAAGTGGCACATAATTGTGAAGTGAAGGAAAATGATAAATGATTTTTTAAACTGTTTTACAAATAAATATGTAAAAAGTGGCGTGCATTTGTATTCAGTCCCCCTGAGACAATACGTTGTAGAACCTCCTTTCACTGCAATTACAGCTGCAAGTCTTTTTGGGATGTCTCTATCAGCTTTGCACATCTAGAGAGTGAAATTTTTGCCCATACTTCTTTGCAAAATAGCCCAAGCTCTCTCAGCTTGACTGTGAATTTTCAAGTCTTAGGACAGGTCCTCAATTGGATTTAGGTCTGGACTTTGACTAGGCCATTGATATGCTTTGATCTAAACCATTCCATTGTAGCTCTGGCTGGATGTCTAGGGTCGTTGTCCTGCTGGAAGGTGAACCTCCGCCCCAGTCTCAAGTCTTTTGCAGACTCTAAAGCCGCGTACACACGATCGGTCCATCCAATGAGAACTGTCTGATGGACCATTTTCATCAGTAATCTGATGAAGCTGACTGATGATCAGTCAGGCCTACACACCATCAGTTAAAAAAAAAACGATTGTGTCAGAATGTAAAACGTAAAACGTAGTGTCTTCTTACATGGTGGTCAGTGTAGTGTCCCCTTACATTGGTGGTCAGTGTAGTGTCCCCTTACACTGGTGGTCAGCGTAGTGTCTTCTTATAAGGTGGTCAGTGTAGTGTCTTCTTACATGGTGGTCAGTGTAGTGTCCCCTTAGATTGGTGGTCAGTGTAGTGTCCCCTTACACTGGTGGTCAGTGTAGTGTCTTCTTATATGGTGGTCAGTGTAGTGTCTTCTTACATGGTGTTCAGTGTAGTGTCCCCTTACACTGGTGCTCAGTGTAGTGTCTTCTTACATGGTGGTCAGTGTAGTGTCCCTTTACACTGGTGGTCAGTGTAGTGTCTTCTTACATGGTGGTCAGTGTAGTTTCTTCTTACATGGTGGTCAGTGTAGTGTCCCCTTACACTGTTGGTCAGTGTAGTGTCTTCTTACATGATGGTCAGTGTAGTGTCCCTTTACACTGGTGGTCAGTGTAGTGTCCCTTTACACTGGTGGTCAGTGTAGTTTCTTCTTACATGGTGTTCAGTGTAGTGTCCCCTTACACTGTTGGTCAGTGTAGTGTCTTCTTACATGATGGTCAGTGTAGTGTCCCTTTACACTGGTGGTCAGTGTAGTGCCACCTCACATTGTTGGTCAGTGTAGTACACCTTACATTGGTGGTTAGTGTGCTACTGCCATAACTTGGTGTTCAGTAAACTGCCACCACCTCACATTGTTGGTCAGTGTAGTGCCCCCCTACATTGGTGGTCAGTGTCTGTACCCCTTTAAATTGATGGTCAGTGTGGTATCACCATAAATTGGTGTTTGTTGTTTGTTTGTTGTTTGTTTGTTTTTATTTCTTAATTACTCGCTTTACAACAAATTTAATGGTTTCGTTGCGAGGCCATCAGAAACAAAATTAACATAGTTCAGACATATAGGTACACAAAACATAGAAATCTAAAACATGATTAAAAGGAGGAAAAGAAAAAAAAAAAAAAAAAAAAAAAATTTGTCACATTGAGTCCATTAATATACATTTAGGTTAATTAACTTTTCATTCATCTAGGGCATCCATATCTAAAATAGTTCATTTTTAGAGTTAGATTACAAAATTCACATACCAAATATCACTGACTACATTTTTCTATATACAGTACTCAATCAAACTACGTAATCTAATCAGATCCAGGGTTGCGTAGGTGACCTTTCATCATTTTTTTGAATTGGTTAAAAGTTTTTGCCCTTCTAATATCAATCGGCAGAGCATTCCATTGCACCGCCGCTTGGTATGAGAATGAGCGACCACCAATTCGGATATTCTTTATTTTTGGGATGTTTACGCGATAATATCCATCTTCGCGTAACTGTCGCGTTGGAACATGTTTGACAACCTTATCCATTATATATTTTGGCGTCATAGCATTAAATGTTTTATACATTAAACATGCTATTTTTAATTTAATGCGTTTATCGACAGTTAACCACCCCAGACTGTTTAGTTGTTCTGATGTTGGATCTCTTTTTCTCAGTCCAGTTGCAATACGAACTGCAAAATTTTGTAATTTTTGTAGTTTTTGTATATATGTTCCCGGGATGCCCACTAGAAGTGCATTACCATAGTCTAAATGAGGAAAGACCAGGGCAGCAATAACTTTAGGGCGATCCATAGGAGCTAAATACACAAGGATCCTACGTAGTACTTTTAATTTGTACATAACAGTCTTGGTGACTTGATTAATGTGTGGCAGAAATAGCAGATCCTCATCTATATAAAATCCCAGATTTTTAACCACTTTACTGCAGCCTGGACCATTACCATCCATATCTTGCCATGGCAGTGTCCAATTTTGAGGTATCTCGCTTACGGAACTTCTGACCACGAGTACTTCAGTTTTTAATTTGTTTAACGCCAGATAGTTTTCTCCCATCCAACGTTCCACTCCTTTTAGACAGTCAGTAAGTTTTTTTGTGGCTGTATCAAGTGATCCCGCTCCCACCCTCAAATAGAGCTGGGTGTCATCAGCATAATTCTGACACTGCAGACCATGGGACCGAATAAGGGCCAAGAGGGGGCGCACGTAAATGTTAAATATCAACGGGGAAAGGGGGGACCCCTGGGGAACTCCACACTCAACAGGTCGACTTTCGGAGAAGTGGCTCCCCAGGCGTACCCTCTGACTTCTGCCCTCCAAAAAATGTTGAGTGTAGTGCCCCCTTACACTGGTGGTCATCATGGTGTCCCAGTACACTGGTGGTCAGGGTAGGGTTCCTGTACATTGGTGAACAGGAAAGTGATGCCATATGTTGGTATTCAGTGTATTGCCCCTCTTACATTGATGGTCAATGTAGTACTCCCGCACACCGGTGGTCACCATGGTGTCCCATTACACTGGTGGTCAGGGTAGGGCTCCTGTACATTGGTGAACAGTAAAGTGATGCCATATGTTGGTATTCAGTGTATTGCCCCTCTTACATTGATGGTCAATGTAGTACTCCCGCACACCGGTGGTCACCATGGTGTCCCATTACACTGGTGGTCAGGGTAGCGCTCCTGTACATTGGTGAACAGTATAGTTATGCCATACATTTGTATTCAGTGTATTGTCCCCCTTACATTGATGGTCAGTGTAGTACTCCCTTACACCGGTGGTCACCATGGTGTCCCATTACACTGGTGGTCAGGGTAGGGCTCCTGTACATTGGTGAACAGTATAGTTATGCCATACATTGGTATTCAGTGTATTGCCCCCCTTACATTGATGGTCAGTGTAGTGCTCCCTTACATTGGTCATCAGTTTACAGACACCATACACTGGTTGTCTGTGTTTTTACCCCTTTATGATGGTGGCCATTGTAGACTTGTCCCCCTTACATTGGATGTCAGTGATCTGCTCCTAACTTTAATGGTGGATTTTGGTGACAGATCAATCCGATACAGCTCAAGGAACCTTCTGGCAACCTCTGAAGGAACTCTATGGTTCTACGGGAACCCTGGTTGAGGAAAGCTGATATAAGAAGTAATTTCCCAAATAGGGACACAAATAAGTTGACAAGCCTTCTTCACTCCATCCAAAAAGAGGGTCTGGAGTGGAAATTTTAAACAGGATTATTTTCAATTATCATCATAAAGTTAACAAATGTGAAAAAAGTTGTGCCGTACAGATACAAATGATGAAGGCCTGAGCTACCTACCTATATTCCACTATTTTCTCTCATTTCTAAACCCAGACACATAAATGCTGAGAAGAGAAGATGTGTGCCTGTGAACTCTTAGTAAATATCTGTCATCATGTTGAAAGAAGAGCATTCCTTGTTATTACAGAGTACGAGAAACAGACATTTTCATTTCGCTTCATTTGCACACTTTCATCTGCAGTAATCCTCATTTGATGTGTCCGAGGACAGCTGAGTTTTTATGAGGTGACACGACCACTTAATTGTACGCTTCTCCAAATGATTCTCAGCAAAATTCCACTATAAGTTGAAGCTTTGTGGAATGCAGAATGCCTTTCTACTCGGTGCTGCTCATTTTAATTGTGTTTCCTAATTGCATGTTTCCATAATTATTAGATAAACATGCCATTATATCAGAATTTGTTGTCATTACCCCCTTTGTGTGTTATCTGTCAATGCTTCACATAGACTATTCTGTCCCTGCCATAGGGCCGAGCCTCAGACAAACAACTATATACAGTACACAGATGACGTACATATAATGCCGCGCATAGACCAAAGCTCAAAGACACGTTCACCCCCCACCCCCTCCCACCCCCACAAAAAGATGATTTTTGACATTTTTTTGCTGACTACTGATCGCAATTCATTCAAATATGTGACCTCTCTGTGCCAAGGCCCAGGCACAGAGAAGCTGCATATTTGTGTGTGGCCGGTGCCAAGGGGTCAATGACTACCCAACTGCAGGTAGCAAATGCAGTGTTTTTGCCTGCACCAGAATGTATGATCAGCAGTACCATGCGATCCAGTTGCTGTGCGTTTTGTAAAGTAGCGCATGCACAGCTCTTGGTGCAGACTGACATGGTTTCATCCCATTCAAATGAAAGGACTGAAAGGTGGTTCTAGCAACCAATCATTAGCATTGTTATTATGAAAAGTTAACTTCAGTATTTCCTGCCCTCTGTTCGGCACTGCTGTGTCGCTCCCTGTATGTGAGTAAGGTAGGAAGGGGAGGGAAAGGGTTGGTGACTGTGCAAAATGCTGGGGGGGGGGGGGGTTACTCTGTAGTATGCAGGGGGGAGAGGTGACTATGCAGGGGGGGGAGAGGTGACTGTGCAGGGGAGGGGGGTGACTGTGCAGGGGGGAAAGGTGACTGTGTAGCATGTGGGGGGTCCAAACCTGGGGGGTGGTGACTGTGTAACATGCAGGGGGGGAGAGATGACTGCGCAACATGCAGGGGGTCCAAAGCTGGGGGGTTTATGTAATGTGTAGGGGTCCAGAGGTGCAGGGTGCTGTGTAATGTAAAGGGGTCCAGAGGTGCTGGGTGCTGTGTAATGTAAAGGGGTCCAGAGGTGCTGGGTGCTGTGTAATGTAAAGGGGTCCAGAGGTGCTGGGTGCTGTGTAATGTAAAGGGGCCCAGAGGTGCAGGGTGCTGTGTAATGTAAAGGGGTCCAGAGGTGCAGGGTGCTGTGTAATGTGTAGGGGTCCAGATCCAGAGGTGCAGGGTGCTGTGTAATGTAAAGGGGCCCAGAGGTGCAGGGTGCTGTGTAATGTGTAGGGGCCCAGAGGTGCAGGGTGCTGTGTAATGTAAAGGGGTCCAGAGGTGCAGGGTGCTGTGTAATGTAAAGGGGTCCAGAGGTGCAGGGTGCTGTGTAATGTGTAGGGGTCCAGATCCAGAGGTGCAGGGTGCTGTGTAATGTAAAGGGGTCCAGAGGTGCAGGGTGCTGTGTAATGTAAAGGGGTCCAGAGGTGCAGGGTGCTGTGTATTGTAAATGGGTCCAGAGTGCTGTGTAATGTAAAGGGGTCCAGAGGTGTAGGGTGCTGTGTAATGTAAAGGGGTCCAGTTGTGAAGAGGGGGTAAAAATAGTGACAATGAGATATTGGGGAGTGCAGGGGGCACAGTGGGGTGTGTTTACATTTTAAAGTGGGGGTGGGGGTGCCAGATATAGAATCCGCCCTGGGTGCCAAATGCTCTAGGTACGTCCCTGTCTGGAGGTACCATGATGGCCGGCCATTGTGGGGGCGGGGGGGCGTGGGAAACAGTACAGGTGTAGGGAGCTCAGCCCCAACAGGACCGCAGGAGTTCCCTTGGTGATAGTGTCTCGTTCCTCCCTTCTCCTCCAAACTTGTCCTGTGATGTGCCCTACTGTGTACCCCCCAGATGTGCCATACTGTGTGCCACATGCCCAGTGATGTGTCCTTTGCTCTGCTATGTGCTCAATGCCCTGCTGTGTACCACCTGATGTGACCTACTGTGTGCCCTGTCATGTGCTTTGTACTCCCTGATGTGTCCTACTGTGTACCACATGCCCTGTGCCCTGCTGTGTACCGCCTAATGTGCCCTGTGACCCTTGATGTTCCCTACTGTGTGCCCTGTGATGTGACCTACTGTGTGCCCTATGCCCTGTGATGTGCTCTGTGCCCTGCTGTGTACTCACTGATGTGCCCTGTGCCCTACTGTGTGCCCCATACCCTGTGTTCCTGCTATGTGCCTTTCTGTGTGCCCCATGATTTAGGTAGGTAGGGCTTTGTGTAGGTGTGGGTGGGGGATACAGGGGGCCCCATGATCTTCTATTGCCCGGGGGCCCCATGAGTTGTCAGTCCGCCCCAGAGGGCAAGTTGTCAAAAAAAAAAAATACTGCCAGTGATTTTGGGGGATAAGAGCATGCTGTATGTGCTAGGGGCACACTTTAGGAGGGGAGAGAAATTGTGCTGGAAGGGGGGGGGCAACAGGGCAATTGCCCCCCCCCGAGGCAATCATGTCACATTGGCTTTAAAAAATTTTTTATTTTTTTTTAAACTGCTTTGCGGTGCCTGCAGCCAGGCCCAGACTGGCCATAGGGCAAACCTAGCAAATGCCTGTGGGCCGCGGGCCGATTGCGGCCCGCAAACAGCCCTCGGCGGCCAGCGGGCCGTATGTCACGTCTCCCAGGGGTGTACACCACCAACACAGCGCCAGATAGAGAGAGATCAGCTGGGGTATCATAGCCAGCTCTGACACTTCTCCCCTCCCCTTGCTGCCCCCATGGCCAGTTAGAGGAGAGGAGCTGCTTCTACTCCTCCCCCTCCTCTCTTCTTCTCCTCCAGTGTCTGCCCCGCCCACTCTCCCGACGAACACTGTTCTGCTGCCTAAGGGATGTGGGCGGGAAGATTCAAACCCAGCAATCAGAAAGGAAAGATGGAGTCTGATATCCATCCATCCAGTCAGTCCCTCCTGCCTCTGAGTGAGTACTGAAACTACTATGTCTGCAGTCTCTGACCATCTCTTGTACCATGTCTGCAGTCCCTGACAATCGTCTAGAAACTATGGGATAGATTTATGGCATTTATATTTAAATATTTTTTACTAGTAATGGCGGCAATCATTGATTTTTTAGCGGTACTGCAACATTGCAGCGGACACATCGGACACCTAATTGAGTTCTGTAAGCAACACCTTATTTTCTGGCAGTGCCCCTCCCGAGACTAGACTCTGGATCCGCCCTTGGCTGGAAGAGGGGGTTGAATAAAAAATGATTTCTCTTCCCTTTCAAAGTGCCCCACTAGCACATACAGCATGCTCTTATCCCCCAAAATCACTGCTAGTATTCTTTTTTGACAACTTGCCCCCTGTCTCTGTGTCTCCTTCTCCTGCAAGTGCCAAGCATTAGTATTGTGTACCAACCTCAGATCAGCATGTCCCGTCCTCCTGTTGATTGCAGTGTGTCCATTCTCCTCCCCCTCCTTCCCTCCTGACATCCGAGCCAAGGAGGAGGGGGGGGGGGACTTCAGTCATGAGTTAGTGTGAGATGGGCAGGAGGGGGAAGGAAGTGAGAGGGAGAGATGCCTCGCAGCTGTGGGAACAGAAACACCTCACAGCCAAGCAGCAAGCCAGTCACTGGAGCGGAGGTGAGAGAACCAGCATGACTCCCCAGCAGCACTAGCGCGGAGGAGGAAGTGAAATCCCCCTCTGCTTGCAACGTGGGCAGTGACGTCACTGGTTGCCAGACGCCAAGCGGCTATAGCAACCAGTGATCAGGAGTAGGTGGAGGAGGTGGGGGCTAGTTCACTCCCTCCCTGCTCATTCCTCCCAGGCTCCTACTCGCAGTACATAGCTGTATTTGCGACTGAGTGACTGTTACATACACTGACATTGTGTATGTTAAAAAGCACAGCAGGGATGATTAGGGTGTGCCTGGGCACATCCGGCACACCCCGTGGGCAGGCCTATGATGCCGCGTACACACGATCATTTTTTGTGATGAAAAAAAAAACGATGTTTTATGTGAAGTAAAAAACGACGTTTTTGAAACGTCACTTTTCAAAGACGATGTTGCATACACACCATCGTTTTTTTCACAAAAAGCGAGGTTACGTTCACCACTCTTTTCCATTGAAGCTTGCTTCATAACTAGCTTCTGGGCATGCGCGGGTTGAAAAACGTCGTTTTAAACATTGTTTTTAATACACACGGTGACTTTTTGTGAAACAAAAAACAACGTTTTGAAAAACTACACAAAAAATTCAAGCATGTTGGAATTTTTTTTTGGTCGTTTTTTTTTAAGACAAAAATTGACGTTTTGCCCACACACGATCAATTTAAATGACGTTTTGAAAAACAGCGTTTTTTTTCATCGCAAAAAACGACCATGTGTACGCGGCATAAGGGAGCCGTTTTATCTGTCAAAGAATTTGTATTTCTGTCAATCCAGTTCTGAGATTTACACAGTTGAATGAAAGAAAATGAATCATGTATGGGCTGCCTTAATCGCTATAGCGAAATGATGGCTACACCGCGCACGGCTTGTTCTGGGGGGTCACCACATGACGGCCCCTCGTGATCGGGTACGGGCAGAGCTCTCTGTGATCACAGTGTCTGGAGAACATTGCTGATCACAGATTAAGGTAAAGAGCCAATAAGCAGCTCTTTACCACGTGATCAGCTGTGCCCCAGAGGTGTATTTAGGTTTTGTGCTGCCCTAGGCCTGACTAAACTCGTGCACCCCCTAATTTAAATATGACCCACCCCTTCCTGTCACGGCCACACTCTGTGTTGTTTAAGACCCGCCCTGAAATTTTTGAGTGAGGACAGGGGGGGCCTGGGGGGGGGGGGTGCAATGTATTCCCCTAATTTACTTAGATTTCCTCCTGGTTGCCCATAGAGCAGGAAGTGAAGGGAAATCTTCGCAATGGGACAGGGATGGTAAAAAATAAACTGACAGGGGCTTACTCTACCCAAAATGAAAAAAAAAGTGTTGCCTATAGTTCTACTTTAAGTAGATGGTGCAGCAGAAACATATAGCACAGTGAGGAAAGTTTGTGGTCCACGATGATAAAACAGTCAAAATTGGAAGCGCCCCCCCCCCTCCAAAGCACAGCTGGGCAAAAGGGCATACAGGAACATCCCCTTTAACCACTTGCCTACTGGGCACCTACACCCCCTTCCTGCCCAGACGAAATTTAATCTTCCGGCACTGCGTCGCTTTAACTGACAATTTCGCGGTCGTGCGACGTAGCTCCCAAACAAAATTGGCGTCCTTTTTTTCCCACAAATAGAGATTTCTTTTGGTGGTATTTTATCACCTCCTGCGGTTTTTATTTTTTGCACTATAAACAAAAATAGAGCGTCAATTTTGAAAAAAATCCAATATTTTGTACTTTTTGCTATAATAAATATCCCCAAAAATATATAAAAAATATATTTTTTTCCTCAGTTTAGGCCGATACGTATTCTTCTACATATTTTTGGTAAAAAAAAAATACAATAAGCGTTTGGTTTGCGCAAAATTTATAGTGTTTACAAAATAGGGGATAGTTTATGGCATTTTTTTTTTTTTTTTTTTTTTTTACTATTAATGGCGGCGATCTGCGATTTTTTTATTGGGACTGCGACGTTATGGCGGACACTTCGGACACTTTTGTGAAATTTTTGGGACCATTTACATTTATACAGTGAACAATGCTATAAATATGCATTGATTACTGTATAAATGTGACTGGAAGTGAAGGGGTTAACCACTAGGGGGCGGGGAAGGGGTTAAATGTGTGTCCTATGAGTGTTCTAACTGTAGCCGCCCGCGGCTTTAAAAAGACATTACGTCATATGACGTGATGTCAGAACAATGGAGTCCTCCGCCCGCCGTCATTTGACGGTGGGCGGTGGACAGGTGGTTAAGAACCCAGCCGTGGGTCGCGAGCACGCCCCAGCGGCGCGATCGCAACCCGGTCCGAAGCTTTACGACCATGTCCACAGGGCCCGCAAACCCGATCACCGCCGGCGAAGAACGGGGAGAGGTAAGTGTAAACAAACCTTTCCCCATTCTTCCTAGTGGCTTGTCAGTGATCGTCTGTTCCCTGTCATAAGGAACGACGATCAGTGATGTCACACGCCACGCCCCCCTACTATAAGACTCACACACAATAGGGCACACTTAACCTCTACAGCGCCCCCTAGAGGTTAACCCCATTCACTGCCATTGTCATTTTCACAGTAATCAGTGCATTTTTATAGCACTGTTCGCTGTAAAAATGACAATGGTCCCAAAAATGTGTCAAAAGTGTCCGCCATAATGTCGCAGTCATGATAAAAATCGCTGATCGCCACCATTAGTGGTAAAAACTAATATATTAATAAAAATGCCATAAAACTATACGCTATTTTGTAGATGCTATAACTTTTGCGCAAACCAATCAATAAACGCTTATTGCAATTTTTTTTACCAGAAAAATGTAGAAGAATACGTATCAGCCTAAACTGAGGAAAAAAAAGTTTTTATATATATTTTGGGGGATATTTATTATAGCAAAAAGTAAAAAATATTGAATTTTATTTATTTTTTTTGTTTATAGCGCCAAAAATAAAAACCGCAGAGGAGACCAAATACTACCAAAAGAAAGCTCTATTTGTGGGAAAAAAAGGATGTCAACTTTGTTTGGGAGCCACGTCGCAATTGTCAGTTAAAGCGATGCAGTGCCGAATCTCAAAAAGGCGATTGGTCCTTTAGCTGCAAAATGGTCCGGGGCTTAAAGGGTCACTAAAGGAAAATATTTTTTTTTGCTGAAATGACTGTTTACAGCAGGGATCCTCAAACTACGGCCCTCCAGATGTTGTAGAACTACACATCCCATGAGGCATTGTAACACACTGACATTCACAGACATGACTAGGCATGATGGGAATTGTAGTTCCTGAACAACTGGAGGGCCGTAGTTTGAAGACCCATGGTTTACAGGGTATAGAGACATAACAGTTAACTGATTCCTTTTCAAAATGATTAAAAATAGATAAAAATCAATCATATAATGTGCCTGCAGGTTAGTTTCACTTTTGAACTGGCTTCATGTTTCTGCAAAGTAGAAATAGGAGCACAGAACAAAAACAAACAAATCCAGGGCAGTGTTTTGTTTTTAAAATGAATCTGATTGGTTCTGGGAAGTTTTAGACACACAGTAATGACAGATTAGAACACCGTGAGAAAGCTCCCAGCACTGTGGTTATAAGGAAACAGACAAGCAGGAAGTGTGGAGAACAGAGCAGGATTACAGCAACTTCAAAGCAAAAACGAACAATAAGGACATGAAACCAGTACTGCAGTAAGATAAAGGAAGCTATTTAGCTTAAAACATTTTTTCCTTTAGTGATTTAAGTGGTTAAAGTCTAATGTCACGTGAGTTGATTTCTGTTTTTTTTTTTCTATTTAATAACCACAGGAAACAGGATTGCCCAGTCTTTGTGCATGGAATGTGGAGCACCTTTTCTCTATGGAAGCCACTCAAGAGGACGTAGGTCTTCATCGTGAGAGACATTCTGCCGGCCTGAGATTCTTCAAAACCTTAAATTCTAGCAGTGTAAACCACATCAGAGATCCTTTAATTCTTTTCATTTTGTCTTTCTATTATATTTCTGCATATCTTTCATCTCAGCTACTTTTTTCTTAACAAAGCCTGCTTAAACAGGTGAAGTTACTGAATAGGAAAAAGTATCTGAATATAGTGATGTCCATATCTCAAGTACTTCAAATGATGAATGGCTAAGCCATGTCCTTCAGAGTGATCACATTTTTCTTTTTTTTGTTGTTTATATTGTTGCCTTGCCTTTGTTTGTAATATTTGGCATTTTTTTAATACAATGTATTTGTTCATAATGTATTTGCTAAATTATGACTGTCACAATGAAGGTCATTGAAGGTCATGTTTCCAGGCTAGCACTTTCACCTGGCGTCACCAGGGTCATTCGTTCAAATCCCAACCACAGCACCACCCACCTGGAGCCTGTATATATATATTATATACAGTAAATTGTAGCATTACCCTCGCAGGAGTCGCTTGTAGTTTGGGCCTGTTTCCCCCATTCTAAGGTGACCAGATTTTTAAAATGAAATCCGGGGACATACTTTTTCTTTACTAGTAATGGCACAAATCAGCGACTCTCTGCCCGTCGCTGCCCGCCTCCCAGCCTCTCAAGTCTTATGCCGCGTACACACACGATCATTTTTTGGGTTGTAAAAAACAACTTTTTTTCAGGCTCTAGAAAAAACAACATCATTAAAACGGCCTTGCCCACACACGATCGTTAAAAAAAAATGCTCTAGCACGTACAACACCATTAGGATGACGTCACCCTTGGGGCTGCTTTAGTTGATTTTGTTTTAGTAAAAGATGATTCACGCTTTTCCGTCTGTTACAGCGTGATGAATGTGCTTACTCCAATATGAACGGTAGTTTTACCAGAACAAGCGCTCCCATCTCATAACTTGCTTCTGAGCATGCGCGGGTTTTTCATATCGTTTAAGCCCACACACGACCATTTTTTACAACCCGAAAAACGACATTGTTTAAAACGTCGTGAAAAAATAGAGCACGTTTGAAAAAAAAAAAAATGGCTGTTTTTCAGAACCCGAAAAATGCTCTGAAGCCCACACACGATCGTTTTAAATGATATTTTTAAAAAACGTTGTTTTTTTACAACCCGAAAAATGATCGTGTGTACGCGGCATCACTCTTTGGCCCCCGGCTACTACTGGATGGAAGATCACTCCGCCAGGGAAGGCAAGGAGATAGGCAGGTGGCTGGCCAGGATTTGAGCCAAGGCAGAAGAACATGCGAGCGAAGCTGAATGGGCATGCGCCCGCAACTGAAGAAATATTCCCCCCGCTCCGACAAGCACATGATCATCAGAAAGGGGCACAGATAATGGAAAAAATACAACCCCCCTATGCTAGTAGGCACGGCGGAGCCGGGGGGTGGAATTCAATTTTTTGTATTTTAATTCTGCACTGATTGTCTTTGGAAATTGCCCCTGCCCCCTATTAAATCCAATCTGGGGACAAAACCAGGGACAGACTTGGTCCAGGGACAGTGTCCTCAATCAGGGGACTGTCCCCTGAAACTGGGGATGTCTGGTCACCCTACCCCATTCACAATATGCACAGCCAGGAACACCGCATTTTCAGCATTTTTCCTTTGCTAGGGCAGGGGTTCCCAACCTTTTGAGCAGCAAGGGCCACGTTAGCAACTTGGTAACCGGTCGCGGGCCACAATGAGTGTAGCGGGCGGATGGCAGGTCTGTGTCCACTCTGCATATGTAAAGCAGACAAGGATGCAGGCTGCTCTACCCTAAGGGCCCTCCGATCCGCCCAGACAGAAGGGGACAGATCCCTTTCTGTTTTTTTAAGCAGATTGGATTACAGATAGGCTGGTGTAAACAGACACGAGTCTATTTACATCTGCCGCTCTATAGAGGTGAACGGAGGGTCCGAATGAAAAACAGACAAGCAGACCCGATCGGACCGATCATGTGAAAAGGGCCTAAGGCTGCTTTCGCACTAATGCACAGCAGTTTACCTGCACCTCAACTGACCTCAATCTTCACTCCTTTCTCAAGATTCCTGCAGCTGGTTGCTGCTGTCCCCCAGGCGGCTATGGCTGCTGGCTGCTGCTGGCTGTCCTCCAGGGCTGGTACTTGTACTGCCTGCTGGTACTGCTGGCAGGTACCGCTGGCTGGTACTTCTGGTTGGTACTACTGGCGAGTACGGGTACTGCTCGCTGGTACTGCTGGTGGGTACTGGTACTACTGGCCGGTACTGCTGGCTGGTACTGCTAGTGGGTACTGGTACTACTGGCCGGTACTGCTGGCTGGTACTGCTAGTGGGTACTGGTACTGCGAGTGGGTACTGGTACTGCTGGTTGATGCTGGTTGCCGACTCGCCATCAGAGGGCGCCGCGGGGCAAGGGTTGGGCACCCCTGGTCTAGTTTTTTTTTAAATTAAGAACAGGAATATGGGAAGTGGAAGGGAAGCATAGGATATCCCAGGACTGTGGAAATATAATATTTGAGGACTTCTAAGCTTCTGGCTGCTCTGTATTGTGATGCAGGCTGTATTGCACAACTCTGGCTGCACTGTATTCTCTTGGTTTACTTGTACAATTCCAGGCTGTCTTGCACAACTCCTAGCTGCACTGTATTTGGTTGCGAGATAAACTACCCCACAGTCACTTCTCTGTATAGCAGGATCAATTGCTCACTCAGAAGTCCCAGAATGGCTGGGCTTCCTCCCACCAACTCTTTTCAGGCTCAGCTCAGCCTCCAGACCAGGCTCCTTTCTGTGCCCCCCCCCCCCCCCCAGCTAAGCATAGATGGGACCTTGATGTCTTAAGAGGCTCTTCAGCTTCCTATCTGGTTCTTTTTCTCTGCCCCAGGGGCAGAGCCTTCTGAACAGGGGTCTCCTCCTGCAGACTGCCCCCAGGAACTCTGCTCCCTGGCTGTCAGTCCACAGAGTATTTAAGGGCCTTTCCTCCACCTTCTGGGCACAACTTGCTAGGGATTGGCTGAAGTGCCATATATATTCAGACTGCCTGTCCTGCACTCTCTCCCACATAAATTGTCAGCACTGTATAAATACCTGTAATAAATAGTAAAAGAACACACATAGCTGCCTTCCACCAGCCCTAGAAAGTCAAAGATCATCTTATGACACAAGCCGTTTCTGCAATTGTCACATTTTTAGAGTTCAATTACCAAATTGGCAGACTGTGAAAAGCCCAAATGTTCCCATTTTTATCACATACACTCTGTTCTCAGCTGCATAGGGAGTTCAGAGAGCTGGGGGAGGAGATGGCTTGTCAAGTATGATCATTGGTGGAGTTTTTTTTTCTTTAATTTATCTTATTCTCAGGAGTCTTCAAATTAGGGACAAATTTGGTCCTTTATATGAAAAGTTTGTATAATATTTATTGCTAATGTGTTTCAAGATTGGGTTGATTTTAAGTGATTTTTCCCGTTTCGGGGAAGGAAATTTGATTTGGATAAGGATGGGCAGCCTATGGCTGTACAATTATGCCCAGTACACACAACCGGTTTTCCCGTTGGAAAAAGTCAGATGAGAGCTTTTGGTCGGGAATCCTGACCATGTGTATTCTCCATCTGACTTTTTCCAACAGAATCTCTTTTTTCCCATTAGGAAAAATTCCTAGCATTTGTTTGTATGCAATTACAACATGCGAAAAAATGTGCATGCTCAGAATCAAGTCGACGCATGCTCAGAAGCATTGAACTTAATTTTCTTGGCTCGTTGTAGTCTTTTATGTCGCCGCGGCAGTCAAAATTTGACCAAACCTTTGGTGGGAAAACCATGTGTACGGAGCATAATACTCACCTTCCCCCTGGATGTAAATTTTTTCTCCTCCATTTACTGCCCCCTGCTCTTTCCTCCTGCAGCTAACAATGGCTAGGTTTGTCGGGAAGAGGCCCTTGTCCCCATCAACATGGTGACACGGTGTTTTGGGGTTCGGGGTGTAGGGCGCCCCAAAGCCCCACCTCCCCATGTTGAGTGCATACGGCCTGGTACGGTTCAGGAGGGGGGGGCGCTCGCTTGTCCCCACCCCCTTTCCTGACCGACTGGGCTGCGTGCTCAGATAAGGGTCTGGTATGGATTTTGGGGGAACCCCCACGCTGTTTTTTTCGGCACATAGGGGTTCCCCTTAAAATCCATAGCAGACCTGGTATGCTCTTGGAGGGGAACCCTTGCCGGGTTCCCCCTCAAGATTCATTCCAAACGCAGCTGACACAGTGCACTACGATTACCTGCTGTTATGTGCCGATAGCTGCGCCAAATCGCTCCTGAACGCAGTCCATTCTATTTTTTCTATCTGCACCAAACCAAAATGCAGTGTGTGAAGGGGGCCATAGTAAAGCATTGTGTGCTTCTAGCTGCGGTAGAATCCGCAGCTAAAGGCACCATTCTATCCGTCCGTGTGAGAAAGGCTCCTAAGAGCGGCAAGGATGTGAAATTCCCTTCCACAAGCGGTGGTCTCAGCGGGGAGCATCAATGGTTTCAAGAAACTATTAGATAAGCACCTGAAGACCACAACATACAGGGATATACAATGTAATACTGACATTCAGGGCTGATCCTAGGCAGGTGCATGGGGTGCAGGGCACCCAGGCGCCACAGAGGTGGGGGCACTGAAGCGCCAGAGTGCTCCCCTCCCTCCTCCTCCTCCTCTCCTTGTCCATGTCCAGAGGCGGCTCTCTCCATCGGTCACCGCCGCCACCACTGTGTTTCCTGCCCAAGCCAGTCCCCCCTTCCTCCTCCTGTCAGAGAAAGAGAGCAAAAGCAGCGGCTGTCTCTGTGCGGAGAGAGACCAGCTGTGTAATGATGTCGCTGGGGGCGGCGGTCTGTGCCTGGTGTGTTCTCCTTGTCCGTTTTAGGGGAGCATCTCTGTGTTTCAATCGTTGCCAAACATTTGTAAAGGGGAGGAGTTGGTAAGATGACCACGCCCAGGTGGGGGCGCAAAATACATTTCTGCACCCAGGCGTCTGTGATCCTAGGATTGGCCCTGCTGACCTATAATCACACACATAGGTTGGACTTGATGGACTTGGGTCTTTTTTCAACCTCACCTACTGAGTAACTATGTAACAGGCCAACTACAACATGAATACCCCCCCAAAAAATCTGAGGCTGTACTATGTAGTCACTGTACAATATTTGTAACCATTGAATATAATAATATACTCTGATGTTTATTGCAGGATAAAACCTGCTTTGTCTCTCCCTCTGCCTACTCAGGTGCTTGTGCACTGTCCTGATGATAGCCAGTTCTACAAAGCACATACCGGAATTCTATATTTTGAAATGTTTGGGAATAATTGGGAATAGAGGTTTGGGGGTGTGTGGAGTTGTGGTTTTGAAATGTTCTGTGCTCTTTTTTTAGACTGTAAAATATTTTTAGCACTGATCACTGTATTAGTGTCACTGGTTCCCACAAAGTGTCAGTTAGTGTCAGACTGTCCGCTGCAATATCACAGTCCAGCTATAAGTTGCTGATTCCCACCAAAAAAATTAAAACTCCAGTATATATTCCATAGTTTGTAGACGCTATAAATTTTGCGCAAACCAATCAATAACTGCTTACTGGGATTTTTTTGTTTTACCAAAAATATGTAGCAGAATGGCCTAAACTTATGAAGAAATGTGTTTTATTTTATTTTTAATGGATATGTCTTATAGAAATATTATAAATTATTATATTATAAGTTATATAGAAAACATTTTTTTATTCAAAGTTGATGGTCTTTTTTGTTGTTTATAGCGCAAAATGGTGCTAACTGATCAAGCAAGTGAAAATTCATGATTACCAAGATGAATACCAGTGTGTAATAAAAAAAAAAATATAAATATAAAATCTCAAATTGTTTTATATATATATATATATATATATATATATACATATATATATATATATATATATATATATATATTATAGTGGAACCTCCGATAGCAAGTATCGCGGTTAACGAACGTTTCGCAATACAAACACTGTATTTAAAAACCCTTGACTGGGTTTGCGAGTGTTGTCTCGCAAAACTAGCAGGATTTAAGCCAAAGCAGTGTGCAATACCGTGTTTGGCCTGAGGTGGGGGGGCGCCAGAGCCGAGCAGAGCCGGACAGGTGATCGGTCCCGTTTGGAAATGCTGGGAAAATCTCGTAAATACTCAGTTCCCGAGCCTTTCCAAGGTTTTTCGAGTTCAGCTGATGGGTCCTTGGCCCTTTCCGAGTGTTTAAGAGGCTCTCCGGCGCCCCTACGCCTCTAGCTGCATGCGGTATTGCATGCCATTGAAGTCAATGCGGAACTAATTATTTTCGATTCCATTGACTTCAGTGGGGAAACTCACTTTGATATTCGAGTACTTTGGATTACGAGCATTCTCCTGCAACGCACCATTGTCAGTTAACCTCTTCAGAGCCGGCCCATTTTAAAAAGACGGCCACAAGGTGGCTCTATGCCAGGAGGCTCTCTTTTTACGGCCTCAGCTCCTCCGGCCACTGGGGGGCACGCGAGCTGCCGATGCGCGTGCCTGGCGGCCGCAATGTCTACCAGGTACCAGCGATCGGCCGTTACACAGCAAAGGACGTGGATCTCTGTGTGTACACAGAGATCCACGTCCTGTCAGGGAGAGGAGAATGATGCTCTGTCCCCTGTACATAGAGACACAGATCGGTCACCTCCCCCAGTCAGTCCCCTCCCCCCACAGTAAGAATCATTTCCAGGGAACACATTTAACCCCTTCCTCGCCCCCTAGTGTTAAAAGGGTTGTAAAGGTTCGTCTTTTATTTTCTACATTGGTTCCTTTAACCACTTAAGGACCGCCTCCTGCAGATTTACGTCGGCAGAATGGCACGGCTGGGCACATCAACGTATATATACGTTGGTTTTAGTACCCAGCCGTGGGTCGCAGGCGCGCGCGCCGCGGGCGCGCGCCCGCGACCCGGTCCGAAGCTCCAGGACCGGGACCGCGGGATTCGCGGACCCGATCGCCGCTGCAGTGCGGTGATCCGTCCCTGGAGCGGAAGAACGGGGAGAGCCGTGTGTACACACGGCTTCCCCGTGCTTCTCTGTGGCCGGAGCATCGATCGCGTCATCCCTGTAATAGGGGGACGCGATCGATGACGTCACACCTACAGCCACACCCCCCTACAGTAGTAAACACACACATTAGGTACACATTCCCTACAGCGCCACCTGTGGTTAACTCCCAAACTGCAGCTGTCATTTCCACAGTAAACAATGCAATTTAAATGCATTTTTTGCTGTGAAAATGACAATTGTCCCAAAAATGTGTAAAAATTGTCCGAAGTGTCCGCCATATTGTCGCAGTCACGAAAAAAAATCGCTGATTGCCGCTATTAGTAGTAAAAAAAAAAAAAATTAATAAAAATGCAATAAAACTATCCCTTATTTTGTAAACGCTATAAATTTTGCGAAAACCAACCGATAAACGCTTATTGCGATTTTTTTTACCAAAAATATGTAGAAGAATACGTATCGGCCTAAACTGAGGAAAAAAAATGTTTTTTTATATATTTTTGGGGGATATTTATTATAGCAAAAAGTAAAAAATATTGCATTTTTTTTTAAATTGTCGCTCTATTTTTGTTTATAGCGCAAAAAATCAAAACCGCAGAGGTGATCAAATACCACCAAAAGAAAGCTCTATTTGTGGGAAAAAAAGGACGCAAATTTTGTTTGGGAGCCACGTCGCACGACCGCGCAATTGTCTGTTAAAGCGACGCAGTGCCGAATCGCAAAAACCCCTTGGGTCATTTGCCAGCGTATTGGTCCGGGTCTTAAGTGGTTAAGCTAGCGCATTGTTGGTTCACTTACCTTTTCCTTCAATTTCCCTTTTAAATGTTTTTTTCTTTGTTTGAATTTCTCACTTCCTGTTTCTCCTCAGTAAGCTTTTCACCATCATCCGATCGGTGGAAAGTCATTTAGAACAGCTTACTGAACACCTTAGGCCGCGTACACACGACCAAATAGATTTGTTCAAACCGGTCGGGCCGACCGATTTGAACAAATCTGTCTGCTGCCGTTTTAGTTTGATCGCGTGTACACAAGATGAAACCAAAATCCCCGCCAGCAGACAGCGTGCTGACGTGTTGGTAACGTGGCGGTGACGTTGACGCTGCCACGTCACCGCACCAGGAAGTAAAACACTTCCGCGCATGCGTCAAAACCATTCCACACGTGTGCGAGAAGACATGTCTGCTGGTTAGCGTACTAACCAGCAGACATGTCGGGCGGACGGGTTCCCAGCCGACAGATTTCAAAGCATGCTTTCAAATCTGTCGGCTGGCCAAATCCGTCGGCTCGCCCATACACACGATTGAATCTGTCTACTGGGATGGTCGGGCCGACCGTTTCCAGCAGATAGATTTGAACGTGTGTACGCGGCCTAACAGAGGAGGAACAGGAAGTGAGAAATTCAGACAAAGATAACAAAGACAAAAAAAACATTTAGAAGGGAAATGGAAGGAAAATGTAGGTGAACTAACAATGCTTAAAGTAACCTATTTAGAAAATAAAAAACAAACCTTTACAACCCCTTTAACTCCTTCCCTGCCAGTCACATTTTATACAGTAATCAGTGCATATTTATAGCACTTATCGCTGTATAAATGTGATTGGTCCCAAAAATGTGTCAAAAGTGTCCGCCCTAATTTTTTTTTCAAATTGTTGCTCTTTTTTTGTTTGTAGTGCAAAAAAAAAAAAACGCAGAGGTGATCAAATACCACCAAAAGAAAGCTCTATTTGTCAGAAAAAAAGGATGTCAATTTTGTTTGGGAGCCACGTCTCAAGACCGCGCAATTTTTATTTAACCACTTGCTTACTGGGCACATAAACCCCCTTCGTGCCCAGGCGAAATTTCAGCTTCCGGCACTGCGTCGCTTTAACTGACAATTGCGCGGTAGTGCGACGTGGCACCCAAACAAAATTGGCGTCCCTTTTTTCCCCACAAATAGAGCTTTCTTTTGGTGGTATTTGATCGCCCATGCGGTTTTCATTTTTTGCGTTATAATGAAAAAAAGAGCGACAATTTAAAAATATATATATATTTTTTACTTGTTGCTATAATAAATATCCCATTTTTTTTTTTTTTTTATATTTTTTTTCTCAGTTAAGGCCGATACGTATTCTTCTATGTATTTTTGTAAAAAAAAATAAAAAATCACAATAAGTGACTGCTTTGCGCAAAAGTTATAGCACCTACAAAATAGGGGACATAATTATGATTTTTTTTTTTATATTTTTTTTTTACTAGTAATGGCGGCGATCTGCGATTTTTATTGGGACTGCGATATTGCGACGGACACATCGGACACTTTTGACACATTTTTGGCGCCATTCACATTTATACAGCGACCAGTGCTATAACAATGCACTAATTACTGTATAAATGTGACTGGCATTGAAGGGGTTAACACTAGGGGGTGAGGAAGGGGTTAAATGTATTGCCTGGGTGTGTTCTAACTGTATGGGGGGAGGGGGGTGACTGGGGGAGGTGACTGATGCTGTCTCCCTATGTACAAGAGAAACAGCATCTGTCACCTCACTGACAGGACGTGAAGCTCTGTGTTTACACTCAGAGCTCCACGTCCCTGCTGTCTCACCGACGATCGCGTGTACCTGACGGACATCGCGGCCGCCGGGTACACGCATCGGATCCTCGGTGATGCGTCGGGACTGTTTTTCCCCTGCCGCGCGCCACCCTGTGGCGCGCGCGGGGAATTACAAGCAAATCACGTCCAAAGACGTGACCCCGGCGCCTCAGGTCCGCGCTGTTCACGTCTTTGGACGTGAAGCAGTATTGAAGTGGTTAAAGCATGACAGTGGCGAAAGCTGAAATTTCGCCTGGACAGGAAGGGGGTATATGTGCCCAGTAAGCAAGTGGTTAAAGTACCGCGGTGCGTTAAAGCAAAAAATGCCCTGGTCACGAAGGTAGGTAGATCTTCTGGAGGTCAAGTGGATAAGGACCTTCTCCTCACTGTATGTTTGCTTTGTTAAATGTTCCCCATGGCAGTGCCCATTTTCCCATGCTCTTTTTGACAATAGCTTGCATACCTTGAAAATGGGCAGAATTTAGAATCATGATCCACCACCGCCCCAACCACAGACTCAGGCCCCGTACACACGACCGAGTTTCTCTGCCGAGAAAACCGGTCGTGTGTACACTTTTCGCCGAGCAACCCGTCGGGAAGCTCGTCGAGCCAAAAAGAGAGCATGCTCTGTATTTCCTCGTTGTTCTATGGGGAAATTTGGCTCGACGAGCTTCTCGACAGCTGAACGGGAACCTCGATGGGCGGAACGATGAGTTTAGCCCGACGAGTTTCTCGGTCGTGTGTGAAAGAATGAATGAATGAATGAAAAACGTATATAGCGCGGCACATGCGAACTGAATCGCCTGAATCGCCTACGCGGCCTCACTGCTAAGTTCCCATATCATGGATTTCAAGCAAATCGAATTGGGCAGATCCATCCAACCCTAATTATAAGGCTGGCTAGTGTAAAGATTTACTAGATAAGCCCCATTAGCTGCTGACATTTTTGTTTAATTCCGTCACGATGTGAAACTGTGCAGATGTTGCCTATCAGAAGCTCTATATTTGGATTCAAGATTATTAGAAAGATAAATATTTACATTGTTATTGGCGCTGGTATGTTAAGGGGGGTTGGGATGGCCTGGCTGTGAAGACAAAACGGTCTACAAAGTGTTACGAACCCATTAGCGACCTAGCACCGCGTGACCTTGGCACGTACATTTATCTCGCCATGTCTTGGATTGTAAGGTCAAGAGGACACAACTTCATAAGGCGTGTAACACGCTCACTATTTGGCCTTGAATGTATGGTCAGAAGCCTTTGGAAGGAACACGTTTGATTCTTATCAACTTGAAGAGAAGTGTACGTGTTCTTGACTTTGCCGCACAGGGCGTGCCGGGAAAGCACAGCAAGGTGGTATCTCATCTCATATGGCAGCTGTTGATTCCAACCTTAAACAAAAATGGACAAATTGTGTCTTGTAGTTTTAATTCCTTAAAGAGGAACTGCAGTCTGCTCACACAATTTGTAATAAAACATCTTTGTCATTCTGAAGCTTCCCTCCAACCACTTTGCATATTATTTTATATATACTGTGATTCTGTACTTGCTGAATATGTTGCAGAAATCTCCCTCCACTGAGTCTGGCTGAGACCATTTTAACTGTGGGCAACTGAAGCTGTGGTCTGTTCACTTCCTGGATTTACACAGAGGCACACCTCCATCTCTGCAGATCTCATTGGCCCTTTTATGACTTATCCCCCCTCCCTTCCTGGCAAAATCTTACACAAGGGAAACAGAGAGAGCTGTGTAAAGCCCTGTACACATGATCGGTCCATCCGATGAGAACGGTCCGAGGGACCGTTTTCATTGGTTCACGATGAAGCTGACTGATGGACTGATGTGCCTACACACCGATCGTGTCAGAATGCGGTGACCTAAAACACAACGACGTGATGAAAAAAAATGAAGTTCAATGCTTCCAAGCATGCATCGACTTGATTCTGAGCATGCGTGGATTTTTAACCGATGCTCGTGAGTACTAAAGATCGGATTTGACCTATCGGTTAGCCGTCCATCGGTTCGATTTTAAGGCAAGCCATCTGTTTTTGGACCGAAGGATAACGGACCAATGGGGTCTACACACGATCGGTTTGAGCCGATGAAAACGAACTTCAGTCCGTTTTCATCGGTTTGGACTGATCGTGTGTACGCGGCCTAAGATGTCATACGCTTAGGCTTTTTACCAGACAAGAAACAGGAAGTGGGCTGTATAAGATATTTACTGGCAGAATTTTTTTTTTTACTTTCCAAAGTTAAAACAACAAGGGCACCAGTCATCTCTATGACCGTCGGAGGCCCGGACGCGATGTGATGACGTCACACTCGGGTACCCGGAAGTAAACAAAGCCGCAATTGCGGCTAGTAAGCATGAGATCGGTGATTTTTTTTTCACAATCTCATGCTTTCCAGCCTGGAGGAGAGATGTAGAGTATTTTTGACACCACATCTCTCCTTAAAGAGGTCCTGTCACACACTATTCCTATTTTTCATTTAAGTCCATCTGATCATCCCCCACAGCTACTACCCTTTGTTCCACTTGACCCTCCCTTGTAGATTGTAAGCTCTTACGAGCAGGACCCTCTGATCCCTTCTGTATTGATTTGTATTGTGAATGTACTGTCTTCTCTGATGTAAAGCGCTGTGCAAACTGTTGGCGCTATATAAATCCTGTATAATAATAATAATTACAAGGAATGTTTACATCCTGACTAAACGAAAATCGTATGATCTGGCATCGTACGAGTAAAATTTTCATGCTTTTCCGATCGAATAATATCGGATGAACTGTCGCAATAAAAAGGATGCCTCTACATTTATTACACCAATAATTTATGTATATCTAGTTTTCACAGCATAATATGTATTTTATGTACATCTACAAGTTCTAATTCTTTGTATGTGTGTCATATTTATGAATGTGTGTTATCGGTGTCTGTTTTTATAATGGTTTACTTTTTGAGAATGCACTTTGTATGATTTTGAGCTCCACCCGGAGGAACTTTCATATCACATATGGCTCCCAGAAGTGTTAGAAGCCAGGGTAAGGGGGCAGGAGGGACAGTTACATAAAGCGGAGGTCCACCCTAAAAAAAAAATTGACAAAAAGGCTCCAAAAAAACGTGATTTTTTATATATGTACTAACCAAAAATGGCTGTTGCTAGGCAGATCGTCCTAATCGGCCACTTCCTATTCCGCAGTAGTCTTCAGTCTTTTCCTCCTTGCGTTGTCTTCTGGGACATTTGGGCATGCTATCTTCTGAGACCTGTGTGTGTCCCAGATGACAGCTGGCCATTCACAAAGATGCTGCCCGACTCGCGAATGCGCACTAGGAAATGGACAGTGAAGCCGCAAGGCTCCACTGCCTGTTTCCCTTACTTCGAATGGCGGCGCCGGGACCTGATCCGATGGACAGATCGGCCTTTGGGCGGCCGACATCGCAGGTACCCTGGACAGGTAAGTGTGCTCAGGGCTTTTTTTCAGTGGAGAACACAGTTCTGGCACCTCCTGGACTGACTGTATGTAATGGCAAGGGGTGCTGGGGTCTTCTGCAGGGTATTGATGCTCACTGCTGGTGGGGGTCTATTGTTGCTGGGAGGTCTATTGTTGCTGGTGGGGGACCCATTGTTGCTGGGGGGTCAGTTGTTGCTGAAAGAGATCTACTGTTGGGGGAAGAGTCTATTGTTGATGGCAGCCAGAGAGTCCATTAATGCTGGCTTTGCAGAGATTTATTGATGCTGTCGGGAGTCTATTGTTGCTGGTGGGGAAATTTGGTTGTGGGTGGTCCATTGTTGTTAGAGGGATCTATTGTTGCTGGCTGCTGGGGATCTATTTTACTGCTTTTCTTGATATCATTACCAAATTCCATACACATTACTTAGCACCACAAAATTATACTTGGTCCCATATTGTCTAAAAGGGACGGTACTGGGAGGTGGGTAGGTGTGGAGAAAAGGGGTGACTTGGAAAGGGGGAAAAAAAAGCCCTGAGTGTGCTTATTAAAATTCAGCTGCTACAGTGTTTGTAGTGACTGACTTTAAAAAAAAATTTTTTATAGCTGGACCTTCGCTTTTATCAATGTTTTTTATTTATTTTTTCTTAACCACTTAAGACCCGGACCAATACGCTGATAAATGACCCAAGGTGTTTTTGCGATTCGGCACTGCGTCGCTTTAACAGACAATTGCGCGGTCGTGTGACGTGGCTCCCAAACAAACTTTGCGTCCTTTTCTTCCCACAAATAGAGCTTTCTTTTGGTGGTATTTGATCACCTCTGCGATTTTTATTTTTTGCGCTATATACAAAAATAGAGCGACATTTTTGAAAAAAAAACACAATTTTTTACTTTTTGTTAAAAAAAAAATCAAATAAACTAAATTTTAGTCAAACATTTAGGCCAAAATTTATTTAGCCACATGTCTTTAGTAAAAAAAAAATATTGCGATAAAAAAAAATAGCTACCTAGCGGGAACAGCGACACTAATACAGCGATCAGAAAAATGATCGCTTAGTGACGCTGGCAATAGGGAGTGAAAGGGTTAACTAGGGCGGTGATCAGGGGGTTAAAACCTTATTAGGGGGGGTGGGGGGGCTATCCTGAACCTAACACTAACTGATTTTACACTGCCTGTCACACTGACACTAAATGCAGTGATTAGATCACTGCATTCAGTGACACTGTGACAGGGGGGGTGGGGGGGCAGATCGCAAGGGGTTAAGTATGCCTATGTGTGTGTGTGTCAGTGTAGTGTTGGTGCACACTTACTGTGAGGTGTTTCTCCCATCGCAGCGGTTGGAAATACCGCTGCGATGGGAGATTACATCACTTCCCCCTTCCTGTGTTTACACAGGAGGAGGAAGTGACACAAAGGGGGAGCGCGCGCATTGGCTGGGAGCGATCGCGGGGGGGCGGGTAAACACCGACATCCGCCCGCTCGTCCCGGATCGCTCCCGGAGCCAGGGGGACCCCCGCACGCCGCGGAGGGGGTCCCGATGGGACCCCCGAACCGCACGAAGGCAGGGACGTAAATTTACGCCCTTGTGCCTGTACGAGCCATTCTGTGGCCGTATATGTGCGTGCGGGGGTCCTTAAGTGGTTAATGAATGAATGAAAAACTTATATAGCGCAACACATGCAAACTGAATCGCCTCAGGGCGCTTGGTATCCATTTCCTACTATATTTTGCCTTCAGAATAGATGAGTTTTGAGTTTTTTTCTGAAGGCCTGGTGATTCACTTCCGTTCGAATGCTGGTTAGTAGATCGTTCCATAGAACGCGATCGGGGTTGTGGGATTTAAATTTTTCACATAAATATTGGGGGGCACTTCCTTGTACACATTTGTGTGTTAGGCAGAGTGTCTTAAACGTTATTCTGTCTTTGACTGGTAACTAGTGACTAGTCTCTGTCTTTTACTGGTAACCAGTGAAGGGATCTCAGGGAGGGAGAGATTGATTCCCAGGTTTTTTTACCTGTTACAAGACGTGCCGCCGTATTCTGGACAACTTGTAGGCCTCGTACACACGATTAAATGTGTCTGTTCAAATCGGTCGGACCGATCGATTTGAACAGATCTGTCTGCTGGGATTTTGGTTTGCTCGCGTGTACACACGAGCAAACCAAAATCCCCGCCAGCAGACAGCGCGCTGACGTGTCGGTGACGTGGCGGTGACGTTGACGCCGCCACGTCACCGCACCAGGAAGTAAAACACTTCTGCGCATGCGTCGAAACCATTTGGCGCGTCTGCGAGAAGACATGTCTGCTGGTTAGCGTACTAACCAGCAGACATGTCGGGCGGACGGGTTCCCAGCCGACAGATTTCAAAGCATGCTTTGAAATCTGTCGGGTGGCCAAATCCGTCTGTTTGCCCGTACACACGATCGAATCTGTCTGCTGAAACGGTCTAGCAGACCGTTTCCAGCAGACAGATTTGATCGTGTGTACGAGGCCGTAGACGAGCGATTTGGTACTTTGGGAGACCTAGGTAAAGTGCGTTTGCATAGTAGAGTCTGGAATTGATTATTGTTCCTACCACGACTGCTATGTCTTCTTTTGGGATAAAGGGAGTGAGTCTACGTAGAAGGCGCAGCAGATGGTGGGATCCGCTGACTACTGAACTTATTTGTGCATCCATTGTCATTTGCGAGTCAAAAGTGACTCCGAGACTTTTGACTTTGGTGCTGGGGGTGATGGTTTGTCCCAAAATGGGCGGGGGTGTCCCTGTTGTCGTGTCAAGTCTTTGTCGGCTGGCATTGAGCAGAAGAAGTTCTGTTTTTGAGCCATTAAGTTTAACCACTTAAGACCCGGACCATTAGGCAGCTAAAGGACCAGGCCAGTTTTTGCGATTCTGCACTGCGTCGCTTTAACTGACAATTGCGCGGTCGTGCGTCGTGGCTCCCAAACAAAATTGGCGTCCTTTTTTTCCCACAAATAGAGCTTTTTTTGGTGGTATTTGATCACCTCTGCGGTTTTTATTTTAAACAAAAATACAGTAGAGCGACAATTTTGAAAAAAAATCTATATTTTTTACTTTTTGCTGTAATAAATATCCCCCAAAAATGTATAAAAAATATTTTTTTTTCCTCAGTTTAGGCCGATACGTATTCTTCTACCTATTTTTGGTAATTTTTTTCTGCGACATTATGGCGGACACTTTGAACAATTTTGACACATTTTTGGGACCATTAAAAATGCATTGTTTACTGTAAAAATTACAATTGCAGTTTGGGAGTCAACCACAAGGGGGCGCTGAAGGGGTTAAGTGGACCTCATCTGTGTTTCTAACTGTAGGGGGGTGTGGCTGTAGGTGTGACATCATTGATTGTGTTTCCCTATATAAGGGAACACACGATCAATGACAGCGCCACAGTAAAAAACGGGGAAGCTGTGTTTACACACAGCTCTCCCCGTTCTTCAGCTCGGGGACCAATAGCGGGACTCCAGCGGCGATCGGGTCCGTGGGTCCCGCGGTCACGGAGCTTCGGACCGAGTCGCGTTTACACGCCGGCGGCATGAAGGGGTCCTTAAAGTGGAGGTTCACCCTCCAAAAAAAATTCTAGCATGCCATGGAGAACACCCACCCGACCGGCAGTATGCCGGTGTTTTTTTATTTTATTTTTTTACCCGTATGCTCTCTTCCCCTCCGGCGATCCCGCGGTACTGGGCGTTTACAATCACAGGCTGTGATTGACGTCCCTCAGCCCAGCGCATACAGCGCGTCACGAGATGCCAAAGGAACCCGAGCGGACATTCCATTTTTATTGATGGTTCCACTTTAAGTAATAGAGTAGCATTTACTAATATTATCCTGATTTGTGGAAGGAAAGAAAGGAGCACTTTCAGTAACTGCCCCAGGCCTTTCAATGACTAAACTCACACTTAACCAGGAGAAAACATGAGAACTGAAGATGATGAGGATTACGAGGAAGACGGGAAGGGGAAGCTAATTATCTGGCAATGATGTAGCACACAATGTTACAGCTGTAGGTGGACAATCATTAACTTTGTACCCTAACTACACTTCCATTCTTTGTAGCCTACTGAAAACAATCAGCAGCATGGTGAACTTCAATACTTCTGCAATTAATTACCTTCAGGTTTTGCTTAAGGGGAAGAGGGACAGCAGTGTTACACATTGTAGCACTTCCGCAGTTTTAAGTGGAAGATCAGAAAGAAATGCTTGTTTCAGGCAGCTACTCATAAAATTAATGAGAACCACCAGCACTTCTCAATGAGCTCTCCATAACCTGTAAATACACAAAACACTCTACTGACCCTCCTTAACTTTGCTATTAATTGGCTAATAAAAAATAAATGTGTATGTGAAGCACAAATCACTTGCTCAATGCCGATGTACCTTGGATTTGGAAGATTAGCAGAAGACCAGAGCAGTTGTAGAAGTTTTATTTGAGCTTTTAAGTTGGAAAAAAAAAATCAATCAACAAACTACATAATATCACAGCTTTTGGTACCAACAATTTGAGTCTAATCGCATAAGAAGTTGTCTCCTTTTATCCTACAACATTATCATGCGTAAAGCATCTCCGACCAAAAGAGAGAAATCCAATTTGGGAAGAGTGCCAAGCGTCAAGTGTCAAGAGTGCCATACACGCTCGTAAACCGAGGCTTTGAGGTTTCTCGTCTGGAAATCTGCCCAGAATCTCGGCGAGAAAAATAGAGATCCTGCTCTCTATTTTCTCGTCGAGATTCTTGTCGGCCTGTTTCCAGACGAGAAACCCGAGCGTCTGTATACTTATGTAGCGCCCCCTTACTTTCAGTATGGGCACTATACAAAAAAATAGTGAGAATGGGAGAGTTACTTTGCTCGCGTTCACAATTTGTCTAAATTGTGACCCCTGTCATTCCGGAAATGTCCACTGGGCCGGTCTGTATTCTAAGGGATGTGATATCATCTCTGGATGGCAGCTGGCGCCAGAGGGGTTCTGGCAGAGTAAGTTGTTCTCCAGCAGCCAATTGGAGGAGTTTTTTTCCTCGCGGGGCATGCTGGGAGGGATATATCTGTGATGGGTGTCATGTGTTCTACAGGTCTTCGCAGGGTTCCGGTTCCAGGTGCGGCATCCACCTTCAGGGTGTGCGCATTTATGGACCCCGCCAGCGTGGCCCACCTGGCCAGAATTGCAGGCTATGCTGAACCTCAGCCGGAGGTAAAAGGGGACCCCAGTGTCTTACTGGGTCTCCGGTTCTATTGAGAGGATCCCAGGCTGGGTGCCGTGCGATTGGGGGATCGGCTTGAGGGGAACCCGGAGGCAGGTTGTCCAACAGGGCTTGAACGAACCAATTGGGGATCTGGTGACCGGAATGCTGACAGGTATACTTTGCTGTCACCCGGTGACCTATGCTAAAGAACTCTACTGGGAGGATTCGCTCAGTTCATCTATCTAGTCCATTTAAAGTACTTGGCCTGTGGCAGAGGCCCTAGAGCCAGATCTAAGCGAGAGATCTGTTCCTTTCAGAGATCCAAAGTAACGCCTCAGCCGCAATGCGAGGTAGCTTCTTAAGCATAGGTAGGGTGCAGCAAGATTGAATGTGACAAGCGCATGCTCGTCATACGCAATGACATCACCGTGTTCTTGCCTTTCAAGAGAACCGCGTTTCTTTTGAAAGGAGACTCTGTACACTAGAAAAACAGGGGTTGGTGGAAGAATGTTTCCCAATAATGATTGATGAGTACTCACAATCCCAATATGGAAGATAAATAAAAAGAAATTGAACAAGAAGGGTTGAGGGGAAGCCTCTTCCCAACTTTTAGGGATCTTTCTGTGAGGTATCAATCTTAGTAATAAGGTAAGCACACCAAAACACGAATGTTGATTATCAAAATTAGAAAATTTAATTTACATAAAAACAAAGTTATATATACAGATAGAACATGGTGAATAGACGACCACAATATTTACAAACAAGGCACAAACGAAGTTTGATACGCTATTGCCAACTAGTTTCGCATTCATATGCTTCTTCAGGGCTTTGTATTTTGGTCTCTTCTGAAAGATAGTCGTCTGCATATAATAATAAATGCCATTAGAAAAAAACAGCAAATATAACAAATTTATATAGAGTTTTTTCATATAGAGTATAAATATTTCACCAATAGTCTTATACTCAGTGAAAAATAAACATCATGCAATATAGATAAATAGATAAAGATGTGCGCTTACCAATCCTGTTTGTAAGTTAATGTGACTAGACAAAAAGTCGCGCCGCCCCTCTCATCCCTGCCGCATAGAACCAAACCAGAGACGGAAAAGAACCTGTGGAAGCCAGATCCACCTGGTCATGCAATGTGGGTGATAGGGTGTTGAGGTTTGGTACCACTCCCAGACTTGGATTCTAAGGATAAAATTTTTTGATAATCCTTAGAATCCAAGTCTGGGAGTGGTACCAAACCTCAACACCCTATCACCCACATTGCATGACCAGGTGGATCTGGCTTCCACAGGTTCTTTTCCGTCTCTGGTTTGGTTCTATGCGGCAGGGATGAGAGGGGCGGCGCGACTTTTTGTCTAGTCACATTAACTTACAAACAGGATTGGTAAGCGCACATCTTTATCTATTTATCTATATTGCATGATGTTTATTTTTCACTGAGTATAAGACTATTGGTGAAATATTTATACTCTATATGAAAAAACTCTATATAAATTTGTTATATTTGCTGTTTTTTTCTAATGGCATTTATTATTATATGCAGACGACTATCTTTCAGAAGAGACCAAAATACAAAGCCCTGAAGAAGCATATGAATGCGAAACTAGTTGGCAATAGCGTATCAAACTTCGTTTGTGCCTTGTTTGTAAATATTGTGGTCGTCTATTCACCATGTTCTATCTGTATATATAACTTTGTTTTTATGTAAATTAAATTTTCTAATTTTGATAATCAACATTCGTGTTTTGGTGTGCTTACCTTATTACTAAGATTGATACCTCACAGAAAGATCCCTAAAAGTTGGGAAGAGGCTTCCCCTCAACCCTTCTTGTTCAATTTCTTTTGAGACTCTGTACACTCATGTGGCAAGGGATTATTGCCAAGAATCTTTTTGGCCCGTGTGTACAAGGCTTCAGAGTAAAGTAGGGTTCAAGATTTCACTCCATCTACACTTCTGTCCAGGACACTGTTCAGGGTATCATCCTCACCCTGGCATGATTGAGATCTTGTTCGAAAGCTGTCACTTTGAGTTCTCCATATATTTATAAAGAGAATCCACTGATCCACAAATTATGAAAGCTTATTTCTAGGTTTAGGGCTTGTCCACAAGCCCTTTGACCCTGCAGGTTAAAGAAAATTGAAAAAAACATGAACCACCCTCTCCACTTCCGTCTATCTCTTCCACTGCCATTCTGGGGGGAGTGAACTCACCATAACCTTAGCGTCTGACACCAGACAACAATAAGGGTTTTAATGCTCCCAGGTATTTCTGCTGTCAAAAGCAACGGAAAAGTAAGGGGTAGAGCACTGCAAAAGTGAGTTTCTGTGGGTTGGGGAGGGGAAAGGGGCTTTGCGCTTTGCACATATAGGAAGGCTGCATTCTGTGTTCAGATAGCCAGCTGCCCAAGCCAGGGGAGGGAGTTACATTTGTGCCTACTTCCATTAGCAAGTTTGCAGGCTTTTTGGGGTCCAGCCCCCCATCCCGTGCAATATAACAGGGGAGGGTCCCAAGCATGGGCAAAAAAGGGGGGCGATTAAAGAAGGTTACTGGGACCTGTGGTCCACTCCAGGAACACCAACTTATTAGGACTCCACAGCAATGGACACCTTCTATGTGGATTTTGCAATTTTGAACTTCACCCAAAAGGACTTTTCCTATGCAGGTATGCTGGGGCAGCCACATTCAGTGTTAATTAACGAAAGGACTTTTTACCCTGTTGAATTTGTTATGCCAAATCTACAGTAAAATGTTTCAACTGCTTTTGAGCCTGGTCTGAAGTTATTCAGGGGGTGCATGTTGGGTCTGGGTCTATTCCTAAAGAACCTGGGTCTGCAAAAGGACTATTGGGTATGAGTAATACCACTTCAAAAGATTAACTTCCAAAGCAAGGAAGAGGAGGTAGTTGCCATGAGTAACCGAAAGGAAAAACAGCAATAGCCACCAGTCATTTTTGCGTGGTACCTGTTGGGTGATGGGTCCTCCTATAGCAAGGGTGTTGATGTCTCTTGCAGGCCATCTCCCATAGCAACTGGGAGCAGCATAGCGTTACAGAGGCCTCGTTATGGGTTACGGGAAGGAAAGAGTTAAAGAGCATGCATGGGGCCCGCTATGAGCTTGGCGGAATTCCATTCTGTTACTGAAAATGTGGTAACAAGGCATAGCATACTAGCTCATTATGAAGTACTTATCTGAGATCAAAGCCCCCGCAGCCGACCTCGTTTGCCTCCTCCATCGCCGCCACATCTCCCGAAATGACTTACGGGTATCGTGGCTCCGACGCTGTGCCACGAAACGGCATGATCGCCATTAGAAGCGCCACGCTCAGTGTGCCTGCGCTGTTGTCTATGGCGCGTGCGGGGGACTTACGGGGAGCACCGATTTTTCAAAGCCAGGCACCTCTACCATAGACTCCCATGTTAAATGGTAATTTCTCTGGCGACTTTGGGGACCCGGTACTGGCCAGTCGCAGGCTCCCTGGACTCGGAACTTGGCACACGTGTAGCCCTATTTCTTCTCTACAAGTGTGCAACGTTTGTTGTCTGGGAGACCTACGGCTGGGGAGCACCGGTTTTTCAAAGCCAGGCACCCCTTCCATAGACTCCCATGTTAAACGTCAGTCTAGTCATGAACACAGTGAGGCATGGACACAGTGAGGCATGCACATGGACACAGTGAGGCAAAGTGAGGCAGCGTGAGGCATGCAGATGGACACCTTAGGCTTATACTCGAGCCAATACGTTTTCCCAGTTTTTTTGTGGTAAAATTAGGTGCCTCGGCTTATATTCGTGACGGCTTATACTCAAGTATATACAGTAGTTTAACTTTGAACTTGAAAATATATGATAAAATGGTTTAAATGATAGCATTTCTCTATTGATAACACATGGCTTCCAAAGATATTGAAAATCTGAATCTCCTCAGTTCTAACATTTCAGAGCCATTCAAAACTGAAGTGAATACCAATGCCCAAGAGTTGTGCTTTAATGGACTTGTACTTCTCAATGTCTTGACTAGCGAGGCTTGTAGAGAGGAGACCAGGACTGACAGGAACCTGTTCTTTGAAGAGTGAAATTTAAGTCCCATTTTATTATGTTGTCAATGAACTGTCGAGATTTTCTTTTGCATGTTAACATGATAGCAGACAGATGAGAAGAAATAGAACGTAGTGGTCTGTGAAAGTCAAATCAAAGGCGGGAGTTGGAAAGGAGCTCTCGTGTTACACAGGTGAGTCTACTCATCCCCAAGCAGTGACCCGGCCAGCGCCTAAGAAGTATGTCAGTTCCGTTTGGTTGATCCAAACACTTGGGTATACCTAAGCAGAAACAAAAAGACGGCAGGTACATAATGGGAATTCAGTACAATACACAAAGGAGGGATGTTTCCTACTGACTGCACAACTAATTATGGTCACATTCTGTGCCCGACTGGGTCTAAAAGTAGCCTTGATGTACAAAGCATAGGGCCCCATATGAATAGAAGATCAACCAAGTTCATATCTGTATATAATGTCACCATGGCTGGTTTGACATTTCATTTGTATTATAACAACACTAAAAAAAATATCTAAAATACATTTTTTATTTTATTTTCGATAGAACAGGAAAGAATAAAACGCAACCAGGATTTTATGCCAAATGTGAGCCATTGGGAGATTTCCAGTAGACCCAACAGTAGATTTCTCCAATGTAAGGAAACTCCCTTGCAGACACCAAAACAAGTGTTCCCCCTAAAACATTTACCTATAATTCTTGTTCTGGTGGCAACTCAAATTATGTTTATTTTTATTGACTTTCAGCATAGCTCCCAATTGTCCCTGATTTCGAGGGACTGTCCTTGATTTGGAACAATGCCCCTCTGTCCCTCTTTCATTCTCATTTGTCCCTCATTTTGGTCTGATCTATATACCGAATATACTCGAGTATAAGACGACCCGAAAATAAGCCGAGGCACCTAATTTTACCACAAAAAAATGGGAAAATGTATTGACTCGAGTATAAGCTTAGGGTGTCCGTCTGCATGCCTCGCTGTGTTCATGTGCATGCCTCACTGTGCCCATGCCTCACTGTGTCCATGCCTCACTGTGCCCATGCCTCACTGTGTCCATGCCTCACTGTGTCCATGCCTCACTGTGCCCATGCCTCACTGTGCCCATGCCTCACTGTGTCCATGCCTCACTGTGCCCATGACTAGACTGACGTTTAACATGGGAGTCTATGGAAGGGGTGCCGGATTTGAAAAATCGGTGCTCCCCGGCCTTAGGTCCCCCAGACAACAAACGTTGCACACTTATAGAGTATAAATGGGGCTACATGTGTGCTAAGATTGTGGTCCAGAGGACCTATGACCGGCCAGTACTGGGTCCCCAAAATCACCAGAGAAATTACCATTTAACTTGGTAGCCTAGGAAGGGGTGCCTGGCTTTGAAAAATTGGTGCTCCCCGGCCGTAGGTCCCCCGAACAACAAACTTTGCACACTTGTAGAGGAAGAGTGTGGCTACATGTGTGCTAAGATTGGGGTCCAGGGGACCTATGACCAGCCAGTACTAGGTCCCCAAAATCACCAGAGAAATTATTTTCAACACCAAAAAATGTGCTGAAAGACTCGGCTTATACTCGAGTATATACGGCAATTGTATATAAAATGCACTTTTTATCTTTCAACAAGTGTTTCCCAGTGCTAAACCTTTCATCCAATTTCTAAATTGCTGCATTTGTAAATTTCAAAAGCCAATAAAGTGTTAAAAAGCACTTGTGGGTTTAACTAATCATTTTTCTTTGTATAATTCTCCTTTAACCACTTAAAGACTGTCTCACGCGGATATACGCCAGCCAGGGCCAGATTAAGAACATCATGGGCCTGGTGCTGAGGATTTTGATGGGGCCTTTTATAAATAATAAATAAATGCGTGGGAATCACAGCGCAGCAATAGAGGGCCCAGTCTGAAAATTTAAGTGTACCCTAATGTGCTAATATGTTGTGCATACTTGTACATTGTGGCATAACCTACCCCAGGGCCTCTAAAAAGTAGTAATGTCAGGAAAGTTTACTACTGCTTTAATATCATAGGATCCCAGAAACCTCTCATGGGGCCCACTACTGACCCAGTGGCCCTTGGGCAGTGCATAAAGGCATAGTTGCCAACATTTAAAAAATATTTTCAGGGACACTTTTTTTCACAAGTGCTATATTTAGAGTAGCTGAGATCCCCTATGTTCCTCTGTACATCACAGTAGTAATCACAAAATTAAAATAAGTTCTAATAATGGAACAGAACAAATATGAGAACTGAGATTTCCTTTAGTTGAACTAACAAAAGTGTGTTCATTCTAGAGCTGGTAACATTGAGGGTATTCAGTATCATTTTAGAGAACTGTTTTTGCGGGTAAGCGACATAGGGTAGGAGTACGGATGGTATATAAGTGGGAAGTATGTGCAGGTACAGGAGAGGAGTGTGGAGGGTATGACAGTGGGCAGTATGTACAGGAGAGAAGTGTGGAGGGTATGATAGTGGGCACTATGCATAGGAGAGGAGTGTGGAGGGTATGACAGTGAACAGTGTGTACAGGAGAGGAATGTGGAGGGTCTAACAGTGGGCACTGTGTACAGGAGAGGAGTGTGGAGGGTATGACAGTGGGCAGTATGTACAGGAGAGGAGTGTGGACAATATGATAGTGGGCACTATGTATAGGAGAGGAGTGTGGAAGGTATGACAGTGAACAGTGTGTACAGGAGAGGAATGTGGAGGGTCTAACAGTGGGCACTATGTACAGGAGAGGAGTGTGGAGGGTATGACAGTGGGCACTATGTACAGGAGAGGAGTGTGGAGGGGATTACAGTGAGCAGTATGTACAGGAGAGAAGTGTGGAGGGTATGACAGTGGGCGGTATGTACAGGAGAGAAGTGCATGACAGCAGGTACTATGTACAGGAGAGGAGTGTGAAGGGTATGACAGTGGGCAGTTTGTACAGGAGAGGAGTGTGAAGGGTATGACAGTGGGCAGTATGTACAGGAGGAGTGTGGGGGTATGACAGAGGGTAGTATGTACCAGAGAGACGTGTGGAGGGTATGATGGGGCAGTATGTACAGGAGAGAAGTGTGGAGGGTATGACAGTGGGCAGTATGTACAGGAGAGGAATGGGGATGGTACAAGAGGCGATTCAGTTCGTATGTGCTGCGCTATATAAGTTTTCATTCATTAATTCATTAATTCATTCATTCATTCATATGATAGTGGGCACTATGTATAGGAGAGGAGTGTGGAGGGTATGACAGTAGGCAGTATGTACAGGAGAGGAGTGTGGATGGTATGATAGTGGGCACTATGTATAGGACAGGAGTGTGGAGGGTATGACAGTGGGCGGTATGTACAGGAGAGAAGTGCATGACAGCAGGTACTATGTACAGGAGAGGAGTGTGAAGGGTATGACAGTGGGCAGTTTGTACAGGAGAGGAGTGTGAAGGGTATGACAGTGGGCAGTATGTACAGGAGGAGTGTGGGGGTATGACAGAGGGTAGTATGTACCAGAGAGACGTGTGGAGGGTATGATGGGGCAGTATGTACAGGAGAGAAGTGTGGAGGGTATGACAGTGGGCAGTATGTACAGGAGAGGAATGGGGATGGTACAAGAGGCGATTCAGTTCGTATGTGCCGCGCTATATAAGTTTTCATTCATTAATTCATTCATTCATTCATTCATTCATTCATATGATAGTGGGCACTATGTATAGGAGAGGAGTGTGGAGGGTATGACAGTAGGCAGTATGTACAGGAGAGGAGTGTGGATGGTATGATAGTGGGCACTATGTATAGGACAGGAGTGTGGAGGGTATGACAGTGGGCAGTATGTACAGGAGAGGAGTGTGGACAGTATGATAGTGGGCACTATGTATAGGTGAGGAGTGTGGAGGATATGACAGTGAACAGTGTGTACAGGAGAGGAATGTGGAGGGTCTAACAGTGGGCACTATGTACAGGAGAGGAGTGTGGAGGGTATGACAGTGGGCAGTATGTACAGGAGAGAAGTGTGGAGGGTATGACAGTGGGCGGTATGCACAGGAGAGAAGTGTATGACAGCAGGTACTATGTACAGGAGAGGAGTGTGAAGGGTATGACAGTGGGCAGTTTGTACAGGAGAGGAGTGTGAAGGGTATGACAGTGGGTAGTATGTACAGGAGGAGTGTGGGGGTATGACAGAGGGTAGTATGTACCAGAGAGATGTGTGGAGGGTATGACAGTGGGCAGTATGTACAGGAGAGGAATGGGGATGGTATGATAGTGGGCACTATGTATAGGAGAGGAGTGTGGAGGGTGGGACAGTGGGCACTATGTACAGGATAGAAGTGTATGACAGCAGGCACTATGTACAGGAGAGGAGTGTGGGGGGTATGACAGTGGGCGCTCTGTATAGGAGAGGAGTGTGGAGGGTATGATAGTGGTCACTATGTACAGGAGAGGAGTGTGGAGGGTATGACAGTGGGCACTATGTATAGGAGAGAAGTGTGGAGAGTATGACAGTGTGCACTATGTACAGGAGAGGAGTGTGGAGAGTATGACAGACATGTACATGAGTGGAAGGATGTTTAGGGACTGCGTAGTGGTTAAGCGGGTCACACATGAATTGAAATTACACCAATTATGCAGAGACCAGCCATAGTCGAACTATGTATGGGCTAGCTGGTTTTACACAAGTCAATCTATTAATCGACTTGAGTACAACCAGCCTGTTTTTCCCAAAACAATCAGTGCTGCCAGCTATAGATAGCAACACTGATCATTGTACTCACTGGCAGAACACAATAACACTACAGGAGTCATTCCCCCATCCACAGGTCAGCAGGTGAGAGGGTGTGTGGGGACAGGCTGGGGAGAGATACCAGTCAGTGGCTGGGTAGGCACTGGCTAGTATCAGAGCCAGATACACACAGGTTACATACGTCTCGATCGTTAGAGCGAGAGCAATAATTCTAGCACTAGACCTCCTCTGTAACTCTAAACATATAACCTAAAAAAAAATTTAGAGTTGAAAATATTTTTATTGGTATTTTAGCAAATGGAAAAAACAACAGGAGAAGACACCATCCGAAAACAGTCAAAAGTACAATGGGGTAAGGAGTCGGTCCAGCGGCTATCGCCCACAACAGGACTCCCACCGACATATAATGCAATCAAAACGGGAGTGACTTCAACATGGAACAATAATTAAATGCAACCACAAGGATCCTACCGTAGACGGCAGAATTACAGCCAGGGTTGCTAGTAAGCAAAACAATAAGACAACAAGAAAAGCAAGAAAAACATTAAAAAAAAAAAAAAATAGAAATAATAAAAAAAAAAAAAAAAAAAGGACAAAAAGGACAAAAAATCAAATTCAAAATGGGAAGACAAGAAACTGGGACATCAGAAGGTAGGGAGAGAAGAGGGGGGGAGAAGGAAGAGGAGGGGAGCAGAGGAAAGGAAAAAGGGAGAAGGCTAGAGAGAGATCAGAGCAAGGAGTTCGAGTTGCTGAAAGATCAGTCAGGGGGGACAATATAGGGCGTGCGGGGAACGAGGGACCCACCACGCCCTAAGGTAGTGAAATATCAGAAAGTGCTCATGACTGGGATGACAACATGTTAGCCAGAGTGTCAGAGGAGGAGAAGTGGAGCCAGGTGAGCCACAGTAATTTATAGGTATCAAAAGTATCATTGTCGAGAGCCAACATCTCCTCCATTCTCATAGTGTCGTTCATAATTGATACCCAGCGTGACAAGGGCGGGATTGTGGTCGACTTCCAATAGGAAGGTATGAGCTGTCTCGCTGAGGACATGAAGAAACGGAGGAGACTTCGCTTCTGTGACGTAACTGATCCCGGTAGTATAGAGAGAAGAGCAATCTTAGGAGAGGGAACCAGTGATTCAACGTACATTTTGTTGTAACACTCAAATACCTGTGTCCAGAAGGGGCGGATCCTCTCACATTCCCACCAGACATGAAGGTAGGTCCCAGTAGCAGTAGAGCATCTCCAGCATATATCCGGAGTGGATGGAAATATTTTGTGCAACGTAGAGGGGTCCCTGTACCATCTCGACAGAATCTTGTAGTTCTTCTCCTGTGAGTAGCAGGAGATTGTGGACTTGTGAGTAAAATAAAAAGATGTCTGCCATTCCGGTTGCAAGATGTCCTCACCCAAGTCTGCAGACCACGTCCTCGTGTAAGAGGGTAGCTCGGTGTGTGTGCGTGCTTGTAAGAGGCCATATACGGCCGATAGAAGGTGTCTGGGGGTCTCCGGCAGGGAGCACAACCGTTCAAATTCCGTATAGGGACGATGTATTTGGGAGGATGAATGTAAGTGTTTTGTGAGCGTGGATAAATGTAGTTCAGTGAGCCAATCGTGTGTTCCCGTCGGAGTCACCGGTGACCCTTGCGTATAAAAAAAAAAATTTAAAGCATCGCTTAGGATAACAAAAAAAAATCGTGCTAACTTTAGTGTTTTTTTTAATGAATAAACATTTTTTTTCCAAAAAAAAACACTTTTGAAAAATTGCTGCGCACATACAGTACCACGCTAGAGCTGCACAATTAATCGTTAAAAAATTGTGATCTTGATTCAACCCCCCTGACGATCTCCAATGCAGAGTTTGCTGATTCTTTCATATAAGTGGAGAGACTTTCAGCTGTCAAAAGTAAATATCTGGGCAGTCTGACAAGTTCTTAGCAGGAAACATTGTAACTAACGCTTTCTTCATAGATCAAAGGGATAAACTTCTGTGTGTAAAGAAAATATCCGGGCAGTCTGCCAAGTTTGTAAACAACATGAAACATTGTAACCAACTTCGATCAAACTTCTGTGTGTAAATGCAAGAAATGTAACCACTTAGGGCCAGATTCTCTAAGAATTCCGGCGGCGTAGCGTAAGCCAGTTACACTACGCCGCCGCATCGTACTAGAGCAAGTGCTTTATTCTCTAAGCACTTGCTCCGTAGGTTTCGCCTGCGTCGCGTAAATCGCGCAGCGTAAACCCGCGCAATTCAAATGGGGCGGCTTGTATTTAAATTAAGCGCGCCCCCGCGTCGAATGAACTGCGCATGCGCCGGCCGGGGAAAAAGCCCAGTGCGCATGCTCCAGCTCACGTCGGAAAGCGTTGTTGAAACCGACGTCAAAACGACGTGATCGACGCTTACGCAATGCCCTATTCGCGAACGAGTTAGTAAAACAACGTAAGCGACGGAAAAAGCCGACGCTGACCCGACGCCATACTTAACATGGCATCCGACGGGACCCGACGGCATCCGACGGTACTTCGTAAGGTTACTCCACATAGAAGCTGTGGTAACCTTACGCGAACAAAAACGACGTACGCGACGACGGGGCGGCGTAAAAGCGATAGAGAATCGGCGTACTACCGCATTTGCATATGCAAATGCGAAAACAACGTAAAGGCCACCTAGTGGCCGGAGTTGTCATTACACCTACGATCCGCAAGTGTAATGGTTTTACACTTGTCGGATGTAGAAGCGTATCTATGCAAAAGTGATGCTTAGCATCACGCGCATAGATACGAGACAAAAAAAACGGCGGGGTATCTGAGATACTCCGTCGTAACGCCGCTGAGAATCTGGCCCTTAAAGTCCAACACTTGTTTAAGTTAAAAAGCAATATTTTTTGCTAGAAAATTACTTGGAACCGCCAAACATTATATATATTTTAGCAGAGACAAAAATGACAATTGCTGCAAAATTTTATGTCAGACTGCATTTGCCCACTTCAATGAATAATAAAAATCATAAAAACAAAACAGTAAAGTTAGCCCTTTTTTTTTTTCATTTTAATGTGAAAGATGATGTTATGCCGCACGAATCGCGAGAGAATCGTGATCTATCATCTAAGCAAAAAAATTGCAGTTGTCATTTTAGCCAGAATCGTGCAGCTCTATACTGTGCAACATAAAAAGTTACAAAGACCACCATAGAGACTGCAGTTCCTATTGACATAAGTAGATAATGGCCGATCAGCTCTCACCTGACCCAGCGATACAGCAACAACGGTTCCTCTGATCAGGAGTCAGCTCACTCTGAATTGCCCATGGATACTCCACTGGGTAGAGCCCAGATCTGTATTCTGGCAATGACTCCATTCCTTTCTCCGCCTGGGATGGCACTAGGCTGTGTGGCTTTCCCTCTGGTGGCGCACGGCAGCGGGGTTCTCTCTCTGATGGTGTTCTCTCCCTCGGGAGTCCTGGGTGCACTTCCCTGAAAGCTTTCCTGGGGTCCTGGCTCTCTCTCTCTCCCATTCAGCTAAACATGCCGTGTGGGCCGCAGTTTCTATGTTACAATGGGGCTGCCAGTCCTTGAACTACAAGTCCCACAATCCTCTTCTCTGCTCCTTTTTCTATTCTATTTCTTCCCTGGCCAATATGAAGGCAGGGAAAAAACATAAAGGGTGGCTGTGCTGGCAAGCATCGCTCACTAGTACTGCATTGCGCGTGAAGAGAAGGAGGAGAGGGAGTGGAAGGAGGAATGAAGAGCCCGCAAGCTGCAGTGGCGTCACTAGGGTTGTTGTCACCAGTTGAGGTGAAACATGGTGTCACCCCCCTTCCTCCACCTATAGTCGCCCCTCAGTACAGACCCCCTCCACTAAGTATAGACCCCCTCCGTCAGTGCAGACTCCTAACTAAATATAAACCCCCTCCCTCAGTACAGACCCCCCAGGACAAACCACCCCCCATATAGTACAGACCCCCCCAGGACAAACCATCCCCCCTCAATTAGTACAGACCCTCTCCATTAGTACAGACCCTCCTCTATTAGTACAGACCCCCCTCAGGACTAACCACCCCCTCGATTAGTACAGACCCCCAGGACAAAACACCCCCATTAGTACAGACCCCCTTCCAGTAGTAAAGACCGCCCCAGAACAACCCCCCCATTAGTACAGACCCCCAGGACAAACCAATCCCCCTCCATTAGTACAAATCCCCCATTAGTACAGACTCCCCCAGGACAAACCCCCCCATTAGTACAGACTCCCCCAGGACAAACCCCCCCATTAGTACAGACTCCCCCAGGACAAACCCCCCTCCATTACTACAGACCTCCCTCAGGACAAACCCCCCTCCATTACTACAGACCTCCCTCAGGACAACCCCCCAGTAGTGCAGACCCCCCCACAACCCCCCTCCATTAGTACAGACCCCCAGGACAAACCACCCCTCCATTAGTACAGACCCAACCAGGACAAACTCCCCATTAGAACAGACTCCAGAACAAACCCCCCCATTTGTTCAGACCCCCCCCCCCGGGTCAAACCCCCCATTAGTACAGACCCCCAGGACAAACACCACGATTAGTACCGACCCCCCAGGATAAACCCCCCATTAGTGCATACCCCCATTAGTACAGACCCCCCCCATGACAAACCACCCCCATTAGTGCAAACCCCCCCAGAACAAACCCCCCATTAGTCCAGACCCACCCAGGACAAACCCCCCATTAGTACAGACCCCCCCATGACAAACCACCCCATTAGTGCAGACACACCCAGGACAAACCCCCCATTAGTACAGACCCCCCCCCCCATGACAAACCACCCCCATTAGTGCAGACCCACCCAGGACAAACCCCACATTAGTACAGACCCACCCAGGACAAACCACCCCATTAGTACAGACCCCCCCCATGACAAACCACCCCATTAGTGCAGACCCACCCAGGACAAACCCCCCATTAGTACAGACCCCCCCATGACAAACCACCCCATTAGTGTTGCAGACCCACCCAGGACAAACCCCCCATTAGTACAGACCCCCCCATGACAAACCACCCCATTAGTGCAGACCCACCAGGACAAACCCCCCATTAGTACAGACCCCCCATGACAAACCACCCCATTAGTGCAGACCCACCCAGGATAAACCCCCTATTAGTACAGACCCCCCATGACAAACCACCCCATTAGTGCAGACCCACCCAGGACAAACCCCCCATTAGTACAGACCCCCCCATGACAAACCACCCCCATAGTACAGACCCCCCCCATGACAAACCACCCCATAGTGCAGACCCACCCAGGACAAAACCCCCCATTAGTACGGACCCCCCCATGACAAACCACCCCATTAGTACAGACCCCCCCATGACAAACCACCCCATTAGTGCAGACTCACCCAGGACAAACCCCCCATTAGTACAGACCCCCCCCATGACAAACCACCCCATTAGTGCAGACCCACCCAGGATAAACCCCCCATTAGTACAGACCCCCCCATGACAAAACCACCCCATTAGTGCAGACCCACCCAGGACAAACCCCTCATTAGTACAGACCCCCAATGACAAACCACCCCATTAGTGCAGACCCACCCAGGACAAACCCCCCATTAGTACGGACCCCCCCCATGACAAACCACCCCATTAGTACAGACCCCCCATGACAAACCACCCCATTAGTGCAGACCCACCCAGGAAAAACCCCCCATTAGTACAGACCCCCCCCCCATGACAAACCACCCCATTAGTGCAGACCCACCCAGGACAAGCCCCCCATTAGTACAGACCCCCCCCCCCCGTGAAAAACCACCCCATTAGTGCAGACCCACCAGGACAAACCCCCCATTAGTACAGACCCCCCCCATGACAAACCACCCCATTAGTACGGACCCCCCCCATGAAAAACCACCCCATTAGTGCAGACCCACCCAGGACAAACCCCCCATTAGTACAGACCCACCCAGGACAAACCCCCCATTAGTACAGACCCCCCCATGACAAACCACCCCATTAGTACGGACCCCCCCCATGAAAAACCACCCCATTAGTGCAGACCCACCCAGGACAAACCCCCCATTAGTACAGACCCCCCCAGGACAAACCACCCCATTAGTGCAGACTCACCCAGGATAAACCCCCCATTAGTACAGACCCCCCCATGACAAACCACCCCATTAGTGCAGACCCACCCAGGACAAACCCCCCATTAGTACAGACCCCCATGACAAACCACCCCATTAGTGCAGACCCACCCAGGATAAACCCCCTATTAGTACACCCCCCCCCATGACAAACCACCCCATTAGTGCAGACCCACCCAGGACAAACCCCCCATTAGTACAGACCCCCCCATGACAAACCACCCCATTAGTACAGACCCCCCCATGACAAACCACCCCATTAGTACAGACCCCCCCATGACAAACCACCCCATTAGTACAGACCCCCCCATGACAAACCACCCCATTAGTACAGACCCCCCCATGACAAACCACCCCATTAGTGCAGACCCACCCAGGACAAACCCCCCATTAGTACGGACCCCCCCATGACAAACCACCCCATTAGTACAGACCCCCCCATGACAAACCACCCCATTTGTGCAGACCCACCCAGGACAAACCCCCCATTAGTACAGACCCCCCCATGACAAACCACCCCATTAGTGCAGACTCACCCAGGATAAACCCCCCATTAGTACAGACCCCCCCATGACAAACCACCCCATTAGTGCAGACCCACCCAGGACAAACCCCCCATTAGTACAGACCCCCCCATGACAAACCACCCCATTAGTGCAGACCCACCCAGGACAAACCCCCCATTAGTACAGACCCCCCATGACAAACCACCCCATTAGTGCAGACCCACCCAGGACAAACCCCCCATTAGTACAGACCCCCCCCATGACAAACCACCCCATTAGTGCAGACCCACCCAGGACAAACCCCCCATTAGTACAGACCCCCCCCCCCCGTGAAAAATCACCCCATTAGTGCAGACCCACCCAGGATAAACCCCCCATGACAAACCACCCCATTAGTGCAGACCCACCCAGGACAAACCACCCATTAGTACAGAACCCCTCATGACAAACCACCCCATTAGTACGGACCCCCCCATGAAAAACCACCCCATTAGTGCAGACCCACACAGGACAAACCCCCCATTAGTACAGACCCCCCAGGACAAACCACCCCATTAGTGCAGACTCACCCAGGATAAACCCCCCATTAGTACAGACCCCCCCATGACAAACCACCCCATTAGTGCAGACCCACCCAGGACAAACCCCCCATTAGTACAGACCCCCCCATGACAAACCACCCCATTAGTGCAGACCCACCCAGGATAAACCCCCCATTAGTACAGACCCCCCCATGACAAACCACCCCATTAGTGCAGACCCACCCAGGACAAACCCCCCATTAGTACAGACCCCCAATGACAAACCACCCCATTAGTGCAGACCCACCCAGGACAAACCCCCCATTAGTACGGACCCCCCCATGACAAACCACCCCATTAGTACAGACCCCCCATGACAAACCACCCCATTAGTGCAGACCCACCCAGGACAAACCCCCCATTAGTACAGACCCCCCCCATGACAAACCACCCCATTAGTGCAGACCCACCCAGGACAAACCCCCCATTAGTACAGACCCCCCCCCGTGAAAAACCACCCCATTAGTGCAGACCCACCCAGGATAAACCCCCCATGACAAACCACCCCATTAGTGCAGACCCACCCAGGACAAACCCCCCATTAGTACAGACCCCCCCATGACAAACCACCCCATTAGTACGGACCCCCCCATGAAAAACCACCCCATTAGTGCAGACCCACCCAGGATAAACCCCCCATGACAAACCACCCCATTAGTGCAGACCCACCCAGGACAAACCACCCATTAGTACAGACCCCCTCATGACAAACCACCCCATTAGTACGGACCCCCCCATGAAAAACCACCCCATTAGTGCAGACCCACCCAGGACAAACCCCCCATTAGTACAGACCCCCCAGGACAAACCACCCCATTAGTGCAGACTCACCCAGGATAAACCCCCCATTAGTACAGACCCCCCCATGACAAACCACCCCATTAGTGCAGACCCACCCAGAACAAACCCCCCATTAGTACAGACCCCCCCCATGACAAACCACCCCATTAGTGCAGACCCACCCAGGATAAACCCCCCATTAGTACAGACCCCCCATGACAAACCACCCCATTAGTGCAGACCCACCCAGGACAAACCCACCATTAGTACAGACCCCCAATGACAAACCACCCCATTAGTGCAGACCCACCCAGGACAAACCCCCCATTAGTACGGACCCCCCCATGACAAACCACCCCATTAGTACAGACCCCCCATGACAAACCACCCCATTAGTGCAGACCCACCCAGGACAAACCCCCCATTAGTACAGACCCCCCCCATGACAAACCATCCCATTAGTGCAGACCCACCCAGGACAAACCCCCCATTAGTACAGACCCCCCCCCCCCGTGAAAAACCACCCCATTAGTGCAGACCCACCCAGGATAAACCCCCCATGACAAACCACCCCATTAGTGCAGACCCACCCAGGACAAACCCCCCATTAGTACAGACCCCCCCATGACAAACCACCCCATTAGTACAGACCCCCCCATGAAAAGCCACCCCATTAGTGCAGACCCACCCAGGACAAACCCCCCATTAGTACAGACCCCCCCATGACAAACCACCCCATTAGTGCAGACCCACCCAGGACAAACCCCCCATTAGTACGGACCCCCCCATGACAAATCACCCCATTAGTACAGACCCCCCCATGACAAACCACCCCATTAGTGCAGACCCACCCAGGACAAACCCCCCACTAGTACAGACCCCTCCATGACAAACCCCCCATTAGTACAGACCCCCCCATGACAAACCACCCCATTAGTGCAGACCCACCTAGGATAAACCCCCCATGACAAACCACCCCATTAGTGCAGACCCACCCAGGACAAACCCCCCATTAGTACAGACTCCCCCATGACAAACCACCCCATTAGTGCAGACCCACCCAGGACAAACCCCCCATTAGTACGGACCCCCCATGACAAACCACCCCATTAGTGCATACCCACCCAGGATAAACCCCCCATTAGTACGGACCCCCCCATGACAAACCACCCCATTAGCGCAGACCCACCCAGGACAAACCCCCCATTAGTACGCCCCCCCCCCATGACAAACCACCCCATTAGTACGGACCCCCCCATGACAAACCACCCCATTAGTGCAGACCCACTCAGGACAAACCCCCCATTAGTACGGCCCCCCCCATGACAAACCACCCCATTAGCGCAGACCCACCCAGGACAAACCCCCCATTAGTACGCCCCCCCCATGACAAACCACCCCATTAGTACGGACCCCCCCATGACAAACCACCCCATTAGTGCAGACCCACTCAGGACAAACCCCCCATTAGTACGGCCCCCCCCATGACAAACCACCCCATTAGTACGGACCCCCCCATGACAAACCACCCCATTAGTGCAGACCCACCCAGGATAAACCCCCCATTAGTACATGGCAGGCTGAGGCAGAGGCATTAGTACAATCTCAGCTGAATCAGGCGGCAGCGCAGCTGTATTAGTATCTATGCTCCGCTCGGCGCTCGCTCCGCCACGCTGTCTGAAGATGGCAGCGGCAGAGGTCACGGTGGGTGGACCTGAGCGGAGCTAAATCTCCAGCCGCAGAGGCGGCGTGCTGTGGATGCTGGGGCGGCCGTGTGACGTCACGTCGTCACATCCCGCTCGGCTGGATTACTTTGGCGGCTCAGCAGCTCGGATTAAAAAAAAAAATCTCGGCGGCTCGCTCGGCGCTTCGCGGATGACAGCGCTGGGTGCGGGGCACCCACTGCACCCCGTGTAGGATCGGCCCTGCTGGTACACAGTCATGTTGGAACAGGAAGAGGCCATCCCAAACTGTTCCCACAAAGTTGGGAGCATGAAATTGTCCAAAATGTCTTGGTTTGCTGACGCCTTAAGAGTTCCCTTCACTGGAACTAGGAGGCCAAGCCCAGCCCCTGAAAAACAACCCCGCACCATAATCCCCTCTCCACCAAACATTTTACTTGGCACAATGCAGTCAGGCAAGTACCGTTTTCTTGGCAACCACCAAACCCAGACACGTCTATCAGATTGCCAGCCAAAGAAGTGAGATTTGTCACTCCAGAGAACACGTCTCCATTGCTCCAGAGTCCAGTGGCAGCGTGCTTTATACCACTGCATCCGATGCTTTGCATTGCACTTGGTGATGTAATACTTGGATGCAGCTGCTCAGCCATGGAAACCATTCCATGAAGCTCTCTATGCACTGTTGTGTTAATAACAATTGATGACTTCTGTGCGCTTCAGCATGCGATGACCCCCGATCTGTCGTTTTACGTGGTCTACCACTTCGTGACTGAGTTGCTGTTACTCCCAGATGCTAACACTTTGTTAAAATACCACTAACTGTGGTATGCCCCAGTGGAAGTCTGAGTAGACGAAACCGGTCCGGCACATACATTTTGTTTTATGTTCTTTTCTATGTGGATGTTTTTCCGGTGGAGTCATATCCTGTTTATGGAATTTTTTATGGAATACATTTTTTAAAAGCTTTTTTACACTATGAGGTGGTATTTTTCCTTTTCTTTTTTCTCGCCTATGCCTTGATCTTACCATGTTCAGTAAAGGTTGAATATTGCTTTATCCTATCACGTCAAGTGGATTTGTATCGGTTACCTTGGTATTTGATGGTATAACTTTTCCTTGCAAAGATCTTCACCCTGTTGCAAAGCGAGGAGTTCGGTAGTAGATTTGACCAGATCAACTTCTGATTGTCTATGCTCGTTAGATCCACCGCCGTACGGTGAGTTGGGTCCATCTGATCCGATAATGCCCTGTACACACGATCGGTTCGTCTGATAAAAACGAGCCGATGGATTTTTTCATCAGATATCTGATGAAGCTGACTTTCATCAGTCTTGCCTACACACCATCGGTTAAAAATTTGATCGTGTCCAACACAGTGACGTAAACACAACAACGTGCTGAGGAAAATTAGGTCTAATGCTTCCGAGCATGCGTCGACTTGATTCTGAGCATGCATGGATTTTTGACCGATGGATTTCCCCACAGGCGATCGTTTTTTAACCATACGAAAAATTTAAAACAGGTTCTATTTTTTTTTTACAGACGGGAAAATAACTGATGGGGCCCACACACGATCGGTTCGTCCGATGAAAACAGTCCATCGGTCTGTTTTCATCAGACGAACCGATCGTGTGTACAGGGCATTAGAGTACCCATTTTTCCCCTTTGATCGGATGATGAATTTACTCCTGGGGAATGACCTACGTTGATGTTGAGGGAACCATTCTTTATTCTCCATGCAAAAATCTGATGTCTTTATATCATCACTTTTATGGACAGTTTCTTTCTTCTCATGGACACTTGCACAATTTAATTTCCACATGAGAATAATATGTTATATATGTTATTCATGATGGATAATTTTTTCTGATATTATACATCACTTTTGTATTTCATTGTGTGACACTTTTTCACCTCACTACGAATTCCTAATACATTGGGAGTTCTCTTGTTTTGCCTATAGCGGCACTGCACTTTGTTTTTATATTTTGTTACATTTATCCTTTGTTGTGTTGGCAGCCACTGTAGACACACACTTTTGGAGGAGGGCAGTATTTAATTATTTTATTTAACCACTAACTATTGATGGGGGAATATTTAGTAGCAAGGAACTTTTAATGGATGGACTTATTGCACGGGTGGCAACCTATCACGATACCACACTTGAATTGATTGAGCTCCTGAGAGCGACCCATTCTTTCACAAATGTTTGTAAAAAGTCTGCATGCCTAGGTGTTTGATTTTATACTCCTGTGGGCAGGGCCGATCCTAGGGTCACAAGTGCCTGGGTGCAGAAATATTTCTGGCGCCCCCACATGGGCATCGTCATTTTACTAACTCCTCCCCTTTACAAATGTTTCTATGGCAATGACTAAACTACAGAGATGCTCTCCCACAAAGTATTCATTAACCTGGGATCCCTACATGATCTCTTACCAATAAACAAAATACAGGAAGAGAAGCAAAGTACTTTATTGGGACCTGGAGAAGGGCCTATGTGATGGACACAGAGAGGGCTTCTGTTAGATGTTTGGCGCCCCCACCTCTGCAGGCGCCTGGGTGCAATGCACCCCATGCAACCTGCTTAGGATCGGCCCTGTCTGTGGGCCATGGAGGTGATTGGAACACGCGAATCCAATGATTTAGATAAGTAACAAAAAGTCTTCAATGTTACAGAACAAGTCCAATTCAATGTGACCACCTACTATTAGTCACATTCTTGGCAGTTTCGTTCTTAAACCCCCCCCCCCTCCAAATAACTGGGAGATAATGTTCTCCACAACATTCCTTCCCTAAAATTGATGTTGATCTAAAAAGAGTTGGGTAGATCCTTGTTCACAATCTCCTCAATGTGACTATATTCTTAAATATGTGTAGTAACAAAGACAGGCAGATCCTCAGTACAATTTTTGGGTTAAGGAATCATACTTGCTCCTACGGTAGCCCACATTTATATTTAATGAATTAATTATTATAACAGCAGAGTAACTTTTTTTCTTCCAACATTCCTTTCAAAAAGTTCATCATCTGAACAGGTTGGAAGTGCAACAGCATGTACATGGGTGTCCACGGGTAGGGGCAAGGGAAGGGTTTCCCCCCCTCGAATCGTCAAGAAGGTGTTGTACAGTACTGAGTGTTAAGTGGTCACATGATCGCTCAGTTCTCGGTCTTAAAGCCGACGAGGAATGGCTGCAGCATCACACCGATGTTGCAGCACAGTGGTGAGTGTGGATGTTTTTGTTTTTTATATACCCCATATTTCTCTGGATATTCTTTAACTGGCCTCACACACATAGGGCCAGATTCAGGTAGAGTTGCGCTGGAGTATTTCGATATGCGCCGCGTAACTGTGAATATGTGCCGTCGTTTCTATGTGGCCGTACCCACCAAACTAGATGCGACAGAAAACGGGCCATTTCCGATCGGCTTAACTTTCCGACGCCAGAGTCTCGTCAGCGCATAATTTCACTTGGTGCATCAGTCGCGCCTATTGATTTCCCCTGCAAATATGCAAATGAGGGAGATTTCCCAATTCGCGAACGGATTAGCACCATACGCTGGCTACATGCGCCACGCGTATCTCGTCCGTCCGGCGCAAAGTTATTTCTACAAATAGCTGCTTTATCTTTACTCCAGACGGCCACAGGTCAGCAGGAGAGCAGCTACAGCAGCAGCGTTACCGACGAAACTAGCAAGCTGAACAACCACACGTGCAAGGACAACACCTCTGTGTGCCAACATGCCAGGGGCAGTCGCGGTCCTAGCACTAGTACTGGGTCCCCCGGTACGGAGGAGGCGGGCACGTGATAGGATATACCGCACGCGCATGAGCCTCTTTGGCATGGGGGATGAGGAGGTGTATCGCCTCTTCAGATTCAGCCCAGATGCAATACTTGAACTAACCACAACCCTGCAGGATGACATCACCAGCAAGACACACCGCTCACAAGCAGTGCAGCCACTGGTGAAGGTACTGGCAACACTTCATTTCCTTGCAAGTGGATCATTCCAGCGTACAAGTGGAGTGGTGGCTGGGATGTCACAGTCCTCCATGAGCAGATGTGTGCACCAGGTTGTCCCTGCAATCCTCAGACGCATGTCCAACCAGTTCATCAGACCAACCACTGAGGACCTGCGGCTGAAGGCAATGACAGATTTCTACAGCATTGCCAGATTCCCACACAATGTGGGGGCCATTGATTGCACACATGTGGCCCTTCAGCCCCCCCAGTGCCACAGAGCACATATACCGCAATCGGAAGCATTGGCACTCCATCAACGTACAGGTGATAGCTGATGCCCAACGCCTCATATGGCACGTCCGTGCCAAACACCCCGGGTCCAGCCATGACAGCTTCATATACCGTCAGAGTCCCATCCCAGCAGAATTTGAGCAGAACATGTATGGGGACAGCTGGCTGGTTGGTGAGTGACATGGGTGGCAGGCATGACTATCCCCTCCCATGATGCACACCTCACAAGTGGCACATGCATGACTAACATCCTCCTGTATTTTCCCTTCCAGGTGACTCTGCATATGCACTGGGACCCCATCTCATGACTCCTTTTCGCAACCCCCAAACCAGAGGAGAGAGAAGATACAATGCGGCACACATCAAAACTCGTGCAGTGGTGGAGCAAATATTTGGGCTCCTGAAGTCCCGTTTCCGCTGCCTGAATAAGTCCGGGGGGACCCTATTGTATTCCCCTACCTTCGTGTGTCAGATCATCGGTGCATGTTGCATTCTGCACAACTTTGCCATGAGAAAAGGCCTGCAGATTGACATGCGTGATGACCTGACCCCCCGACCAGACAGCCCCCACCTGCCAGAGGAGACCCAGTCAGCTGATGGAAGAGCAGTCAGGAGGGTCCTCGCCGTAGGCATCTTTGGACACTAAACCAAAACATTGATCACACGGACAATGCACGCATGTACACCACTGATGTCCCTAGATCACACACACCACATCCACATCACATTGGATTAGCCCAAGTCCAGCATGTAGGACTTGGGAGCAGCAACGCCAGCGTCAAGGCCCCAATGATGTCGCTGTCCATTCATACACCTTTCACACGTCATTCACACAGCCGTGGGGTTAACTTCACCACCATGGCCGAGGGTGACACCCCTTACTGGCAGGAGTGCCACCCCCTCACATTCACACACCATTCACACTGCAACGTGTGCAGTATCAAAAAAAAAATATCTCATATCCAGAGCATAATCACAAATAAAATAACTCATAACCTGAGCATTAAGAATAAAATAAAAATCTCATAACCTGAGCATTAAGAAGAAATAAAATACAAAACTCATGTCCTGAGCATCAATCAAAAAAACAAAAAATAAATCATCTGGGATGCTGGGGGCTTCTTCTGGCGGCCCCTCTCTGGCTCCTCAGCTGCCTGGATGGAGTGGGTGGGGGTGGGGGGGCATCTGGAGGTGGCTGATCCCCGGGTGGGCCACTCCTGGCAGTTGTGGCCTGCCTGCCCTCCAAGGCCATGGCTATCCGGCCGAGGTAACTGTTTGTTTGGGCCTGCATCCTGAGCTGCTGGGTGACCTGGTAATGCTGGGCCCGCCGACTCTGCCTCCCCTGGTCCCGGATGGCAGCACTGTTTGCCTGGATGGCAGCAGTGTTTGCCTGGACGGCTGCAGTGAGGTCCCTTATGTCACCCTGCACCTCACCCAGACTGGTCACCACTGCAGCGCAGTTGCAGCTCACATCCTGCACTGCAGAAGAAATCTGGGCCACGGAGCACAGGCTGTCAGCCACTCTGTCCAGGTGCCCAACTATGTCCCCCAATTGCTGGGTCTGCCTGGCGCGATCCCTCGCCACCTGGTCCTGGACCAGGTCAGAGCCCCCCCTGGTCTTACGGGTGGCTTTCCTGGGGCCAGTAGATGGTTGTCCCCGGGGGGATGGAGTCGCCCTTGAGGGGCTTCCTATGATGGGGGAGGGGATCTGAGAGGGCCCTGCAGAAGAGGAGGACTCGTCCAAATATAAAATTATGTCCTGCTCTGCCCCAAAAGGCTCCTCCTCAACGACCTCTGCAGGTGAGGTGTGGGCACTCTCCTCCTCCACCTCGGTGTCTTCACCACCCAGGGGCACGGGCACTGGATGCCGTTGGGGGGATGGGGTGGACTGGCCACCGACAGATGATGTCCCAGCTCCGTCATCTGTGGATGACACAAAGCAGACACATGTTGGTGGTCCCACACACTTGGCACATGTACCCCCCCCCACATGTAACACACCAAATAGGGGTTAAAAAACCCTTACCTGTCCTGGAGCCTTCCTCCATGAAGTCATATCCAGGGACCCCCTCCAACTGCTCCCTCTCCAGGCAGCGGGCGACCACCTCCTCCTCTGTGGTCAGGCTGACCGCACATGGGGGTCCACCACCCGTGCCACTCTCATGCCTCCTAATGGTGGCCACCTTGGCCCGAACCTTGCGCCGTAGATCGTTGATCTTCTTGGCAATATCGCCAGCAGTCCGGGTGGAGTACCCCAAAATATTAACCCTGGCAGCAATGCTTGCCAGGATGGCCTGCTTCCTCTCCCGGGTGGTCTTTCGGCTTTTCCTGCCATGGAGGACATCGTTGTGGGTCTCCATAGCCGAAATAACAATAGAGACCTCTTGAGGATTGAAATTGAGGTTCCTCCTCTCTTTGGGGGTAGCGGGAGCAGCCATAACAGAGCAAAAGTAACTTCCCTGGGGTGGGGGGAAACGGAAATACTTTTGCGCCGGAATGGCGCTTCCGCTGGCGCTTTTATATGCGCAACGGAACAGATTGCGCTGACGTTTCCCGTGAAGTGGTGCCGACGGAAGTTGTGAGCATGCGCACAAGGGGGCGAGTGGAGCCTCACTCACTGCGCATGCTCCGTGGTTGATGCGCTGAACGTAAGCCTCTGCGCTGGGCTCCGCCCATCATTTACATATGATCACACCCACTTCCACTTGCGTCGGGTTACGCCAGCGCATTTTTGTTACTCCGGCGCAAGTTTAGGAGCAAGTGCTATGTGAATAACAGTACTTGCGCCAAAAGTGTCGGCGGAGTAACGTAAATGAGAAACGTTACTCCAAAGTAAAGATGCTCCAATCTACCTGAATCTGGCCCATAGATTCCTTGCGAGTGTTTAACATGTTTTTCCATTTACGCTAAACAGTACAAATAAATGTACAGTGTCTTATAAAAGTATTCATACCCCTTGACATTTTCCCTATTTTGTCATGTTACAACCAAAAGCGTAAATGTATTTTATTGGGATTTTATGTGATAGACCAACACAAAGTGGCACATAATTGTGAAGTGGAGGGAAAATTATACTGTATATACTCGAGTATAAGCCAAGTTTTTCAGCACATTTTTTTGTGCTGAAAAATGCCCTCCGCGGCTTATACTCGAGTCACCTTTTTGCACCTGATCTCCCAGACTTTGGGGACCCGGTACCGGCTGGCTGTACTTGGCACACATGTAGCCCCACTCTTCCTCTACAAGTATGCAAAGTTTGTTGTCCGGGGATCCTACGGCCCGGGGAGCACTGATTTTTTTTAAAGCCAGGAACCCCTTCCCTAGACTCCCATGTTAAACGGCCATTTCTCTAGTGACTTTGGGGACCCGGTACTGGCCGGTCGTAGGTCCCCTGTACCTGTACTGTAGGTCCCCGGTACCGGCCAGCCGTACTTGGCACACATGTCCCTCCATTTCTCCTCTACAAGCGTGCAAAGTTTGTTGTCTGGGGGACCTACAGCTGGGGAGCACTGATTTTTCAAAGTCGGGCACCCCTTTCATAGACTCCCATGTTAAACGTCAGTCTAGTCATGGGCACAGTGAGGCATGGACACAGTGAGGCATGCACATGGACACAGTGAGGCAAAGTGAGACACAGTGAGGCATGCAGATGGACACCCTAGGCTTATACTTGAGTCAAAACGTTTTCCCAGTTTTTTGTGGTAAAATTAGGTGTCTCGGCTTATATTCAGGTCGGCTTATACTCGAGTATATACAGTAAATGGTTTTCCAATTTTTTTACAAAAAATATCTGAAAAGTGTTACATGCATTTGTATTCAGCCCCCTTTACTCTGATACCCCTAACTAAAATCTAGTGGGACCAATTGCCTTCAGAAGTCACCTAATTAGTAAATAGAGTTCACTTGCATTAATCAGAGAATCAGCCAAGAGGCCCATGGTAACTCTGGAGGAGCTGCAGAGATCCACAGCTCAGGTGGGAGAATCTGTCCACGGGACACTCCACAAATCTGGCCTTTATGGAAAAGTGGCAAGAAGAAAGCCATTAATGAAAGAAAGCGATAAGAAGTCCCATTTGCAGTTTGCAAGAAGCCATGTAGGAGACACAGCAGTCATGTGGAAGAAGGTGCTCTGACCAATATTGAACTTTTTGGCCTACACTGTAAAAGCAAAACGCTATGTGTGGCGGAAAATTAATACTGCACATCACCCAGAAACACACCACGCCCACCGTGAAACATGGTGGTGGCAGCATCATGTTGTGGGGATGCTTTTCTTTAGCAGGGACAAGGAAGCTTGTCAGAAAACCTGTTAGAGTCTGTAAAAGACTTGAGACTGGGGCAGAGGTTCGCCTTCCAGCAGGAAACGACCCTAAACATACAGCCAGAGCTACAATGGACTGTTTAGATCTCCCCTGCCGGCTGTCAGAAAATCCAAACATTGGCTGCATCTGATTGGATGTAGGCACTGCTCAGCCCACAATTTTCTACCTGTCAATTGACCTTTGTTGCGCAATGTGGTGCTAACAGGAGCACTCAACTCACATTGCAGCTGATTCAGCACGAATTGGGCAACATTTGAGCAGTGTAGAGTGCATCTGCTATCTACATTCCTTCCTGTATTTAATTGTGTATACTCACAATTCACCAAAATCAAAGTAAAATGTAGATTAAATGAATTACCATTAAGGTGTTTTTTGCATGTTTTGGAAAATGCAATGGATTTTAAATTACTCTTGAGCGTTACAGTAGTGATTGCTTATTGTATGTGTAATATTGTGTTTTCTTGCAGTAAAACTAATTTTAGTGTATTTTTTTCATAAATCGCTACGAAAATACTGTGCGACACAAAAACTGCAACTGATACTTTTTTATTGTCCAGAGTCTATGTTTACAGAAAAAATATAAATGTTTGGAGTTTTAGGTAACTGTGCAAAAAAATAAATAAAACAAATTGTTTCTGGCCTAGAAGACCCCAATACAACCAGCAGGTCCTAAGAGCCGGTTCACACAACTTCACTTTGAAGACAACTTCAGAGGCGACCTGCAAAATGACTTCTGTATAGAATTCAATGCAGGTTGCCCCGAGCCGCCCCCGAAGTCGTGCAAGAATATTTTTCTAAGTCGGAGTGACTTGCGTCGCTCCTATTAGAACAGTTCCATTGCATCTTAGGGGCAGTGTTGCCAACCTACCAGATTGAAATTTACTGGTGCAGCCACGTTTTTACTGGCATTTCACAAAAGTTACTAAATTACATTTTTAGGTGCAAATTTCAGTATTTAGAATATATACAAGCACGCTAGGCAAATAGCAATGTGATTTAAGGTTAGATTAAAGTGGAGTTCCACCCTAAAAATTAACTTTTGCTTAATCCCCTCCCCCTTACATGCCACATTTGGCATGTAATTTTTTTGGGGGGGGGAGTGGGGGCTTCCGTAGGAGTGGGACTTCCTGTCCCACTTCCTGCTTCCGCCGAGGGGCTGGTAAGGCGATTAGGCCTAATCGCCTTACTGCAGCCCCTCCCTTTGGGGATCGTCTAGGACACTGACAGGTCCTAGACGATCGCCTGTCCAATTAGCGGCGGGCCGCGCGCATGCGCAGTGTGGCTCGCGCATGCGCAGTGGGTGCCCGGCCGTGAAGCCGAAGGCTGTCACGGCTGGGTGCCCACAATCGCAATGAGGAGGGGGGAGAGGAGCGGAGCCCCAGTCGGCGCATCGCTGGAACGTGGAGAAGGTAAGTGTCTGTTTATTAAAAGCCAGCAGCTACACTTTTTGTAGCTGCTGACTTTTAATAAACATTACATTTGGGTGGAACACCCCTTTAAGGATAAAAAAAACATATTTTTGTTATTTTCGATATAATAAGGGCAAATTATTTAGTCACCTCACCCCCTGCCTCCATTCCCCTCTGCCACCAACACACCCTGCCTTCACCCCCTCTGTGGTGCCACAATCTCCCCCTGCCTCCAATCTTCCCCAGGCCCCCTGCCTCCATCGTCCCCTGCCTCCATCCCCCTCTGCGGTGCCACCAACAACCCCTGTCTCCATCTCCCAACCTCTGCGGTGCCAGCCTCCCCCTCTGCGGGGCCACCAACACCCCCTGCCTCCAATCCCCTCCTGCCTCCATTGCCCCCTGCCTCCACCTCTGTCTGCAGTGCCACCGCAGCCACAATGACCCCCTGCCTCCAATCTCCATGCGCAGTTCCAAGCCAAACTGATCTCGGCTATTTTTACTGGCACATTCCCACAACCATGGACATTTACGAGCGGGGGAAAAAGTGCTTGTTTTTATGAACTGTCCGTAAAAATACGGATGGTTGGCAACACTGCTTAGGGGGTAAGCCCTACATAAGGATTGATGAGTTTGTGATGTAGTGTTAATACTTAGCAAGGATTTAAAATTTAAATGTAGGTACATGTTTAGAACTAATGTCTCTAACCCCAAAGTAAAATGTAGTTTGCAGTTTATACTATACAATTGGTACATTTTAATAAAACCCTATGACAGTAGCTGCTTTTAATATTTTATTTAAAAATAATTTCAAGAAAGCAAACAAACCCTTTCAGCATAGAAAATCTGTTAAATTTGAACCCTAGAACACAAGATAGTCTCTATTCCACTGTCTTTATTCTTCCTGGAAGAAGCTGGATCCCTGAATATTTCAAGTTGGCAAAAGTTCCTGGATTGACAAACATCCCATTTCCAGAGTATTGCTTTACCGTAAAATGTTCCCTTTTTATTTTAATGGGTAGACTAAGAGAGTAATTTGATGTGCTTTGAAATAGGCAATCAAACCACAACACAATCCGGGAGCAATTGTAGTTTTGGAGCATATTTAATAACCCCCAGAGGGTCCTGAGATATTTTTATGATTTACAGATAACAATAAAACAAAGAAGGAAACCCGAACAGTCTCTAACAGATTAGCAGTCACAACAAATTAAACATGATATGAGTGAAGTCAGGAAAAAAATCACTCAATTAGCTCATTTTTTTCTAATACACTTTTTTTTGTTAAGGGGCTATTAAACTTTACACGCCAATTTCATTAAAGTTAAAAGAGAAGTATGGCCAAAGCTCTTTTGGCTTTACTTCCCTTTTGAGTCACAGGAGTGTATTTAATTCTGTATTCCTGTGACCCAAATTAAATGTCACTGTCAACTGACATCACAAAGCTGGTTCAGGCTCTGCAGGGATCCCGAAAATAATGTCAGGATCCATTCAGATGCATGACCGGCAGCTGGCTCAGCCTTCCAGTGCACCCATGAGAGCCTGAGCCATCCGCTCCCACCCCCTGCACAGCCCAGTACTCTAGTGACACACATATATTTATACTTAGACAAAAAGGTTAAAAAATAAACTAGCAAACAAACAAAAAACAAATATCAAAAAAGGGGCAGACCACTTGGTCTTTTTCTGCTGTCACTCTTCGATGTTACTTTTATGTGAAAGACAACTAATTCTAGCCAATTTATTTATTTATTTTAAAGTGAAGTTTCCATCCCAACATTTTTTTTTCATTATTGTGCTCATTAGACCTAAAAAAGAAAAAAAAAAATTTTTTTTACTCACCTGGAAGTGCCTGTTGCTATGCGGTCCCACAAAATCTGCCTTTGGAATCACCTAGGATTCTGACATCATCTCCCTCGGCTCCTCAGCACGCTAATGCTCCTGGGAAATGTGTGTCATCATTTCCCAGGATGCAGTGCGCTACCCCATTATAACTCCCTATCCAAGACTTGCAAGAAGTAAGTGCTTGTGGGCTTCACAATGCCCACAAGCAAAATGACAACGGTGTGGACATAGTTTTATAAACTATTTTTTTTTTTTTATAAATATGCGGAGCGGTGGCGAATTGTAAAATAGTAAGTGACCGGATTTATATTATAAAAAAGCATGATGAAAGGACATACATTTAAAAAATGCTAATTGTGGTTGGAACCCCGCTTTAAGCGTCTGTAACTTCTTGTCCCAGTAACAGCTGCTCCTTTGATTTCAATGGGTGGAAAACGCTCTGGATTTTAGCCAGAAACTCTAGTTAATTTAAAAAAATTCTGAGGCCTGGGCCATCAGGAGTTTTCCCCATTTGCCCAGTGAATAGCATATTGAAGTCATCACCACTACTCCAGTGACACAGTGGTTGGAACTTCAAACCAGGGCTATAGAAGAGAAGACAGTTAGAAGAAAGTGCAAGTTGTGCTCTCCTGCTCTATTTTCATTTTTTTCATCTAAGCACTTATGTGGCCAGAATTACATAGAAACCATTGTATGATCTGCTGCTGAACTGGAGGTCTAATGTTAAAGAAAGGAAACTGTTAGGAAGGCAGACTGGGCTCCAGTTACTGCCATTGTAAATGTTATTGCACTAATATTGCAACAGATGCCCATTTGTTTCCCACATATTGTAAAAACTGCCCACTTGTTGTCAACATATTGTAACTAAATGTTTGTTGTTCAGGTGTTGTCACAATCGTATATTTACTATTCACGTAATGTCAGAATAAAAAATGAATTGCTATTTATTCTGAGGGCCATGTTACTCCCCTGCAGGCTGGCCACTATCAAATTAGGGAAAATACAGTGTCCGGGAATTAAACTGACACAGCCACCCCCCAAGCCAAACTAATGCCCCCAAAAAAAGGCCGCCACATCACCGCTTTACTCACTGACAGTACTTGTCCTGGCCAGGGAATGCCTGGAGGAGCACAGTCCCCGCCCCCTGCTTGTGATTGGAGAAATCATAAATCCTGCCTCTTGTGTGCAATCACTGTGCTGTGATTCGTTACAGCACAAGCTGATTCTGAATGGTAGTTTGGAAATGTGGTCACCCTATATCAAATCAAACCTTGTCTTCAGTTCACTGCAAGTACTAATTGATCCACTATTATTTCAGTGTCAAACCACGGAAAACCCACCAATAAAGTAGTGACAATAAATAAATAAATGGGGGGCCTGGGAACTTGCAAGGAAAGTGCAGAAAGTTCAAGGTCTGTAATTGCCACCACTAGCCATACTTAAAGCAGAATTCTGGCTTGACCAAGATACATTTTCCTACCCAGTTCTCAGCATCTGAAGAATATACAGCTTGTTTTTCTTATAGATAAGATAAGACAGAAAATGTACTTACCAGAATACCAGTTGACACTGTTTGGAAACTGTTCAGAAGAGTGGCTTTGTGGGAGTGGGACTGGAAAATGGGGAGGGGAGAACCCTAGATTAAAGGGTCACTAAAGGAATTTTTTTTTTTTTAGCTAAATAGCTTTATTTACCCTAATGCATTCCTGGTTTCATGTCCTCATTGTTAGTTTTTGCTGTAATCCTTCTCTGTTCTGCACACTTCCTGGTTGTATGTTTCCTTATGAAAAAAGTACTGGGAGCTTCTCTCTGTGGTCTCTAATCAAGGAGGTGTGGTTACTGTGTGTCTAAAACCCATCATAACCAATCAGTTTCATTTTAAAAACAAACACTGCCCTGTGTTGGCTCTGTGTTTCTGTACTTCACACAAGCATGAAACTAGATGAAAAACGAAACTGAAACTGCAGGCACATTATATGATTGATTTTTATCTATTTTTAATCATTTTTAAAGGAATCAGTTAATTATTATGGCCCAGATTCAGAGAGAATTAGATTATCGTAGCGTATCAGAAATACACTACGCCACCGTTTTTTACCTGGCTCTACGTGGAATCCAGGTAGATTTTGTCCAGTAAACGATGGCGGCGTAGTGTAGGGGGTGTGAAGCATTTAAAATAGGCGCGTTCCCGCGGCGATCGAACTGCGCATGCTCCGTTCGCAAATTTCCCGCCGTGCATTGTGCGAAATCACGTTGTTACGTCATTCGTTGTTTGAGTAGCGTCGTTTACGGACATTTCTATTCCCGAACGACTTACGTAAAAAATAAATAAATAAAATTTGACGCGGGAACGACGGCCATACTTAACATGGGCTACGCACCGTTAGACCAGCAAAAAGCTGGTCTAACAGTACGTAAAAAAATAGACGTAAGCGATTGCGAAGACCGCTCGTATCTTCGTGGATCGCCGTAAAAACTCATTTGCATATCCCGACGCATCAAAACGACGCGAACTCCTCCCAGCGGCCGCAAAAATATCGCAGCGTAGATCCGAAGGCCCAGAGGCGATTCAGTTCGCATGTGTCGCGCTATACAAGTTTTCATTCATTCATTCATTCATTACGAAGACGTAAGCCTCTCGGATCGAAGCCCGAAGCCGCTGTATCATGGTTTGAGGATTCAAACTAGTGATACGGCGCGCAAAATTTGAAATTACTCCTGTCTAACACCAGTTAGACAGGCGTAATTGCTCTATGAATCTGGGCCTATGTCTCTATACCCTGTAAACAGTCATTTCAGCAAAAAAAATAAAATAAAACATTTCCTTTACAACTCCTTTAAGTTTTACTCAATGATAGATCATCCCTAGACAAGAAATATTCTTCACGTGCTGGGAAGAAGGGGTTAGAATTTAATTAGAATCTCAAACACGACCCCTTAAAACTAGACAATAACATTACTTCTTTTAACCTCTATTTTATATTATAGGGCTAATTGTCTTTCTTATACACATGCAATGCTTCCTACATTTTGGACTCCCTATACTGTAGCTCAAGGTCATTTGTCTATACAAATAAAACCAATTTTGTTTAAAGTGGTTCAAAGGTGTAAATGTTTTTAGTGGTTCTCCGCCCTGTTTGACAAAAAAAAATATTAAGTTAGCAGCTACAAATTGTGTGGCTGCTGACTTTTTAATAAAAGGACACTCACATGTCCAGGGGTCTAGAGCAGTCCTCCCCCTGGTTCTTTGCCGGTGTTTGGGTCCCTGGCGCTGTGGGCAGCCGGCTATGACTTCAAACATGGCTCGCCACTGAAAATGCGAAAGCTGTGCTGCACGTTGGGCAAGGGCCCCCGGCCTTCTGGAACCTGTGGTGTGTCTCAAAAGGTTGTGGGGGGGAGAGAACTTCAGGTGGAAATTACCTGAAGTGGAAGCAGGTACCTGTCCGTAAAAAATAAAAACCAAAAATAGAAGAGGGGGAAGGAGGGCATAAAGCAGAACTTCCCCTTTAGGGTGAAGTTCTGCTTTAATGCATCCTCTGCATTAAGGTATAACAAGCCCCACTACCTGTCCTAACCCCTCTGTCCCTAAACACTTACCCGGCTCTATGTCACTGCTCTGTCACTGCTCTGTACCTGGCTGTAGCACGGCTGCCATCACTTCCTGCTTTCACAGGAGAAATTGAGAGCAGCGGAACTATAGGCTCCTGCTACTGTCAATTAGGCTCCCGTGAGGTAGGAGCAGGGGCATGGCATACCTGCACTGTGTGTGTTTTTTTTACAAATAAATATCTGAAAAGTGTAGCATACATTTGTATTCAGCTCCCCCGATTCAATACTTTGTAGAACCGCCTTTCGCTGCAATTACAGCTGCAAGTCTTTTTGGGATGTCTCTACCAGCTTTACACATCTAGAGAGCGACATTTTTTGTCCATCCTTCTTTGCAAAATAGCTCAAGCTCTGTCAGATTGGATTGAGAGCGTCTGTGAACAGCAATTTACAAGTCTTGCGACAGATTCTCCATTGGATTTAGGTCTGGACTTTGACTGGGCCATTCTAACACATGAATGTGCTTTGATCTAAACCCTTCCGTTGTAGCTCTGGCTGTGTGTTTAGGGTCGTTGTCCTGCTGGAAGGTGAACCTCTGCCCCAGTCTCAGGTCTTTTGCAGACACTAATAGGTTTTCTTCTAAGATTGCCCTGTATTTGGCTCCATCCATCTTCCCATCAACTCTGACCAGCTTTCCTGTCCCTGGTGAAGAAAAGCATCCCCACAACATGATGCTGCCACCACTTTACGGTGGGAATGGTGTCTTCGGGGTTTTTTTTCTGCCACACATAACGTTTGCTTTTAGGGCAAAAAGTTCAATTTTGTTCTCATCTGACCAGAGCACACAGGACTTCTTATGGCTTTCTTTTAACAATGGCTTTCTTCTTGCCACTCTTCCATAAAGGCCAGATTTGTGGAGTGCACGACTAATGCCGCGTACGTTTTTTTGCTATGAAAAAAAACGACGTTTTTGTGAAGTAAAAAACAACGTTTTTGAAACGTCACTTTCAAAGACGATTTTGCATACACACCATCGTTTTTTTCACAAAAAACGAGGTTACGTTCACCACACTTTTCCATTGAAGCTCGCTTCATAACTAGCTTCTGGGCATGCGCGGGTTGAAAAACGTCGTTTTAAACGACGTTTTTGCTACACACGGTGACTTTTTGTGAAACAAAAAACGACGTTTTGAAAAACGAAACAAAAAATTCAAGCATGTTGGAATTTTTTTTTTGGTCGTTTTTTTTAAGACAAAAAACAACGTTTTGCCCACACACGATCAATTTAAATGACGTTTTAAAAAACAACGTTTTTTTTCATCGCAAAAAACGACCGTGTGTACGCGGCATAATAGTTGTCCTGTGTACAGATTCTCCCACCTGATCTATGGATCTCTGCAGCTCCTCCAGAGTTACCATGGGCCTCTTGGCTGCTTCTCTGATTAATGCTCTCCTTGTCCAGCCTGTATAAGTTTAGGTGGACGGCCATGTCTTGTTAGGTTTGCAGTTGTGCCATACTATTTACATTTTCAGATGATGCTCTGTGAGATGTTCAAAGCTTGGGATATTTTTTTTTATAACCTAACCTTGCTTTTGACTTCTCCACAACTTTATCCCTGACCTGTCTGGTGTGTCCCTTGGCCTTCATTATGCTGTTTGTTCACTTAGGTTCTGTAACAAACTTCAGAGGGCTTCACAGAACAGCTGTATTTATACTGAGATTAATTTACACACAGGTGGACTCTATTTACTAATTAGGTGACTTCTGAAGGAAATTAATGCCACTAGATTTTGGTTAGTGGTATCAAAGTAAAGGAGGCTTAATACAAATGCAAGTCACACTTTTCAGATATTTATTTGTTCCCTGTGCAGCCACTCAACCCATTAAAGTGGAAGTCCATGCAAAATCTAAAATCCCTACATCTATAGACACCAGGGATCTAACACTAACCTCTCTATCCCTGTAATGAAAAGATGAGCATACATCCCTTTTTGAAAGCCGCTCAGACCCGACCGACATGATTTCCAGCGCCGGAAGCTCTGCAGAGGACACAGACGACAATGGCTGTGAAATGAATGGAAAGTGACATCACCCATAGAGTTACTATGGGATTTCCATTGTCCTCCATCTCTTCTGCACCCGCCTACACAGAGAAGCCACAGCTGACAGCTCAGTGTGGGATCAGGTCGGAGCGGATCGGATCGGCTTCCAAAAAGTTATGTATACTCATTTTTTTTTTACAGGGATAGAGAGGTTAGTGTTAGATCCCTGATGTCTATAGATGCAGGGATTTTATATTTTTACACTTTAACTGTCTATTAGGAAAGCTTCATAAGAAACAGTGGCCGATCCCAGCACTACAGAAGATGTTCATATATGTCACCACCTGATTTTCTAGTCTGTCTATGGATATCTTTAGATTATTAAATCAGACAATACCTGCGAATTAGAATCAGTGCTGAGAAAGCCTGCAGTACACACACAGATGCATGCTCAGTAGGGACATGTATGTGCAGAACTAAAGGGGTAAATCCCATGGATATCTTTAGGTTCTCTCTAAGGTATTTTCGCATAAGCCAAGGAGCTGTAGTTTGTTATGACCATCATGTCTGAATGCTCTTTTTGTCCTGAAGATGCAGATAACCCTCTTCCTGTGAAGTCTGACTTTTCACAGTCTTATCTCACTTGCATATCTGAGGATGTCTAGAAAATGTCAGATCTACTCTCCTCTTGCTGCAAAGTGTCCTGTGACCAATCAAGACCTCAAATGGTCAGCAATTAGAACCTTTAGTCGCTTTTTGTGCAATGACTTAATTGCCTCAATAGGAAACAAGTAACTGGCTGTACAGTGGATCAAATACATGAAAAGTTTTATGGCTGCTGCAAAAGCGAATGACAGGTATGCCATTCGTAGGCAATATGTACACTGCTGACCTCCTTCAGGAAATGCTACTTCTCCGTCCTAACTTCAGTACTTTCTCTGACCAGTGATAAAAAAAAAGCAGACTGTGAAATCCGAGTTTAAGCACTTTAGCTCTGGAAAGGTTTACCCCCTTCATGACTAGGGATAAGCTTCGCGTTCGAAACAAACGTATGTTCGACTCGACCATCGTTCGTTTGACCGTTTGTCGAATGTCGAACAAAAAAACGATCGTTCGCAAAATTCGAGTGAAACGAAACGACCGTTTAAAAAAAAAAAAAAAAAAAAATTCCATTGAAAATTATTCTTTAAAACTTGAATTCGAACGTTCGAGTCCCATAGACTTCAATGGGGTTCTAAATGTTCGTGCGAACAATCGGACCGTTCGACGGTTCTGGTGCGAACCGAACGCGGGGGTGTTCGGCTCATCCCTATTCATGACTAGGCCACTTTTTGCAATATGACACTGCGTTATTTTACCATATGATAATGCAACACTGTACCGAAACAAAGATTATGTCCTTTTTTCCCACAAATAGATCTTTCTTTTAGCGGTATTTGATCACCTCTGCGTTTTTTATTTTTTGCACTATAAACAAAATTCTATATGTATTCTGCTACATATCCCAATAAGTGTATATTGATTGGTTTGCGCAAAAGTTAAAGCATCTATAAACTATGGGATATATTTTTTCTTTTACTAGTCATGGTAGCAATCAGCGACTTATAGCAGGACTGCAATATTGAAGCAGACAATTGGGACACTAACTGACACTGTTGACTTTTGAGGACCAGCAACACTAATACAGTGACCAGTGCTAAAAATATGCATTGTCACTGTACTAATGACACTGGTAGAGAAGGGGTTAAAATCAGGGGTGATCAAAGGGTTAAATGTGTGCCTGACCAGTGCTTTACTACTATGGGGGAGGTGTTTGTACTAACAGAAGGCATGGATCAGTGCCCCTGCTTAGCATGTCTTCTGTATAGGGTGACCACTAGGGATGAGCTTCGCGTTCGACGAAATTCGAACAAAAGCGGTCGTTCGCGCCAAATTCGAGTGATGCAAAACGGCCCATAATTCACTGTGGCATTGCGCGCTGATGATTGGCCAAGCATGCTGTATGTCCCGCATGCTTGGCCAATCACAGCCCGCAAAAAACGAAGAGCCATATTTGGCCAAAGCCTGGGTGGCTTTGGCCAATTATGGCTCAGGGCTTTAGCACACGCCCCACACTATCGTGTAGTGTGCTTGTTAATGAGAGCAGTCAGAGAGACAGAGAGGTTGTCTTTTTATATAGCTAGATAGAGCAGGCAGGCTAGTCAGTTTAGCTTAATTTACAGTGTGTAGAGAATATATATACATCCCTAAGGCCTCGTACACACGAGGCAATTCATTTGTTCAAATAGGTCGGACCGACCAATTTGAACAAATCTGTCTCTTTGGATTTTGGTTTGCTCGCGTGTACACACGAGCAAACCAAAATCCCCGCCAGCAGACAGCGCGCTGACGTGTCGGTGACGTGGCGGTGACGTTGACGCCGCCACGTCACCGCACCAGGAAGTAAAACACTTCCGCGCATGCGCCGAATCCATTCGGCGCCGGTGCGAGATGACATGTCTGCTGGTAAGTGTACTAACCAGCAGACATGTCGGGCGGACAGATTCCCACCAGATAGATTTCAAAGCATGCTTTGAAATCTGTCGGGTGGCCAAATCCGTCGGCTCGCCCGTACACACGATCAAATCTGTCTGCTGGGACGGTCTAGCAGACCGTTTCCAGCAGACAGATTTGATCGTGTGTACGCGGCCTAAGGACGTCAGCGCGCCGTCTGCTGGCGGGGATTTTGGTTTGCTCGTGTGTACACGCGAGCAAACCAAAATCCAAACAGACAGATTTGTTCAAATCGGTCGGTCCGACCGATTTGAACAAATAGATTGCCTCGTGTGTACAAGGCCTTAGAGTTATACATATATTTATACACTGTATAGCTTAGCTAGATCAGTTCTTCCTAATTTACTGGCAGGCAGGTGATTGTGCTATTTAAAGACGTTATCACAGGTATAGACACCCAGCAGGTACAATATTTAAAGGAATTTTTTTATTTTTTTATTTAAGCATCATTAAAATCACTGCTCCTGGAGCAGTGATTTTAATGATGCTTAACTTAAAAAAAATGCAAAATTCCTTTAAATATTGTACCTGCTGGGTGTCTATAGTTTGCCTGTGAAAACGTGTTTGAGAACCCGGGTCTTGCCCCAGGGAACATGTATCAATGGAAAAAGGTTTTAAAAACGGTCACTTTTTCAGGAGTCCTGCTCCTGAAAAAACGTCCGTTTTTTAAACTTTTTTCCATTGATACATGTTCCCTGGGGCAAGACCTGGGTTCTCAAAGACGTTTTCCAACAATAACTTGAATATTGGTCTTTAAAATGAGCGTTTTTGAATTTGAACGTTCGAGTCTCATAGACTTCAATGGGGTTCTAAATGTTTGCGCGAACGGACGGACTGTTCGACGGTTTTGGTGCGAACCGAATGCGGGGGTGTTCGGCTCATCCCTAGTGACCACATTTCCAAACTACCATTCAGGGACACCCTCCCTTCCCAAAAATCAGCATGTGCTGTAATGAATCACAGCACAGTGATTGGACACAAGAGGCGGGATTTATGATTTCTCCAATCACAAGCAGGGTGGGCAGGGACTGTTCTCCTCCAGGCATTTCCTGACAGGACAAGTGCTGTCAGTGAGTAAAGCAGTGATGTGGTGGCCTTTTTTGGGGGCATTCGTTTGGCTTGGGGGGTGGCCGTATCAGTTTCATTCCGGGACACTGTATTGTTCTGGAATAAAGGTACCCGAGACAGACCTGCAAAATGCGGGACTGTCCCAGTCAATCCGGGACACGTGGTCACCCTACTTCTGTAGTGACTGAATGAAGATCTGCCTTGTTTACAGAGGCAGACCGCTATTCTGTCAGTGTACCAAAGCATCGGTGGGTGCCGGCAAACACAGAGTCCACCATACCCGCCAACAATCTACCGCTTATTGGTAATTCAGAAGGCAGGCTCTGTGAAATGTGGGCATATAGAATATGTGTCACATATCACAGCAAGAGTGGGCTGACGGCGGTGCACATATGCTCCAAAAACTGAAGTGCAGAATCATATCATGTACTTACCTGGTACCATGATCCTGCGCAGGAGAGCTGCCTTGCGGCTGTATATATACAGTATACAGTCGGCAAGTGGTTAAGCATATCTATGGTCAAAATGTAAAATCATATATTCACTTCCACTTTGTTTATCAATTATTTCTACCCTGCTCCTATTAATCTTAATAATATTGAAGTTTGTAAACTTACCTTTTGAAGATCTCCACACATTTAAAGTGATAAAGTATTTTGTTTTGTTTAATAACAAACATGTTATACTTACCTGCTCTGTGTAATGAATTTGCACAGAGAAGCCTGGATCCTCCTCTACTCTGCTCTTGGCCCCTCCCATCTGCCGGGTGCACCCACAGCAAGCAGCTTGCTTTCGGGGGAGCCGAGCCACTGCTCTGTGTGTCCATTCAGACACAGAGCTGCGGCTCCGCCCCACACCCTCTCTCTTCTCATTGACTCACTGACTTTGATTGACAGCAGCGGGAGCCAATGGTGCTCGCTGCTGTGTCTTAACCAATCAGGAGGGAGTGTCCCTGGCAGCCAAGGTTCTCGTGCAACATTGCTGGATCGAGATGGGGCTCAGGTGAGTATTGGGGGGTCCTGCACACTGAAGGCTTTTTAGATTTTTAGAACCACTTTAATACCTTAAGGTTCTGTGACACATATTCTCTATGTCCTGTGGGTAGGCACTGCTGTGTCACACGTTTCACAGAGCCTGCCTTATGAATTACAAAGGAGATGTTTCAGGAGGTGGAGTCAGTATAGGAATCACTGTTTGCAGCAAGCAAGGTACCATTGGATATGAAGTCCTTAGAAATTGAAAGTTAAAGCGGAGCTCCACCCAGTATAACAACATTTTACAATGTTGTTTGAAAAAAAAAAAAAAAAAAAAACCTGAAAAAAAAAAAAAATATATACTCACCCGAAATAGCTGTTGCTATGCGGAAGTCCGTAATCTGCCTCTTCCTAATCCGCGGTGTGTTTTCTTCTTCTTCTTCTCCTTGTGAATGGGCGCGCTGCTTCCTGGGAACTGTGTGTGTTCTCAGAGAGCAGCGCGCCCATTCACAAGCCAGCGTGAGACTCGCGGAGGCGCAGTAGGAAACGGGCAGTGAAGCCGTACGGCTTCACTGCCTGTTTCCCATATTGTGAATGGCGGCGCGGGACCCGGAGCGATCGTGGGACCGGCATCGGGGGGCCCATCAGCGCGGGCGCCTAGGACAGGTAAGTGTCTTTATTTAAAGTCAGCAGCTACACTGTTAGTAGCTGCTGACTTTAAAAATTTTTTTTACCGTGGCTGGAGCTCCGCTTTAACCACAAAGGCAAAACTGAAAAGCATGCAGGGAGTCAGAAAGCTGTAGAAGTAGACAGCCAGCTGACAGGCAGGATTTTTCAAGTAATCTTATTTTGGATTGTCAAATGTAACCATTGTTTGTATGGCTATTATGAAGCTGATGTTATAACATGAAAATGTTATTGGAGATACAACAACTTTCAGCTTAGTCTATTGACTGCAGTTCACAAACTAGGCACTAGATGTCGCTAATGCTCAGTGATATGTTATGCATTTTCTATGATGTGTTGTATTTCCTGTACATTGTGCTGTACTTGTTGGTTTCTTTTTCCTGTCTGTGTTTTTCTTACCATGTGCGGTGACATCTTTGCTATTGTGGTTATGTTCCAATAAAGAAGCCAGTTTACTCCACAACATCTGATCTGAATCGACTGAATTGCTGCACCCAGCAATCGTACTCTGCACCAAATGTATGCTGTGATCATAGATATCCTTTAAGTCAGAGAGTTTATGATACAAGTTTACTGTATGCATACTGTGCATGCATTTTCCAGGCAAATCTTTTTCTTTCTCAAGACCAGTTTGAAGGCAAACGCACCAATGCAAAAGCATGTTATTAAATACTTCTAAGTGGCAAAGGAGTATTTTACGTTCTGTTTCAATCTTTTATTATCAAAGATTTAACAAATGGTATGAAATAGACATATTACCAATAGTAAGCTAAAGGCAGAAAAATTGACAATTAAGTGGAACCATTAGACAAAACATAGGCATTAGGAGAACACAAGAGATAAAACAAACATAGAACCATAGGGGAGGGAATCCAGGCACTGTTAATATTAAAAATAAAATTAGTTTTTTAACACCTGCCTCTAGCGCTGATCCTTTTGGCTAGGACCAGGGGAATTTTTGTTTCCTGGCCGGAGGGCCGGCCATCGTATAGCACCATGGTCAATTTCCACTCATCTCTCCCACCTTCCTTCTCCCTCACTTTCTTTTTTATTTTACCCCTGTATGTCACGTTACGTCTTTTTTTGTTGGTGCACTTTATGTACACTTTGGGCTAGATTCAGATAGATTGGCGTAAAAATCTGCGGGCGTAGCGTATCCCATTTATGCTACGCCTCCGCAAATTTTACGGGCAAGTGCTGTATTCACAAAGCACTTGCACCGTAAGTTGCGGCAGCGTAGCGTAAATGGGCCGGCGTATCCCCGCGTAATTCAAATTGGCAATGTAGGGGGCGTGTTGTATGCAAACTAATCATGACCCGACGTAATCGACGCACCGAACGAACTGCGCATGCGCCGGCCGTGAACGTAGCCTATCACGTCGCAAATAGTCAATGAAAACGAAGTGAACGTAACTTACGCCAAGCCCCATTCTGAATCGACTTACGCAAACAACGTAAACGACGTACAATACAACACTGTCCCGACGTCCATACTTAACATTGGCTGCGCTTCATATAGCAGGGGTAACTTTACGCTGGACTTACGCCTACGCAAACGACGTCAAAAAATACGTTACGTTCGTGACGTGTAAATCCACGGGAACGCCACCTAGCGGCCAGCGTAAATATGCAACTTATATACGACGGCGTAAGTGACTTACGCCAGTCGGATCTAAGGCAAATCTATGCGTAACTGATTCTAAGAATCAGGCGCATAGATAGGACGCCTCCGACAGAGATACGACGGTGTATCTGGAGATACGCCGTCGTATCTCCTACCTGAATCTAGCCCTTTATGTGTGATGAGTAGGGTGCTGGTCCTCGGGCCTGCTCTGAAAGTCTTGGGAGAGGGCGGACATGGCCTTGTGGCTTAGTTCGCCTGCTCTCATGGGGTCTCCCTTCGGGGGAGCCTCACCTAGGGGGGTCCTGTTTCGGCAGACCGTCCAAGAAAGTTGGGTCCGTGTCGGCTTCGGCTGAACGGACCAGAGATTACTCTAGTCCCTGCCAGGAGCCTAACGCCCCGGGGGATCAGAGTTGGGTCCTTTTCGAAGGACCATTTGACGTTGCACCCGTCACAGTTTTTTGTGTATCACTCTTTATGTGTGTGCACATTTTTTCCTGCACCGGGTTAAGTTTTTTGGGTTGTGTTATGCACGCCACAGGCTTTTCAATAAAAATAAATAAAAAATAAGAGGAGTTTACCAAAATTCCGATTAGACTTACTTGACGTGATGGTAGCCGTATTAGTGCAATTGTGAATAGAGAAATTGAGTACTGTCCGTGATACTTTTTTTATTTGCACCAACATACAATTTTTCAGGACAAGCTTTCAGGGTATTTCCCCTTCTTCAAGGTCCAAGCAGTACTCTTGGACATTTCTTGGACCTTGACGAAGGGGACATACCCGAAAGCTTGTCCTGAAATTTTTTATGTTAGTGCAAATAAAAAAAGTATCACAGACAGTACTCAATTTTCTCTGATTAGAGAATGGAATTCTTACTACCCTGAAGCCCTGTACACACGGGCCAGAATCTCGTCAGGAAACAACTCTTGCCTCCCGAATGCACAGACACTCCATTTAAATGAACCGCGGTTCTTTTGAATGGCAAGAACGCGTCACATTCGATGCCGCTGCTGCCATCTTACTGCACCCTACCTATGCCTAGGAAGCTACCGCACATGCGTCAAAGTCATTTCGAGCATGCACGGGTTTCCACGGCGACAGGTAAGTATACACACTCTCTGGTTTCTCGGCAGGAAATCACTGCCGAGAATCACAACACTGCCGAGAAACCTGAAAGACTCGTACACACGCTCTGTATACTCTGCAAGAAAGCTCTGCCAGCAGTTTTCTTGCCGGTAAACCGAGCGTGTGTACAAGGCTTCAGTCTCTTGCCACAATGTGCTACATTTTGGAAAAATGTCAACTAGAACTTGTGCTTCAAGTGTTCTGCAAGTGTACAACTTGCCCGTGAAGTTAACAAGACTTATGCCGCGTACACACCATCACATTATGTGATGAAAAAATATGACATTCTTTGTGAAGTAAAAAACGACATTTTTGAAACTTCAATTTTCAAAAACGACGTTGCCTACACACCATCGTTTTTTCACAATGCTCTAGCAAAGCGAGGTTACGTTCACCACTCTTTTCCATTGAAGCTCGCTTCATAACTAGCTTCTGGGCATGCACGGGTTGAAAAACGTCGTTTTAAACGTCGTTTTTTGCTACACACAGTGATTTTTTGTGAGACAAAAAACGACGTTTTGAAAAACGACACAAAAAATTGAAGCATAAAACAACGTTTTCCCCCATACACGGTCATTTAAATTGACGTTTTTAAAAACGTTGTTTTTTTCCATCACATAAAGTGATGGTGTGTACGCGGCATTACAGTTCAACATTGCCACAAATTTGTGGCAAGTTATCCTTGCTATCTGGGACATTCCCAATGTAAATTGCATAAACACATGTGTACTGAGTGGTGTCAGCTCTGCCCATTTTTATTTTGCTACTCAACTGCTCCCATTTGTCTTCATCTATAAAAGCATTACTTGACTTGTAGCTCATGCTAAAAACTAGAAGGACCATAAAGTCTCTTTGAGCACAGACAGCTCTTCATTGCTGATGAGATTGTTTTATACTTATAAAGCAGAAGTGCCAAGATGTTTTAACTGGGATGTTTAAAGAGGAGTTCCACCCACAATTTCACTTTTTAAATATAAATACCCCTGTAATACACAAGCTTAATGTATTCTAGTTCTAGTAAAGTTAGTCTGTAAACTAAGGTCCGTTTTGTTAGGTTGTTACAGCATTTAGTTTATAATCTAGAAATAGACCGTGGCCATCTTAAGTGTGGACATCATGAAGCCAGACTGTATGACTTCCTGGATTTCCATTTTGCATATCTTGCACATGCTCAGTGCTGCACAAGCAATGTAATAGGTTTCAGTCAGGTTTGCAAGGACTACTGGGAAACATGATGCCTATGCCAGAAACCCTTGCAAATAGCCATGTGACTTAATAGCCTAGGCTATTAAGGAGGAGGAAGTAATTTACAAGCAACAAAATAAATAAAAATTGTCCATTCTGAACACTATGAGATTAGGGCATGCAGCACAGACAAACATAAAAAAATGGGTGGAACTCCACTTTAAGTGACCAAAAGGGAGCAAATAAAATAAGTTCATTGTAAGAGTTAACACACACTTTAAGGCAATTCCAACAATCTCTTATGCCATGACTAGGGTCTCAGCCTCTGTCTTCTGTCAATCTTGCCTGAAAATGTGTGGCTCCACTCAGCTTTTATTGGGGCTTAACTAAGTGTCAGGACCTGGAGAGTCACCATGTCAGCTCATGTGCAGTAAATCAAAGAGGTGAACTTGTCTTTATCTCTATCCAGACCAGGAAAGACACAGGACTAATCAGCTGTCCACCCCCTGTGGATTACAATTCATCATGAAAATCCTAAAAAACGCTTTGTAAGCAGAGACACAAAATAGACTCCAGGGGACAATTCCACTATATACAATAAATAGTTATGCTGTTGAATGAGCACCATAGAAAACTCGAAGATAAAATGCATTAGAATAAACATAAACTAAAGAAAAGAAAACAAAAGAAAAGATAAGAAAAAAGAAACAGGAAATGGAGAAATATTTGGATAATCAAACATCATACATGAGTTACAAGTTTTAAAGTGACTTTGTCATGGGAATAGTGTTGGCTTTGCCACTGCTGACTACTTCTTTTATCATGTTAGCAGTGGAGGCTGGTGCTTAAAATTTGTGAGAGGCGTGCACAAACAAACTGAAAAATTCTAAATAATAATGAAAAAAAAACATCAATTGCAGCCTCACTGTGCCCATCAAATGCAGCCTCACTGTGCCCATCAAATGCAGCCTCACTGTGCCCATCAAATGCAGCCTAACTGTGCCCATCAAATGCAGCCACTGTGCCCATCAGTTACAGTGCCATAAATAGTAGCCATTTTTTATTACTGGGTTTAGCCTGTCTAATGAGATTCTAAAACGTTGCAAAGGATTGTTATCCTATTGCAACACTTAGGCCGCGTACACACGATCGAACATGTCCGCTGAAACTGGTCCGTAGACCAGTTTCAGAGGACATGTTCGATCGTGTGTACGGCCTATCGGACAGTTTTCCAGCAGACAAAAGTTTCTAAACATGCTTAGAAACCTGTCCGCTGGAAACCTGTCCGTCGGACAGGTTCGATGGTTAGTACGCCCAACCATCGGACCAAAATCACGCGCATGTGTCGAATTGATTCGACGCATGCTTGGGAGCATCGAACTTCCTTTTTTCAGCACATCGGTGTGTTCTACGTCACCGCGTTCTGGTCCGAGGGGATTTTGCTCCGATGGTGTGTACGCACATCAGACCAAAAGACCACTTCAGACATGTCCGATGAAAACGGTCCGTCGGACCTGTTTCATCGGACATGTCTGATCGTGTGTACGTGGCCTTAAAGGAGTTGTAAACCTTTCGTTTTTTTCTTCACCTTAATGCATCCTATGCATTAAGGTGAAAAACCATCTGATATTTAACGGCCCCCCTGAGCCCCCGTTTTACTTACCTGAGGCATGAATCTCCGTGGGCGCAATCCCGCGTTGGTTTCCCCCAGATCTTGTGGTTTCGTCATTGCATGATTCATAGCAGCGCAGCCATTGTCTCCCATTACTCTCAATCAAACCAATGACGCGACGGGCGGGGCTGAGTGATACACTTGGCGGCTATGGCCCCCACTGGATCACATGGTAGCGCACCCGCAAGCTAACCCCCTTGGGAAAGTGCTTCTAAGAAGGAGGTTAGCTCTTGGGGGAGGATACGAGACACCCGCCGAGGGACCCCAGAAGATGAGGATCGGGGCCACTCTGTGCAAAACAAACTAAACAGTGGAGGCATGTTTGTTATTTAAAAAAAAAAATATTCACTTCATTACGTTATTGGTATTATTTTACCTTCTTTACTTCATCAAATATCTATACACAACTGCGTCATTATAAATTTTAGCCCACCTTACTTGTATCAAGACCTGTAACTGACGGAAAAGCAAAGCATTCCAAGACGTCATTTGTCTGCAGAATTATATTCAAATGCCTGCATCCTCCACCTTTTTTTAGCTTTGCATGGTGTACAGAACAGGTAAAACAGCTGTTGTGTTGGTTTTGGTGACAGTCAATAAATAACCGCCAAGTAGATGGTCGGTTATGTAAACATTGATGCTATTCCGGGTGCATGGTCCTGCTTTTGAAAAGAAAAACACATTAAAGAGGCCAAGAGGTCGTTTTTTATCATTTTAAATGTATTGACATTTGAAGATCAAAGACTACTGAGGAAGCTGCTTGGAAAAAAAAAAGTCTAGACCTAATGGATGGTAGAGTTTTTCCTTATTTCTCCGGCACAATATAGAGAGGTGAAACTGGTATGTCAGAGATGACACTAATTACAATGTGTGACCATGTGCAGTGTAAGAAAAGTCTGGAGATGTTACACCTTGCTCCAATGAACATGGGAAAACCAGAGGCTTCTTTACAAGGATGAATACACAATGGAACTGGAAGTTCCATGAGAAAAGCACAATATAAAAAATATGCTAAAAAATGTATACTTGGAACTGTACATCAGATTGTAAATCAGCACCTAATATCAATTTCACAATAGAGTAAAGCTTTCCAAAGGTTAAATATCATGTATAACAGCTAGAGTTGAGCGGACACCTGGATGTTCGGGTTCGGCCGAACTTCGGAAAAAAGTCCGGGATCGGGACCCGAACTTGACCCGAACTTGACCCCGAACCCGAACCCCATTGAAGTCAATGGGGAGCCAGACTTTTGACTACTAAAATGTCTCTAAAAACTAAGGGAAAGGGCTATCTGGTTTTCTATCTGGTGCAGGCCAGTCAAGTTCCTCCACCCCGTACTCGTTCATCCATGTCTTTATGGACCTTGATTTGTGCACTGGTCATGTTAGGTTGGAATAAGAAAGGGCCATCCCCGAACTGTTCCCACAAAGTTGGGGGCATTAAATTGTCCAAAATGTCTTGGTTTGCTGACGCCTTAAGAGTTTCCTATGATTCTAAGGCCGCGTACACACGATCAAATCTATCTGCTGCAAACGGTCGGCCTGACCGTCCCAGCAGACAGATTCGATCGTGTGTACGGGCGAGCCGACGGATTTGGCCAGCCGACAGATTTTAAAGCATGCTTTAAAATCTGTCGGCTGGGAATCCGTCCGCCCGATATGTCTGCTGGTTAGTACGCTTACCAGCAGACATATCTTCTCGCACATGCGTCGAATGGATTCGACGCATGCGCAAAAGTAATTCACTTCCTGGTGCGGTGACGTGGCGGCGTCAACGTCACCGACACGTCAGCGCGCCGTCTGCCGGCGGGGATTTTGGTTTGATTGTGTGTACACGATCAAACCAATACATCCCAGCAGACAGATTTGTTCAAATCGGTCTGTCCGACCGATTTGAACAAATCTGTCTGAGCGTGTGTACGGGGCCTTAGTGCCATATAGTGGCCAATTGCTGTATTTTCTATTTCAAATCAATTAAAAAACATTCGACTAGCACAGAACATAGCCTAACGACAATGGGCCAGATTCACAGAGCGATTACGCCGGCGTAACAGGAGATGCGCGGCGTAAGTCTAAATTTGCGCATGCGTTTCGATACTCCGCATCCCCAAAACGAGATACGCAAGAAATCTACTTTTTTTTGTCCAGCGTAATTTCGATAGACAGGCGCATCCGTCCGCGCAAAACTGCGCTAGACACACCATTGATTTGCTATTCAAATATGCTAATGAGGGAGTTACGGGGATCCACAAAAGAACGTTGGTGCAGCGCAGGTTACGCGCTGTGCGCAACAGCTGCACGGACTGTCTAAAATTAGACCATATAAAAGGTGGTCTAAAATTAGACAATTCGTCTACATGTCAGAGAAAGCAACACCGTTAGTGAGGAGCTGAGCAGTCACATGTGTTGCACAACAATCTGTATGCCAACATGCCAGGGACATCCTCGCTCATAGCTATACTACTGACTTTAGAGGAGTAAAGAAGGATGAGGGCACGGAGGAGGGCACAGGAGAGGATATACCGCACCCGCATAGACCTCTTTGGCATGAGTGATTCTGAGGTGTCTCGCATCTTCAGATTCACCCCTCATGCCATCCTGGAATTAACCACAACCCTGCAGGAGGACATCACCAGTAGTGTTGAGCAGAATATGCATTTCGCTATTGCGAATGCGAATGCGAATTGCGAATGCGAAATTTCGAGAAATGCGGAATGGAGCACTCTGATTGGCTCAGAATGTTCGTGATATTTTACAATACACAATAATTGCGAATATACAAGAAATGCGGAAGGTGCACTCTGATTGGCTCAGAATATTCGTGATATATTACAATATAAAATAATTGCGAATATTCGAGAAATGCGGAAGGTGCACTCTGATTGGCTCAGAATATTCGTGATATATTACAATATAAAATAATTGCGAATATTCGAGAAATGCGGAATGGAGCACTCTGATTGGCTCAGAATATTCGTGATATATTACAATATAAAATAATTGCGAATATTCGAGAAATGCGGAATGGAGCACTCTGATTGGCTCAGAATATTCGTGATATATTACAATACAAAATAATTGCGAAATTTCGAGAAATGCGGAATGGAGCACTCTGATTGGCTCAGAATATTCGTGATATATTACAATATAAAATAATCGCGCGATATCGCTATTGCCGAATAATCGCATTGCGATTTTTCGGCAATATAAAATGAGCGCTGCAGCTACTCGGCCCAAGGTCTCTAATCATACCAGCAATGCTTTTAGACGTCGATGGGGATCTCTAGGATGTGATCTGTTCTAAAAAAAAAATTGAAAAAATTTGAATATTCGAAATAGCGAATATTCGCCGCGATATTCGTGTTAGTCGCGAATACTCGAATATGCAATATTCGTAGCGAATATTCGCAATGCGAATATTCGTGAGCAACACTAATCACCAGCCCAACACACCGCTCACATGCAGTGCAGCCACTGGTCAAGGTCATGGCAACACTCCATTTCCTTGCCAGTGGCTCTTTTCAAAGAACAAGTGGAGTGGTGGCTGGGATGTCACAATCTTACATGAGCAGATGTGTGCACCAGGTTATCCCTGCAATCCTCAGACGCATGGCCAACCAAATCATCAAACCCACCACTGAGGACCTGCGGCTGAAGGCAATGACAGATTTCTACAGAATTGCCAGATTCCCACGCACCGTGCGGGCCATTGATTGCACACATGTGGCACTCCAGCCCCCCCATGAGACAGAGCACATATACCGCAATCGGAAGCATTGGCATTCCATCAACGTACAGGTGATAGTCGATGCCCAAGGCCTCATATGGCACGTCCGTGCCAAACACCCTGGATCCAGCCATGACAGCTACATATACAATCAGAGCCACATCCGAATGGAATTCGAACAGAACGTGTATGGGGACACCTGGCTGGTTGGTGAGTGACATGGGTGGCAGGCATGAATGTCCCCCCCCATGATGCACACATCACAAGGGGCACATGCATGACTAACATCCTCCTGTCTTTTCCCTTAAAGGTGACTCTGCATATGCACTGGGACCCCATCTCATGACTCCTATCCGGAACCCCCAAACCCCAGGAGAGGAAAGATACAATGAAGCCCACGCCCAAACACGTGCAGTGGTGGAGCGCACCTTTGGCCTCCTGAAGTCACGTTTCCGATGCCTGGATAAGTCTGGGGGGACCCTGTTGTATTTCCCCAACTTCGTGTGCCAGATAATCGGTGCATGTTGCATTCTGCACAACTTCGCAGTGAGAAAGGGCCTGCAGAATGACCTACATGATGACCTGACCCCTGAACCAGACAATCCCCCCCAACCGAGGTTACCCTGTCTTCTGAGGGAAGAGCAGCCAGGAGACAGCTCACATTAGGCATCTTTGCACGTTAAACACACACATTAATCATGGCACAATGAGAATGCATGCATGCACACCACTGTGGTCTCTAGCACAGACACATCACATTCTCATCTAATTGGATTAGCACAAGCCCACCATGCTGGACTTGTGAGCAGCAACGCCACGCCACGGCTCCAATGTCACTGTACATTCATACACCATTCACATGGACCTGGGGATCACTTCTCCCTGGTCCTGGGGAACCCTTCTCCAACAAAACTGAGGGTGACACCCCTTTGCCGGCAGGAATATCACCCCCACATTCCAAAAACATTCACATCACAAAAAAAATAAAAATTTCCAGCAAAAAAAAGAGGGGAAAAACAAATTAATGCCGTTGGCGTGAGCCACGCCTGGGGTGCCCACGGCCCCGGCTCCTCAGGGGAGACTCATGGGGAGGGGGGGGGTAATCCGGGGAAGGAGGAGCAGCCCCTGGTCTCTGCCCACCTGGCGGCCTGCCCTCCAAGGCCACGGCAATTCTGTTCAGGCCAGCACCTAGTGTTGCCGTGTTGGCCTGGATAGCCTGGGTGAGGGCCCTCACATCCTGCCCAACGTCTGCTGTTGTAGTCTGCAGTACGTTTAGGCAGTTTGTAAGAGCCAGGGAGTGGCAGTCCAGGTCCCCAAGCGTATCCTATATGGAGGACAGGCTCTCCTCCATCCGCCCCAAAGTCTGGCTGACCTGTCCCAGATGGCGGGTCTGAAGGGCCTGGTCCCTTCTCAGATTGGCGGGCAGAAGCTCGGCCACCCCCCTGGTCTTCTGGGATGACTTCCTGCCTCCAGCTGAGGCTTGTGGCCGGGGAGAAGGGGAGGCCCTTGGGAGAGGAGCCCTGTTGGGGGGGGAGTGGGAGGGGCTAGCCCTTATGGAGGGCTGGCTGCTGCCAGCCAGAGAGGAAGACTCCTCCAAAAACAACAATCCACAGGCTGACATGACATCCTCCTCCTCCTCAAACTCCTCCTCCTCAACCTCCTCCGAGGACTCTGGCTTTGTCGGGGGGTCCTCATCAGGCTGTTGTCCCTGGGATGGTGCGGTCAGCCCAGATGGCCCAGCACCCTCCTGCACATCTGTGGATGACACAAAACATTCACAGGTTGGAGGATCCACACACTTGCCACATATTCCCTTTCACCCCCTCCCCCACACATGCTACACACCTGATAGGGCAAAAAAACCTTACCTGGCATCACGCCTTCATGACTTGAGTCATAGCCGGGCAGGCCCTCCACCTGTTGTCTATGAAAGGTCTGGGCCACCGCACGCTCCTCCGCTGTCAGCCTAACAGGGCATGGTGGGCCCCTCCTGTGGCCCTGGCATGGGCTACCATTTTGGCCAGCTTCTTTCTGACCAGATGCCGGAGGTCATTGATCTTCTTTTCAATCCCCGACCGTGTCCGGGTCTCCCCCCCCCCCAATGCATTCACCTCGTCAGTAATGTTCTGCAAGATATCACGCCTCCTGGCCGGGGTGGTGTTGGCACTCTCCGGGCCGTGGAGGAACCACCCATATTGGGAAATGGCCCGGGCAAGAATTTGTTTCTCCCCCAAAGTAAAATTTAACTTCCTCTTCCTCTCAGTCATACTCATACAAAAACTCTCTCCCAAACAATCAGCAAAAATCACTCACAAAAACAAACAGGAAAAATCAAGCAAGAAAACAAACAAACCAAAATCTATCAACCAAAAAGTTTTACAAGCAGTCACCAAAAAACACTTTCAAATATCTTCTAACAAACACTAGATCACACAGTCCACAAATATAACAAAGACAAGTCACAACGCAACTAACAACAGAACAAAAGCACCTTGCTGTATAGGGAGGGATACAAAGGGATGTACTTTTGCAAAGGAAGTGCGTTTGTGTCTGTCTATTTATGCTGTCTGCGTAGTTCACTAATTTGCCCTAGTCCACTTCCAATTTCACTGATTGCGCCATTCCCGAGTTGTGAGCATGCGCACAGAGGTGCTGACCATGGTCTGCTTCAAGCGCGCATGCGCGAGCCGGCCGGCCCTTCATTTGTATGGGGTCACGGCTCATTTCAATGTAACACGCCCACGTCCTTCCCAATTTGAATTACTCCGCCTTGCGCCTCTGAAATAACGTTGCGCAGGCGCAAATTTCTGCGCCCCCCCTTACTCTGATACCCCTAACTGAAATCTAGTGGAACCAATTGCCTTCAGAAGTCACCTAATTAGTAAATAAAGTCTACCTGTGTGTAATTTAATCTCAGTATAAATACAGCTGTTCTGTCAAGCCCTCAGAGGTTTGTTAGAAAACCTCAGTGATCAAACAGCATCATGAAGGCCAAGAAACACACCTGACAGGTCAGGGATAAAGTTGTGGAGAAGTCTTAAGCAGGGTAAGGATATAAGGATATATCCCAAGCTTTGAATATCTCACAGAGCACTGTTCAATCCATCATCCGAAAATGTAAAGAGTATGGCACCAATGCAAACCTACCAAGACATGACTGTCCACCTAAACTGACAGGCCGGCAAGGAGAGCATTAATCAGAGAAGCAGCCAAGAGGCCCATAGAAACTCTGGAGGAGCTGCAGAGATCCACACCTCAGGTGGGAGAATCTGTCCACAGCACAACTATTATACCCCGTACACACGATCGGAATTTCCGATGGAAAAAGTCAGACAGACTTTTCCATTGGAAATTCCGACCGTGTTTAAGCCCCATCTGATTATTTCCATCGAAAATCCTGAGGAATTCCATCTGAGTTTAGATAGAGAACATGTTCTCTTTTACTCCAATGGAATTCCGTTGGAATTCCGATGTGATTTTGGTCGGACAAACGTCCGACCGTGTGTACAGGGCTTTAGTGGTGCACTCCACAAATCTGATCTTTATAGAAGAGTGGCAAGAAGAAAACCATTGTTGAAAGAAAGTCAAAAGAAGTCCCGTTTGCAGTTTGCGAGAAGCCAAGTATGAGACACAGCAAACATGTGGATTAAGGTGTTCTGGTCAGATGAGACTAAAAGCAAAACGCTATGTGTGGCAGAAAGCTAACGTTGCACATCACTCTGAACACAGCATCCCCACCGTGAAACATGGTGGTGGCAGCATCATGTTGTGGGGATGCTTTTCTTTAGCAGAGACAGGTAAACTGGTCAGAGTTGATGGGCAGATGGATGGAGCCAAATACATGGGAATCTTAGAAGAAAACCTGTTAGGCCGCGTACACACGACCAAATAGATTTATTCAAATCGGTCGGGCCGACCGATTTGAACAAATATGTCTGCTGCCGTTTTTGTTTGATCGCGTGTACACACGATCAAACCAAAATCCCCGCCGGCAGACAGCGCGCTGACATGTCGTGACGTGGCGGTGACGTTGACGCCGCCACGTCACCGCACCAGGAAGTAAAACACTTCCGCACATGCGTCAAAACCATTCGACGCGTGTGCGAGAAGACATGTCTGCTGGTTAGCGTACTAACCAGCAGACATGTCGGGTGGTTAGAGCCTTAGAGTCTACAAAAGACTTGAGACTGGGGCCGAGGTTCACCTTCCAGCTGAACAACGACCCTAAACATAAAGACAGAGCTACAATGGAATGGTTTAGATCAAAGCATATCCATGTGTTAGAATGGCGCAGTCAAAGTCCAGACCTAAATCCAATTGAGAATCTGTGGCAAGACTTGAAAATTGCTGTTCACAGACGCTCTCCATCCAATCTGACAGAGCTTGAGCTATTTTGCAAAGAAGAATGGGCAAAAATGTCACTCTCTAAGGCGGCGTACACACGACCAAGGTTCTCACTGGAAACCAGCGAGAACCTCGCTGGAAGCTGCATTCCAGCGAGAAACTCGGCCGTGTGTACGCTCTCGGCGAGCATCCCGTCGGGAATGCCGTCGAGCAGAAATAGAGAGCATGTTCTCTATTTGCTCGACGGCCCGCCTGGATGAATGGCTGGTTGCCCTTCCCGACGGGCGGGTCGCCGAATCTGACGGCCGGCAGAGAACCTCGACGGGCGGAACGATGTGTTCTGCCCGTCGAGGTTCTCTGCCGTGTGTACACGGCCTCAACGTGCAAAGCTGGTAGAGACATCCCCAAAGAGACTTGCAGCTGTAATTGCAGCGAAAGGCGATTCTACAAAGTATTGATTTAGGGGGGCTGAATACAAATACACGCCACACTTTTCACATAATTATTTGTAAAAAAAATTGAAAACCATTTATAATTTCCGTTCCACTTCACAATTATGTGCCACTTTGTGTTGGTCTATCACATAAAATCCCAATAAAATACATTTACGTATATTTGGTTGTAACATGACAAAATGTGGAAAATTCCAAGGGGTATGAATACCTTTTCAAGGCAGGCTATAGATAGATATATATATAATATATAATATGAACTAAGTCAGAGAAAAAGGCTCACTTGGACAGACAATAGATGATATCTAATGGCAGATGGGAACGGGCAGTGAGGCTTCTTGCAAAATAAATTGGTGACCGTAAAACAAATTTCTCATCACTACAGCAATAAGAGGTCTGCCTTTTCTCCAGGTCTTCCTCCAGCTTCTGCGTCATTAGGCTTTATGATTGGCTGACTCAGGGTGAAGTACTGTAACTCCAATTCATGCGTATAGGAGTTCATTTTACCAAGTTATGCCAAGAATATACACTGAGCTGTGCATGCATAGGGTCCAACTTTACTATATACCGTAATTAAAGGCAATTTTATTATTGGATTGAAGTGGAGAGGGTACAGAACATCTTTCAGCTTTTTATTGCTGTCTGTGCCACCTTTAGTAAGATTTACCTTCTCTATTTGTACTGCTGACTATTAAAGTGAAGGAAAAACCTCCCCAGAACAGGAATAGAGGGAAAATCTCTTCTTACGACCTATTGCTCTCTCTATAACATTTCTATAAATGATGTTTCGATGGGCACAGTAACAGAACCTAACTTGTGCTTTCAATGTCTACAGTATGATTCCATTTGAAAAACAGCACCACCTAGTGGCAGAATTGTATGCTCGTATACAGTATATCTATAACAATAGCATCTCTTCCTGACTGTACCTATACCGGTTACCGGTCCCAGCTAGGACTTCTATTCACTAATACAGTCTGCTATCGCTTAACCCCCAGGAGACGTCCTGACTCACTGTGTGTAATGTTGCAGACAGTTCCATCCTTGCAATAGAATACCAGCCACCGGTGATGCAAGGCTGACTCTGCTGTAACAATTAGCAGCAATTAAGACGGGTGTCACCGCAATGCATGCAATGCATATTACACACATTGAGGCATTGTGGATTCATTTTGAAACTTTTTTTGTGCCAATTCAGATTTTTGGGATGTTTTTGCGAGAATGAAGCCCTTTGATTTCAATTACTGCAGTACCCTATTGCAACACATACTTTACGTATTTATGATAGACATATTTTTATTTATTTTTTATATTATTATATTTCATTATAATTTATTATTTTAATATTTTGTGTTTTATTATTATAAAATAATAATAATATTAGTATTATGTTATTATATATTATTAGGTTGTATTATTTTGTGTTTTATTATTATAAAATAATATTATGTTATTATATATTAATATCAGTATTCTGTTATTATATATTATTATATTTTGTTATGCTTTATTATTTTATTATTTTGTGTTTTATTATTATGAAATTATATTTTTTTTTTATTCCACAAATTTTTTATTGGAAAATACAAGGTGATAACTGTATACATCAAACAGCACCATCAAAAAAATAAAATAACATAAGAATACAGAGATAACCCCACAGTCTAATGTGTACCATAGGGACATAGGCCAAGGTCCCAAGAGAGGGGCCCCAAGCAAGTACTACTGTAACACTTAGCGACAGCAACCAAGTCCCATATGTGTTTCTTAAGGGCAATGTGCAACATAGAAATCTCTAGGAAAACCCTCTATATGGACGACCTGTCAGGCCCGTATGACCTCATGCTAGCCCCGATTCATGGTAGCAGTACCCAGTCCCTTATCTGTCGCATGAATCCTCTCACATGGAAAAGGATGAATGAGGGGGATGGGCGGGAGACCGACCCTCCCACCCAAGTCCCTTAACATTGACAGAAAAGAGGTCAAGAAAAAAAAGAAAAAAAAAAAAAAGAGGGAGAGCAAAGGATAACCAGAAAAGGGAAAGAAGAGAGAGACAGGGGGGAGGGAAAGAAGAAAAAGAGAATGGAGGGGGGGGAAGAGGTGTCAACTCACCGCCTAATGGGGAGTGAAGTGGGGGATGAAATTATATTATGTTATTATATATTGTTATATTTTATTATATTTTACTATTTTGTGCTTTTTATTATAAAACAATATTAGTATTCTGTTATAATATATTATTATATTTTATTATGCTTTATTATTTTGTGTTTTATTATTATAAAATAATAATATGTTATTATACATTGTTATATTTTATTATGTTTTATTATTTTATTATTTCGTGCTTTAATATTATAAAATATTATTAGTATTCTGTTATTATATATTATTAGATTGTATTATGTTTTATTATTTTATTAATATAAAATAAAATTATGTTATTATATATTTTTATTATTTTAATATTTTGTGCTTTCTTATAAAATAATATTAGTAATCTGTTATTATATATCATTATATTTTATTATGCTTTATTATTTTATTATTTTGTGTTTTGTTATTATAAAATAATATTATGTTATTATATATTTTTACTATTTTGTGTTTTATTATTATAGAATAATATTAGTATTCTGTTATTATATATTATTAGATTGTATTATGTTTTATTATTTTGTGCTTTATTATTATAAAATAATATTTCTATTCTGTTATTATATATTTTTAGATTTTATTATGTTTTATTATTTTGTGCTTTTTTATTATAAAATAATATTAGCATTCTGATATGATATATTATTCGATTTTATTAGGTTTTATTATTTTGTTTTATTATTATAAAATAATATTATGTTATTATATATTGTTATATTTTATTAATTTATTATTTTGTGCTTTATTATTATAAAATAATATTTCTATTTTGTTATTATATTTTATTATGTTTTATTATTTTATGCTTTATTATTATAAAATAATATTAGTATTCTGGTATTAGAAATTGTTATTTTTTAGGGAGCTCCAATGCCTCTGTGTATGTAAAGATGTTTTAGGCCGCGTACACACGATCAAATCTATCTGCTGGAAACGGATGGCCCGACCGTCCCAGCAGACAGATTCGATCGTGTGTACGGGCAAACAGACGGATTTGGCCAGCCGAATGCTTTAAAATCTGTCGGCTGGGAATCCGTCCGCCCGACATGTCTGCTGGTTAGTACGCTAACCAGCAGACATATCTGCTCGCACATGCATCAAATGGATTCGACGCATGCGCGGAAGTAATTTACTTCCTGGCGCGGTGACGTGGCGGCGTCAACGTCACCGCCACGTCACCGCGCTGTCTGCTGGCGGGGATTTTGGTTTGATCGTGTGTACAGCGATCAAATCAAAACGGCCAGCAGACAGATTTGTTCAAATCGGTCGGTCCGACCGATTTGAACAAATCTATTTGCTTGTGTGTACGGGGCCTTAAACCCAACTCCAAAAAATCTAACAATTATCCCTGGCAATAGGACTGCTCCCAAATGGCAAGGGTTATTCTAGGGGGCTAGTTATCTACTTACCCGATCTTCTGTGCTGCTAGACCATTTCTGGCAGTGCCTTATTCCCCCATGCTCCAGCATTCTAAGATCCTGATGCCATCAAAACCAATTCCGGGCCCTTAGCCATGCAATGAATGTGTCCACTGCCAGAGCATGGGGGAGCATCATGGACATAGGCACACCCTAATCACCCTGTGCAGAACATATTCCCCCTACTGCCCTGGAAAACTGCAATGTTTATCCTCATGACACATCACAGTATGCACCCCCATGGCTAACAGAGAATAAATTTAGAAGCAGACTTGAAAAACTTAAAGGGGTTGTAAACCCTCCTGTTTTCTCACCTTAATGCATCCTATGCATTAAGGTGAAAAAACTTCTGGCAGTTATGGCCCTCCCAGCCCCCCCGTTTTACTTACCTGAGCCCTGGAATGTCCCACGGCGAGGACACACAGTCTCTCTGCCCGGGATTCTCAGCTCTTGATTGGAGAGATTGATAGCAGTGCAGCCATTGTCTCCCGCTGCTGTCAATCAAATCCAATGACGCAAGCGTTGGGGGGGGACAGGGCCGAGTCCTGCATTCGGTGGCTACGGGTACCAAATGCTGGACATGGGACTGTGCCCGCAAGGTAACCCCCCGGGAGAGCGCTTCTCCTAGGGGGTTATCTGATGCAGGGAGGAGCCCCGAGAGCTCTGTGCAAAACAAATTGCACAGTGGGGGTAAGTATGACATGTTTGTTATTTAAAAAAAAAAAAAAAAACTTTAGTATCCCTTTAACATAAATAAGTCACCAGGACCAGATTCCCCCCAAGGGTCCTTAAAGGAGTTGTAAAAGAATTATTTATTTTTTTGCTGAAATGACTGTTTAACCACTTAAGGTCCTTAAGTGTTTTTCAGATTTGGTGTTTGCAAGACTAAAACAGTTTTTTCTGCTAGAAAATTACTTAAAACCCCCAAACATTATATATATTTTTTCTAACACCCTAGAGAATAAAATAGTAGTCATTGCAATACTTTTTGTCACACCATATTTGCGCAGCGGTCTTACAAGCACACTTTTTTTGGAAAAAATTCACTTTTTTTAATAAAAAAATAAGACAACAATAAATTTGGCCCAATATTTTTTATATATTATGAAAGATAATGTTACGCCAAGTAAAATGATACCCAACATGTCGCGCTTAAAAATTGCGCCCGCTCGTGGCATGGCGTCAAACTTTTACCCTTAAAAATTTCGATAGGCGACTAGTGTTGCTCACAAATATTCGCATTGCGAATATTCGCTACGAATATTGCATATTCGAGTATTCGCAAATAACTCGAATATCGCGGTGAATATTCGCTATTTCGAATATTCGTATCTTTTCAAATTTCGCAATCAATTTCGCAATCATTTTCGCTTTCGCATATGCGAAATTTCGCAATTTTTTTATAAAATATTGCGAATATTCGATATTAACGAATATTCGCGAATATTCGCGAAATATCGCGAAACCGAATATGGCGTATTCCGCTCATCACTATAGGCGACGTTTAAAAAATTCTATAGGTTTCATTTTTTGAGTTACAGAGGAGGTCTAGGGCTAGAATTATTGCTCTCACTCCAACGATCGTGGCGATACCTCACTTGTGTGATTTGAACACCGTTTTCATATGCAGGCGCTACTCGCGTATGCGTTCGCTTCTGCGTGTGAGCTCATCGGGACGGGATGCTTTAAAAACATTTTTTTTTTGTTTTCTTATTTATTTTATTACTTTTTACACTGAAAAAATAAATTTGATCACTTTTATTCCTATTACAAAGAATGTAAACATCCCTTGTAATAGAAAAAAGCATGACAGGTCCTCTTAAATATGAGATCTGTGGTCAAAAAGACCTCAGATTTCATATTTAGACTAAAATGCAAAAAGAAAAAGAATTTTTGGAAACTGTCATTTATTCAAATGACAAAAAAAAAAATGTTTCTTTAAGACGCTGGGCGGGACTGACGTTTTGAGGTCACTTCCGCCCAGCAGAGCTATGGGGATGGGTGAAGGACATTTTTCCCTCACTGGCATCCCCAGTCAGCCGCCGAACAGACCCGATCGCCTCCGCCGCTACTGACGGCAGCGGTAAGCGTCAGAGGGCACGGGAGAGCGGCGATAATGGCGATCCTGCGGCGAATCCACCGCGGAGACCGCCGTTATCATGTACAGGACCGCTCACACTAAAAATGGATACCTCGGTTGTGGCAGCAGCTGCTGCCTTTACCGAGATATCCATCTTTAAAGTACTGACGTAAATGTACATGAGCGGGTCCTTAAGTGGTTAAGGGGTATAGATTCACAGAGCGATTACGCCTGCGTAACAGGAGATGCGCGGCGTAAGTCTAAATGTGCGCGTGCGTTTCGATGCACGGCATCCCCAAAACGAGATACGCAAGAAATCTACTTTTTTTTGTCCAGCGTAATTTCGTTAGACAGGCGCATCCGTCCGCGCAAAACTGCGCTAGACAGGCCATTGATTTGCTAGTCAAATATGCTAATGAGGGACTTACGGGGATCCACAAAACAACGTTGGGGCAGCGCAGGCGACGCAGTGTGCGCAACAGCAAAATGTCCTGTCTAAAATTAGAGCTGATAAAAGCTGGTCTAAAAAGAGAAAAAAAAAGTCTACTTGTCAGATAAAGCAACACTGTTAGTGAGGAGCTCAGCAGTCACACGTGTTGCACAACAATCTGTATGCCAACATGCCAGGGGCATCGTCGCGCATAGCTATACTACTGACTTTAGATGAGCAAAGAAGGAGGAGGGCACAGAGGAGGGCACGTGAGAGGATATACCGCACACGCATAGACCTCTTTGGCATGAGTGATTCTGAGGTGTCTCGCATCTTCAGATTCACCCCTCATGCCATCCTGGAATTAACCACAACCTTGCAGGAGGACGTCACCAGCCCAACACACCGCTCACATGCAGTGCAGCCACTGGTCAAGGTCCTGGCAACATTCCATTTCCTTGCCAGTGGCTCTTTTCAGCGTACAAGTGGAGTGGTGGCTGGGATGTCACAATCCTCCATGAGCAGATGTGTGCACCAGGTTGTCCCTGCAATACTCAGACGCATGGCCAACCAAATCATCAAACCCACCACTGAGGACCTGCGGCTGAAGGCAATGACAGATTTCTACAGAATTGCCAGATTCCCACGCACCATCGGGGCCATTGATTGCAAACATGTGGCACTCCAGCCCCCCCATGAGACAGAGCACATGTACCGCAATCGGAAGCATTGGCATTCCATCAACGTACAGGTGATAGTCGATGCCCAAGGCCTCATATGGCACGTCCGTGCCAAACACCCAGGGTCCAGCCATGACAGCTACATATACAATCAGAGCCACATCCGAATGGAATTCGATCAGAACGTGTATGGGGACACCTGGCTGGTTGGTGAGTGATATGGGTGGCAGGCATGACTGTACCCCCCCATGATGCACACATCACAAAGGGCACATGCATGACTAACATCCTCCTGTCTTTTCCCTTACAGGTGACTCTGCATATGCACTGGGACCCCATCTCATGACTCCTATCCGGAACCCCCAAACCCCAGGAGAGGAACGATACAATCAAGCACATGCCCAAACACGTGCAGTGGTGGAGCGCACCTTTGGCCTCCTGAAGTCACGTTTCCGATGCCAGGATAAGTCTGGGGGGACCCTCTTGTATTCCCCAAACTTTGTGTGCCATATCATCGGTGCATGTTGCATGCTGCACAACTTCGCAGTAAGAAAGGGCCTGCAGATTGACCTACGTGATGACCTGACCCCTGAACCAGACAATCCCCCCCTAACCGAGGGTCTCCAGTCTTCTGAGACAGCTCACATTGGGCATCTTTGCACGTTAAACACACACATTAATCATGGCACATTGAGAATGCATGCATGCACACCACTGTGGTCCCTAGCACACACACCCCACATCCTCATCAAATTGGATTGGCACCAGTCCACCAGGCAGGACTTGTGAGCAGCAACGCCACGCCAAGGCTCCAATTATGTCACTGTACATTCATACACCATTCACACGGACCTGGGGATCACTTCCCCCTGGTCCTGGGGAACCCTACTCCACCAAAATTGAGGGTGACACCCCTTTTCCGGCAGGAATGTCACCCCCACATTCAAATAGCATTCACAACCCAAAAAAAAAAAAACATTACCAGCAAAATCAAAAACTTTCCAGCAAAAAAAAAAAAAGGCCAAAAAAAAAGGGAAAAACAAATTAGTGCCCTTGACGTGAGCCACGCCTGGGGTGCCCCCGGCCACGGCCCCGGCTCCTCAGGGGAGACTCATGGGGGAGGGGGAAAACCGGGGAAGGAGGAGCAGCCCCTGATCTCTGCCCACCTGGCGGCCTGCCCTCCAAGGCCACGGCTATTCTGTCCAGGGCAGCACCTAGTGTTGCCGTGTTGGCCTGGATAGCCTGGGTGAGGGCCCTCACATCCTGCCCAACGCCTGCTGATGTAGTCTGCAGGTCGTTAAGGCAGTTTGTGAAAGCCCGGGAGTGGCAGTCCAGGTTCCCAAGCGTATCCTTGATGGAGGACAGGCTCTTCTCCATCCGCACCAATGTCTGGCTGACCTGTCCCAGATGGCCTTCTCAGAGTGGCGGGCAGGAGATCGGCCACCCACTGGTCTTCTGGGTCGCCTTCCTGCCTCCAGCTGATGCTTGTGGCCGGGGAAAAGGGGAGGCCCTTGGGAGGGGAGCCATGTTGGGGGAGGAGGGGGGGCTCCCCCTTAGGGAGGGCTGGCTGCTGCCAGCCAGAGGGGAAGAGTCCTCCAAAAACAATAGTCCAGTGCCTGACATGGACTCCTCCTCCTCATCAAACTCCTCCTCCTCAACCTCCTCCTCTTCAACCTCCTCCGCGGACTCCGGCCTTGTCGGGCGGCCTCATTAGGCTGCTGTCCTGGGGATGGTGCGGTCAGGCCAGATGGCCCTGCACCCTCCTGCACATCTGTGGATGACACAAAACATTCACAGGTTGGAGGATCCACACACTTGCCACATATTCCCTTTCACCCCCTCCCCCACACATGCTACACACCTGATATAAAAAAAAAACTTACCTGGCACCATGGCTCCGGACTTGAGTCAAAGCCGGGCAGGCCCTCCACTTCATGCCGATGAAAGGTCAGGGCCACCGCACGCTCCTCCGCTGTCAGCCTAACACGGCATGGTGGGCCCCCTCCTGTGCCCCTGGCATGGGCAAGCATTTTGGCCAGCTTCTTTTTGACCTGACGCCGGAGGTCATTAATCTTTTTATCAATCCCAGACCGGTTCCGTGTCTCCCCCTCCCCCGCTGAATTGACCTGCTCAGTGATCGAGTCCAAAATCTCCCTCCTCCTGGCCGGGGTGGTGTTGGCACTCTCCGGGCCATGGAGGAAATGCCCATACTCGCTAATGGCCCGGGCAAGAATTTGTTTCTCCCCCAAAGTGAAATTTAGTTTTCTCTTTCTCTCTGTCATACTCATACAAAAACTCACTCCCAGTCAACAAAAATCAGTCACAAAAACAAGCACAACCAATCAAGCAAGAACACACACAAAGAGAAAACTAACACCCAAAAAATCACACAAGCACTCAGCAAAAATCAGTCACAAAAACAAACAGCAAAAATTAAGCAAGAAAACAAACGAACAGAAATATATCAAACAAACAGTCTCTCAAACAGTTATCAAAAAACACTTTCAAAGATCTACTAACAAACACTTGATCACACAGAACACTAATCTGACAAATACAAAACACAACGCAACAAACAACGGGACAAAAGCACTTTGTTAAATGGGAAGGGACAAAGGGATGTACTTTTGCAATGCAAGTGCGTTTGTGTCTGTCTATTTATGCTGTCTGCGTCCTTAGTCCATTTCCAATTTCACTGATTGCGCCGTTCCCGAGTTGTGAGCATGCGCAGAGAGGTGCTGACCATGGTCTCCTTCAAGTGCGCATGCGCGAGCCGGCCGGCCCTTCATTTGCATGGGGTCACGGCTCATTTCAATGTAACACGCCCACGTCCTTCCCAATTTGTATTACTCCGCCTTACGCCTCTGAAATAACGTTCCGCATGCGCAATTTTCTGCGTAAAAGCTACGAGAATAGGGTGATTACGCGGCTACATTGCGCAAGTCTAACGTAAAGGCGGTGCGCTACGCCGGTCCAATAATGCGCAGATGTACCTGAATCTGGCCCATAATAAATAACTAAAAAGTTTAAAATATATTGCGCTAAACAATTCAGTGTAAATATATAGTATAAATATATAGTGTATAGGCAGCCAACACCACAGTGGATAAAGTGTAATAGAAAAAAGAAAAAAAGTGTAGCGCCAAAACTATATAGATGTAGGAAAAACCATAAATGGCCAGGGTGATGTAGCTACCAGCCAAAATACAGTAAGACCTAAGGTGCAGCCTTCGTGAAGAAGATCATAGACTATAGGCTATGAAACACCAGCTGTTGAGCTGGGTGAAACAAATAACAATATTCAAAAACACAAACTGAAGGTAATGTGAAAAGTGTTGCAACAAAGTAAGTGCAGCTGAAAACAAATGCAAAAGGTCCTGAAAACAGCAAAAACAAGGGGGGAGGGGGAATAGGTGTGGGTTTGAGGATGTTGATATTCCAGTTTCCCCAAAACAGACTGATTGTTCATTCAGTTTGAAACACCTCATCCATATACATTGGCAATCCTTTCCCTCAGAAACAGGTCATCTTCCCAGGACATTCCTTGGCATATATATATATTAAGGTACTCTTACCGACTTTTGTTGACCCACGGCTCACCGTATGGTGGGTAGGTCTTCAAAGCTTGTATAGGCTAGCCGCCCTCCGATCATCCCAATGGATAAATCGATGTCCCAGGTTGTGATGCTGTAGGCAGATCCCAAAAGGAGAGCAGGTATCGCTGGCCTCAGGAACGTCAGACAGAACAGTGAAGATGTGAGACTCCGTATTTCATGGAAGATATGAAAAAAAGAGGGCGAGAACACCTCCTCATCGTGTAGAAATTTATTAAAAGTTGATCAAAAAGTATTGATACAGCAAAGAGATCTGCAAATCTCATTAAAAATTCCAAGCAAGGATAAGGTCCATGTACCAAAATATAAAAGCAAAAAAACCCCAAAAGATAAAAAGTTCCACACTGCACATCAAGGAAACCACAGCAAGCAAAAATCTTGGTAGTAACGCAATAGTGGTGATAAGAGTCCAGTTAACCGACCGGTTTCGTCTTCACAGACATCTACTGGGTTATGGAACTAAACCCCATCATCACCTGCGCCATTAAATAGCCCCCTGATTGCCATACCTGTGATCAACACCTGTTCACACAACGTCCATCAGGCATACGTCTCACTGCTGTTGCTTCCTCCCCTGTGTTCCATCCAACAGGAAATGGAAAAACAGGAAACACAAATATGGAAGCCAATCACAGCCCTGTGAGCATTGTGAGTTCCTCCTCCCGTCCCTTGTGACTCCCTCTGTCCAATGTGAGGGTGCGGGACAAAGACACCCCGCCTCGCTCATCCCGGCCAACCAGAGCCTCCAGCACAACACTGACAGCCCCTCAACACAGGAAGGCGGCGATGATGGAAGCGCAGATCACACAACGCTGCGGCATGCGTGTCATCCGACGCCTCAGCGTGATGGCGTATGCGCTCCATCTTGGTGTCTAATAGGGATTCATGGGCAAGGTGTTTTAGCTGTAGCCAAAAAACCCTATGGTGAGACGGCTATCCAACGGAGCTCAGAACTTGACTCTGGGGCCCTGGGCGTGTGTGAACAGGGGAAACCACAGATGTAATTCTTCGATAACAGTAAATAATGAATTAATGTTTCTATATAATACATCCAACAACTAGGCATGATGAAATAACATCAATATGGCAAAAAACATATTAGGTGTGGGTGGATATATAACCATTCAGCAGAGCTTCCACACTACCCAAAAATTCAAAAAAAAAAAAAAAAAAAAATTCAAAAAAAAGGGGGGATATTGAAGATAATTCTATATAATACATCCAGCAATTATGCATGATGAATTGACATCAATAGGACAGAGAACAAATCAAGTGTGGATAAATATCAAATCATGCAGCAGAGCTTCCCCACCATCCAAATATAAAAAAGGGGGGATATTGAAGGAGACAAAAATTAGATGTCATTAGAACATGATGAATTGACATCAATCGGACAGAGAACATATCAAGTGTGGGTAGATATAAATCATGCAGCAGAGCTTCCCCACCATCCAAATTACAAAAAAAGGGATATAAAGGAAGACAAAAATTGGTGAAATTTCAGGACTGGTTTATAAATGAATTCACGTCCCACTCCACATTGAGGCCGTGGGGCGCGTAACATTTGAGCTGGTATATCCAGAACACCTCAAGTTTGGATACACCCCGAGTCCAAGGTTCGCCACGCCAATGAGGCACAAAATGATCTATGATTTGGAACAAAGTACCTTCAACCTTTTTGTTATGGTGTTCCAAATAATGTCTGGGCACTGTATGTTTGGAAAAGCCAGCCAGGATTTTGGTGATGTGTTCACCTGCCCGTGTGGAAAAGTTCCGTATGGTACGACCCACGTACTGTTTTCCACAAGGGCAGGTGAGAAGGTATACAACATACCTAGTTGCGCACGTTGAAAATTGCTTCATGGGGAACTCAACCCCAGTCACCGTAGACCTGAAACTCACAGATTTCTTTTTGGTTATGTTGAACGCGCATACTCTACACCTCCTGCATGGGTGATATCCCTTAGAGAGAGGGAAGAAAGTGGGTTTCACTGGAGGGTCAGGGACATTGGGTGCCACCCGATTCCTCATTGCCATAGCCCCTCTGTAAATGACAGTTGCCTGATTCGGAAGCGTTGGTCCTAAGGTGGGATCACTAGTCAAAACATTCCAATGTTTTTGGATGATTGACTTAATTTGTTTATGTTGCACAGAAAATGTTGTAAAGAAAGAATTCCTAAACCTGTTTTCCTGAACCGTTATGACTTTCTCTCTTGTTAGGGTTGCCCTGTCTATCAGTGAAACTCGTTCAATTTCTTCCTGGATATGATTCTCCAAGTATCCTTTATCTACAAAGCGATTCTTGAGAATATTAGCTTGTTCCCTGAAGTCCCCCAAATTAGAACAATTGCGTCTAATTCGCAGAATTTGACTGCGTGGGACAGACTTCAGCCAGGAAGGATGGTGGCAACTGTCAACGGGGATAAACCCGTTGCGGTCAGTTTGTTTGAAATGGGTTTTAGTCTGTAAAGAGTTATTATGCACAAAAATCTCCAAGTCCAAAAAATTGATGCTTGAGGTATGAGCCTCGTACGTCAATCTAATACCAACCTGGTTATCATTAAGATAGGCCATGAAGGTATCTAAAGACTCACGGTCTCCACGCCATAGGAGGAGGATATCGTCTATGTACCGCGCCCAGAGAACTATCTCTGGTCGTGCGGCCACACAGACGACATCCTCCTCCCATTTGGCCATAAAGATGTTGGCCAAGCTAGGAGCAAATTTGGCCCCCATAGCAACCCCCCTATGTTGCAAATAAAAATCCCCTGCATGCCAAAAATAATTGTGAGTTGTGGCAAACCTAAGGAGGTCCATGATGAATAGTCGTTGCGAGATGGGGAGATCTGAGGACCGGTCAAGGAAACACTCTACCGCTTGAAAGCCCAAATGATGGGCTATACTGGTATAGAGTGAAGCTACATCAGCTGTGACAAGAATAATGTCATTGGTGTACGCCACCTCCTCAAGTTTGGCGATGGTGTGCCTAGTGTCTTTGAGGTATGATGGAATGCTCCTTACTATAGGCTGGAGGTGAAAATCAATATATTTCCCCACTCTGGAGGTTACAGAGTTGATGCCACTAATGATTGGCCTCCCTGGTGGACATGTGCTATGTTTGTGAATTTTTGGCAGATAATATATAACAGGGATGCGTGGTACCTTAGGCACCAAAAAACACCGTTCCTTGTTGTTAAGAATACCTCTCTGCGCACCTTTCTCCACCAGTTTTTTCAAAGACTTGGTATAGCTGCTAGTAGGGTTAGATGGCAGTTTCACATAAGTCTGATCATCCTCCAGCAGCCTTGACATTTCCGAAATGTAAGCGGACTTGTCAAGGACCACTATACCTCCCCCTTTATCCGCGGGACGGATGACCAGGTCCTTTCTCTCGCACAAGGATTTGAGGCCACTCTTGATATTGGGATCAGAGTATACCTTTTTCATAGGTAAATCCTCCAAATCCTTCAAAACCAAACTTCTAAAGACCTTGATGCTTGATGCCATAGGGCAAGGAGGGTTAAAAAGCGAGGGATTAGAAAGACCCGTGTGTCGAACTCCTGTTGATACCTCCGGGAGACTGGGTCTAGTGGGGTTAGAGATAAAGTATCTCTGAATACTCATTTTCCGTGTGAATTTTTGTACATCTATAAATGTCTGGAACTTGTTCAGCCCTTTAGGGGGAACAAACTTTAGACCTTTATCTAAAACTAATCTTTCTGCATAACTGAAGGTGGTTGTACTCAGATTAAAAACCCCAGTACCTGCTACACTCTCTGTCTTTTTCTTCCGGGCGCGCCGCCCCCCTCTCGACCCCCGTTTGGTTCTCCTCCTTTGGGATAGTTGCCCTGTCCCTTGTAAAAATCCCCTGAGTGGGTGGGTTTAGATTGGGCCTGATTGAAACTGTAAGGTGGTCTATTAAAGTGATCTTCCTCTCTGTCTGTATACCCATAATAGGGGTCATAATGTCTAGGGGGGTAGTCATTCCTAGGCGTATAGGGTCCACCCCCACCCCTTCCCGGTGTCCCGTATCCCCTTGGGGGGTAATGGGGATCATTCCCTCTGCGGGGCGAATGGTCATATACATAATGTTCACGGGATGGGTCTCTTGGACGGTGTGAACCCCTTCTAGGGCCTTTACCTTTCCCCTTATTTCTAGGAGGAGGGCCTCCCAGAGACTGGTTGGGGGTTCGGGGGCCAGACTGATTGTTGTGCCCCAATTGTCTAAATGGGGGCCCCGAACTCGGTATAGGTTGAGAAAAAGTAAGGACCTTCACCTCGCTAGTGGACGGTTGAGAAACCTCCATCTCTGAATTAGAAGAAACTGTCCCTGTCCTAGTGGTCTCCTCATTTTGCCAACTAAAAACCGAGCGGGATGTGTAATCGGCAAAATCTCTCGTATATTTTTTCTGTTTTTTATGCTTCTGTTCACGTTCCTCCTTCTCCAGATGATTTTTTAAACTGGTAGATAATGTGATATACTCTGTGGTGGATTTAAAGGGAAGGAGTTTTTCCTTAATTTCTTTAATTTCTTTATCTAAATTAGACATTCGGGTTTTTTTCTTATCGATTAAAAAGTTCAAAAGGGAAATGCCTTGAGAATTAAAAAACTGGTACCAGGACTCGAGATCAGGGTCTCCCTGCTGGGGATGTACATCCCATCTCAGCCCTCTAGGGACCATATTTTCTTTAACGTATTGTTCTAAAAACGCTGTGTCCCATTGAAGGTGAAGTTCTGAAGTCATTACGTTCTTGAGCCTCATGAAAAGACCACCCGTTTCCGAGTCTGTTTTAAGAACCGTAAACACCCCTTCAGTGCTGAAGGTGCGACTAGTGCGATATTCAAACACATCCATTATTGAATGGCGGCAATATAAAAAATCCAAGTGTAGCAATCAAAAAAGTTTAAAATATATTGCGCTAAACAATTCAGTGTAAATATATAGTATAAATATATAGTGTATAGGCAGCCAACACCACAGTGGATAAAGTGTAATAGAAAAAAGAAAAAAAGTGTAGCGCCAAAACTATATAGATGTAGGAAAAACCATAAATGGCCAGGGTGATGTAGCTACCAGCCAAAATACAGTAAGACCTAAGGTGCAGCCTTCGTGAAGAAGATCATAGACTATAGGCTATGAAACACCAGCTGTTGAGCTGGGTGAAACAAATAACAATATTCAAAAACACAAACTGAAGGTAATGTGAAAAGTGTTGCAACAAAGTAAGTGCAGCTGAAAACAAATGCAAAAGGTCCTGAAAACAGCAAAAACAAGGGGGGAGGGGGAATAGGTGTGGGTTTGAGGATGTTGATATTCCAGTTTCCCCAAAACAGACTGATTGTTCATTCAGTTTGAAACACCTCATCCATATACATTGGCAATCCTTTCCCTCAGAAACAGGTCATCTTCCCAGGACATTCCTTGGCATATATATATATTAAGGTACTCTTACCGACTTTTGTTGACCCACGGCTCACCGTATGGTGGGTAGGTCTTCAAAGCTTGTATAGGCTAGCCGCCCTCCGATCATCCCAATGGATAAATCGATGTCCCAGGTTGTGATGCTGTAGGCAGATCCCAAAAGGAGAGCAGGTATCGCTGGCCTCAGGAACGTCAGACAGAACAGTGAAGATGTGAGACTCCGTATTTCATGGAAGATATGAAAAAAAGAGGGCGAGAACACCTCCTCATCGTGTAGAAATTTATTAAAAGTTGATCAAAAAGTATTGATACAGCAAAGAGATCTGCAAATCTCATTAAAAATTCCAAGCAAGGATAAGGTCCATGTACCAAAATATAAAAGCAAAAAAACCCCAAAAGATAAAAAGTTCCACACTGCACATCAAGGAAACCACAGCAAGCAAAAATCTTGGTAGTAACGCAATAGTGGTGATAAGAGTCCAGTTAACCGACCGGTTTCGTCTTCACAGACATCTACTGGGTTATGGAACTAAACCCCATCATCACCTGCGCCATTAAATAGCCCCCTGATTGCCATACCTGTGATCAACACCTGTTCACACAACGTCCATCAGGCATGCGTCTCACTGCTGTTGCTTCCTCCCCTGTGTTCCATCCAACAGGAAATGGAAAAACAGGAAACACAAATATGGAAGCCAATCACAGCCCTGTGAGCATTGTGAGTTCCTCCTCCCGTCCCTTGTGACTCCCTCTGTCCAATGTGAGGGTGCGGGACAAAGACACCCCGCCTCGCTCATCCCGGCCAACCAGAGCCTCCAGCACAACACTGACAGCCCCTCAACACAGGAAGGCGGCGATGATGGAAGCGCAGATCACACAACGCTGCGGCATGCGTGTCATCCGACGCCTCAGCGTGATGGCGTATGCGCTCCATCTTGGTGTCTAATAGGGATTCATGGGCAAGGTGTTTTAGCTGTAGCCAAAAAACCCTATGGTGAGACGGCTATCCAACGGAGCTCAGAACTTGACTCTGGGGCCTAAGGTACCACGCATCCCTGTTATATATTATCTGCCAAAAATTCACAAACATAGCACATGTCCACCAGGGAGGCCAATCATTAGTGGCATCAACTCTGTAACCTCCAGAGTGGGGAAATATATTGATTTTCACCTCCAGCCTATAGTAAGGAGCATTCCATCATACCTCAAAGACACTAGGCACACCATCGCCAAACTTGAGGAGGTGGCGTACACCAATGACATTATTCTTGTCACAGCTGATGTAGCTTCACTCTATACCAGTATAGCCCATCATTTGGGCTTTCAAGCGGTAGAGTGTTTCCTTGACCGGTCCTCAGATCTCCCCATCTCGCAACGACTATTCATCATGGACCTCCTTAGGTTTGCCACAACTCACAATTATTTTTGGCATGCAGGGGATTTTTATTTGCAACATAGGGGGGTTGCTATGGGGGCCAAATTTGCTCCTAGCTTGGCCAACATCTTTATGGCCAAATGGGAGGAGGATGTCGTCTGTGTGGCCGCACGACCAGAGATAGTTCTCTGGGCGCGGTACATAGACGATATCCTCCTCCTATGGCGTGGAGACCGTGAGTCTTTAGATACCTTCATGGCCTATCTTAATGATAACCAGGTTGGTATTAGATTGACGTACGAGGCTCATACCTCAAGCATCAATTTTTTGGACTTGGAGATTTTTGTGCATAATAACTCTTTACAGACTAAAACCCATTTCAAACAAACTGACCGCAACGGGTTTATCCCCGTTGACAGTTGCCACCATCCTTCCTGGCTGAAGTCTGTCCCACGCAGTCAAATTCTGCGAATTAGACGCAATTGTTCTAATTTGGGGGACTTCAGGGAACAAGCTAATATTCTCAAGAATCGCTTTGTAGATAAAGGATACTTGGAGAATCATATCCAGGAAGAAATTGAACGAGTTTCACTGATAGACAGGGCAACCCTAACAAGAGAGAAAGTCATAACGGTTCAGGAAAACAGGTTTAGGAATTCTTTCTTTACAACATTTTCTGTGCAACATAAACAAATTAAGTCAATCATCCAAAAACATTGGAATGTTTTGACTAGTGATCCCACCTTAGGACCAACGCTTCCGAATCAGGCAACTGTCATTTACAGAGGGGCTATGGCAATGAGGAATCGGGTGGCACCCAATGTCCCTGACCCTCCAGTGAAACCCACTTTCTTCCCTCTCTCTAAGGGATATCACCCATGCAGGAGGTGTAGAGTATGCGCGTTCAACATAACCAAAAAGAAATCTGTGAGTTTCAGGTCTACGGTGACTGGGGTTGAGTTCCCCATGAAGCAATTTTCAACGTGCGCAACTAGGTATGTTGTATACCTTCTCACCTGCCCTTGTGGAAAACAGTACGTGGGTCGTACCATACGGAACTTTTCCACACGGGCAGGTGAACACATCACCAAAATCCTGGCTGGCTTTTCCAAACATACAGTGCCCAGACATTATTTGGAACACCATAACAAAAAGGTTGAAGGTACTTTGTTCCAAATCATAGATCATTTTGTGCCTCATTGGCGTGGCGAACCTTGGACTCGGGGTGTATCCAAACTTGAGGTGTTCTGGATATACCAGCTCAAATGTTACGCGCCCCACGGCCTCAATGTGGAGTGGGACGTGAATTCATTTATAAACCAGTCCTGAAATTTCACCAATTTTTGTCTTCCTTTATATCCCTTTTTTTGTAATTTGGATGGTGGGGAAGCTCTGCTGCATGATTTATATCTACCCACACTTGATATGTTCTCTGTCCTATTGATGTCAATTCATCATGTTCTAATGACATCTAATTTTTGTCTCCTTTAATATCCCCCCTTTTTTATATTTGGATGGTGGGGAAGCTCTGCTGCATGATTTGATATTTATCCACACTTGATTTGTTCTCTGTCCTATTGATGTCAATTCATCATGCATAATTGCTGGATGTATTATATAGAATTATCTTCAATATCCCCCCTTTTTTTTGAATTTTTTTTTTTTTTTTTTTTTTTTTTTTGAATTTTTGGGTAGTGTGGAAGCTCTGCTGAATGGTTATATATCCACCCACACCTAATATGTTTTTTGCCATATTGATGTTATTTCATCATGCCTAGTTGTTGGATGTATTATATAGAAACATTAATTCATTATTTACTGTTATCGAAGAATTACATCTGTGGTTTCCCCTGTTCACACACGCCCAGGGCCCCAGAGTCAAGTTCTGAGCTCCGTTGGATAGCCGTCTCACCATAGGGTTTTTTGGCTACAGCTAAAACACCTTGCCCATGAATCCCTATTAGACACCAAGATGGAGCGCATACGCCATCACGCTGAGGCGTCGGATGACACGCATGCCGCAGCGTTGTGTGATCTGCGCTTCCATCATCGCCGCCTTCCTGTGTTGAGGGGCTGTCAGTGTTGTGCTGGAGGCTCTGGTTGGCCGGGATGAGCGAGGCGGGGTGTCTTTGTCCCGCACCCTCACATTGGACAGAGGGAGTCACAAGGGACGGGAGGAGGAACTCACAATGCTCACAGGGCTGTGATTGGCTTCCATATTTGTGTTTCCTGTTTTTCCATTTCCTGTTGGATGGAACACAGGGGAGGAAGCAACAGCAGTGAGACGTATGCCTGATGGACGTTGTGTGAACAGGTGTTGATCACAGGTATGGCAATCAGGGGGCTATTTAATGGCGCAGGTGATGATGGGGTTTAGTTCCATAACCCAGTAGATGTCTGTGAAGACGAAACCGGTCGGTTAACTGGACTCTTATCACCACTATTGCGTTACTACCAAGATTTTTGCTTGCTGTGGTTTCCTTGATGTGCAGTGTGGAACTTTTTATCTTTTGGGGTTTTTTTGCTTTTATATTTTGGTACATGGACCTTATCCTTGCTTGGAATTTTTAATGAGATTTGCAGATCTCTTTGCTGTATCAATACTTTTTGATCAACTTTTAATAAATTTCTACACGATGAGGAGGTGTTCTCGCCCTCTTTTTTTCATATCTTCCATGAAATACGGAGTCTCACATCTTCACTGTTCTGTCTGATGTTCCTGAGGCCAGCGATACCTGCTCTCCTTTTGGGATCTGCCTACAGCATCACAACCTGGGACATCGATTTATCCATTGGGATGATCGGAGGGCGGCTAGCCTATACAAGCTTTGAAGACCTACCCACCATACGGTGAGCCGTGGGTCAACAAAAGTCGGTAAGAGTACCTTAATATATATATATGCCAAGGAATGTCCTGGGAAGATGACCTGTTTCTGAGGGAAAGGATTGCCAATGTATATGGATGAGGTGTTTCAAACTGAATGAACAATCAGTCTGTTTTGGGGAAACTGGAATATCAACATCCTCAAACCCACACCTATTCCCCCTCCCCCCTTGTTTTTGCTGTTTTCAGGACCTTTTGCATTTGTTTTCAGCTGCACTTACTTTGTTGCAACACTTTTCACATTACCTTCAGTTTGTGTTTTTGAATATTGTTATTTGTTTCACCCAGCTCAACAGCTGGTGTTTCATAGCCTATAGTCTATGATCTTCTTCACGAAGGCTGCACCTTAGGTCTTACTGTATTTTGGCTGGTAGCTACATCACCCTGGCCATTTATGGTTTTTCCTACATCTATATAGTTTTGGCGCTACACTTTTTTTCTTTTTTCTATTACACTTTATCCACTGTGGTGTTGGCTGCCTATACACTATATATTTATACTATATATTTACACTGAATTGTTTAGCGCAATATATTTTAAACTTTTTTGATTGCTACACTTGGATTTTTTATATTGCCGCCATTCAATAATGGATGTGTTTGAATATCGCACTAGTCGCACCTTCAGCACTGAAGGGGTGTTTACGGTTCTTAAAACAGACTCGGAAACGGGTGGTCTTTTCATGAGGCTCAAGAACGTAATGACTTCAGAACTTCACCTTCAATGGGACACAGCGTTTTTAGAACAATACGTTAAAGAAAATATGGTCCCTAGAGGGCTGAGATGGGATGTACATCCCCAGCAGGGAGACCCTGATCTCGAGTCCTGGTACCAGTTTTTTAATTCTCAAGGCATTTCCCTTTTGAACTTTTTAATCGATAAGAAAAAAACCCGAATGTCTAATTTAGATAAAGAAATTAAAGAAATTAAGGAAAAACTCCTTCCCTTTAAATCCACCACAGAGTATATCACATTATCTACCAGTTTAAAAAATCATCTGGAGAAGGAGGAACGTGAACAGAAGCATAAAAAACAGAAAAAATATACGAGAGATTTTGCCGATTACACATCCCGCTCGGTTTTTAGTTGGCAAAATGAGGAGACCACTAGGACAGGGACAGTTTCTTCTAATTCAGAGATGGAGGTTTCTCAACCGTCCACTAGCGAGGTGAAGGTCCTTACTTTTTCTCAACCTATACCGAGTTCGGGGCCCCCATTTAGACAATTGGGGCACAACAATCAGTCTGGCCCCCGAACCCCCAACCAGTCTCTGGGAGGCCCTCCTCCTAGAAATAAGGGGAAAGGTAAAGGCCCTAGAAGGGGTTCACACCGTCCAAGAGACCCATCCCGTGAACATTATGTATATGACCATTCGCCCCGCAGAGGGAATGATCCCCATTACCCCCCAAGGGGATACGGGACACCGGGAAGGGGTGGGGGTGGACCCTATACGCCTAGGAATGACTACCCCCCTAGACATTATGACCCCTATTATGGGTATACAGACAGAGAGGAAGATCACTTTAATAGACCACCTTACAGTTTCAATCAGGCCCAATCTAAACCCACCCACTCAGGGGATTTTTACAAGGGACAGGGCAACTATCCCAAAGGAGGAGAACCAAACGGGGGTCGAGAGGGGGGCGGCGCGCCCGGAAGAAAAAGACAGAGAGTGTAGCAGGTACTGGGGTTTTTAATCTGAGTACAACCACCTTCAGTTATGCAGAAAGATTAGTTTTAGATAAAGGTCTAAAGTTTGTTCCCCCTAAAGGGCTGAACAAGTTCCAGACATTTATAGATGTACAAAAATTCACACGGAAAATGAGTATTCAGAGATACTTTATCTCTAACCCCACTAGACCCAGTCTCCCGGAGGTATCAACAGGAGTTCGACACACGGGTCTTTCTAATCCCTCGCTTTTTAACCCTCCTTGCCCTATGGCATCAAGCATCAAGGTCTTTAGAAGTTTGGTTTTGAAGGATTTGGAGGATTTACCTATGAAAAAGGTATACTCTGATCCCAATATCAAGAGTGGCCTCAAATCCTTGTGCGAGAGAAAGGACCTGGTCATCCGTCCCGCGGATAAAGGGGGAGGTATAGTGGTCCTTGACAAGTCCGCTTACATTTCGGAAATGTCAAGGCTGCTGGAGGATGATCAGACTTATGTGAAACTGCCATCTAACCCTACTAGCAGCTATACCAAGTCTTTGAAAAAACTGGTGGAGAAAGGTGCGCAGAGAGGTATTCTTAACAACAAGGAACGGTGTTTTTTGGTGCCTAAGGTACCACGCATCCCTGTTATATATTATCTGCCAAAAATTCACAAACATAGCACATGTCCACCAGGGAGGCCAATCATTAGTGGCATCAACTCTGTAACCTCCAGAGTGGGGAAATATATTGATTTTCACCTCCAGCCTATAGTAAGGAGCATTCCATCATACCTCAAAGACACTAGGCACACCATCGCCAAACTTGAGGAGGTGGCGTACACCAATGACATTATTCTTGTCACAGCTGATGTAGCTTCACTCTATACCAGTATAGCCCATCATTTGGGCTTTCAAGCGGTAGAGTGTTTCCTTGACCGGTCCTCAGATCTCCCCATCTCGCAACGACTATTCATCATGGACCTCCTTAGGTTTGCCACAACTCACAATTATTTTTGGCATGCAGGGGATTTTTATTTGCAACATAGGGGGGTTGCTATGGGGGCCAAATTTGCTCCTAGCTTGGCCAACATCTTTATGGCCAAATGGGAGGAGGATGTCGTCTGTGTGGCCGCACGACCAGAGATAGTTCTCTGGGCGCGGTACATAGACGATATCCTCCTCCTATGGCGTGGAGACCGTGAGTCTTTAGATACCTTCATGGCCTATCTTAATGATAACCAGGTTGGTATTAGATTGACGTACGAGGCTCATACCTCAAGCATCAATTTTTTGGACTTGGAGATTTTTGTGCATAATAACTCTTTACAGACTAAAACCCATTTCAAACAAACTGACCGCAACGGGTTTATCCCCGTTGACAGTTGCCACCATCCTTCCTGGCTGAAGTCTGTCCCACGCAGTCAAATTCTGCGAATTAGACGCAATTGTTCTAATTTGGGGGACTTCAGGGAACAAGCTAATATTCTCAAGAATCGCTTTGTAGATAAAGGATACTTGGAGAATCATATCCAGGAAGAAATTGAACGAGTTTCACTGATAGACAGGGCAACCCTAACAAGAGAGAAAGTCATAACGGTTCAGGAAAACAGGTTTAGGAATTCTTTCTTTACAACATTTTCTGTGCAACATAAACAAATTAAGTCAATCATCCAAAAACATTGGAATGTTTTGACTAGTGATCCCACCTTAGGACCAACGCTTCCGAATCAGGCAACTGTCATTTACAGAGGGGCTATGGCAATGAGGAATCGGGTGGCACCCAATGTCCCTGACCCTCCAGTGAAACCCACTTTCTTCCCTCTCTCTAAGGGATATCACCCATGCAGGAGGTGTAGAGTATGCGCGTTCAACATAACCAAAAAGAAATCTGTGAGTTTCAGGTCTACGGTGACTGGGGTTGAGTTCCCCATGAAGCAATTTTCAACGTGCGCAACTAGGTATGTTGTATACCTTCTCACCTGCCCTTGTGGAAAACAGTACGTGGGTCGTACCATACGGAACTTTTCCACACGGGCAGGTGAACACATCACCAAAATCCTGGCTGGCTTTTCCAAACATACAGTGCCCAGACATTATTTGGAACACCATAACAAAAAGGTTGAAGGTACTTTGTTCCAAATCATAGATCATTTTGTGCCTCATTGGCGTGGCGAACCTTGGACTCGGGGTGTATCCAAACTTGAGGTGTTCTGGATATACCAGCTCAAATGTTACGCGCCCCACGGCCTCAATGTGGAGTGGGACGTGAATTCATTTATAAACCAGTCCTGAAATTTCACCAATTTTTGTCTTCCTTTATATCCCTTTTTTTGTAATTTGGATGGTGGGGAAGCTCTGCTGCATGATTTATATCTACCCACACTTGATATGTTCTCTGTCCGATTGATGTCAATTCATCATGTTCTAATGACATCTAATTTTTGTCTCCTTCAATATCCCCCCTTTTTTATATTTGGATGGTGGGGAAGCTCTGCTGCATGATTTGATATTTATCCACACTTGATTTGTTCTCTGTCCTATTGATGTCAATTCATCATGCATAATTGCTGGATGTATTATATAGAATTATCTTCAATATCCCCCCTTTTTTTTGAATTTTTTTTTTTTTTTTTTTTTTGAATTTTTGGGTAGTGTGGAAGCTCTGCTGAATGGTTATATATCCACCCACACCTAATATGTTTTTTGCCATATTGATGTTATTTCATCATGCCTAGTTGTTGGATGTATTATATAGAAACATTAATTCATTATTTACTGTTATCGAAGAATTACATCTGTGGTTTCCCCTGTTCACACACGCCCAGGGCCCCAGAGTCAAGTTCTGAGCTCCGTTGGATAGCCGTCTCACCATAGGGTTTTTTGGCTACAGCTAAAACACCTTGCCCATGAATCCCTATTAGACACCAAGATGGAGCGCATACGCCATCACGCTGAGGCGTCGGATGACACGCATGCCGCAGCGTTGTGTGATCTGCGCTTCCATCATCGCCGCCTTCCTGTGTTGAGGGGCTGTCAGTGTTGTGCTGGAGGCTCTGGTTGGCCGGGATGAGCGAGGCGGGGTGTCTTTGTCCCGCACCCTCACATTGGACAGAGGGAGTCACAAGGGACGGGAGGAGGAACTCACAATGCTCACAGGGCTGTGATTGGCTTCCATATTTGTGTTTCCTGTTTTTCCATTTCCTGTTGGATGGAACACAGGGGAGGAAGCAACAGCAGTGAGACGCATGCCTGATGGACGTTGTGTGAACAGGTGTTGATCACAGGTATGGCAATCAGGGGGCTATTTAATGGCGCAGGTGATGATGGGGTTTAGTTCCATAACCCAGTAGATGTCTGTGAAGACGAAACCGGTCGGTTAACTGGACTCTTATCACCACTATTGCGTTACTACCAAGATTTTTGCTTGCTGTGGTTTCCTTGATGTGCAGTGTGGAACTTTTTATCTTTTGGGGTTTTTTTGCTTTTATATTTTGGTACATGGACCTTATCCTTGCTTGGAATTTTTAATGAGATTTGCAGATCTCTTTGCTGTATCAATACTTTTTGATCAACTTTTAATAAATTTCTACACGATGAGGAGGTGTTCTCGCCCTCTTTTTTTCATATCTTCCATGAAATACGGAGTCTCACATCTTCACTGTTCTGTCTGACGTTCCTGAGGCCAGCGATACCTGCTCTCCTTTTGGGATCTGCCTACAGCATCACAACCTGGGACATCGATTTATCCATTGGGATGATCGGAGGGCGGCTAGCCTATACAAGCTTTGAAGACCTACCCACCATACGGTGAGCCGTGGGTCAACAAAAGTCGGTAAGAGTACCTTAATATATATATATGCCAAGGAATGTCCTGGGAAGATGACCTGTTTCTGAGGGAAAGGATTGCCAATGTATATGGATGAGGTGTTTCAAACTGAATGAACAATCAGTCTGTTTTGGGGAAACTGGAATATCAACATCCTCAAACCCACACCTATTCCCCCTCCCCCCTTGTTTTTGCTGTTTTCAGGACCTTTTGCATTTGTTTTCAGCTGCACTTACTTTGTTGCAACACTTTTCACATTACCTTCAGTTTGTGTTTTTGAATATTGTTATTTGTTTCACCCAGCTCAACAGCTGGTGTTTCATAGCCTATAGTCTATGATCTTCTTCACGAAGGCTGCACCTTAGGTCTTACTGTATTTTGGCTGGTAGCTACATCACCCTGGCCATTTATGGTTTTTCCTACATCTATATAGTTTTGGCGCTACACTTTTTTTCTTTTTTCCATAATAAATAACTGATTCCTTTTAAAAATAGATAAAATCTATTATATAATAAGCCTGCAGTTTCAGTTTCGTTTTTCATCTAGTTTCATGCTCCTGTGAAGGACAGAGACACAGAGCCAATACGGGGCAGTGTTTGTTTTTAAAATGAAACTGATTGGTTCTGAGGGGTTTTATACACACAGGGCCAGATTCTCAAAAGAATAATGCCGCGTACACACGGTCGTTTTTTGCGATGAAAAAAAACGACGTTTTTTAAAACGTCATTTAAATTGATCGTGTGTGGGCAAAACGTCGTTTTTTGTCTTTAAAAAAACGACCAAAAAAAAATTCCAACATGCTTGAATTTTTTGTGTCGTTTTTCAAAACGTCGTTTTTTGTTTCACAAAAAGTCACCGTGTGTAGCAAAAACGTCTTTTAAAACGACGTTTTTCAACCCGCGCATGCCCAGAAGCTAGTTATGAAGCGAGCTTCAATGGAAAAGTGTGGTGAACGTAACCTCGTTTTTTGTGAAAAAAACGATGGTGTGTATGCAACATCGTCTTTGAAAGTGACGTTTCAAAAACGTCGTTTTTTACTTCACAAAAAACGTCGTTTTTTTTCATCGCAAAAAACGACCGTGTGTACGCGGCATTACGCCGGTGTATCTACAGATACACCGGCGTAATTTGAATTTCCCGCCAACGTATCATTGTTTTCTATTCTGAAAACATGATACGCTGGATTTACGCTAGGATCCGACTGGCGTAATAATCTTACACCGTCGGATCTTAAATGTAATTTTACGCCGGCCGCTAGGTGGCGTTTACGTCGATTTCTCATTTTCTTATGCAAATGAGCAAGATACGCCGATTCATGAATGTTTTTACGCCGCCTCGTCGTCGTTTACGTCGTTTCCGTAAGCGTAAACTTACCCCTGCTATATGAGGGGTACGTTTACGAAGGTCCGTCGTATGCCATGTTAAGTATGGCGTCGGGACAGCGTTGTCTTTTTCCGTTGAACCAAAGTAGTACTTTGAAGTCGCACAGATATGAATGGTACTCATTGGAAATTATGGGAAACTACTTGTCTGCGACTTTGCAGTCTCAAGTCGCAGGACAAGTTGCACAAGTGTGAAAGGGGCCTAATACAGGAGAAGCAACGTTTTTTAAGCCCAGTGTGCATGGAGCCTTACAAAAAATGGAGGCAGCAGCACCCAAGAGCCAAACAATTGTCTGGGGTCAAGACATTGCGGGATCCCTGTACAGGTAAATGTCCTAATAATAAAAGTCAGCAGCTACAGTATTTGTAGCTGCTGATTTAAAAAAAAAAATTCTAAAGGAACCTAAAGTTCCACTTTAAAGTGAAGTTCCTGCCTTTTTGATGTTTATTAAAAGTTAGCAGCTACAAAAAGCTTAATAAATAGACACTTACCTGCTCCACTGTCCAGCGACCCACGGAGCCTCCATCCTAACTGTGGGCACCCGTCCGTGTCAGCTTTCGGTTTCACGCCGGGCTCTCACTGCGCAAACGCAAGCGGGGCTGCGCTACCTAATTGGACAGGCGATCACCTGGGACTTGTCACGTATTGCCTTAGCGATCTCTGGGCGGAAGGAGAAGGTGGGACAGGAAGTTCCACTCCTCCTGAAGCCCCCCCTCCCCTACCAAAAAAATGACATGCCAAATGTGGCATTTAAGGGGGTAAGGAGTGGATTAAGCGGAAGTTTCACTTTTGGGTGGAACTCCGCTTTAAGCAAATGGGGCAGTGCAATGCAAGCAGTAGAGGTGCCGTTTTTTAGGGGTAAACACAAGATTCTGGGCCAGATTCAGGTACGAGTTACAACGTCGTATCTCCAGATACGCCGTCGTAACTCTGAGTGAGCGGCGTCGTATCTATGCGCCCGATTCTTAGAATCAGTTACGCATAAATTTGTCTTAGATCCGACCGGCGTAAGTCTCTTACGCCGTTGTATCTAAGTTGCATATTTACGCTGGCCGCTAGGTGGCGCTTCCGTTGATTTACGCGTCGAATATGGTAATGAGCTAGATACACCGATTCATGAACATACTTGCGGCCGGTCGTATTTTTTTACGTCCTTTGCGTAACCGTATGTCCGGCGTAAAGTTACCCCTGCTATATGAGGCGTACGTAATGTTAAGTATGGACGTCGGGACGGCGTCGAATTTTCCGTCGTTTGCGTAAAACGTTCGTGAATAGGGCTTTGCGTAAGTTACGTTCACGTCGAAAACCAATGAGTATTTGCGGCGTAATTTTGAGCATGCGCACTGGGATACGTCCATGGCCGGCGCATGCGCAGTTTGTTCGGCGCGTCATTTACGTGGGGTCATGGTTCATTTCAATACAACACGCCCCCTAGATGGCTAATTTGAATTACGCGCACTTACGCCGGCACATTTACGCTACGCCGTCGCAACTTATGGAGCAAGTGCTTTGTGAATACAGCACTTGCCTGTAAAATTTGCAGAGGCGTAGCGTAAATAGGATACGCTACGCCCGCATAAAGATACGGGGGTAGATTCACATAGATCAGCGGATCTTTTGATCCGCGTGATCTATCTTATTTACGATCCGCCAGCGACAGTTTTTGAGGCAAGTGCTGTATTCAGAAAGCACTTGCCTCGTAAGTTGCCCTGGCGGATCGTAAATCCCCCGGCGGAATGCAAATTCCGCGGCTAGGGGGAGTTTACTATTTAAATCAGGCGCGTCCCCGCGCCGATCGTACTGCGCATGCGCCGCCGGGTAAATTTCCCAGCGTGCATTGCTCCAAATGACGTCGCAAGGACGTCATTGGTTTCGACGTTAACGCAATTTACGTTTGGCCATATTCGCGAACGACTTACGTAAACGACGTAAAAATTTCAAAACTCGACGCGGGAACGACGCCCATACTTAAAGAGGAGTTCCACCCAAATTTGGAACTTCCGCTTTTTCCACTCCTCACCCCCTTACATGCCACATTTGGCATGTAATTTTTTTGGGGGGGGAGTGGGGGCTTCAGGAGGAGTGGGACTTCCTGTCCCACTTCCTCCTTCCGCCGAGGGCTGGTAAGGCGATTAAGCTTAATCGCCTTACTGCAGCCCCTCCCCTAGGTGATCGTCTAGGACACGTGACAGGTCCTAGACGATCGCCTGTCGAATCAGCGGGGATCCGCGCCGCGCGCGCATGCGCAGTGCGGCTCGCGCATGCGCAGTGGGTGCCCGGCCGTGAAGCCGAAGGCTGTCACGGCGGGTGCCCACAGTAGCAATGAGGATGCCGGCCAGGGAGGGGGGGAGCGGAGCGGAGCCCCGGCCGGCGCGTCGCTGGAACGCTGGAGCAGGTAAGTGTGTGTTTATTGAAAGCCAGCAGCTACACTTTTTGTAGCTGCTGACTTTTAATAAACACCAAATTTGGCTGGAACACCCCTTTAACATAGAATACGCCGTACTTACCCCTCATATAGCAGGGGTAACTATCCGCTGGAAAAAGACGAACGCAAACGACGTAAAAAAAAAACGAAGGCCGGGCGCTCGTTTCTGAATCGGCGGTTCTCCTCATTTGCATAGCCGTCGCATAGAAAAACGGAAGCGCCACCTAGCGGCCGGCGGGAGATTGCAGCCTAAGATCCGACAGTGTAAGTCACTTACACCTGTCGGCTCTAAGGGAGATCTATGCGGAACCTGATTCGATGAATCAGCCGCATAGATCCGATCGTCGGATCTTAGAGATACGACGGTGTATCAGTAGATACACCGTCGTATCTCTATGTGAATCTACCCCACGCTCTTCTACCTGAATCTAGCCCACTGTATATCGCCTCCTTACCACCTGTCAAAAACCCTCTGAAAAGCGATCCACTGCAGGATCACTCTTCAGAAAGCCAAAGCTTGTGTAAATGAGCCCTAAATACCTAATAGGAGAAATTGGAGAGTACACCTGAAAAATAGAACAGCTCATCCCCATCTCTAAGGTCAGAGTATAAAAGGCCATTGACTGTCCCTGGAATTGACCTCCGGCGTCCTGTGATGTCGGAGTTTTTCCTCGCAATACGAAGGGATTTTCAGGCATGTGTGAAGATAAAGAGGCAATAGACGGGATGGTGGTTCTACCTTGACTGTGAGACCTGCACTACGGCTCGTCTCTTCCAAACCTACCAGTGAAACAATTAATAAAGGAACCCATTAAGCCCTGATTATCGCTGCTAAAAAGGGAGGTTAAGTTTCAAGCCTTTGAAGTAACTGAGAATGATTCAGGCCTCATTACAGAGATATAATCTACATTCATACATTTATGTTAGTGATTCAAATCTGTTGGGACAGATTGAATTCCGTTAAATAGTGCATCTTTCCTAAGGAACCTTTCTCAGGCTTTCTCAGGCTAAACCAAATGGTGATCAGACAATGCCGAGTGCCGGGGTATTTAGAGATCTGACTGTGCTGTAAAAGAAAAGCCTATACAGAAAGGAGAAAAAAAGAGAGATATAATCTAAAAAGCTATGTCAGCTTTTCATTTAGTCTCTGTTTTCGAAATGCCCTCCCTGTCATCACACAGTATAGAAGAAAAAAGTGTCTATGGATTTATGTACTGCACCTGTCACTCCGCAATCCTTCTTTAACCCTTTAATCACCACGCCATGGCATGCGTTTAGAATGGTTTCTCCAATGTCCAAAAGCAAGGGCTGTTTTTTTTTTTTTTTTGGTCACATTTAAATAGTAATTTCTCATAGAGATGATGTCATTGGTGTCGCTATCCACCCATTTCCTTCCTGCAAATTGTGTGCCGATAGGATGAACAGGAACGTCATTCCTTAACCACTTAAGACCCGGACCAATACGCTGGTAAATGACCCAAGGTGTTTTTGCGATTCGGCACTGCATCGCTTTAACAGACAATTGCGCGGTCGTGCGACGTGGCTCCCAAACAAAATTTGCGTCCTTTTCTTCCCACAAATAGAGCTTTCTTTCGGTGGTATTTGATCGCCTCTGCGATTTTTATTTTTTGCGCTATAAACTAAAATAGAGCCACAATTTTGAAAAAAAACACAATTTTTTTACTTTTTGTTATAAAAAAAATCAAATAAACTAAATTTTAGTAAAACATTTAGGCCAAAATTAATTCAGCCACATGTCTTTAGTAAAAAAAAAAATCGCAATAAAAAAAAATAGCTACCTAGCGGGAACAGCGACACTAATACAGCGATCAGAAAAATGATCGCTTAGTGACGCTGGCAATAGGGAGTGAAAGGGTTAACTGGGGCGGTGATCAGGGGGTTAAAACTTTATTAGGGGGGGTGGGGGGGCTATCCTGAACCTAACACTAACTGTTTTTTACACTGCCTGTCACACTGACACTAAATGCAGTGATTAGATCACTGCATTCAGTGACACTGTGACAGGGGGGTGGGGGGGGCGATCACAAGGGGTTAATATGCCTATGTGAGTGTGTGTCAGTGTTGTGTTGGTGCACACTTACTTGTGATGTCTTCTCTCATCAGCAGCGCTGGGAAACAGCGCTGCGATGAGAGATTACATCATTTCCTCCTTCCTGTGTAAACACAGGAGGAGGAACTGACACGATGGGAGCGCGCTCCCATTGGCTGGGAGCGATCGCGGGGGGGGCGGAAATCACGGACATCCGCCCGCTCGTCAGCGATCGCTCCCAGAGGCAGGGGGACCCCCGCACGCCGCGGAGGGGGTCCCGATGGGACCCCCGAACCGCACGAAGGCGGGGACGTAAATTTACGCCCTTGTGCCTGTACGTGCCATTCTGTGGCCGTATATGTGCGTGCGGGGGTCCTTAAGTGGTTAAAGTAGTGTTAAACCCGAAAGCTAGAATTTATTATAATGCAGCTTACCTATTGTCAGGGGTGGACTGACCATTGAGTCACTTGGGCACTGCCCGAGGGCCCCATGCCACTAGGGTGCCCCATCAGGGTTGCCAGGCTCAGTAAAACCAGGGACAGTATGTCAAAATCAGTGTTTTTTTTTTTACATCTGTCCCTGATATGTCCAAAACTGACATGCTTTTGATGTGAAAATCCTGAGATTTTAGCTGCCCCGCCTCTGCACTGCCTCCTGGCGTGGTGGCCACCAGTAAGCCCAGGGGCCCCATAATCTTCTATTGCCCAGGGGCCTCATGAGTTGTTAGATGTATTGGCTGTATTTGTTTTCTTTTTTAGGCTTTTTTATCTGGTGATCTTTTGTTTTTCACAAGAACAAGCTCTCTTCCAGGTGTATAAGTTTACAGGGATGAGACAAACTATTTAATGCTGGAAAGGGGTGCTTACCGGCTTGGTGGTAAAAAATGATTGGAAGGCAACATATGTTAGAAAAAAAGCCAAGGATAAATCCAAGGAAAAATCCAACCTTACTTACCGACCAGCCCACGGACAACCAAGTGAACCTGTCTAAGGCCGCGTACACACGATCGAACAAGTCCGCTGAAACTGGTCCGCAGACGCATGCGCAGTACGTTCAGCGTGGGGACGCGCCTAATTTAAATAGCATACGCCCCCTACCCGCAACTTCACACCCAAGTGCTTTGTGAATACAGCAAAGTTGCGGCGGCGTACTGTAAATAGAAAAAGTTACGCCGCCGCAAAAAACTGCTCGCCATCCTGAATCTGGCCCTATATGTATATATTGTGTGTTGTCTCACGTTATTGTGAACTCTTTTGCTGGGATTGTTTGGGGAGTGGCTGTGTCCCATTGTTCTGTTGTGTCTGTCTGCCTTAGGAGAAGTGTATTATGGGATGGATGTTTGTATTTTGACCCTGAGTGTTACCTCTCTGTACCTGTGTTTTTAAGAAACAGTCTGTTGTTTTCACCCTACATTAAGTAACGGCTAATGACTGGGTGCTCTGTGGGATCTTGGATCGTGTGGAACTGGACAAAGAAAGCATTTATGGCGGGCATAGTCCTGTTAAGGGTGGGGGTCCATCACAATCATCATCTATATGACTGGTCCCCCCTATAAGGCATTTTTAGGGGAGGAGAGCCCACCTACAACTCAGAGGGTTGGAGAGAAGAGTGCCAGTGGCCGGGGGGGGGGGGGGGGGTGAGGAAAAGGAGTTACCATAATATAGCCTCCTCACCTCCTGTTTTAACCCTTTATTTTTATTATTATTTTTATACAGGATTTATGTAGTGTCAACAGTTTGCTCAGCACTTTACAAAATGAAGGCAAACCGTACAGTTACAATACAATTTGGTACATGAGGAATCACTTGCACCAGCATGCCACAACTGCAAGCCTGCACCCAGTTGTGGGTGAACCCCTTTTAGTATTGCCTGCCAAATCAATCTTTGTGTGCATATGTACACTCCCCTTCTGTGCCTTTGCAGTTAAAGGGGGAGCTGTTGGGGGAGCGGTAAAAACATGGATCAACTGCACCTTTTTACCACTCCCAAACGCAAGTGTAAACTAGACCTTACAAAGTAGTCCAGTTTGGCTGGAAAATAGAAAGGTGACTAACATGGCTGGAAGACAGAACTTGGCTACCTACAGAGAAACATTAGAGTAGTAATTGGATTGGATTGGATTGGATTGGAATAAATGCTTATAGAGCGCCGAATGCGAGTTCTAAAACTCATAATCACATGATCAGGAGCGCAGCCGATTGGTTACTGGATGTTTCTAATGGACGATGGATGAATAGTGGCCCAGTGAATACTTAGAAGCACAATCTTGACGCAATGGCTTTTATTTAATATTAATATTATAGAGAATTGATATAGCACCGACAGTTTGCACAGTGCTTTACTACATGAGGGCAGACAGTACAGTTACAATACAATTCAATACAGGAGGAAGCAGAGGTCCCCGCTCATTAGAGCTTACAATTTAAGAGGGAGGGTCAAGAGATACAAGAGGTAATGACTGTGGGGGATGGGCTGATGGAGAAAGTAAATGTACAGTTGTTAGGTGGGGTCAGATGGACATCTCTGAAGAGATGAGTTTTCAGGGACTGTCTGAAAGTGGACAAAGTAGGAGATAGACAGATTAGGGTAGGGAGTTCCAGAGGATGGGAGAGCCTCTCGAGAAGTCCTGGAGGCAAGCATGGGAGGAGCTATGTCTTGTCAGACTTTTATGTTTATAAATATATAATTTTTACGTATTTGCATAATTATCTACATGGAATATTTAGGCCAACCTGCATGCTATGTTTACATACGCTATTGTCAACATGAGTATTCATTTCATCTTTGTGTTACCCTTAGCATAACAGAAGGAAGCTCTGCAGAGCGAAACATGTTTAGAGAGTGATACTGTCTGTACAGTATGCCCTAAATGGAACAATTGATTTGTGATATGAATACAAAGCTGTCTCATGTTTTTTAATAATTTTTGTAATAAACAGTTTTCTACATTTTATATAGTGTATTAGTGATTCTATATCCTCACCTATGATACCTTCAAAGTACCAAGGCTTGTGACCTCTAGTCCCTTCAAATTTGTCCACAAGATTCACACAGCTTGCACCCAGGATCTGCAAAATGTCGGCTAAAGCGTGGCCGCACTTTGCCAGCCAATGCTCCTCCCATGCTATCGCTGCCTGTGCGCTCCCTGCGGCGCATTTTAGCAGGGATCTATGACTGCTGTGTCCTTCGGACGCAGTTGATCACTGATCGGAGTAAAGAGTCAATCATGGCAGCTCTTTACTACGTGATCAGCTGTGTTCAACTACAGCTGATCACGGATGTAAACAGGATTTGCTGGTTATTGATAATCCTCCACTCACGCTGACAGGGCATGAGGAGAGGAGTGTTAAAAACGGCAAATCCATACAGGGGACATCTGCACTGACATTCAGGGCACTGATCAACAGTGTCCTGATAATCAGTGCAGCCCCAACAGTGCCCACCAGTGATGCCTATCAGTGCCGCCTATCAGTGATGCTTATCAGAGTGTTGTCTATCAGTGTCGCCTATCAGTGCCACCTATGAGTGCAGCCTCATCAGCGCCTCCTCATCAGTGTTGCCTATCAGTGCCACCTATGAGTGCCATCAGTGCCTCCTCATCAGTGCCGACCTAATCAGTGTCCGTCAGTGCAGCATATAGGTGCAACCTCATCAGTGAAAAAATTATATTGCGCTCGTTAGTGTGAAAACAAAAGCAGCGATCAAAAAGTGTTATACTACACAAAAAGACAATGTTCAAAGAATGAGATTGCGCTAAAAATTGTGTAAAACTGTAAACTGATAATGATATTGAACAAAATCACAAGTGAAATAAAGTTCATAGGTGAATCACAAAGTAGATAAGTCCATCAACATAGTGAAAAAACGTTCATAATAAGTGATCCCACGAGTGCCAGTAAATCAAATGGAAAAAGTGTTGGTATAGACAGGACCTCCACCGAAATCACAAGAAGCCTCTTACCAAAAATCAATGATCTCTTAGTGATAGGGGATCAGTTAAAGCATAATACGGTCTGCAATAATCAGTAACGGTCAATGGGAAGGTCCAAAGAGACAGCCTGGTTCTCAGATGTATGAATATCTCCCGATGGGTCATCCACAGGTACATAAAAAACAAATGCCTCACATAGCATAAAACCTTCATTTATTTGGTTAAAAAAGTAGACTTGCACTTACATCAAAGTGAAGAAACATCGCGTGTAAACATATCGGCCGGCTTACAACAAACGGCCCGTATTCCGGGTAGAGAGATTTGAGTGCGTGGTGACGTCAGAACGTCTCCTCCCTACGTTTCGTCTGAAAGACTTGATCACGGGCATCAGTGCACATCAATAAAGAAGAAAAAAATATTATTTATAAAAAAAATTAACAGAAACTAACAATTTTTTTTTTTTACGTTTTCGGTGATGATTAAATACCACCAAAATAAAAGCTCTATCTGTCTCAAAAAACGAATAAAAATGTCATATGGGTACAGTGTTGCATGACCGCGCAATTGTCATTCAAAGTACGACAGCACTGATCGTTAAAAATTTACCTGGGAAGGGAGGGGCTGAACGTGCCCGGTAGGAAAGTAGTTAAAGTGTTTATAAATTGTAAATAAAGTGTAAATACGTATCAGCCTACACTGAGAAAAAAATTATAAAAAAAAAAAAAAAGATGGGATATTTATTATAGCAAAAAGTAAAAAATATTGGCCCGGATTCACGTAGAGAGGCGTATCTTTGTGCGGGCGTAGCGTATCTTCTTTACGATATGCCGCCGCAACTTAGAGAGGCAAGTGCAGTATTCACAAAGCACTTGCTCCGTAAGTTGCGGCGGCGTAGCGTAAATTGGCCGGCGTAAGCCCTCCTAATTCAAAGTAGGAAGGAGGTGGGCGGCATCTATTAAAATTAAGCATGCTCAGAATCACGTCGCATATACTCCCTAAAGAGACGTCGGCGCAATGCCTACGACGTGTAAACGTAACCTACCCCCGGCCCTACTCACGTACTATGTAACGGCGTAAACAACGTAAAATTCAACGGCGTCGTTCCCTGGCCCATACCTTTGCATTAGCTGTGCCTCATATGGCAGGGGTAACTTTATGCCGGACGTAAGCCTTACGCAAATCGCGTATATGAAGCGGCTGGGCGCATCTACGTTCGTGAATCGGTGTATCTTACTCATTTGCATATTTATAATGGGAACGCCTAATGCGTCCAGACTGAAGCCATGTTTTTCGGCGTATCTTGCTTTGTGAATCGGCGCAAAGATGCGATGGCGCACATTTGTACTTACGACGGCGTATCTTTTGATACGCTGGCGTAAAGCCTTTCTGAATCCGGGCCACTGTGTTTTTTTTCAAAATCGCAAAAAATAATAACCGCAGAGGTGATCAAATACCACCAAAAGAAAGCTCTATTTGTGGGGAAAAAAGGATGTCAATTTTGTTTGGGAGCCATGATGCACGATTTTGCCTGGGCAGGAGGGGGGTATATGTGCCCAGTAAACAAGTGATTAATAATAATAAATAACAATAATAATAATAAAAATGTTTTTTATTATTATTTATTTTTAATTCAGTATTCCGTTTGTTTAGATGCGGCATTCGTTATTTCAGATAATTCATAATTTGATAGAAAATCTCAATACCTGTAATTAAATAGTTAGTTATTATTAGTTAGTTATTCTTTCAAATGTTTGGATTTTCTTTCTTATTTTTCGGATTTTCAAATTTATGAATTGTGATAACGAATGACCCAAAAAACAACAACAAACAAACAAGAAAACCCCCCCGAAAGAAACGAAAACAAACTAATTTTTTCGGCAGTGTACATGTCTACATAGGGGTGTATTCTATGTACATTTATTCTGAGCGAATTGGGCATAAAAATAAAAAGGTTCTTCAGACTATTTTTCCTCCTGAACAAATGTTGTTTTATTATTTTTTTTTTTTGAAAAGCCTATGGCGTGTGAAACACACTCAAAAACTCCACCCGGTGCAGAAAAAATGTGCACACACATAAAGAGTGTTCACAAAAACGTGCAGACGGGTGCAACGTCAAGTGGTCCTTCTGTGCAGAAGGGACCCAAACCCTGATCCCCCGGGGCGTTGGGCTCCAGACGGGGACTGAGTTACTATGATCCGAGCAACCGAAGCCGACTCGGACCCAACTTCCCTGGAGAGACTGCCGAAACAGAACCCTCCAAGTACTAGGTGGGACTCCCCCGAAGGGAGACCCCATGAGAGCAGGTGAACTAAGCCAAAAGGCTATGTCCACCCACTCCCAAGACGTTCAGGGCTGGCCCGAGGACCGGCACCCTACTAATCACACTGTGTACAAAACGTGCACAACAAAAAAAGACAAAAAGGTGACAAACATAGGCAATAAATTAAATAAAGTGGGGGGAAAGGGATAGTGAAGAGGAGAGTGAAGAAGTGGTCATTGTGATCAACAATGACCAGGCCCTCCGGCCAGGAATAAAAAATTCCTCCGGTCCTGGCCAAAAGGCCCGGCCCAGGAGGCAGGTGCTAAAAAAAGCGTGTAGCTGGTGCAGTGACCGTGGTGTCGTTAAATCAAAGTGACCCTCACTCACAGTGATTCTCAGACACCCCTGGACTGCCACTCCAGGGGCACATGCACCATAGGCTTTTCCGTTCCAAATCTAACCCCCCGACCGGCCAGTGCAGCCCTCCACCCCTGCCAGAAAGAGAGCCCTTCCAGGTTTTCTTGGGAAGAAGCTGCCCCCATCTAGCAGCCTCCACCAATACTAACCCTTCCAGACTCCCTGTCAACCCAGCAGGTTTTGCATGGTCCTACCCCGTCTTTCCATCAGGGCAGTTCCAGCTCTTCCTACCAGATCTCCGACAGGGACAGCACTTGCACCAGCCAGCCAGAAGGCCAGACTAGAACCCGGCAAAAAGACCAGAGCAGGCACAGCCACCCATCCTCACCAGAAGCACCCTTCCAGGTGGCTCAGACGCAACCATTGGCCGGCCCCCAGTATCTGTCGGGCAGCACGGCGTAGTCCCTGCTGAAACCACCCTTCCAGGTGCAATGACGCTATTGGATTGCATCCACCCTCCAAAAATAGGAGGTGCTTCAGCGCTCCTCTAGCAACTGACGAGAATGGATACCACACCTGATCTTAGCCAAAAGGCCGAGCAGTGGCAGGGATGACACCACGATCAGCTCAGCCAGAGTGCAATGGCCGAGCCTCGCCCTGGGAGAACCACCTTCATGATCATGGTGTCTCCCCTGCCAGGGCAGTAGTAAAATACCACATTATGAACACTAGATGGAGATGAGGAGCATAAGGGCTAATGAACACAGGGGGCCAGATTCTCAAAACAGTTATGGCGGCGTATCTCCAGATGCGCCGCCGTAATTTCAAATCTGTGCCTACGTATGTTTAAGCGTATGTTTAAGCCGATTCTCAAACGCAGATACGTTAAAAAAATGGGCTTCTTTCGCCGACGTAACTAGCCTACGCTGGCGTATAATTGTGTGCAATTATACGCTGGCCGCTAGGTGGCGCTTCCGTCGATTAGACGCGTTAAATATGCAAATGAGCTAGATACGCCGATTCCCGAATGTAATTGCACCCGGTCGTCGTATTTTACGTCGTTTGCGTAAGGGTAAAGTTACCCCTGCTATATAAGGGGGTAACTTTGCGTACGCAATGTTAAGTATGAACGTCGATTTTTACGTTGTTTATGTCGTTTGCGTAAATCATTCGTGAATAGGGATTTGCGTAAGTTACGTTCATGTTGAAACCAATGTATTTGCAGACGGCGCATGCGCAGTTAAAAAAAAACGTCAAAAACGTGGGGTCACGATTCTTTTACATAAAACACGCCTACAGTGCCTGCCGCCGAGAATGTGTTTTCAGCACGCCAGCATCGCGCTGAATCTCGGCGACAGGCTGCCGACATCTCGCACTCGCTGGAATAGTAAAAGTACATTCCAGCGAGCGCGTCATAGAAGCGACGGGGATCCGACGCGGATTCCCGCCAATTCTACACGTGGGCGGAGTTATGAATCCTGAAGGAGAAATCCCCGCCGGATTTTTAAAGAAAAATCCGGCATGGGTTCCCCCCTCAGGAGCATAACGGGCCCTTAGGTCGGTTACGGGTTGTAAGGAGACCCCCTACGCCGAAAAAACGGCGTGGGGGTCCCCCCACAATCCATAACAGACCCGTATCCAAAGCACGCCGGCCGGCCGGTCAGGAAGGGAGTGGGGGCGAGCGAGCGCCCCCCCCCTCCTGAGCCGTACCGGGCAGCATGCCCTCAACATGGGGGGGTCAGGTGCTCTGGGGTAGGGGGCGCACTGCGGCCCCCCACCCCAGAGCACCCTGTCCCCATGTTGATGAGGACAGGGCCCCTTCCCGACAACCCTGGCCGTTGGTTGTCGGGGTATGCGGGCGGGAGGCTTATCGGAATCTGGAAGCCCCCTTTAATAAGGGGGCCCCCAGATACCGGCCCCCCACCCTAAGTGAATGAGTATGGGGTACATTGTACCCCTACCCATTCACCTGCAAAACAAAAGTTTAAACACAAATAAACCACACAGTGTATTGAAATATTTTATTAGTTGGCCGCCGGGGGGGGGTGTGTATGATCGCTTTTAGAAAAGCGCCCCCCTCCGGCGGGCTTCTGTGGGGGGGTGGGTGCCGCCGTCTGGTTCTTTTCCGCCGCCGGGGGGGGCGCTTTGATAAAAGCGCCCACCACCCGGCGGGCTTCTTTCGACGTCTTCGGCGGCTGGGGGGTCTTCTCCCACTCTCCGGGGTCTTCTCCCGCTCTCCGGGGGTCTTCTCCGCTCTCCGGGGGTCTTCTCCGCTGTCCGGGGGTCTTCTTCTTCTTCAGGACTCGCCGCCGCTATCTTCGTGTGTTAGCTCAATTACTAGCGGCGGCGGTCCCCTCTTCTGCGACGTCGGCGTCTTCTTCTTCTTCTTCTCCTTCTTCTGCTGTCCAGATGTTGACGCGACGCTTCCTCCCGCTGTTATGCCCGGCGCGCGGCTCGCAGCGAAATATATAGGCCTGTCTTGTGACGTCGCAGTCCCATCATGCTCCGGTAGGTACCACGTGATACCTACCGGAGCATGATGGGACTGCGACGTCACAAGACAGGCCTATATATTTCGCTGCGAGCCGCGCGCCGGGCATAACAGCGGGAGGAAGCGTCGCGTCAACATCTGGACAGCAGAAGAAGGAGAAGAAGAAGAAGAAGACGCCGACGTCGCAGAAGAGGGGACCGCCGCCGCTAGTAATTGAGCTAACACACGAAGATAGCGGCGGCGAGTCCTGAAGAAGAAGAAGACCCCCGGAGAGCGGAGAAGACCCCCGGAGAGCGGAGAAGACCCCCGGAGAGCGGGAGAAGACCCCGGAGAGTGGGAGAAGACCCCCCAGCCGCCGAAGACGTCGAAAGAAGCCCGCCGGGTGGTGGGCGCTTTTATCAAAGCGCCCCCCCCGGCGGCGGAAAAGAACCAGACGGCGGCACCCACCCCCCCACAGAAGCCCGCCGGAGGGGGGCGCTTTTCTAAAAGCGATCATACACACCCCCCCCCGGCGGCCAACTAATAAAATATTTCAATACACTGTGTGGTTTATTTGTGTTTAAACTTTTGTTTTGCAGGTGAATGGGTAGGGGTACAATGTACCCCATACTCATTCACTTAGGGTGGGGGGCCGGTATCTGGGGGCCCCCTTATTAAAGGGGGCTTCCAGATTCCGATAAGCCTCCCGCCCGCATACCCCGACAACCAACGGCCAGGGTTGTCGGGAAGGGGCCCTGTCCTCATCAACATGGGGACAGGGTGCTCTGGGGTGGGGGGCCGCAGTGCGCCCCCTACCCCAGAGCACCTGACCCCCCCATGTTGAGGGCATGCTGCCCGGTACGGCTCAGGAGGGGGGGGGCGCTCGCTCGCCCCCACTCCCTTCCTGACCGGCCGGCCGGCGTGCTTTGGATACGGGTCTGTTATGGATTGTGGGGGGACCCCCACGCCGTTTTTTCGGCGTAGGGGGTCTCCTTACAACCCGTAACCGACCTAAGGGCCCGTTATGCTCCTGAGGGGGGAACCCATGCCGGATTTTTCTTTAAAAATCCGGCGGGGATTTCTCCTTCAGGATTCATAACTCCGCCCACGTGTAGAATTGGCGGGAATCCGCGTCGGATCCCCGTCGCTTCTATGACGCGCTCGCTCTCCATCGCGGCAAGCCAGCTCGGCGCTGGCTCCCGCGATGGGGCTCGTAGGTGGTCAATCTCGCCGAGAAAGGGAGCGAGATTGACACAATATCCCAGTCACCTACTGTACCTCTTCCACATTTGAATTACCCGGGCTTACGCTCTAAGGGCCAGATTCTCAGCGGCGTTACGACGGAGTATCTCAGATACCCCGTCGTATAGCCATTTTTTTTGTCTCGTATCTATGCGCGTGATGCTTAGCATCACTTTTGCATAGATACGCTTCTACATCCGACAAGTGTAAAACCATTACACTTGCGGATCGTAGTTGTAATGACAACTCCGGCCACTAGGTGGCCTTTACGTTGTTTTCGCATTTGCATATGCAAATGAGGTAGTACGCCGATTCCCGATCGCTTTTACGCCGCCCCGTCGTCGCGTATGTCGTTTTCGTTCGCGTAAGGTTACCACAGCTTCTATGTGGAGTAACCTTACGAAGTTCCGTCGAATGCCGTCGGGTCCCGTCGGATGCCATGTTAAGTATGGCGTCGGGTCAGCGTCGGCTTTTTCCGTCGCTTACGTCGTTTTACTAACTCGTTCGCGAATAGGGAGTTGCGTAAATGACGCTCACGTCGTTTTGACGTCGGTTTCAACGACGCTTTCCGACGTGAGCTGGAGCATGCGCACTGGGCTTTTTCCCCGGCCGGCGCATGCGCAGTTCATTCGACGCAAGGGCGCGCTTAATTTAAATACAAGCCGCCCCATTTGAATTGCGCGGGTTTACGCTGGGCGATTTACACGACGCAGGCGAAACCTACGGAGCAAGTGCTTTGAGATTAAAGCACTTGCTCTAGTACGATGCGGTGGCGTAGTGTAACTGGCTTACGCTACGCCGCCGGAATTCTTAGAGAATCTGGCCCTAAATGCCCATCTATATTAGCCTATGTAACAAATCTTGGGAATGCTCAAGGAAATCAGTAAGTAAGGCTCAGTTCACACTGCTGGGAGAGTCGTGTGTGTGACTTTGTCCTGTGACCATAGGCGTGCGCAGGGGGTGTGCCAGGTATGCCTGGGCACACCCTAATCACTCTAAACAGTACTGACTCCCTCTACTGCCCGGGCTTCATCCTGTGTTGCCTACTCCCCCCCCTCTATCTAACAATATGCAGTTAAAGTGGTTGTAAAGTTAAATTGTTTTCTCCTAAATATTTTCCTTTACCTTAGTGCAGTCCCCATTCACTTACCTCATCCTTCCATTTTGCTTTTAAATGTCCTTATTTCTTCTGAGAAATCCTCACTTCCTGTTCTTCTGTCTGTAACTCCACACAGTAATGCAAGGCTTTCTCCCTGGTGTGGAGTGTCGTGCTCACCCCCTCCCTTGGACTACAGGAGAGTCAGGATGCCCACTAACACACAGCTCCTTTCTCTATCTGCAACCTAGAGAGTGTCCTGACTCTCCTGTACAACCCCTTTAAAGGGTCACTAAAGGAAAAAAAATGTTTTGCTGAAATGACTGTTTACAGGGTATAGAGACATAAAAGTTAACTGATTCCTTTTCAAAATGATTAAAAATAGATAAAAATCAATCATATAATGTGCCTGCAGGTTAGTTTCACTTTTGAACTGGCTTCATGTTTCTGTGAAGTAGAAATAGACACACAGAACAAAAACAAACAAATCCAGGGCAGTGTTTTGTTTTTAAAATTAATCTGATTGGTTCTAGGAAGTTTTAGACACACAGTAATGACAGCTTGGACCACCGTGAGAAAGCTCCCAGCACTGTGGTTATAAGGAAACAGACAAGCTGGAAGTGTGGAGAACAGAGCAGGATTACAGCAACTTCAAAGCAAAAACGAACAATAAGGGCATGAAACCAGTACTGCAGTAAGGTAAAGGAAGCTATTTAGCTAAAAAACAAATTCCTTTAGTGATCCTTTAAGTCTGCACACATTTACGAATACATGTGTAAGCTACAGGTCCCGTCAAGGCATCCTGTTTTCTTTAGTCCTAACTATAACTTCTGAGTCTCCATAAAGGAAGCACATGCATTTTAATGGATAGGCAAAGGGAAGATGAACCTAGAAGGAGCCCACCCCTCCTTAAAGATACAGCGGCACACTAAACACCCAATACAAAGCACTAGAGGTGTCCCGATAACGATACCAGTATGGGTATCGGTACCGATACCGAGCATTTCCCCGAGTACTTGTACTCGGGGGAAATGCTCCGATGCCTCACCCGATACCTGGGCAGGCATGGGAGTTGCAAGTCTTCTCTCCCCCGTTATGTCTTTCCCCCGTGCTGTCTTTTCCCCCTGCTGTCTCCCCCATGCTGTCTTCTCCCCTGTGCTGTCTTTTCCTACTGCTGTCTTTTACCCTGTGTTGTCTTTTCCCCCTGCTGTCTTTTACCCTGTGTTGTCTTTTACCCCTGCTGTCTTTTACCCTGTGTTGTCTTTTACCCCTGCTGTCTTTTTGTCTGTGCCGTCTTCTCCCTCCGTCCGTGACATCTTCTCCCCCCTGCCTGTGCAGTCTTCCCCCCCCCCCCCCCCCGTGCAGTCTTCTCCCCCCATCCGTGCCGCTCTCCCCCCTCAATTTGTCAGGATGGAGAGCGGAGGTAGGAGCCGCTAAACCCGGCTCCTACCTTTTCCGAATGAACAGAGTCAGTGATCACTGACTCTGTCCATTCATATAACTGAGAATCGTAACCTGTGTTTACGATGCTTCCGATTATTAACCACTTGCCGACCGCGCTATAGCGAAAATACTGCTACAGCGCGGTCGAGTAGTTTTGACACGACGTCCCTGGGACGTCGTCCTTCACTTCCGCGATTGCGCGTCCCCTGGGACGCGCTCGCGAAAGTGTCCATGATCGCCGGGTCAAGAAGACCCGGCGCATCACGGATCACGGTAAATTGCCGCTGATAGCGGCCGTTTACCACGTGATCGCGCCGTCAAGTGACGGCGCTATCACTTGTAAACAAACCGGCGTCATTTGATGACGCCGGTTCCTCCCTCTCCTCCCTCTGCTCTCTGTACCGTTCGGTACAGTGTGCGAGGAGAGGGGGGGAGCGGGGTGTCAGCAGCTGAGCTGTGGCTGGATCTGTGATAAATGCAGTCACAGATCCAGCCACCCCTCAATCCATCCCAGCTCTGCAATCCCCCAGTACTCTGCAATCCCCCAGTACCCTGCAATCCCCCAGTACCCTGCATTACCCCAGTACCCCACAATACCCCAGTACCCCAATACCCCAGTACCCCAATACGCTGCAATACCCCAGAACCCCAATACTCTGCAATACCCCAGTACCCCAATACCCCAATACTCTGCAATACCCCAGTACCCCAATACTCTGCAATACCCCAGTACCCCAATACTCTGCAATACCCCAATACTCTGCAGTACCCCAAAACCCCAATACTCTGCAATACCCCAGTACCCCAATACTCTGCAGTACTCCAGTACCCCAATACTCTGCAGTACTCCAGTACCCCAATACTCTGCAGTACTCCAGTACCCCAATACTCCAGTACCCCAATACCGCAATACCCTGTGCGATACCCTGCAATACCCAAATACTCTGCAATACCCAAATACTATCGCCTATGGGGATTTTTAGGTAGCGAAGTTTGGCACCATTCCATGAGCGTGGGCAATTTTGAAGGGTGACATGTTGGGTATCTATTTACTCGGCGTAACGTCATCTTTCACATTATGAAAAAAAAAAAACTGGGCTAACTTTACTGTTTTTTTTTTTTTTTAGCACAAAACAGTTTTTTTTTAAAAACACGCGTTCAAAAAATTTCTACGAAAATACCGTGCCAGATAAAAAGTTGTAACGGCCGCAATTGTATTCTCTAGGGTCTTTGCTAAAAAAGCATATATAATGTTTTGGGGTTCTATGTAATTTTCTAACAAATAAATGATGATTTTTCCATGTCAGAATTGGCCTGGGTGTTCCAGAACACCTGATGGCGTTCCCTGCATGTTGGGCCTCTGTATGTGGCCACGCTGTGTAAAGGTCTCACACATGGGGTATCACCATACTCGGGAGGAATAGCAGAATGTGTTTTGGGGTGTAATTTGTGGTATGCATATGCTGTGTGTGAGAAATAACCCGCTAATATGACAGAAACAAGATTTTTTTTTTTTTTTTTACAGAATTTTCAGTCGTTTTTCTTTTATAGCGCAAAAAATAAAAAACCCAGAGGTGATCAAATACCACCAAAAGAAAGCTCTATTTGTGTGAAAAAAAAGGACACAAATTTCAAATGGGTACAATGTTGTATGACTGAGTAATTGTCATTCAAATTGTGAGAGCACCGAAAGCTGAAAATTGGTCTGGTTAGGAAGGGGGTTTAAGTGCCCAGTGGTCAAGTGGTTAATTGAGAGGAGCTTCTCTCCATTCTTAGCTGAGGCTGCTGAGAAAGGGACTGGGGTATCTGTGTCCTTAGTCCCTTTCTCTGTCTTTAAGGGGAGATGTCAGAGGTCTGTTAAGACCCCTGATATCTCTCCAAAGACCCCTAACAGGGCTAATTAAAAAAAAAAGAAAAAAAATGCAATAAATATTTAAAAAAAAATGTAAATAAAAATAAAAGAAAAAAAACACACTGACACATGACATTAAAAAAAAAGTATCGGTAATCGGTATTGGCGAGTACTTGAAATAAAGTATCGGTACTTGTACTCGGTCTCAAAAAAGTGGTATCGGGACAACCCTACATAGCACTATGGCAGCAAAGATGTCAGTGCCTGACTTATATAATCAAAATACAAACAAGTGCCAACTGCCCCCACCTACAACTGGTCTTTGCTGCAAGGAGCACTGGAAGGGTGGCATACACTATTACCAAAAGTATTGGGACACCTGCCTTTACATGCACATGAACTTTAATGACATCCCAGTCTTAGTCTGTTCAATTTTGAGTTGGCCCACCCTTTGCAGCTTTAACAGCCTCAACTCTTCTGGAAAGGCTGTTCATAAGGTTTAGGAGTGTGTCTATGGGAATGTTTGACCATTCTTCCAAAAGCGCATTTGTGAGGTCAGGCACTGATGTTGGATGATAAGGCCTGGCTCGCATTCTCCCAATTCATCCCAAAAGTGTTCTATCGGTTTGAGGCCAGGACTCTGTGCACGCTAGTCAACTTCCTCCGCCCCAAACTCATTCATCCATGTCTTTATGGACCTTGCTTTGTGCACTGGTCCAAATCATTTGGTGGAGGGGGGATTATGTTGTGGGCTTCTATTTCAGAGAAAAAGTCCGATGGGGCATACACACGGTCGGAATATCCGATAAAAAAATTCCGCCTGACTTTTACACTAATTTAGGGTTTTAGAATATTTTTCACAGAGTGATTATTTTAAAGTAGCTGCTTTACCTTTTTTGAATTTTATCCTTTATTATTCATAAGCGCAGTGGTGGGAACACAGGGAGGGCGGATACATTTTGTTACCAATTATTTTAGGAATACTTTTCCAAGGTACTGTATGTGAGCAAAAAATGCACAAGCCACTCTGGGAATGAAAGGCATAAAATGATACAAATTCTGGAATGAATCCCTTGTATCAACATAACTTTCTGATACCTATATCAGAAAATGCCCCCCCCCCCCCCCCCCCCCATATTTACCAGAATGCATTGGCTGTATTATAGGGCTTTGTTGTATAGGGATCACTGCTGCTTAGGGATGATTTAGGTGTTCCACTTTTACTCCCTGATTCATATATCAGGAGTGAAGGAATTCCCACATGCTGGTAGGTGAAAACCTTTCTAGACTACTATGTAGAAAAACATACAGCACAATTCTTCAAGGGTTTGTCCACTAAAAAATAATATTGTAGTCACTCACAGGTGGAGCCCGGCCGGCATGGCTTCATACATCTTCTCTGTCCTCCTAGTAGGTTTGGGTATTGCTGGCCATATTTGCAGGTACTAAAGCCTCCTACTACATTTTCTATATTACAAAATAAATACAAAATCAAGCAGAGAGGGTGGGAACCCGTCATAATGGTCACAGCAGGTATACAGGGCAGAGAACCCAGTGCACAGATCGCCCCAACAGCATACCTCCCAACATTTTGAGATGGCAATGAGGGACACCTACTAGCAAATGCATGTAGGCATAGGACACGCCCCATGCCACACCCCCTTAAAAATAATTAACCAAAATAATAATTAATTCCACAAAGGGCTTTTTTCCCCCACTACTATTCCATTATGTTAGCTTTTAAAATTTACAAATGCAGCAATTTAGAAATTGGATGAAAGGTTTAGCACTGGGAAACACTTTTTGAAAGATAAAAAGTGCATTTTATATACCACTATATAAATCAGACCAAAATGAGGGACAAATGAGGAGGTAACAGGTACAGAGGGACATTGCTACAAATCAGGGACAGTCCCTCGAAATCAGGGACAGTTCAGAGGTATGCTAACAGTTTCACCAAAGAATATATTTTTAGTTTGCTTAAGGTAGAACTAAAGGATTTTTTTGGGAAAAGAATAAGGAAGAGGGTTAAAACCCCTGTTAGTTTTATTTTGCCATTTGTGTCCCTTTGGGGAAATTTCCCTTCTCTTTCTGTCCCATAGCCAAAGTAGGAAGTGAGAGGAAATCCCTCCGAAATGAGGGAATCCCTGGTTGTCACCAGAACAGGTCTCTATGATGAAACGCGTAGGGATGGGGACTTCCGATTACCACGATATCCGCTTATGGGAACACACGCTGGTTTTGGGGTGGAACAGAGCAGAGGTGCACCCTTTTGTGAATCGGCATATTATTCCCTGTGCAGGCATCTTCACCAGAATATAAATACTTGCACAGTCACTTTGGAATTTGCTGGACTTTATGTACTTTAATATTTTATATGCACTTTAATGGTTTACATACTTTATTTGAGATTGATTGCATTTTATTGACACCTATTGGATATATGATAATCATTATTTGATTTTTATTGTATTTATTAGATGAGGATAAGCACTGCTCCTGTTCACTATAAATAATTTACCATATGGTATATGAACACATAGACCATTTTAGAGCCGCAGCGACCCATTTAGTCTATTTTTTTATCGTTATATTTTCCCTTTCCGCAAGTGATTTGATATTACTATTTTCATTTAAACTCTGTCTCATGTCCCAAGGTTGAGTTTCTGACTATCGATTGCAGCATGCTGATCGTGTCTAACCTGCTCCTGTAGCATGTTCACAGTTTCTGACCATCTCCTGTAGGATGTTCTCAGGGCTGATCCACCCTATAGGCTCACTATGCAAGCCACTTAAGGCCCCCGCAAAGCTGCGGAGGGCCCCCCAATTTACTAGAGGCCCCCTGGTGAGAAGTCATTTTTGGGCCCCTCACCCCGCTTCTCTGCATGGGAGAAGAGGTAAGAAGTCAGCAACCCCCGCTTCTCACTTTAATGTAAGATGTCATTTCCAACAGCCGAACACCCCCTCCCTCCTTTTCTCAACTTTAATCTTTAATGTGACATGTCACTGTCGGCAGCGCAGCCCCCACCCCCTGCTTCTTAACTTTTTGCTTAGGGCCCCATGATCGGCACTGGGTGTCCTCCATCTCCATCTCTTTTGCAGCATGTCCACAGTCTCTGCCTGACTCTTGTCTGTATTTCCTGACTATCTCCTGTAGTATTTTCACAATATCTGATTATCTCCTGCAGCATGCCCACACTCTGTGACCATCTCATGTAGCATTGCCACAGTCTCTGACCATCTGACTGTCTCCTGTACCATGTCTGCAGTCCCTAGCAGTCTTCTGTAGCATGCCTGCAGTCCCGACAATCTCCTATAGTATAACCACTTTTTTTGACAGTCTGCCATTCCACGTCAGCAGCCTCTGACTATCTACTGTAGAGAGTCTCTGACAGTTTTCTGTAGCATAACATGCACAGAATAGTATGTATAGCCTTTTGGCGGTGGCAGGGGCTATACTCTATGCTCTCTTCACCTAGTAAGTCAACCACTACTGGTTTCAACACTGCTTTGCTATGAAGAAGCCCAAGAGGCAAGTTGCACATTTAGCACCATGCCCCTGTCTGCAAACAGTGTGGACAAAGAAAGAAAAGCAGTGTATTTATGAGATTATTCCTGAGCTTTTATCTCCTATAGGTACAGAGGCATAACAAGAACCTTCAGGGCTCGGGGGAAGAAACCATGAAGGGCCCCCCCTAGCCCCCCGGCCAGGGCCTTACCCACTGTTCTCAAGGCCCTTTACTCTCATTGTGGGATCCTTAATTAAGGTCCCACAGTAGGCCCCCTTCCTGATTTCTTGGGGACTCCCACAGAGGAGGAATGCCAGGGCCTGGTTGCTAAGGTGACCCCAGTACCCCACTGGTGTCAGTCGTTTTTTTAAAATATTTTTTACCATTTTACTTTATTTTATGTTTTTTTTAACAATTGTATTTGTTATTATTTTTAAAATAATTAGTAGGAACCTTGTTGGGGGGCTTTGGTGAAATATCAGGGGTCTACACAAACCTCTGATGTTTCACGTTTGAGACAGAGAAAGGAGTTTAAGGACAACCCAATATCCATCTGTGCAGCCTCAGCAGCACACAATGAATGCACAGGAATAGGTATGTTCTATTCTTTCATAAACTAGAGCAGGGGTCTCCAAACTGTGGCCCGAGGGCCAGATGCGGCCCTTTGCTAGCCTTTATCCGGCCCTCAGGGCTTTATTCCTCCCATTGATATGAGGCACTATTCTTCCCACTGACTCCAACAAGGGGGCACCTTTTCTTCCACCGATACCAATGATGAGATACAATTACTCCTACTAATTGGGGCACTACTCCTTATCCTACTGATCACAAACTATGAGGCCATATTTATTCTCACAAATGTTGGGCCCTGGGCTTTTTCTGCCCCCGCTGGCCACAATCCGGCCCTCCTAAAGGCTGAAGAACAATAAACTGGCCCTTTGATTGAAAAGTTTGGAGACCCCTGAACTAGAGCATAGTAAACCCAGTTTACTATGCCTCAGCTATGAATGAAAAAAAAAAACAGAGTCAGTGATCATTACCAACATTGACATCATTGACAGATCCCCTGCAGCAGCCAATGGGAAAGGGAAGGGGGGGAACCGTCACATTCCTTTTCAGAAAAGACACAGTGAGTGATTCGTACTGATTGCTTCTGTGTCCATTCATAACTGAAGCACAGTGAATGAATGGGAAGCTCTGGGTAGAGGAACTTGACTGGCCTGCACAGAGTCCTGACCTCAACCCGATAGAACACCTTTGGGATCAATTAGTGTGGAGCCTGCAAGCCAGGCCTTCTTGTCCATCAGTGCCTGACCTCACAAATGCGCTTCTGGAAGATTGGTCAAACATTCCCATAGACACACTCCTAAACTTTGTGGACAGCTTTCCAAAAAGAGTTGATATAGCTGCAAAGGGTGGACCAACTCAACATTGAAACCTATGGATTAAGACTGGGATGCCATTAAAGTTCTTGTGTGTGCAAAGGCAGTCCCAATACTTATGACAATATAGTGTGAATATATATATATATTTATATATTATAAATCAGGGCTCAAAATTTCAAGCCCTGAGCTACTAGCCAGACCTCAAGAGTTACTCGCCACCAGTTGCCCCACTTACAGCCCATTCATACACTGCCCCACGCCTAATTGCGCCCCTAAACATGCCCTTATAGATTATCTCATGGAATGACACTGTTAAATGTTTAATGCAGAATCAAGTTACACAATTAAATATTACCAACAACTTTAACAAAATGGGACAGGGCATGGGGGCAGACCAGAGGGACAGGGCATGGGGGCAGACCAGAGGGACGTGTCTTCATCTGGGGAATGTGAAGACACGTGACCCTGTGTCGTAACGCGTAGGGAAGGGAAAGACGTGCAGTGAGTGACGTGCTACAAGCGCTGCGATCACCGTTGTTTACATGCAAGTTTTATTCATTTTACCTGTAAGTGCAATTCCTTATTAAATATTTTTACACCAAGGATAATACACGATTGGAGGCTTTTGTCCTCCCCCCTCTTCTCTTTTCCACTGTCATCTGAGATCTCAGGTACCTATCTTCCCACCGATCCGTGGTGGTGAACAAGATCATCCAGGGAGGTTTCCACACAGAGGATTATCCTATATGCCTGTTTTTACTTGCTGGAGGTGAGAGTTCTGGGAGACCAGACGCGATGTGTGGTGGTGTTTTTCCTCACATCTCTCTGATCAGTGGACATCCTTTTCACACTGTTTTCACCACTATGGAACATTAGTGCACATATTCAAGTTTTTGCACTTTTTTTGGACTTATTTTTGTCCCTGATGCATTTTTTGTGTTTGGCACTGTACACTTTTGTGCACTTTATATATCACCCATTGTGTGTGTTATGATTTGTTTTTACAATTTGCGCTATCACCCACATTGAATATAAATACTGTGTAATTCAACTTAAACTTAAATAAAATGCATCTTTTTAAAGTCTGTATATCTCATATTGAAGCATTTTTTTTTTCTAGAAGTTCCGCAACATTGCCCAGGCACTTCCATCGCACAGAACTACCAGTTTCGGATGAGCTCCTAACCCATGAGCCATAGAAAATAAGAGGTAACTCCTTCACGCTTCAGCATTCGGCTAATTGTCAGCATTAGATGTTTGAGAACATTAATAAGACATAAAGAAATGTATTTCAAATGAGGTTAATAATTGCACTTATTATGTCCCAGCGGCTGGGAAGGAAATACGGAGTCCATACCTGCAATAATGTACATAATTAGATTGTCGGTAATAATAGAGCGTCACATTTTTACGGTAAATATGTATTGTACAAGCAAATCGCAAATTGGGAAAGTTCAAAGAAATCTGCTGGACTGAAACTGAACACAAGCCTCAAAAAGGAATAATAAAAAACAATTGCACAAAAACAAACAAAAAATTCTTTATCCACTTAATTACCCCCTACCGCCGATATACGTCGGTAAAATGGCACGGCTGGGCACAGGCACGTACAGGTACGTCGCCTTTAAGAGCCCAGCCGTAGGTCGCACGTGCGCCGTCGGCACGCACACGCGACCAAGTCCGAAGCTCCGTGACCGCTCCCGCGGGACCCATGGACCTGAACGCCGCCAGTGTCCCGCGATCGGTCACAGGAGCTGAAGAACGGGGAGAGGTGAGTGTTAACACAACATCTCCCCGTTCTTCTGTGTGGCAGTGACACTGATCGTCTGTTCCCTGATTTAGGGAACGACGATCAGTGAAGTCACGCCTACAGTCACGCCCCCCTACAGTTAGAATCACTCCCTTAGGGCACACTTAACCCCTTAGCGCCCCCTAGTGGTTAACTCCTTCACTGCCACTGTCATTTTCACAGTAATCAATGCATTTTTACAGCACTTTTTGCTGTGAAAATGACAATGGTCCCAAAATGTGTCCGTCACAATGTCGCAGTCATGAAAAAATTGCTGATCGCCGCCATTACTAGTTCAAAAAAAAATATTAATAAAAATGCCATAAAACTATCCCCTATTTTATAAACGCTATGGGCCAGATTCCGGATGGCGAGCGGTTCTTTGCGGCGGCGTAACTTTTCCTACTTACGTTACGCCGCCGCAACTTTACGCGCAAGTGCTGTATTCACAAAGCACTTGTGTGTAAAGTTGCGGCAGCGTAGCGTAAATTGGGCGGCCTAATTCAAATTTGGCGGGTAGGGGGCGTATGCTATTTAAATTAGGCGCGTCCCCGCGCCGAACGTACTGCGCATGCGTCGACCATTGAAAAATCCCAGTGCGCATGCTCCGAATTATAACCTTGTTTTCGACATGAACGTAATCAACGTAAATCCCCATTCACAGACAAGTTACGCAAACGACGTCAAAATTTAAAAATTTCCCGCGGTCACGACGTCCATATTTAACATAGGATGCGCCATCTTTTTGGTGCTTTATCTTTACGCCGGGAAACCCCTTACGGAAACGGTGTAAAGTCACTGCGTCAGACGGGCGTACGTTTGGGAATTGGCGTATCTCGCTGACGTATCTCACTGACTTAACGCCCCTAGCAGCCATTTTAAAATTGCAGTTAAGATACGACGGCGTAATACAATTACGCCGCTCGTATCTTAACTCAATCCCGGCGTATCTTGTTTTCTGAATACAGAAAACAGATACGCCGGCGTAGGTTAGAAGTTACGCGGCTAGGCTCACGACTTCAGTAGATGGGGGGACGGGATCATCCCTCGCACCCCCCTTCCCGATAAGACATGGTTCCATGTTTAAAGGAGTAGAGACTTTGACATGCTCGCGAGTCCCTCTCCCCCCCCCCGCCCTCACTCCCCCCTTCCCCACCCCCACATCTTCCCTCTCTCCCCCTCACGGGGACCCAACTTCGGCCTGCTCCCCCTACTGTCCCCCCAACCCCAAAGGGAGCCTCCTTCCGCTCTCTATTCTATCCCTCCACCCTGTACTCACTTTCCATTTCTTATAAAAAGAGCGGTCCTGACATCTTGGTCGGGACGGCATGGGCCTTACCGGTTTTGCTAGACATATGAGTGGCTCCTGAGGGCCTGGGAGTTAGGACATGTTATTTCTCTTTCTCTTGTGACACACGCCCACAGCTATGTACACTTTGAAACGTTATTCTGTAACAGTAATCCAGTATTTCCTGTATTTTATGAATATGTACCCTGCGTGGTACCACACAGTGATGTTTTATTACCCTGTTTTTGGTCTGATGGGACCGGTTTCCTGATATAAATAAACAATTTAAAAAAAAAAAGAAGTTACGCGGGTATCTCTAACTTCTTACTGAATCTGGCCCTATATCTTATGCGCAAACCAATCATTAAATGCTTATTGCGTTTTTTTTTACCACAAATATGTAGAAGAATACGTATCGGCCTAAACTGGGGAAAAATTATTTTTTTTTATATATTTTTGGGGGATATTTATTATAGCAAAAAGTAAAAAATATTGTTTTTTCTTTTTAAATTGTCGCTCTATTTTTGTTTATAGCGCAAATATTAAAACCGCAGAGGTGATCAAATACCACCAAAAGAAAGCTCTATGTGTGGGAAAAAAAGGACTGAGTTATTGTCATTCAAAATGTGAGAGCACCAAAAGCTGAAAATTCGTCTGGTTATTAAGGGTGTTTAACCACTTGCCTACTGTGCACCTACACCCCCTTCCTGCCCAGACAAAATTTAGGCTTCCGGCACTGCGTCGCTTTAACTGACAATTGCGCGGTCGTGCGACATGGCTCCCAAACAAAATTTACGTCCTTTTTTCCCCACAAATAGAGCTTTCTTTTGGTGGTATTTGATCGCCCGTGCGGTTTTTACTTTTTGCGCTACAAACAAAAAAGGACGTCAATTTTGTTTGGAAGCCACGTCGCACAATTGTCAGTTAAAGCGACGCATTGCCGAATCGCAAAAACTGGCCAGGTCCTTTACCTGCATAATGGTCCGGGGCTTAAAGGGTCACTAAAGGAAAAAAATTTTTTTTTTTGCTGAAATGTCTGTTTACAGGGTATAGAGACATAAAATTTAACTGATTCCTTTTGAAAATGATTAAAAATAGATATAAATCAATCATATAATGTGCCTGCAGTTTAGTTTCACTTTTAAACTGGTTTCATGTTTCTGTGAAGTAAAGAGACACACAGAACAAAAACAAACAAATCCAGGGCAGTGTTTTGTTTTTAAAATGAATCTGATTGGTTCTAAGGAGTTTTAGACACATAGTAATGACAGCTTGGACCACAGTGAAAAGCTGCCATGAGATTTTTAATAAGGAGCCAGACAAGCAGGAAGTGTGGGAATCAGTGCAGAATTACAGCAACTTCAAAGCAAAAACGAACAATGAGGATATGAAACCAGGACTGCAGTAAGGTAAAGGAAGCTATTTAGCTAAAAAAAAATTTTTAGTGATCCTTTAAGTGGTTAGAACATAAAACATATACTGCATCCTAATATCTCTAATATTCAGATGTGTATAATAGAAGTAAAAAGCATTGCCCTCCTCCTATGATTAGATATTGTCCCATTGTAAGGACATTACTATTTAGAAGGAGTCATATTTTCTAAAGCAGTGGTCCAGTTTTCACAGATTTAACCCCCTCTCCAAAAATATTTTCATCAGTTTACCAGACCTCAGCTGCGGTGGATTGGTGCATTGGTTTTTCCCCTGATGATCCTGACAATAACACACTTCCTGTACTACGGTGACAGCACTCAGTGTACTGTATGTATGGAGGATCAGTGTTGTCACCCTTGGATTCTGTCCTGATTTGGACCACAAACAACACCCCCCCCACACACACACTTCTTATCTCCATTACTTGGTGAGCCATTACTTTATAGTTTGCAGAAAAGGACTGGGAAAGCTAGTAAGATTATAGGAGATTTCAATTCAGTGCACAGGAAGTGACAAGGACACAAGATTTTTGAGAAAAAAAATCTGTAGCCTGAATAAAGAAAACAAATGTAGTCCACACACCTAAGCATTGTAAAGCTGCAATATAGCCCGACCTTATTCTGCCGCTGATACTGGAGCAATTACCAATTGACTGTTTGTTCTAAATATCTCCTGCCTTAAAGTGGATGTAAACCCACTCTCATCCTTTCTAAACTAATGCCATAGTGCTGATCTATAAGGATATAGATGCCTCCTGCATTTATCCTTACCTGTCAAATGTCACCCCTCTGTCTGTTATGAGACCTGAAAAACTGCAGATTCTGTGGGTGGGTCTGTTGTCTGGAACTCGGTGGGTGGAGTCGTGATGTCAGTAGACTCCCTGCCCACCTCTACACTCCCCTTGTCAACTTGCATTTTCTCCTGTGTATTTCTTATACAAAATTCTGCTGTTATCACTAACATCCAGTCAAAATCCAGAAAAGTAACCACATGACTTCAGAAAAGAAGTAGGGGTGGGAATTGAAAAATAATGCCTGTCTCGGGCTAGTGCATGAGATATGTAAATAACCTGTAATTCACAGCAATGGGGAAGAACAGACAAAAGTTTTCTCCTGTTTGTCTGTTTATCTCACTGAAAAAGAAAAGAGGATTGCTCAGAGCTGGATTAACTCTTTGTAGCAAGACTGGGCACAGATGATAGGAAATCTTATACTCTACATTGTGACAGCTTAAAAAAATTGGGTTTAAATCCACTTTAAAAAAGAGGAACTGCAGTCTGCTGACACAATTTGTAATAAAAACATCTTTGCCATTCGCTCCAACCACTTTGCATATTATTTTATATATACTGTGATTCTGTACTTGCCAAATATGCTGCAGAAATCTCCCTCCACTGCAGCCATTTTACCTGTGGGAAGCTGAAGCTGCTGCCTGTTCACTTCTTGGATTTATACAGACTCACAAAGGCACACCTCCAGCTCTGCAGCTGTCATTGGCCCTCGTATGACTCATCCTGCCTTCCTGGCAAACTCTCTCGAGAGTGAGAGAGAGAAAGAGCTGTGCATTATGTCATAAGCCTTGGCTTTTTACCAGACAAGAAACAGGAAGTGTGCTGTATAAGGTATTTACTGGCAGAAAAAAATAATAATAATTCTATCCAAAGTTAAAACAACAAGGGCAGAAGATTTAACAGATGAAAAGCTGTAAGGCTCGTACACACTATAAGAAAATCGGGCTCACATTTTTGTCCCAAGAATTCTTGGATGATTTTCGTATAGTGTGCACACAACTTCCGACAGCCGAGTCCAAATTTTCATCCGGAAATTCCCAAAAGGGACAAACTCCAATTTTTTCTTGTGCGGGTACAGAACGAACGATTTTTGTTTAATGTGTACTGTTTTTGTACAATTTCTGTACAAGAAAAATCAGAGAAGAAAGACTGCCCATGATCAGGAACAAAAGCTTGCTTTATGATATAACTTAACACTCCTAAGTACTAACTTGTTACTCTTCTCCTTACCTTCCCCCTATGACTGTCCCTCCTTATCCCTCACCCTTCCCTGCTCTTCTTCTTTTACTTCTATGTATAATACGGTACTGCTTAGGTTGGCTTTGTACTAGGTACTGTATACCCCTCCTTGAGCGTTGACATTAGGGTTGCCCCGATACCACTTTTTTAGGACTGAGTACAAGTACCAATACTTTTTTTCATGTACTCGCCGATACCGAATACCGATACTTTTTTTAAATGTGTCCCCAAATGCAGCCATGTTCCCCCACATATGCAGCCATGTCCCCCCACATATTGCAGCCATGTCCCCCCACATATATCCAGCCATGTCCCCCCACATATATACAGCCCCACATATATTGCAGCCATGTCCCCGCACATATATCCAGCCCCACATATATCCAGCCATGTCCCCCCACATATTGCAGCCATGTCCCCCCACATATATCCAGCCATGTCCCCCCCACATATATCCAGCCCCACATATATCCAGCCATGTCCCCGCACATATTGCAACCATGTCCCCCCACATATTGCAGCCATGTCCCCCCATATATTGCAGCCATGTCCCCCACATATGCAGCCATGTCCCCCACAGATGCAGCCATGTCCTGCACAGATGCAGCCATGTCCTGTACCCCATAGATGCAGCCATGTCCCCCACAGATGCAGCCATGTCCTGTACCCCATAGATGCAGCCATGTCCCCCACATATGCATCCATGTCCTGTCCCCCATAGATGCAGCCATGTCCCCCACATATATGCAGCCATGTCCTGTCCCCCATAGATGCAGCCATGTCCTGTCCCCCATATATGCAGCCATGTCCTGTCCCCCATAGATGCAGCCATGTCCCCCACATATATGCAGCCATATCCTGTCCCCCATATATGCAGCCATGTCCTGTCCCCCATATATGCAGCCATGCCCCACATATATGCAGCCATGTCCCCCACAGATGCAGCCATGTTCCCCATATATGCAGCCATGTCCCCCACATATATGCAGCCATGTCCTGTCCCCCATAGATGCAGCCATGTCCCCCACATATATGCAGCCATGTCCCCCACATATATGCAGCCATGTCCTGTCCCCCATAAATGCAGCCATGTCCCCCACATATATGCAGCCATGTCCTGTCCCCCATAGATGCAGCCATGTCCCCCACATATATGCAGCCATGTCCTGTCCCCCATAGATGCAGCCATGTCCCCCACATATATGCAGCCATGTCCTGTCCCCCATAGATGCAGCCATGTCCCCCACATATATGCAGCCATGTCCTGTCCCCCATATATGCAGCCATGTCCTGTCCCCCATAGATGCAGCCATGTCCCCCACATATATGCAGCCACACAGTAAGGCATTGACACAATGAGGCATGGGCACAGTGAGGCATGCAGATGGACACCCATTTTTTTGTGGTAAAATTAGGTGCCTCGGCTTATACTCGAGTATATACGTATTTATGATTTTCAATGATGACATAGTTCACACCAGTGTTTGCCGTTCCAGTGGGTTCCAGTTTCGGTAAAAAAAAGTAGAACATGCTGCCTTTTTCCTGCACTGGACTGTAAAAGAATGCTGTAAAACACATCAAAGTACGCACTGAAACCCATATCTTATATCCTTATTTAGCCTAGGTTCACATATAAGCGATCTCAAAAAGTGCATCTGACTCGCACCCGCACCGCAGATGTCGATCACATGAGATATCTGTGCAGTGGGAGTTAAGCCATACAGTTGTATGGCTGAACTTGCATTGGATTCCCCCCAAAAAATAGTGCAGGGACTTTTTCTTCCCCACACTGGAATCGATATGATTCATGTGCGAGTTCACAGTTTGCACTGCGATCTGTGAACCGATCTGGGGGTGTCATTATCATTGTATTGTCACCCGCAGCGTTTCACAGAGGGCAGTGTGAGGTGTCTGTGGAAGAGATATGGGAACAGGCGCTGGAATCGCGCTGGTTTCCGCATCACACATATGTGAACCTAGGCTTAAGTGAAGAAAAAGGGGGTGGGGGGGAATGCACTGGACTAGATTAAAATGCACAAAAAACGCATTGAAACGCATCAAAAGCGCATAAAAAACGTGCATGCCAAAAAAACATCTGGACTGCATTTCTATAGTGTGAACTGGCTCTTAAGGGAACTGGTAATCTTATATAAGTTAGGTTTTTGGGTATACAAGGTTTAATGGGTTTACAATTATTGTGCCCTATTACCTAAAGGAAAACTGTACCAATATTTTTTTAGGTTCTGTTGAAAATGCTAATTGTCATATTATCATCCAAAGGCGTCGGTACCTCCAAAGTCACTAATCTGGAACTAATATCCAAAAAAGGAATTCTAACTTTACTTGTTTCCTGCTTATTCTTGGTCAGTGATCACAAGATTATTGAGACTGAATAATTAATGAGGATGCCAGGCAACTAGCATTTTCAAATTGAGATCAGAAAGACAGTCCTCATTCTTCTTTTAGGACAGCTTCCCTTTATAAAGGTGTGTATAGCTTTGCACATGAAGACAGACTCTACTTTAGCTGGCTGTGAGTTTTACTTAGTAGCACTGCAAAGTGACTGCATTTTACTGTTCCCCCCTCAGAGGCAGTCTGTCAGCCTGTCCAGACAGAATAAAAGGCAGGGAAACCCGTATATGGATTTTTTTTTTTTCCAGCAGGGATGCAGACTATGCAGCTTGATACAGAATACAGAGAGCCATTGGGAGGGGAATTTTTTAAATACAGCCAAGAAAATCCCAAGCAGTATGGATGATAAAATATGAAAGTCACATCATAGGTTACTACAATAATAAATCAATAACTGTGTACTAAACAAAATAAAATAAAACATAATAATAATAATAATAATAATAATAATAATAATAATAATATTATTATTATTATTATTATTATTATTATATTCAATAAATACACAGCTATTATTTATGATATTATTATTATTATTATTATTATTATTATTATTATTATTATTTGTTATTATTATTACTATTATTATTATTATTATTATTATTATTATTATTATTATACAGGATTTATGTAGGGCCAACAGTGCTTTACAAAACAAAAGGAGACAGTACAGCTACAATACAGTTCAGTACTTGAGGATTCAGAGGGCCCTGGTCATGAGAACTTACAATCTAAAAAATAGAGACAAGATATGTATTATGGCCAAACCTTTTGCTATGTTGACAATCAAAAAATGTACTTTGTTCCATTAATGCGTTTGTTCATACTGGAACTTGTTTCTTTTTCAATAAAAATATTAAAATATAAAAGATACAGACAAGTGATAATAATAAAATGTATTATAATATAATAATGCCTAATAATTAATGATAAAATATAATGATGATAATAATAAGAGTGTACATTCTAAAATGAAGAGGCTAGTGATAATAAAATAAATATATAAAATAATAAATATAAATATGTATCATATTAAAATATACAATATATAAAATTATATTATATTCTAAAATATGTATAGAAATGTTTATATATAATACACACACATACACACACACACACAGTATATTACCAAAATTATTGGGACACCTGCCTTTACATACTCCTAAACCATGTCAACAGCCTTCCCAGAAGAGTTGAATCTGTTATAGCTGCAAAGGGTGGGCCAACTTAAAGCAAAGTTCCGACTTTAAAAAATAAAATAAAATCAGCAGCTACAATTACTGCAGCTGCTGACTTTTAATAATCAGACACTTCCTGTTCCAGGGTCCAACGATGCAGGGGAACGAAGCCCTGCTTGTCTCCCCCTCCTCTCCGCGAGGCTGGTATCACTACTGTGGGTGCCCAGCTGTGGTTTCACAGCCAGGCACGCACTGTGCATGCGCAAGCCGCACTACGCACTGTGACTGGCCGAGCAATCATCTGGGACCTGTGAGGTGTCCCAGATAATTGTTGAGAGGGAGGGGTTGAGGTGAACTTCCTTCCGGCGCCGCGGTGCCCCGGGAGGAAGTAGGAGCTGGAAAGAGGGTTTCTGCTCCCCCTCCAAAAAAATGACATGCCAAATGTGGCATGTCAGGGGGTCAACTTCCCTTAAAGCTTAAGTTCAATTTTTGGGTGGAACTTCACTTTAATATTGAACCCTATGGACCAAGACTGGGATACCATTAAAGTTCATGTGCGTGTATAGGCAGGTGTCCCAATACTTTTGGTAATATAATGTATATTATCAATCAAATAATAATAGTACTAAAAATAATAATAATGACAAGTGATAAATAGTGAAAGAGGTAACAACTGTGAGCTGATTGTGAAAGTAGAAGTACAGTAAAACCTTGGATTATAAGCATAATTAGTTCTGGAAGCATGCTTGTAATCCAAAGCACTTGTATATCAAAGAAAATGTTTCCATAGGAAATAAAGGAGACTCAAATGATTTGTTCCACAACCATTTATTCATAAGTCCTTCAGTTTATAGTCCATATAAAAAGATTATAGCAATGTGACCAGGTTGTGTAACCATAAAATGTCCATCCACAAATGGAAGCCTCCACGAGGGGATTGGAAGCAAAATCCAGCAGGAGCTACAGAGTATAAAAGAGAAGAGAGGCGTCTCTAAGTGTAGCAATATGGTTACATTTAATCAAAGTACAACATTTAAAGGGGTTGTAAAGGTCGTTTTTTTATTTTCTAAATAAGTCCCTTTAAGCTAGTGATTTTTGGTTCACTTACCTTTTCCTTTTATTTCCCTTCTAAATGTTTTTTTTTCTTTGTCTGAATTTCTCACTTCCTGTTCCTCCTCAGTAAGCTTGCCCCCATCATCCGAGCTGCTCTGGCTGGGGGTTAGTGAGCGTGCTCGCCCCCTCCCTTGTGACTACATCCCATCCCTGTGAACACAGCATCTCCCTGCAGGGATGTAGTCCCAAGGGAGGGGGCGAGCACACAGACTAACCCCCCGCGAGAACGGCTCGGATGATGGGGGCAAGCTTACTGAAGAGGAACAGGAAGTAAGAAATTCAGACAAAGAAAAAAAACACGTAGAAGGGAAATCGAGGGAAAAGGTAAGTGAACCAACAATGCACTAGCTTAGAAAATAAATAACAAACCTTTACAACCCCTTTAACAACTCGCATGCTTGATGATTAAAAGAGGCACATCTAAGTATGCAGGCATCCGGGGTAAAGCTGTCCACATAGACCATCCACTGCACTGCCAGCTCTTACCGCTGTCAGTCTACAATCATGACCGGGAAGACTACCCTGAAAGCGAGGGTTGAAACACTCGTGGAGCACAGAGTGGAAGGGACAACATCAATGGTGGTGAGGAGGATGGTCTTTGTGGACAGTTTTACCCGGGATCCCTGCATACTTAGATGTGCCGGTTTTAATTATCAACCATGTGAGTTGCTAAATGTTGTACCTTCATTAATTATAACCATACTGCTACACTAAAGCCCTTTACACTCGATCGGTTAGTCCGATGAAAACAGACCGATGGACTGTTTTCATCGGTCAAACCGATTGTGTGTGGCCCCTTCGGTTTGTTTTCCATGGATAAAAAAATCAATAGAAAAAAACGATCGTCTGTGTGGAAGTCCACACATGTTCAGAATCAAGTCGTGGCATGCTCGGAAGCATTGAACTTCATTTTTCTCAGCACGTCGTAGTGTTTTACGTCACTGCGTTGGACACGGTCTGATTTTTGACCGATGGTGTGTAGGCAAGACTGATGAAAGTCAGCTTCATCGGATATCGGACGAAAAAATCCATCGGATTAGATTCCATCAGATATCCGATCGTGTGTACGAGGCTTTAGAGGCTCCTCTCTTCTCTTTTATACTCAGTTGTGACATGACGCTACTCTTATATCAAGACATCGCTTGTATACCAAGTCAAAATTTATTGAAACATTTTGCTTGTCTTGCAAAACGCTCTCAAACCAAGGTTTTACTGTACATACAAGCATCATGCGATTTTTCCTGATTGATTCAAACTCAGATGCTAAAGCCCCGTACACACGGCCGAGGTTCTCGGCAGAAACCAGCGAGAACCTCGCTGGCATCCTGATTCTGCCGAGAACCTCGGCCGTGTGTACGGGTTCGACGAGCATCCCGTCGGGAATGCCGTCGAGCCGAAATAGAGAGCAGGTTCTCTATTTGCTCGACGGCCCGTCGGGATGAATGGCTGGTCGCCCTTCCCGACGGGATGGTCGCCGAATCTGACGGCCGGGCGAGAACCTCGACGGGCGGAACGATGTGTTCCGCCCGTCGAGGTTCTCTGCCGTGTGTACGGGGCCTTAGTGGTGCAAGGGAAAAGTGCCAAGGTTTTACTGTATAGTTTCTCAGAAGAGGTACAAATAACAATTGATTATATTTGTTATATAATTTTTCAGTAAATATTTATTATTTTAGTGCCATTATTCAAAATATAGAGAAATAAAAAACAAGAAATGCCATCACATAAAAAAAAGAAAACAGAACTGTTTTAGTTAAAAAAAAAATCTTTTTTTATCTCAGTTTGGACTTAAAATGGATATAATAAATGCCGCAGATACATAAATAGTAACAAATGGCTGAATAGATGATGTGCTGAAATGTTTCCCTCTTAGCTTTTAATTAGAAGTGTGATTCACTGAATGAGTCAGAGCAGAAAGCGGCTTTTAGTGATGGGGGTCCTGTGATTAGAACATTATCTCTAATCTCCAGCTCCTCAATTGATGATGGACAAAGTGTGAACTCCTCACTTCAACAAGGGTTAGGCTCTCCAAGCCAGGACCCCCCCCCCCCCCCAAGCCTGGGAACTGCTAGGGGTTAAAAGAATAGGGAAACTAATATTGTCCTTTTTTTTTTTTTCTTCTTTCTCAGCCAGCCTATACTGTAATCAGCTCTAGCTGGCTGTCTGCAACATTTCTATAGTAGAAGGGGAGGAAAAAAGTCAGCAACAATCTCCAGGTGGAGCACTTCACTGCCAAAAAACAGGCAGGGGCTCCCTAGTGGGGATTGGCTGAAGCTGAGTAAGACAGCAATTTTTTTTTTTTTGTGATTCTCCAAAGCATGCTTGGCTTTGGGCAGCTCAGACAGAGAGAGCATTGCAGAGTTCAGCAGCAATTAGTCAGCTTCAGATCAGTGGAAGGGATCAGTGATCTCTGTGCAAGAGCTAAGGAATCCTCTCTTCTTCCAGCCCCTGTCCTCCAAGGTTTCAGATGTCCTGCCTGACCCCCTGCAAGTCGTCTGCCCACCAGAGACATCCCACCTCTGGATTGTGATCATTGACATTTCAGCTCCAGCTCCCAACCTGTTTACAGCAAGGCTCCTTCAAAAGCTCATCTCCAGGCTGACAATTAGGATTTCAGCAGAAGGAGGGGGTAGACACGGATTAAGACTTTTTTTTTTTGGCAGGGGGGAGTTGAACATGTCATCTTTCCTTTTTCCAGGCAATGTTTAACATGCTGGGAGCCAGCCTGTAGCTGCACTGCTGGGGAAGCGCACCAAGAAGTATCTTCTGTGCCGGTGGCATCCGCGGAGCATTGTATGGGATGGTCTGGATGCCCTCCTGAGTTATGAAAGGCTCCTCGCTGTGGATGGACCCCTGAGTGATGGATGTTGGTTCCCTACCTACTACAGCACAGATCAAAGTCCTGGGAACCCGTGGCCCCCAGAAGCCAGCTGTCCCCTCACCGGATTTTATCCTTCCAGTATGTTTCTTTCCATGAGGCATCTCCTGAAGCCCTCAGCCTCAGTACAATGTGGAAATGGATACTGACATATAGTGCCCCAGGCTTGTCTCACCTGCCCCGCTCATGGCTGCTCTTGTTTTTGGTCTATTCGCTGTCTGTCACCTGCCATGAGGTCGCCGGTGGTGGCAACAAGGACTTACTGCGCTCCGCGGAGTTCTCCTCCAACTCTTCTTCTGGGAGGCACGTGCGGAGCTATAACCACCTCCAAGGAGATGTGCGCTGCAGGAAACTCTTTTCCTTCCACAAATACTTTCTTAAGATCGATGACAACGGCAGGGTTAGTGGCACCAAGAAGGACGACTGCCCTTACAGTGAGTAGCCATGGCTGTCTTCATCGGGGTGTGGGATTTCAGTGGTACTCCAGCTCAGGAAGGGTGTTGGGGATATCTTTAATGGTGATTTTCCATCTTGTATACTCTTTCTTTATCAGGAGGATGTTGGGTTCTCGGAGTTTATATTGTTTTAATACATATTTTGATTATAGTAAGCGCAGTTTCTCCCTTTATTATCAGGAGCATGTTGGGTTCTTAGAGTTTATATTGTTTCAATACTTAATTTGATTATAGTAAGCGCAGTTTTTTACCTTTTATTATCAGGAGGATGTTGGGTGTCAGTGGACCTCCAGTTCTGGAAGACTTTAGAGAAATTTGTCTTGGTGTTTTAAATATCTTGTAACCTCTTTATCGGAATGTGGGGCACCTGGAGGAATTTGGGAGTATCTTTTATATTTAACTATCAGGTAAAATCTCTATTAATCAGGGTGTGGGGTATCATTGATCCTCCAGGTCAGGATGGGTTTGGGGGAATCTGTAATGTTGATTTACCCATCTGGTAAACCCTTTCATGACCAGGCTGTGGAATATCAGTGGCCCCCCATCTCAGGTTTGGGGTAATCTGTAATGCTGATTTACCCATTTGGAATACCCTATCATCACCCGGCCTTGGGATATCAGTGGCCCACCCACTTAGGAAAGGTTTGGGGAATCTCTAATGGTTATTTACCTATTTGGTATACCCTATCATCAACAGGCAGTGGGATATCAGTGGCCCACCAGCTCAGGAAAGGTTTGGGGAATCTTTAATGGTCATTTACCCATCTGGTATACCCTTTCATCACCAGACATGGGATATCAGTGGCCCTCCAGCTCAAAAAGAGTTTGGGAAGTCTGTAATGGTGATTTAACCATCTAATAAACCCCTTCATCACCTGACTGTGGGTTATCAATGGCTCTCCGGCCCAGGAAGGGTTTGGGGGAATCTGTAATGGTGATTTACCTATCTGTTAAACCCCTTCATTATCAGGTTGTGGGAATCATCCAGCTCAGGAAGGGTTTGGGGGAATCTGTAATTATTTACCCATCTGGTCAACACCTTTATCGTCAGGTTATGGGATATCAATAGCTCTTTGGCCCAGGAACTGTCTGGGAGAATCTGTAATGATGATTTACCTATCTGGTAAACACCTTCATCATCAGGTCCTGGGATTCTTCCAGTTCAATATGGGTTTAGGGGGAATCTGGAAGTATTTACCTATCTGGTAAACCCCTTAGTCGGTTGTGCGATATCAGTGTCCCTCTGGCTCAGGAAAGGGCTGGGGGGGGGGGGGGTCTGCAATGATGATTTACTTATCTTGTAAACCCCTTCATGACCAGGCTGTAGGATATCAGTTGCCTTTCAGCTACCCTTTTTTTTTTTTTTTTTTTATTAGGCTGTGAGGCATCATTGGGTCACCAGCTCAGTTAGGGTTTTTGGAGAGCTTGTACTGAGGATTTACCAATCTGGTAAACCTTTCAGTGTCTACCAACTTAAATGTCAGAATGGTATCACTCCTTTCAAAGTTGGCCAGTGCAGTGGAACATAGGACAGGTATTTCCAAAGTTCTAAGCTCCTTGTATACAGCCTGCAGTGGAAACAATGGCCTAGATTCACAAAGCGATTACGCCTGTGTAAATGTTGTTAGACTGGAGTAATTTCGACTTACGGGCGTTTTTACGCTAGTCGAAATCCTCAAACCATGAAAAGACACCTGCGGGCTTCATTTCGACTGTATTACGTGTTAGTACGCCTTCAGATCTACGCTGCAAGAAAATTGCGGCCACTGGGCGGACTTCCTGTTGTTTTTCGCCGTCAGGGTATGCTAATGAGCTTTTGCCTGCAATCCACAAAATTTCGCACTTTAAACGCAATCTCTTACGGCACCTTTAGTCATCTTTTTTTTCCGTTTCACTATACCAGCTTTTTGCTGCTCTAATATTAGACAGCCCATGTTAAGTATGGCCGTCGTTCCCGCGTCGAATTTCAACGTTTTCCGATGTCTTTTATTATTTTTAACGTAAGTCGTCCGGGAATAGGAATGTTCGTAAACGCCGCTACTCAAACAACGAATGACGTCACGACGTGATTTCGCGCAATGCACGGCGGGAAATTCCTGAACAGAGCATGCGCAGTTCGATCGTCGCGGGGACGCGCTTAATTTAAATGCTTCACGCCCCCTAATCACGTATTTCGATTGCGCGGCGGAAAAAAAATACGACACAATAGCGTACGCGCAAAAAAACTACCTGAATTCGGTGTAGAGTCTGGTGAAATACGGCAGCGTACCGTATTTCGATTACGCAGCGGAATATTACGTCTTTGTGAATCTGCCCCAATAGGTTTAGTAGCTGGAGCTATTAGATCTGGGGAAAAGTTTATTGGGCAGAAGTAATGTCGTTGCCCCTAGCTTCTCTTCACGTTTCATCTTTTTAATGAACCAAAGGATCTGATTCAATTTTACTCTGATTTTGGACAAAACTTTATTGGTTTCAAAGTATTACAGCTGTGATTTTCATAGAACAGCCACAAGTGTTTTTCCACTACAGACTTTCCCTGCAAATGTTCCCAAAATTAAACCATGTACATAGTTTACCAATCAACATTTCACATTAAAGGCATGTTTTGTTTTTGTTCAAGTGAGTGCAGTAGAACTGTACCTTATTCATCAAACGTCTGTGGGTACTTCAGGCACTGAAAGGGTTATTAAACCCATGGGGGGTTAATGAGCTGTCATAACACACTTTGTCTACAGGCTCCTGGGACAGAAAGGCACCACCAGGGTCATAAAACAGGGCATGCAGACCTGTGAACTTTACTGGACATCACCAGTTCAGGCTTGGGGGACTTGTAGGGCTCCAGCTGTTGTGGAACTTGAAGTTCCAGCATGTGTTGCAAGCTCAGTGCTGGAACGTATATATTTATTTTGACAATTTTATGCAGCGCTGACATATGTAGCATTTTACATAATACATATCCTGGCCCCAAGGGATCTTACAGTTGAATGTTCCTTCCATAGTATAATGCACACACACTACACTGTAGGGACACAATATACAGCCAATCTGGATGACAAATTTTATCCTATTTGAATTGTCTGGAAATCCAGAGTACTTGCAAAAGCAGGGAGCATGTACAAACTCCATGTTTCTGGTTTAATCAAATACAGTATGGTTTGCGAGCATAAGTCGTTCCAGGAACATGCTTGTAATCTAAAGCACTTGTATATCAAAGCATTTTTTTACAGAGTATAAAAGAGAAGAGAGGCACCTCTAAGTGTAGCAATAAGTTGCTAAATGTTGTGCCTTCATTAAATGTAACCATATTGCTACACTTACATGCTCCTCTCTTCTTTTTTATACTCAGTTGTGACATGACGCTACTCATATCAAGACATTGCTTATATATCAGGCAAAATGTATTAAAACATTTTGCTTGTCTTGCAAAATGCTCTCAAACCAAGTTACTCTCAAACCAAGGTTTTACTGTACATACAAGCATCCAGCGATTTTCCTGATTGATTCAAACTCAGATGCTTAGTGGTGCAAGGGAAAAGTGGGAAGTGTTCAGCCTTCCAGTTGGGTAACCATAAGTTTAATATACCCAAAAGTTCATTTAGTGCCACAACAGATTTACAGCTTATGACTGTTTAGGCATTATATTTCTCAGTTAGGCATTATATTTCTCAGTTATGAATATTAGGAAGACTGTATTCAAAATTCTAGGACATGCCTGGTACTTATATCTCCACAACTGAAGAAAATAGTGTAGTTGCTCTTAGAAACCAATAAAAAAATAATAATAATCTTTCCTTCCTCTGGCTGATGAAAGCTGTATTGCTTTGGGTGAATGCTCACCATTGCTTTCAATTATCTTATTAAATAGATGTATTTATTTATTTTTTGCCTTGGATTTTGCTCTGTATTACATACTGATGTTTAAGTATGACAAAACTAATTATAATATAAAAAATCGGTGCATCTGCAGAGTTTACATAACAACTTGGAAATCAGCTAACGAAATGATTGGTGGAAATGAGCTAGCCTACCTTTTATGAATGGTTTAGTAGACATTTTGCTATTATAACTGATTGAAGTGTTAATGGTGTTTGAAATGAAATTTTAAGCAACCTTCAAAGCATGTGAGATGTAGGGACTTAGTCAGGTTCTAAGCACTGTGTTGTAGGTGTAGTTATTGGTCTAGTTTGAAGTGTTTGGGTGTGTGCATTTATTAATATCTCTGTGCTTAGTGAAGCGAGTAATGTCACCCTATGCCCAGTAGCTGCTGCTGTGTAACAGTCTGTCGCTTGGCGTGTCCTGCCCACTCATCAGCCATCTGTCCCTTGTATAGTGGTTTGTCACTGCCCTCACCATTGAAATAGTTTTGGGAAGGACTACTTGTAAATGACCCCAAAGTGTCAAAAATAGCACTTATTCTTCCCTAAACTTAGGATAGCCAATAAAAAAAAGTCAAGCAGAAGGTTTGGACATTGCTTGCATTCATCAGGTTGCTTGAGGTTAACTGGAGAGACATAATGGGTGCTTCCAAGCATTATTTATTTATGGTGCCACATAAATCCTGTGTAATAATAATATAGGCACTTATATAGTGCTGTCACTTTATGCAGAGCTTTACACATATATTATGCATTTACATCAGTCCCTGCTCTCAAGGAGCTTACAATCTAAGGTCCCTAATTCACATTCATACATACACTAGGGCCAATTTAGACAAGAGCCAATAAACCTATCAGCAGCATGTCTTTGGAGTGTGGGAGGAAACTGGAGTGCCCGGAGGAAACCTATGCAGGCACAGGGAGAACATGCAAACTTCAGACAGATAGTGCCGTGATTGGGATTCGAATCAACGACCCCAGTGCTTACATTTACATATGTATAGTCAGAGCTGCTGTTAGTAATAACGGGGCCCTATACAGCCCCCTGCGGACACAAACAGAACAGTGAATTAGCCCTTTTTAAAAACTAATTTTTTATATAATTTTTTAAAGAATGTTAAAATGTATTTTATTTTACAATTTATCATTTTTTACAAGACAGGTAAGCCAGTTTTGCTGTGGGGGGAGGTGGGCAGCACAGTGACAGAGGGCACTGAGGGGGATCAGAAGCAGGCAGAACAGGAAGGGGTATCGGTGTGGGGGAAGTAATTCTGTAATTGCCCCTCCATCCGACCACAATGATTCCCTCTGCTGTCCGGGCCCCCCTGTTTGTCCGGGCCCCCAACAGGAGGGCTGGTGGTCCCCCCTATCAGCGGCCCTGTGTATAGTTCCAACAATTGACTCTGCGTTTTATGCATTGTACATTCACATCAGTGCTTGTTCTCAAGAAGCTTGCAATCTAAGGTTCCTATCTCATATGCATACACATACTAGTGGCTAATTGAGATAGGAACCAATTACCCGCCAGCATGTCTTTGGAGTGTGGTAGGAAACCTACGCAAGCAGATGTAAACTCTATGCAGATGGTGTCCTGGATGGAATTGGGACCAAGGTCCCCAGTGCTGCAAGGCAGAAGTGTTAACCATTAAGCCACTGTGCAATCCAAACATTTTATATCAGCATGCTGGATTTTTTTTTACATCACTGACAGTAATCATTTCCCTTTTTTTTTTTTTTTTTTAAAAAGGGTACAAGCTTTTAGGCTTGTAGGTGCTTCATCCTTTTGTCATCTGAGTTCAAAAGACTTAGCTCTTCCTATGGGTTTAATGAATCAAGCAGAGCCATCATTCTCACGGAGGGATCAGGGTATAGAGACTTCTTTAGAGTTAATGGTTAGTGCTCAACTTTGGAACTAATAGGCACAGCATACGCTTACAAGCTAAGTGTGCTGCCACCAGGGGACTGACTTACACGCTTCCCCTTGCATCTGATGCTCCAGCTTTGTGCAGCTCTGCATTGATACAGGCATAGATAGAGCCAACACATTGATGTAGAGTATAGGAAGACTTTATTCAGAAGTGGTTGGCCATACATTATCCAATTGTCTTTTAAATTTAGCAAAACCATATAATATGAAGTCAAACGTAAACACTTTCAATTTGTGTACAGTCAGGCAGGCCCTTGTACTACATAGCTGAAGGAAGGTCTAAAAGGAAATTGAACAAGAAAATGATATAATGTACTGTATGGCCAGCTTAAGTGTCTTACAGCAGCAAGAAAGTCTTGACATGTATACTTTTTTTGCTGTTGTATTATTTTAGGTATTTATCTAGCGGTGGTAATTTCTGTAGCACTTTTCATATAGTCCATTCACATCAGTCCCTAGCTTACCATCTAAGGTCCCTATCTCACATACCGTGGACAATTTACATACAAGCATGTCTTTGGAGCATTGGTGGAACCCAGAGTACCCGGAGGAAACCCATGCAAGCACAGGGAGATGATGCAAACTCCATGCAGGTAGTATTTTGGTTGGGTCACGAATTAGGAACCCTTGTGCTGCAAGCTAGAAGTGCTAACCAGTAATCCATTGTGCTCATTGCTTAGCTGAATACGTTGTCCCAGTGCTCTACATATGTGAATGTATCTGTGGACTAGCATTAGGGATGAGCCGAACACCCCCGCGTTCGGTTCGCACCAGAACCGTCGAACGGTCCGATCGTTCGCACGAACATTTAGAACCCCATTGAAGTCTATGGGACTCGAACGTTCAAATTCAAAAACGGTCGTTTTAAAGACCAATATTCAAGTTATTGTTGGAAAACGTCTTTCAGAACCCGGGTCTTGCCCCAGGGAACATGTATCAATGGAAAAAAAGTTTTAAAAACGGTTGTTTCGTTTCACTCCAATTTGCTGCGAACTATTGTTTTTGTTCGAAATTCGACAAACGATCGAACGGACGATGTTCGAGTCGAACATACGTTCGTTTCAAACGCGAAGCTCATCCCTAGCTAGCATAATCTAAAGCTGGATGCACATTATACAATTTTTGTTATTTAATTTCCTTTGCATTTACCTTCAACTATGTAGTGCAAGGGCCTGCCTGATTGCATACACATTGAAAGTGTTTAGGTTTGAAATGTGGTTTTGGTAAATCTAAAGGAGAGTTGTACAAGAAAGTTGTAAAAAAAAGTTGTATAGTGTGTAACCAGAACATAAACCACAGAATAAACCAAACAACTATGGTTGCCTTAACATTAATATGTAAATATGTGCAATCTAAAGTAAAAGTCCATAAATAGTGCAGAAACAAAATGTCCATAAAATGTGCAGAGGGTTGATTCCAAAAGTCCTTGTAAATTTCACTCAAATAAATAAGTGAATACTGTGATCAAAAAGTGAAAATGTTCCACCTTCACCAACTAAAACACCAAACGTGAGTGTAAAAGATGGCTCCTTACCGCAACCAATTGACCCTTTTCGTTAAAAAAGTGGTCAAATAAGCTGTAAGTCTCCACAGATGATTAAGGCCTGGATACTCTTGATTGGATATGTGCTTCCTGATGACGACATATTGAAACGTACGTCGAGGCGGCACGTGATCACGCACAGCATCTTCCGGTCCAGCTGGCTCTCAACTTCAGTGAGGTGGAACGCACGCAATTGTTTTCCCCAGCCAAGGACACGTTTTTCTTTAGACCAAAGCCTTCAGCCTCAGTGCCGGGACGTGAGGCACCCTTAACAGTAAGGAGCCACTCGGCACTGTATGTTTTAATGTTATTTTAATTAAACGTTATTACGCCATGGCGGCTTTTCTTGTTGTTCTTTGCCCTATAATGGTTATACATATCCAATCAAGAGTATCCAGGCCTTAATCATCTGTGGAGACTTACAGCTTATTTGACCACTTTTGACCACATTTGACTCACGTTTGGTGTTTTAGTTGGTGAAGGTGGAACATTTTCACTTTTTGATCACAGTATTCACTTATTTATTTGAGTGAAATTTACAAGGACTTTTGGAATCAACCCTCTGCACATTTTATGGACATTTTGTTTCTGCACTATTTATGGACTTTTACTTTAGATTGCACATATTTACATATTAATGTTAAGGCAACCATAGTTGTTTGGTTTATTCTGTGGTTTATGTTTTGATTGCTTGCATATTTAGCGCCCCCTTCTGTTTTCTCTCTACTTATTCACTTTGAATTTGGGGTGCAGCTTAGCACTATATATTAATATATTTACAATTTTTCACTTTATTTGTTTGGCGCGAGATCCTTACCCTTTTAGTGTGTAACCAGCTTAAGGTCCCTTTCACATGGCTTTTCCAATCAGATCTGCATGTCAGTTTTTTTAGGTGAACCTGATCAGATGCTCCATGCAGGTCTAAGGGCTGGTGAATGCAAACTGACTTGTATGTACCTACCTCCGACTCTTTTTAGGTCTGGAAATAAAAGCAAAAGGACTATGTCCTTTTTTTTGTTTCTCGAGACCTAAACATGATAGATTGGAGGTACCATAATGTATACGGACACACTTCCAGCAGCCCATACATCTAACGGGGGTCCGCCACAGTCTGCTGTCAAAATGCGGACTAAAAACTGAACGAGCGCGTAAGTTGCAAATGTAACATAAAGCCCAGTACACACGATCGGACCTTAGTCCGACCAAATTCACTTCAGATTTCCGACGGAATTTCATAGGAGTAAAATAGAACACGTTCCCTATCTAAACTCCAATAAAATTACTCTGATGGGGCATACACACGGTTGGAATTTCCAATGGAAAAAGTGTATGTGAGTCCACCCTGTAACATAGTTTTATTATGTTTCAATGCTGCCTGTAGATGCATTCTTTTTCCATTTCCTGTAATAGGGTGACAACACTGTTCATTCTGAGCGCTGCACATTGGATTATATTGCAATGAATCATAGTTCGGCATGCAGTTTTAAATGGACTTTCGGAAAGTGACAACAAATATCAACTAACCCTACCGAAAGGCTTTTGAGCAGTTACCACAACCCTTTTTTTTAATCTTTTGGAAGGTTGCTTTTGAAAGATTTTGAAGCATATGAAAGCTGACCCTTGTAACATGTACTGTTATATGGTTTGTCCCAATCCCTTTAACTGCCACTTTTGCTGGACATCTTGGTCACATTAAGGAAGTGGGAGAATAACAGATCTACTGGCAGGATCATCACATAATAAAACAGGTGGACTCAGCTTACAGGAAGGACTTAGAAGAACAAATTCTTCAATGTTAATTCTTATTTGTAATTTTTGATTTTGCCCATAGTGCCACTAAGCTTGCCCAATCATCCACCTTTTTTGTGTATATGTCACGTACCTGATGGTTGAGCCCGGCGTGCAAGCAGTGGCTGCCCTTGCTCCTCTGATCCCGAGACCCCTGATAGAGTAGACAGGGGGTTCAGGGATGCAGAGTCGCACAAGCGCCGATTGCAGCGCAGGTGCTGGGCTGGGAGAAGCTTCTGAGGGTCCTGGGCTGCGTGGAGAAGCAGGTGCAACTGGTGGCTGCGGATGGCAGGTAGAGGCACCGGAACAAGAGGAGCAGCAGGAACGGGGGAGGTGTACCGTAGTACAGTAGATGCAAGTCCCAGCAGGTGGATCCGCTGACAGGTAGTGGATCAGGTACAGGCGTAGCAGGCAAGACTGAGGTAGAGTTCAGGCCGGGTTGGCAACAAGCGGGCAGCAGGAGGTACAGTGGGTCAGGCAGGCGGGTGGTCAGACAAGCCGTGGTCAGGGCAGGCGGAAGGCAAGGAGGAACAGGTACAAGCCGGGTCTTCAGGAACAGGTTTCAGGCAGGAATAAGGTACTCATAGTCACGGTAAGCGCTGTAGACTGGACAGCAAGAGGTGCAGGGCTCAGGACCCTTTTAAGTCTCAGTTTGGCGCCAGAACGGCGCCGGTGCGCGTGCCCGAGCGCGTGACAGTGCCGCGATTGCGCGCGCCCGTGGGCATGCCGATGCGCCGCTGCTGCCATCTGGTGGACAGGGCTGCTCATGACAGTATAGTTCCACCAAACCTGCCTAAACATCCACGTTCTTTGTTCATAGTTCCACCAACCCTGCCTAACCATCCACGTTCTTTGTTCATAGTTCCACTAAGCCTGCCTAAACATCCACGTTCTTTGTTCATAGTTCCACTAAGCCTTCCTAAACATCCACGTTCTTTGTTCATAGTTCCACTAAGCCCACCTAACCATCCACGTTCTTTGTTCATAGTTCCACTAAACCTGCTTAACCATCCATGTTCTTTATCCAAAGTTCCACTAAGCCTGCCTAACCATCCATGTTCTTTGTTCACAGTTCCACTAAGCCTGCTTAACCATCCATGTTCTTTGTCCATAGTTCCACTAAACCTACCTAACCATCCATGTTCGTTGTTCATAGTTCCACTAAACCTGCTTAAATTAACCATTCATGTTTTTTGTCCATAGTTCCACTGAACCTGCCTAACCATCCATGTTCTTTGATCATAATTCCAGTAAACGTTTCTAACCTTCCATGTTCTTTGTCCATAGTTCCACTAAACCTACCTTACCGTCCATGTTCTTTGACCATACTTCCACTATACCTTCCTAACCATCCATGTTCTTTGTCCATTAGTAATCCTACAACAACTGATATTTTTTACAGGTATTTTTATAGCACTAACAATTTATGCATTTCTTTACATGCTATGCATTCACATCTGTCCCTGTCCTCAAAGAGTTTACAATCTAAGGTTCTTAATTTACATGCTTATTTATATACTAGGGCCACCTACCTACCAGCAAGGAAACCCACACCAACACAGGGGGAGCATACAAACTCCTAAATGCAATTTGAACCAGAAACCCCAGTGCTGCAAGGCAGATGTGTTAACCACTAAGCCACTGTGGTGCTCTATCATTTATTACTTATTTAGAAATGTACCCTAAAGAAGGTACATACATAATTTAAATGATATGCCTTTTGGTTTATACTAAAACATTGTTTCCCTGCGAGTTCCGGCAGCCAGCATTCGCTTTTCGCCCTGTCCTCTCTATACTCTGCAACAATGTCTCAGTTTCACTTTGGCCCCTTTATTTGTCAATGTTCCATTTGTTTCTAAATAAACAAGAAAAAAAAAGGAATAGATTATACAGATCTGAAGGAGCAAATCTTCCAAGTCTGAGAATAATTATCCTTTATTATTTAAGGAGTGTATATAATCCTAAATGCAAAGAAAAAAAAGAAAAGGTTGATTTGTGCTTAAAAGTAAATCTCTGGTTTTGATTAAGCCTCAGTGCTTGCATATGGGATCATATAGTGTACTATGCGGAAACGTAACAGCTAGACAACAATAATAATGACTGCATCCCCGTTTCTTTGCCTTGTTTGGATACAATCTAGCTCAATGACACAATGCAATCATAAGGAACATACATAGGTTGATTATTGCAGAGTGGCTGTTTGTTGCAAGTCTGATTGTGGCCGGCGTGCATTCGCTATTTCAGGGTACACGGGCAAAAGGGGAACTGTCATTTGCATTATAGTCTGCGCCTATAATGCCAGCACTGTATTTTTTTATTACGTTATGCGTACAGGTCGATACTCATAAGGGAATCATAAATCCGCAGCTACACAAAACTTCTATGGTTGTCTGGGATGGTGTGAGTGACCTCACTTGCTCAGCACACGTCCATTATAATATGGGAGCATTGTGCTTGGGGTCAGGTTATGTCTTGGTAGACTTTGGCTAAATCCTTTAATTATTACTGTAATTACTATTTATGTAGCACTAATATATTCTTTAGCATTTTCCAATTGGGTGAAATCACAGAATAAACATACAAGGATTAACAAAATGGACAAGACAGAACATTGGGGGGGGGGGGCTCTGATCTGTCTGCATTAGCTTGCAATCAACAGATACATTAGAAAAAAGGCACGTTGTGCAACAGCAGGTCAACCCTGAGTCTGAATATGCATTTTTAGATATGGTATAAAAACATGCCAGTACCTTTTACAAGGTACTCTGATATGTACATTTTAAAAAGATGGTCAGTAGCCACCCCCTCCCATGTCCTGTGTGGCAGATGTGCCCTGGAAAGCCAACTGTCAAAGTTAAGGGGGTCTTTATCAAAGTGTGGGGGGTGCTGGCCCAGCATCCTATATACGTTTCATACCCTGATCCTTCAAAAGTTGTCCTTGTCCCCAACAACCCCCTCCCCCAAGTTCACTTACCTGTCCACATTTCATTAACTTTTTAACAGTGAACTGCACAGCCTTCCAACTTTGTCCCAACTGGGCTCTCCTGGTGGGTAAATCTCTCTTCGTTGCTATGGGGACACTATTAAAGCCCAGCCCCAGAAATGAAACAAAATCTACCCTTGCAATGGGCCCCAGGAGGCAGGAGTGCGACTGCGGTTGGGAGCACCTTAAAGAAGAGGCTTCACTAGACCAGTAACACTGCTGGAACAATGGATATAGTAAGTATTATTTTTTTATTCCTGCACCCCTAGACTGAATGAGCAGTTAACCCCTGGGCTTTGGGGACCATTGAAAGAGTCGATTTTGTATAATTCTTGGAGTTGAGCTTTAAGGCCAAAGGATGAATCTAGACCAAACTTTTTCAACCTCTTTACCTCTTTAGTCCAATGAACAAGAACAAGAATAGTTATTTTCGGATCTCAGAGAACCAAATCAAGGGTTGATGAAGAAAATGTCTCTTAAGGCCCATACACACGATCTGACTTTTTGACAACAAATGTTTGATCGGATAATCCGACCGTGTGTGCGCTCCATGTTTTCACTTTTTCATTGGACGCTATGAAAACAGACAAACTTTCCGACAACAAATGTCCTACGACGGCTAATCCGATTGTGTGTACACAAGTTCATTGGACTAAAGTCCAAAGTACAAACACGCATGCTCAGAACTAAAGAGCTAAAGATCAGAAAACAATAGCAGTAGTTGCCCAAACGGTGGCGGTAAAGAGCTGAAAAACAACGTGATTTGGTGAAAGTTGGCTTAAAAATTCCTGCCGTGTGTATGCAGAACAGGTTCACAGGCCAACGCCCTTCGGAGCAAAATCCATGGAAAAGTCAGATGGAAGTCCAATCGTGTGTATGAGGCTTTAGATTAGTGGTGAGTAGGAAATATACATTCTTTACAGTCAAAATGCTACCCTTTCAACCTGCTAAAAAGATAATTGTGTCATGCTGCTGGTTTTACCAAGTAGTTTTGGCCCTGGAACTGTAAAGGCACCAATGGGAGGTCAATGAACTGCAGTTGAAGGAACCCTTACTAACCTCTCAAGCAACTGTAGAGTTCCAATCCTGATTGAGAATGGCTGTTCTAGACCAGCCTTTTCAACCAGGGTGACCAGGTACCTTGAGTTACCTTCAGGTGTCTTCACGGGTGCCTTGGCAAAATGGCAAAAATTGCCTATAAATTGTATACACGCCAGTGGGCAGGGCCATCTTTAATGTTGATTGGACCCTGGACAAAAAAAATTCCCCCCCCCATTGATCTCCACCTGCTCTGAGACATACAATAAATATCACCCAGACTTAGAATCCGTTTACTGTATCAGATCAGGCAGTGATTGCGATTGGTTGCCAGAGGTTACAGTATATCATTACCACTTACTGACTGGTTGCTAGAGGTTACAGCACACATTATGGCTCACTGATTAGTTGCTAGATGTAACGGCACATGATTTCTTCTTGTTGATTGGTTGCTAGAGATTAATGTACAGTAATACTGCTCACTGATTGGTTGCTAGAGGTTACAGCACATCATCTCTTCACTGCAGAGGGGCATGATATACACATGAATTCTGCCTTTATTTACATATGAATGCCGCCGGCCTCAGCTATTTACATATGAATCCCGCCTCTATTTATGTATGAATGCTCTTGTTATTTACATATGAATGACGTTTATCTACATGTAAACACAGGGTCTGCAGGTGAGTCATCAACAATAGGGCAGCATTAGTAGCAGCACTTCACACTGAGATATCAGGACACAGCACAGGACTAAAACTTCAAGGGACATGGGGATCTAAACTGGGACAGTTGGCAGATATGAGGCATCTGCTTCGGGCCCTACAACAATGACATTGCCCAGGGTAGCTGCCCCTTTTTCCCTGCCTTAAAGAAGGCCCTGTCAGTGGGTTGATCAAGCCTGGCATTTAGTTAAACAAAGCCATGGGTTTTCATTGTGCACCATTACATTGGGTATACTTACAACCAATAACATCAGTTGATAAGGAGGATGTTGAGGGCCTGCACAGCACCCATGTTTTCCCCTCCCCTGTCCCATCAGCATCGGGGTCACATTAGCTGAGTGAGAGAGAGAAACTGAGAAGGAAGAGAAACGTTGGAATAATAGTCATTACCGGTGTGCAAAGGCTTATTTACTTTGGAAGCATAAATAACCTCTAACATTGGGAGTCCTATGCATGTGGATGTTGCTGCGTTATGTAAAACTATTTACATTTTAGAATGGGATGCCTCAAGATTGTGCAAAATTTTAAAGTGTGTCTTAATTGAAAAAAGGTTGAAAAACACTGTTCTAGACAAACAGCTACGTTGATACTTTTTTTTTAAAATACATATACTGTATAATATAGCAGAACCACCAGAAAAGGCCATCAAATAATTGCCAACATCCCCAATTTAATGAGATGAAAGGTGATTAACCTTGAAAAGTAGTTTGGACTTTAAAGGCAACTTTAAAAACAACTGAAGGGATTATGTAAAAAAAAAAAAAAAAGAATGTATTACATCCATTAAAATATGGTTGATAATACAGACAATCATGCCGCGTACACACAACCGTTTTTCAGGATGTAAAACATTTAATTTTTTTTAATGTCAATAAAAACTATCGTGTGTGGGCTCCAGAGCATTGTTCACGACGTAAAAAATGGGCATTAAAAATTTCGAACATACTCTAAATTTTCACGTAGTTTTTAACGTTGTCGTTTTTAAAGTTGTGAAAAATGGTCGTGTGTGGGCTTTAACGACGTGAAAAAAAACGTGCATGCTCAGAAGCTAGTTAGGAGACGGGAGCGCTCGTTCTGGTAAAACTAGCGTTTGTTATGGAGATAGCACACTCATCACGCTGTAACAGACTGAAAAGCACAAATCGTCTCTCACCAAACTTTTACTAACACAAAATCAGCAAAAGCAGCCCCAAGGGTGGCGCCATCCAAATGGAACTTCCCCTTTATAGTGCTGTGATACGTGTTGTACGTCACCGCGCTTTGCTAGAGCATTTTTTTTCCACGATCGTGTGTAGGCAAGGCAGGCTTAACAATGATCGGGTTGAAAAAAACGTAATTGTTTCTAGACCATTAAAAATGGTCGTGTGTACGCGGCATCAGAATTGATAATAAGCATAGAACGGCTGAATATGCATGAAGCAGTTTGTGAATCACATGACTGGCTAAACACAATCTATTAATCCTTGGACTAAAAAATCTCTCTCTCTCTCTCTCTCATATATATATATATATATATATATATATATATATATAAAATGTAGTTCAACTGTGTGTTTGCATGAAGTTGCTCTTTTATTTTGTGGGTAAATGAAAGAGGCATTTTCTGGACCAAAGTTGCACTAAAGTAGTGCAGCCACTTTTTCAAAGTCGCTGCGACTTTAAGTTACGCTGATTTGAACTGGTCCCATTGAAAAGAATGGGCTGCGACTTGTCATGAGCCTTTGATGTCCAAAGTCTCACGACAAGTCGCACAAGTGTGAACGGAGCCTAATGCCAAATAGCTATTTTTTTTTTTTCATTTTTGGATAGAGTAGCACAGGGTTAAAGCTGAACTCTAGTCCATCTTGGCACAGTGTAAGGCCGCGTACACACGACCGGTTTCCTCGGCAGAATTCAGCAAGAAACTCGATGGGAGACGTATTCTGCCGAGGAAACCGGTCGTGTGTACACTTTTCGCAGAGAAACCCGCCGAGTTTTTTGACTGCCGAACAAGGAACTCGACAGGGGAAACGAACAACAACAAAAGTTGGTCGGAAATTCCGACCGTGTGTACACAATTCAACGCACAAAAAATTCTATGTATGATTGGAATCAATTTGACGCCTGCTCGGAAACTTCATTTTTCTTGTTTGTCGTTCGCAATTTCCGACAACATTTGTGTGACCGTGTATATGCAAGACAAGTTTGAGCAAACATCCATTGGAAAAAAAAAAATCATGATTTTGATGTCGGAATGTCCGATCGTGTGTACGCAGCATAAGTAAGCATATCCAATACCCGCTGGGCCGCCAAGGAAGCTGACTTTCACTGTAGTAGTCAGTGCTACTAGACTGATAGCAAATATCTTCCAATTCCTGTGCCGGGCGGCTTCCCTCTGCATACTAACCACATGGGGGTCTCTTGCTTAGCACTGCTGCCATTCATAAAACATCTCATATTTTTTTCATTGTATACAAGATGTTCTCTGACTAAATGAGGTCGGGAGAAGGGGGCGGTGATGTCACGGCCTCTCCGTACTTGTGTGTGTTACCCTCAAGGCATAATAAAACACAGTTGCAGTTATATCAGCAAGGCAGCACACTAAAATGCATGATGCTGGTGTGTGCTGCAGCATAGGTGCATTGGCAAATACTGTGTACATGTGCATTAAGGCACCATTTGGTATTACTGCAATTCACAAGTCAAGTATACCTGTCCTGAGAAAGATAAAATGGGTTATGTGAAAATACTGGTTTACAGGCTTTCAGACCTCAGTGCAAGTCAGAAAAGCTAGGAACAAGCATACAGTACATTTTTTATTTTATATCCTTGTTTCAGGTCAGTGACTCAAAAGTAGGATAGCCAGTCAACCAGCATTTTTAGAAGGAAAGGCCAACAATGGCAGCTTTAAAAATTAGCGATCACCACTAAGATGATGCCCCCCTTCCTCATGTATACATACGCTGATGTAATTATTGCTTTGATTTTCCTGTACTGAATACACAATGGCCATGCAACTAACATAGTTGGGGCCCTTTCCTACGGGGGACTGATCATGTCCACCTGCCAGTTTTTCAGGTGGACCCAACCAGACCCTCCAGTCTCCATGGTGCGTCAGGTGTGTCCGTTGACACACGCCGACATCTGATCCGTACCTGACAGATGGATCGTGTACCCGCGACTCTTGCTCAGATCTTTCCATTCGCCTTCTGATCTTTGTTGAAGAGGCTGTGGCCAGAGGGGCACATTCCTCCATCTCTGGTGGGAATGTCCTGCAATCAGGTCCTTCTGGGAAGATACTTGGGATTGTATAGCTGAAATCCTAGGGATTATTCTACCCCTCTCACCGTTGTACTGCTTGCTCCATGTTCCCACTCTTCCACTTACCTTATTATAAACATAGCGCTCTCCCCCAAATGCTTAGTGCAGCCAAGCGTCTCATACCGATTGACTAGAAGAGCACTTACGTTCCTAGTCGTGGGGACTGAATTAGGAAGGTAACTCATACTAAGGAAGCCGTGTAAGGGTTACAGTTTTGACTTTATTTGGGCAATTTGGAGACATTATGCATCTGGGTGGAACGTGGTCTCCTCTAGTCTAGACATTGCTTTACTAGCCTTAGTTGATCCCTCATTCCAACAACTTGTCCAGGCGAACCAACAACCTTGAACTTATTAATCCTTTTTTTTTACCTTTTTTTTGTTCACGGGTTTCTGTAATTAGCCTGCCTGGACCAGGTGTGGTGTGTGAACTCAGGACCTTTATTTGGAATTGCGTCCTTTTCTTTTCCCTTTTTCTTGGTCAATATCTGTTGTTAAATTTAGTTATTTCTCATCTAAGATTTGACAATCGTACTTTTTTTACCCAGGCTATAGACTCATGCCCTGTACACATGATCGGTTCGTCTGATGAAAATGGACCGTTTCATCGGACGAACCGATTGTGTGTGGGCCCCATCGTTTTTTTTTCCCATCGGTGAAAAAAAATAGAACCTGTTTCAAAATTTTCTGATGGTTAAAAAACCGATAGAAAAAAAACCGATCGTCTTGTGGGGAAATCCATCGGTCAAAAATCCACGCATGCTCAGAATCAAGTCGACGAATGCTCAGAAGCATTGAACTTCATTTTTCTCTGCACGTCGTTGTGTTTTACGTCACTGCGTTGGACACGATCATATTTTTAACATATGGTGTGTAGGCAAGACTGATGAAAGTCAGCTTCATCGGATATCTGATGAAAAAATCCATCGGTTCGTTTTCATCAGACGAACCGATCGTGTGTACGTGGCATGAGTGTATTTCCGCTGCAGCCTAGTTAGCATTTGTTGATAACTCGTTGTCATGAGGATGTACCACATATTTCCACTGACTGGTTTGTATGCGGGGTCACAGTGGTAGTGCTTGGCCTGCTAAGCATACTCTGGGTCCTTCATGCTTGATTCTCCTTCATGTTGCTTACTCATGCTGTGAGAATTTATTGGCGCCGACAGGCTCACGATTGTATTATTTGCTTTTTATTCTTGTTATTTATATCTTCTGAATGTTATGTGCACTTTTTCAATATGGGTTTTGATGTGCATTTTGATTTCCAGGCGCTGTTGTACTGTACATCACCACTGCCCTTGGCTGTCCGAATGTCTCTATCTGAAAAACGTAAATAAAGATTACATAAAAAAAACTAAAAAAAAACAAAACACAGGATCGTATAGGATCGGACTGCAGGCAGGTATAAAAGGACAGGCAGTTCATTTACATCCGGCCACCCATAGGGAGAGTGGGTTGTGTCTGTGTCGGCTCTGTGGGTTGTGTCTGTGTCGGCTCTGTGGGTTGTGTCTGTGTCGGCTCTGTGGGTTGTGTCTGTGTCGGCTCTGTGGGTTGTGTCTGTGTCGGCTCTGTGGGTTGTGTCTGTGTCGGCTCTGTGGTTTGTGTCTGTGTCGGCTCTGTGGTTTGTGTCTGTGTCGGCTCTGTGGGTTGTGTCTGTGTCAGCTCTGTGGGTTGTGTCTGTGTCAGTTCTGTGGGTTGTGTCTGTGTCAGTTCTGTGGGTTGTGTCTGTGTCAGCTCTGTGGGTTGTGTCAGCAGAGTGGACCCAAACCAGCCTCCTGCCTGCTCAGCGGGAATCAGCGGACCGATTCCCGGCTGAGCAGGCAGACTTCAAAGGAGCCCTGTGTGTAAGGGGCCTTACATACCGTAGTTATTTAGGTTGAAAAAAGACACAAGTCTGTCTAATTCCATAAAAATAAATAATAAAGAAGTCCTCAAAATATAGAACCCTATACCCGCAGTTGATCCAGAGGAAAGCAAAAAAAAAAATGTATAGAGCATGGTCCAATTTGCTCCAGCAGGGTGGAGAAAAACATTCCATCCTGATCCTACATGAGATTTGAGCGTGGCCTCAGGCCCCGTACACACGACCGAGCTTCTCGGCAGAATCCAGCGAGAAGCTTGCTGGGATCCATATTCTGCCGAGAAGCTCAATCGTGTGTACACTTTCGCCGAGCAAACTGACGAGCAAGGCGTCGAGCCAAAATAGAGAGCAGGTTCTCTATTTGCTCGATGGGCCATCGGGACTAATGGCTCGACGCCTTTTTCGACAGCCTGGTCGACGAACTCGACGGCTGCCCGAGAACCTCGTTGGGCGGAACGATGAGTTTAGCCCGACAAGGTTCTCGTACGTGTGTACGCGGCCTAAGTCTAGGTTATTACAAAGGGTCCATTAATTTAAGGCTAATATTTCAGTGCTTGGGGATGCTAAGAAAACACGCCTGATGGGTTTTACTTCCTCTTTTTTCCCCTGCAAAGTAAAAGCATAATGTTGTAAAGCCCTGCACAAACTGTTGGCGCTATATAAACCCTGTATAATCATAATACTAATGGGCTAGTATGCATTGTAGACTAGCCCATTATGTGGCACTTACCTGCAAACGAAGCCTGCGTTGTCCACGCTGGTGGCCGCATCTTCACCCGTCTTCCTTCCGGGGCCACAAGCTCCGGCTCTGTGACTGTCCAGAGTCGTGTGATGTCACTCCCCCGCATGGGAGCAGTCAGTCACAACACTTGCTAGTAAAGGAAAGGCACGGAGGGCCATTTCTTTACAGCACATGCGCCAATGACATCTGTCCAAGCGTATATGGTAAATATCTCCTAAACCGTGTAGGTTTAGAAGATATTTACAGTACATATTTACATATTTTAGGTGTAACAGGGTTTACAATCATTTTAAACTTTGACAAAAAAAATGGAAGCTGATGGAGGGGCGGGGTGAGCACTGTCACTGCTGCGAATGATGGAGGCACGTAAACTGACCACGTTGTCAGAGCTCAGCAGCCATGATAAACAGTGATCAGTTAACAGAGGGTAGGGCAGAAACTGGCAGGATCAACCAGGTATTTCAGGTGATGGAAAGGGACAAATTATTAATGCCTTAACCACTTCAGCTCTGGAAGGTTTTACCCACTTCTTAACCAGGCAATATTTTGTGATACGGCACTGCGTCGTTTTACTGACAATTACGTGGTCGTGCACCCAAATAAAATGGAACTTTTCCCACAAACAGAGTTTTCTTTTGGTGGTACTTGATCAACTCGTGCGTTTTTTTTTTTTTTTTTTTTGCTATAAACAAGAAAAGACCGTAAATTTTGAATAAAAAACAATAGTTATTACTTTCTGCATTAAAACTCATCCAATAATTAAAAAAAAAAAAATCGAATTTCTTCATCAATTTAGGCCAATATGTATTCTGCTGCTCTGTCTCTCCACTGGCCGATTGGTGATTGGCTCCCACTGTGTCCAATCACAAAGGTAGCGGCGCTCCAAAGGCATGCGCCCTCCCCTACGCCGCGTGCACAAAACCTCGTACAGGTATGTAATTTTGAGCAGCCAGCCCGCCCTGCCGCAGTATATAAGCAGTGGGTGGTCCGAAAGCAGTTAAAGGGACATGATCCATTTTTTTTACAGGGTAACAAATGCTTTTACTGAACAAGCTGACGTTAAAAGCTGATTGGCTACCATGAATAGTTGCATCAGATTTTGCACTCTCCAGTTTTAGTATATCAACCCCACAGTGTCTACGGCTTTGGCTTTTGAACTAAGCACAATATTTCAAAGCTGAATAGGGTTTGGGGCCCCTTTGACTGCATGGTGTGTTTTATCGAGATGGTAAACTAATGCCGCGTACACACGATCATTTTTCGGGTTGAAAAAAAACGAAATTTTTCGGGTTGTAAAAAACAAAGTTTTTCAGGCTCTAGAAAAAACTATGTTTTTTTAAACTTCATCATTAAAACGGCCTTGCCTACACACGATCGTTAAAAAAAAAAATGCTCTAGCAAAGCGCGGTGACATACAACACGTAAGACGGAACTATAAAGGGGAAGTTCCATACGGATGACGCCACCCTTGGGCCTGCTTTTGCTGATTTTGTGTTAGTAAAGGACGATTTGCGCTTTTCTGTCTATTACAGCGTGATGAATGTGCTTACTCCATTACGAACGGTAGTTTTACCAGAACGAGCGTTCCCATCTCATAACTTGCTTCTGAGCATGCACAGGTTTTTCACGTCGTTAAAGCCCACACACGATCATTTTTTGCATCCCGAAAAACGACATTGTTTAAAACGTTGTGAAAAAATAGAGCATGTTCGGAAAAAAAATTGGTAGTTTTTCAGAATCCAAAAAATGCTCTGAAGCCCACACACGCGATAGTTTTAAAGGACATTTTTAAAAAACGTAGTTTTTTACAACCCGAAAAATGATCGTGTGTACGCGGCATCACTCTTTTATTTTGGAGGGGAATAAAGGATGTAGAAATGATAGCTGGGAATTGAGTTTTCCTTTTAGAACAACAACGTTTGATTAAATCCCTATGCCAGTGTGTGTCTATGTGTCTTTGTATTTACAATATACTCTTTTGGGCTTGGACCTCACACAGACTCCTCGCCTTCATTTTTTTGACTTTTGAAACTTTTTACTTTCAAAAAGAAAATAAGCGTCAGACTTGTTTATTGTTTTACATTAGTGATTCATTTTGTTGTTATGTTTCTCTGCCACGAGATGGCCAGAAAAGTTATATATCAAACACTAGGAGAGTGGAAGTGGCGCTGCCAAAGTTACTTTGTAGCGTGCCGTCGTTCCATGGCTGCTTTTGTTTGTAGTTTCTGTGACCTGAAAGCGAGTTATTATGATACATCATTGTGGTAATTGTGTTGTGGTCCTGCACATGCAGTGTTTCCTTACTCTTTAATCAAGTCAATAAACCCCGGGCTGCTTTGATGTTGTCACTGTCGTGCTACCGTTCCCCATTTGTTAATCCAGCAGACATCCAGTGTAGCTGTTACACCTCTTGTTTGCTGTGTCTCAGCATCCCAGTCAATCCTTTGATAGGTTAATGGAACATCTCTCTACAAGCTTCAATCAGAGGGTGTATCCCATCTCCCATGATCGCCCTCACTTTAATCTGTTTTGTTATTTTTATTATGCCAGGACATCTCTTCTTTACTTACACTATTAGCTACGTTCCTGTGGAATAATGTTATATTTTTACATTGCTAAGACATTTCTTCTTGACTTGAAGGGGTTGTAAAGGAAAAAAAATGTTTTCCCTAAATAGCTTCCTTAAGGCTGCATTCACATCTAGGCGTTTTTACGCCCGACGCCGCATACGCTGGAGGGGAAATTTAACATTCCCCTCTATGGAGATGGTTCACATCTCCACGCCAAACGCCGAACGCCTGAAGCCCAAAACAAGTCCCGGACCCTTTTTTTCAGGCTTCTTCGGCGTTCGGCATAGGAGATGATGGCCCTCTCCAAAAAGGGGGGTTAAAAACGAGGCGTTTTGTCGCCGCAAATCGCGGTACAAAACGCCTCACATTTGTCGCCACAATTCGCGGGTCAGGACGCGAACATGTTCTCTATTTTCTCGTTGTGAGATTCTCGTCAGTTTTCCTCCCGAGAGTGTGTATACCTACTGTATTTATTGGCGTATAACACTCACTTTTTTACCCTGAAAATAGAGGGTAAACTGTGCCTACGAGTTATACACAGGGGGCTGTGGAAAGTTTTTTTCCTGAAACTTCCCTCTTAACCACTTGCATACTGGGCACTTACACCCCCCTCCTGCCCAGGTAAAATTTCAGCTTGCGGCACTGCGTCGCTTTAACTGATAATTGCGCGGTCGTGCGACGTGGCTCCCAAACAAAATTTACGTCCTTTTTTCCCCACAAGTAGAGCTTTCTTTTGGTGGTATTTGATCGCCTGTGCGATTTTTTTTTTTTTGCGCTATAAACAAAAAAGAGCGACAATTTTGAAGAAAAATACAATATTTTTTACTTGTTGCTATAATAAATATCCCAATTAAAAAAAAAACACTTTTTTTCTCAGTTTAGGGCGATACGTATTCTTCTACATATTTTTGGTAAAAAAAAAAAAAAATCGCAATAAGTATTAGCGCTTACAAAATAGGGGAGAGAATTATTATTTTTTTTTTTTTTTTACTAGAAATGGCGGCGATCTGCGATTTTTATTGGTACTGCGACGTTATGGCGGACACATCGGACACTTTTGACACATTTTTGGCGCCATTCACATTTATACTGCGATCAGTGCTATAAATATGCACTAATTACAGTATAAATGTGACTGGCATTGAAGGGGTTAACACTAGGGGGTGAGGAAGGGGTTAAATGTGTATGCTAGGTGTGTTCTAACTGTGGGGGGAGGGGGGGGGGACTGGGGGGGTGACCGATCTGTGTCCCTATGTAAGAAGGAACACAGATCGGGCTCCTCCTCTCCAGAGACAGGACGCTGTCTCTGTGTAACACGGCAATGAGAGATGATCTATGAGAGATCATCTCTCATTGGCCCACAGATCGCATCGCAAACGGCCACTCTGATTGGCCGTTCGCCGCGATCTGTGATTGGCCGTGTCCAAGGGACACGGACAACACAGGGCTTCCCCGCAGCGCGCACTACAGCGCGCGCTGGGAACGCCAGAATGACATGCCGTCAAATGACGGCATGTTGGATATTCAGGCCCGCGCTGTTGCCGTCATCCGACGGTAGCGCGGGCCTGAAGTGGTTAAAGTTAGGGTGCGTGCTATACGCCTGTGCGTGTTATACGCCGATAAATACGGTACCTGTCGCTGTGGAAACCCGCGCATGCTCGAAATGACTTTGACGCGTGCGCAGTAGCTTCCTAGGCATAGGTAGGGTGCAGCAGGATGGCGACGACAGGTTCGAATGTGACGAGCGCATGCTCATCGTACACGATCACTTCACCGCGTTCTTGCCTTCCAAAAGAACCGCCGTTATTTCGAAAGGAGTGTCTGTACACTCGGGCGGCAAGAGATCCTTGCCAAGAATCTCTTCAGGAAAAAAAAAAAGTTTTTTCCCTGACGAGATTCTGGCCTGTGTGTACAGGGCTTAAGCCATTATGCTCACCTCGTTTAAAGGGGTTGTAAGGGTAAAAAATAAAAAAAATCCCTAAATAGCCTCCTTTACCTTAGTGCAGTCCTCCTTCACTTTCCTCATCCTTCCATTTTGCTTTTAAATGCCCTTATTTCTTCTGAGAAATCCTCACTTCCTGTTCTTCTGTCTGTAACTCCACACAGTAATGTGAGGCTTTCTCCCTGGTGTGGAGAAAGCCGCTTGGGGGGGGGGAGGGGACGAGCAGGAGTGTCAGGACACCCACTAACACACAGCTCCTTTCTCTATCTGCAAAGTAGAGAGTGTCCTGACCCTCCTGCTCGCCCCCTCCCCCCTCTAGAGGCTTTCTCCACACCAGGGAGAAAGCCTTGCATTACTGTGTGTAGTTACAGACAGAAGAACAGGAAGTGAGGATTTCTCAGAAATTGTTTTACAACCCCTTTAAGCCCTGTACTAGACATGTGCAATTTTTTTCGTTACGAATACGTTTTCCGTCATTATTCGTTATTTTCGTTGATTCGTTAACCTACGAATAAACGAATGGTTTAGCGCAAATAATAACGAATAACGATATTTCCAAAAATAACGAATATGGAAAACTACGAAGAAACGAAACTACTAAATGTAAAAGAACAACACAACGAAAGAAAAAAGAAACAAAAAAACATAGAAATAATGAAAATACCGAACACAAAAAAAAAATCATAATTACGAAAAATAAACGAAAATGCAAGCTTACTACTATTCGAAGAACGAAAAGAAAACAACCGAAATGCCGAACAAAGAATAATAAACGAAAAGCAAAACTAACGAAAAATAAATTACGAATCTTCGGAAAACGGAAATGAAATAACTTAAATTCACTTTCATTAGTACTGCCCCAATGAGCTTCTTTCTTATTACCTAGTGGCTCCTTGACCTTGTGTCTTTATCTGTGTTAGACTGCAGTGCATTCCATCCAGAGTCCAGGGTGTGTTTGGGTAGGTTGCACCGGTTTTGTGGATCTGTCAAGTCAATCGCAGTAAATTACGATGTTTTACAAAATTACGACGAGTAGTGTGTCGAATAAACGTAAAATGTATTTTAACAGAATTACGAATGCAAAAAATCTACAAAAGAACGTTGTTACAATCAAATTAGACACGAAAATACGAATGATCATAAAGCAACGAAGATTTATTTCTTACGAAAATACAAACGCGGCATGATGGAAAATATAATGTAAATACGAATATCAAAACAACAAAAAATAAACCAACGTAAAAACGAATGAACGAATAAATTCATTGTAAAAATACGAACGAGGCAGAATACAACATTTAACGAAAATACTAATCTCGAATCAACGAAAAATAAACTAACATAAAAAACGGAAACAGAAAAAAAAGTGTTACGAAAATACTAAAGAGTACGAATACGATAACTAACGTCTTACGAAATTATGACTCGTTACGAATCACGATAAACGAACAGAAATGAAACAGAAATAAACGAAAATTTTTGTTGTGCACATGTCTACCCTGTACACACGGGCCAGAATCTCTTGCCTCCCGAGTGTACAGACACTCCTTTCAAAAGAACCGCGGTCACATTCGATGCCGTCGCCGCCATCTTGCTGCACCCTACATTTGCCTAGGAAGCTACGGCAAATGCGTCAAAGTCATTTCAAGCATGCGCGGGTTTCCACGGCGACAGGTAAATATACATACACTCGGGTTTCTCGGCATGAAAACTGACGAGAATCTCACGACGAGAAAATAGAGAACATGTTCTCTATTTTTTCTCGTCTAGATTCTGGGCAGTTTTCTTGTTGAGAAACCTGAAAGCCTCGTACACACGCACAGTTTACTCGGCAAGAAAGCTCTGCCAGCAGTTTTCTTGCTGTTTCTTGCCGAGTAAACCGAGCGTGTGTACGAGGCTTTAGTGGTTATTACTTCCATTGACAAAGCTCCTAATTCATTCTCTGGTCATCTCTCGCCTTGACTACTGCAACTCCCTCCTCATTGGATTACCTCTACTTAGTATATCCCCCCCTTCAGTCCGTTATGAATGCTGCTGCCAGACTCACGCACCTTACCAACCGCTCAGTATCTGCCAACCCCTCCACTGGCCTCCACTTATGCAACATATTAACCCTTTCCTAACTAAGCCTATTTTTGATATTTGTTACTTACAAGTTAAAATCTGTATTATTTGCTAGAAAATTACTTAGAACCCCCAAACACTATATATATATATATATATATATATATATATATATACAGTACAGACCAAAAGTTTGGACACACCTCATTCAAAGAGTTTTCTTTATTTTCATGACTATGAAAATTGTAGTCACACTGGAGGCATCAAAACTATGAATTAACACATGTGGAATTATATACATAACAAAAAAGATTGAAACAACTGAAAATATATGTCATATTCTAGGTTCTTCAAAGTAGCCACCTTTTGCAGCAGACACATCTCTAGAACAACTGTTACAAGGAGACTGTGTGAATCAGGCCTTCATGGTAGAATATCTGCTAGGAAACCACTGCTAAAGAAAGGCAACAAGCAGAAGAGACTTGTTTGGGCTAAAGAACACAAGGAATGGACATTAGACCAGTGGAAATCTGTGCTTTGGTCTCATGAGTCCAAACTTGAGATCTTTGGTTCCAACCACCGTGTCTTTGTGCGATGCAGAAAAGGTGAACGGATGAACTCTACATGCCTGGTTCCCACACCGTGAAGCATGGAGGAGGAGGTGTGATGGTGCTTTGCTGGTGACACTGTTGGGGATTTATTTAAAATTGAAGGCATACTGAACCAGCATGGCTACCACAGCATCTTGCAGCGGCATGCTATTCCATCCGGTTTGCGTTTAGTTGGACCATCATTTATTTTTCAACAGGACAATGACCCCAAACACACCTCCAGGCTGTGTAAGGGCTATTTGACCAAGAAGGAGAGTGATGGGGTGCTGCGCCAGATGACCTGGCCTCCACAGTCACAGGACCTGAACCCAATCAAGATGGTTTGGGGTGAGCTGGACCGCAGAGTGAAGGCAAAAGGGCCAACAAGTGCTAAGCATCTCTGGGAACTCCTTAAAGACTGTTGGAAGACCAGTTAAGGTGACTACCTCTTGAAGCACATCAAGAGAATGCCAAGAGTGTGCAAAGCAGTAATCAAAGCAAAAGGAGGCTACTTTGAAGAACCTAGAATGTGACATATTTTCAGTTGTTTCACACTTTTTTGTTATGTATATAATTCCACATGTGTTAATTCTCAGTTTTAATGCATTCAGTGTGACTCTACAATTTTCATAGTCATGAAAATAAAGAAAACTCTTTGAATGAGAAGGTGTGTCCAAACTTTTGGTCTGTACTATATATATATATATATATATATATATATATATATATATATATATATATATATGCAACGCTGTATCTTGGCCTAGGCCGACAAGGCCCAGGCCTAGGGCAGCACTTTGCAGCGGGGCAGCACGAAAAAAGTCCCTGCGCCTTGGGGCAGACTGGGCCAGGAGGCAAATCGGTCTAGTGCCCCCATAAAGCATCCACACTACTGCCGGTAATAATACTGGCAGGGCCACCATTAGGGGGGACAGCCCATACACATAGAGGAGGCTAAAGCCGCAGACCCCAGCCAATGAGTAGTTGTGTGGGCGGCTTTCCGCAACTGGGGGGGGGGGGCTTTGCGTCGCTTCTAGGTTTGACTGTCTTATCATAAAAGTGGACCTCTTATCTGAGTTCTCAGCTAGAGAGAGACATGGGGAGGCTAAAAATTGTCAGTAAGTCAGAAAGTCAGCTCCATAGCAAAAACCGGAAGCAACAGTAAATCCCTGCAAATTAAGGGACTCTACTGCCCCCCCTTAAGGCCCTCAGAACTAGTGTCCCTCTGGAAAATTTCAGGGCGGGTCTTAAATGGGGGTGTGGCTTTGACTGGAAAGGGTAGGAAGTGGTGGGTCATATTTAAATTAGGGGTGCACAAGTTTAGTCATGCCTAGGGCAGCACAAAACCTAAATACACCACTGTATATATGACCCCCAGCACATTGATGTCCCTGCCACCATAGTGAAAGAGAAGAGCAGAGCCAGTAAGAGGGAGAGCAATAACACTAATGCGTGCATGGGGTGATTAGGGTGTGCCCAGCCATTTCTCATTGGGAGAAATAGTGCCCCATCGATGATGTCAGTAGGGGGAATGGTGTCTCATCATTGGTGTCAGTTGGTGGAATAGTGCCCCAAGGGCCATTAAAGCACAGCGGGCACAGTTTGGAGACCACTGGTTTACCGCTTACACCATTAGCTACCTTCCAGTGCAGTAATAATAGTATATTTTTAAATCTTTAAGACACTTTGGGCTAGATTCTCGTATTCCGGCGTAAATGCCAGCGGGGCGTAGCGTATCATATTTACTCTACTCCGCCGTAAGTTTGGACGCAAGTGCCGTATTCTCAAAGCACTTGCGTCCTAAGTTACTGCGGCGTAAATGACCCGGCGTAAGCTCGGGTAATTCAAATGTGGAAGAGCTGGGCGTGTTTTACGCAAATGTGTTGTGACCCCACGTTTTTGACGTTTATTTTGAACGGCGCATGCGCCGTCTGTGGAGGTTTCTTAGTGCGAATGCGCGAAATCACGTCGCAAATAGTCAAATGCTTTAGACGTGAACGTAACTTACGCAAATCCCTAATCACGAACGACTTACGCAAACAACGTAAAATACGACGCTGTCCCGACGTCTATACTTAAAGCGGAAGTAAACCCATCGATTTAACAGTTTCAAAAAGCAGTTAAATTTCCGGCATGCCTGGATTACCAACTGTCACATTGGTTGTGCTCTCAACCAAACTGTCAAACCATCCAATGGCTGGTGTCATAACTGACCACATGTGCAGCACCACGGCAGTTGAAGATTAAACAGAGGCCAAGATGGCAGCTTCCTTGGCTGAAAACGATAGAAGGGTTTACTTCCACTTTAAAATTGCGTATGCATCACCTACGCAAAGTTACCCCTCATATAGCAGGGGTAACTTTACGCTTCTGCAAACAACGTAAAATACGACGACCGGGCGCAATTACATTCGGGAATCGGAGTATCTAGCTCATTTACATATTCAACGCGGCTAATCGACGGAAGCGCCACCTAGCGGCGTAGACAAGTTACGTCGGCGGAAGAAGCCTATTTTTTTAACGTATCTGCCTTTAAGAATCGGCGTAAATATACGCCGGCACAGATTTGAAATTACAGCGGCGTATCACCAGCGTATCACCGTAACAGCTTTGAGAATCTGGCCCTTTTTCTTTACTACTTCTAATACTACTACTAATACTACTTTCAAATGACTTTCACCAAGCTGTCGAATGTACTGAGCATTTTCGTAGTCTGACATCTAAATGCATGTCTATGAAGCAACCCAGAACTGAATGATATTCACCCTGTAATTGTCTAAACAACTTTGAGATGATTACTGACGAGGATCGAGTTTTTCTGCCAGAAGATCAAAGTGTGCAACTGCTTTACCTTTTCTATAAAATGCCTACAGAGTTTTTTCGGGGGAAGAAGAAGATGGGCTCCATTATACCAATGTATTTTAATTTGTCTTTAACAAACATCTGTGTAAAAAAAAAAAAAAAAAAAAGATCTCTGCCTGGAAAAGTATAGGTCTCCTAGGTCTTAATTTCACATTTGGTTGTGCAATCAGAACATTGGCCATTACGTGCAGCTGGACTCCCTCAGCACAAGTTCACGGTGTCATTAAGATATTGTCTAAATGTTTCTTAATTACATGGGAACAGGATCTTGCTATGCCCACAGGCTACTTTGTCAGCCCACCAAATGGTAAATTGTAGCCAATTAGGATGTTTGAACTGTAGGAACTGCACCAGATAGTTTTGATCCTGAACCCACACCTGATATGCTGCTTTTATGGTCTGCTAAAAAAAGTTGAAGGGTTACTTCAGTCAAAATGAAACAAAGAAAGCACATACCTTGTAGACCTGCCTGGGAGCCTCAAAGATGGCCGATGGGTAAGGAATGGAGGTATGCAAGGACCCCAGAGAAAGGAAAGGACACACCATCTCCATCCTAAAGCTGAGAGGGGTTGTAAAGGATTTTTTCCCCCCCTAAATAGCTTCCTTTACCTCAGTGCAGTCCTCCTTCACTTACCTCATCCTTCTATTTTGCTTTTAAATGTCCTACTGAGAAATCCTCACTTCCTGTTCTTCTGTCTGTAACTCCACACCGTAATGCGAGGCTTTCTCCCTGGTGTGGAGAAAGCCTCTTGAGGGGGAGGGCAGGGGTGTATTTAGGTTTTGTGCTGCCCTAGGCCTGACTAAACTCGTGCACCCCCTAATTTAAATATGACCCACCCCTTCCTGTCAAGGCCACACCCCTTGCGGTTTAAGACCCACCCTGAAATTTTCAAGTGGAGACACTAGTTCTGATGGCCTGTGGGGGGGGGGGGCAATGTATTCCCTTAATTTTCATAGATTTCCTCTCACTTCCTGTTGGGCTATGGGACAGGAAGTGAAGGGAAATCTCTGCAATGGGACAGGGATGGTAAAAAATTAGAAGCGACGCCCCCCCCCCCACAGTTGCAGAATTCCAACCGCCCACATACTGGAAGCAGTGCGGCCGATTTATAGGGGCGCTAAACTAATTTGCCTAATAGTGTAGCTCAAGCTAGCGGGGACACTGTCCGTGCTGCCCCCCTGCAAAGTGCTGTCCTAGGCCTGGGCCTTGTTGGCCTAGGCCAGGATACAGCATTGGGGGAGGGGGCGAACAGGAAGTGAGCATTTCTCAGAAGAAATAAGGACATTTAAAAGCAAACTGAAAGGATGAGGTAAATGAAGAAGGACTGCACTAAAGTACAGGAAGCTATTTAGGGGGAAAAAAAATCCTTTACAACCCCTTGAAGTTTAATCTACTAAAACTTTGCTTTCCCTGGTGTTTCTATCCCTTCATCATCATGCTAATGACATTTAGAAGCTCTCTTTTATTTTATTTTATTACATACCTTATTTTAGACCTGTGACATCATTACTGGGACTTTGGGCATCACTGGGTATTTAACCATTTGGCTGGCCAAGGACCAGCCCACTTTTTGCAATTTGGCACTGCGCCGCTTTAACTGACAATTGCGCGTGCGACGTGGCTCCCAAACAAAATTTACGCCCTTTTTTTCCCATAAATAGAGCTTTCTTTTGGTGGTATTTGATCACCTCTGCGGTTTTTATTTTTTGCGCTGTAAACAAAAATAGAGCGACAATTTTGAAAAAAATGCAATATTGTTTACTTTTTGCTATAATAAATATCCCCCCCCCCAAAAAAATATATACATATATATATATATATATATACATATATATATACAAAAAACAAATGTTTTCCTCAGTTTAGACCGATACGTATTCTTCTACATATTTTTGGTAAAAAAAATCGTAATAAGCGTTTATTGATTGGTTTGCGCAAAAGTTATAGCGTCTACCCCGACTTTGGAATGCACTACCTACGACCATCCGCCTGGAAGAAAACCATCAGGCGTTTAGGAAAAAACGAAAGACTCACCTCTTCGGAAGGATCAGGACGACACTGGATGCAAAGCGCCTTGAGGCGATTAAGTTCGCATTTGCTGCGCTATACAAGTTACTGACTGACTCACTCACTCTACAAAATAGGGAATAGATTTGTGGCATTTTTATTAATAATACATTTTTTTACTAGTAATGACGGTGATCTGCGATTTTTTTATCATGACTACGACATTATGGCGGACAAATCGGACACTTTTGACACCATTTTGGGACCATTGTCATTTTTCCAGCGATCAGTGCTATAAAAATGCACTGATTACTGTAAAAATGACACTGTCAGTGAAGGGGTTAACCTGTAGCGGGCACTGAAGGGGTTAAGTGTATCCTAGGGAGTGATTCTAACTGTTAGGGGGCATGGCTATGAGTGACGCGTCACTGATCGCAACTCCCAATGAGAGGGAGCATTCGATCAGTGACATGTCACTAGGAACAACGGGGAGATGTTGTGTTTTTACTGACATCTCCCGTACTTCAGCTCTGTGACCCGATCGCAGGACACTGGCGGACATCGAGTCCGTGTGTCCCGTGGGCACGGTCACGCGCGCGACCACACAATGGCAAATTAAAGAGGATGTACCTGTATGTCTATTTGCCTAGCCGTGCCATTCTGTCAATGTAAAAGGTTGTGCGGCAGTCCTTAAGCGTTTAAAATGACCCTGCCTCTAGATCATTTATTTCAACAACATTGAAAGATAGATAACCAATCCAGGTCTTGATAGTATAATGGAAATCTAGGAGTAAAACAGTATAAAAAACATAAAATCATCTGTATGAACATCATGCATCTATGTATGCCCGACGCGTTTCGTTGGGATATAACAACTCTTCAGGGGCGAATGCAATAGTGATCTATAAAGAGACATAACTATATGGTATAATTTTGTAGTAGAATAATATAAATATACAGAGCAAGATAAATAACCCTATAAATACTCACATCAACTGTATAGATGTGAGTACAGGACCAGAGCCATTAAAATTGTCTGGCATGGGAGCTGAGGTAGGGACAAGTGGACAAACAGGAAGCACTGTGGATTCCCCAGTGTGTGCATGTGGAAGACCTCTGTGACCCGATCGCAGGACACCGGCGGACATCGAGTCCGTGGGTCCCGTGGGCACGGTCACACTCGCGACCACATGGCGGCAAATTAAAGAGCACGTACCTGTATACCCATTTGCCCAGCCGTGCCATTCTGTCAATGTAAAAGGTCGTGCGGCAGTGCTTAAGCGATTAAAGTGACCCTGCCTCTAGATCATTCATTTCAACAACATTGAAAGATAGATAACCAGACCAGGTCTGTTTAAAGTGGTTGTAAACCCTTACATACACCCAGTGAAGTGACTGGCCTCAGGTGATCACAAAGATGAAACAACTCCTCCTACATACCTTGTACCTGTTTATCTGTGTTTCTCTATCTTCTATGGCCCTTCAAAGTGCAGACCCTTCACACAGCAAACAGGAACAGAGCTGAGGCTGTAAATCACCGGCTGTGTGCTGGAGCTCCCTCTCCTGTCACCTTTTTATCTCTGGGTGCCAGGAAGACTTGTCAGAAAGGATAGCAGAAGAATGAGGCAGCAAATAGAAATCAAACTCAGGGCTCTGGATAGAAACAAGTACACACTATAGAGGGATAAGCTTTGCTCATATTTTACCACTTTACGCTCATCAGACAACAAGTTGAAGTTGAAGGGGTGGGCACAGACACAGCGCACAGGGTGGGATCCTGGACTTTTTGTATATGTGCTCTACAGTGACACTGGAATTCTGCTTTCCTGTTAGACTGATGATCCCTTTAAAATCTGCTCTGGAGGTCTAAGAAGCCAGCACTTCTTTTTCCTATGGAAGCCATTGTGCAATAAAGAGTGGGAATTGCTGACTAACTGCAGCAAAGTGCTGGGATGGCGATACGCCACGGGTATCTCCAGCGCTGGGTCACATGATCACTCTATAAATAAGGGGGGGGTGGATAATACAAGCTTTCCATAATATAAATAGCAGCAGCATTTTAATGGCATGCCCTTTTGCCAGCTCTAAATAAATGTTTAGATTAGCAGTTATCTTCTTGCAGTTCACTGTTTCGAAAAAATAAACACATACCTGCTAGACATTCTACACGCCGGCTGATGGATTATGTGTGCCGCCCTTAGAAGTTGATTATATGATTGCTTGGAAGATGTCTGTCAGCGTACATGTAGAAGGTCTTGAAGAGTCTGTTTCTGCATAAGTCACGTTCCGTGTTCTACCCCTGAAAACGTTACCACTCATCACCTCCTTGCACCGCTAGGAAAAGGCCTGTTTGCAATCTGTGTTTTCCCACGCCAGGCAATTGCCGTGTCTTACATTTTCCGGTGCCATAGTACAAGGACAACTCTAGAGAAATGGATAGAAGCTCTGTTCAACCTGTACTGAGAAAATGCATAGTCTGCCATTGATGAATCATTTTTGAAAATACCTGTTTCCTGGCAGCTAGTCTAATCCAAAGGCTTTTAAAGGGGTTGTAAGGGTACAATTTGTTTCCCTAAATATTAGGGTTGTCCCGATACCACTTTTTTAGGACCGAGTACAAGTACCGATACTTTTTTTCAAGTAGTCGCCGATACCGAATACCGATACTTTTTTAAATGTGTCCCCAAAGGCAGCCATGTCCCCCACATATTGCAGCCATGTCCCCCCACATATGCAGCCATGTCCCCCCCACATTTTGCACCCATATCCCCCCCACATATTGCAGCCATGTCCCCCCCACATATTGCAGCCATGTTCCCCCCCACATATTACAGCCATGTCCCCCCCACATATTGCAGCCATGTCCCCCCCCCATACAGCAGCCATGATGTCCCCCCACATACAACAGCCATGATGTCCCCCCACATACAGCAGCCATGATGTCCCCCCACATACAGCAGCCATGATGTCCCCCCACATACAGCAGCCATGATGTCCCCCCACATACAGCAGCCATGATGTCCCCCCACATACAGCAGCCATGATGTCCCCCCACATACAGCAGCCATGATGTCCCCCCACATACAGCAGCCATGATGTCCCCCCACATACAGCAGCCATGATGTCCCCCCACATACAGCAGCCATGATGTCCCCCCACATACTGCAGCCATGATGTCCCCCCACATACAGCAGCCATGATGTCCCCCTACATACAGCAGCCATGATGTCCCCCCACATACAGCAGCCATGATGTCCCCCCCATACAGCAGCCATGATGTCCCCCCACATACAGCAGCCATGATGTCCCCCCACATACAGCAGCCATGATGTCCCCCCACATACAGCAGCCATGATGTCCCCCCACATACTGCAGCCATGATGTCCCCCCACGTACAGCAGCCATGATGTCCCCCCACATACTGCAGCCATGATGTCCCCCCACGTACAGCAGCCATGATGTCCCCCCACATACTGCAGCCATGATGTCCCCCCACATACAGCAGCCATGATGTCACCCCACATACAGCAGCCATGATGTCACCCCACATACTGCAGCCATGATGTCCCCCCACATACAGCAGCCATGATGTCCCCCCACATACTGCAGCCATGATGTCCCCCCACATACTGCAGCCATGATGCCCCCCACATATTGCAGCCATGATGTCCCCCTACCTGATGATGATGATGCCGCCGTATATACAAAGCTGCCGCCGCGAACATTACACGCACCTTTAGTTTTTCAATAGCTGTTTTCCCTATCGCGCGCCCTGTGTAAAGGACACTCCCTCTTGCTCGGGATTGGACAGATCCGTCCGATCGCTAGCAAGGGGGAGTGTCCTTTACACAGGGCGTGCGATAGGGAAAACAGCTATTGAAAAACGAAAGGTGCGTATAATGTTCGCGGCGGCGGCTTTGTATATACGGTGGCGGGGTCGGCGGGGTCGACGGCGGTGGGGGGGGCGCAAAGTATTCTATTTGGGTATCGGGGGTATTTGCGGGAGTACAAGTACTCCCGCAAATACTCGGAATCGGTCCCGATACCGATACTGGTATCGGTATCGGGACAACCCTACTAAATAGCTTCCTTTACCTTAGTGCAGTCCTCTTTCACTTACCTCATCCTTCCATTTTGCTTTTAAATGTCCTTATTTCTTCTGAGAAATACTCACTTCCTGTTCTTCTGTCTGTAACTACACACAGTAATGCAAGGCTTTCTCCCTGGTGTGGAGTGTCGTGCTCGCCCCCCTCCCTTGGACTACAGGAGAGTCAGGACGCCCACTAACACACAGCTCTGTTCTCTATCTGCAATGTAGAGAGCGTCCTGAGACCGGTCTGATCAAACTGGTCCGACGGACCATTTTCATCGGACCAGGCTGAAGTGGTCTGATGTGCCTACACACCATCGGACCAAAATTCCGATCAGACCAGAACGCGGTGACGTAGAACACAATGACGTGCTGAAAAAACAAAGTTCAATGCTTCCAAGCATGCGTCGACTTGATTCTGAGCATGCGCGGGTTTTTGGTCCGATGCTTTTGCGTACTAACCATCGAACTTGTCTGACGGACAGGTGTCCGTCAGACAGATTTTAAAGCAGGTTTTAAAACTTTGGTCCGATGGAAAATGGTCCGATAGGCCGTACACACCATCGAACTGGTCCGAGGAAACTGGTCTGCAGACCAGTTTCCTCGGACCGGTCTGATCGTGTGTACGCGGCCTTACTCTACTATAGTCCAAGGGAGGGGGTGAGCACGACACTCCACACCAGGGAGAAAGCCTTGCATTACTGTGTGGAGTTACAGACAGAAGAACAGGAAGTGAGGATTTCTCAGAAGAAATAAGGACATTTAAAAGAAAATCGAAGGGTGAGGTAAGTGAAGGAGGACTGCACTAAGGTAAAGGAAGCCATTTAAGGAAAAAAATGTACATTTACAACCCCTTCAAGTCATTAACCTGGAGCAAGCATGTAGATCTAAAATGTTCAGGTCAGGGACTATGAAAGACAAAAGCAGCATGCAACTAGCAAGATCAAAACAAGGCCAGCAATGGCAGCCTACATGCCTCTCGACAACAGATTGCCTTTAATTCACCATGACCGTTATCTGTTACTTATATGACCATGTGCCAGCTGACATTAAAAGTGATATTAAAGCTTCCCCTTTTTTTAAAACAACAACCATGTTATACGTACGTGCTCTGGGCTTCTCTGGTTCCCTGATGACCCCCCCCCCCCCACCCAGAGTGCCCCCATAGCAAGGGGGCACTCGTGTGTGCTTACTTCCATAGACACACTGAGTGTGGATAGGCCCGGCCCCCCGCTTCCACCTTACTGGCAGTGATTTACAACAGCAGGAGCCTGTGAGGAGAGAGAGAGTCGAGACACACTGTGCACATCGTGGGATGGAGATTGGACTTGGGAAATTATAAGGATGGGGGGCCTAGCAAGGGGGCAGGCGGGCAGCAGAACACCGAAGGTTTTTTACCTTCATGCAGAGAATGCATTAAGGCAGTGTTTCTTAACTCCAGTCCTCAAGGCGCCCCAACAGGTCATGTTTTCAGGATTTCGCCTTTAGATGAAACTTTCACTGTGCAGCTCGTTTTGCACAGAGTGGTCCCAAACATCCTCTTCTGGGGTCCCACAGCAGCTCTCTTGGCTCCTCACCACATTAGATAACCCCCTCTGGGAAGCGCTCTCCCAAGGGGTATACCTTGCGGGCATGCTCCTGTGTCCAGCATTCGGCGTCCATAGCTGCCGAATGCAGGACTCGGCCCCGCATCATTGGATTTGAGTGACAGGGAGCCAATGGGTGCGCTGTTATCAATCTATCCATTGAAGAGCCGAGAACCCGCAGAGAGAGTGACGGCGGGGACATGCCCACGGAAATTTGGGGCTCAGGTAAGTAAAACAGGGGGGCTGTGGGGCCGGACACTGCATTAAGGTGAAAAAACACAAAGGTTTACAACCCCTTTAAATCATAATTTTTAAAGAGCAACTGTCATCTCTATCCCGCAGCAGCTCCTCCTTTGACCCGCTGTTGACTCACCGACAGTCACATTCACTTTAATGGGACGGCTGATGATGTGGCAGTGACACAACAAGGTAAGGGACGTGGTGGCAGCAGGTGAGTGAATGCCCCCTAACAGGCGCTGCCATGATGGATCTGAAATGACAGGTGCTCTTTAAATTTAAGGACTTATTCTTGCTGGTAGTTAGACTTATTATTATTTGCAAACAAAATTAAGGTTTCCAATTTAGAATAATAAGCTGTAAGGTTAGTAAATATTCCCAAACTGGGTCTCTTTGGCGGCCTGCTGCCATTTTGGTCCTCAAGGGAGGAATAAAGCACTTCATGTGCAGAAAGATCACAAGGTTTATAAGTTGCTTCAGATGCATTTCCCTTCTAAAAATTATACAACTTGTAGTGCACAAAAATGTGCAAAACAGTGTGATAAAGGGATATTCCTGAACTTTGTTTTGTCTGATGGTTACTGTGAAATTGTGTGAATGCATCAATGCAGTGCATGTTATCTCAGCTTTGATTCATTAAATGAGTTTACCAAAAATGTAAATATTGCAGAATATACAGCCTCATGCTACATAACTAAGCCCCATTCCATGCTGAATAAACTAAATTATTAATGTATCTTAAAAGAAAACTATCTTTAGATTGTTACTGATAAAAACAAAATCAGATTTATATAAAACAATCAGATTTTTTATTTTATTTAAATCATTGATTTTTATCCACCCTGGTTAGTAATAACTTAAAGTGCATCCAAAGACATTTTTTTTAGTATTTTGGATAGTGTAAGGCAGGGGTCTCCAAACGTTTTAAACAAAGGGCCAGTTTATTGTCCTTCAGACTTCAGGAGGGCCAGGTTGTGGCCAGTGTGGACAGAAAATGTCCCGGGCCGGGCATCACTGACAATAAATTTGGCCCCAGGGTTGGTGGTCAATAGGAGGAGGAGTAGTGCCCCTATTAGTAGGAGGAATAGTATCCCATGATTGGTATTAGTGGAAGAAATAGTCCTCCATTGTTGGTGTCAGTGGGAGGAATAGTGCCCCAAGGGCCGGATAAAGGCTAGCAAAGGGCCACATCTGGCCCTCGGGCCGCAGTTTGGAGACCCCTGGTGTAAGGGAAGCATTGAAATCTCTAAAAAGTTTTGAGATTTGGGATATCTTGTCTGAAAAGAATGAGCACTGCTGATCTGTAACCTAGAAACGAACCCTGTAGGGTGGGCAACCTAATGAGTAGGGTGGCCACACTTCCAAACTACCATTCAGGGATACCCTCCCTTCCCAAAAATCAGCTTGTGCTGTAACGAATCACAGCACAGTGATTACCGATGGCGGTGAGCTGATCGCTAGCCAGCGTCAGTCACTTCTGGACGGCCTCTATAGGCAACTAAGAAAGGGGTATAAGTTCAGGGCGAAAACCAACAGGGCAACGGGAGGCCTGTGAGGTGGCACTAAAGTATCTGTCTGGAGAGAGAATTGAAGGCTGAGCGTGTGCTCTCTCACCCGGCAGGCCGATCTGCCTGGTCACATCCCGGAAAGCGCGTTGAAAAGTCACCGCTCCGCAGCACAAAGGTCCCGGACGAGGGTGCTCTACGATACAGTTGTCAGCTAGGCTTCCTCTCCAACCTCTGGATGTACAGGCTGGGTGTCAGAGTCTCGCTTCTTTCTCTATGGCCGACCTCTAAGCACGGCTGTCTCTGTCAGCAGCTCCGCAGAGGAGAAGGGCTGGTCCCGAGAGGCCGAAAAGCACTCCTCCCTCTTCTTAAATAACCTCCCCACAAGTCTGTGCGAAGGTGTCACATGCTCCAGCAGGGCAGGGTGTTGTGGGAAATGTAGTCTGCTTCTCATAAGAGTCAATGGAGTCCATATCTCCGGCTACTTTCTATCCCACAATGCATAGCTCCTTAAAGGGTAATGTACATATTTACAGGTGTGAATATAGTCTCAGCGAGGATGACTTGTCATTAGACTTCTGACAAGGGGACCCCGCTACACAGAATTAGGAATTTTCAGCAGAAATTCTCAATGTGGAAGTGTCCATGACATAAGAAGCCTACCAGACAATACCTACAACCAGGGGCGGAACTGACAACTCATGAGGTCCCCGGGCAATAGGAGATTATGGGGCTCCCGGCAAAAGGAGATTATGGGGCTCCCGGGCAAAAGGAGATTATGGGGCCCCCGGGCAATAGGAGATTATGGTGCCCCCGGGCAATTTATTATGGGGCCACACAGTATACACACACACATACAGTATACACACACAGACACACAGTATACACACACAGTATAAATACGCATACACACACTGAAAAAGTACTGAAGAGGTGGGCATCTATAATTTTGGGATTACACAGATTTTTACATATTGTCCCTGGTTTTACTGAGGCTGGCAACCCTGATGGGGCCCCCTAGTGGCATGGGGCTCTCGGGCAATGCCTGAGTGTCCGAATGGTCAGTCCGCCCCTGCCTACAACTAAAACCTCACTTTTGGGTGGATTGACCCTTTCAGCCATGCATTTCCTACTCCTCGTCTGCTTATTGTACGTTCAAAAGGCCAAAATGGTAGCCAGCTGATCTGTGCCCCAGAATGTTAATGGGTTACAACATAGAAAAGATCAGTGAGCAACTTTCTTCAAGTATGGGAAGCCAGATGCATCACACAATGATTATTTCAAGGAGTGATTATCCATATAGCTGCCCTGGAAGCTATAATTCTCATATGGAAATGTTATAGCAAACACTTTATTTAGTTGGTACCTAGCGATAACATTAGCACATTCCATGAATTGGATTACTTTCTGAGACCCTTGTGGCCTGTCACCAGGATTATCTTCATATAGTGTAAATTCTGAGGTGCCACTTTAGTATAAATGTTTAGGGTAGAAGGATTAGGTCTTGATTATATATATGCTTAATTCCAGACAGCTATAGCATAACAGGATTTGCTGTTCTTGGAAATCTGCCCAACACTATCAAACTACACCAGCTGCTGTCATATTTAGAGGGATGTCATGTACGGGAGTTACAATATGGTTAATGCACTTTCACATGTAACATTTATTTCATGACTCAACGCAAGCATAAATGGTTTATAAATCTCAATGAAGGCTCTGCTGACTAAGAGCTTTTTTGAGGATGCAATCCTGCTTTTGAAATAAAAATACTGTTTTAGAACAGCTTTCTGGTTAAAGAAAACATTAGACTGCCAATTACTATACTGAAGTGACCGAAGAACCAAAACAAACACATTATCATATATGAAGAAAGTCTATTATAATGCAGAGTTTTGGATATAAATGTTTCCATGCTGGAAACCTAAGTTTCTATTTAAAGTGGAGTTTCCATCCCATTTTTTTTTTCATTATTGTGCTCATTAGACCTAAAAAAGTAAAAAAAATATGTTTTTTACTCATCTGGAAATGCCTGTTGCTATGCGGTCCCACAAAATCTGCCTTTGAAATCACCTAGGATTCTGACATCATCTCCCTCTAATACTCCTGGGAAATGTGTATCATAATTTCCCAGGATGCAGAGCGCTGTCCAATTATCACTCCCCATCCAAGACTTTCAGGAAGTAAGTGCTTGTTGGCTTCACAATGCCCACAAGCAAAATGACAACAGTGTAGACATAGTTTTATAAACTATCTTTTTTGAATAACTATGCGGAGCGGCGGCGGATTGTAAAATAGTAAGTGACCGGATTTATATTATAAACTTCACTTTACATCGTCATGTTTTCCAGACAATAGGATCCACTCTGGGGTCAATATAGGCAGCAAAAGGGTGGATAAACTGCTCTCGCCTTGTAATATGTCAACACATCAGAAACCAATCCTCGATGAGTCACAGCATGGAAGCAAAAAAAAACTAAAATAGTTTAAATCCATATAAAAATTTATTCTCTAAAAAAGCCAAAGAAATGCACTTACAAACAGATGCAGATTCAAGGCGTATAGTAAAAGATGCCGGCCGGCTTGTGGAACGCGTACGTCCCCTCGTGTAGTTGCGATGACGTGAGAACGTCTCCTCCCAATGTTTCGTCTTCACAAAAGACTTGGTCACGGGACGTTTTTTTTTGCACATATATAATTTTATTTTGTGGACTTTACTAATATCAATTTAGGTTTTGTATTTCAACCACCTTTGTTTTGATAACATACTGTGCCATCACGAGGCATTGTCTCACATTTAGCGCGATTCCTCCCCTTTTTCCAGTCTGTTTTATGTTGTATAACATTTTTGAATCGCAGCTTTTTTATTTGTAGTATATAAGGTACGCGCAATTTTCTTTCCATTCACTGCTTTATTTTATAGTTGAGTACTGTATTTGCTGGCGTATAAGACTACCTTTTACACTTAAAATAACTGGTCAAAAAGCAGGGGTCGTCTTATACGCCGGGTCAGCTGCTCGGATGCCTGCTGGATGTGCGGTAATACTGTATGTAGCTTCAGCTACATACAGTATACACCGCTTAGCCAATCCCAGTGAGCGATGTATTTAAATGAATAGAGAGCCTGGTCGGATTGGAGTAACAACCTCTGCCAATCCGAGCAGGCTACATACAGTAGCCCGCTTGGATTGGGTTTGACAGTCAGAGAGGTGTGGGCTGATGATGTTACAGCCTCTGCCAATCCAAGCAGGCTTTGTATTCATTAATAGAATACATCGCTCGCCGTGATTGGCTCCATCTCCAGCAAGAATGAAGAAGAATATGGCTCCAGAAGGAAGAAATATGAAGCATCGGAAACCTTGGAAGGGGGGTTGTTTTATACGGTGAGTACAAGCAAAATCTTAAAATCTTAAAAAACTGTAAAATCAGGGGGTCGCCTTATACACCCGGGCCCCTTATACTCCGGCAAATACGGTATGAGTTTTTGGCCTTTTGACCATGACCCAGGGCTTTTTTTTCAGTAGGAACGCAGGGGAACGCAGTTCCGGCACCTCCTGGACTGACTGTATGTAATGGCAAGGGGTGCTAGGGTATTGATGCTCACTACTGGGGATCTATTTTTGCAGGGGGGTTCTATTGTTGCTGGGGTGGTCTATTGTTCATTGTGGGGGACCCATTGTTGCTGGGGGGTCAGTTGTTGCTGAAAGAGATCTACTCTTGAGGGAAGGTACTTTTGTTGATGGCAGCCAGAGAGTCCATTAATGCTGGCTGTGCGGAGATCTGTTGATGCTGCCAGGAGTCTATTGTTGCTGGTGGGGAAATGTTGTTGTGGGTGGGCCATTGTTGTTAGGGGGATCTATTATTGCTGGCTATTTTACTGCTTTTCTTGATATCATTACCAAATTCCATACAAATTATTTAGCACCACAAAATTATACTTGGTCCTATATTGTAAAAGGGACGGTACTGGGAGGTGGGTAGGTGCGGAGAAAAGGGGTGAATCGGAAAGGGGGAGTTCCAGCACCTATTGTCTGAGAAAAAAAGCCCTGCCATGACACATTTAATGCTTTTTGGTTAACGTAGCACTGGCTATATGGTTGTTGTGGCTCTCAATAGCTATTATTTGGATTCTTTTTTTTTCTGTTTCCTTTTCTCATTTCGTCACTAGACATTCACACTTATTATGCTAACATACTAAAATGATATAAGGGCAGCATGGTGGCTTAGTGGTTTGCACTTTTATTTCAGTGCTTGAATTCCACCATCTGCATGTGTATGTTCCTCCTATTTGTTTGTGTATATCCTTCTTCCTACCATATGAAACCATACTGTCGGTTAAAGGGGAACTTCACCCAAAAGGGGAAGTTTGGTTTATTTGCATCCTCCTCTCCTCCTCTTTAACATTTAGCCCTTACTGGGAGGAAGGGGTGGTGAAGCAGGTACCTGGTTTGGCAGGTGCCGGTTCCCACTTTAGGAATTTTGGTCCCCCTCTTCTTCCTGGGACACATTACAGGTCTCAGAAGACCGCAGGACCATTTACAAAGCACAGCACAGTCACGCATACGCAGTGGGAAATCAGCTGTGAAGCCACAAGGCTTCACTTTCGGTTTCCCTTAGTTAAAGTAAAACTATAGGCTTGTTTTACTTACTTGCTCTGTGTAGTGGTTTTGCACAGAGCAGCCCAGATCCTCTTCTTTTTGGGTTGTCCTCCGGTGGTCCTGGCTCTTGCTAGGGGCACTTGAGCAGATTCGTTCCAGAGATACAGTTCTGTGAATGGACATTGTCTATTCACACACAGAGTGCAGCTTGGCCTGACCCCACTCTCTCTTCCCTTTACATCAGGATCTGACAGTATAGTCAATGTCAGTAGTGTCTAGTCTATGCAGTACACAGTACATGTATCCCCTTACATTCTGGTCAGTGGGAGGAATATCCCCCTTACATTGGTGGTCAGTGGAAAGAATATCCCCTTACATTGGTAGTCAGTGCAAAGAATATCCCCTTACATTGGTGTTCAGTGTGAAGAATGTCTCTTTTCATTGTTGGTTATTGGGAAGAATGTCTTATTTTATTGGTGGCCCCCTTACAATGGTGATCAGTAAAAAGCATGCCTCTTACATTGATAGTCAATGGAAATAATGCCCCCTTGCATTGGTCGTTAGTAGAAAGAACGTCCCCTTACATTGGAGGTCGGTAGAAAGAAAGTCCCCTTCTATTCGTGGTCATTTGGAGAATGTCCCTTTGCATTCGTGGTCAATGGGAAGAGTATCCCCCTTCCATTGATGATCATTGTGCAGAATGTCCCCTTGCTTTGGTGGTTGTTGGAAAGAACATTCCTTTACAATGGTGTTCAGTGGAAAGAATGTCCCCATACATTGGTGGTTAGTGGGAAGAATATCCCTGTTACATTGGTAGTCAGTATAAAGAATATCCCCCCATACATTTGGTGGTCATTGGGAAAAATGTCTTCTTATATTGGTGGTCAGTGGGAAGAATGCCCCTTACATTGCTGGTCAGTGGGAAGAATGTCCTATTACGTTGATGGTCAGTGGGAAGAATGTCCTATTACATTGATGGTCAGTGGGAAGAATGTCCTATTACATTGGTGGTTAGTGGGAAGAATGTCCTATTACATTGGTGGTCAGTGGGAAGAATGTCCTATTACATTGCTGGTCAGTGGGAAGAATGTCCTATTACATTGATGGTCAGTGGGAAGAATGTCCTATTACATTGGTGGTCATTGGGAAGAATGTCCTATTACATTGGTGGTCAGTGGGAAGAATGTCCCCTTCCATTTTTGATCAAAGGGAAGAATGAGAAGGTCCCCTTTCATTGGTGATCAATGGGAAGAGTGTCCTTTCCATTGATGGTCAGTGGGAAGAATGTCCCTTTTACATGCAACTAAAAGCTTCTTTGTGTCAATTTACTTACCTGAGAAATTTGAAGACGGGTTCTGCTGGTACCACGCTGCTGGCTCTGCCAAGTGATGTTGATGCTGGAGCCACAAATGCACTATCGGTCACAAGATCAAATGGCCTCTGTTTAAGGAACCCCTAGCAACCTCTGGAGGAATCCCAATGTTGTTCTAACATAAGCCCCCCTCAAAGGGTAGAGAATTCTTCCTTTCTGGCTGTCTCTTTGTTTTTCTAGTTATACCCATCTGAGCGCAGTCAGTGAACTCTCATGTCAGGCGAGTGTAATGAGAAAGATTGAGTGATCTCTGGAGTGGAGTGTTTCTACTTAATAGATTGGGTCATGTTAGAGAGTCTGGCATGGTATTTTACTTTTCAGATTATCGTGAACATCATCCATTCAGTCAAAGAACATTTATATTGGGAAATCCAGCCGTAAGCCCTGGAAATTTTGCACGTGGGCTGCCTGATGTTTATGAGATGAATGATAGTTATTGTCCCATATATGGGGTGATTTATTATGAAGAGCTCAGATCCTGGGGTGAGTCATCTACATTTTTGTTAGACATAAAAGTCAAGGTACTGTACTGCGCTAGTGATGTACAGCCTGACGTATCAGATGCTTTATTCCTTTTAAACATGTTTTTCTCATTTTACCTGGAACTTGATGCGTTCTTTAGGGAAAGGACATTTTTTTGTTGCTGATATTTGTAAGAATTGTAAATGAGGGAATGTCAGTTGTTCCAGATTTTATTAAGGAACGCTAATCCCTCTTCCCAGTCCCATTCCTTTGCCTGATATCCTGGCCACCCATCTGTACCTTATGGGCTAAAAGGTAAAACTTTTATGTGCACAGACAGCGGGAGTCTGCCTCCAACTGCTAGAAAACAGCAGCTGGAAGATGTACAAAAGCGAGTAATAGAACAAATCATGTAATTTTTCATCAGTTGCTATGTTGAGCTTCTGCTAACTCATTCCCCCTCTTCTTAGGAAAAGCAAATGCTGAAGATGTACCAATATTTCCTCATGACACATTTTTCTTTCTTGCTTCTTGTAGGCTTCCCTATTTTCCAGTATAGCAAGTATGTGGGTCTAGAGTTATTACTTTATTTTGACTTAATTTATTGCACAGTAGCTAACTGGTTAGCAATTCTACCCAGCATCACTAGGGTTATTGGTTCAAATCCCAACCATGGCCTGGAGTTTACATGTTCTGCATGTGTTTGAGTGAGTTTCCTCTGGGTTCTTCAGTTTCTTCCCACAATCCAAAGACATGCTGGTAGGTTAATTGACTCCTTTCTAATTTGGCCCTAATATAGGGTGACCAGTAGGGATGAGCTTCGTATTCGAGTCAAACTCATGCTCGACTCGAAAATCGTATGTTTGATCGTTCGTTGAAATACGAACAAACGGGTCGTTCGCACCAAATTTGAGTTTCACAGACCATAGTTCACTGCAGCATCGCCGGCTGATGATTGGCCAAGCATGCACTATAACCCGCATGCTTGGCCAATCACAGCTTGCAAAAAATGTAGAGCCATAATTGGCCAAAGCCAGGGTGGCTTTGGCCAATTATGGCTCAGGGGGTTTAATACACGCCCCACACTATAAAAGGCCACCTGCAGGTCGGCCTTATGTAGTGTGTTGCAGCGGTGGTTAGAGAGAACAGAGAGAGACAGAGAGATAGAGCAGGCAGGCAGGCAAGCTAGTCAGTTAATGTTACAGTGTGTAGAGGATATATATACATCCCAGGTGTTGTACATATATTTATACACTGTATAGTTTAGCTAGATCAGTTATTCCTAATTTACTGGCAGGCAGGTGATTGTGCTATTTAAAGACGTTTTCACAGGTATAGACACCCAGCAGGTACAATATTTAAAGGAATTTTTCATTTATTTATTTTTTGCATCATTAAAATCACTGCTCCTGAATCAGGAGCAGTGATTAAAAAAAAAAAAAAAGGAAAAATTACTTTAAATATTGTACCTGCTGGGTGTCTATAGTATGCCTGTGAAAACGTCTTTGAGAACCCAGGTCTTGCCCGTGGGAACATGTATCAATGGAAAAAAGTTACATGATACATGTTCCCTGGGGAAAGGCTTTTGAATTCGAACGTTCGAGTCCCATAGATGACAATGGGGTTCTAAATGTTTGCGCGAATGTTCGGTCCGTTTCGAAGGTTCTGGTGTGAACCGAACGGGAGGTGTTCGGCTCATCCCTAGTGACCAGACATCCCCGGTTTCTGGGGACAGTCCCCGGATTGAGGACACTGTTCCTGGACCAAGTCTGTCCCCGGTTTTGTCCCCAGATTAGATTTAAACAGGGGCTGGGGCAATTTCAAAGACAGTCAGTGCAGAATAAAAAAAAAAAATCTGAATTACACCGCCTCTCCCCGCTATGCCATTCCTACTAGCTTAGGGAGGGTGTATTTTTTCCATTATCCTTGCCCCCTTCTGATGATCATGTGCTGGTCGGAGTGGAGGGAATATTTCTTCAGTTTCGGGCACATGCCCATTCAGCTTCGCTCGCATGTTCTTCTGCCTTGGCTCAAGTCCCGACCAGCCGCCTGCCTGCTTATCGCCTTGCCTTCCCTGGCAGAGTGATCTTTCTCCACTCCCCACCCAGTAGTAGCCGGAGCCTGGAGAGTAAGACTTGAGAGGCTGTGAGGCGGGCAGCGATGGGCATAGAGTCGCTGATTGCCGCCATTACTAGTAAAAAAATAAAATATGTCCCCGGATTTCATTTGAAAAATCTTGTCACCTTACCCTAGTATGTGTATATAGGAATGTGATTTAGGGACCTTAGATTGTAAGCTCCTTGAGGGAAAAGACTGATGTGAATGTACAATATATTGTAAAGCGCTTTATAAATTGACGCCACTATATACTGTAAGTATCTGTAATAAATAAATAATAAAAATATGTTATATTGTACTGAAGCCAAAGGATCTGAATGACACCCCGGCAACAAGCATGCTCAGAAGGAGGTCAGCAGCTGTCTTAGTTTTATCTATTACAGTTATTGAATGCAGTACAGTAGCATCAGTAATGCTCTTTACCATCTGATGGAAGCATTTGGCTTACCATGAAAACTTGTTGCTATCTCTGTGATGTCATCAGCTTTTCTGGTGGTTCTTGTGGATTTTGGGACATGCAGTGTATAACAGATCCAAATCACCCTGCATTACTTTATTGACAGAGCATGTATATTGTCTTTTTCTATCTTTTATCATGTATACTACTCTATGGCCAACAGTTTGTGATCACTTAACTATCACAGTTTCTATAATTATTCTATTTATTACACATTACATACAGGTGGACTATTTACTAATTAGATGACTTCTAAAGTCAATTGGTTCCACTAGATTTTATTTACGGGTATCAGAGTAAAGGAGACTGAATACAAAGGCATGCCACACTTTTCAGATATTGTTTTGTAAAAAAATTGGAAAACAATTTATAATTTTCCTTCCACTTTACAATTATGAGCCAGTTTCTGTTGGGCTATTACATAAAATACATTTAAGTTTTTGGTTGTAACATGACAAAATGTGGAAAATTTTAAAGGGGTATGAATATTTTTCAAGGCACTGTATGTGGCATATAATTCTGAAATTTGTTTTCATAATTTATGTAAGTCAGAAATAGCCTTGTCAGGCCCCAAACATAGGGTTGTGTCTGACTAATGTAACATTTTTCCACCATAAAAAAATAAAATGTAGACCTGGAGGGTTGGTGACTTTTTACACCTCCTTCCTTACAGTAGTTCTTGCTCCGCTCATTGCGGTCACTGCGAGCATCTACACATTATAATGGTCACATGCTGTAAGGAGTGCAGCATATACTTCGAGCGTTTGACATTGTGTTTACACTTGCCGAAATCTAAATAAAGCTTGTTGAGGATACCAAAACATGTTATTTCTCCTTATCAGTCATTTTAGGCCAAGGGACGCTTACCAGCTGTTGCCTTCTGTTTCCAATGGGACTACTGACAGGAAGTCAGCTGTGTATAGTAAGATGTCCTTCCCTAGGGGAAGAACATAATCCATTTGATGAAATTACATTCTAATTGGTGTGTAAAAACCCAATTCCACTGAAAATTGATGTTTCAGATGTGCACCAGTGATTTGAATGCAAAGACTCTTGTCGTGAGTACTTATTGTAGCTTGTATCTTAGCCCCCTCACACAAAGCCAGCCTCTTTTAACCTGATAGCAGTCTGTATCTGGAGCATGGTGCCACTATAGTCTACTTTGTAATGCCCAAATCTCAGTTCACTTTAACCATATTTTTTCACACATTTTTTTGGAGTGAAGGTAAAGCTGTTTGGATAATTTTATGTCCTGCTTGACATGTTTGCCAACTGTGGTCTGAGGAAGGATTTAGTAAGGTGCCACAGCTTTTCAAATTGCAGAATTTATTAATGACTGCCCCAGTTAGCAGGCATACAGATCTGTGGTAAAATAAAATACAGAAATTGGACTCATATGGTGAGTGAAAAAACTCTCTGTTGTGTAAGACAGAACCCTCCAGGCCCTCGGGTTGTGCAAGACAGACCCCTCCAGGCCCCTTAGGTTGTGAAAGACAGGACCCTCCAGGCCCTCGGGTTGTGCAAGACAGACCCCTCCAGGCCCTCAGGTTGTGAAAGACAGAACCCTTCAGGCCCTCAGGTTGTAAAAGACAGAACCCTCCAGGCCCTCGGGTTGTGAAAGACAGACCCCTCCAGGCCCTCGGGTTGTGAAAGACAGACCCCTCCAGGCCCTCGGGTTGTGAAAGACAGACCCCTCCAGGCCCTCGGGTTGTGAAAGACAGACCCCTCCAGGCCCTCGGGTTGTGAAAGACAGACCCCTCCAGGCCCTCGGGTTGTGAAAGACAGACCCCTCCAGGCCCTCGGGTTGTGAAAGACAGACCCCTCCAGGCCCTCGGGTTGTGAAAGACAGAACCTTTCAGGCTCTCGGGTTGTGAAAGATAGACCCCTCAAGGCCCTCGGGTTGTGAAAGACAGAACCCTCCAGGCCCTCGGGTTGTGAAAGATAGAACCCTCAAGGCCCTTGAGTTGTGAGAGACAGAACCCTCCAGGCCTTGGGTTGTGAAAGATAGAACCCTCAAGGCCCTCGGGTTGTGAAAGACAGAACCCTCCAGGCCCTCGGGTTGTGAAAGATAGAACCCTCAAGGCCCTCGGGTTGTGAAAGACAGAACCCTCCAGGCCCTCGGCTTGTGAAAGACAGAACCCTCCAGGCCCTCGGGTTGTGAATGGCAGAACCCTCCAGGCCCTCGGGTTGTGAAAGACAGAACCCTCAAGGCCCTTGGGTTGTGAAAGACAGAACCCTCAAGACCCTTGGGTTGTGAAAGACAGAACCCTCCAGGCCCTCGAGTTCTGAAAGACAGAACCCTCCAGGCCCTCGGGTTGTGAATGAAAGACAGAACCCTCCAGGCCCTCGGGTTGTGAAAGATAGAACCCTCAAGGCCCTCGGGTTGTGAAAGACAGAACCCTCTAGCAGAAACATTGTGAGTAGTATCAAAGGGACCTATAGTCCTTTATTATTGGCCATTACAAAGTCTGGCAGATCCGTGTGTTACAGAAGCTAGTTAAACAAAGAATATCATCTTTGTGGAAAGCTGACTTAGTTGTGGGATGAAGGGAGATGTTTCTTTTGTGAGTGGAGATCTAGTATGTGACTGTACTTTCTGGATTTGGTGAGTTGGGGTCCATATGAAAGGTGCATATTACGATTTGCCTGTCGTGTAGGCATTCAGCCAGGCCACCAAGTTGTATTAAAGCGGAGTTCCACCCACTTTTACAACTTTATCTTAAATGAAAGACCACACCTCCATCACTTGTTTTTTGGTAAAGTTTAAACAAAAAATACTTTTTTTGCCTTTTCTAAAGTACTGAGTGTACTTCCATCCTATCTCGCCGCGGCCCAGTGCACCATTTCCTCCTGTTCCCCCGCTGTCTTCTAGGACCTGTGTGTGTCCCAGAAGAAGACCAGCTTGCTAATACATGGGTTGAAATTCTGCCATTCCCTGCTGAACCAGTTGAATTTTGATCCATGTATCAAACCAAGCTTTATTCAACCCAAAAGTCTAAGAGCATCTTGTGGCCAAACAGAGGTACTACAAAGAAAAAACATAGATAAAAGGTAAGTTTGTTGAACTGCTTTTAAAAAAAATAGAAAACCTTTGCAGACTAGGTTCACACTAGGGTGGGTCAGGAACGCATGCATAATCATGTGCATTCCAGACCCACACAGAAACAGCCTGCACTTGATGTGCAGGGGTACCAATAATTCTTAATGGCAATGCCACGCATCGACAAAGTGGTTTCGTGTGCGCCAAACCGCATAGTGCGGCAGCACTGCGGAATTAGGCGTGACATGATATAGGGGTCAGCAACATCTTTCACAGTGTTTCTTGCAGAAACAGCAGGGCATTCTAACAAACACACAGGAAAGCACCTCACATATGCAAACCAGGGCTATTTTGATATTTAACAATTTGTCCTAAAGTCAGGCTTTATTAGGCTTCTGATGAGTGCTACTTGGCACAGTCACAGTTAAGAACTGTGACTATGGTTCAGACAGTAGACTGCAACTTCCTTTTAAGGTCAGGGCTGATGTTACTCATAGCTCCCAACTGTCCCTGATTTTGAGGGACTGTCCCTGATTGGAGCAATGTCCCTCTGTCCCTCTTTCCTCCTCATTTGTCCCTCATTTTGTTCTGATCTATATAGTTGAATATAAAATGCAATTTTTTTTATCTTTTTTCCCAGTGTTAGCCTTTCATCCAAATTCTAAATTGCTGCATTTTTCAATTTTCAAAGCCAATATAAAGGAATAGTAGGGGTAAAAAAAAAAAAAAAACACTTGTGGATTTAATTACATTTTTTGGGTTATTTCCCCTTTAAGGGGGTGTGGCAGGGGGGCATGTCCTTTGCCTACTTACGTTTTCTAGTAGCTGTCGCTCATTCCCATCTCAAAATGTTGGGAGGTATGATGTTACTGGCTATATGTACTAGTACGTGTGATATTTTTTAAATTAACGTTTAGTCTTTTTTTTTTTTTTTTTTATACATGTATAAGAGGTCGTCCTAATGTAAATGATCTTATTATTATTATTTTTTTCTGTTCTAAAAATGTTGTTTCTATGTAAAGCTTCTAATTTTACATGTGAATAGGTCCAGCCATATTGACATATTACATAAACAGGCTCAGCTTCCTGCTTTGCAGTACTACATTATGGTTGTGCATCACACAATGCAAGTCTGATGCTTCCAAAACAATGCACTCCCTGTGTGGCTAATATTTCATCTCAACAGTTGTTCAGCAGTGAGGAAGATTATGATTGAAGTGTCTATTGTGCCCTATAATGACTAATTACACATGTCCAGATTTATTATAAGTTGGTGCTTTGTAAGTGTGGGAAATAGATAGATTTTGATTATTATCAGGAGCAGTAGATACAAATGGTCCTCTTAATAGTCTCGGCTATGACCCCAGTGGCTGCTCTGTGAAACTCATCCCGCATTCTGGCTTATCTGTTCTTGTATGTTTACTTTACATTGTTTACCCATTTATATTGGACCTTCAGATCTGTCTTCCAATTTATTAGGAATTTTCACCTTTTCCTTCCTGTTTATAGCTAGTTATCTCCTTCCTCCCAGGGCTCCTATAGCATCTTGGAATATATTTGGTACTGTGCAAAAAGGCCTTCAGCCCAGTGTGTACAATAAATACCACCAGTTGATAGACATCATGAGTGTGGTTAGAAATAGGACTTTGTGACGATGTGTTTCACAACTTCTCTTCAATTCGGTGCTTACTAGACAAGATGAGACTGAGCTTTGACCGATGAATCCATGTCAGCAGGGGTGGTGATTTATCATTGCTGACTGTGACGCCTCGTACACACGACCGTTTTCCTCGACAGAATCCATCAAGAAACTTGGTGGCAGAGCTTTTTTGCAGAGAAAAACGGCTGTCTGTATGCTTTTCATCGAGAAAACTGACGTGGAACTCGACGAGAAAAAAAAGGAACGCTTTTTTCCTCGTCGGGAGTCTCAATTTCCTCGTCGTGTTTCTTGTCGGGCTGGTTTTCGATGAGAAACACGTTCGTGTGTATGCTTAGAATCCCGCGCATGCTCAGAATAAAGTATGAGATAGGAGCGCACCTTCGGTAAAAGTAGGGTTTGTAATGGGGATACCGCATTTGTCACGCTGTAACAGACTGAAAAGTGCAAATCGTCTTTTACTTAACACGCAGTAACATGAAATTAGCAAAAGCAGCCCCAAGGGTGGCGCCAGTGGAATCGAACTTCCCCTTTATAGTGCTGTCTTACGTGTTGTACGTCACCGCTTTTAAGAACGACGAGATTTTGTCTTGACAGTGTGTACGCAAAGAAAGCTCGTCAAGATTCTCGACAACTCGACAACTCGTCGAGGAAAATTATGTTTCATTTACGACGAGTTCCTCAGTCGTGTGTACAAGGCCTCAGTTGCAGCTTGAGCCATTAAACCTGTTGCCAAGCTATAAAAAAATTTGAGCTGCTCAACTTAACATCTAAAATACTAAGGGCCAGATCCACAAAACTATTACAGCGGCGTATCTCCAGATTTCAAATCTGCACCGGCGTATCTTTACGCCGATTCTCAAAGGCAGATACGTCTAAAAAATAGGCTTCCTCCGCCAACGTAACTTGACTATGCCGGCGTATAATTGTGTGCAATTATACGCTGGCCGCTAGGGGCGCTTCCGTCGATTTTCCGTGTCGAATATGCAAATGAGCTAGATACGCCGATCCACGGACATACTTGCGGTCGGCGCATTTTTTTTACGTCGTTTGCGTAAGCGTATGTCTGGCGTAAAGTTACCCCTGCTCTATGAGGCGTACACAATGTTAAGTATGGACGTCGGGACAGCGTAAAATTTTCCGTTGTTTACGTCGTTTGCGTTTTCGCGAATAGGGCTTTTGTGTAAGTTACGTTCACGTCTAAAGCATTGACTATTTGCGACGTGATTTTGCGTATGCGCATTGGGATACCTCCATGGACGGCGCATGCGCAGTTAAAAAAAACGTCATTTACGTGGGGTCACAATGATTTTATATAAATCACGCCCACATCTTATATATTTGAATTGCGCGGGCTTACGCCGCCACAATTACACTACCCTGCCGTAACTTACGGCGCAAATTCTTTGTGGATAAGGAACCTGCCGCTCTAACTTACGGCGGCGTAGTGTATCTTAGATACGATACGCCTGCCTAAAGATAGGCAGTTCTTTGTGGATCTGGCCCTGAATATTTACCTAACTTAAAAATGAATCCTATTTTTTTTATCTGAAATTACCCTAAAAAAAACAACAGAATATGTACAAAGCCACAATGCATTTCCTTAATAAAAATGGGTTCATTCCCCTTTGCGCCTCTAACTCACAAATGCATCAGCAGTCATTCGTTTTACCACTGTGGAATTGGAAAGCAGAGGGATAACTTCCTGGAAAGCAGTTTGAAGGCCTCTCTGTTGAGCAGGCTCATAGCCTTACCCTGGAGCTAACAGACGGTTCAGCTTGTGATAGTTAATTGTCACTATGACACAGGAAACCGAGGCTCAAACCATCACCTAATTCTCAGTGACACTGATACTTTAAGAAAATAAATTGTCTAATGTTATTACCGTGAGTAGCTGTCTGCAAATGCATTTGGGGCTATATTAATAAACTAAACTACAGCAGTAAATGAACAAAACCATTTAGGAAAGTTCAAATGTCTCCTATGATTAAAGTTTCAGAATATCGATTTACTGAAATAAGAAAAAGATGCAGGGTTCACAATGTTTTCCAATTTGTATCCAAAAAATTAAAGGAGAAGTCCAGCCTGAGCTCGTTTGGCTGGGCTTCTCCTATGGGTCACAGGAGTGCAATTAGTTTTGCACTCCTGTGACCCGTTTTCTGCATAGAGAGGCTGAAGTCTGCTCTCTGCTGATGTCACAGGAATCAGTCCAGGCACCGCATTATCACCACAATAAAGTCTGGATCCGCCAGGTGCCTGGACTGATGCCCGTCTCAGCCTCTCAGCAAGCTGCTGAGAGCCTGAGATGGCTGTTCCCCACCCCTCCACAGCTCAGTGAGTGTGGAGGAGCAGGGAGGAGAGCTGCTGATTGACGGTCAGCAGCTCTCCACTTGGGGATCTGTGAAAACCGAGCCATCGGCGGTGTTCGATCTCTCGGTTCTCAGTGTAGATGTGCCGGGGGACAAATGCAGCATCGGACCGAAGCTGCATACACCTAGGTAAGTATGAATGGGCAAAAAAAACAAAACATACTTTTCTTTTAAATTGTGCCTTTGTGAAGTTCTGGGTCACTAGGCTTTGTAGGTCTTTTTATTGGAGATCTACTAATGTACAGGGATCTGGTGCATCAGCTACAGTAACAGGCACTTTCTGATCTCATATTGAACCTTATTAAAAATGAAGTATCCACAACTGTATATTGTAGTTGTTTCATTTTACGTGAAAATATGGATTTCTGCTAAGTTACAACTTCTCTGTATCTCTCTGGAATGTAACGCCTGTTGTATCCTGGCCTAGTGATGTTATACGTGGATTTGTACAATTAAAGCATTTATACTTCTGAAGATGGAGTGCGGTCACCTCTTTTGCCCATACTTTGACAGTCTTTCAGTTCACAGACTGGACCAGCACCAGATCTTCAGTACTGCTATTGTATCACCCTGAGCGGAATTACAGTCTCTCTCTGCCCACAGCCAGCTAATTAAAGTGACCCTATCAATATAGAAGTATGGAGGCTGCCATTGTTGGCTTCCTTCCAGAAAACGCTGTGTCTGACATCAAGACTTTCTCGAGTCACAGACATTGAACGTGTATGACATGAAAGTATCCAAATTCCTTATTACTATACTTTTGCTGTTCCAAGCCAGTGACTTAGGAAGCCCAAATGCATCATCATGACAGCCAGGCAAGCATGTTCACAAGGAATGGTCAGCAGTGACTAACCTGCTGGGATTATTTTTTTAATAATGGGCAATAATTCCTGTGCTGACGCCCATATTGAGGCACTATTTCTTCTGCTGACACCCACGATGGGTCAAGATTCCAACTCCTAATACCAAAGATAGGGAATTGTTTACTCCCACTGATACCAGGGCGTTTTCTACTAGCACTTTCCACAGTCCTGCCTCCCCCTAAAATTTGGGGGAGGCCTCTTGGTGTAGATATGGAGGAATAAGGTGTGATATCTAGATCATTCCTCTCTGGCAGGCTCTGGATTCTCCTTTCTTCAGCACTCTAGCTTGTGGGCAGACCCTTGCCAATTTCACTTACAATAAGGACTATTACAACTTCCGGCTGGATGGCCCTAGAGAAAAGGCTTTGGGGGACTGGTTTCACAGCATAAGGGAAGACCACTGCAGCTTGGAATATGGTAAGTATTACACCTTAATCCTTTTACCCTAGACTTAAAGGGGTTGCAAAGGATTTTTTTTTTTCATAATAAGCATCCTTTACCTGCAGACATTCCTCTTTTCACTTTCACTCATTGTTCCATTTTTGATCATAAATTGCTCTATTTCTTCTCTGTTCTGTTCACTTCCTGCTTGTCTGATTTTACTGACCACCGTGAAGAGAGATTTTACTGCGGTGGTCAGTAACGCGCTCGCGCCCTCCTGGGAACTACATCTGTGTGGCAGGACGCTCTCTACGTGTTAGAGACTTCAAGGAGGTGTGAATTACTGGGAAATTCATACTGGGAAATGTAGTTCTTACATGAACAAGTGATGCAAACTAGGAAGTGAATGATAGAACAGAAACTAAAACGCCGGAGGTGATATAGATGAAGGAATTTAATAGGTATTTACTCGTTTTTTAACAGAATCATTACACTATTCTGTCTGTCTACCTTGCAGACATTCATTTTAGGCAAAACATTTTTTTTCCTTTACAACTCCTTTAATGAGTATAATTTTCTATCTGGAGTGGAGCTTTAACATTGAATTCTTCTTCCCTCGGGTACTAGTCATGTAGATAAATTCTGACATTTGTTAACAAGATCTCAACTATTAGGGTGCTTGGGGAAGTGGAGGTCAGGCAGAAGGACCCAATCAGCTTCTCTGTTATTCCCCCTCCCAACTTGGCTGAGATCATGTGAACAAATTCCAGCATTTGGTCACCTGACCATCACCAAAGGAGGTGGTAACTTCCCCGGATGTGGTAATTTTTGGTGAGTCGTCTGTATATTTAAAGCGTAGTACTTAAGTGTGCGATTTATGTTAAGGAACTCTCTGATTTTGGCACATTGATTTTTTATTTTTTTTTAAAGTATATACTCTGGGAAGTGGTATGCTGTTACGTATTGGTGATATTTTTGCTTTAAAAAGAAGCTTGTCACTGGCAAGTCATATGTCACAAGCCACTAAAAGTGTCAGAATCCCCAAGGAGGTTCATGGTAGCTTGTTAATCTCTCCTGTTTAAAGGAAACAGCCTAATTCACTTAAACATAATGAAAACCATTCCTCAAATACTGAATGGCTGTAGAAATTCTTTCTGGCTTGTCAGCTTCAACTTAGCTTTCTCAAACTAATTTTGCCAGCTTATATTTACTAAGAGCAAGGATAGGAAAGCCCTCTGTGCTTGTAATTGCCATCTGATAATGCCCTATACTTTGAGGAAATCTGCCACATAATCGCTATTAGAAAATTGTCTGTTTAGATTTTTAATGACATACTTTTCAACTTGTAAAAACAAATTACTCTTACATGTTTTCTTTTGGAATATTTTTACTGCACGTGTTGGATGACAGAGGACAATACCGGTAACCAAAAATCGTTCCAATGTGATTAGAAATAATTAATCTTCTTCTAAATTTCACTCATTTAGAAGAATTTGGAATAACTGCTAGTAAAGAATGTGGATAATATACAAGTTTTTCCTGCGCAGATAACCACACACACACCTATATATCATTTGTTAAAAAGAAAAGTGTTCTTAAAAGAAGAGGGAATGCCACACCATGGAAAACATGGCCCTGTCCCAACTTTTTTGGAATTGGCATTATACTTTGACAGCTTTTTGCTGCTCTGTCACAACTTTTCTGAGATGTGTTGCTGCCATTAATTTTAAAATTACATTTTTCTTAATTGTACAATTTCTCAGTTCAAACGTTTTATGTATCTCTATTTTCTATTGTGAATAAAATATGGATTTATGGATTTATAAAAATTTAATGTAGATTTTATACAGCGTCCCAACTTTTTTGGAATTGAGGTTGCATACAACTTACGATGAGAAGTGACTACAGCAGTCATAAAGACCCTCCACCTGAATTTTTGCATTGACAGAGTTTACATATACTTTAAAGGGGCAGTAAAGATTATATAAAAAAAAAAACCTGCAAGGAAAAAGCATAATGTGCTAATATGCATTGCATACTAGCACATTATGAAAGAATTAGCTTGAAACAATGACATCCAGCAGCACAATGTCACTGCTGACAGGGCTTCTATCTTCACCTAATCTTCCTTCCAGTTTTGAGGGCTGTAGCCACTGCTTGTCTGATGAAGGGGCCATGCGTGGTTCTGAAACGTTGCCATATGTTTATCATGTATCATGTAACCACGAAAATAAAGCATTGGATCCTTTCGATGAATCCCTTGGTGTGCTGATGACATTTCTTCAAATTGATCGTCCATGGTTTCAAAACCTATGGTCATTACATCATTCAGTATTACTGAACAGCCATTTTCTTGAATATTGTGTTTGGAGTCACAGATGTGGCACAGAGCACATGCGCTGGTGATGTCACTGGCTGCTACTCTATAGAATATCTCCTAAACGGTGCATGTTTAGGTGATATTCATTTAACCTACAGGTAAGCTTTAACTTAAGCTTACATGTAAGTAAAAATAAAAATAAATGACTTTACTACCACTTTAAGGAAAGCTAAGCTGATTTCTTATTACTGTGTCCTGGCTTTGCCTTCCTACTTTTTATGCATCCCTTTCGGCTAAAAAGATTGATGGGCGACCTTACTGGCCAAATGGTAGAGGAGACCTAGAGGTAGCAGGCCTCATAAAAGATCTGGTCACTGTTTCCACAATTAAACACTTTAGATATTCATGTTTATGTGGCCTGTAGGTTGACTTTAAAGGAAACCTGGGGTGAGAAGAAAAAAGTCAACAAAAAATGACAGAGGTTTAGAGCCCATTCACACAGGGGCGGCAAGACTTTGGGGGCAACTCGGCAAGGCGACCTGAAGACGACTTCAGAGGCGATTTGCAAAATGACTTCTGTATAGAAGTCAATGCAAGTCGCACCGAGTCACCCCCAAAGTCTACAAGAACCTTTTTCTAAGTCGGAGCAACTTGCATCGCTCCTAATGGAATGGTTCTATTGAACAGAACGGGACGCAACTTGTCAGGCGGCTGTCGCCCCTGACGAGTCGCCCCTGTGTGAATGGGCTCTTAATGATTTCCTGGCGCAGCCAAGATATACTTTAATATTTGAGCTTGACTTGAGCATTCATGTAAGATATTTTTCAGTCAATCTCATTTTAACCCAAAACTTGTCTTGGTATGAGGTTGTTCCAGGTTAAAAGGGAGACCAAGTTTGTTATTGTAGTTTTTGTTCCGCAAACTGATTAGGCAGAAGGGGTAAGGGAGTTTACAGGAGAGAGAGCCCAGTGAGCAACCAGGAGTTGGCACAATTTCATAGGACTCAGAGCGGAGAGAGCTCATGTTGACTGGTGTTGTCAACTTCTTACATCACGTCACCATATACAAGATCAAAGGTGGAAAGATTGTGAGAGTATTTACATCACTATACAATTATTTTAACAGATAAAAAGTTTCTATATATGTGCTTTAGCTGTGCTTTTAGTTGTCTATCCAGAATTGGCTTATAATATGTAAATGATCTTATAAGGCTAACTATCGACATTAATATGATAATGCATGTGTGTAGTATGTAAAATCACCATGGGATTAGGTGAATCACCTTATTTGATGTTTTATGGATCATGCAACTACAAATAAAGTACTCTTTTATGGACCAGTAATTCAAGACATCTGTGACTCTCTTGGTTTGAATATTGCCACAACAATGTAATATGACGGCCTACCTAAACACTTGTATTCAAGAAGGTGGGTCCTTGGACTACATGAGCAATACAGAAAATCAGAGCAGCACTATGTGAATATAACATAAATTGGTCCTACATTACTCAGCCTACATTACTCAGCCCCTTTAAGACTAAAGACTCACTTACCAGATAGCGAAGACCTTTTACCATGTAATGGATCAGTAAGCACTTGTTAAGCCAGAAAAACCTGTCTCTGGACACCAGTCTCAGGATCTGGAACTCCCCACATCCACCTTACGGCTCCACCTTATGGGTTTTTAACCACAATGGCAACAAACAATAGTAAAACCCAAGAAAATGCTCACTCACATATTACAGCACCATAGACAGGCACCCAGCATGTCTATCAAAATCACAGTATATGGCTGCCGCTGTTTTGATTCCCAGAACTAACATGCATGCCACCAGAGAGGAAGTAACGTTACCGGAAGTCACGTATGTGCTATCCAGTCCCATCTCAATGTGCTTCACCCTTCCAGGTATCTTCAGGAAGCCTTGGACTACATGGTTGTTGGTAGATCTTCAAGTGATTGTACATCCAGACTGTAACTTGTAATGTCAGATTTAGAGACTTAAACTTTTTAAATAACTCTGATAAGGGGCCCCAGTAGTTTAACATACTCTTTGCCTTAGTAAAAATATTGTTTAATGCAAATGACATACCTTTATGGCCCATTGACACTATAATGCCATTTGGGAAACCACACTGCCCTTGTGATCTGCAGCAGGTGTCAGTGCAAAGTTAAATGATAAGTGCATTTATTACTTTTGTTTTACTTGGAGTCAGGAAATCCTTGCACCCACGATTAGCGGACCGTGGGTGCCATGCAGGACTCCTGCAGACTGCTCATTGTGTCTGTCTGCTAGTACCTTGGGCGGACAGGCAGATACTCACTTACAGGAAAATAAATGAATTACCAGAGCAAACACAGTGCATTTGCCTGCACCAGATTGCATGGTACAAATGTGCACCCCGTTCCTCAAAGCTAAGCCCCCGAAACCTATCAGCTTGCCACCACAGCAGGGTGTCATTGGAGTATGTGCATCCTGCACTGTATCTTGTGGTTTATTAGCTTTTACAAGTTGCACCGTTGTGAGTATCCATTTTTAGCAGTTTAATTTGCCTAAATACAATTTTTGGTAATGCACTAGGTGCTTGCACCTTCCTGTTTGTTTATCTTTTTAGTTTCATTTTGGGTACAGACTAGAAGATGAAGGTTTCAAACCAACATTTGTATGAAAATTCTCAGTACATTAGACAACTTGACAAATATGGTTTGAAAGTAGTTCAACATTTTGTTTGCTTTTAAAATTCGATTTTGGTATGAATAGACTGTCCTGAATGAAAAACCACATACGGTAAATTGTTAGAAATTAATTAGCTCGTGGGCAATTTTTCATCCTGCATCTTCAAATTTTCTTGTCATTGCAGTCAAGAAATCAAACACCTTGACCCCTTTACTGATAACAACATTGAACAAACGCTCTTAAAGCAAAAGGTTTTAAACACAATTCTGCTAATATATCCCGCTTTCAGCTGGCCATACATGGATCAAAATTTGACTGGTTCAGCTGGGAAAGGATGAATTTTGATCCTTGTATGGGCACTGTGGTCTTATAGAAGTGGAGAACACAATGGCTCTGCGGAAGGGACTCCCCTTCACCACTGACTTGTGATTGCAGGAAAGAAAATCGCTCCGTCCATGGTCGGCTTTAGACTTTCCCAAAGATAATCTTCTAAAATCTTTCTTAGATTAGGGAACCATAAACTTGAAATCACCAATTTCTTTACACTGCTCTCTATTTTCAATATGTAGTTTAAGATTGGTAAAATATAAAGTCATCACAAATCCAATTGGAATGTGAAGGATCATCCCAATAAATTTAAAGATTAGATGATACCTAGAATACTGCATATGACATATGATAGTTTACATGATAGTCAGTTCTTCCAGGAACTGTCCAATAAATGACTGTGGTATGTTCTGCCCTGTGAGTTTATTGCAGAGCCGTTCTAAAAGATCAAACTGCCTCCTCCTGTTTTATAGTGAAGGTGGAGGCTCTCGATCATGTCATTAACAATATGAAAACATAAACAACTATATTTTAAATTGTCTCCATGTTCTGTGTCCCCTCCTGTTCTGCACTTGTTGTGAGACCCATCCTATTCATCTGTATGGTACGTAGTTGCCACTTCCTTATAACCAGTGCTGGGGCCTATTAAACCCACTTGGAAGCCACATCCGGACATTAAGGCTTTATGGAACCACAGAAGGAAACACTTACTGTTGTAAATTGTATCTTTTTTCAACTTAACTCTTAAAGTGCTGTTTAAGGCCTTAAATTACAACTGGACAAACTGATGTCAAATTTTATGATCCGGCCATCCCAGCCCAGAACATGCTTAAATAGTAAAACATTTGCTGTCAGTTATTTTTGGGTGCACTTGAAAAATGCATTGCATAAAGATGTGGATGCTATAATCATAGGTGGGTCCGCTACAAAAATATGCAAATGGCAATATGTACTTGGTTAGACCTAAAATGCTTTGTGGAACTTCTATACCCTAAAACTCTAGTTTTTATTCAGATATCACATAATTGTCCATTCACAATAGCAGGTACCCAATTGTCCATTCACAATAGCTATCACCCAATTCCAATTGGCAGGAATTGTAGAACATTGATTTTCAGGTCAATCTAAAGTAGGGAACTCCAAACTACGGCCTGCGTCAAGATTTTCTCTGGCCTACAACAAGTATCTGTAAAATACCCTGGCTGGCTGGCAGTATGTGCGCCTGTCAATACAGAGACTGGCACATTCACTGCTAGCCAACTAAGACCCCTTCACATATCCTCCTGATAGACACTCTTGAATGTAAGGGGGGGACTCATTAAACTTGTTGACATCAGTGTGCAACTGTCTTAGAGAAGAGGCCGTGGATGACTGGTGGCACAGATGGAAGGAGCCTGCTAGAGTAAGGAATCAGATAAGTATTACATCCTTGCATTGTGGTTGGGCCTTTGCTACCCCCCTGTACAAATGCAATAGTGTGATTGTCGGCTGGAGGGTGGTAGAGAAGAGGCTTCAGGAGACCGGTGGCACAGATTGAGAGAACCTGTGGGTTGATGAACACTTTAAGTATTAAAACCTATTCTTCTACAACTAGACTTAAGAAGCATTTAACTCTTGAAGGTTTGGCACTCTGCAAGGGTACTCTTTTTTTTTTTTGCCTGGAGGGGCTTAAAAGGCTAATTTCACCTTTTGCAAAAAAAAAATGTGCATTCATTTTTTTTCCCGCATTAACCTGCAAAGCATTGTACTTGTGATCAGTGAATCACTGGTGCAATATCAGGCTTCTGCACACAAGCCCTACAGCTTTCAGCCAGTACCTCTGTATAGGCCGTCAGTTTGAAAGCTGCAAGGATTGTGAATGAACTATGAGGGTGCCCATCAGCACCCTCACAAATCATTAAGAATTACAATCCGCCTGCCGCTTTAGAAGATGGGACTTGTAGTTCTTTCATTCACAAATTCCTGTGATTGAATGATGCGGCTGTGTGGACAGACCCCCGCACAGCCAAGTTGTTGTCAAAATATGACAGGAGTATCCCTCAATGGCTGGGAGTGGAATATGTGGAGGACATGTGTTGGTGCATATATGGGTGTAACGTGCTCCAAAAAGTGAACTTATGCTTCAAAACATCCACTTTTGCAATCAAATTTGAGAAAACCGCAGTATGTTTGTGGTCGCATTTACACAGCATGTCTAAATAAAAAGAAAAAAAATATGACAACAAAATTTATGACAAAATGCGTTGGCCATGGCCATAATGTGACATCATCACACATAGTGGCAATTGGACCGGCGTTGGAGTGTCCGTCTGTTTGGATTTAGTAAGGCGATTTTAACTGATTTTAAATGTAAGTGTGCACTTTTTCTTAAATTTACATACTACACTATGGCTAGCAATTTTTATATTCTATCATGGCTTGCTGCAGGTACTGATTGATGGTAAGCTGTGCTGTAATCTGGCTGGCGGCGGAAATAATATCTGCACAAAGCGCTATTTGACCATTTTATCTCTAAGGCCGCATACACACGACCGAGGAACTCGACGATGGGCGAAACACGATGGGCGAAACATCTTTTTCCCCGTCGAGTTCCTTGTTCGGCTGTCAAGGAACTCGTCGAGCCAAATTTTCCCATTCCCGTCGAGGATAAAGAAGACATGCTCTCTTTTTGGCTCGACGAGTTCCTCAACAGTTTTCTCGGCGAAAAGTGTACACATGACTGGTTTTCTCGGCAGAATACGTCTCCCATCAAGTTTCTTGATGCATTCTGCAAAGAAAACCGGTCGTGTGTACGCGGCCTAATAGTCAATATTTTCCGGTAAGAGACTTGGTGATTGGTTTGCACACAATTGGGGGTGCTTATATTGTGGTGTGTGTAGATATTACTTTGAAGTGGTCAAGCTGGACATTCACTCTGGAGAGGGATCACAGTTTTTTTTTTTTAGTCTATGGGCACTGTTTTTCTGCACCAAAGATCGGTCATCACCCACAGATTGGCCGGTGTTTGGACCATTTGTGTTGCTTATTGAGTGTTTATCATATGCACTTTGATTTAATTGAATGCCGATATGTCATAGATTGACCTTTGTATGGGCAACTAGTACTTCTCACATTTTTATATAACATTCATTTGGGGTATTTACTTGCTTTTGATTATTCGTATATTGTATGGATTTAATGCTATACTTTTTGTGATAAAATGGCCCTGGTTTGGCCAAATTTCTTGGTTTGGCTGTGAATCTCTTGTCGGATGTTAGAGCAGATTTTCAAGTGGTTACTCATTCTTACGGGGGAGTTAATTACACATAAACATGTAGCGTGGTCTGTAGGGCATGTTGCAGGGTTAAGTGCATACAGTGCTTAGGGGGATGGGATCTGTCACCAGGAAATGTCTAGCCATTGCATCCTTCTTCTAAGCCTGGCCCTGACTGCTCACATAGCATTTCCATGTCAGGACGCACAGCACTCAGTAGGACCTCTCAGGCGGGATGGCCATGTTTATTTGATTTATTAATGACTTAGCATATGAGAATAGGGACATCATACAAATGATTCTGTTTTCACAAGCTTTCCTGTGTTAACATTTGGGAGAAAGCTCCAAGAGACTCAAAGCCCCAAATTTATTTAACAAAGTGTGTGAAGCATGACCTAGCAGAGCAGAGAGAAAAATATAATACCCTTGTTAAATAAACATGGAACTTTGACATTTGCATGTATAATCTATCATGTGCTACATGAAATAAAGATTGTTTTTGAAGCAGAGTTGTAGACAGATTAGGATTTGGGTGACATTAGAAAAGCACATGCACATGGAATGTTTGTTACAAAACATTGCAGCATGGGAAGTGAAATTGATAATTAATGGGATTACTAAAAGGTGATGGCTATTGGCTGTTTTAGATGCTGTAAGCTTTAAATGATTGCATATTGTGTTTTATGTGCAACTTGTATGTTGTGGCGATGGCACTAAAATGCACGTTAGCACACACTGCCACAACCCATGGCATGCACCTGTTCTTTGTATGGTGCATTATGGTCCTAGGCATTGTAAATGGCAAAATATAGCACAAAGGTTGCATCGCTCCAGGTGAATTATGAGATCTCTCTGTGCTGTAACAAGTGGCGGATGCCAGCTTTGGTCCGCAACTAGATCATATCCAAAACAAAAGGAAGATGGCGAAAATACCAGCATCATTTTTATTCAAAATCCATTAAAATTGAAGACACAGTATGTATGCACACACATTTCCTGTGAAATTTAGCAAACGTGTTTCACACACAGGTGGCGATTATAATCTTGATTGTCCCTCACCTGTAGCTTTGTGGATTTAGGCTACTTTCACACTGGGGTGGTGTCTGGGTTAGCTGTAAAACTACGCTCATTCTAGTGCCACTTCATCGCTTTTTGAGCAGTAGTGGGGTGCTTTTAACCTCGAAGAAGGGGTTTAAATCGCCCTTGATGCAGTGTCCATTCATTCCAATGGGTAGGAGCGGAGGAGGAGCGGTGTATACACCGCTCCTCCACTGCCCCAAAGATGCGGCTTGCAGGACTTTTCCTTCAGTCTGCATCGCCCCAGTGTAAAAGCACTCAGGCTTTTACACTGGAGAGGCATGAGAGGCAGTTTTCAGGCGCTATTTTTACCGCTAAAATGCCAAAATCCTGCCTCGGTGTGAAAGAGTTTTTAAACCAGCGTGGAACTCGGGTTCAATCAGCAATGACTAAGTACAGGTGTGTGAAATGCTTTTTTATGCTAATAGTGCCGCCACCTTCCTTTTGTATTGTAAATGACAGCCCAACATATTGCAAATGCACCGGAGCACGTACACACAGTACATGCATCGTGGTGTGCTGCAAATTGAAAAAGGGTCTTCATGTTTATTCATTCATTGTGCATTGGCATTGCATTCATGAAGAATAAAAAGTGGTTGTATCCCTAAAAAAAAGGTGATCCTGACGCTTTACGGCATAATGTATAGTTGTAGTGTTTCTTTAGTGTCATCAGTCCAATCTATGTTGTACAATACCTGATTGATCCTGTCTGTTCCTGTTTTCCCCTGTTTAAACTGACCATGTTTATCATGGCTGCTGATCCATGATAGTGTGGTCAGCATATGCGCCTCTCCTCTGCTCTCCTCCTCTCCTCTCCTCTCCTCTCCTCTTCCCTTCCCACATGTATTAATTACTTTGATCCGCTCTGTTTTAGGTCCCTGTTCAGTATAGTACAGTGTGTTTTCCTAAAATGATAATGCTAAATACCTTCTACCATCATGTGATCTCCCTCTTCTAGCTTGCATTAATCAGAAGGGAATCTCAGCCCCTCCCACTCTAAGCACTTACTCTGGAAGGAAAGTAGAGGGAGGTCACATGACTGCACATCAGTGTTCTGCAAAGAAGGTATTTAGCATTGTCATTTTAGGAAAACACCGACCCTGTACTGAACAGGGACCTAAAACAGAGATATAAAACAAGAAGGGGCCTATACCATGCTAAGACTGAAAAAATTAAAAACAACTCCTGTGAGGAAAAAGCTGCGACACAAAAAACATACTGTACAAGGTAAAAAATGTAAGGGGAAAAAATAGTCGCACTACTTTTAAACGTGAATGTCTAAATATGAATACTGTGCACTATGTGTATAACTAAATTAAAAGAACAGAGAGGATACAAGTAGTTAATGCATGTGACTTTACAAACACTGAATAATTACACAGGCCTGAGAGGAGAGGGAAGAGGAAGGGAGGAAATCAGTGCACACACAGACTACGGGACTGACAGGGAGAGAGGGAGCAAGAGATGCAGAGACGCATCAATCAATTAATATATGTGACTTGTTAAGTGTATCTGAGTACCGCAAGCTGAAGCGAATTAATTTTTTTAAATCAGAAAAGTTTTTATTGCTCACAGAACATACAGAAAAAGAAAACCAATATGACATAATAGTCTCAGCATATATAGTACACTGCACACATTGCTCTCCAACCAGCCTCCAACATATTCCAACAGTATCCAGTAACATGTCTTCTAGTCCCACCACCCCTGAACTGGCAAGGCTAATTGCCACCCATCAACCGTCCCTGAACAAGTTCTATGGGGCTTAGGCCAGGTGTGGCCAACCATGCATCCCAGATCCTATCAAATTTGTCCGCATTTCCCCTGTGCTGATATATGTATTTCTCCATGACAAGCATCCTGCCCATATGCATCACCCAGGATTTAAGCGTGGGGGGGTCCTCCATTTTCCAATTCAGGAGAATAGCTCTCCTGGCTTGGAATAGTGCCCTGTTTAGTGCCATCCGAGTCAGTTCCTCTGTTACTACTCCCTCCAACACTCCAAGCAGGCAGTATATCGGTTCCAGGGGCACGGCCACCTGAAACACAGAGTTAAGTGTATCCACAACTCCCCTCCAGAACCTGTGGAGCTTGGGGCAGCGCCAGAACAAGTGAATCAGGTCGCCGGTCATTACCTTGCACCTGTTGCACATCGGGTCCACAGCCCCGCCCATTTTAAAAAGTTTTACTGGGGTATAATGGACCCTCAACAAAATGTACAGCTGAGATACTTTCTGTGCCACATTGAGTGAACAGTTATTAACCGCCATCAGTGCTTCCTCCCACATGTCCCCTGTCATTGGACCTACATCCTCCTCCCACTTATCCACCACTTTCATGGGATGTGCCTCCAGAAATGAGTCTAGCAGCATGTGGTAGCACTGTGAGGAATTAATTTTTAATATTCAATCCTAACTAATCCCCTCTTCACACTGCGTTTTGCCACTCTGCCTGGTTCTCCCGTCCTACCAGGAGACCCAAGCAACCTGCCAGCACATCCGCCGGCTGGCCTCGAGTCCTGAACAAAGCTGGAAACGGCTTTAATCAGGTCTCCGATGTAGTAAGTTAACCCAGAAGTGACGTCACAACGCCACTTTCGGGTTTACTTGGCTGCCAATGGCGCAGATTTAAAAAAATCCCTAGTATTCCAAAACACAGATTTTGATGTTTTGAATACTTTTAAGTGTAGAGGGATTTGGGGTCCTTTAGACCCCAGATCCCTTCCTAAAGAGTACCTGTCACCACCTATTACTGTCACAATGGATGTTTACATTCCTCGTGACAGCAATAGAAGTGCTCAGATTTTGTATTTATTTAAAAAGACAGTGGAAAAAAATTAAAATTAAATAAATGTAAACAGATGTAAACACGCATCCAATTCGCAGTAGTGTCAACCCAGCCTCAGATATTATTTTCATAAAACTGCAGATCAAAATAATAAAAAATACTTTTAATAACTTTTTGTAACTTTTATGTAGTTTACAAATATGTGCCATATAATATACTGGATGTGCCAAATAGGAGGAATTTTGTATGCTAAGAAATTGGCTTTGAAACAGCCCATTTGCAAGGCGATCTGAATAAGAAGACTGGCTGAACAGAATTGGGGCCGGTATCGAAAAGGTTTTGTTTGCTACAGAACTGTGTCTCTCTCCATACAAGTCTATGGGAATGCAAAAGCAAATGAGATGGGTCGACGGTATGCACAATGAATTGTGAATGCTCTCTGAAGTGTCTCAGACAGATGTCAAAAACATATTGCCCATTAAGGCCACTCGACGCAAGCCCTAAAAATATTTTGTCTGATAAAGCAATTCACACGTAGAGTGCTTTAATTTTGCTCTTTTTTGTCTCTATATGATTTCCTGTGTGAGCTGGACTGTCATTCAGTTCCATAGGGGCTGTTTTTCTAAAGGCATTAAATAGACTGTACACTTTGCAAGTGCATTTGCTCCAGAGCTTAGTAAATGAGGGGGAGCTCTCCTTACTTCCACCATCCAATCATGTGCAAGCAAAAATGCATTTTTTTTAATTTTACTTGCATGTTATTGGGTATTCTTTGCCAAGTGAATCTTTACCTCATTTAACAATCTATATTTGCCTTTAGTAAATTGATCCCTTAGGGTTACTCTTTATTTACTGGTGGAAGGGAGGGGGGTGCAGGGGTCATGTACATGCCGTTCTGGAGGCGTTTTCCTTGTAAGATTTCATCTTGATTTCTGTTACATCTTTATGGCTCCCCTTCCCCTTCAGAAAGGGTGATTAACTCCAGTATATGGTTTCCTTGAGCTGCAATCATCTTGTGCCTTTATCTTCTTGTTGAGACTAACATCTAGACTACAGCCAGGGACTATTTTCTTCATAACTATGTTTTTGTTTGGTGGATCTGTGATTCGCCTCTTTGAGGCCTCGTACACACGACCGTTTTCCTAGACAGAATCCATCAAAAAAACTTGGTGGCGGAGCTTTTTTGCAGAGGAAAACGGTGGTGTGTATGTTTTTCGTCGAGAAAACTTGTGGAACTAGACGAGAAAAAAAGAGAACAAGTTTTTCCTCATCAGGAGTCTCAATTTCCTTGTCGTGTTTCTCGTCGGGCTGGTTTATGATGAGAAACACGTTCGTGTGTATGCTTAGAAACCTGTGCATGCTCAGAATAAAGTATGAGATGGGAGCGCACCTTCGGTAAAAGTAGCGTTTGTAATGGAGATAGCACATTCATCACGCTGTAACAGACTGAAAAGCGTGAATCGTCTCTCACCAAACATGAGATTAGCAAAAGCAGCCCCAAGGGTTGTGCCAGTGGAATCAAACTTCCCCTTTATAGTGCCGTCGTTCGTGTTGTACTTCATCGCGTTTGAGAACGACGAGATTTTGTCTTGACAGTGTGTACGCAAAGAAAGCTTGTCAAGATTCTTGACAAGCCTAACAAGGAACTCGTCAAGGAAAATGATGTTTCATTTACGAAGAGTTCCTCAGTGGTGTGTACGAGGTCTGAGTCTGGATCCATGTCCTGTGTGAATATCTGAAAGGATGGCCACACTTTTTTCTACGCTGGGACCTGGCCTTATTTTCATTGGCTCCTGTGCCTAATCAGATATCTTCTGACCCTGCAGTGCTTTCTAATACTGGGTACACACTATTCGTTTTTGAAGGCACTACAAAGGAAAAGTTCCATTCGGGTGGTGTTAGTAAAAGACGATTCGCGCTTTTCTGCCTGTTACAGCGTGATGAATGTGCTTTCTCCATTACGAACGGTAGTTTTACCAGAACGAGCGCTCCCGTCTCATAACCTGCTTCGTTAAAGCCCACACACGATCATTTTTTACAACCCGAAAAACGACGTAGTTTAAAACGTAGTGAAAAAATAGAGCATGTTCGATTTTTTTTTTTTTGTCCACACACAATCTTTTAAAATTACATTTTTTTTTGAAAAACTTTGTTTTTTACAACCGTAAAATGATCGTGTGTACGCGGCATGAGGGAACCCCTTCTAAAACCATTTAATCTGGGGTCAATAGAAAAAAATGCCTCTTAAAGTGGATGTAAACCCCAAAATGTTTTATTTTTTTTTGATGTCACAATGTAGAGTATAAGAATTCCTATCATCTGTGCCCAGTCTTGCCACACAGAGCTAATCCAGTGCTGAGTAATCCTCTTTTATGTTCAGTGCAAATTAACAGAATTCCAGATAAAAACTTGCCAAATTATAAAGTCCGTTTCTCTGTTTTTGCTTTCAGTGACAGGTTATTTACAAATCTAGCTTGGACATGTTTATAATATGCTATGTTTTGTTTATCATAACATGAGGTGATCTAAAGTTCATTGTATATTACCAGGATGTGTTATGTGGGGGAGGGGAGGATTTCTCAGTTTTTATACCTCATGTTATGATAAACATATCCAAGCTAGATATGTAAATAACCTGTCACTCAAAGCAAGAAGAGAGAAAACAGACTTTTTATTTAGGCAGGCTTTTATCTGGAAGGCTGTTCATTTTCACTGAACTTTAAAAGAGGATTACTCAGATCTGGATTAACTCTGTGTGGCAAGACTGGGCACAGATGATAGGAAATCTTATACTCTACATTGTGACATCACAAATAAAAAAATAAAATTTTTGGGTTTACATCCACTTTAAAGTTTTTCTAAAGGCTCTGTTCGATGCATGAAGGTAAAAAAAAAAAAAATCCTCTGTGCAACAGCCCCCCTAAAACTTTTTTGAGCCTAAACTTTCTTCATAGCTGTGCACGGAGCCTCGGCTCTGCTGGGTCTCTCCATCCGCCATTGGCTGCCGCTGCTGTCAATTACAGCCAGTGAGCCAATGAGGAAAGAGAGGGGACGCGGCTCTGTGTGTGAATGGACATGCAAAGCATCGGCTCAGAAAAGTGCCTGCTTGAGTGCCACCATTGCACGCTGCTTGCTCTGGCACCACTCAGGAGGAGGGAGACGCCAAGAGTGCCAGCGGGGGACCCCAGAAGAGAAGAATTGTTTTTTTATGTTTTATGATTTTGTTTGTCTAATGCTGCTACTTGATATGTTTATGCCCTGGAAAGTCCCTTGCTACAACAATTTGTTTACCTTGGGTTACTTAGAAAACTGTCCAAGCAGTTTTGGGGGCCGTGATTACATTTACTGTGTGCATAAGGGAATAAACTTTGGTATAGAATTGTTGGAGTATTGCTACTAAATATAAACCATATTGCACTCGAGAAATGTTATCAAGTCTCCCTGCTACCAGCCAGGTACCATCGGAAATAAAATAAATTAGTTTTTACCAAAAATATGTTCCTTTTTATATTCTGTCTATCCATTTGGACCAGTCCTCTGCCTGTCAAACAGTGATAGGAAATCTCTTTCTAACACAAAAAAAATATATATTTTTGGTAGGGTGTAGAAGACTTAAGCCCCACATGGGCCTAAATCAGCCGGTACAGTGGAAACCAGCCAACATTCGGCCTGTGTGCAAACGTCCTTGTTTGATCTCATAACTGACTATTGATTGAGCATGCTGGTAAAGTAAACCAGGAGCCAGTCGGCATCCAATCAGCACTCTCAGTCAATGGCTGTGAGCGCTGACTGGTGTGTTCTGGTGGCAGGGACGGTCCTACCGTCAGAGCACAATAGTATATCGGGGAGATTGCTGTACTAACACCTCATAGTTAGTACAGAGACCTCCTCGCAAACTGCTTGTTTCTTGTTTTTTCATTCAGCCTGTGCCCATACCGCGTGTACCAGGCTTCAGAAAGTCATCTGCAACCGTTAAAGTGTTACTAAACCCATAACAGTAAAAACAGTATGTATATGCAGTAAATCACTGTGGAACCTAGTAGGCTAATCCTTAGTATTGTGTAAAAAAACGATGTTTGATCCTGTCTTCTCTAATCCTCCACTTCTCCCGTTGCCCCCAATCATTTTGTGATGGTACAGGCCTCTGGGACAAGCTGCACGTGCTCAGTTTGGTGTGTATTGCTGGAGCGTTTTTTTTTATTTCTTGGGAGGGTGCATGTGATCAGCACAGGGCCAATCAGCACTGTCCAGTCATGGGGTCAGGGGTCATGCATCCTTCTAGGACAATCATGGGAGAATGAAAACTTCTCCTACAAGCTGATAGAAGTCACAAGACTGCTATATACTGCTGATGAAAAAAGGTATTTAGCAGTTTATATTTACTAAAATAATTGCTTTTCCATGTTCTATGTATTGTGGGAGACCAGATATAGTGAATACAGGGTCCCTGGTTTAGTAACACTTTATACCTTGCTCAAGTGGAGAAAACTGAGTGCTGGATCCTGGTATGGGTAGGTATTCCCAGTTTAACAGTAGTGCCCAGATCGCTCTGCCATGCCACCAGGTGTGGTAGTTTGCCTAAGAAGGTAACTAATTGAGTATATAAAGAGGACAGACATACATTTAGTTATTCTTCTTTCTATCCATATAAAAATGAGCAGAAAAAGAACCAAAATTCTACAGTTCCCACGACCTGCCAAGCAACAGGTATGAAAACTGCTTATGCAGGCAATCAGGCACAAGAGGCGTTTGGTCATCCCTCTAACCACAAAGCGGTGAATTTGTTAAGTAGAATGAATTAGATAAGGAAACCTAATGCATAGCGGCCATTAAGCTGAGCTATGAGGTGGGATAATTGGAGGCTGTCAGATCGTGCTCGGGAAATGTGGAATGAATCGCAGTGTGAAAATTTGATTATAGCCAGCATAGAACACAACTGTACTTTTCTGGCAACAGCTCGCTTTGTTTACTTTATAATGTTCCGCGCAAATGACAAGATGCAAATGCCATCATCCACATGTGCAGCATTGATTGTGGCGCTCAGCGCAAACTCTGCTGTGTATATATATATAGGATCTGAAATGCCTGAAGGGAAGGCATTTGTTTTTCACATTGAAAAGCATTTGCTTGATGGGTCTTTTATTTTTCTCTATAAACTGTGTACTGAATAGACAAATGAAGTAAAACAATAATAATAATTCAATAAATAAATATTCCACTCTGCAACCATTGTAGTGCTTACGCTTTAACCTTTCTATGACCAATACATTTTTCAGGCACTCTTTTGGTTCCCTAAACGCCTCCTAAAAGTTTTTTTTAGGGACTTTAACCACTTAAGGACCGCCGCATGTACATTTACGTCGGCAGAATGGCACCGACAGGCACATCAACGTATATATACGTTGGTGCCTTGGGGGGGTTCGGGGGTCCGATCGGACCCCCCCCCCCTTCATGCGGCGGTCCGCGCGGCTGTAGGAGCGACCCGACAAGAGGGGGCGGCTATTCGTTTTTGTCCGCCCCCTCACGATCGCTCGCAGCCAATGCGCGCGGCCGCCCTGTCACTTCCTCCTCCTGTGTAAACACAGGAAGGAGGAAGCGATGTGATCTCTCCCTCGGCGGTTTTTTCAACCACTGCTGAGGAGAGATCACAACACAAGTAAGTCCTGCACACACTACATATAGGCACATTTAACCCCCCCGATCGCCCCCCCACTCCCCCCTGTCACAGTGTCACTGAATGCAGTAATCATACATGTATGATTACTGTATTTAGTGTCAGTGTGACAGGCAGTGTGACAGTCAGTTAGTGTTAGGTCCTGGGTAGCCCCCGTACCCCCCTAATAAAGTTTTAACCCCTTGATCACCGCCCTAGTTAACCCTTTCACTCCCTATTGCCAGCATCACTAAGCGATCATTTTTCTGATCGCTGTATTAGTGTCGCTGTTCCCGCTAGGTAGCTAATTTTTTTTTTATTGCGATTTTTTTACTAAAGACATGTGGCTAAATAAATTTTGGCCTAAATGTTTGACTAAAACTTAGTTTATTGATTTTTCTTATAACAAAAAGTAAAAAATATTGATTTTTTTTCAAAAATGTTGCTCTATTTTTGTATATAGCGCAAAAAATAAAAATCGCAGAGGCGATCAAATACCACCAAAAGAAAGCTCTATTTGTGGGAAGAAAAGGACGCAAATTTTGTTTGGGAACCACGTCGCACGACTGCGCAATTGTCTGTTAAAGCGACGCAGTGCCGAATTGCAAAAACCCCTTGGGTCATTTGGCAGCATATTGGTCCGGGTCTTAAGTGGTTTAACTATACGGTAACTATAGATAAAACGGGAAATGACATATATGATCCAGTCTGCCAAAGCTCATTTTTCCCCATACCCCGGAAGAAGTCAGCTTATGACAAAACGCGTAGGATGGACGACATACTGATGTTATTGTGATCGTGGAAACCCGGAAGGACGGGTGCTGTATGAGTGCTGACCGACAATTGTTTTCAGAATGCCTATTAACGTCGCTACCGGCAGGATCGATGCAGGCACCCGAGAGGATAAATAGGCATATAAAGGCCTCGGCTGGGTATTAAGCAAATACACATTTGACCTCTTGGTGGTGGTGATATCACAGGATTCCTTTCAGTTTGGTGGTGGATGTCGCTGATGTTCAATCAAATATCAATTTGTCTTTACTAGGGTTGCACCGATACCACTTTTTTAAGACGGAGTACAAGTGCCGATACTTTTTTCAAGTACTTGTCAATACAGATTACCGATACTTTTTTTATGTCTTATTTTTTTTTTTTTTCTGGGGAGGGGATGGACTGTGTCAGTGGTTTTTATTTTATTTTTTATTATTTTTACGATTTGACCTTTAAATATTTATTTATTACAATTCTTTAATTTTTTATGTCTTAAGTTTTTTTTTATCAGTCCTGTTGGGGGTGCTTTGGTGAGCTAAAAGGGGTCTGAACAGACCCCTGACATCTCCCTTTTGAGACAGGGAAAAGGACTGAGGACACCATTTCCCAGTCCCTTTCTCTGCAGCCTCAGTTGCACTGAAGATGAATGGACAGGAGGCAGAGGATCCTGTTTATTCATAAACGAAAGCATCGTAAATACAGTTTACAATGCTCAGTTATGAATGGACAGTCAGTGTTCACTGACTCTGTTCATTCCGAAAAGGAAGAAGCCGGTAAACAACATATTTACCAGCTCCTTCCTCCGCTCTCCATTCTGACTGATCCGGGATGAGGGAGGGACCAGAGGAAGACCCGGAGACGTTGGAGGAGCACAGGGAGGACCCAGAGGAGAACACGAGAGACCATTGGGGATGAAGGGGGCGGGGGCAGTTACAAGCACCCTTCTTCCTGTATAGCTTTTAATATTGCAGCTGACAGTCGATGGAGGATGAGGAGGAGAAGCGGCTGTCAGCTGCTTCATTGAAAGCTATAAAGGGAGACTGTTCCTTTTAACTCTTAACTCCTTTTAACTGCCCACACTTATCAACTGTAAAGCTGCCCCCCCCCCCCTGTTATGCTGAGAATGCGGGCCCAATACAACAAGAGTAGGAGGTATCGGATTAAGCATCAGAGTATTTGCACGAATACAAGTACTCTGATCAGGTGGCCAGCAAAAAATAAATACAAAAAAATTACACTAACAATTTATGTGATAACCAAGGTTTTGGTAGCTGTACTTCCTTGTCAAGGCCCCTCTGTATAGTCCAGTCCTAGCTCTAATCCAGGGTTTCTCAGTTAGGGTTCCTCCATAAGGTTGCTAGGGGTTCCTTGAGCAAGGAGCAATTTCTGCCTCTCCTACTAACACCATTGATATTGTTAGCTATCTGTAAAGGGGTAATTTTTTCCAATGACCACAAGGGTAGGGAGCTTTCTTCCCACAGTCCATCACACTAATATTTCATGAGTTGTAGATATAGTAATTTTTAGTAGGGGTCCCCTGAGACCGGAAAGTTATTTCAAGGGTTCCTCTGTGTTGAAAAGGCTGCTCTAATGTATGAGCTTCTATGTTGGAGCATATATAGCAATGAATACATTAAGGGCAGATATGCTTGAAGGAAGCCCTTTCCTCCCTAAATAAGCACCAGTAAAGTAGAATGGCAGCTGAAGGTATCTAATGTGTCTCTGCGCCAGGGGTGTATTTAGGTTTTGTTCTGCCCTAGGCCTGACTAAACTCGTGCACCCCCTAATTTAAATATGACCCACCCCTTCCTGTCAAGGCCACACCCCTTGCGGTTTAAGACCCACTCTGAAATTTTCAAGTTCTAGTTCTGATAGCCTGGGGGGGGGGGGGGCAATGGATTCCCTTAAATTGCATAGATTTCCTCTCACTTCCTGTTTGGGTATGGGACAGGAAGTGAAGGGAAATCTCTGCAATGGCACAGGGATGGTAAAAAATTTGAAGCAACGCCCCCCCCCACACACACAGTTGCAGAATGCCAACTGCCCACATACTAGAAGCAGTGCGGCCGATTTATGGGGGCGCTAAACTAATTTGCCTAACAGTGTAGCGCAAGCCGACGGGAACACTGTCCGTACTGCCCCCCTGCAAAGTGCTGCCCTAGGCCTGGGCCTTGTTGGCCTAGACCAGAATACAGCATTGCTCTGCGCCAATTCGAGCAAGGTGAAGCAGCTAAATTGTGTTGCCTTCGTTTTGTAACCAGTGCCACCGTCAGCAAAGTTACAACTGCCCAGTGGTCTGCCCCGTATTTCATTCCTCCTCAGTTGTCCTTTTTGGTCTGATGTATAGACCTTAATTAAAATGTGCTAGTTACCTTTAACTGCTTGCCGACCGCCTCCTGTACATTTATGTCGGCAGAATGGCACGGCTGCGCAAAGCAACGTACCTGTACATTGCTTTGAATCTGCCGCCATGCGGGCGTGCGCGCGCTGGCGGCGGCGTGTGCACCGCTGCTGCAAGCTCCGTGCCCGTGCCTGCAGGACCCAAGGACTCGATGTCAAACAAGGCATTTCCCTGTTCTGCCTAGTGAAAGGACAGTGATCTACTGCTCCCTGTCATCGGGAGCATTGATCACTATTGTGTCACTCGTAGCCCAGCCTCCTCCCCACAGTTAGAATCACTCTCTAGGACACACTTAACCCCTTCATTGCCCGCTAGTGGTTAACCCCTTCCCTGCCAGTGTCATTTATACAGTAATCAGTAGTGCATTTTTATAGCACTGATCGCTGTATAAATGACAATGGTCCCAAAATAGCCTCAAAAGTGTCCGATGTGTCCGCCATAATGTCGTAGTCATGATAAAAATCGCAGATCACCACCATTACTAGTATAAAAAAAAAATATTAATAAAAATGCCATAAATCTATCCCCTGGAAAAAAAAAACAAGAAAAGGGGCCCCTCTGAGTATATATCATAAGAATAATGTAATAAACAACAACATCCACTCGAATAGAGAACAGGTAAGTTGCAAGACGCCAGACCTTCCAGGAAAGAAGTCTCTCACGCGCATGCACGGGAGTGACGACATCGTGGCTACAGCCACTTACATCGCTGGAGCCGCGATACCCGGAAGACACGTCGAGGCAACATGTCAGCTACCTCGGCGTGGACCAGGTAAGTTACCAACGCCTCGTTCTAAGGTAAGTATTTCATAATGAGCTAGTATGCGGGTATACAACCGCTTTAATTTGTTGCATATGTGGTATGGGTGGGTTCTTTGCCTACTAATTTATATGTATATTGGGTTTAAACTATCATTTGTTGCAGATAAATCCTTCATGGTCCACATAACTGGAGATTGATAGGGTGTTCTCTTTGCCTACATTTCTGTATTTTCCCTTGATTTGAAACTAGGAGTATCGAAGCCTCTAACTTCAACCAACAGTGTTCTTCTGCTGATACTGTGGGCACATAAAAAAAAAAAATGCATAAGATAATGATCCTAATAATTTATCTACCCTACCCATGTTGCCAGACCAATAATACAATTTTTGCCAACTTACCATAGGAATTGAAACATCGAGACCTCCTAATTCTACTGTACTAAAAGGGGTCCCTTCCTCTCATCTCAGAAAGTTGAGAGGTGTGGTTACATAAGTGTCAGATATCTCAACTTCTGTACACTTGCATGTATTGTACGTTTTTGAGCGGAGCAAACCATTAAGAAGCACTTGCCTTGGTTCAGATTTAAAATTCAGGAGCTAGACCTCCACATATAATCTGCTTGTATATAAAAATGAGTACCAAAGAAAGCTATTAGTGTGTAAATTCCTCATCATGACAATCAACAAAGACTGTGGATTCACAGAACGTACGTAGAATTGGCAGTATCTGCCTGTTGGCACGGGCATGTGTCATGTTGACCGTAAATGCCAACGTAACTCTACCAGTATATTTATCCTGCAGGCACTCTTATTCTATCACTCTTATTACTTCCTAGTCTACCATCAAGAGTTTGTAAAGTTCACTGTTGGGCATGTGCTTAAATACAAGAGCACAGCAAGAACATTCATGTTCTTTTAATTTGCATCAAGAATGTCTGAGAGAAAGGAAAACTTCTAAATATTATCCTTACTCCAGATGGAGCCGGAACGTCAACTGTCCTTGACCACCGTGCCGACAAAACACGAGCATCTCAGATCAGTGTGCATGTGAGGTCCCAGGCTAGCTCTCGAGTTTGATGGAGCAGAGGAACTCCTTTAATTACAGTTAAAATCTTAACACCCTAATTTAGTCTGGGTTTCAGGAGCAATTTTGTGATCCCATCTCTGATTGATCATCCTGGTATTTTGTCTAATAGCTACTCTAAAACAGTTTAGAACTTATCAGACCTGAGAGCCCTTGGCAAGTAAATAAAAGCAGTGTTGACCTTGGACCATGGTTGAGAGGATGTCATTTGTTACTTCAGTGAAGTGGAGTGACCTTTCCCAAAACAAGATTGGGAAAGAGGTTAATAGCTTGCCAATTGCTGAGGTGTTCCGAGACTTGCATATGGACACCATCTAGAACAACCGCGCTCGGCCTGAAAGGAAAAATAATGACTTGTTCTAGCATGCTTTGTAGGTTATAATGGTGCTTTGACTTCCTAGAGGAAATAGTCGTTTCCAAAGAAAAAGAGCTACTGACATTGAGATCATTTTTGGGTGAAGGTTTATTTTATTAAATTGTATACATTGTATAACACAGAACTCATAGATCATCTAATGTCGCGTACACACGATCGGAAATTCCAACAAGAAAAGTTGGATGTGAGCTCTTGGTCAGAAAATTCCGACCGTGTGTATGCTCTATTTGACTTTTTCTGTCGGAACTCACGACAGCAAAAGTTTGAGAGCTGGTTCTTAATTTTTCCGACAAGAAAAGTTCTTAAAAAAAACATGCATGCTCAGAATCAATTTGACGCAAGCTCGGAATCATTGAACTTCATTTTTCTCAGCTTGTTGTAGTGTTCTACGTCACTGCGTTCTTGACAGTTGGGATTTTGTGAGACCGTGTGTATGCAACACATGTTTGAGCCAACATTCCATTGGAAAAAAATCCACGGTTTTCTTGTCGGAATTTCCGATCAAAAACGCGGCATACATATTGTCAACAGACAATCCCCTGCCAACAATCGTACCATGTGTATGAGGCTTTAGGCTGGGTTGACATATGCGCACACAGCAGCTCACAGCAGGAGTCCGGGTGCGTTCTTGTTCACCGTTACAGGTCTGATTCCAGCCCAAATTTTTGGCTGAATTCGGACCTAAAATGGACTAAAAGATGCACAGGACTTCTGTGCAAATTGCACCACCGCTCCATAGAGATCCAGTCACAGTTCTCCTGCTGTGCGAATTGGACCTACATCCAATTCGCACTAGTGTGAACCCAGCCTAAGGCCGCGTACAGACGAGGAGACATGTCCGCTCAAACATGTCCGACGGACCGTTTCCAGCGGACATGTCTCCTCGGATTTTGGTCCGATGGCGTGTACACACCATCGGACGAAAATCCCCTCTGACTGAGGATGCGGTGAATCCATTCGATGCGTGCGGGAGATTTATGTCCGCTGGTTAGGAGTACTAACCAGCAGACATATCGGACAGACAGGTTTGCAGCGGACAAATTTCAAAGCATGCTTTGAAATTTGTCCACTGGAAAAACCTGTCCGCTAGGTCGTACACATGCGGACATATCCGATCATGTGTACGCGGCCTTAGATTTACCAAAACCATATAATATGAGGTCATGCCTAAATACTTTGTAAATGTATGCAGTCAGGCAGGCCCTTGCACTACATAGTTGAAGGTAAATCTAAAGGAAATCAAACAACAAAAGTTGAATAGTGTGTATCCAGCTTTAATCTCCCCCTAAACATTTTCCTGTTAGGTTACAATGAGACAGCCAAGTGGTCTATTAAGAAGTCTACTGATTCCTGCTGGTTGCTGTAAATGCTGCCTGCACACACTGTTTGTGAAAAGCTGCAGCTGTCAGTGGTGGCTGTCAGATTTATACTCTGTTCAAATCTATGGCCAGTCCCGCCGCTGTTCACATATAATTGCTTAGCTGAGTGGTTACATGCAAAAAGAGCCTCCAACCTACCCTGGAGCAGCCAGTGTGTGTTCAGCAATTCTGCAGGATTTTGGGCAGGGGTCAAGTCCTGGGGAAAAAAGTGTGGGAACTCCCACCCAAGATCCACTCCCCCACCAAAAAAAAATGATATGCTTATATGCATAATTACTAAACCGTATATATATTATTTTTTTTCGATCCACTGTACCATAGTAAGTTCTTTCTAAATCCCAGGATATTTCACAGAAGACCTCCGCAATGTCTCCTGGGAACAATGACAAAAGCTCCCAGGAGACATTGCGTCATCGAGGAAGTGACGGAATACCCGCACACTACCTGATGAATCCATATACAGGAAGCGGCCAGTAACATAAAGGATTACTAAGGTTCGCCTGCCCCAGTGACTCGAGCTGGGCATCACCGCTTAGTGAAGGATTGGCTCGGGCGGCTCGGCTACTCTCGGCTGCTCTAGTCCTGCAAAGGGAACTGAGTTCCTGCTGTGAAAAAAGTGCAGGAACTCCGTTCCCACACGTTCCCGCAGGACTTGAGCCCTGATTTTGGGGTAAAACAAACTGCCCGCAGCTAATCAGCCAATTTACATGTGGCCATAGCACAGATTGTTCTGCATAGTTTTGCTGTGGCATTTAGCTGCCTTTGAAAACTATCCATTGCTATTCGGCCTCCTGAATGTAGGCTTTAGGTTTGGTTTCCCATCCAGCATTGCCGTTGCTCCAGTCCACCTCATCCCTTTTATCAGTGATCTGAAGAACATTTGATTTGATGCAAAAGACGATTTTCCTAACACTGCAAAATTTAAATGTTGGAGCGAATAAAAATGTTTCATGGACAGTACTAGTATAGACTTTAGGAAGTCTGCTCTCTTTGAATCATTGAGGTGATCTCTGGTTTCGAGCTAAAATGAATTCTAGAGAACCCAAGTTAAAGTGGATGTAAACCTTAACTGAATGACATTTAATTTGCTAAAGTCTATTTGTCTATTATAAATCCCTTTTTTTTATCCTTTGTTGCATCTCAGTGCTATTGATCTCCTGCAGTTTTTTGCAATCACTTCCTGCCTATATGCTTGAACTCCAGAAAATGGCTGCATGGTATTGTTTAACCTCCCTGGCGTTATGATTCTGTCTGGAATTTTGTACCAAAAGCGTTGCAATTGTTTTGCAAAGAAATGTGGTGTTATGTATTATAGGCCTGCAATTCTTAGTAAGTACTTACTTAAATCTATCTAAACAAGAGTCTAATAGGCATCCCGGGTATGATTTTTTTTTTTTTTTTTTTTTATTAAAAATTATAATATAATAAATAATTATAAAAAATTATAACAAATAATAATATAATTATAGTAAACATTATTCAATAATGTAATCAAATCAAAATCACTGAAATTTGCTCAGTTGCAGAATTTTTGCTGTCATTATTTTTTTTTTTTTATGACGAATTTCCCCATAAATCGTTATCGCTAAATTCTGCAAGTGATTATAATTTATTATCGCTGTTTTTTAGCTGCTCTAAAACAATTTTTGCCATAAAGGGACACTTTTGGTTGCTATGGGCAATCTACAGTTTGCAGGGAGAAAGAAAAGTTTTTATTATATAAAAGGACATGTAGTGTACAGGGCAGACCACTAGGGACATGGGGGGTGTGTATTTTTTACATACAGTACTGTAATCTATAAGATTACAGTGTACTGTATGTAATGTGTTTGTTTACATTTTTGAATTTGGCGCCGTTCTCCGTCCCCGTGCGTCGTAACGTCGCAGGGAACGGAGATCGGCGGCGCGCGGGGACGCTGTGTGAATCGAGCGAGCACCCGCTCGCTCACACAGCGGGGATGCATCGCTGGATCCACGGAGAAGGTAAGTAAACTGTCTCTGTGGATGCTGCGAGGCGAGCCCGTGTCTGACACGGGATCAACGATAGTAGCAGGAAATTTTTACCCCGTGTCAGACACGGGAAAACCGCCAGGGAGGTTAATGACGGTATTCCTGATGATTACAAAAGAAAGCCATGCCTATGAACTTGCAGTCGCCATCAAAAGCCTATGTGGCAGGGTGCTGTTTAGAAGAAAAGATGGAGCATTGTCACTGTGCACCAGGATGTGACTGTACGAGGACCTTTGTGGCAGGATCACCAGGTGTTATGAAGGCTCTGTTCACACTTATTGCATATTGCGACAATGCATAAAAAAAGGAGTGTGTTACTGCACATCACCACAATGCACCTGGTGTGTCACCAGGTCATTCATTGTGAACAGAACGCCAATGCATTACACAGTAGAGTGCAATCTACTGCAGTGCCAAAAGGACAATGTGGTTTTTTCGGCTCTCGCGATCTATTGGCGTTGGATTTAAATGAACACATGTTAAAGCGGAGATTCACCCTAAACAGGAGTTGTAAAGGAAACATTTTTTTCACCTTAATGCAATCTATGCATTAAGGTGAGAAAACATCTGATGACGCCCCCCCCCCCTTACCTGACCCCTCGAAAGTTGGTCCAGAAAGTCGACCCCGCTCGGTCCCGAGATCCTTTTCGCTGCTCAGCCTGGTTGCTGATTGGCTAGATCGGATAAATTGAGAGCAGTGCAGCCATTGACTGGCGCTGCTGTCGATCACATCCAGTGATGCGGTGCACGGAGGGGCGGGCCGAGTGATACAGTGAGCCGCTATGGCCATTCGCTGTATCACGGGAGCGCGCCCGCAAGGGCCCATCACCATGCAAGCTCTCTCGCATGAAGGTGATGAGTTCTTGCGGGGAGGACCAGAGACAACCGCAGAGGGAACCCAGAAACACCCTGGGCTAGATTCAGTTAGGCTTAAGACGGGCGTATCAGTAGATACGCCGTCGTAAGTCCTACTCTGACCCATCGCACATTTAAGCGTATGCTCATATTGAGATACGCTTAAATGTTGCTAAGATACGAGCGGCGTAAGGCACTTATGCCGTCGTATCTTAGATGCATATTTAGGCTGGCCGCTACGTGGCTTTCCCATGTAAAATATGCAAATTAGCGTAATACGTCGATTCCCGAACGTACGCCCGGCCTGCGCATTTGTTTTACGTCGTTTGCGTTAGCGTAGGTCCAGCGTAATGTTACCCCTGCTGTATGAGGCGCAGCCAATGTTATGTATGGACGGCATGCCAGCGTAATTTTTCCCATCGTTTACGTAAAACGTTTGCGAATAGGGCTTTGCGTAAGTGGCGTTCACGTCATTTTCTTTGACTATTTCCGATGTGATTTGGAGCATACACACTGGGCTATGTTCTGGCCTGGCGCATGCGCAGTTCTTTCAGCGCGGGGACGAGCTTCATTTAAATGATACACGCCCCCTGCTCGCCGAATTTAAATTAGGCCGGGCCATTTACGCTGCGCCGCCGCAACTTTACAGGGAAGTGCTTTGTGAATACAGCACTTGCCCGTAAAAGTTGTGGAGGCGTAGCGTAAATGGGATACGCTATGCTTGCACATTTTTACGCGGCTGTACCTGAATCTAGCCCCCTGTTGCTAGGCAGTCATCCTAATCTGCCACTTCCTATACCACGGCACTCCTAGTTCACTTCCTCCCTTGCCTGTGTTCCTGGGAAATGATGACACATCATTTCCCAGGAGTCTGTGGGCATTACTGTGACCGGCGCTACAGCCGCCGTTAAATATCGCATGCGCGAGATCGAGAGGTGCATGCTGGTTACCCAGCATGCACCTCTATAAGGGAAACCAGGAACAGATATCAACTGGGCTTCACATGCCTATAATTAAGATGGAAATGGCCACAACATCAGTGAGAACATTTTAAAGTGGTTGTAAACCCAAAAAAAACATTTTTTAATGTCACAATGTAGAGTATAAGATTCCCTATCATCTGTGCCCAGTCTTGCCACACAAAGTTAATCCAGCGCTGAGTAATCCTCTTAACAAAATTCCAGATAAAAACCTGCCAAATTAGGTTAAGGCTCCATTCACATCTGAGCGACAAAACGCCGGTCGCCCGACGCTCTTGTCGCTCGAGATGTGAAATAACATTGCGGTCTATGGAGATGGTTCACATCTCAACGCCTGTCGCCTGAAAAAAAGTCCCGGACCCTTTTTTTCAGGCGACATTGGCGTTCGCTCATAGACCGCAATGTTAAAGAAAGAAGAAAAAAAAAAGTTTAATCTACAGGCGACAAGATAAGCCGCGTACGCAGCGTATCGTGTCGCCTAGGTGTGAATGCAGCCTAAGTCCGTTTCTCTGTTATTGCTTTCAGTAACAGGTTATTTACAAATCTAGCTTGGACATGTTTATCATAACAAGAGGTGATCCAAAGTTCATTGTATATTACTAGGAAGTGTTATGATGTTATATCACCTCATGTTATTGTAAACAAAACATAACATATGATAAACATGTCCTAGCTATATTTGTAAATAACCTCTCACTCAAAGCAAGAAGAGAGAAAACTGACTTTTTATTTAGGCAGGTTTTTATCTGTAAGGCTGTTCATTTTCACTGAACATTAAAAGAGGATTACTCAGCGCTGGATTAACTCTGTGTGGCAAGACTGGGCACAGATGATAGGAAATCGTATACTCTACATTGTGACATCAACTTTAAGTACGTTTTTTATATTGTTACTAAGTAGATCTGGAAATATTTCTAATGGTTATTGTATGTCAGTTTTATTAATGTAACGATCGTTAAAAAAAAAAAAAAAATTACGGCCAGAACTCCGCTTTAATGTATCACCAAAGTGTCGGTCGTCCCAAAATGAAAGCTGCAAATTTTAAAATGTTAAAAAAAAAAGACTTCTCAAACGACATTAACATGTTAAGGTTTTTATGATATTTTAGTTATTACCTTTACCACTCATGCTTTACGTTTTCTTTCTCTGAACCTTTTATGGATTGCATCTTGTGTTGAGAATTAATTTAGAATATCGCCTAGGAAGTCAGGCAAACCAGTGTTAGGCAATACCCGCAAAGGCTAATGTTTAGTGAATCATCAAAGGTAATAAAATGAGGAGGAGGAGGAGGAGAGGCAGTGTGTGTGGGAGGGAAGCTTTTAGTAGCAGCCGGGAATGTCAGCTAATTACTGGCTTGTTAATACGTTGCATGTGCGGCCAGGAGCGATTGGTGTGACTCAGGACAAGCAGTAGCAAAGTTTGCAGTCCTGGAGTTTATCCATCACAGATTCAGAATTAAACCTCCAGCTGCTTTATTATTCTTTAATAACCCAAACTTTCATGAAAAAGCCTTGACTGTGAATTTTCACTCAGCATCTCTGGTGATTTATAGCTGACAATTTGCCATCTCTAGACACGTCTACTCCTTCAAAAGCCAGCATGAAAATGGGCCTGGGCATTTCATTAAATCTTTTTATCATTTGGGTTCTGTACTTTGTCCAGGCGGTAATGAGTTGACTTGGCAGTGTTCTCACAGAGACCTTTTAGGGCTGTGATCTTACTGTGTGTTGAAAGGTTGAAGAATAAGTGCCCCGTTTTTTTTTTTACAAATGTGGTTTCTTTACTAGATTAAAGCAGGTTTTCAAACATTGGATTTATAATGAGGATCCACCCACAACAAAAATCTCAACATTCAGATATAAATTTAATACAGCGAGTGGTGGAGTCCTCTGTGCTCAAAACTGTAAATCAACCAAAGAGAAAAGACCTGATTTATGGACTTTAATAACCACTGCTTATAATTTTGCAAAAACATTCTGTATATGAAAAAAAGTGCAGCAAACAAAAACACAGGACATAGCATTGGGTTTCCCGAGGGCATCAAGAGCGAGCAATGTCCTGCGTGGAGACAAGTATTTTCCACACACCAGCTCGGAAAGTTTTTTTGATCATTTTATTTGGTGATTCGCAGGGGCGGACTGACCATTTGGGCACTCGGGCACAGCCCAAGGGCCCAATGCCACTAGGGGGCCCCATCAGGGTTGCCATCCTCAGTAAAACCAGGGACAGTATGTAAAAATCTGTGTTTTTTTACATCTGTCCCTGAAATGTTCCTTACCGACATCCTTTTGGTCTAAAAATCCCAAGATTATAGCTGCCCCGCCTCTCCAGTACCTTCTCAGTGTGTGTGTCTGTATGTGTATTCTGTGTGTGTATATTGTGTGTCTGTGTGTGTATACTGTGTATGTATACTGTGTGTGTATACAGTACTGTGTGGCCCCATAATCTATTGCCTGGGGGGCCCATAATCTCCTATTGCCTGGGGCCATATAATCTCCTATTGCCAGGGGGCCCATAATCTCCTATTGCCGGGGGGCCCATAATCTCCTATTGCCGGGGGGCCCATAATCTCCTATTGCCCGGGGTCCCCATAATCTCCTATTGCCGGGGGGGCCCATAATCTCCGATTTCCCGGGGTCCCCATAATCTCCTATTGCCCGGGGTCCCCATAATTTCCTATTGCCCAGGGTCCCCATAATCTCCTATTGCCCAGGGGCCCCATGAGTTGTCAGTCCGCCCCTGGTGATACATGTACCAAATGTAACCAAATGTTACCAAATGTAAGTCACACTCTCCTTATTGTCCAGAATATTAGTACAACCACTGTAGAACATCTACCCTGTAATGTGGCATACACACAATCGGAAATTCCGACAACAAATGTTCGATGTGAGCTTTTTTGTCAGAAATTCCGACCGTGTGTATGCTCATCGGACATTTCGGACAAGAAAAATTTGAGAGCTGATAGTCTGTATGCAATTCCGACGCACAAAAATCCTACGCATGCTCATTGAACTTTATTTTTATTTGCTCATCGTAGTGTTGTACGTCACCGCGTTCTTGACGTTAGAACTATCAAGCCACAGATGTTGTAGATCAAAAAAAAAGTTGTATATACCAAAAACTGCTTTTCACATTATACAAAAAAAATTGCACACATAAAATATAGAAAGAACTTGGCCAAGGCACTTTTTCGAATACCTCCAGTATATTTATTATATCCCTGTTAGACACTTCACTAAAGACAAGAAATATTGAAACTCCTCCTGTCCAGTGTCTGTGTACATGGTGGTGGGTTTTTTGTCCATAGGGATAAGTGAACATTGACTGCATACAGAGGTACTCTACTACATTGTTCAGGCCAGGGTTTCTCAACCAGGGTTCTGTGGAACCCTGGGATTCCCCCAGAGGTTGTTTGGGGTTCCTTGGGCAATGAGAAATCCCTGCTTCTCAGATAAGTTCCCATTGACCCCATTTATCTTTTTAGCTATCTCTAAGGGGGTAATTCTTCCCAATGACCGCAGTCAGTCAGTAACGGCACACCCTAGGGAAGAAACAGCACGGAGGTCCGTTCCCAGCGCATGCTCCGGTGCACTACAAGTAAAATATCTCCTAAATAGCACACATTTAGGAGCTATTTCCACTACCTATAGGTAAGCCTTATTCTAGGCTTACCTATAGATATAAGTCAGCAGGGAGGGTGTACAACTCCTTTAACAGACCAGTAGGAGGAGCAAATAAATTAAGTTAATTGTTAAGATAGATTAGGTAGATTAGGCTGGGTTCACACTCATGCAAATTGGATACTGGATTCCCTGCATCCAATTCACATGACAGTAGAGTGTGACCGACTCTCAATGGAGCTGGTTGACACATAAAAAGAAAAGAAGGCAGGGCGCACTGACCTAGTGCATTTCCACTTAAATTTTATTAAAAACAGAATAAAAACTGGACCTCATGGCATGATCACCACTTAGGCCTCGTACACACGAGCAGACAGATTTGTTCAAATCTGTCTGTCCGACAGATTTGAACAAATCTGTCTGCTGGGATTTTGGTTTGCTCGCGTGTACACACGAGCAAACCAAAATCCCCGCCAGCAGACAGCGCGCTGACGTGTCGGTGACGTTGACGCCGCCACGTCACCGCACCAGGAAGTAAAACACTTCCGCGCATGCGTCGAAACCACTCGACGCGTGTGCGAGAAGACATGTCTGCTGGTTAGCATACTAACCAGCAGACATGTCGGGCGGACGGGTTCCCAGCCGACAGATTTCAAAGCATGCTTTGAAATCTGTCGGGTGGCCAAATCCGTCTGTTTGCCCGTACACACGATCGAATCTGTCTGCTGAAACGGTCTAGCAGACCGCTTCCAGCAGACAGATTTGATCGTGTGTACGAGGCCTTAGACTTTGAGGAAGGGGTTACACCCTGGAAACGCGTCAGCTGTCCATTGGTCTGTGGTTCCACTGGCAGGTGCCGTGAGGTCCAGTTCCTAGCTGTCTGAAAAGCACTTACTTGGGCTTTCTTTGTGAGTACGACCATTGTTTTTATTCTGTTTTTAATAAAATGTAAGTGGTAATGCACTAGGTTGGTGTGCCCTCCCTTTTTTTTTTTTCTCTAGCTATATGAACAAGATCTTAGGCCGCGTACACACGATCGACTGAAGTTCGGACGGACTGAAGTTCAGTTTCATCGGTCCAATCCGTTCGTGTGTAGGCCCCATCGGTCAGTTGTCCTTCGGTCCAAAAACAGAGAACTTGCTTTAAAATTGAACCGATGGACTCCTGACCGATCAGTCAAAACCAATCATTAGTATGCAAAGGCATTGGTCAGAAGGCCGCGCATGCTCAGAATCAAGTCGACGCATGCTTGGAAGCATTGAACTTCGTTTTTTTCAGCACGTCGTGTGTTTTAAATCACCGCGTTCTGACACGATCGTTTTTTTAACCGATAGTGTGTAGGCACATCAGACCGTTAGTCGGCTTCGTCGGTTAATCGATGAAAACGGTACTTCGGACCATTCTCGTTGGATGGACTGATCGTGTGTACGCGGCCTTAGACTTTACCGTGAGACTACACTTCCACCCGGGTTGGCGAAACACCAGAGTGCAGGAGATTTTTGTTCTATTGGCTGGTTGACACATCTCAGAGGTTGAAGAAGTGTCCTGTGTGTCATTGGATCCAAATCAGGTGCGAATTCAGGCAGAAATTACGACCTGAATCAGTGTACAGGGATGCACAGGACCCCATGCTGTGAGCCGCGGCCATGGCTAGTGTGAACCTGGCCTGAGTGAATTTTTGGACTTTGGAATAACATTTGCACTATAGAAGTTCATGAATTGACATAATTGTCACCTAGAGTCCCTCTTTAAACTCAGAATCATTGGCAAACCTCAAAAGTAAAGAAACTTTTGTTTACAGCAAATTTGGAAAAAAATTAAGTGTGCTCTTGAAGAGAAAAAAAAAATCATTTTTTTGGTCTCCAGTCAAAAATATCCTTTAATGTAGGAGTTGAATGTGGACATTTTAAGTGTAAAATACAAAGTCGGAATTTTGCCTGTTGTTGATGCGCTGATGAAATATCCAGGAAGGGCTTGTTCTAATGTAATGACAGTAATTTTTAGCACCCTTCAAAACTATCTTTTTCCTCTTCTCAACTACAAAAGCCCTGAGTTGTAGATGGCTTACTGGCCAGATCAAAGGTGTCATTTGAAGCAAACATGTACACAGAGACTGCTAGAAAGGAAATGTTCAGTTAACTTTATAGCAGATGTGCAGTAAAAGATTTGCCAAGCGCAATTGTGAAGAGTCATGAATTTCAAGTCCAGGTCTTCAGATCACATGTATGGGGCTGGATGTACGGGCTGCAGTCCAGAGTGATCTGGCTCTAATCAAGAGAAAGCGTGACGCTCCAACAATCATTTTGTTCCCAAGGACAAACCAAAATTCCTCAGTCACTCATTTGGGTGTATGTTTTGTTGTAGATAAGAACGATGAGCAGAATATGACACTATAGCATCAGTAAACCTTTCAGATGAACATTTTTACTGTGGCATGTTCCATGCTGACAGCAGGGTAGCTAGCCACCTCAGTAGTCCTGGGTTCATTGCATGAAGTTTGTATCTTCTCCTGACATTTGAGTGGGATTCCCATTAGACCACACTTTTTTTTTTTCAGGAGGAACATCCAGTACTGAATGTGTGTAATGTGTAATGTGTGTGGCAAGGGGTGCTGGGATGTGCTGGAGGGTCCATTGATACTGGCTTCTGGGGGTTTTAATGTTGCTGCGGGGTTTATTGTAGAGGGGGGGGTCAATGGTTGCTCTGGGGTCAATTGTTACTGGGAGGAATCTACTGTTGAGGGAGGGGTCTATTGTTGCTGGCTGCTGGATTTTTTTATTAATGCTAGCTTCTGGGAGATCTATTATTGCTGCTAGGGGTTTATTATTCCTGGGTTAGATCTGTTGTGGCTCGGGGGGTTTGTTGCAGGGGGCATGGGTGTGCGCAGCCTATTGCATTAGGGTGTGAACCCCAGAGCCCAAAAACACACTACCAATCGCTCATGGTATTCATTCAGAAAGGCAATGGGCCAGTAAATTACATATTTACTGGCCCCTTCCCCCACTTCTAAAACATCCCAGCAGCAACAGCCGATACTAGAGTTGGGAAGCTGGCAGCGCTGTGGGGGGAAAGATGGGAGCCAGGGCAGGAGAGGGAATCTGTGCTGCACAGGGTGATTAGGGTGTGCCTGGGCAGGGGGTATTTGTTGTTGCTGGGGGTCTATTGTTGCTGGGGAGGGGGGCTATTGTTGCTGGCTTCAGGGGATCTATTTTACTGTTTTTCTTGTTATAATTATCAAATTTCATACATTTTAGGGGTGGAACCAAGGGTCCTTCTCTAGCTCCACGTGTCCTCCTCTGGCTCCCGGTGTCCTCCTCCGGGTCCTCCTCTGTCTCCCCTTATCCTCTGTGTGCTCCTCTGAGAGTGGAGGAAAGAGCCAGTAAATATGTAATTTACCGGCTTCTTCCTTTTCTGAATGTACAGAGTCAGTGATCACTGAGTTATGATCGCTCATAACTGAGCATCGTAAACTGTGTTTACAAAGCTTCAGTTTATGGATGGAGAGAAGCCTCTGTCTCCTGTCCATTCTTCTTCAGTGCAGCTGAGGCTGCAGAGAAAGGGACTGGGGAATCGTTGTCCTCAGTCCTTTTCTCTGTCTTAAAAGGGAGATGTCAGGGGTCTGTTCAGATCCTTGATATCTCTCCAAAGCCCCTCCAACGGGGCTGATAAAAATAAATAATAACATAAATAATTGTAATAAATATTTAAAGATTAAAGTGTACAAATAATAATAATAAGAAAAAAATGGACACTGTCCACTTCCCCCGCCCCCCGAAAAAAAAAAGAAAGCATTGTAAATATATATATATATATATATATATATATATATATATAGATATCTATATCTATATATATATATATATATATATATATATAGATAGATAGATAGATAGATATATCTATATAGATATATCTATATATATATATATAGATATATCTATATATATAGTAAAAAAAGTGCCACCTATCAGTGCCCATCACTACTGCATATTAGTGCCACACTCACATGACATTAAAAAAAAGTATCAGTAATCGTTATCGGCGAGTACTTGAAAAAAGTATCGGTACTTGTACTCGGTCTTAAAAAAGTGGTAACGGTGCAATCCTAGGTTTAACCTGTATTTTTTGCTTATTAGTATATTGCGGACATTGTAACTGAGGTTATGGCATGGGTGGTCAGGTTGTGTTTTTTTTCTATACATACTTTGTTCTACAAAATGTCCCTCCTAATCTCAGAATATTAGTATGTACATAATCACCTGGAATTTTTGGCTTCATGATGAAGTCCCTCTGAGAATTATGGGTTAATTAAGGCACATGTTTGTCATTTTAAGTGGCATGTGTGTGCAGGTCATGCTGGGGCTAGGTGTCCTGTGAACAAGGAAATTCTTATACACTTATACATTTTTATGATCATGTCCAGAGATCGTGTTGGGGATATGGTGTCCATGGTTTGTGTACATTGCTATACAAATGTATTATGACCATGTCATGCTGTATTTCTAATTTTCACAATATAATTATAAAATCCAGATATTTAACCTCTTGCTTTTATCAGGCTAATATGTAGGTAGAGGAAAAGACAAGAGATTTCCTCAGAGACATGGCCTTTATCGTGCAAGTCACATAATTAGGTCAACATCATGTTTCATGAACGTTCTATAGCTTGTATTTCCCTTTAAAGTGTGTTCCCCTCCCTACATTTTAACAATGGGTGGGTGCTGCCTGTACCTCCTATTGTGTTACTATTTAATTTGTGCTGGTTCCCATATGCCCGAACAAAACATTCCTTGCTCAGTAAGTTTGTCACATAAGCAAAACAATATGTGGCTTGTGATGTCAGCCAACTCTGAGCAATTTCATTTTCCTTTCAAATCTGGATATCGAAGAACGGCTGCTGAATGACACCATACATGTAATACTATGGGTTCATACTTGGAAGGTAAATGGCAAATCTAAAGGTGTATTAGACATGCATGGTTATTGTGAACTGTAATGTTCTATAACTGCTCTGTATTATGTTCTACCACCTGTTGCTCAGTTAAACTGAACCTGTAATGTGGAAGATGTGTCCAAAAATGGCAAGTAGGACTAGTCACCGGTATTTCATGTCTTCTTTCTGCAGCTGATCTGCTATACTATGTACTTGTATGGGAAAGTATCCCGTTCTCTTTGCATTGCTTCCTTTGTTTAACCTCCCTGGCGGTATGATTCTTTAAGATTTTAGGTGCTGAAAGCGGTACCATTATTTGCAAGGGAATTTGGCGTTTTATACTGTAGGCTTGTAATTCTTAGGAATAACTCACTTAAATCTATTCAAACAAGAGTCTAATAGGCATCCCGGGTATGATTTTTTTTTTTTTTTTTAATTAAAAATTATAATATAATAAATAATTATAAAAAATGATCACAAATGATAATATAATTATAGTAAAAATTATTCAATAATGTAATCAAATCAAAATCACTGAAATTTGCTCAGTTGCAGAATTTTTGCTGTCATTTTTTTTTTTTTTTTATGACGAATTTCCCCATAAATCGCTATCGCTAAATTCTGCAAGTGATTCTGATTTATTATCGCTGTTTTTTAGCTGCTCTAAAACAATTTTTGCCATAAAGGGACACTTTTGGTTGCTATGGGCAATCTACAGTTTGCAGGGAGAAAGAACAGTTTTTATTATATAAAAGAACATGTAGTGTACAGGGCAGACCACTAGGGACATGGGGGGTGTGTATTTTTTACATACAGTACTGTAATCTATAAGATTACAGTGTACTGTATGTATAGTGTTTGTTTACATTTTTGAATTTGGCGCCGTTCCCCCCCCTACGTCGCGACGCTCGCAGGGAAGGGAATCGGCGGAACACACAGCATCAGGCGGACATCCGCCCGCCGAGTACTGCGGGGATTCATCGCTGGATCGCAGAGAAAAGGTAAGTAAACTTTTTCTGCATCCAGCGAGGCAAGTCCGTGTGTGGCACGGGGTTACCGATATTAGCTTAAAAATCTCACCCCGTGCCACACACGTGAAGACCGCCAGGGAGGTTAAAATCCCTGGTCCCTCTGCTTTCCCATTGACCACACTAAGCAGGAGAGGACACTGTGGTCAGTTCTCTTGCTATGCTGGGAACTCATCGAACTCTCCTCCAATAATCAGACTTGTACTGACACCCCACGCTGCTCAGCCATTCACTGGGAAGGAAGCTCAGTGTGCTGCTGCTTCTCCCCGCCCAGCTCTCATGTACACAGGGAATATGATCACTTATCAAAAAGGGAAACAATATATTACTATTGTTTTTTTTTTTATATCTATAAACAAATCTTTTGCATTTCATTTCTATTTTAAACTGAATTTGTTGTTTTTTTACAAGGTGATCGTTTACAATCACTTTAAAGCTCATACACAAATTGTACCAAAAATACCACTTTTTGAAGCGATCATGCGATAATCTGATCGTTAGTATAGAGCAATTGAGAGCTGATCATGACAGTTCATCTGACAGATAATTTAAATATATATGTACACATATATACTGTATATATATATATATATATATATAGGTCAGATTGGACAAGCACAAAGTTTTTCTCATACGATACAAGATCGTACAATTTTAGTTTAATCAGTACAGTTGTCGAAAATACAATACAAATACAACACATTACATCACTTCCGAATTTTTATTCTGTCGTACAAGAATTTTCATAACTTTAGCAAACTCTTCTTTTTCAATATGAAATTAATATGCAAAAAAAATATCTCATTATGTGTATCAGGCATTAGGCCCGTCATACACGGAGCTAATTTCTTTCCTGCAACCATAGATTGTAGGTTGTAGATACAACGGGTTGTAGGTTGTAAATAATATGTTTTATACCATCTCTATTACTCTCTATTACTCTCTTTATATAGCACGTTGGTTTAATTTTTCTTTTTTTAAAGCTACTGCAGGGTCCTCAAAACTTCCTAAACAAATGGCCAGTTTACTTCCTTTCAGACTTTAGGAGGGCTGGACTATGGCCAGTGGGAATAGGAAATGCCCAGCATTAATGGGAGTCAACAATGTGTCAGGCTTGATGGTCAGTGCAATTTAGAAAATGTGGTCAGTAGGGGGAGAAATAGTGCCCCATAATTGGTATCAGTGGCAGTAACGGTGCACCATCATTGGTGTCAGTGAAAGGCATAATACCCCATCGTTGGTGTCAGTTGGAGGAAATTTGCCCTATTGTTAGCGTCAGGGGAAGGAATAGTGCCTCATTATTGGTGTCATTGGTAGAAATAATGCCTCATTGTTGGTGTTAGTGAAATTAATTGTGCCCCACTCATTGGTGTCAGTAGAAGGAATAGTGCTTCAAGGGCCGGACAAAGGCAATCAAAGGGTCACAGTTTGGAGACCACTGTGCTAGGTCGAAGTTTGTACTTATGTGTCAACCCCACAATGTTTTGTACACTTTCTTTTAAAAATAAGACACATTATTTAAAAGAATAAATGAGGTAGAAACAGGGGGATCCTTGTGCTGCAGGTTTTCATGGCCAGCTTCCTCTCCAGGAGGAGAACAGTAACCAGCACAATAGTGACATCAACAAATCTCACTCTATACCTCCTAAAAAAACATCAGCGGCAGCAGTGTCTTAGATACCTTAGATGAGCATTGCAGATATACAGCTATGTGGCTACATTACAGGAGTGCCTAGGCCAGGGGTCATCAACTTTTTCCCACTTAAGGGCTGAATGCAATGTATGTGAATTCATGGAGGGTTGCATTCACCTGCTAATAAATTACACAGCCCCCTCACTTCTTTACTGCGACGGCCGGGCGTACATTCGTGAATAGGCGTATCTCAGCTGATTTACATATTCTAGACGTAAATCAGCGTACACGCCCCTAGCGGCCAGCGTAAATAGGCAGCTAAGATACGACTGCATAGGAGACTTACGCAGGTCGTACCTTAGCAACATTTAAGCGTATCTAACTTTTAGCATACGCTTAAAGATATGACGGCGCAGATTCTGAGTTATGACAGCGTATCTACTGATACGCCGTCGTAAGTCAACCTGAATCTGGCCCTCTGTATTTATTTCTGCTGATTATTTCATAATGTTTGATTATAGATTTTTGTTGTGTTGCGTTGCACATTTTGTTATAGATTTATTGGAAAGTTTACTTTTTGACTTTGAGTGCTCCAGCTGCGCACAATATGTTGTGCATTGACGGTGAGCGCAAGGAATTTATTATATATAAAGTACCACATTGCACTGTGCAGCGGCTGATAGAACATTGTGACCAGTGCTTTAAGTGGGCCGGAACGCGGCGGTACTCAGTACCGCCACTTCCAAAAATGGCCCTGGAGAGTACCAGCACCTCTCCGTGCGCCCAGTACGTGGGTTTCCCATACCGGAACGCACTGGCGTAGCGGGTGGGGGCTCCTGCACCGGGCGAAAAATTGCAGGGGGGCAAAATCCTGGCGTCCGCAGAATGCGCCGCCGCCGCCACCGCCACCGCCTTAGGAAAGGCCGCGGCTTTGGCCTAGCTCTGGAGCTATCGGCCATCTTGGTACACCCGGCGATGAGTTTTTTTTTCAGCCCTTCCGCCTGGTTGGCTGGTGGAACTGTCTGTCTCCCTTGATGTGGGAGTGGCGGGAAACACCAGCCAACTAGGCAGAAGGGCTAAAAAAAAACAGATAACGGCGCAAGAGATTGGCGGGCGGTGGAGTGGGAGGCGCTGTACCTCTGTGCTGCGCTGATTGGCCTGGAAGTTGGAACATGTGTTTACAGCGCGGCGGCAAGTTTCTCCATCTCCAGCAAGGTAAGCAAAACACTCTCCTGTACCACAGGGGAGAGAGAGAAGGGGGGGGGGGTCGGTGTAAATCTAAAGGGGTGCACTGCCTGATCCCCACCTATCCACCTCAGAGCCTGTCATTTTAGTAAGACTGCTGGGACTTGTAGTTCTCCATCTTCTCCTGGGGCTCACGGAGATTGGAGAACTACAAGTTCCAGCAGGTTATACATACAATAAGGCTCTGAGGTGGATGGGTGTGGATTGCATGCACTTGAGCCCCAGGAGAAGATGGAGAACTACAAGTCCCAGCAGGTTATAATATAAGGCTCCGAGGTGGATGGATGTCCGGACACCCATCCATCTCGGAGCCTTATATTATAACCTGCTGGGACTTGTAGTTCTCCATCTTCTCCTGGGGCTCAGGTGCATGCAATCCACACCCATCCACCTCAGAGCCTTATTGTATGTATAACCTGCTGGGACTTGTAGTTCTCCAATCTCCATGAGCCCCAGGAGAAGATGGATAACTACAAGTCCCAGCAGTCTTACTAAAATGACAGGCTCTGAGGTGGATAGATGTCTGGACAGTGACAATTGGTGGCACAGTGGTGACAATTGGTGGCACAGTGGTGACGATTGATGGCACAGTGGTGACGATTGATGGCACAGTGGTGACAATTGGCATAGTACAGTGACTGCATTTGATGGCATGGCACAGTGGTTGCGTTTGTTGGCATGGCACAGTGGTGACAATTGATGGCACAGTGGCTGCATTTGATGCCATGGCACAGTGGTTGCGTTTGGCATGGCACAGTGGTGACAATTGATGGCACAGTGGTTGCGTCTAATAGAGTACCGGCACCTCTTTTGGCCCACTTAAAGCACTGATTGTGACATATCAGTAAGATGTACATTAAAAAAAAAACGATAAACTCTCATTCAACTGCACACCAGCGCCTGCGTTCTAGTGCAGCTGCTTGGTGCAAATAAGCCCTAAATTAAAAACCAAATCCGCTAAAATGGAAATCTTGGTTTGGTTGGATACTGGTAAACTCGATTATCTTCTGTTTTCCTGTTTGTCTTGGTGACGCTAGTGGGAAATACATTAATGTCACAAAACATTAGAAAAAATGCTGCAAGTCTTTTTGTAGAGAATTTCGGAGCTTTGGCAGCCTATTTGGAATGGATTGTCTGCCTAATGCGAGACATGTTAACCACCTATGCATTATCAAAATTTATCAAATGTTATCTTAGGTTGCCCTTCCCTTTCTTGCATGTGTGTTTCAGTTTAAACCCGAGGCTGGGGAGGGAGTGTTATTATCTTACCTGTCCTGTGGAAATGGAACCTGATCCTATAGGAAATTGTGTTCTTCTGGAAAGATCAGGCTCACATCGCGCAAGCGGCTCTCTTATCTGGGACTAAGTGTCAGGATAAATAAATAAACTACTGGCTGCTGAATAAATAATGCCTTTTAATTGTGTCCCTGCCTCATCAATCCTTCTTTAAAGTGATGCTATCACCATAATTGCATAGATTAAATCTACTACTAAATATATCATTTACAAGCTGTTAAGCCAAGTTTAGCCTTTCAGTCATTGTTATCAACCATCTTAGGCTAAACAAGGCACACCAGATATTGTTTGCCATGTCCATTAATGAGATTACTGGACAGAAAGTTACAATTGGTATGTATGTGAAGATTATCATCAGAGGAAAGTCATTTTAGACTTTCTCTGAGGGTACTTGGACTGAATATGGACTGTTGCTGACTTAAGAGGCCTCAAGGTATCTGTTCCATTTTCCACGGAGAAAGCCGGATGCTTTCCACTTATGTCATTAGCCAAGTCTCAGAGAAGTCATATGGCAATGCAAGGATTAAAGCATGCCTCAGTGCCTGGTATTCTCAACAAGCCTTCTACCCCTCTACCATTCAGGGCCACCTGTCAGTTTTTTAGGCGGACCCGAACTGATGATCCATACAGTTCTACAGAGCGACAGATGTCAGCAGTGACATGTCCGCTGACATTCGATCCGCTCCGATCCGCTGAATCCAAACGGATGGAGACCATTTTTTTCCTTCCTTCTGGTGTATCGGAATGGATGAAAATAGACAGGCGGTCTGTTTTTATCTCATCCCCCAAAGAGGAGAGCAGAGGTGACAGGTCCATCCCTGCACAGTGAGTGGAGACGGACCTGTCATCTGCCGGCTCTGCGGGGATCAACGGATCGATCCCTGCTGAGCAAAGCGGAGTCCGTACACGGATAGCCCCATGTGAAAGAGCCCTTACACTACCTTATTTAACACTGTGAAGAAGAAATCAGCATACATACCTTTTCGGCAGGCGATCCAAACCAATTCCACGCACATTACTGTTAAACCATCTTCCCTTAATATCCCTGTGTTGAAACCCAGTTCCCAAATGTCTCTCTCTCACTCCCAGGGACATTATTACACAGAGGGCTTTGACTTGCTCATTAGGCCTTACATATCCAGCTCATGACTCCCTTCATGTTATTCCAGAGACAGGACTGCTGCAGTTGCTCCTCTAGTTTGTACACACTTCACCCAGGGGTCACTAGAAGTCCCAGGGGTATTAGTACTCACGCCAGAGACTACTTGGCCTGGCCTAAAAGGCCTTTTGCATCCCGCTGCCAGTCCAGTTAGACCATGTTCCCAGTCCACTTAGTCCATGTTTGGTGAGACAAGATAACTCCAGTCAATTCTTCTTTGTATTGGACTATGTCACCCCAGGCCCTCTGCCTCAGGGCCAGTGCAGTAGCTTACTATATCTGCAGATGTGTGTGGTGGTGTGTTTCTCTTATGCTCCAACTTACTAGAGCTCCTCCTATCCTGGCCTTTATATGGGCAATGACTACACCCATTACATCACTATTTCCAAAATGAGACCCTAACACCCACTTACATAATTACTTATTATACACTATTTTGGGAAAAAGCCACCTAGTGGCATACTGCACCTGCTTATAAGGCTGAAGAAGGAAACTAATACAGACATAACAGTTACTGGTGAGCTGCAGTATATTGCATTATGTTGGTGGGTTTAGGTACACTTGAGGCTGCATTCACACCTGAGCGTATCTTTTCCAGGCAGAAAGTCGTGTGATTTTGCCACGATTTTGTACAGGTCAAAAGGTCATCAATGTAAACAGCAGGAAAACGCCCAAATCTGCTTGAAATGAGCTACAGAAAAAGCTCCAGAACCTTTTTGAGCTTCAAGAGTTTGGCTTCAGGCTATTTGGAGTGGAAATGTGAACCATCTCCATAGACAATGATGGATTTTGTTCCTCTCCAGCATTTTCAGGCTTCAAGCTCCAAAATGCTAAGGTGTAAATGGGGCCTTAAAGCTGGAATTTATAAAAGGAATGTTTAGAGCAGGGGTGGCCAACCAGTGGCCCAGGGGCCACATGTGGACCGCGGAGCCCTCTGATGTGGCCCGCGACCTCCTGCTCTGGAATGGTGGATTGGCAAGCCCAGATCGCAGGTTGCCGACCCACCATACCACAGAATCAGTGTTGTGAATGAAGCTTGTGGTAGAGGAAGAAAGCAGCTGCGAAGCAGAGGCCCATAAGCCGTTGCTTCCTATGAAATGCGGGCTTTTGCCACAGGTGGACTCTATGGCAAAGTTCAGCTAACCCGCAGTATAGACACAGGTGCACTATGCAACACAAGTTTGAGCCACAATTCAGTCGGAAAAAAATCCATCCGTTTGCATTTTTTGTAAGTGCATCAAAGATGCAACATGTTGGTTAAACTGGATGGACTTGTGTTTTTGTTTTTAAAAAACAGAATAACTATGTAACAAACAAGACTGAAGTTCCACTTTGTAAGAGAGACTGCGCACATATGTCACTGTGAACACCCAAGTATTATAATAGATGTTTATTCTATTTAGAATTGCCTTAAAGTTATTGTAAAGTCTTGTTTTTTTCTATTAAAATAACAGACATGTTATACTTACCTGCTATGTACAGTGGTTTTGCACAGAGCAGCCCGGATCCTCCTCTTGGCCCCTCCTTCCTGTCAAGTACCTCCACAGCATGGAGCTTGCTATGGGGGCATTTGAACCGAGCTGCTGCTCCGTCTATCCATTCAGACACAGAGCTTCAGTTCGGCCCCACCCCATCTCTCTCCTGATTGGCTAACTGCGTTTGAATGTCAGAAGTGGGAGCCAATGGCACTGATGCAGTGTCTTAACCAAGAGTCCCAGATGGCCGATTCACTCGTGGACATTGCTAGATAGTGATGGGTCTCAGGCAATTATTAGGGGGGCTGCTGCACACAGAAGCTTTTTGTCCTAATGCATAAAATGCATTAAGATAAAAAACCTTCTGACTTTACAATCAGTTAAAGTCACCATTTAAAAAAAAAGCCTCCTTATGACAAGACTTTTGCTGACAATTCAAGTTAAAGTAAAAGTGTTAAAAATGTAATCCACACCCATCTTGACATTCTGGGGGTTATTTACGAAAGGTAAATCCACTTTGCACTATATGTGCACTGCAAGTGCACTCGAAAGTGCACTTGGAAGTGCAGTCGCTGTAGATCTGAGGGGAAGATCTGAAATGAGGGGAAGCTCTGCTGATTTTATTATCCAATCATGTGCAAGCTAAAATGCTGTTTTTTATTTTCCTTGCATGTCCCCCTAGGATCTACAGCGACTGAACTTGCAAGTGCCCTTTCAGTGCACTTGTAGTGCAAAGTGGATTTGCCTTTCATAAATAACCCCCTTTATGTCGTAATGTGCTTGGATGAAGAGTGAGTGGGAATTCCAATGGACTCTGGGAGGAAGAAGCATTTGGCTTATACAAGGGAGGTCATTGTGATTAAGTACAGCTCTTGAGTTTCCCATTAGTTGAAGAAGACCGACCACTTGAGGTATCCCACTGGCCTGGTGCAGCATTGGCCCCTTGTTTAGTGCTTGGAACTACTGGAAATAGTTCCCCTTCTAATATCTAAATGTGTAATTGGGAGTTGTAGATATGGCCTAGGTTACCAACCTTTCTATATCTGAACTTTCTGGAAGGCCCTTGCGGGATTCTGAGGCTTATAAGCTGAAAGGAGCAGTTGCATTTATGATGAATCCAATCACTAAGGGAAAGCCTAACCTTAGCAATCTGTTATGCGTTTGGTGTGGGCCACCCTACATGCTTTTCCTTTTAATACAACCAGCTGGCCAATGTTTTACTCTTTAATATAAAGGTAGTTTTTGTGCTTTCTTTCTTATTGGTTGAATGTTCCAAAACGTTCTAAAAATGGTGAAGACACCCCATCCTGATATTTGGGCCTCTTTTATTGTTCTGACTGAATTCCTAATAGATTGAGAACATATTGTGCAAGATTTCCATGTTTCTTCCAGTTATGCAAATAAGTAACAAATTGCTTATTTTTCTTAATCGTACATATATACTGTACTATACAGGAAGATACAGCGGAAACCTATGTCCAGGTCTCCCTCAACAACACTTGGTATAATAAGTTAGTATAACCCATAACAAGCACAGCCCAAGGGGGGGGGGGGTCTGCCTGTCTTTGCTGAATGCTGATCTGCCTATTCTGGCTGGTGTGTTGCTGGGAGATTAAAAGTTCCCCCCTTTTCTTCCCACAGAAGAATAAATTACAGGTGATTGTGTGGATATTTTCCATTGTATGCCATCACTAAGAATAAGCAGACCTGCAGTCAGTGATGGGCTACACACTAGAAGAATCCTCTTTTTTTTTTTTTTTTACTGGTGCAGAGGCAGGGCCGATCCTAGGGTCAAAGACGCCTGGGTGCAGAAATATTTCTGGTGCCCCCACATGGGCGTGGTCATTTTACTAACATTTTACTAACTCCCCTTTACAAATGTTTCTATGGCAATGACTCAACCACAGAGATGCTCCCCGCAAAGTCTTAATTATCCTGGGATCCTTACATGATCTCTTAACAATAAACAAAATACAGGAAGAGAAGCAGAGTACTTTATTGGGACCTGGAAAGGGGCCTCTCTGATGGACACAGAGAGGGATTCTGTTAGAGAGTCTGTAAGAAAGAGCCCCCAGATATACTACAGACATGATTCAGGAGATGGTCAGAGACTGCAGACATAGTACAGGAAAAGGTCAGAGACTGCAGACACAGTACAAGAGATGGTCAGAGACTGCAGACATAGTACAGGAGATAGTCAGAGACTGCGGACTAAGCACAGAAAATGGTCAAAGATTGCAGACACAGTACAGGAGATGGTCAGGGACTGCAGACATAGTACAGGAGATGATCAGAGACCGCAGACATAGTACAGGAGATGGGCAGGGGCTGTGCATCCTATGCAAATCATCATGCCATAAAACATCCAGAGTAGGGGCAGCCCAGAGCATGTGTAAAGGGATGCTGGGGATGCTGTCCCCCAGCACACAGCACACTGAACACTGTTACTCACCTTGGTTCCCACTGTTACTCACCTCGGGCACACACCTATGCTCAGAACACTAGTTCTGGATGGACACAAACAAGGAGAGAAGGAGGGAGGGGAGAACTCTGGCACATCGGCGCCCCCACCTCTGCAGGCGCCTGGGTGCAAAGCACCCTGTGCACCCTGCCTAGGATCGGCCCTGTGCAGAGGATTTTGGTGTGGTTCCCACTGACTGTCCCACTGATTTCCCTTATCAGGAAATATTGCAATTATTTTTTAAGACCTTTTCACACTCCCTGTGTTTAGCTCCAATTGTCAACCCGGTTTCAACACGTGGACAAGGCAAAAATAAGACTTGAGTTCCATTGCGTCAAGTTATTACCCAAACTGTCCACTACCGCTCTTTCCAAGACCTCCTGCTCTCTTGCTTTCTTGTCTACTCCTCTCATGCTAGCCTCCAGGACTTCTCCAGAGCCTTTCCCATCATCTGGAACTTTCTACCTCACTCTGTCCAGCTTTCTCCTACTCTGGCCACCTTTAGGCAATCCCCAGAAAACTCATCCCTTCAGGGAAGCCTATTCAACCTAACCTAACCAACTATTCCCCTATCAAACTAACAACTGAACTGAATTCTTTCATAAGCTCGTCCCTCACAGTTATTACCTTTTTATTGCACTTGCCCCTCCCTATTAGATTGAAAGCTCTCAGGAGCAGGGCCCTCCGAACCCTCTTGTATAATGTTGTATTGTAACTTTACTGTCTTTTTTTATATTTTAAAGCACTGCACAAACTGTTAGCACTATATCAATTCTGTAAAATTATTCCTCCTCCTTCCTCCTTTGGTCCGTGGGTTAAGTGGTTAACAGATGGATTGGGCATAGTAAAAGAAGGGGAGGAACAGAGAAGACAGGATAAAACAGCCTTTTCATGCAATGCAGAGGAGAGGATTAATTCCTTAGGTTGCACAGTGAGTAGAACAAGCATGCTTTACTGCATATACAGACTGATTTTACTGTTGTGGGTTTAGTAACACTTTAACCCCTTCATGCTGACCTAACACAAATATGCCACTGGGCTGGGCCAGGCCTTTTTCCGTGGGGTCACATATTTGTCGAATTTCCCTTTATTTCCCTTTGATTTCCCTTTATTATTGTGCTGGGAACATGCCGCGTGGTGCACTCCCAGCACAAAGGCCGGGATCTCTCCATGAGCCCTGGGCCCTGTGCTAACAATCGATTCTGGGTCACCTGATCACTGTGATAGCCTCTGATTGGCTATCACAGTGATCAGTCACTGTGAAGCCCACCCCGTGTTTTCTTTCTCTGTGAATGGAGGAGAGAGATACATTGCATCTCTCTCCATGCAGAGCAAAATAAATTATAAAAAATAAATAAATAAAAAATAATATAAATCAAGGTTTGATCTAGGCCAGTGCCAGCATTAGTTTTTGGGTCAAAGGTCAGGGTCAATATTTTTCTATTTTTTTTTTTTCTAATTAGTATCTTTGTCAGTGTGTTTTAGGTAAAAAAAAAAAAAAAAAAAGCAAAATGCGCACTATTTCTTTTGGGCTGTACTACGAGTACAGACATCAACTACCATACACATATATGGTATCGCTGCAATCGTCAAGAGCAGAAACATTTAATTTTGGTTGTTCTTTGGTGGAAGGTTATAGTAGTACCAAGAAATATATAGATATATTTAAAGACATTTTTTGGTTTCTATGGGGGGAGTCACTGAAGAGAAGCCAGGAGCATCACTCCTGGCTGGGATGATCAGGGTTACTCTGTGCAAAACCATTGCACAGAGCAGATGAGTATGATTATTATTTTATTTAGAAAAAAAATTAAGTTTTAATATAACTTTAATAAAACATGAACTTTTCATTCCAGCTGTGCATCCAAAGTGCAACATCTTTTTTACTATTTATAACAGATTTTTTTTTTTCTGGAATTCTCCATTTAATATTTTCTTAGTAGTAGTAATTATGTTTACTAAATTGCCATTTTCACAGTGGAGCAAATGCCAGCTTGAGTTATAGTCATACAGGTATTTTAATGTTTGGCATTTTTTTTTAAATATTTGGTGATGATTAATGATCAAAGTCATCCAAAATACATAAGCCAAGACAGGCACCTGAGATTATATTGAAATATTTATCCCAACCAAATACTTGGCTTTCTTACTTTCAGATCAGTAAATTTACACTCAAGATAAAATGTAATATTTACTAAAGCAATGCATAAACGTCACCGAGTCTTCCTTCGAAAAGCTTCCATTTCATCTGTTGTACATCAGCTTTTGTGAGTTACCGAAATCTGCATAGAAATTTTCCAGTGCGTTAGAACACTTGGTGACCGTTAAGTGGCACTTGATGCAGAAGAGCGTGGACTACCTGTGCAGGCCCCCTTTTCCCTACACTTTCGACTAGCGATGCACTAAAATTTTGGCCGCCGAAAATTATCAGGTGAAAATAGGGGTTTCAGCATTGTGCTGAAAGAAAAAAAGGTGCCAATAATAGCTGCTGAAAACGCCCCCCAATTTTGGCGTGATTTTGCTGTGATTTTATTGTGCTTATTGTGTGTTTTTCCATAGGTCATGTGACACAAAAAAATCATAAAAATGCAACAAAGGTGCATTTTTGATTTGTTCTTGCTGTGTTTTTCAATAATTTCAATGAGGAGGTACATTTTTGGTTATTTCTTTTAACGCTGCTTCTAAAGGTGCTGATAATGGCCGACAATAAATTCATATTAATTTAACTTCATAATAGTAAAATAGTTGAATATAATACAATTATTTATAAAACTATATATATTTTTTTTTAAACGGTCAGTTTCCGTTTCAGCCAAGTGCATCCTGAATTTTTGGTTTTGCAGCTAGAATTTTCATTTTGGTACACCACTACAATCCACACTCTATCATGGGGGAGCCTACCAGGGTAGCCGTTATAGGAGCTCAGCACCTTTTCAGGTCCAGCAGTGTAGAGGCACTTGGTAGGTGAAAACACCTTTAGTTCTCCTTGTGTATGTTCCAAAAATCTTGTTGCGTAACCATCTAGTGCAGGGGTGTCAAACAGGCGGCCCTCCAGCTGTTGCAAAACTACAAGTCCCATGAGGCATTGCAAGGCTAACAGTTACAAGCATGACTCCCACAGGCAGAGGCATGATGGGACTTGTAGTTTCGGAACAGCTGGAGGGCCGCCAGTTTGACACCCCTGATCTAGTGGAAGCCAAGTCAAGGAAAAAACTGCAGCTGGATTTGAAGATGATTGGTGGAATTAGGTAAGGGCAGGTTACTTGCTACCGTTTTCGGTTAAAGTTTTGGTCATGTATGTAAACCCCCTAGTTTAAGAATTTTATCTAGAACTCTTTCGTAGTTGTAGTCGTTCTTATTATTCCCTATGACACACACACTGCTGGTGGTAGCCTGAGTGGCAGTTTCCAAGTGGTAGTTGCACACTTAACCCTACTTCTGCTTAATGAGTGACCCTGTTGACCTTTACCAAACCTTTAAGATGAAAGTCTGGTGTTCATATTAAAGTAACACAATCCATGCTTGAAGTGAATGAAGAATTATGGCCTGACTGTCTAGAACACTTCTCAGACTCCAATTTTGCAGGCTTCTGGTCATCATTATATTTTTACTAAAATACAATGACACCTCTGTATGAACTGAAGAAACAAAGTTCTCCAAGCGGCCAAGTTTCCTTTTTTTCTCCTGATAGTTGAGTTTGACTGGTCACTGCAGGCAAGATCTTCACTTTTATGAGAAGTTCTCAGCTTCGACAAGTAGGTCCCACATTGCGTATTTCTGGTTAAAGCTTGTGGCATCTGGTTAAGCACGGGTCTTCAAACTATGGCCCTCCAGTTGTTCAAGAACTACAATTCCCATCATGCCAAATTATGTCTGTGAATGTCAGAGATTTACAATGCCTCATGGGATGTGTAGTTCTGCAACTGCTGGAGGGCCGTAGTTTGAGGATCCCCGTGGTTAAGGATTGGTACCAAGATCCTCATACAGGAAGATGATGCTTGGCCAGTTTTAAGACACTTATCTTTTAAGACAATACCTAAGAGGTGGATAAATACATAAGATATGTCTGTATTTTGGTAGGAAATAAATACTTTTGTAAGCAGATTGTATTGTGTGGTGGGCACATGTGTTTGTTACTAGTTAGGACATGCTCCATTGCTTTTCAGAATATTCCCAGTTCTACCAGTTTTCTGATGGGAACCTGAAGGTCAAGTGTAAAAAAAGCAATTGCTATTTAATATAAAGTCAAATCCAGAGAAAAACTGCACAGTAAAACACTGCATGTTACTGTAAATAATATAATTGGCAGTGCAGGGCGCTATGATGACATTCATTTTGAATAACACCCTTATGCACCTTGCCAGTGCACCTCGTCGTACATTTCCACAAATGTGAACCGTCTGTGTGTTGTGGTGCAATGGTTAAAAAAAAAAAATGGTCCAAGCCTGGTTGCATGTGTTATGTGATGTGCAATGTAATGCGGTGCATTTATGAATGGGGAAAAAGTTTGATTTTTTTTAAATAAAAAATGTCAAAGGGGAAAAAAAACATATGTAACTGAAAAGGTCAGCAACTTGTTAATCTTCTAACTTTTTCAATGTTCCTTTTTCACTTTGGTCTGCTAGGCCTCTCTGAAAAATCACTTAATGTCTCCATCTCATGTCTATGACAAATTACTCCTGAGACCATGAAGTTAGAAGAAATTTCGGCAAAGTGTAGCAAAGAAAAATTGTTTTCTTTTTTTTTTCTTTTAAGCTTGATAAATATGTCCTTATCTCTTCCATCTGACATCACATGATCTATTTTGTTCACATTCCTGTTGTCCATGGGGAATCCCTGTGCTACCTATTCCCTTGGTGAACTTTATTGCACTTTGTCCATTATGATTACTTTCTTTACGTAAGCCTAATGATTGTTCAGTATATTGCTTCCTGTCCATTCACTAAATTTCAGTCTCTTTCAGTTACTTTTAAAAACAAAAGTACTACTTGGATATTAGAAGATGGTGGTACACCCCAAAAGCATGTCCTGAAATTTAAATGTTCATGCAAATAAAAATAAATAAAAAAATGATCATGAACAGTACTGTTTTTGCTTTAAACTCTTTATCTTACCTTCCTCCATCTTCTTTCAGTATTTGCATGTAGATTATTTAGTATAAAATATATCTAAAGCCACTTTTATTTCATTGATTTAGTAGATAATATTGAATATGCATACACTACCTATCCTGTAGACCAGGGGTCTCCAAACTGCGGCCCGGCCCTTGGGCCACTTTTCCTTTCACTGATACAAGACATTAATGCTCCCACTGACACCAACGATGAGGCACTCTTTCTCCCACTGACACCATTGGTGGGACACTTTCTCCCACTGACACCATTGGTGGGACACTCTTCCTCCCACTGACACCAACCGTGGGACACTCTTCCTCCCACTGACACCAACGGTTATATTTCTTCATAATTTGTTTCAGGTTTCTCAATGTTCACAGCCTTTTAAAACTAAGCACATTTCATGTTCCAGGCCACATACCACAGTCATGCTTAGCTAGTTGCCATTTTCCAGTCCGGGTTTGACTGACTGCTTGTTTCTGAAAATCTTTATTTTTTCTGGTATACACTCAGGCTTGTCAGACATACATCAGCCCCTTCAGTCTGGTGGACTAGTCTTGGCTTCTGGGTTCCCTCAAACAATGATTTTCCATGCATAAAGGGTCCCACCTCTTTTGGTTTTCTGTCATGGATTCCAACCCTTTGGCCATATCCTGCAAGATATCCTAAGCAGCCTCTTAGGCCGCGTACACATGATCAGTCCAAACCGATGAAAACGGACTGAAGTTCAGTTTCATCCGTCCAAACCGACCATGTGTATGGCTGATCAGTCTTTTATCCTTCAGTCCAAAGTTTTTAAACTTGCTTTAAAATCGGACTGATGTACGCCTGACTATCGGCCAAAACCGATGGTTAGTACGCAAAAGCATTGGCTCAAAACCCGCGCATGCTCAGAATCAAGTCAACGCATGTTTGGAAGCATTGAACTTCGTTTTTTTCAGCACATCGTTGTGTTTTACGTCGCCGCGTTCTGACACGATCGGTTTTTAAACTGATGGTGTGTACGCACATCAGACCATCAGTCTATGAACCGATGAAAATGAACTTCAGTCCGTTTTCATCGGTTTGGACTGATCGTGTGTACAAGGCCTTAAAGTGGTAGTAAACTCAACATTATTACTTTGCTGCATTAAAATCATTTATAACCAATGTACATGGTGCTATTTTTACATTGTGCCTAACCTTTGCCGTTCTGTTGCAATCGAGCCAGGATCACTTTTGTTACGTCACAGGGGCATGCGCATATCTGTGGCTATTTAAGGTATGTTCTGTGTGCCTTCAATCTAATATGGCCAATAACGTGACTCCGTCATCCACTCTCTGCAGCATTGCATTAAATCCAGCTTCCTGAAATGCCCCATGTGACTTCCTATGTCACATAGCATCGTAAAGTAAGAGTGGAAGTTTTACACTGTACAGATGTGGAAGAGAACTGTAAAAATGTCTCCAGCTTTGGACAGGAGACATAGAAAGCAAAATAAGTTGCAAAACAGTAAGAAGAAACCGACAGGGTTGATTTATAAGGTGGAATGATATAGTGAGTGAGTGAGTGAGTGAGTGAGTGAGTGAGTGAGAAACTTATGTAGCACAACATTTGCAAACTGAATCGCCTCTAGGTGCTTGGTATTCATTCCCTGGGCCCTCAGAAGAGATGAGTTTTGATCTTTCTCCTGAAGTCCAAGTGGTTCACCTCAAATCGAATGCTGGTTGGGAGTGCGTTCCATAGTCTGGGTCCTTCTTCGTTCTCCTTTGGACTTGTATCTGGCTTTGGGTATCTGGAGTAGATTTAAATCTTTTTTGTAGTGGCTGGCTATAACCATTTTCAGGATTTGTTTGGGTAAGTTTACTAACTCTGGCAGGAAACAGGAAAGATGAAAGGCAGTGTCTAGAGAGGAGCCTGCCCTCTGTCTACACTCCCTCTGGATATCCTTCAAAAAGGTGTATGGCTGCAGCCAAAAGCAGAAGACAGGTCAGATAGCATATCACCATGAATGAGCATACACTACTGTATATGCCCAAAAGTATGTAAACACCCCTCCAAATTATCGATTTTGGGTGTTTCCAGGGTATTGTTACTACAAAGTCCAACCCAACCTTTTGCGACCCGGTGGGGGGTTGAGGTGTCTTTAGGGGTGCCTTAGCAAAATGCCCCAAAAAATTAGCGGGTAGATCAAGCTTGCCTTTTAGTTACACAAAGCCATAGGTTTTTATTGAGCACCATTTCAATCGGCGTTGTCCTACTACCAAAGATGCCATTAGTTGATAATGAGGACGTTAAGCGCCTGCACTGCATCCTTGTTTGCTTCTCCCTTCCTTTTTCTATTAGCACTGATGTCATATTAGCTATATTAGAGGGAGGGAAAGCAACTGAGGGAGAACAGAAATGATGGAATACTAGTCAGTACAAGTGTTCAAAGGTGTATTTTCTTGGGAAGAATAAATCTATTCTAATGTTGGTTGTCCTACACGTGTGAATGTTATGTAAAACTATTAATTTAGCTTTTTACACTTTAGAATTGAGTGCCTTGAAATGGTGCAGAACTTTAAAAGGTGCCTTGACTGGAAAAAGATTGAGAACACTGGTCTAACTTCTTGGCAACAGTTTAGGGAAGGATGTTACCTTTTCCAACATGACTGTCCCCCTGCGCACACAGCCAGGTTTTACAAAGAAATGGTTTGATGAATTTGGTGTGGAAGAACTTTAGTGGCTTGCACAGACCCTTAACGTCAATCTTATTGAACAGCTTTGGTATCAGTTGCCAGTTGGGTGTTCTCATTCAACTTCAGTCCCTGACCTCAAAAATGGTCTTTTGGCTGAATGGATACAAATGTCCATAGTGACGCATCACAAATGTTCTGGAACGCCTTCCCAGAATAGTGGGGGCTGATTTAGCTGTAAAGGGGAGGGGTTACAAATTAATGTTAATGCCCATGGTTTTGCAATGGGATGCCCAACAAGCTCATATTGGTGTGATGACAAGGTGAAATTTGTGCCAGGGTGGTTTCTATAAAAAAGATTAGCAGAGAGCTTGCCTTGTCACAGCACAGCTCTGAAAGTATCTGACTATGGGGCAGTGGGGTGTGTGCCTTTCCTCCAATCAGCTGTCTTGGCTGTATGCCCAAGTGCTGAACAGGAAGAGGAAATCTCTAACAGGACATGTACTTTCTTAAGAATATATGAGTGAGTGAGTGAGTGAATAACTTGTATAGCGCTACACATGCGAACTAAATCGCCTCAAGGCGCTTTCCATCCGGCGTCATCCTGATCCTTCAGAAGAGGTGAGGACAGCAGATATAAAACCTATATAGAGAGATTTGTTTCATCTCCAAGGCTGTTCAATTCACTGGGTATATGTGAGGGTTTACCACTTTAAGAAAAAACAAGTTTAGGCTTTACAACCACTTTAACTCCTGGGCCCAAAAAAATGTTGCCCCTCTGCAACCCCTAAGGGGTCAAAGAGATTGCCTTGGATTATACACAATATAAGCAAAATCCAGAGGTGCATTTACAGATATCGGAAAACAGACATCCTAAATATACTAGAAATATTTTACCAACAGCTACAAAATGCCAATACAAAGCTTTTATGGTACACTAAGAGTTAAACCAGCTGTGCCCTCACTCCATTAAAGTACATTCATATGTATCTGCTTTCATATTTTTCCTGAACTTTGAATAGAAGGAAAAAAGCATTAAACAAGCATAGGAATATTACGTAGACACACACTGCAAAACAACATATCAATGTGTTTTCAATTTTCTTGCATTTAATCCTATTCATTACTTGAGGGGCCCTAATGCAAACTGTAATTCATGTTTTTGTGTTTATAAAAATTATACAAGAGGACCCTTGATGTGATAGGGGAAAAATGTTTAAAACTTCAACTTATTTTTTTTTTTTTAAATGTTATTTAGAATACAAAAATTAATTATTTTAATCTTTACACAAGGCCACTGAAAAAATGTTAATGCTGTTTTTAAACCAAGCTTCATAAACGTTACCTGTTTTTTTTTTTTTTCATGTGAAATTTCATCATCTCTTGGGAAACTAAAGATTTCTTTAAAGCTTTTTAGTTATACATGCAGGGCCATGAGTATGTGTGATGGGGCCTATAGGAAATCCAATAAGAGCCCCCCCATCTGTCTTCATCCTGCTAACAATTTTTCTAAAGATACAAAATTATAATGGCTTTTATAGCAGCAAGATTTCCAAATGTTATCAATTTCAATCAAGTGTATTTTTTAAATGGAACTGCTACTTACATTTACTATATGGCAAAACACCTGTTCATTACATCTATATAAGCTTGTTGGACTTTTCAGTCAAAAACCATGGACATTAATATGGCGTTGCCCCCTCCTTTGCAGCTCATTGAACCATGTCTTTATGGAGCTGGCTTTGTGCACAGGTGCACAGTCATGCTAGAACAGAAAAAAGCCTTTCTCAAACTGTTGGCTGAAGCATTAACAGTAACCTTCACTAGAAACACCTGAACACAAAATGGCCATATAGTGTAAATCACTGTATAGCAGTGGCGGCCCATCTATTAGGGGTGCCCTCTTTCCTCGCCACCCCCTATATGAGTAATAGATAGATTCATGCATAGATTCATGCCTAGTCATGTGTGCGGCCCATTTGGGGTCACCGAGCGCATTAATTACAGCAGCCAGGGGTATTTTTGAAGCACCTGATTAGAGCCATAGGCTTCAAAATAGGGTGGAATTGGGACGCTGAGGATGCGTCTGGAGCCCATTCAGGTGTGATGCAACAGCGAATAAATACTGGCGTTCTTATTGGACACCTAGAAGGAGGGGAGGAGAGGCACAACGCAAGCGAGGAGGAGAAGAGCCGCCCAGTCCCCGCCAATGCCTGGATGCCCTGTCCCCGCCGCCACTCCATGGATGCCTGATCCCCACCACTGCTCCATGGATGCCCGATCCCCACCGCCACTCCATGGATGCCCGATCCCCACCGCCGCTCCATGGACACTGGATCCCCACCGCCGCTCCATGGATGCCCGATCCTCACCGCCACTCCATGGATGCCTGATCCCCACCACTGCTCCATGGATGCCCGAACCCCACCGCCACTCCATGGATGCCCGAACCCCACCGCCACTCCATGGATGCCCGATCCCCACCGTCGCTCCATGGAAGCTGGATCCCCACAGCTGCTCCATGGATGCCCGATCCCCACTGTAGCCTAGATGGGATAAGTGGCAGTGGATGGACCGGCGGGTGGAGGATGGTGTTCGGTTGTTTAACGCCCCCCCCCCCCCCCCCAAACAAGAAACCACCAGCCACCACTGCTGTATAGCCAGATAGTTCTGATTTCCTAGTGCTTCTCAGCACCCAAACATGGCATGGCTGTAGTTACTTCTGGAGATGTATTAAACAACTATAGTAATTATATTCCTTACTCTTCGTACAGTATACAATAATCAATATACAGAACAGCAACCAGATAAACATGTAAAGGTTGAAACCTTAACCACTTGAAGAACAGGCATTTTCTGGCACTTTTTGTATACATGTGAGAATCCTTTTTTTTTTTGCTAGAAAATCAAATGTGTGGGATAATTTCTGTTTACGTGTGTGCGGAACCAATGCACGCATTCGCCTTTGCACGCTAGCACGGGGGACGAGGGCACTTTCCTTTTTTTTTTCTTTTTTTTTTCTTGATAACATTTTTTTTTACACTGTTGCTTTAAAACCTGTTTTGATCACTTTTATTGCTGTCACAAGAAATGTAAACATTTTTGTGACAGCAACAGGCAAGTGTCAGGTACTCTTTATGGAGGGATCTGTGGTCAATAAGACCCGAAATCCTTCATTTGCACTTGAAAGCATTCAAAATGGCAAGGTGAGAAATTTTGAATACATTCGATTTACAAAAAATGGCACAGTTTACAGCCAGGTAAATCGGAAGTGATGTCATATTATCGCTTCTTGGTTACCAAAGCGGAGACCTGATCAAAGCCTATTCTGGCTTTGCATGGGTCGCCAGCCAGCCGACAGACATGTTGGCTCAGGACTTTCAATGGGATGGGAGAGCTCGAGAGAGCCAAGAAGGCTAGTTAGCCACACCGATTGCTATTAAAAAAGAGCCGTCTGTCAGCTCTAAACAAATAGTACCAGGATAATGCCAGGATAATGCCAGCAGCTGCAGGCAAGATCCCTGTACAATCACTTGAACTCAAATGACGTACAAGGTAGGTGATTTGGTGACACGTAATTAAGATAAGCATACTGTTTCCTGCTGAATCAACCAAAATCCGAGCTGTGGTTGGCTCTTTCAGGATCCACAAAAATTGAAGAAGTCAGGTGGAAAATTTCAGCCAAACATGATATCAGATGCAGTCACTGTTTGGGTATTCAGACAGCTGCAGTATTAACACTTCAGTAGCAAAATAATTGTCTAGCATGGATGGAGGAATCAAGTGATTTCTTTTATTAAGCCTGCAGAGCTAATTAAGAGATATCTAACGGTGTACGAGTAGCTTTGCTTTTTTTGCTTTTAACTACTTACCATGCATACTTTTTGATTTGGAGGACATTTTAGATCATTTTCAAAATAGGGGTTGCAACAATGGTCAGTGAAACAAGGAAAAAGGTGAGAACAAGTTACTCTGGGGGAAATTTACCAAAACTGGAGAACTCAGAATCTGGTGTAACTGTGCATTTTTGCCATTCCGCTTCTAACTTCAGCTTGTTCAATTAAGCTTTGACAATAAAACCTGGAAGCTGATTCGTTTCTATGCAGAGCTGCACTACATTTTGCACACGCCAGTTTTAGTAAACCTCCCCTTCTGTCTCCTTCCCAAGAGGTGGCACTGGATGAATGTACGGGCAGTGGCCAGGCCTCGCCACTGTCATAAAGGGAGATGTAAGGAGGGTCCTTATTCCTCAGTAATCTGCAACCTGGGGCTTCCAGACCTTTGTGTACTTGATTCTGACGGCGCAATGGGATGGCAGGAAAGGGAATGGAAGGAATACTACACAACTGCATGTAGGGGCTATTAAAATTACGTTGTTTGTAACTCCCCAGAATAAAGCTGCACACAGTAGTAATGTACGAGCCAGCAGAAGGAGTCACAGCACTCAACCGGGCACTATCACAAACACCATTAGGTATCAGAAAGCAGCGATACAAAGAGCTTAGAAAGAGAATGAAGAAATTGAACTAGCAATGGTGATTATACATCTTTTTCATTTGCAGGCAGCTTTCAGTTTCATTCCGTAGAGTTAGCAACACAGTCGCTTTAAAGTGGTTCTTTAGCCCCTTTAGAAAAAAGATTGCAATTCACCAGCTAAAAATACTCTAGCTGCTGACTTTTAATAAAAGGGACTGTCCAGGAGTCAAGCATCGTGCCCAACAGAATCGTATTTTCGCTGGTCTTCGGGTCTCTGGCGCTGGCATGTTTACTGTGGGAAAGGGGCTGTGACTCCTTGCGTCTTTACATCCGGCTGCCTACTAGGCATGTGCGAGCCGAGCTACACTTTGTGAATGGTCCAGAAACTTTCTGGGACCTGTGACATGTCCCAGAAGGTGTCAGGGTGTGGGGAGAACTTCCAGTGGATCGCCTCAGAAGTTAGAGCGGGAACCTGTCAGCCCCCCACCTTTCAAAAAAAAGTGCCAAAACTAGAAGAGGGGGGCATAAGGCAGAGCTAGAGAGGAGAGGATGCTTTGCCTTGAATGAGTCAAGTACAGGTTCATTTTAAATGTTACATCATACATATTTTATCTGTTTTACTATGGCATGGGGAAAAGTATTATAGCCAAAGTGTGCCTGTACAGATAAGAAGGAGATAAATGAAGACATTCAGTAAGAGTTACAACCGATTTTTCTTTTTCATGTTTCTTGTTTCAAGAGAACTGATATTTCTCTTTGCTGAGAGTCCTGCAAATCAGTATCATTGACTACACATTCTTTTCTGATCTATCTCTAAACATCTGTCAGTTTCTAGATAAAGAGTAATTCCAAGCTGTTATATGTCTGGCCTTAAATTGCAGAAAAAAAAGGTGTATTAGTAAAAAATATATCTAAATTATTTTAAGAATGCAGAAAACATCGTTTGCAATAAATATGGATGTTGTATTGGGCAAAATGTCAAATAGTTTAGAGGTGTACTAAGAACGTGTATTTTTAAAATTAATGCTAAAGGAAAACTATAACCAAGATAAAAGTAGTAAACTGCATGCATGCTCACAGACACCTGCACACATTTGTTTTTAATAAAACAATGTAGAAGCTTGAGTTTAGGGCGATACTATTTATTGGTTAAGTAAATAGATGGTAGTGCAAGCTTTCAAGCTAAATAATTACATTTCTCGCTCACACAACATTTGCATGGTCAGTAAGTTATAAATCTAATAATACATACAAAAAAAAGAATGTAGATTATACAGCATACTTGACACCCAGAGCAGATAATTTTTTTAACACTCCTCTGCTCTGTAGGAAAAAATGTGTAATAGCCAGAAAATAAATCCTCATGGTGAAAGTTGTAGTGCCCTTTACTCACAGTAAGTGGTTAGTAGAAAGGTGCCTCCTTATTAGACATGTGCATTTATTTTTGTTGGAATGTATTTTCGTCCAAATTTCTGGGATTTTCGTGTTTGTTTTAGCAAACGGTAACAAACACGCAGAATCCGAAATCCGAAAGATCCGAATAAACAAATGCTTTATTTTCGTTAGCTATGACTAAGCATCAGTTATTGATGTGAAACGCGTCAGCATTGTTACCCCACTGTTTGCTTTTTTATTGCTGTGGAGTGTCATTTTTTACTGGTAATAAAGGCACCATTTTCTACATTTTGGTATCGTGTTGGAGTGCGGCTGTCCATCTCCTTTTTTTCTCTTCGTTACTGCCTTGTGCATTGCCTGCACCCACTGGGTTTTTGGATTTTAACTACCACTGGGGAGCTCTTGTCTTGAGCGGCGTCTCTTCCGTCACTTTATTTTCGTTTAGTTGCAACAACAGTTCGATAAAGATAGGAGATTCAACATGGCGTTGACAATAGCGATCTGTGTCTATCTAACCTGCGGTCAAATGTCCCTAACCTAACTCTATTAGTCCAAAATTATTCGACATAGAGAGAAAAGATTCGACATTATAGAGACATGAAGAATTAACGAAGCAGCTAAAAACGTACGATCCCCACGAGCGGACATTTATGGTCAAATGCTCCACCCATAGGCTATACAAGAATTCTAATGTTGTTTGACTAGTAATACAAATTAATAAACATAATTATTACTAGTCATGCAACATTAGAATTCTACTATAGTTTGTAGGCGGAGCATTCGACCGGAAATGTGCGATTGCGGCGTCGTACAGTTTGGCTTCTTCGTCAAAGCTTCTTAGAACATTCGACAGACACCATAACCCTTCAATTGACAGATTCAACCTTATTTAATTCAGATTTTTGGACGGATACATTTTTTAATGAAACAAAATAAATAAGATCACATTTTGGGTGTAACTAAATAAATGTACTTTTCGGACGTAACTGAAATTCCAAAACAAATTATTTCAGCGTGCACATGTCTACTTCTTATATTGGCAGTTGTTGTAGTGGTCCCATACATTGGTGGCCAGTGGGTGAAGGAAAATTGCCCTTACACACAGCTAAAAAGATCATTAATATCAGTGGTTACCAGGAGTTAGAAACTCTTCATTGCGCAAGAAAGCCCTCACAATCTCTGGAGGAACCCCAGGGTTCTGTAGAACCTTGGCTGAGAAACCCTGATCTACTTAGTTAGCCAATAAATATCCAAACTTCTACTTTTGATGATGACTAATAAGTTACAACACTCCTCTGTTGCATAATAAAATAATGTATTATGAAACGCCAAATTTAGTCCCCTCAGCAAAAAAAAAAATTAATCTTGTACTGGTCTTAAGTTTAGGTAAACTGCGTGTAAACCTTAACAATGAACCTCTTTTATTTACTCTCTTTTGTTATGGTAAATTTATTGAAAATATACAAAGTAAATTGAAAGCATTTTATTATATCTCTACAGGTGGGGGATATCCCCTCGTAGACAGTTGTCACCAGAACAGCGAAAACTTTTCCTTACCTCCTGTTCTGTAACATTGGAATTTCCCATTACTTTTTGAAATCAGAAACAATGGTCACCAGTCCAGGACCAGTAGTAGAGAGTAGAAATCTTCCCACTGGAGCTGGAATTAAAACCCTTCTACATTCTTTTCAAAATTAAATAAAATAATAATTGACTTTACACACACTTGACCGCGTTTCCGTTCTAACAGAATAAACCAAGACCAAATTTAAGAATTCCAAAAAAAAAGTACATCGCAAGTGTCCAGGTCCATTATACAGGTTTATCTTGAGAGTTTTTAATTGAGCATCTTGCACAGAAACCTTTAAAGTTGTGTATAGTTTACGTAGTTGTCACCGCTTACAGTTAAAATCTCACCTTCTTCACACGCGATGTAAGATCAGAGTCTGAGTCTAGACCTCCGTTTGACATCCAGCTATGTGATCTAACCACCGCGTCCAGAAAACATGCCTGCAATAGTAATGTATTTGCCGAGGTGTAAGATGACGGGAGTGCACCCTGATAGCCTTTTAAGTATGTTTTTGAGTTTCAAGTCTTTATCATTGTCAGATGATGTGTTGAATGACTGTTTATGAAATCAGCGTGTATTGTAGAGCTTCAGCAAGGGAAAAATCTGTTTGTTTCAGGATGGAATACAATTATTTAAATCTAATCTAATCCAGATTCAGCAGATAATTAATTTTTCTTCTTGGTACACTGTGCTTTGCAGCTGTTTTTAATTCCTGGTGAAGAAATCATTTGCAATGATGCTTGCAGACGGGCTGCCTTGGCCTGGATCCTGTGTTAATGCATTGTAAAGTACGTGAAGGCCTGTTGCAATTGCTTACGCAAGCTACTTATATGAGTACGCTAGTAGCTCTATTTGGAAGGGAATTTTAGAATCCAGCATATATATGATGGAATGGAGTTTTTTTTCCTCTCCAAGGATTGAGTTGATGTGCTTCATTTTCTAGTCTTTGTTTTTCATTTTATGTTCTGTAAATGTAGCATTAACTTCCTCAACATAGTTTCATTAACTGTTCATTTTGCCAGTAGATCCAAAAATGGCTGTAGTAACGCAAGTGAAATATTGAATTAATAATGTCATTTATTATTGTGCTAATAGTTCACTTTAAGGGAAGCAATTACTGACACATCCTTATGCAAGGCTGTCATGCCGATCCAAATGTGATATATATCTTCCATCCAACCACGACAAGCTTATCTGACACACTGCAACAATACCGCATACACGATCCATATCAATTCCCAGAATAAGACGAGACAGAGCTCCGTACTTGCTTCCAAAGATATGACCCATTTATTGATATTTTCTCAGCTTCTTATACAGTTTCAAGCATAATGCAGTTAATCACAGGACAATGTAGTCTCCACCCCCCTTCACACCATGGGGGGCTTCAATCACCTTAAAAGGCATTCAGGTAAGCTAATTATGTAGACACGTCGGCACCGCATCATCAATAGAGTTAACTCCGAGAGGATGACATCAAAACCAAATACTATCACACCTGAGCATTAATACATTCCTGCATCAATAGAATTCAATTAACCTTTAGAATAACACAATAGGGTAAACAGAGAGCTTCACACAATGAAAGAGTCTTTCTTGCAATTAACACCTTTTCAACAGAACGTGTCTTTCACATTGAATAGCCAACACCTCAAGACACTTCAATAGCCTTTATACAATGTCTTGTGAGTCACTTGTCTTGTAGACCTGAATTAAAACCTTTCAAAAGCATGTGTGCCCAGATTGAATAGCCAACAGCTTTTGATATCTCAAGACATCCACTTTGTAATATTCCAGTCCTGCAATATGAATTATTATTAATGTCCCATCTCATGTAATATATGAATTATGATTCTTTTTCACCCTGTGCCCTAGTGGACATAAGGTGACCCTAGACATAGGACAATCTCAGTCTGTCACGGTTCATTCCGTTACAATATATACAGTATAGATAGATATACTGTAGAATGGTCAAACATTCCCATAGACACACTCCTAAACCTTGTGGACAGCCTTCCCAGAAGAGTTGAAGCTGTTATAGCTGCAAAGTGTTGGCCAACTCAATATATGTATATATATATATATATATATATATATATATATATATATATACACACACACACACACACACACACACAAACTGTATTGTCAAAAGTATTGGGACACTTGCCTTTACACTTTAATGGCATCCCAGTCTTCGTCTGTAGGGTTAAATATTGAGTTGGCCCACCCTTTGCAGCTATACAGCTATAACTGTTTTGGGAAGGCTGTCCACAAGGTTTACAAGTGTGTCTATGGGAATGTTTGACCATTCTTCCAGAAGCACATTTGTGAGATCAGGCACTGATGTTGGACGAGAAGGGCTGGCTCGCAGTCTCTGCTCCAAGGTGTTCTTTCAGGTTGAGGTCAGGACTCTGTGTAGGCCAGTCAAGTTCCTCTACCCCAAACTCACTCATCCATGCCTATATGAACTTTGCTTTGTGCACTGGGGCACAGTCATGTTGGAACAGAAATGGGCCATTCCCAAACTGTTCCCACAAAGTTCGGAGCATGAAATTGTCCACAATGTCTTGGTATATTGAACTCACACCATAATCACCCCTCCACCGAATGATTTGGACCAGTGCACAAAGCAATGTTCATAAAGACATGGATGAGCGAGTTTAGGGTGGAGGAACTTGACTGGCCTGACTTCAGCCTGATAGAACACCTTTGGAATGAATTAGAGCCAACATCAGTACCTGACATCACAAATGCGCTTCTGGAAGAATGGTCAAACATTTCCACAGACACGGTCCTAAATCTGAACCCTATTGAACCCTACGGACTAAGACTGGAGTGCCATTAAAGTTCATGTGCATTTAAAGGCGAGAGTCCTAATACATTTGACAATATAGTGTATTTATATTATTGGCCCAGCTTCTGAAATATGCTAAATAAATATGCCCCGCGTAAGGCTTAAAGTGAAAATACAAAAAGTTTTTTGTACTTCTTGATTCGAATAGAGCCGATGGGTTAGAACCTCTGTCAAGTCTGTATTATTTTTTGTCACCAGTGAGGAGATTCTGTCTTACTTCTTGTCCCTGAGACACACAAAGTGAGGAGAAATCCTGTAATTGACAGTTTTCCATGGAACAGATTTCACCATTGAGAGATTTCCTACAACGTCAGTGAGTATTGTCTTCTCTACAGAAAATGAGGGTGAATCCCCCCCAGAGACCAGTAAAAACAAAACAAAGGTTTTAACTTATCTCTGCTCTATCCAGACAAACTATCCAACAAAATTATTTTTTGGTTTGAATTCCTCTTTCAGTACAGGCAAACCTTGGCCACCAGTTGGTGATATTAGTACAGATGTAAGATCCTGTATCTGGCTGAATGCCAGGGATTTTCTGGTAGATTTGCTGGTAGTGCTGTTGATTTTTCTAAACTTCTTCATGAATGTGGTAAGCGTACAGATTGTAAGCTCTTTCAGACCAGGCATGTATCCATGTTGGAACTTTAGGAGGTGCTTTGCCAAACATTGATATATGCATTTTTTTACACAGGAAAGTTAAATTGCCTAACAGTGTTTTTTTTATATCTCTTGGTGAAATATTTGCACTTGAGTTGGGTCTTTACATCTGCTGTAGCCATTACATTTCTGTTAGAATTTCAACACCTTTCATAGCATAAAGAATAGAGCCAAAGGAGTAGGAACACCTCACTGTGGCCATAAAACCCAGAATTCCTTGGTGTTCAGTAACACAGCTGCCAAGTAGGGAGGAGAGGGCTTTAGGCCTTATGCTGCGTACACACGACCGTTTTTCATGACGCGAAAAATGAAATTTTTGAAATTGGTCATTAAAAACGATCGTGTGTGGGCTCCAGAGCATTTTTATCTACGTGAAAAAATGGGCATTAAAAAATTAGAACATGCTCTAATTTTTCTCGCCGTTTTTCACGTCATCGTTTTTCACTTTGTGTGTAGGCTTTAACAACGGGAAAAAAACGCACATGCTCAGAAGCAAGTTATGAGACGGGAGCACTTGTTCTGGTAAAACTAGCGTTTGTAATGGAGATAGCACATTCGTTACGCTGTAACAGACTCAAAAGCACGAATACTTAAAGGCAGGAATCCTCTCTCACCAAACTTTTACTAACACAAAATCAGCAAAAGCAGCCCAAAGGGTGGCGCCATCCGAATAGAACTTCACCTTTATAGTGCCGTCATACGCGTTGTACGTCACGCGCTTTGCTCAAGCATTTTTTTTCCACAATCGTGTGTATGCAAGGCAGGCTTGACAAGAATCATGTCGAGAAAAACTTTGTTTTTTCCATGACATGAAAAACGGTCGTGTGTAAGCGGCATTAGTCTTGAAAAAACCCTGCCTTTCAGAACCTACCTATAACAAAAAATAAAGTTTTTAGCTAGAATAATCCTTTGTCTTTCCACGGTACAATTCACATTACTATTTGTTGTAGGCCTATTATAATAAAGATATTTTGTAACATTCATTTAGTTTCGCCAGTTATCCCATATAACAGTGTTTCTCAACTCCAGTCCTTAAGGCGCCCCAACAGGTCATGTTTTCAGGATTTTCCTCAGATGAAACAGCTGTGGTAATTACTAAGGCAGTGAAACTAATAAAATCACCTGTGCAAAATAATGGAAAGCCTGAAAACATGACCTGCTGGCGCCTTGAGGACTGGAGTTGGGAAACACTGCCATATAAGAATTCTTATATATGTAATTTTCAAGTCTCTAGCAACTAATGCAATACAAGAGACTGCACTGGACATTGACACTAGTGTGAAATATCCAGTTTACCCTCCTATTTTTGTATATTGTAGATCTTTCACATACAGGTTTAGTCTAGTGTCCCTTTAAGAAAACTTTTGTTTTTGTACCCTTGTCACACAAATCTCCTTCATATACCGGGGAACTACACACTTCATAATAATGTTCACACCTCATAATGTGATATGTACCTGCAGGTGGCTGACTGCCATCTCACAACACGAGAGACTTTCATGTTCAAAGGCGGACTCTGACCTCCGTGAGAGTCTCTTCATTCTCCGGCAAATGCTTTGAGTGTTTTATCTGTACTTTGCAAATGACACACCTGAAACATGTCTCGTAGGACTTAAATATAAAAGGGAATCACCAAAGGGCAGGTGGGAGGGGGAGGTTAAACAGATGTCTGGGACTTAAGGTCCTTCATACAGTCCTTAATGTGCATGTAAGCCCTAAGAATGAATTCTGTTTTTTGCTCAGTTTTGGTCTATTAAATATACAATTGAAAGTGTTTTGATATGTCTGTTCCACAAGTGCAAAAAAATAACTGATTCTGTCAAATATTGCAAGTTGATAACTTCCTGTGTTCTCTGCCTCCCCTGACGGTTATCAGTTAGAACTGTTTCTAGCTCTCTCTGTGTACTACAGAAGAATGCCCCACACACTCACACACCATTATTTATTAAGATCAGGAGATGCAGAGGTGTTAAGTAGTCCTGATACACTTCCTGTTTTAGGATGACAATGCTGCCCCTACATTAATACAGTATGGTAAGTAAGCTTTGTCACCCTAGAACACAAAGTGCATTATCGGCAGGATCTCCAGGGGAGGAACATCGTCTAGAAAAAGAAAATCAATGCAGCCACCACATTTAATGGCTAGTAAGCTGGTTCCTAGGTATAGATACACTGGAGTTATTTACTGTTCAACTAAATACTTTATTGGACTCCAGGCAGTACAGTAAACCTTGGTTTGAGAGTAATTTGGTTTGAGAGCGTTTTGCAAGATGAGCAAAATGTTTTAATAAATATTGCCTTAATATACAAGCGATGTCTTGGTATAAGAGTAGCATCATGTCACAACTGAGTATTAAAGAGTAGAGAGGAGCCTCTAAGTGTAGCAATATGGTTAGATTTAATAAAGGTACAACATTTAGCAACTATTACTATTTTTACACTTAGGCCGCGTACACACGACCAAATAAATCTGTTCAAATCGGTCTGACAGACCGATTTGATCAGATTTGTCTGCTGGGCTGTTTTGGTTTGATCGCTGTACACACGATCAAACCAAAATCCCCGCCGGCAGACAGCGCGGTGACGTGGCGGTGACGTTGACACCGCCACGTCACCGCACCGGGAAGTAAAACACTTCTGCGCATGCGTCGAATCCATTCAACGCATGTGTGGGCAGATATGTCTGCTGGTTAGCGTACTAACCAGCAGACATATCAGACGGACGGATTCCAAGCAGACAGATTTTAAAGCATGCTTTAAAATCTGTCTGCTGGAAAAATCTGTCTGTCCGCCCGTACACACGATCAAATCTGTCTGCTGAAACGATCTGTCAGACCGTTTCCAGCAGATAGATTTGATCGTGTGTACGCGGCCTTAGAGGTGCCTCACTCTTTTATACCCTGTAAAAAAAATGCTTTGATATACAAGTGTTTTGGATTACAAGCATGTTTTTGGAACAAATTATACTCGCAATCCAAGGTTTTACTGTAATGTGTGTTGAACGGAATAGCTTACTTCATGTCTATTAAAGGCATCCTGCTGACATAAACAAACTCACCAGTTAAAGTTTATCTAAAACCAAAGCTGTTTTTTTTTAAATATAGCATAAAGAATGGTTAAAAAAAAAAAAAAAAAATGTGTTATATTGTTTAGCTGACTGTGTCCCATTGGGTAGATTTACCTTAATTTCTGGTTCAAAAGACACAACAAAATGTTATCTAACGGTATAGTTTAGGTGCCAGTCATTAGAACCGTGCCCATTTACTCTTTATCCTACCACCGAACCCCAGTCTCCCCCCTTTTTTCCCCCCTCTCCCACTATTTTCTTACCCTTTCCTTCACTTAGCCCCCTTGGCTTCCTTCTTTTACTTTATACCTTTAGTCTAGGGTCCTTTTGGGACCACTCATCTACCATTATTCTTTATTCAAAATATGTCCTTTAAAGCATGGCAGTCAATTAAACATTTTTCTAATGGAGGACTTGGCAGGCAACAAGGTTCATTTCTGTACCTTTTTATTATGACATAAGTAGTGGCATAACATTTCTGTGCATACATTACTGTATCTCCTCCATGCACACCAAAGTGTGCTATGTGTCGGTTTTGATGGCTGTTGTTTGGTGTACTGTTCTACGTGCTTTGCTAAAAGACAAAATACAAATTTGTAAATGAATACCAGAAGACAAAACACATTTTGAAAGCAAATTTCTCCAAAATTAGTGAAATCTGCTCTTAGATGGTTTACCACAACATGTGTCCTTATTGCAATATTAACCCTTCATTCCTGTGGCAAAGACAGGTCAACATTTTAATCTCAGTAACAATTGTCACTAAGACAAAAAGAGAGGTTGGAGCTCCCCAATAGGGACACACACTCAATGAAAACCTTTTACACAGTATAAAACTAAAAAAAAAAAACGGCCTTAGATAAACTTTAAGTGAAAGTATAACTAAAGTTACATTTTTTTTTATTGTTGTCATCAGAACATATATACTGGGAAAATCTTCCATTTAGCAGCAGTTCATAGGTGAATGTTGGGTGCACAATGTCACCAATTAAGTTTATAGTTGCAGATCCCAAGATACCAGACAGTTTTAGAGAAAGGGCATTGCGGACAACACTTATCCGTATATGGGCTACTTCGTACATTTTACTAAGTTTGTGATTGCAGAAGTGATTTCAACCTGACCAGTTTTATTAACACTAAGGCACATAAATTCTTCTTGCAAGGAAGACTCAGACTGCACAAAGTTACGGTCACTCCCATGGAAACAAGGAGAATGGGGCTCGGTTACAGGGTACCAAAATGTGTTGGATTCTAGAGATGTAAATCAGTAACACTTTACAGACCTGTTCCAATTGTTACTATTCCTTTATGATGGATGTTTGGATCAGTCCACTTCCCCAGCTGCAATTCATGGCACATCAAATCTAAAACAAATACTCCAGCCTTCTAAAAGGGAAAAGTAGGTTTATTTTTCTTTTACCGATAAATATAGAGCTGTGTTCCGGCCTCCACTCCCACCCCATTTTATTGTGGCTGGAAGCCTTCAATAAACATCCCCTTTCTGGATGAAAAATTGAGCTAAAATGTCTTGCAGAACTTCACAATTTTATCCTTGTGTTAACTTTTTTTTAAATCCCAATAAATCTGATACAGATTGTTAGCTCTGGAAATTTACACCAACAATAACAGGCAGGGGAAATGGCACATGTGCAGAGCAAAACATTTTATTCCAAACAACTTTTCGTAGTTGTTTAAAAATTTTGACATCAATTCAGATGGAACATGAACTTCTAAGCAGGCTGTTTGGAACCAAAATGCTTCTTGATCTCTGATCTCTAGATAGTGTTTGAAGAATGAAGGAACATTGTGCCTCTCTGTCCCGGAAAAGTAAAAGATAATATAAGCTGCAAATTAATTGGCAGGCTTGGCAAATCCCATGAGACAGGTAGCCAAAGCTCTTTAGAAAACACAGTTGGCTACCAACTGTTTAAAACTCTTATATTGGTGTCAACGGATGCACATGTTCCTTATCTTCCTAAAAGTGCTTGGTGGCTCTTAGATTGTCCCCTAAACATTCTTGAATCTTTTGTTTTTGTCCTGGGAAGAGGTTCAGAAAGCACAGATCCACACTATGGATAAAGCAGAAGCAGAGAGATCTTTTCAGCTAAAGTTTATCTTCCTCTCTAGCAAGGAGAACATTGAGCACCACACTAGTGACATCACCAAATTTCACTCCAAATTTCATAAAACTCAAAGCCAGAGGCAGCAATGTCCTTTGATGATCTCACATTGCAAATATACACCTATGAGTCTGTAGACACAGTGGTACCTAGTCACAGAGTGCATTGCTATTTTTCAGGAGAAATGCAAACCAAGATGTTTCTGGGTCCTGTCTAGGCACAATTAACATTTATATATGTTCCCTATATGGTAAAAGATCTTTTTTTTTCTTTTTTTTTTTAGTTTTGGTTTAATGTAAAAAGGTTCTAACTAGAGATACATCTTAAACCTAAAACCTTCAATGAACATGGTGGCTCCGTAGTAGCACAGAAGCTTTGCAATACTTGTCCTTTGGATTAATTTGAACTTGAGATCTGTCTACTTAACATTTATATGGCCTTCCCATATTTATATAGTATTACATAGAATTACATAGTTAGTCAGGTTGAAAAAAGACACATGTCCATCAAGTTCAACCATAAGAAATAAAATAATAATAATATTGTACAATTACATATACCCAATTCTATACCCACAGTTGATCCAGAGGAAGGCCAAAAAAAAAAAACAGCAAAGCATGATCCAATTTGCTACAGCAGGGAAAAAAATTCCTTCCTGATCCCCCGAGAGGCAATCGGATATTCCCTGGATCAACTTTACCTATAAATGTCAGTACCAAGTTATATTATGTACATTTAGGAAAGTATCCAGGCCTTTCTTAAAGCACTTTACTGAGCTGGCCACCTCTGCAGGGAGTCTATTCCACATTTTCACAGCTCTTACTGTGAAGAAACCTTTCCATATTTGGAGGTGAAATCTCTTTTTACTAGACGTAAAGAGTGCCCCCTTGTCCTCAGTGTTGACCGTAAAGTGAATAACACAACACCAAGTTCACTATATGGACCCCTTATATATTTGTACATGTTTATCATATCCCCCCCTTATCTACTCTTCTGAAGAGTGAATAAATTCAGTTCCTCTAATCTTTCCTCATAGCTGAGCTCCTCCATGCCTCTTATCAGTTTGGTTGCCCTTCTCTGCACTTTCTCCAGTTCCCCAATATCCTTCTTGAGAACTGGAGCCCAAAACTGAACTGCATATTCCAGATGAGGTCTTACTAATGATTTGTACAGGGGAAAAATTATCTCTCTCTCTCTCTGGAGTCCATACCTCTCTTAATACAAGAAAGGACTTTGCTTGCTTTGGAAACCACAGCTTTGCATTGCATGCCATTATTGAGCTTATGATCTACCAAAACACCCCAGATCCTTCTCCACTACGGATCCCCCCAGTTGTACTCCTCCTAGTATGTATGATGCTAGCATATTCTTAGCCCCCAAGTGCATAACTTTACATTTATCAACATTAAACCTCATCTACCACATAGTCGCCCAATTAGACAGAGCATTAAGGTCGGCTTGTAAATTGGCGACATCCTGTAAGGACGTTATTCCACTGCATAGCTTAGTGTCATCTGCAAAGACAGAAATGTTACTTTTGATCTCAGACCCAATATAATTTATAAAAAAATATTAAAAAGTTTGATAAATATTAAAGTATTTGATTCAAGCTTTTCTTCAATGCTTCAGTTTTCCACCACAGTCCAAAAGATGCTAGTACATTGATTAGCTTGTACTTTCTGTGCTCTTGAGTATGTGCTACTCCCACAGGGGCTTTCAGCTGGGTTTAATAAAAAGACCTAGTGCTATATAAGAGTGTGCTAACTATGATAAAATATGCAATTGATTAATAATTACAGAAATAAGACGGTTTTAAGAGGAACGGTTAGAATTCATCATGCATTCACACATTGTTATGTAAGTGTTAGTGGAAAATGTTTTATCAACTACAGGCATACCCAACTTTAAGTACACTCACTTTACATACACTCGCATGTAAGGACATACCTGTGAGTGTATGTAAAGTGCCTTACAAGTACTGTACAGACATTTTGCAGCCGTGGTAGAAGGAGCTGAAGCTCCGAGAGCATAGCCTGCCCTGTTCCAGTGTGCCCCTGACACCTCCACTACAGCCCCTGATACCTCAACTACAGCTCAATACACCCCACTACAATTCCTGACCCCCCACTTCACCCTAGAAGTGAAAAAAGGAATTGTTTCACTTTAAGTACATTTTCGTTTTACATACATGCTCTGGTCCCATTGTGTACTTAAAAGTGGGGTATGCCTGTACTAAGCACTAACCCTGCTAATTAAATTTTACATTTTTCAAAATTAGAACTGTGAACTATTATTTCCTCACTTTTGATATACATAATTGCAAAGTAAACAAGAGGGTAGCACACTATCAATGTTTTCACCCAAGATTCACATATTTTAACAATTCTTTTGATTATAAAAATGTGTGAATCTTGTCTGAAAGTTGTGTAACTCTTAAATGAAATTGTTGATAAATAGACCCCTAATTCTAGCCTTGCAATGTTGCAGTTCTGAGTTTGATTTCCACCCAGAACACTGCCCCAAGTTTATATCTGTGTTTTATGTTTGTGCTGGAATTTCTATCTAGAAGAAATAGATGGTAACCTATTTCTTTACCCACATCTTGCCAATAAAACACATTGAATAATTACAGTAGGATGGCTATCCAAGCAGTTGCCACAAGGTAACTTTACTTTGAAGGCAAGAAACAAACATAGATAAATAAGCAGTAAACTCAAGACAGTTGCATTGAGCAGATATACACCCACAAGTGTGGTGGAATTTAGGGTCCACTATCTTTGGATATTTCACCTTCTCTGTAAAGCAGTAAAAGGCCTTACATATAAGAACCTTTTCTGCCTTAACAGAAGCCCACTGCTATCATATGGCCAGGGTTCCTGGCTTAAGTTGGGACTTAGGCACCTGCATTACACAATACAATTCCTGAAGTTAAAGAGTCCTAATAAGAGACCTTTTAATTGCCATTTGGTATGGGATGTAATGTGTCAGTGTTCCGACTTTCTTAAAGTTTTTTGCATTCAGTGGTTGTACTATTATCACCTTAAAATGGAACTGTTGCCAGCCTGAGGATGTTCAGATATTTATATTTTCTTAACCAGTGGGAGTGAAGCTTTTACAAGCCCTCACTGACCTCAGTATCTGTAGGCACTGGGGAGAAATTCAAAATTAAAGTGCTTCTGCATCCTGAAAGGCTACAGCAGAAGCACTTTAATTTTAAGCAGTTTGGTTCATTTTGTTCCTCCCCAGCAACAGTAAATTGGCAGCCTGACAGCTTTTTAATCTCCAACGAAAACAGGTATAGGTAAAGAGAAAGAGGAGTACACACCTTGGGGGTCTGGCGCTCCCGAATTTTAAAATCTACTACTGGGCTGCAATACTGGTCACAGTGTACTGGTGGTTTGAAGCCAAGCGCTCTAATGCTGCGGTGTGTGTGGAGGCAGCCTGGCTGGGCTCTCTTCAGGCACTGCAGAATCTGGCTTATAGAGGTCTGCGGGCCTATGTTGGTCTGCTGGACCCAACTAGAGTTACCCTTAAGGTGTGGATAGCGGCAAGACGTAAGTTCTTTCGGGAGGGGTGTTGGGCCCCGGTACAACCTTTGTGGGGGAATCCTAATCTGCCTCACTTCCAGTCCATACCTGACCCTCAGGTTTGGGCGAGATTTGGTATTAAGACTTTGAAAGATATTATGCTGTCCCCGCCAGACAAGAGTTCCTCCACCGGGTCAAACCTAAGCTCCGGGGGGGCTGGAAATTGGGCCCTAGTCGCATGACGAAGCTGAGCATACCAGAAGAACATCCAGACAGGTAGCTCATAGATCCGCGTCAGTTGCGAGAATGACAGCAAAGTACCTGCTGTTATTCTCGCAACTGACGCGGATCTATGAGCTACCTGGTTGGATGTTCTTCCGGTACGCTCAGCTTCGTCATGCGACTAGGGCCCAATTTCCAGCCCCTCCGGAGCTTAGGTTTGACCCGGTGGAGGAACTCTTGTCTGGCAGGGACCTGTCTAAGCCCTTGTCTGCCCTCTATGGTGTGTTGCTTCCCGTTGACTCCCTCAAATTGAATAGGCTATGGGACTCCTGGAAGTTGGATATCCCGGACTTGGAGAGGGAGGATTGGGAGGATTGTCTGGAGCGTGCTCCCAAGCTGGTAGTATCTGCGGGCGACAAGCTTGTGCAGATGAAATTTCTGCATAGAGTCTATTTCACTCCGGTGCGTCTGGCTAGGATCTTTCCTGTCAGGGACCCGCTGTGCCCGCGGTGTCGGGCGGAACAAGGCACTTTCATGCACATGTTTTGGGAGTGTCCGGCTCTGGGGCCCTTTTGGACGGGGGTATTCGACCATCTCAATACCCGCATGGAGCTTTCGATCCCCGTTGCGCCTGCACTGGCTTTGCTGAGCGTTATGGACGACGAGCAAAGGTCCCATCATAGTAAGCTACTGATCTTATACCTCTTATTCTATGCCAAGGAAAAAAATACTAATTAATTGGACCTCTTCTGCCCCCCCTTCGGTGTCCGCGTGGGAAAATAGGGTAAATACAGCACTGCCACTATATAAATTGACCTATATCAGTCGTTGGTGTCCCTGGAAATATGATAGGGTGTGGCGGCCATGGATAGAGCTCTGACCACCGGGAGGCGGATTGTCTCTCAGAGCGGGCACCGTTTGTTGTGGCTCTCTGGGGCTCACTCCGCCTTCCTTCCTTCCTAGCTCCTTGATGTGGGTTGCGATCCTGATTATACTGTTGAATGTGCATCGTATGTGAAATACGTGATTGCCATGTTTTGTAGTGCATTATTTTTGTCTGACTAACTATCTATATTGCTGTTATGTTATGTATCTGTTTTCTTCCTTCAATAAAGCACTCCTGACTGTTAAAAAAAAAAAAAAGAGAAAGAGGAGTGCTGACACCCAATCTGATTGGCACTTAGCAAATGTGGGCTAGCCTGTGCGGATATGCCCAAATTAGGTCGTAGAGCTTGGGCATAATAAATGTAAACCTTGCTGTGGCTTTTAAAATGTGAAAGGATTGTAGGTATTCTACTAAACAGAATGGATACTTTGGGAGCATGCATTTGATAGATGCATGAATAGTAAGGCCTGCTTTTGTTGCATTAGGTAGCATATGGTTACAAAACTGCTAAACGTGAAAACCAACACCAGTTACAGGCTTTCATTATTTGCCTTTAATGATTTTTAAATGCCATATGAAACTGCTTAACTCAGTTTTTTCCTGTCAGCCATTGCATCATTTTATGACATTTTATAAAGGATATACTGTATATACAGGAGATGGATAATTTCTCAGAAGTAAAAATTAGTCCATCACCTGCTGAAAACGTACCAAAATCGAATGCGCCAACATCTTCATCTGTGTTATGCAAAAGAACTACTATGGTTGGATATTACCTGTTAGTTTTGTTCCCCATAAAATAAGTGCTGTGGAAGCCCAGCTGTTTTACACATGCCGGCACTTCATCTGTTTATCATGTTACTTGTTTGGCGTGTTTGGCAGAACACCATAGTGTGAAAGAGTGTGCCGCTGAAGTATGTTAAGCATTCAGCACGTTTTGTTGGCAGAAGTAACTGGTTAACTCATTTTTTTTCCTGTAATCTTTTGGTTATTGACACCAGCAAAACATGTTCAATACGCCTGCAGCTATTGAACGCATATGTCTGTCTGACTTGGTAGAGCGGTGGCCCTGTTTGCTCTTACAATACTTCCCCTTCCTGTTCACTGCCCTGCTGTCACATGATCCCATAGATGACAAACCCAAGATCTAATTCTGCCCCAACATTTTTTTTAAGTGTTAGCTTATACAAAGTAACATCTTGAAAAGGTTTGAAATAATTTATTGTGTGTGGCAGAAAGAACATCTGCCCCTCTACACCCAAAGCCGTGGAGTTTATTCACAAAGTAGATTGCTGCCTTAAGTTGTACCTTCTGTGGAGCTTAGAATGCTGTTTATAGGAAATACAAAGAGGGACCGTGGAAGTGGATTGGGTCAGTGGCTTTGGGTTTGTGGACACTTTACTGTTTTCTTTTTCGAGGAAACCTTCAGCTAAGATTTTGTACAAAACTACCATTTTGAGAATCCATAATTGTATTCTTTGCTGTGGCCATCAGCTTTGGTTTATGCATCCTATATAGGTATCCCTTGAATCAAATTCATGCCTAGCTCATGCGGGGAAAAGCAAAAGGTTTGCTTTAATTATGTTTCCACTGCCCAGCAAGACACTCTGATCTTTTTTTCATGCCCCTTTTGACAGGATGAATCAATGGAGCACCTGTGTAAGCTCTGATTCATTATAGTCGGAGCTTACACTGGACTGAGGACTCCTTCCCTATCCTCATTTTTTTTTTTTTTTTAAAGTGTATTTTTGTGCGTGAACTGGAGAGAGAGGAGCCGGACTGCAGGAGTTGGGAGTAGGCAGACCCTCCCCCCGGAGGCATTCGCCATCCTTCTCCATGCCCCCGGTGGCAATGGCGGGTGTGAAGGGGGGCCTCCCACTCACCCCGCCCTACCTGCTCCTCTTGGGAGCCCAGCTGGGGCCCAACAGGACCCCAATGGGGCAGAGGGACTCCCCCTATGAGGGAGTGAGGGGGCCTAGCCCACCCAGCCAGCCCCGTAGGTCCTTCGCCTCTCTTTATTTTAGGAGACCGCATGGCCAAAGTGCGTGTGTTTTAAACCAATTTCGTGTGCGTGCAAGTGTGGTGGTTTTTGGGGGGGGGGTGGGCGTACTAAGCACAGGCGTACCTTGCATAGCACACCCACCGGGAGCCGGGCTGAGACCACCAAACTCAATTCACATGTAGCCGAGACCGGGATCCGAACCCTTGGCTGCAGAGGTGAATGGCTTGTCAACGCAGTGCCAATCACGTTGAGCCACCACAGCTCCCTATTCCCTATCCTCATTTGATAACACTGGGCCAATCACCAAGTATCAGCACTGAGAGTAAGGGAAATGTGTTACATGCTGCTCTATACCCAGAATTTCAGGTTCTGCTGGGTAAGTGGGGGTCATTAAAACAAATAGCAAAAAAACAGGATGCGCTAGAACTTATTATTAACAGACAAACAAACTTAGTGTCCATGGATAGTAATCATAAACTACTGAACAAAAATAGTGTCCATAAGTGATAAAACAGAGGATTAGTGTCCAACTGATCCTATTTGGACCAGTAATAAATATATTAATGTATTTAAAAAAAAACACCAGTGAGAAAATTGTGATGTTGACAATAAACGTGGTGACATTCAAAGAAGTGCTGATAGTAGATCCTCCACCATGCAGAAAGTACTAACTGCTTACCGGAACACCGGTGGTCTCTTAACAAAAAGAAGACCCCAGAAAGCATATATGTACCCAATGGAGGAAGGTGGTAGACCAGGTGAGTTATCGATCCCCTTCAGGTTGGAAACTCGGAACCAAATGCCAGGGAAAAGCAAAAAAGGCCACAATAGTGTAACAACGTCTTAAAAATTTATTTTAAAAAAAGCCAAAAACACACTTACAAAAAAAAAAAAAAAAAACAGGCATGTCAGTGGTATGCTGGGACTCCGGCCGGAAGCGATCCATGCAAATACTTGACCCGTCCAAACGAGGTATGGGAAGAGGTAAACAGCGGGGGATGAACCGATGAGAAACACTAACCCGCCCGACCGGTTTCGCGACAAATCGCTTAATCATGGGGCCTTTTCCTTTGTACAACATTAGCAAAGCATGTTTGCTTTAACAGTGAGTTTAAAAAAAAAAATATTATATTTTGCATTTATCATTGATGGACATGTAGATGACATGTTCTGTTTATATCTTTCTCCCATTTTAGGTATATTGGAGATAACATCGGTGGATGTAGGGGTTGTGGCAGTGAAATCCATTAACAGCAATTATTATTTAGCCATGAACAGAAGAGGCAAAGTCTATGGTTCTGTAAGTAACTATAATTTGTTTATTCATTTATTTATTTATTCCATATTAATCAGATTTTTTTTTAAAAAGGGGTAGAACCACATTCTCGCCAAGACAGAAAGTGAAGAGAAATCCGAATTCTGACAGTTGCCTCTGGGACAGGCGTTAAGGGAGATTGCTCAGTAGGGACACCTGTCCTGGGACAGCTGTTAGAGTTGGGTTTTTTCTTCAGTATCTCTAGAGAAATCTTCATACGGGGGGGGGGGGTGTACAGACAGTAGTCAAAAACTTAAAGACCTAAAACATTTTGTTTGGTGCTCCTACGATGATGTAGGAACAGGTGAAGATGTGATAAGAGGCTTTTGACACCAAAGTGACAGAAGCATCCCATTACTACTAATATTTATTAAGGAACTCGATTGGGTGAAAGTCTCCTATTCATGATATGCTGCTGTTTCTCTAGGGAGAAGAAGAGATTGAATATGTTAAAAAAAAAGCCTTGTTGTTTCCCCCTAAAAAAAGTGGAACTAGGGATATCCACAGCAAGCTTCTCCCAACCCTCTCCATAGACCCAGAGGGGGAACGTTCATCCAAGCCAAATGTTTTTGCTCATTGTCCAGGTAGCATACTCTATAGAGATAGCTGAGGGCAGCTGGATCTACCCAACACAGTCAACCAGCCTCATGTGTCTAAAATATTCTGCCATTCTTGTTGATACCCAATCTGCAAGTATCCATTCTCCTTAGCGCAATGGTAACACACATGCTAAACAAACCAGCAGGAAGAACTTGTGTTACTGGGTGGCACCATTCTGCCACCTTAATTCAAAATTAAAATTAATAGGGTAGAGTGCTGCCAAGTAATCATTAGTAAAGCATTTCTTCATACAAAAGGTGCAACGCTAAAAATTGACAGACAGTCCTTGACAAGAAATTCAACAAAAAGAGTCCAATAAGTGTGGGGTCCGAAATAAAAAACCTTATGAGAGATGCTCCACTGACAGATGCACACACACACTGGGGGTTATTTACTAAAGAAAAATACACTTTGCACGGCAAGTGCACTTGAAAGTCCTGTAGATCCGAGGGGGACATGCAAGGAAAATAAAAAACAGCATTTTAGCTTTCACATGATTAGATGATAAAATCAGCAGATCTTCCCCTCATTTCAGATCTACCCCTCAGATTTACAGCGACTGCCCTTACAGTGCACTTTCAAGTGCACTTGTAGTGCAAAGTGGATTTGCCTTTCGTAAATAACCCCCACTGACTCTTACTATCCAGAGTAAACCACTAAATACAGTGGTCGAATGCACTTATTACAGAATCCAATCGATCGAACAACAGCACTCTTGCACTCTTGTACAGATTCAACTTCATATGGCCCTCAATGGATGTATCGTTCCACCATAGATAAAAAATGCACTTCATAGTGTAATACATTCAATGTAAAATTGATTAAAATCCAACAAACTCACTCACCACAGGAAAGGTACAAACTTGCATGTACATCAATAATCCACAGGGCAATGTCTCCAACCAGCTGGCCAACCCCCAAACTTGGCAGCACCACGTGATCCAGCTCTACCCAACCGGTTTTGCCGTACAGACATCACCAGGGGTGCATTTCTAGTTATCAATTGCACTTTAACGTCTCACTTATCAGCCACATATTTGTGAGCTGAGTCCTATGCATTAGATGGGCACATTTTTGTAGTGTAGGACACTCAACATTGGAAGTCATTTATTTTTACAAAGCAAATATTATTTTGCACAATGGTACCGACTAGTATTTAGAATTTCTTTTCTCCCTCAGTTTTTCTTACTCATGCAACTTGTGCGACCCCAGTGGTGGTGGATAGGGGCAGAGAAGGGGAAAACAAGGAAGCTGTGCAGGCACCCGATGTGCTCCTTATTAACCAAATACATTATTAGACTTTAGGACACTGGTGGCTGGCACGGTGCCCAAGGTTGTAATGCTGTACAATTAAAACTTGTATCTAAGGCCCTGTACACACGATCAGACATGTCTGATGAGACTTGTCTGACGGACCGTTTTCATCAGACAACTCTGAACTTGTCTGATGGTCTGATGTGTGTACACACCATCGGACCAAAATCCGATCAGACCAGAACGCGGTGACGTAGAACACAACGACGTGATGAAAAAACAAAGTTCAGTGCTTCCAAGCATGCGTCGACTTGATTCTGAGCATGCGCGGGTTTTTGGTCCGATGCTTTTGTGTACTAACCATCGAACCTGTCCGACGGACAGGTTCCATCAGACAGGTTTTAAAGCATGTTTTAAAACTTTGGTCTGAAGGACAATGGTCTGATGGGCTGTACACACCATCAAACTGGTCCGATGAAACTGGTCTCCAGACCAGTTTCATCAGACATGTCTGATCGTGTGTACAGGGCCTTAGTCTTAGGCCGCATACACAGGATGAGACATGTCCGCTCAAACATGTCCGACGGACCGTTTGCAGTGGACATGTCTCATCGGATTTTTGTCCGATGGCGAGTACACACCATCGGACGAAAATCCCCTCGGGCTGAGGACGCGGTGACGTGGCGGTGACGTTGACGCCACTACGTCACCACTCCAGGAAGTAAAACACTTCCACGCATGCGCCGAATCCATTCTGCGCATGCGGGAGATTTCCGTCCGCTGGTTAGTCGTACTAACCAGCGGACATATCCGACGGACAGGTTTGTAGCGGACAAATTTCAAAGCATGCTTTGAAATTTGTCCGCTGGACAAACCTGTCCGCTAGATCGTACACACGATCGGATATGTCCGCTGAAACTGGTCGGCGGACCAGTTTCAGCAGATAAATTTGATCGTGTGTACGCGGCCTTAGTGTGGCTTGACCTACATGCCAGCAGCTTGTTAACAATCTTTGAGCAATTTGGGGCAATTTTTAGGCATTTTGCCACAGCGCCCCTGAAGAACAAAAACAGCACCCCGGTTGCAAAAGCCTGTTCTGGACTATTAAACTTTTTTGAATTTTTTGTTATTTTGTGTTGTTTAAAAGTATCCATTCTAATAAAAAAATAATTGTGTTTGTACATGCAAATTCTTGTAAGTCCTCTGTATACTCATCTGTTTTTTTTCATTATGTTCTATCTCTTTAATATTTACAGAAGGAATTTAACATTGACTGTAAACTAAAGGAGAGGATAGAGGAGAATGGTTATAATACCTATGCATCTCTAACCTGGAAGAACAATGAGAGACAAATGTTTGTGGCACTAAATGGTAAAGGAACCCCAAAAAGAGGACCAAAAACAAGAAGGAAAAGCACAAATGCTCACTTTCTTCCTATTCCTCTATAGCTTCACATGAAGGATTTGCTAACAAGGAACTAAAGACCTACAGAGAACATTCTAAAGGGCTTCAACACATCGACACGAAGAGAAAAAACAGTTGTGGAGTTCACAAGCGTACCAAGTCTTCCAGAGGCTGTTTCTCTAGTGCCGCGTCCTGCAAGCGGCCAGTTCGGATAAAATAAAAGCTAGCCGCCCGTTTGAAGAATGTTATTTGTTGTGTGTACAATGCTGTTTAAAGGACGAGAGACAATCATGCAGATGATCTTCCGGGAAAGTTATTTATGGAATACAAACTTAAATCAAAGATCTTCTTTTCTCATTCAGACCCAGCGATCCAGCGAGCAGACAGACACGCAAAGCATTTGCTGAAAGTACTTGGGTCAAATTGACAACAATGATGGATATTTTTTTTGAAGAGACATCCACAAGAATGTATGGGATTAAGATGTGTAAACACGTGCAAACTGTTCTAACAAAACAAATTATGTGGTATTCCCGTGTATTCTATGTACTGCGTCCCAACCCCCACCCCACTGCCTTTGTGTTCCTTTGTAAGTTATTTATTTAATAGAATGTTTAATATGTGTCTTCAGTGTTTAAAGCGGAGTGTCTGCATTTGTGCATCATTTTTTTTTTCATTATCCTAGAGAGATTGTTCTTTCTGCTTTAACATCCTAAAACTGACAAAGTTTCAGAAAAGACGTTTATGTGAAAATTAAGAAAACGCTTTTTGTTGGTTGGTCATGTAGGTGTTTTAAAGAAGAACTCCAATCATAAAACAAAAATCTCTAAATGGCACACAAAATTTTATTTTTTTTATTCATTACTCTTTTGATTGTATCTTTGCTCTATGTTTTACCATATATGGCTGCTTTTTCCAGAAGACTAGGACTCGGTGATCTAAGCCTGCAGTTTTGTCACTGAAAAGTTCCCACCCCACTGCCCAAAGCATTCCTGAACTACGTACTTGCCTCAACCACTCCCAATGCATAAGACATGAGTACTACAGGTAGTACAAGCCAGTGGCCTCCAAACTGTGGCCCTGGGGCCAGATGTGTCCCTTTGTTTGCTTTTTACCAGCCCTTGGGGCATTATTCCCCCCTCCGTCCAAAGGTGGGGCATAGGTCCTGCCACTGACACCAATGATGAAGCACTAGTTTTCCCACTGATACTATTGATGGGGCACTATTCCCCCCATTGATAACAATGATTGGACATTATTCCTCCCACTGATACCAATGATGGGGCAATATTCCTCCCATTGATACCAATGATGGGGCACTATTCCTCCTATTGATACCAATGATGGGGCACTTTACCTCCCATTGATACCAATGATGGGTCACTATTCCTCCCACTTACACCAATGATGGGGAACTTTTCCTCCCATTGATACCAACGATGGGGCACTATTCCTCCCACTAACACCAATGATGGGAAACTATATCTCCTTCTGATACCAATGATGGGGCATTATCCCCCCTCTAATGCCATAGATGGGGCATTGTTCACTCCCACTGATGCCAGGACCCTTTCTTCTCCTATTGGTCACAGTTCATCCCCCCTAAAGTTTGAACTACAGTAAACGGGCCCTTTGTTTGTAAAGTGTGGAACCAATGAATGGGGCATTGTTCACTTACACTGATGGCAGGGACTTTATTTCTCCCACTGGTCACAGTCCACCCCCCACCCCCCCCCCCTAAAGTTTGAAGGACAGTAAACTGGCCCTTTGTAAAGTTTGGAGACCACTGATATAAGCCATAGATAGCTGTTTATGGCAATCTACCTGCTCTGCCCATTGTATTTTCAATTACAAGCCTGATATTTCAGGTGTAGAACAATGTTTGATGTTAATTAAATATAGAGAAGGAGTGGTATTAGTACCATTAAAAATAGCTAGTGGTTTAAATATATATGGGCTCAAATGAGATTTTAGATTTCCCTGGACCTCTTCTTTGTGTCAAAATATGGTTATCCTTTTACAGTTGTGAATAAGCAAAAAAGCTCACATTATCATCTTAAAATACAAAAAAAGTTATAGAAAGACATTAACAACTGCTTTTTACAAAAGGGGAATAATAAAGTATTGTTCTCACGGTTTTTGCGGCGCTGGACAAAGGGGCCAGTAGATTGCTGAGGTTTTACAATTTCGCCAGAGATTAGTTTTACTCATATATTCTCACTTTTTACTGTTAATACAGCTGCAGTCCTGGTGTCATACACTTTTAATCCTGCCAGTATCAATAATTAATTGTAACACATTAATAGGAAAAATCAGGTGTAGGCTACAGAGGGCATCAGTGAGCTCACCCAGGATACAATTGCATGCAGCCTGTTCAAATTGAGTGATCTTTTCTTTGGGAAACTTCAGAAAAAGAAGGCAAACAAAATAGGTCAAACATCTGACTTCCTATGACAGAATTTAAGGGGCCAAAAAATAAGGCAATTAGAAATGTTACCTTTATAAGTTAAAATAGCTGGTAAAAATCACTGCTATGATTTAGCAAACCTGACAACCCTTTCTGGGGGCTGGTAAATCTGCCTACAAAAATTACAACTGGCACCTAACCTTTTAAAACATTGTTTATGAAAATACCTCTTGTTTGGCTCCTTAATTGTCTCTGCTGGCATATTAATTATTTTTCAGTTTCTCCAACTTTTGGTTGGGCTTGGGCTTGTAGACCTCTAAAAGATGGGACTAGCTGGGTCATATTATTTAAGCGGCTTGCTGGCTGATAGCTCCAAGTTAGGGGAAGATCTCTAGAGATATGAGACATGACGTACACTGATTACAGCATATCTGGTGGTGTTGTTCTTCCATCATCACTCTCATCAGCCACAGTTGCCACAAGTGGTATCGCAGTGACATATGGCATTACGATTAGTGGATGTTTTTGCAGAAAGTCCATGGGACAGATGGCTTTTAATATGCCTGTGTGCAAACAATTGGTCACCATTGTAGCAACTATCTCTGTTGTAGATGGTTGATCGTTTTCTCTTGTGGCATGAATTATAACAAAATCATATATACCGCTTTTTATTATAGTACAGTATGTACCTCTTTTAGATTGTATAAACAAATTGTCTCAAGTGTAAAGATGCAATGTATAATGTCTGCTTGAAAGATGCAGTTGACACTTTCTGAGTACGTTATATTGATGATTTACGTGCAATTTTCCATCTTCGTAGAACAGAGAACTCCTCTGTATCAAGATAAATCAGTGATCCTTGGGTATTTAAAAAAATGTTAAAAGGGAGAAGTAAGTTCAAAAAGTAAAAAATAAATAAGAATTAAATAAATATATAATTATGGACTTCTCCCAGATGTTGCATAGTATTTATCTTGCTACAGAGTACTTATATATTTTCTACCACTAAAAAAAGTTTAATCATATGAATTTTGCAAATGGTTATTTCATCCACTAGAAAAAAGGTCCATGCTAAAGAAGGTTTAAAGCTTGCTGTGCATCGTTCTGACAAATGGCATGTTTTAAAAGAACCTTAGAGCTCAGTTTTCTTCACTTGAATCTGTAGTAAAATTTACAAACGACAAAAAGATTAAGCGCAATAAAAAATGAAAATGAAACTATTTCTCAAAACATAATCTGTTTCGTTCTTTTATTAAAAAATTGCAGTTTTCTGGTAGGGATAATAATAATAATAAAACATAGCAATAATATTTCCATATTTATATTTAGACCGTCTTATAGTGTTTTTAAATGGGGATTACCACTTAATTTTTTAAAGACAATGGGGAAGACCAATTGGAAATGCCACTAAATATGTTACTAAAGGACCATCCTTGTATCCTAAGTCTAAGGCCCTGTACACACGATCGGACCGGTCTGATCAAACTGGTCTGCAGACCAGTTTCATCGGACCAGTTCGATGGTGTGTACGGCCCATCAGACCGTTGTCCGTCGGACCAAAGTTTTAAAACATTCTTTAAAACCTGTCTGATGGACACCTGTCCGTCGAACAGATTTGATGGTTAGTACACAAAAGCATCAGACCAAAAACCCGCGCATGCTCAGAATCAAGTCGACGCATGCTTGGAAGCATTGAACTTCGTTTTTTCAGAACGTCGTTGTGTTCTACATCACCGCGTTCTGGTCTGATCGGATTTTGGTCCGATGGTGTATACGCACATCAGACAAGTTCAGAGTTGTCTGATGAAAACGGTCCGTCAGACAAGTCTCATCAGACCGGCCTGATCGTGTGTACAAGGCCTTAGACAACATTTTTCAATGTTTCAACTATTGGGGTTTGGAAAATATACATTTAAAAAGGGTAAATAAATATAAATGTAATACATTCATTAACATTTACTTTAAAACATTTAAATGTCTCAGGGGTTTACCACAGCTGAAAATACTTAAACTGAACTCCAAACAGAAATAAAAAAATATTTTTCAGATATGTACTTATTAGATAACCATTTAGGACCCATTCACATCTGCCAGTTCTGATGCAATTTGTTTTATGTTATTGTGCTTTACAGCATTTACAATGGCCAATCAACACATAGCAAAATTAAAAAAAAAACAGAGATCCAGCTTTTTTGTTTTAACACACATTGGTACAGCAATAAACATCACTCTGCAATACACAGTAAATTATAAAGGACTTCTCAGACGTGATGCTGCTCCTTCATTATCAACTGGGATAAATCCTGGACTAGGCTTTATTCCCTGACTTCAGTTCAGTCTGCAAGAACGTTTAGGTTCTGGTTGTGCTCTAAAAAAAAGTTTTCAAGACTTCCTGTACAGAATTTCGTATCCAATGTTAGCTAAAAACATTTAACATATACCCATTTCAAATGAATCCTTGTTAGCTTGGAGTTCAGTTTTCAGTAATGATGCTTTTGTAGGAGATATTATTTTCAACGTTAATTTCCCTAATTTGTAATATTGTAGATCAGTGGTTCTCAACCTTCCAATGCCGTAACCCATTGATAACATTTCCCAAGTTGTGGGGACCCTTAACAGTAAAAAAAAAATTCGTAGGGTGGGTTGTCAGCACCCAAGGCAAGACAAGTAAGTTGCGCCCCTAACCCGTAGACATTTAGCACTTCCTGAGTCCTTTTAATGGTAACTATAATCACAGGTAGTGTTACTCATTGTGTCTCCGGCTTCACTATGTCCACGACTTTGTGGTGTCTCGTAGCAGTGACACCGATGCCGAAATCAGGAGATAGGGTCTCCTCCAGCCCCTCCCACTTCACATTCCTCACCAGTCAGCTGACCTCTAGTCGCTGCCCCGCAGCCATGCCATCAACTGAATGGGCGCCTGCGAAGAGGCTGAGTGGGCGGCCACGGGCTCCAGGAATAGCCCTGCTGGGACGCCGCAAAAAGGCTGGGAGAGCTGTGCAGGCTTCAGGAATAGCCCAGGATTCTGTAACCACTGACAAATCTTTATTTAACCCCCGAGGGGGTCCCGACTCCCAGGTTGAGAACCACTGTTGTAGATGAATACAGACATCTGACCCTTGCAATTCTCATTTGACTTAAAATGATGAATATTGCAAAACTAAATATAATATCAAACATATCAGTTTCTATGCAAACGTGGGAACATTTAAATCCAAATTTAGTAAATATTTTAGGAAAATTAAGTTGTGCCACACATTATTATACAGTGGGGTTGACTTACTAAAACTAGAGTGCAACATCTGGTGCCGCTCTGCATGGTAGCCAATCAGCTTACAACATCACCTTGTTCAATTAAGCTTTGACAATAATAAAAAACCTGAAAGCCGATTGGTTTCTGTGCAGAGCTGCACCAGATGTTGCACTCTCCAGTTTTAGTAAATTGACCCCAATACATAGAAGAAACAAGAAAAGTTACTTCTACCGAGCTGTCTTGTCAAGTATTGCAAAGATCAACATAAAGTGCAGTTTACCGCTGTTGTCAGAAAGGTTTGAGTAGTATTGTATCATGGGAATCCAAAGAAACCAATCAGATTTCAGAAATGTGTTCTGACTATTATTTTTTTCTTATTAGTTGCTTTTGATTACTGTTCTTTGTTATGCAGTATTTACAGAATTGTGGGTGATGTAAATTATATACATTTTGACGATACAGGTATGGGAGTAAATATACAGAAATGTCTTACTCATAATGTTATGGAACTTAAATAAAGTAATTAATTGCTGCTTCTTTATATAGAACAATACTATGCATGAACAGGTGTATACCCTGTTATCCATAATGCAGACAATGACATGGTGTAACACAACAGAGCGAAGATGGCAGGACAATGCATTCTAAGGAAAGAAGTGGGTTTACACAGAGGCCAACCAATATGCATTATATACAGTATAATAGTCAGTTAAAGTGGTTGTAAACCTCTAAAAAGAAAAATGAACAAAGCATTTCCTGGTGTAGTGTGTACTTGCCTTGATCCAAAACACCTATTGTGATTTCGGTGCCCTCTCTCATCCCTCTGCTATCTACAAGAGTCACCTTTTACAGTTTACACTGACACCATAGAACTCTGGAGAGACAGCAGGTGATTGACAGCCTTTACATGTTTCCCTATGAGACTGCCTAGAGGGGTTGTATGTCCATTCCTTCCACTCAGGTCTCAGATTGCACTTAGCTCCCTGCTCTATGCTATGCAGTGTTGGACACTAGATCCCTGCCCCCTGACTGTTGAAGCGCAGGAATGTGTAAAATGTGTGCTTTAGGAGACTGGAGAGGAGAGGGCCATAGATAAACAGGTTTAACTTATGTAGACAGATGTATTTAATCTCTGTGTATCACCTGAGGCGAGTCACTTCACTGGGTATATGCAAGGGTTTTCAGCCACTTTAACACAGTTTTTTGTAACACAGAGCTGTGTAAAATCACAAGTTCAAGCTTCTTATTTGGCCTCTTTTACGGGAGAGTGAATAACAGGTTCTGTACACTTTCTGAAATGAAAATCCCACAGCTGGTAAACCCTTGGCAGATAGGCAGTTCAGACACTGAAACTGTCTAGTTCTCAAACTTTTGGAAATATGCCTTAAAGCTGATCTTAGAGCACATATTAAAATAAGGTTAACTTGGTACGACTTTTGTTGTCGGAAAATTTGAGAACCAGCTCTCAAATTTTTGTTGTCAGAATATCCGACAGCAAATGTCCGATGGAGCCTACACATGGTCGGATTTTCTGACAACAATCTCACATCGAACATTTGTTGTCGAAAATTCCGACCGTGTGTACGCGGCATAAGATCTGCAAATATGTTTTATATTTATGTTGTTGCTATGCAAATATTTTAGGTATTTATCAAGACATAGTTGAGCTGTTTCAGGAAAACTTTAGAAAAAGACCAGGATTCTCCTTTAGTTTTATGGAAATTTTAAACAAGAATTCTGATTCGACATTATAGGCATCAACACTGTACTCCCTGGTTTTCTTTCACTTTCACTAGTCAGCCTTAATACGGTTTAAACACCATGTTAACGGAACATTACAACAGATCTCCTGTCTCATTATGCCTCTAATGAGGACCATCATAGTCTTTCCCTAACTTAAAACATAAAGTGATGATTAGTCCCTACCAAATAAAAACACTTTAACCCTCTTTGCCTTGGATTACATAACAAGTACTAGAACAGTGTAACACCAAGACAGTCATTTTCCATTCAGGTCATTACCAGAATGCCTGCTAGCATTGGGCCTTAAAGTGTTACTAAACCCACAACAGTAAAATCAGTGTGTATATGCAGAAAAGCATGCTTGTTATACTCACTGTGGAACCTAAGGGGTTAATCCTCCGCACTGTGCAAAAAGGCTGGTTGATCCTGTCTTTTCTGACCCTCCCCTTCTTCCACTGTCCCCAATCCATCTGCTGATAAGACAGAGCCTTTGGAGTCACTCTGCACATGCTGAGTTTGGTGGGGGGTTTTTCTGGGTGTATGTGATCAGCACAGGCACTGTCAGCACTGTCCAGACAGAGGGTCAGGAGTCCTGCAACTTTATAGGACAGTCAGAGTAAAACAAAAACTCCTGCCACATGCTTTAACCAGACACCGATAGAAGTCACAAGACTGCTATATACTGCTGATGAGAAAAAGTATTTAGCAGTTTATATGTACTAAAATAATTGCATTTCCATGTTCTGTATACTGTGGAAGATCAGATATAGTGAATGCTGGGTCCTGGGTTTAGTAACACTTTAAATGTGACACATAATGGTTTATCTTTTTTCTTAAAATCAATCAATTACAGGATCTTAAATGAAAAAAAAAAAATCTACCTGGGCAACATGCAGCTTTTTACTTTAAATCACTTTAGAGTCACCGATTTTGACATCTGAACTTGAAGCAACTTGAGTCCTGCATTGATCTCTTCAGCCTAAATCTTAAGCCCCGTACACACGGCCGAGGTTCTCGGCGGGAACCAGCGAGAACCTCGCTGGGAGCCGCATTCTGCCGAGAACCTCGGCCGTGTGTACGCTCTCGGCGAGCCCCGCCCGTCGGGAAACCCGTCGAGCAAATAGAGAACAGGTTCTCTATTTGCTTGACGGCCCGTCGGGATGAATGGCTGGTTGCCTTTCCCGACGGGCGGGTCGCCGATTCTGACGGCCGGCAGAGAACCTCGACGGGCGGAATGATGTGTTCCGCCCATTGAGGTTCTCTGCCGTGTGTACGGGGCCTCACCTAGATCCCTTAAAGAGCAAGTAAAGCCTTAAAAAACAAAACAAAAAAAACCCTGCAAGAGAAAGGCTTAATGAGCTAGTATTACACTCAACTCCGATCGAAGCCCCCGCAGCCATCCTCGTACACCACTCGGGCCACCGACATCTCTCTCGGGGGTTACTTCCAGGTATCGCGGTTCTGACACTGTGATCGGCCGGAGCCGCGATTACGCCACTCCCGTGTGCACGCGAGCCTTAATCTAGGCTTACCTGTAGGTAGAAGTGGTTGTAACGACGTTTACAACCACTTTAGAATCACTCCAGGCCTGCTCATTTATTTCCTTACTTGGGTTAGAAGGACACAAATATCCCTCTTTTATATTTTATTCAATTTTAGGTTGTTACAGATTAGCATGATCTAGACAAAATGCATTGTTTACAGGTCATGTTGCTAACATCGTTTTTATATCAGTGCGATGCCTGGCTGAGAAGCACTCAAGGGCAAGCATCTATTCTTAAACCCTTGTCCCTACATTAATCCCAAGAGTGTGAGACACCTTTTTATGTTCCTGGTGACTGACTGCTATCCCTGGAAGTAGAATGCAATTTTCGAGTTGGTACAACTTCATTCTGATGCCTTTCAGGTGGTGCTGAGAAGGCAGATGAGTATTGAGCTCCTTTCTTAATTCTACCAAACCTCACAGTAAATAAAACCATATTTGGTCACAGCTGTATTCTTTTTGCCAAGCCAAAGATATCCGCAAGTTCAATGCTGAGATTATCTATCCAAAGTTTTAATACATAGTCTGTAGGTAACTGAATCCAACTACATAGAAACTAGATTAAACCAACATGCAACCCAATCAGATTTTTCAACATTTGCTTAAGCATTCTTTTTGTTTAGAACAAAGAGATGTTGACAGCTCATACCCCGCAAGATATCAAAATTTTCATGTTGTATTCCATGAAAGAAGACCTTCTGATCAGCATCTTTTGCTGCTGCCGGTTAAAGATTGTTATAGCCTAATAATATTATTTTCTTTGAAACACTTTTGGGGTTGACTTATTAATGGAACTAATTATCACCAGTGGTCAAGTGAACCTACTTCAAATGCTCGGTCACATACAGGGGTGGGGGGGGATAACAGGGACACCCCCTGTAAGTGATGGATGTTTGAAGCACACATAGGTTCACCTACCAAGAGTGAAAATTAGCCCTCTGGTAAAACCTCCCTCTTTATGTGATAATAGGATATTATATTGATGCTGCAGTTTTATCTTCAAATTACTTGTAAAATAAATTTAAAAAAAAAGTATGTTTTATTTTTATTCTTTGGAAACTGTATTTTGGTACAAAATGAGACTTACTAATGTGTCTTTTTACTAAAAAAATTTTAACCTCCTAGAAATGCTGTTATTTTTTTTTTGTTTTGTTTTGTTTTTATAAGTTATTTGAGTCAATGCTTTTTACCAGCACTTCCAATGTAAAATCTTTTTATTTAAATATTAGCTGTTTAAAAGAAGCTTTTCCCGTAAACTGCAAAATGGTTAGATTGTGCCGTCTTCCTCAATAAAGCTGTTAATGTAAGTCTTTGTGTGAGATCAGTATATTGTGGCGTTTCTATTTATTACTTACTCATTTCTTACTCATGGCTTTTATATACCTTTTAAACATTTTTAGATTTATTTTATTTACTCATCTGTGGATGATTTATTTTCTTCCCACTGCTGTGTATAGTCATAGCGAAGTTGTAGAACAAGCAAAAGAAGGTCAAAGAAAAGTTTTTCTGGGAACAGAAGTGATGGAACCACAGCTTATTTGGGGTTGATTTACTAAATCAGGGGTTCTTAAACTTTTTTATTCTGAGGACTCAAATTAAAAAAAAATATTAACATGCTGGATCCAAAGAAGAGAATTATTGCCAAAATGTCAAGCAAAGCCAAAACAAGGGAAATTAAATCTGTATAAAAAAAATCCAAAAACAAGAAAACACATAAAACCTAAAATGTATTTGTTTCCATCCAAGTATAATTGGCAATAGTTTCTTATTTGATAGACATAAAAGTGAAAAACAAACGTAATAATAAAATAATTATTCTAATTCAAAACAATATGTGTTAAACCAATGTATATGCTCATACATATACAAAAAAAACGTTTTAAAATATAACTCACGGGAAAAGAAAAGACCTAAATGAATGCAGCTTTTTATTGATAATACATCAAATGCCTTTAGTGTAAGTACCAGAGATTGACTTGGTATCAGTCTCTTGCAGTCCCTGTACAGAAAAGCTCAGACCTTGTCCCTCTATTTTCCTCTGCCCTTTGTCTTGCAATTGTTTTACTTCTATATTTCTTGGTACCAGTGGCGTAACAACCAGGGGGGCAGGGGGTGCGTCTGCCCCGGGCGCTGAGCTGAGGGGGCGCCAGCGAACGACAGCTCTGCGGATAGTATAGTAAGCGGCTCCTCCACTGAGCGCACAGCCCCCCCGCCGGTACCTCCCAGCGGCCAGCACGGGCACGCCTGGAAGGATGCAGTGGTTGCCCTGTTTGGCATAACACCGGCGTGCACTGCGGAGGCTCCAAGATGGCGCTGCGCTCTGCAGTCCGGTGGCGCCTGCAGGGACTCCCGCTCAGCCAAGCAAGTAAGAGTCGCTGGGATGTGATGCAGGGAGAGAATTGTTTAGCAGAGGCAGGGTGTGTGCTGGGGAAGACCTGGGACAGGCTGCCTGTCCCAAGTCTTCCCCAGCGCACACCCTGCCTCTGCCTCCGCTGGAGTAGAGTGTTGGCCCAGCCCGGTCCATAGCTTAATAGGGAGATCCACACTGCAGCCCTGATATCATGTTTATATAAGGGGGGGGGGCAGAAAAAAATCTGCCCCGGGCGCCCATGACTCTGGTTACGCCACTGCTTGGTACTGTCTTTATAGTCAGTGTTCTATATTCACTGATTTTGCTCTTGAACAAACTGGGCCACACAGTTAAGTGGTGATCCATCACAAACAGGTCGGTAAACCAATCCCAACTCGTAGTTAAGAAACACTGTGGAAGTGAGCTGGATTTTGCACTCTCCAGATTTAGTAAATAAACCCCACTGTACTAAAGAAATAGAGTGTGTTCACTACGCAAAGTGAATGCTCCCTGGTCTTGGTGAATAAGGGGCTGTGCAAATTAACTTTTAATCGATCGATTAATCTTTAATTTTTTTGATCGATCAAAATCTTTTTGATCGATTAAAACTCTTTTGATTGGTACTCATCTCTCCGCCGGCTTCTGGGCCTTCAGGGAGTTCTGTTGGAGATCCGGTAATGTCACGGACACCGGCAGGGCTTACCGTGTCCATCTGAAGGGCTCCTTTGCTGTGCCTTCATATCTGCATGCCGGGGGGACCTTACTATCTGCCACATGCAAGGGCTGTTACACGTCCCTCTATCAACCTGGGATTCTACAACCATCCATTGGGAGTTGTGATAATTCCCTTCATGGTACATCTACATGCCGACGGACTGATGTTAACTTCTCCTCATCTGGATTCAGCAGTAGTATCGTTGTACACATTTTTATACCAGTATCATACTTGGCTACATGTTATTATGACTGTTTTTGGTACCGTTTGGTATTACTCGCACCATTTTTACAGTTTATGTAGCTACATCGATTTTATCTCCAGTGCAATATTTGTTTGGTTACCTACTTGAAGACTATAATAGTTTCAATGCTATTCCCATCGAGCGCTGCCTTTGTGTGTTTTTTTTGTATCCTGCTATCCATTATATCCATTATTCCAGTTGTTGGGAGCTGCACTGGGAATCTCTATGTGCGTTGTAATTAATCGAAATTAGTAGATTAATCGATTAAAAAAAAAAACGATTAATCGAACACAAAAATTTTGATCAGTAACAGCCCTAATTTTTTTAAATTACACTGACTGGATATTTAAAATTAACACAACTTTTTGGCCGTGTACACACGACCAAATACATCTGTTCAAATCGGTCTGACAGACCGATTTGAACAGATTTGTCTGCTGGGCTGTTTTGGTTTGATCGCTGTACACACGATCAAACCAAAATCCCCGCCGGCAGACAGCGCGGTGACGTGGCGATGACGTTGACGCTGCCACGTCACCGCACCAGGAAGTAAAACACTTCCGCGCATGCGTCGAATCCATTCGACGCATGTGCGAGCAGATATGATTTTAAAGCATGCTAGATTTGATCGTGTGTACGCGGCCTTAAGGTTTCTTATTTCTCATTTGCTGGATGACAAAAAAATATTTTGTATAATGGCTTTTTGTTTTGTCTACAATATACATACGCAGGTCTAAACCTTTAAAAAGCATATGGCAATCAATACATCCAAAAACAAAAAGTAGACATGGGCCGATAGCTATTCTAATAGTATATTAACATCTGCATTTTGTATTTTGACCTGTGTTCAAAATTGTCCAATTTTCACAACAACACAAGCTAAAATTGGCTATTTAAAAAGGTTCTCTCATTGCTTTAATCATCCTAAACCTTAAAATGGGTAGCACGTGTATAGAAAAATTATAATAGTTTGGGAGTCAACACATTGTTTTTCATTTTATATTTAAAAGTCCAAAAACTGATTTTTGTTACTAGATAATTAATGTGGATGAATAACCATCATAATACAGCAACACATCCCATGATACAAAAGATTTGGAGAAAAAAAATATTGGGACTTTAAAGGTGCTGCGTACAGACTAGCATAGATTTTGTTAAAAATGTTTTAATTTATTGAACAACAATGTTAAAAACATATCCACATAAAAACATATGCAGTTTTAACATGTATCTTGTTATCCTTAGTTCCATAGCGGTATCACAGTGAGAACTTACAAAACGTTTTGCCCATTGGGCTTCTTCAGGGGAAGTATCACCCGCTAATGGACATAAAACTACATTGAGAAAACAAGATATAGGTATAAAAAATAAATACAACATTACTTTACAGCAATTTTTGTGGTCACACAGGAGCCTCCTACTTGACAACTGGGAAGGTTACTGTGTATTTAGGTTACATATGATAAACTATGGGGTAAGCATGATGGACCAACATTGTTGAATAAAAAAAAAAATGTTATGTTTGTTTTATATACTTATATCTTGTTTTCTCGATATAGTGTTATGACTATTGGTGGGTAATACACTCTTGAAGAAGCCCAATGGGCAAAACATGTTGTGAGTTGTCACTGTGATACCGCTATGGAACTAAGGATAGCAAGATACATGTTAAGACTACATATGTTTTTATGCAGATATGTTTTTTAACATTGTTATTCAATAAATACTACTTTTTTTTTTTTTAACAAAATCCATGTTAGTCTGTATGTAGCACTTTCAAAGTCCCAATACGCTTTTCTCCAAATGATTTTGTGACTACGTAAAAAAAAAAATCTTTAATGGTAACACAGGATTTTCAGAGAATTATTAATATTTTAAAGAGAGGGCACTGCAGTAGCTGTTTGATTTTGGACTGTTTCTTTCTAATTGAAACATTACAGAGAGAAAAAGGGTGGGCAGGAAAAACATAGTTTGAAGGAGGTGAAAAGGGTAAGCTTGGTATTTGCTACATAAGAACAAGTTAAAGTGGTTCTACTGTAAAGCCAGGATTTTTTTTTACCAGAATGCATTACCTGAATGTCCCTGTAGCAGTATCTCCCCCTCACCCGCCAAATATTTACCTGAGTCTTCATTCAATCCAGTGTTGAGTCTGTCTAGAGCGTCTCTCTCCCCTCTTCTCGCTCTCATGTTGTCAGCTTTGCCATCTGTGTTTTGTGAATTGGACAAACTCCCCTATATGTAATGGAGATGAGAAGGAAGTCGCATTGGTAGTCCAAATCAGGAAAGCAGCCTAGAGCAGTGTTTTTCAACTCCAGTCCTCAAGGCACACCAACAGGTCAAGTTTTCAGGATTTCCCTCAGATGAAATGGCTGTGGTGATTACTAAGGCAGTGAAACTGATCAAATCACCTGTGCAAAATAATGGAAATCCTGAAAACATGACCTGTTGGTGTGCCTTGAGGACTGGAGTTGAAAAACACTGGCCTAGAGTGACAACACTGCCCTTCCATAAATACAGTACAGTGAGTGAGCATTGTAGTATAGAGCTATGTTACTGACAAGATTACCAGATGAAAAAAAAGAGACAAAACGCCTAAAAAAAATAAAATAAAAAAGCCCATTTGAGAACTGGTAAGCTGCAATATATTACATTTTTGTTTTTGGGTTTAGACACCAATTGATAAGCTTTTAAAAGATTACTATTACATACACACGTTTTAATCTGGAAAGAGGACCTCCCTTCATCTTCAGTGAAACTTTTATGAAAATATTTTCTGCTCACGTAAGATTTACTTTAGAAAAAAAAATATCTGTCACTTTTCAGAGTATTTTTGAATTTTGTGCGTTTTTAGTTAAATATTTTTTTTTTTTTATAGCAAGAAAAAATACAAAAATAAGAATAAACATACAAAAACACAATAGCTCTCAAGAATGAGTGTTTAATTCGATTTTTTTTTCTGAAAAAAATATATATATATACTCTTGTAGATTGTTGCTTATTTTTTTTGTTACTGTTTTTCCTTTTTTTTCAGTGAAAATACACAAATAAATATGCACCGACATGCACTGATCTGCATTTTTACACACGTTGACATGCAATACAAATCCTAAAGGAACTTCTAGAATACTCACGTGTCATTAAATGCTCGTTAACTGGATTAAACCACTAGAAAATCACCTTAGTTTCACCTTCCCCTTTGCCAAAATGTTAGAAAAGAAAAGACAGTCAGTTTGACTCGTCCCTAGTTCCCACTATCTAAAAAAAATCTGCATATCCTGGTATTTGTGTTGTTTTTCCTCTCCTCTTCCGTTTCTATATCCACTCCTTTCCTAATCACTCGGCAAACCCTAGCTGTGTCTTTAACACCCCTCTTGGCAATATCCTCTTCTATTCAAAATCTGCCCATTATCAGTGCTGATAACAGCTAACAAACCCTGCCACCTTCCCTGTGTCCTATATTGTGCTGTGTCTGGACTGATCTTACAGAGATATCACTTTTTTTATCAAATGAACAATTCAAGAAAGATACACTATATTGCCAAAAGTATTGGGACACCAACCTTTACCCGCACGTGAACTTTAATGGCATCCCAATCTTATGCCGCCTACACACGACTCATGACGTTTAAATGGTCATTAAAAACGATCGTGTGTAGGCTCCAGAGCATTTTTCTCTATGTGAAAAAGGGGCAAAAAATGTAGAACATGCTCTAAATTTTTGCGTCGTTCTTCACCTGAAGCAAAACGGTCGTGTGTAGACGTAAAAAAAAAAATGTGCATGCTCAGAAGCAAGTTATGAGATGGGAGCACTCGTTCTGGTAAAACTAGCATTCGTAATGGAGATAGCACATTCGTCACACTGTAACAGACTAAAAAGCACAAAGACTGAAAAGCACAAATCGTCTCTCACTAAACTTTTTTACTAACACAAAATCAGCAAAAGCAGCCCAAAGGGTGGCGCCATGTGAATGGAACTTTATAGTGCCGTCGTACGTGTTGTTTGTCACCGCGCTTTGCTCGAGCATTTTTGTTCACGATTGTGTGTATGCCAGGCAGGCTTGACAAGAATCACGTTGAAAAAACATTGTTTTTTCTAGGACATTAAAAATGGTCGTGTGTACGCGGCTTTAGTCCGTAGGGTTCAATATTGAGTTGGCCCACCCTTTCAGCTATGACAGCTTCAACTCTTCTGGGACGGCTGTCCAAAAGGTTTAGGAGGAATGTTTGACCATTCTTCTAGAAGCACATTTATAAGGCCAGTCAAGTTCCTCCACTCCAAACTCGCTCATCTATGTCTTTATTGACCTTGCTTTGTGCACTGGTGCACAGACATGTTGGGACATGAAGGGGGCCACCCCAAAACTGTTCCCACAAAGTTGGGAGCATGAAATTGTCCAAAATGTCTTGATATGCTGACACCTTAAGAGTTCCCTTCACTGGAAGTAAAGGGCCAAGCCCAACCTCTGGAAACAATCCACACCATATTCACGCCTCCACCAAATGATATGAAGGGGTGGCCTAATTATTTTGGCAATATAGTGTGGATGAGCGAGTTTGGGGTGGAGGAACTTGACTGGCCTGCACAGAGTCATGACCTCAACCCGATAGAACACCTTTGGGATGAATTAAAGCGGAGACTGCGAGCCAGACCTTCTCATCCACATCAGATGCAGACCCCTCAAATAGTTGGATTGGGAGAGTTACTTTGCTCCCGGTCACGATTTGTAAGGTTTCTGAGCTGTATCGTTCCGGAAAGATCCGCTGGCTCGGACTGCATTGTGGGGGGGTGAATTCGTCCCTGGCCGGCAGTGGGAGCCAGAGGGATTTCTGGCGGATGGATTCTTCCTCAGCAGCCAATTGGAGAGGGTTTTCTCTCACTGGCAGGCAGGCAAGTGATTGTGCTAGCTGCAGTATTTTCACTTAGTGTACTGTGTCCTTTGCACAGTGTGCGCCTAAAGCTACCTGAATACAATTGCTGGTGTTCTCATACAAATACAGGCAGGGACCTCCAGTATTCAGTTTTAGTGTCCTTTGCACAGTGTGCACCAAAGCTTACCTGAATACAGTTGCTGGTGTTCTCACACAAATACAGGCAGGGACCTTCAGTATTTTGATTTAGTGTCCACAGTGTGCACCTAAAGCTTACCTGAATACAATTGCTGGTGTTCTCATACAAATACAGGTAGGGACCTCCAGTATTTTGTTTTAGTGTCCTTTGCACAGTGTGCAGCTAAAGCTACCTCACTACAATTGCTGGTGTTTTCATACTAATACCACTCCCTGTCTTGTTTGCACCACCTGTATACTGCTGTTCAGAGTATATAGGGCCTGGGGTCCCCACGCAGGGCCGATCCTAGGCAGGGTGCAAAGGGTGCATTGTACCCAGGCATCTGCAGAGGTGGGGGCGCCGAACATCTAACAGTCTCTCTAACAGAAGCCCTCTCTGTGTCCATCACAGAGGCCCCCCTCCAGGTCCCAATAAAGTACTCTGCTTCTTTTCCTGTATTTTTTTTTATAGTTAAGAGATCATGTAAGGATCCCAGGTTAATGAAGACTTCGTGGGGGAGCATCTCTGTGGTTGAGTCATTGCCATATAAACATTTGTAAAGGGGAGGAGTTAGTAAAATGACGACACCCATGTGGGGGCACCAGAAATATTTTTGCACCCAGGCGCCTGTGATCCTAAGATCGGCCCAGCCCCCATGCCTTTCCTTTTTTTTATTTGGGTGCGGGGTTCCCCTTCATATCCATACAAGACCCAAAGGGGCTGGTAATGGCCTGGGGGCCATTTTTCTCAACGATTTTCATCCATATTGCTGGGACCAGACATTATATTAAAGCCGAAAACAGTTTTAACCCCTTAAGGACCGCCGCATGTACATTTACGTCGGCAGAATGGCACCGACAGGCATATCAACGTATATATACAGTACGTTGGTGCCTTGAGGTGGGTCGGGGGTCCGATCGGGACCCCCCCTGGTACATGCAGCGGTCCCCGTAGCTGGCCGAGCGATCCGGGATGAGGGGGCGGCAATTCGTTTTTGTCCGCCCCCTCCGGATCGCTCCCAGCCAATCCGCGCGCTCCCCCTGCAGTGCACTTCCTCCTCCTGTGTAAACACAGGAAGGAGGAAGTGATGTGATCTCTCCCCTCAGCGTTTTTTTCAACCACCGCTGAGGAGTGATCACATCGCACAGTAAGTCTGCACAACACTACACTGACACACACTACACATAAACACATTTAACCCCCGCGATCGCCCCCCCCCCTACCCCCCTGTCACAGTGTCACTGAATGCAGTAATCATACATGTATGATTACTGTATTTAGTGTCAGTGTGACAGGCAGTTAGTGTTAGGTCCAGGGTAGCCCCCGTACCCCCCCAATAAAGTTTTAACCCCTTGATCACTGCCCTAGTTAACCCTTTCACTCCCTATTGCCAGCGTCACTAAGCGATCATTTTTCTGATCGCTGTATTAGTGTCGCTGTTCCCGCTAGGTAGCTAATTTTTTTTTTATTGCGATTTGTTTTTACTACAGACATGTGGCTAAATAAATTTTGGCCTAAATGTTTGACTAAAATTTAGTTTATTTGATTTTTCTTATAACAAAAAGTAAAAAAATATTGTTTTTTTTTTTCAAAAATGTCGGTCTATTTTTGTATATAGCGCAAAAAAAAAAAATCGCAGAGACGATCAAATACCACCAAAAGTAAGCTCTATTTGTGGGAAGAAAAGGACGCAAATTTTGTTTGGGAGCCACGTCACACGATCGCGTAATTGTCAGTTAAAGCGACGCAGTGCCGAATTGTAAAAAGGGGCCTGGTCATTTACCTGCATTTTTGTCCGGGTCTTAAGTGGTTAAATTACTTTTTTCTTATAGTAATGTCATTTTGTGCAGGGACAGTTCTAAACACGGGAAACACGTGCCACTTCACAGCATACTATAGACACCCAGCAGGTATGATATTTAAAGGAATATTTCACTTTTTTTTCACTTTAAGCATCATTAACTACTTGCCGACCAGCCGCCGTATAACTCTGCTGCGCGAGATCACGTAGCTATATGTCATCTCAATATGCAGCCAAAAGGGGAGCGTGCGCGCCGCCGGAGCCGCGCACGCGCCCCCCGCTCGCCACAAGTCAGTCCCAATCCCCCTTCAGTTAGAACACACCTAGGGAACATACTTAACCCCTTCCTTGCCCACTAGTGTTAACCCCATAAAACTATGCCCTATTTTGTAGACGCTATAACTTTTGCGCAAACCTATTAATAAGCGCTTATTGCGATTTTTTTACAAAAAATATGTAGACGAATACGTATTGGCCTAAACTGAGGAAAACTTGTTTTATATATATTTTTGGGGATATTTATTACAGCAAAAAGAATTATTATTATTTTTTTACAAAATACTCTATTTTTGTTTATAGCGCAAAAAATAAAAACCGCAGAGGTGATCAAATACCACCAAAAGAAAGCTCTATTTGTGAGGAAAAAAAAGACGCCAATTTTGTTTGGGAGCCACATTGCAGGACCGCGCAATTGTCAGTTAAAGCGACATAGTGCCAAATCGCAAAAAGTGGCCCGGTTATTGACCAGCAATATGGTCCGGGGCTGAAGTGGTTAAAATCACTGCTCCCGAAAAAACTTCAGTTTTTAAATCTTTTTTTTTTTTTGCATTGATACATGTTCCCTGGGGCAGGATTCGGGTCCCCAAACCCTTTTTAGGACAATAACTTGCATATTAGCCTTTAAAATTAGCACTATTGATTTCTAACGTTTGAGTCCCATAGACTTTAACAGGGTTCTAAAGTTTGTGCAAATGTTCGGTTCGTTTGAAGGTTCTGATGCGAATCGGGGGCTGTTCGGCTCATCCCTAATAACCAAATAGAAAGAACATGGCACAACAGCAAACCTGCTAAGAGATTGGCGCACACCAAAACTCACGGCCCGGGCGAGGAGGGCATTAATCAGAGTGGCAGCACAGAGACCTAATCCTTCTCTGTTCTGCACACTTCCTGGTTGTCTGTTTCCTGATGAAAAAAGTCATGGGAGCTTCTCTATGTGGTCACTAATCAAGGAGGTGTGATTACTGTGTGTCTAAAACCCCTCAGAACAAATCACTTTCATTTTACAAACCATCACTGTCCTCTATTGGCTCTGTGTCTCTGTACATCACAGAAGCATGAAAAAGCATGCAAAATCGAAACTGAAACTGCAGGTACATTATTCAATTGATTTTTATCTATTTTTAATCATTTTAAAAGGAATCAGTTAACTATTATGTATAACTATTATCTATACCCTGTAAACAGTAATTTCAATTAGTTTTTCCTTTACAGGTCCTTTATTACATAGAATGCATTAAGGTGAAAAAACTTTTACCTTTACAACCCCTTTAAGCTTTGACAAAAAAAAAAAAACTGGAAGCTGATTGGTTTCTATGCAGTCCTGCGTCAGATTTTGCACTCTCTGGTTTTAGTAAGACCCCTTTCACATTGAGGAGTTTTTCAGGCGGTACAGCGCTAAAAATAGCGCTGCTATACTGCCTGAAAAACTCCAGCCCCAGCAACCTCAATGTGAAAGCCCGAGGGTTTTCACATTGAGGCGATGCGCTGACGGGAGATAAGCAAAATCTCCTGTCAGTAGCATCTTTGGAGCGGTGAGAGGAGTGACATGTATACCGCTCCTTCACCGCTCCTTCTCATTGAAGACAATGGGAGACCGCGGCAATACCGCCCGCAATGCGCCTCTATAGAGGCGCATTGCGGGCGGTATTAACACTTTCATGGCCGCTAGCGGGGGTTAATACCACACTGCTAGCAGCCGCAACTTGCGGCAATTCCGGCGGTATAGCGCCGCTATACCGCCAGCGCACCTCCACTGCCCCATGTGAAAGGGGCCTAACTCAACCCCTTTGTGCGGTCTGTAAAATTCAGAAAGCACGACATAAGAAAATGCTTACAAAGCAATTGGAAGGTATACCTTTTACCTATTCCCTCTGACAGTTGATCATGTGATCAGTGACTTGGCATTGGTCACATGACATAGTTTTGTCTATGGAGGATATCTGGGTGCGCACAATAGAAGACTGTTGAGGCAGAGCTGCAGATTGGTACTTTTTGAGGGGGTTAAAAAATAAAAATCCTTGCCTACTTCATAGGCACACTCCGTTACCCCGCTTGAAGATCAGTACAAGCACAAATAGTTTGCTGCTAAAAAAAATATTTGTATATTCAAGGCTTGATTTTCCTTTTGGCTCCCATAAAAACACACATAATTAAATCATGTTTTGTCAACAAAAGATTACCGTAAAAATACCAAAAAGAAACACAAAAACACAGATGGTTCTGATTGTACGCAATAAAAAAAGAAATCAATTGAATTATTATTTTAGGACATAGCACTGCACCTTGTGGCTGTATTGCATGCTTAAGTTATTGCACGCTAGTTTGTGATGATGAGACGGGGCTTGTGAAAGAATCTTCACCTGCAACTCTGGGATTTCCCCGCACAGCTCAGCCCGCTGCTCCATGCCACTTCCATACACAAGCAATAGCATGGAATGTTCAGGAAGTCATCCTCTGTGATCCTCTGCTTAAGCCGGACTCTTAAGAAGTGCAGACAGACACGCACTGCTCCATATCAGAGAACAATCACACAACAAGAAAGCTTTTCTTTTTTCTTTTCAAAGGCCATGAAAATATCCCAAACACAACCTGCTTAGGTAAGCCGCGACACTGAGCCTTTTCCGCTAGTCCTCTGTAAACCTGCGATGCCTCAAAGTAACTGTTTAATCGCATGCAGACATTGTTTAGTATTATTTAAAGAGACCCTTCCACCTTGTGAATTCAAGGCAAAGTCATGAGGGTTTTCTTAAAGCATTTGTTAACCACCCCCCCACAAATGGATTCTGTCCCTTTAACCACTTGCTTACTGGGCACTTAAACCCCCCCCCCTCCTCCCCGCTCCCCCCCCCCCCTTCTGCCCAGACCAATTTTTAGCTTTCAGCGCTCTCACTCTTTGAATGACAATTCCACGGTCATACAAATCTGTACCCAAATTACATTTCTATAATCTGTTCCCACAACTAGAGCTTTCTTTTGGTGGTATTTGATCACCTTGGTGGTTTCTATTTTTTGCTCAAAAAATGAAAAAAGACTGAATAAAATAAAATATTTTGTTATAAAATGTTCCAAAGAAACAGGTAATTTTTGTCCTTCATTGATGTACACTGGTGAGGCTGCACTGATGGGCTGCACTGATGGGCACCGATGGGCTGCATTGATGGGCACCGATGGGCTGCATTGATGGGCACTGATATGTAGCACTGGTGGGCACTGAGAGGTGACACTGAGAGGTGGCACTGATCGTGACACTGAAGGGCATTGATAGGTGGCACTGGTGGACACTGAGAAGTGGCACTGATATCTGGCAGTGATGGGCACTGAAATGTGGAAGTGATGGGCACTGATGAGTGGCATGGTGGTGTGGTGGAGGGGTGGACTAGTAGGAGCAGTGGTGGTGTGGGGGATATCAGTGGTGGTGATGGTGTGGGGGGTATCAGTGGCGTGGGGGTGTTATTAGTGGTACTAGTGGCAGTATGGGGGGTTATCAGTGGCACTAGTGGTGGTGTGGGGGGGGGAAATCAGTGGCAATGGTGGTGGGGTATAAGTGACAGTGAAGGGGTATCAGTAGTAGTGGTGGGGGTATCAGTAGTGGTGGTGGGGAGTATCAGTGGCAGTAGTGGTAGTGGGGGTATCAGTGGCAGTAGTGGTGGTGGGTGGTATCAGTGGCAGTAATGGTGGTGGGGGGTATTAGTGGCAGTAGTGGTGGTGGGGGTATCAGTGGCAGTAATGGTGGGGATATCAGTGGCAGCAGTGGTGGTGGGGGGGAATCAGTAGTGGTGTTGATATTGATATCAGTGCCACTCACTTGCATATCGCTCGCAGATCACTTGGTTCCTCCTCCATGCTAGGTTTTGCTTGGCCAGGCATTGAGGATGGGCAGGGCCTGTGAGTACCTGCGAGTGCAGGCAGAGAGGATTGGCGGGGACTGAGCAGTGTGCCCGTGAGTGAGGGCGAGGAGGATGAGCAGATGCGGGTGGAGACTTTGCAATGTGCCCCTGAGTGAGGGCGGGGAGGATGAGCGGAGCAGGCGGAGAGCATAGGCGGAGCGGGTAATGTGCAGAGTGCCGTGAGTGTCAGTGCGGGCGGGAGGATGGGCGGAGCGCGAGTGGACTGTGCCTGTGAGTGAGTGAGGGTGGTGAGGATGGGCGGAGCCTGTGCAATGTGCCCGTGAGTTCAGGCAGAGAGTGTGCCGCTTGATCAGTGTGCTATCCCCCAGGCGGCAGCAGGCCCCCCTACAGTGGCAGAAATCGAGAGGCCCAGTCACAAGTGTGACTGCTGCGACCCTGGTAATTCCGCCACTGATATATATATATATATATATATATACACTGTATTTGCTGGCGTATAAGACAACAGGGCGTATAAGACAACCCCCTAATTTTCCAGCTAAAATGTTGGTTTTGGGATATACTCGCCGTATAAGACGACCCCCTTCCTACTAGTCTGTCTGGAAGCTAAGGGGTAGCCAGAACAACCGCTGTCATGAAAAAATGCTGACAGGAACAGGCTTTATTCAGCTTTTTCAAATCTCACCGTGCCCATTACATGCCTCACTGTGCCATCAACATGCCTCACAGTGTAATAAACATGCCTCACTGTGCCATCAACATGCCTCACTGTGCCATCAACATGCTAAACTGTACCCATTACATGCCTCACTGTGCCATTACATGCCTCACTGTGCCATCAACATGTCTCACTGTGCCATCCAATGCCTCACTGTGCCACCCCATGCCTCACTGTGCCGTAAAAATGCCTCACTGTGCCATACATTAAGTCCAGTACTGTTAGCGTCCAATATTCAAAAGCCACGCCTCCTCCTCATGCTGTTTCTGTGATAGGCGCCTGTGTTCGGCCTATCACTGAGATCCTCTCATCCGAAGCCGAGGATGAGAAGACATCCGTGATAGGCGGAACATCAAACAGAGACTCTGCTGGGAAACCAAGTGTTCCACATATCACGGAACACCACAAGGAGGAGGCGCGGCTTTTAAATAATGGATGCCTGAGGTCTGGTACCGGCGTATAAGATGACCCCCAGGTTTTGAGGCAAGTATTTAAGCCCAAAAGGTCGTCTTATACGCCGGAAAATACGGTATATGAAATAGAAGTAATATATATTATTATTTTTACTGTTTCACAGTATAAATGATATAAAAAAAAGCATGCTGCTTCTGCTAAACATCTTAGGCCTAGTTCACGCCTATGTGTTTTTTTGGTGCTTTTTGCAGAAACACACTACAGTTCATTCAACATGGTTTCCTATGGGACATGTTCACATATTATCCGATTAGTTGATTTATCAAAACAATAATCGGCCAACTAATCAATTATAAAAATAATCGTTAGTTGCAGCCCTGCTCCAAAAAATGGCTTTACCATGTATCACAGCGGTTTACCGCAATCACACGAAGACCGGCTCTCTTTCTCTCCTCTTCGCGTCTTGGTTGACATCAGCGGGGGGGGGGGATCTTGGTTCTTGTTGTGTACAATCACAGTGTCCAATCACAGTGTGAGTGGGTTGCCAGTGGCCTGCATGCGTGCCCCAGACAAAAGTGCAAAGTGCAAAATTCCGTACCCGTTCATGATTTTGGCCAGAAAAGATGCTTTGCCGCTGTATATGTATTGTATATGGTCAGCAAGTGATTAAAGTGGGGGCCCCCAGGCAATAGGAGATTAAGGGGTCCCCGGACAATAGATTATGGGGCCACACAGTATACACACACACATACATTATACATACACAGTATACACAATATACACACACGGTATACATACACACAGTATACACACAGTATACATACACACACTAAAAAGGCACTAGAGAGGTAGGGCAGCTATAATCTTGGGATTTTTTTTAAAAACAGATTTTTACATACTGTCCCTGGTTTTACTGAGGCTGGCAATCCTGATGAGGCCCCCTAGTGGCATGGGGCCCTCGGGCAGTGTCCGAGTGCCTGAATGGTCAGTCCGCCCCTGGCTGACAGCAACCTCTGCACACCACTTGCAGACTGCAACGTATATATGTGTGAACTCTTGTGTACAACCAACCTGTCAGGTTTTTCCTGAAGGATCAGTGCTGCCAGCTATATCCAGAAACACTGATCATTGTATTCTGAGGGCAGGGAGGGCTCCTCCCTGTCAGAATAAAATACCACAAAAGTAGGATACCCCCATTCCCCTTAAATTTTTGAATGAAGAAAACAGATATTTTGTTGTTTCTTCAACATGCTGGTTGAGCATAAAAATATATATATATGAATGTATGGGTCCCCAGATTGACAATGCTGCTGTCCAAAGGGGCCCCCTGTTCTCCTTCATCCAGAGTGGAGGTGTGTTACTGGCTAGATCACCAGGTGAACACAGGGAAACCTAAAAAAATGGGCCCTTTAAGGCCAGAGGGCGGAAGTGATGTTTGACATCACTCCAGTCCTCCAAGGGCATAGAGTTGAGTGGGGGCCATCTTGCCCTCACTCAACTTCCTGCCCATTCCTCCAGCACATTGGCTTGTTTTCGCCGCTACCGGAAAACGACCAGGAAGCGGCATTCATAAAAGTTATGCCGTGGCGAACCCGCCGTCAGGACCACTTTTATCTGAAAGAGGATTGCCTGCTGATTAAAAATATACCGGATAGTTGCCATAACCACGGTATATAACTTCAAAGTAATGAAGTATATATACAGTGGGCAATCCGGAAGTGGTTAAAGAGAATGCACTCTTATGTCGGCTACACTTCAGCTTTAGGTATACTAGAACTTCCCCACTTTGCTCTTTTACTATCAGCATAGATCTCACAACATCTTGCATGCGTGTTAGCTATCTACTCTTTAATAGCAACCAAATGTTCGTAATTTCTTATTGTGTTGTATGGATTCAACTAGAAAACGTTAACTCTTTCCGTACCTGCTGACCTTGCTCTTGTTTGAATAATTAATTTTAACCCAGAGTGCGGTAAATATAAAATAAGTATTAGAAGCAAAAGCCAATAATTAACACCCTATAAAAATAAAGTAAGGTTGGCAGGTATTTCATTTACGTCAAGTTTCAGCAAATGTTTTCAATATAAAATAGGTATGGAGGTTATGTGAACAGAGAGCAGACAAGTTAACTTAGCACCTACAGACAGCATGCTTTTCCAATTTATTCTTAAAAATGTGTCTTACCGCAATGCGCAGTAACGTTGGTGAGCTGCGGTGCCATTCTTTGGGAATGACTCTCTAGTAGGGATGAGCTTCGAGTTCGAGTAGAACTCATGTTCGACTCGAACATTGCCTGTTCGCCGAACAGCGAACTATTTGGGGTGTTCGCGGCAAGTTCGTGTGAACTTTAGAACCCTGTTAAAGTCTATGGGACTCGAACGTTTGAAATCTAAAGTGCTAATTTTGAAGGCTAATATGCAAGTTATTGTAATAAAAAGTGTTTGGGGACCTGGATCCTGCCCCAGGGGACATGTATCAATGCAAAAAAAAGTTTTAAAAACTGCAGTTTTTTTGGCAGCAGTGATTTTAATAATTCCTTTAAGTGAAACAATAAAAGTAAAATATTCCTTTAAGTTTTGTACCTGGGGGGGTGAATAGTATGCCTGAAAAGTAGCACTTGTTTCCCATGCTTAGAACTGTCCCTGCACAAAGTGTCATTTCTGAAGGAAAGAAAGTAATTTAAAATCACTCGCGGCTATAATGAATTGTCGGCTCCCGGCAATACAGAGAAAAGTCATTCATAAAAAAAAATGTGTGGGGGTCCACGGCATTTTTTTTTTAAATTTGGTGTGGAGTTCCCCTTAAAATCCATACTAGACCTGAAGGATCTGGAATGGATATTTGGGGAGAACCCTACATAATTTTTTTTAAATTTGACGCAGGGTTCCTCTTAATATCCATACCAGACCTGAAGGGCCTGGTAATTGAATTTGGGGGGACCCCCACGCATTCTTTTTTTATGAATCACTTTTCTCTGTATTGAATGGGAGCCGACAATTCATTATAGCCGTGAGTGATTTTAAATTACTTTTTTTCCTTCAGAAATTACATTTTGTGCAGGGACAGTTCTAAGCACAGGAAACAAGCGCTACTTTACAGGGATACTATACACCCCCCTAGGTACGAAATTTAAAGGAATATTTCAATTTTATTGTTTCACTTTAAGCATTATTAAAATCACTGCTCCTGAAAAAACGGATGTTTTTTAATACTTTTTTTGCATTGATACATGTCCCCTAGTAACCTAGTCCTGCCCCGGGGGAGTGTTTGGGGACCTGGGTCCTGCCCCAGGGGACATGTATCAATGCAAAAAAAGTTTTAAAAAACGGCCGTTTTTTCAGGAGCAGTGATTTTAATAATGCTTTTTAGGAAAAAATTTAGGACAATAACTGGCAATATTAGCCTTTAAAATTAGTACTTTAGATTTCAAACGTTCGAGTTCCATAGATTTTAACAGGGTTCTAAAGTTCACACAAACTTTTGGTCTGTTCGCAGGTTCTGGTGCGAACTGAACCCAGGGATGTTCAGCTCATCCCTACTCTCTAGCACAACTCAAAATGCACATGTGATGCAATGTAGTGCAGAACAGCTCAGCTATTTGTTGCCCTGTAAAAAATTCAGACAGCAACTATTTTTTTTTTTTGGGTGTTGAGGTTTGTTACAGCCCTTTTTATTTTGACTTGGAAGGAAGCTATAATTTGATATCAGCAACACCATAGTGGAGGATCTCAGCTAGCTTTTTTTTTTTTTTTTTTGGCTAAGATCATGTAAATATTAAGGCCCCTTTCACACTGGGGCGGTGGGTGTGTCGGCGGTAAAGTGCCGCTATTTTTAGCAGCACTTTACTGTCAATTTCGCTGTGCTATTCAGCCACTAGTGGACATTCTTAACCCTGGCTAGCATACGAAAAATGGTTAAAACCACTTGCAAAGCATGCAGCATCGGCACTTGAGTGTGAGGAGCAGCTCTTTCAGGGCACTTTGCAGGTGTTATTTTTTGCATTATAGCGCCTGCAAAGCACCTCAGTGTGAAAGGGGTCTAATTGTCTCAGCGTTTTAGGGGTTAAAGGCGTTCCTACTAGTCTTGTACCGATACCGTTATCAATACCAAGCATTTGCACAAGTATTTGAACTTGTGTACGAAGCCCCCATCGTATCCCCCTCCTGTCTGCAGCGCCGACATCATGACTGTGGGCGCCAGGCTGTGGCTTCATAGCCGGGTACGCACTGTGCATGCGCGAGCCGTGCTGCACGCGTGATCGGCCGGGCATTCATCTGGGACCTGTGAGGTGTTCTAGATGATTGCAGAGAGGGAGGGGGAACTTCCTTCCAGCTCCGCAGAGCCCCTGGGAGGAACTGGGAGATGGAATGCTCTAAAAAGAGGATTTACGCCCCCCCCCCCCCCTCCAAAAAAATTACATGCCAAATGTGGCAAGTCAGGGGTCACCTTCCCTTAAAGCGGAAGTTCCATTTTTGGGTGGAACTCCGCTTTAATGAACTGGTATTGGTGCATTCATACTTCCTACCACACGTAGGTCCTCAACCTTCACTGCAGCTGTAGCAAAGCTTGGTCAACAATAAACCTCCTGGGGTAGCAGAACAAAGGACAGGAACACTTCTCAATTTTTGTAAATGTATTGTGAAATCCAAGTGTAGCACTATCCCTGTAGGAGTTGCTGATGTCAGGGTTCCCCACTGCTGGACAATGTGCACAGCCAGTCACGCAGCATTTCCTTCTTGCATCCAGACACAGAAATCAGTCATTTGGCTTGTCTTTTGTTGTTTTTATTAGGGGATGATAACTTGGATGAGGTAAGGGATTATGGGATGCCCAATTGAAAATGTTCAACAAACAAAGCAGGGGAAAACATTCTACCTATTTAAAGATTCCATTTCTTCCTTCCTCCTGCACAAACTCTGATTCCTTGTGCAGATCCTGCTGAGTCACTCCTGGAGGAACTAACAGTCTCTTGTTAGTTCAGAAACAGACAATTACAGGCTAGGAACTCGCATTACCTTGGTAAAGTAGCACATGTGAAGTGAACAAAAAAACTACCTCCTGTGGTAGGATCCTTCCAGGCCAGCCTCATGAGCTCCAACCTGAGTTAAAACCCCTCCCCAGCAGGGGACCTTAAAGGCGACTGACAGATTTCCCTGAGAACCGCTTCTCCATCTTCCACCTGACTCCCTGACTGGCATGACCCATGCCTATATTTTTTTTTTTAACTGGTAAGATTTATTTAAATAATGCACATATAAAATACAGGGAGACAAAGGTCTGCACAATCCAGTTTTGACATAGAAGTGTTAACAATAAGATACACAATACAGAATAACAACAATCCCAGAAAGCATATAAAGGAGACAATCGAGTCTCCTATGCAGTCAAGTCCTTCTCTACAGCATTATTACTACACATGAGGGAAAGAATATCTAAAAACACAAATGGAGAAAAAGAGGGGGGGGAGCAAGCAGGGGGAGAATAAGAATTTATACATGCAATAATTCAGTTGGACCGTGAGCATCAATCCAGGTGGGCCTACCCTTGTCAAACTTGTTGGGACAGTTTCTACTCTCATAAATTTCTACGATGGTAGAACTGCTGTAACTGCAGACACCTAACTAATAAATGCTGGCAGATTAGGCTGCTTCCATCTAAATAGAATCTCCCTACTTGCATAATAAAGTGTAAAGAATAGACATAACTTCTTGTGTCTAGAAGCTACAATATCTTCCATAATACCCAATAGCGGTAGACGTGGATCAAGCTGCAGAGACCAGTCACAAAGCTCATTCGGATCAGCAATCACAGATTCCCAAAACAAGCGGATAGCTGGGCATTGCTACACCATATAAAAAAAGGTTCCAGTAGAGGACAGACAACGTGAATAAGCAGAACTGACCTGAGGGTAAATGACGGCTAAACTCTGAGGGGTATAATACACCCTATGAAGGAACTTCAACTGAATGAAGCGGTCCCTAGCTAAGATCATCGCCAAATGTCCTACTAGAGGTGTGAGCATATGAGTCTGACAGGTTAAGATATACAGAGGATAGGGGTTTGTCCAACAACTTTGAATTCAGCAGCCTCTCAATCGGATCAATCTTCAAGGTTATGGGTATTTGGAATTGAGCTTGGAGAGTGTGGTGTAACTGAAAATAGTGACAGGACATAGCTAGGGGCAGAACAAAGGTATCCCTCAGCTCAACAAAGGAGGGGATTCTTTCCTCTTTTATAACATGTTTAAAGGTCACAATGCCCTTGGCCGCCTACAATTGAGGCTCCGGGATCTGAGTGAGGTGTCTTAGCTGGGTATTACTCCAAAGAGGGATATGAGGTGAGAAGGTGTCCTCCATCCTATAAATTCCCCTAGTCTGTACCCACACCTGAAGCGTAGTGCACATAGTTCCACAGTGACCAGCTGGTGTGCCCTAGGTCCCCTGTAGTCTAGGCTGCGTAGGAGCCTAGCAGGGCCACCTCATGTGTGACTGCTGGGTTCTGGGTAGACTGGCTAAACCACCAGCCAACCATAACCAGCACTGCAGCCCAGTAGTATAACTGCGGGTTGGGGAGGGCAAGACCCCCCTGAGAAAGGGGCAGTTGAAGGGTTAACTAAGACAATCTTACCCACCCACACAAATGCAGTAATAATACTATCAAACCTGACAAAATTTGCCTTAGACATTTGCACTGGGGTATTCCCAAAACAATAAATACATTTTGATACATAAAGCATCTTAACCAAGTTCACCTTACCCACAGGTGACAACGGAAGAGTCCACCAGATCTGACATTTAAGAGCACATTGGGAGATCAGGGGCAATAGGTTATCCTCTAGGTAGGCATCCAATTTATTCCTCACTCTTATTCTCAAGTATGTGAATTCCTCTACCCACTGCAGTGGCATGTGTGTAACTCCACTTTAGACCGAGGGATGAAGGGGAAAAAAGGACTGATTTCCCCCAATTGATATGGACCCCCAAATAATGACCAAGAATCTGCATCCTGTAGATACAGCAGCGCATCGTCTGCATAAAGTGATCATTTTTCATGCAGGGGGCCTACCGCTATGGGCCTTCACCCCAGAGTCACACCGCAGGAGAATCGCCAAGGGATAAATGGCCAAGGCAAATGGAAAAAAGGGCACCCCTGTCTTGTCCCTCTAGAGAGGGGGGAAGGAGGCAAAAGCACCCCATTGACTGACCCATGCTTATTTAAAGGCTTCTTAGTCCCCTACCAGGCCCACTCCTGGGGATTGGCTAAGGGACCCTAAATAGTCAAGGCAACCCCTCCTAGTTTCTGCCCACTATCTTCTAGAACATTCTCCCCCATTCTAAGAACAGAAGGAGGCACCAGAGAGCTGCCAGGATGAGTCACCCAGTCCTGACTTCTAATAACTCTGACCCAATTACAGACTCACAGGCTAAGCAGGAGTCAGAGTATAGTTTACTCTCACTACTAGTAGCACACACTAGTGGGTGCTATACTAGGAATCCTTCAGAGACTGCCAGGGGTTCCATTAGCTGTGGTTAATTGAACTCTACAGTCATTACCATTGTAACGGGCTGTTCCTAAACACACAATGCGTTTCATTATCTCAACAGTTTCTGTGTGGCAGACCCCCCTCCAACTGAAAACAACAAAAAAATTGCAAATTTTTGCCATAAAGGAAGAAAGAAAAAAATGGAATGGTACTCCATCACTGTGTGAATCATACTTTGTATGACTGGAGAATAGGATCTCAAGTTGAAAACTCAAGCCAGACATATTGAGCTATTTATGTTGCTAATTTTCCCAAACTGGCTATCTTTATGTCTTTGTAGTAGGGAAAAAGTCCCACGAGAGACAAAGGTTATATTAAATAAAGGCACCATTATCATAATTGCTATTCCTGTCAACATGACTGCTTAATTCAATAGCCATTATAGGAACAGAGGGATATAGCCTCTGAGATGAATTCTTGCATGGAATTCACTCATACAGGAACACTAAATGTATCCTGTATATAATGAGTACATTGAAAACCCTGGAGGGGTTATTGTATTAAATACTACTTCATTAATTGCAGAACAGTAAATAGGAAAACCCATTTTTGATAGTGATCAGGAGTGGGCATCCTGTGCAGGATTTGGAACATTTCTGAAGCACCTAGACACAAAGCCAGGGGCTGACACTGAAAACAACGGGCATGCCCAAAATATTTTTTTTTTTATATAATAAAAGTTTAACCAACATTTTATCACATGAAGAGAAATAGAAAAGAAGAAGGGGAGGTGTCTGTGTTGGCTGTGGCACTGTTTAGCTATCAGTCAAATTCAGGACGGGATACAGTATAGAATTTTACTGGTTGTTTTACATTAATACAGACAGCTCTTTGAACAAAATGAGGCACAGCAAGGGTGGTTCTATTTTTATTATTATTATACTGCGCCTAAGAACTTGCAATCTAATAGGGAGGGGCAAGTGGTGCAAAAAGTAATAACTGCAAGAAATAAGCTTACATGAGAAATACAGGATTTAGTTGTTAGGTGGATAGGCTTCACTTCGTTTTCAAGGGTCACCTAAAAGTGGACAGAGTAGGAGGTAGCTGGGTACATTGAGGTAGAAAGTTTAGATTAGGCGATAGTTGGACAGATTGAGGTAGAGAGTTCTAGAGGATGGAAGAGGCACTGAAGAAGTTGTGGAGAAAAGCATGGGAGTAGGAGACAAGGGAACTAAATAGGGGTCTTGGGAGGAACGGAGAGGATGGTTTGGGTGATATTTGGAGACAAGATTGGTGAGGTTATTTAGGGCAGAGTTGTATATGTTATTGTAAGTATTTAGAAATGTATTTGTTGGGCAATCAGGAGCCAGTGGAGAGATTGTTGGAGAGGGGTAGCAGACACTGAGCTGTTGGTAAGGTGGATGAGCCTGGCAGCAGCATTCATGATAGAATGAAGAGGGGACAGCCTATTATAGCCTATGGAGAGGTAGACCTATGAGAAGGGAGTTGCAATAGTCAAGGTGAGAGATAACAAGAGAATGAATACGTTGCTTAGTGGTTTTAATGGTTAAAAAGGACCATATTTTGGAGATGTTAAGGTGGGAAAGTCTGCAAGATTTGAACAATGATTGGATTTAGGGCTGAAAGGACAGATCAGTGTCCAGGGGGGGTTAAAATGTGAGCTCAGTATTAGAAAGACTAAGTTTGAGGAAGTAGTGCGACCTCAACATATAGATTTGTCAGTTAGTAATGTGTGAGGAGACTGAAGGAGTGAGGTGAGGAGCAGAGAGATAGTTTTTTGTCATTAGCATAGATATGGTACTGAAAGCCATGGGATTTTACCAAGTTAGGAGGTGTTGTTGGAGAAGAGAAGGGGGCCAGAGAACAGAAGTTATAGAGGAGAGAGAGAGTTATAGGCAACACTGAAGGAACACTGTGAAAGGTAGGAAGAGAACCAGAAAAAAAAGTAAAGTCTCGGCACAAGGAGCTGAGGTTTTTGAGGAGAAGCGAGTAGTGAACAGTTTCATAGGCATGAGAAAGGTCTATAAATACGTAAGGGTCATATTAGCAGTTTAATTTTAGTAAGTCTTTTTCTATGGAATGTTGTGAGTGAAAGCCAGATTTTAAGGGGTCAAGTAGGTTGTAATCAGTAAGGTAGTATCATAAACCATGAATCAGACTGAGACAGAGACAGACTGAGAAAATTCAGTAAAAATCACATCTTTTAATGTAATGGTAAAAATGGTACAGATCAGTAAACGTAGTCAAACATAAGCCACGGATCAGAAGCCAAAGTGAGGAGTCAGACAAGCCAGTAATCAGGCAACCAGAGATCAGCGTAGTTGGAGGCAGAAGAACAGGATCAGAAACCAGAACGGACGTCAGTCGGGCAAAGTCTTTTATAGGAGCACAGCAAAGAATCTCCAGATATATTAATCAGGCGAAGGCACGAAAGGTAGAACAAGGCAGTTTAGATAACCAGAAGCGGCTGGCTGTAGGCGGGACTGACAAGCAGGAAATGATCACAAGGTGAGCCACTGTGAAACTATGTGTGCTGGCAAATATCCAACAGTTTCTGCTCGCTTAAATAGGCTACATTCACCATCTGCGGAAATCAGTAGATTCTTGACGGTTTTTCTAAACGCCACCTGCAATAAACAGCAGTTGTCAAGTTTGTACCCTGTACAAATTAATAGCCAGCGTCGCCGGTATTTGCATGTAGCTGCTCATCTGACCATTCCTGGCCTTAGACAGTGTGTGTCCAATAATAGTGTTTCTGCCGAGTCCAGGCGCCTGCAGAGGTGGGGGCGCCGAAGTGCCAGAGTTCTCCCCTCCCTCCTTCTCTCATTGTTTGTGTCTGTCCAGAACTAGTGTTCTAAACATAGGTGTGTGTCTGTCCAGAACTTGTGTGTATGTGTGTGTATTGGGCAGCCCGTCTAGCCTGGGGAGGGACCGTTCCTCTTCTTGACACATGGGTTCTGGTTTTCAGTGAGTTCTGATGTGCAGGAATGAATTCCTCACACTGGGAGTCTTGGATCTCGCATCTGTCTCCACCAAATCCAGTTGGAATGCCTCCCCCTCCCATCTCTATCTCGGGCTGCTCAGAGAGAGAACTGAGGTAAGTCAGTGTTCAGTGTGCTGGGGGATGGCATCCCCCAGCATCCCTTTACACATGCTCTGAACTGCCCCTGCTCTAGATGTTTTATGAAATAATAGATTGCATAGGATACACCATCTCAGTCCCTTCCTGCACCTCATTAGTCCATCTACAGATGTGATGTATAATGAGATGTACGAAGATCCCTTTCACACTGACAGTGCTGGGGTGTCAGCAGTAAAGCGCTGCTAGTTTTAGCATGACTTTACCACTGTTTTAGAGGTACATTTAACCCCCACTAGCGGCCAAATAAAGGGGTTCAAAGGCGCCAGTGCCGAGACGCTTTGCAGGCACTGCCCGTGTGGGGGCGCCAGAAATATTTCTGCACCCGGGTGCCTGTGACCCTAGGATCGGCCCTGACCACAGGTGGCATTTAGCTGTCTCTGAATGCAGCAACCCATCCACACCCCATTGCCCATGTGAATGTGGCCTTATAGGGCAGACAGCCATATGCAAAACACAGTAACCTATTTCACACAATTGGTATGCAAGTTTTGTTTTTCCTACAACAAACCCGAAGGCTGGTGACGTGATGGGTTGCTATGGGTTTATACACCTTTTGTACCATTACTGCTCTTGCAATGAGTCCTAACAAGAAGGAATGAGAGAAGGAGATGCGAGGGAAAGAGAGAAAAGACAAGAACAGACAGAGGTAAATGAAAACCAGCAAACGTTTGTTTTTCAGCTGAAAATCTCCACTGTTTTGCAGCTGAACAGGAAGTGCAGAGAATGGCCTTTCCAGTTACTGACTCCTAGGGAATACCATTAAATGGATAGGTAAAATTATTTTCTAGTCAGGCCAGGAGCGAGCATCAGTATAACAACTTTACAGCTGAACATAGGGAAGCGTTTTACCTTTAGAGGTACATGCATTCTAAATAAACAAGTTATTTTTTTCCCATGTATGATTATTCAAGCCATTAGTAAAGATGTGCCGTATATCCTCCGGTATTTACTCTTCCCCATTTTTAATGTACCGTGCAGCTCCTGTCTCCCGTTGGTAGAAAAGATAGCCTTACTACTATTACGGACTTTCTCTATAGTGTTTTTTCAAAGTTTGTGCTGAGTTTTACACTGGACATCGCATGCCGAGATTTTATGAAGCCCAGCAGGTTGGGAACTGTTTATTTAAACTGATTTTTATGTGCGCTGGGTGTCACACTATTTCCTGATTTATTGCGGCTTGCGGATTTCCATCCAACTGCGCAGTTGAGCAACTGGTCAGTAGCTGGGGTTCTGACTTATAACATTGCAATAATTAGGTTAAAAATACAAAGCGCAATACCACCTTCTGAAAACAGACGTATGTGCATTCATATTTCCGCAAAATAAGGCTTTATCTCTAATTTTAGGAAAGTAGGTGGAGCACATGCACATTTTTACTTGTTGGCCCTGGGCCAACGGTGCATTCACATTTCAGCTTTATATTATAGAGCCATTTATCTCAAACTGCATACAGCTGTTTCAGACTTTTTGTCCATCATCACTACAGCACAATGAAAACCATGTAGGGTAGAAGGAAGTGGACGAAATAATAAATAATGTAGAGCTGCTAAGAAATTGGTATAAGAAGAAGTGTTTAAAGTGTAATAATAATACACAATTTATGACAGTGTAAACTGTGATATGAATAGTGATATAGGATCCTAAACACATAATAAAATCTTAAAAAAGGTGCTAAATAAATGTCCACCAACTCAGTTCCCAGTCTATAGAGATATTCCTTCCAGTATGATGATACTGATGACCATATGTTATTTAAGTGACCCACTCCACTCTGAAATAGGTGATGATCTTCTACGTGCTCCCTCCAGATTCCCAAAACTCTCACCTCCTATTTGGAGAAAAGAAGCATGTATCAATCTAATCCTCCAAGCCTACAACTCCAAAATACTCAGTAGTTAGTAATTAAAGGACAGGCTCTCCAAGTAGTAGTACTAGTAATGGTGAACATTTCAAGGGCGCACAGCTGAATACCATTGGGCAAGTCTTTGGGCATCTGGTTACCTTGCTCCTATGCATAACCGGTACACAGTGCATCTTCCAGCACACAATCACAGTGATCAACTTAAAGCGGATGTAAACCCAATTTTTTCCTATCATCTGTGCCCAGTCTTGCCACAAAGAGTTAATCCAGCTCTGAGCAATTCTCTTTTTATTGTTCAGTGAGATAAACAGAAAAACAGAAGAAAACCTTTGTCCGTTCCTCCCCCTTGCTGTGAATGACAGGTTATTTACATATCTCATGCACTAGCCTGGAGACAGGCATTATTTTTTAATCCCCACCCCCACTCCTTTTCTGAAGTCATGTGGTTACTTTTCTGGATTTTGACTGGATGTTAGTGATCATAGCAGAATTTAGTGTAAGCGGAGTGTAGAGGTGGGCGGGGAGTCTACTGACATCACAACTCCACCCACCGAGCTCCAGACAACAGACCCACCCACAAAATCTGCAGTTTTTTAGTTCTCATAACAGATTGAGGGGAGATATTTAACAGGTAAGGATGCAAGCAGGAGGCATGTATATATTTATAGATCAGCACTATGGCAGTAGTTTAGAAAGCATGAGAGTGGGTTTACATCCACTTTAAGGTCACTACTTACAAGTCCCCAGGACAACTGCCTCTTTCCAGCCTTCTTCTAACATGGTCCATTGGTGAGATGGCACCTCTTTGGATCATATCCCTTGTGGCATGATCCTGCAATCAGCTCTGAGCAAAGTCCATTCAAGTCCATTCAAGCCCTCAGTCCTAGCACCTCTGAGGCCTCTACAGCAGCTGTATAGTCCATGGGCTGCCTCAGAGCAGTAGTCCCTACATCTTTAAACCCTGTCCAGTACCTCCATTCCAGCCACCCACTGGAGACTTCCTACGCTGGGATTGGCTTGAAGCCAAAAAATGTTCAGGCTGGTTGATGTGAATCTCCTGCTCTAAGCTCAGGAAGCTTCTTTCAGAGGCATTGGGAAGAAATCAAACTCCCAAGCTGTTAAACCCTATACAGGCCAGAACAAACAAGACTACAGAATGAGCCAAAGTTAAATTTGCCTACCAACCTATGCTAGGAGGATGCTACATACAGCTCTACATTTATGACAGAATATAGTCATAACGAATGCTGGTAGTCTACCCAACACTTACCAGCATCTCCATTGTCCCTATTACTATTTACTACTTGTTCATTCAAAAGTTGAACTAACAGACCTCTTCCATGACAGAGAGCTAATCAAATGTTAAAATCTTCAGAAAATCCCAACCAACTCTGAATCATCACACCTAATATTCCCACTATTCACTTGAAGCGTTACTAAACCAAGGACCCTGCATTCACTAACTGACCTCCCACAGTACACAGAAAATGGAATGCAATTATTGTAGTAAATATAAACTGCTATATACCTTTTCTCATCAGCAGTTAGAGCAGTCTTGTGACTTCTATGGGCCAGATTCAGGTAGATGGGAGCATCTTTGCTCCAGAGTAACGCTTCTCATTTACGTTACTCTGAAGACCCTTTCAGCGCAAGTACTGTTATTCACATAGCAGTTGCGCGTAAACTTGCGCCAGAGTAACGATAATGCGCTGGCGTAACCCGACGCAAGTGGAAGTGGGTGTGATCATATGTAAATGATGGGCGGAGCCCAGCGCAGAGGCTTACGTTCAGCGCATCATCCACGGAGCATGCGCAGTGAGTGCGGCTCCACTCGCCCCCTTGTGCGCATGCTCACAACTTCCGTCGGCACCACTTCCCGGGAAACGTCAGCGCAATGCCTTCCGTTGGGCGCTTAAAAGCGCAGGCGGAAACGCCATTCCGGCGCAAAAGTATATCCGTTTCCCCCCACCCCAGGGAAGATACTTTTGTGCTGTGATGGGTGCTCCCGCTACCCGCAGAGAGAGGAGGAACCTGAACTTTAATTCACAGGAGGTCTCAGTGATCATATCCGCGATGGAGACTTATAATTTTCTCCATGGGAAAAAGAGCCGTAAGACCAGCCGGGAGAGGAAGCAGGGCATCCTGGACACCATTGCTGGCCGGGTCAATATTTTGGGGTACTCCACCCGGACTGCTGGGGACATTCAGAAGAAAATTAATGACCTGCGGCGCAAGGTGAGGGGCAAGGTGTCCACCATCAGGAGGCATGAGAGGGGCACAGGTGGTGGTCCCCCATGTCCTGTCACCCTGACCGCGGAGGAGGAGGTGGTCGCACGCTGCCTGGAGAGGGAGCAGGTGGAGGGGGTCCCAGGCTATGACTCCATGGAGGAAGGCTCCAGGACAGGTAAGTGTTTTTTATCCCCTATTTGATTTGTTGCATTTGGGGGGGAGGGTACATGTGCCAAGTGTGTGGGACCACCAACATGTGTCTGCTTTGTGTCATCCACAGATGACGGAGCTGGGCCATCATCGGTCAGCGTCCATTCCACCCCATCCCCCCCACGCCATTGTGTGCCCGAGCCCCTGGGTGGTGAAGAGGTGGTGGAGGAGAGTGGCCACACCACACCTGCCGAGGTCGTTGAGGAGGAGCCTGCTGTGGCAGAGCAGGACTTTACTTTAGTTTTGGAGGTCTCCTCCCCTTCTCCTGGGCCATCTGTTATCCCCTCCCCCATCCTTGGAAGCCCCTCAAGGGTGACTCCTTCCCCCCGGGGACAACCATCTTCTGGCCCCAGGAAGGCGACCCAGAAGACCAGTGGGGTGTCTGATGTTGTCCAGGACCAGTTGGCGAGGGATCACGCCAGACAGACAGAACAAATGGGGGCCATAGTTGGCCACTTACAGAAAGTGTCTGACAGCCTGGGCTCCGTTGCCCAGATAAGCAACGCAGTCCAGGATGTCAGCTGTAATTGCGCTGCAGTGGTCACCAGTTTGGGGGAGGTGCATGGTGAAATTACGCAACTCACTGCAGCCGTCCAGGCCAACACTGCTGCCATCCAGGGTAACAGTGCTGCCATCCGGGACCAGGGGAGGCTGAGTCGGCGGGCCCAGCATTACCAGGTCACCCGTCAGCTCCGGATGCAGGCCCAGATGAACAATTACCTCGGCCGGATAGCCATGGCCTTGGAGGGCATGCAGGCCACACCTGCCAGGAGTGGCCCACCTGGGCATTCCCGATGAGGCTTTTTTTTTGTTTTGGTTTCTATGATTTTTTTAATTAGACTCAGGTCATGAGTTTTTGTTTATTTTGTATTCTTTATTTTATACTCAGGTCATGAGTTTTTGTTTATTTTTTTTTCTCAGGTTATGAGATTTTGTATTTCTTTTTTTACTGCACACGGTCAGGAGTGCAGGGGACAGTGTGAATGGTGTGTGAATGTGAGAGGGTGGCACTCCTGACAGTTAGGGGTGTCACCCTCGGCCGTGGTGGTGAAGTTAACCCCACGGCTGTATGAATGACGTGTGAAAGGTGTGTGAATGGACAGTGACATCATTGGGGCCTTGACGCTGGCGTTGCTGCTCCCAAGTCCTACATGCTGGACTTGGGCTAATCCAATGCGATGTGTATGTGGTGTTTGTGATCTAGGGACATCAGTGGTGTACACGCGTGCACTGTCTGTGTTATTAATGTTTTGGTTTAGTGTCCAAAGATACTTACGGCGAGGACGCTCCTGACTGCTCTTCCATCAGCAGACTGGTTCTCCTCTGGCAGGTGGGGACTGTGTGGGTCGGGGGTCAGGTCATCACGTATGTCAATCTGCAGGCCTTTTCTCATAGCAAATCTGACACACGAAGGTAGGGGAATACAATAGGGTCCCCCCGGACTTATCCAGGCAGCGGAAACGGGACTTCAGGAGCCCAAATGTTTGCTCCACCACTCCACGTGTTTTGATGTGTGCTTCATTGTATTTTCTCTCTCCTCTGGTTTGGGGGTTCCGGAAAGGAGTCATTAGATGGGGTCCCAATGCATATGCAGAGTCACCTGTAAGGTAAAAGACAGGAGAATGTTAGTCATGCATGTGCCACTTCTGTTGTGCATCACGGGAGGGGATAGTCATGCCCGACTCCCATGTCACTCACCAACCAGCCAGCTGTCCCCATACATGTTCTGGTTAAATTCTGCTGAGATGGGGCTCTGATTGTATATGAAGCTGTCATGGCTGGACCCGGGGTGTTTGGCACGGACGTGCCATATGAGGCGTTGGGCATCAGCTATCACCTGTACGTTGATGGAATGCCAATGCTTCCGATTGCAGTATATGTGCTCTGGGGCACTGGGGGGCTGTAGGGCCACATGTGTGCAATCAATGGCCCCCACAGTGCGTGGGAATCTGGCAATGTTGTAGAAATCTGTCATTGCCTTCAGCCGCAGCTCCTCAGTGGTTGGTCTGATGAACTGGTTGGACATGCGTCTGAGGATTGCAGGGACAACCTGGTGCACACATCTGCTTATGGAGGACTGTGACATCCCAGCCACCACTCCACTTGTACGCTGGAATGATCCAGTTGCAAGGAAATGAAGTGTTGCCAGGACCTTCACCAGTGGCTGCACTGCTTGTGAGCGGTGTGTCTTGCTGGTGATGTCATCCTGCAGGGTTGTGGTTATTTCAAGTATTGCATCAGGGCTGAATCTGAAGAGGCGATACACCTCCTCATCACCCATGCCAAAGAGGCTCATACGAGTGCGGTATATCCTCTCACGTGCCCGCCTCCTTCGTTCCGGGGGACCCATCAGTAGTTCGAGGACCACAATTGCTCCTGGCATGTTGGCACACAGAGGTGTTGTCCTTGCAAGTGTGGTTGTTCAGCTAGCTCCTATCGTCGGTAACGCTGCTGTAGCTGCTCTCCTGCTGACCTCTGACCGTCTGGAGTAAAGATAAAGCAGCCTTTTGTAGAAATAACTTTGCGCCGGACGGACGAGATACGCGCGGCGCATGTAGCCAGCGTATGGTGCTTATCCGTCCGCGAATCGGGAAATCTCCCTCATTTGCATATTTGCAGGGGAAATCAATAGGCGCGACTGATGCGCCAAACGAAATTATGCGCTGACAATACTCTGGCGTCGGAACGTTCCGCCGGTCGCAAATGCCGCGTCTTCGGGCGCATCTAGTTTGGTGGGTACGGGCACATAGAAACGACGGCGCATCTTCACAGTTACGCGGCGCATATCGAAATACTCCAGCGCAAGTGTTGCTGAATCTGGCCCTATCAGTGTCTGGTTAAATCTTTCAGGAGGTGTTTTCATTCTCCTATGACTGTCTAATGAGGCTGCAGGACTTCTGACCCTCTGTCCGGAAAGTGCTGATTGACCCTGGACAGTGCTGATCACGTGCACTTTTTCTCCCAAGAAAAAAAACTCTCTATCACTACACACCAAACTGAGTAAAGACAGCTTGCCCACTAGTTCTGTACCATCAGGAGATGGATTGGGGACAGTGGAAGAAGGGAAGGATCAGAGGAGATGGAGGGATCAAACAGTCTTTTTACATAATGCAGAGGATTAACGCATTAGGTTCCACAGTGAGTATGACAAACATGGTTTACTGCATATACACACTGACTTTACTGTTGTGGGATTAGTAACAGTTTTACTGCGGCAGGTTGGCTCGCCTGGGAAAATCAACATTACTTTACGTCGCTTCCCATTGTACCCACTAGGGGCGCGCGCAGATCCCGGTTCTTTCTGGGGAGAAATGACTGATCGTGTGTTCATACAAAGTATTAACAGCGATCTGTCATCTCCCCTAGTAAGTCCCACCCCCCTTAAGTTAGAACACAGTGAGGGAACACAGTTAACCCCTTAATCGCCCCTAGTGTTAACCCATTCCTTGCCAGTGACATTTTTACAGTAAACGGTATAATTGTCAATGGTCCCAAAAATGTGTAAAAAGTGTCTTATGGGTCCACCATAATGTCTCAGTCCCAATAAAAACTTGCAGATCGCCACCATTACTAGTAAAAAAAAAAAAAAAAATGCCATAAATCTATACCCTATTTTGTAGATGCTATAACTTTTGCCTGAACCAATCAATACATACATTCTTTTTACCACAAGTATGTAGAAGAATACATATCGGCCTAAACTGAGAATTTTTTCTTTCTTAATGTGGGATATTTATTATAGCAAAAAGTAAAAAAAATGTTGCTTTTTTTTTCAAAATTGTCACAATTTTTGTTTATAGCACAAAAAATAAAAACCGCAGAGGTGATCAAATACCACCAAAAGAAAGCTCTATTTGTGAGAAAAAAAGGACGTCAATTTTGTTTGGGTACAGTGTTGCATGACCACGCAATTGTCAGTTAAAGCAATGCAGTAGCGCATCGCAAAAAGTGCTCTGGTCAGGAAGGGGCTAAATCTTAGACGTGGCTGTGCATTGCAATGTGGATTTCAACCTTCTTAACTAATTCCAAATTGTGGCACATCTAAATGCTATTTGCAAGGTTTATGATTTCAGTATTTGGACAATAACAGATTAAAGTGATTGTAAAGGCAGAAGGTTTTTTATCCTAAAGCATTCTATGCATTAACCCCTTAATGCCCGCTGCATGTAGATATACGTCCACAGAAGGGAACGTTAAGGCAGATGGACGTATATATACGTCCCTGCCTTTGCGCGGGTCGGGGGTCCGATCGGGACCCCCCCACTACATGCGGTGGTCGGAAACCCGTGGGGAGCGATCCGGGACATGGGCGCGGCTATTCGTTTCTAGCCGCCCGTTTGCAACCCCCCCCCCCCCGGAGCTGATGAACGGGGAGAGCTGTATGTAAACTTTTACCCTTAAAAATCTCGATAGGCGACGTTTCAAAAATTCTATAGGTTGCATCTTTTGAGTTACAGAGGAGGTCTAGGGTTAGAATTATTGCTCTCGCTCTAACGATAGTGGTGATACCTCACTTGTGTAGTTTGAACACCGTTTTCATATGTGGGCGCTACTCACGTATGCGTTCGTCGGGACGGGGCGCTTTAAAAAAAAATATTTCGTTTTCTGTATTTTTATTTATTTTATTATTTTTTACACTGAAAGAAAAAAAATTGATCACTTTTATTCCTATTACAAGGAATGTAAACACCCCTTGTAATAGAAAAAGGCATGACAGGTCCTCTCAAATATGAGTTCTGGGGTCAAAAAGACCTCAGATCTCATATTTAGACTAAAATACAAAAAATAAAAAATTGAAACTGTCATTTTTTCAAATGACAAAAAATAAAAATGTTTCTTTAAGACGCTGGGCGGGACTGACGTTTTGACGTCACTTCCGCCCAGCAGAGCTATGGGGACGGGTGGGAGCCATGTTGCCCTCACTCGCATCCCCACACAGCAGGCGAGCAGACCCGATCGCCTCCGCCGCTACTGATGGCTCCGGTAAGCGGCGGAGAGCTCCGATAACGGCGATCTCGCGGAGACCGCCGTTATCGTTTACAGGACCCTTAGCACTAAAGATGGATACCTCGGTTGTGGCAGCAGCTGCTGCCGTTACAGAGATATCCATCTTTAAAAAAAGGACGTATATATACAGTGCAGGGTCCTTAAGTGGTTAACATACAGAGAAATGACCAGTCTATAATTTTATTTATTTTATTGGTAGGTTTATTTTAACAGTGAAAGACATAATAACAACAAAAATATCCAGAAAAATGCATTTCAAAAAAGTTATAAATTGATTTGTATTTTAATGAGTGAAATAAGTATTTGATCCCCTATCAATCAGCAAGATATCTGGCTCCCAGGTGTTTTCTTTACAGGTAACAAGCTGAGATTAGGAGCACTCTCTTAAAAGGGAGTGCTCCCAATCCCATATTGTTACCTGTATAAAAGACTCCTGTCCACAGAAGCAATCAATCAATCAGATTCCAATCTCTCCATCATGGCCAAGACCAAAAAGCTGTCCAAGGCTGTCGGGGACAAGATTGTAGACCTACACAAGGCTGGAATGGGCTACAAGATTATCACCAAGCAGCTTGGTGAGAGGGTGACAGTTGGTGGAAGAAACACAAAACACCTGTCAATCGCCCTCGGTCTGGGGCTCCAAGATCTCACCTTGTGGAGTCTCAATGATCATGAGAAAAATCATTGAAAAAATGTGCACCCAGGTTGTGAGACTGAGCATATACTACAATGCGCATCCATTCCAGGTCTAGCTTCTGTTCAGTTCCCTTTTAAGCTCTGTACACATGATTAGTCCATCCGATGAGAACAGTCCGAAGGACCGTTTTCATCGGTTAACCGAAGAGCTGACTGATGGTCTGATGTGCCTACACACCATTGGTTAAAAAAACGATCGTATCAGAATGCAGTGACGTAAAACACAACAACGTGCTGAAAAAATGCTTCCAAGCATGTGTCGACTTGATTCTGAGCATGCGCGGCTTTTTAACTGATGCTTTTGCATACTAACGATCTTTTTTTTGACCGAAGGATAACTGACCGATGAGGCCCACACATGAACGGTTTGAACCGATGAAACGGACCTTCAGTCCTTTTTCATTGGTTTTGACCGATCGTGTGTACGCAGCCTAAGCGATGACAAATCGTGGACAGCAACTGTAGAAGGGACGTAGATTGTTATTTTACATATTGAAACTGCAAGTTATTCTGTTTATGTGTTACCCATTTTAAAAGACAGTTTAATGTCACTATCAGATGAACCATAGGAGTTTACAGCTTTTCCTCTCATTTAACAGTAGGGAGATTGCAAAATTTGTCTCCATGTCATTACAGAAAATCTAATATTTATACACAGTTGATCCCTTCGAAATTCCAGTTTGCCTTTAAAGCTGCCAAAATGTCTTTAACAAGGACAAGTAGGGTTCCTTTCTTGGATATTCCGTGAAATGATGCAAAATTCTGTTCTCTGATCCAGAAAACTTAAGAAATCTTCATCACAATTCGTAGACAAGAGCAAATCTAATACTACGGTAATTAAATACAGATTGTTCATGGAAGAAGAGTTTTCCTAAGAAAACAAAATTCGTTTTTTTAAGCGGATGGACTTATTATTATTATACACACAGTATTACAGAGATCTAATGATACTCAAACACCAAAATGCATGGTCTTAAAGCGGAACTAAACTGCATCTGAGCATTACAAACTGAAAATGCTATTTAATTCATTTTTAATATTCAAAGCAAATTCATCCATCTATCTATGTCTTCATGCTTTATTTTGTTGAGAAATCTCTTTGAGAAACAACAACGTCCATCATCGTCATGGCCATCTTGAGCAAGGGCATATGATTCATGTAGCATTTAAATCCTGGAATCAATCTGCCCTTAGTTCAGGCATGCAAGAAGGAGGGTGTGCTTAGCTTAAAAACGGGAACCTACAGTTGAAAAAAAAATTCCCATGAAGACTTCTAGGGTATACACATCATTTTGGCCTAGTTTGATTTCTTTTGGCACTGTTCAAAGTAGTGGTGAAAGCATATACCTGGGCCCCAGAACATGAAGGGCAGTTTTGTCTCAATACCAATCCAGAAGGCTAGTAAATATAAATGGTGATCAGGGTAGTGCTCTCTTACTTTATCGGTAATTGGAGAAAGACACCTTTACATTTTGATCAGTGTAAAAATGCCCCCATACATTGATGGTTTTGTAGCGCACCTTATTTAGGGAGCACTGCACTTACCACCAAGATAGACAGTGCAATGTAAGGGCTTAGGCATGTGCAAAAGTGAAAAATTTGTTTTGTTTCGTTTCGTTTCAATTCGTCATTTAATTAATTTCGTTAAGTTAGGTTCGTTACATGTGTTGAATTCGTTTTCGGAATTCGTTCGTTTTCGAACAAATTTCGAAAAATCCAGTCGAAATCGAAAATATTTCGACCGTTTTTGGAATTCGTTTGTTTTCGACCGAATTTCGAAAAAATTTGGTCGAAATCGAAAATATTTCAACCAGATTAGAAAACAAATAGGGCCAGATTCAGGAACACTTGCGCTGGAGTATTTCGATATGCGCCGCGTAACTGTGATGATGCGCCGTCGTTTCTATGTGCCCGTACCCACCAAACTAGATGCGCCCAATAACGGGTCATTTGCGGAACGTTCCGACGCCAGAGTATCGTCAGCGCTTATTTTCGCTGGGCGCATCAGTCGCGCCCATTGATTTCCCCTTCAAATATGCAAATGAGGGAGATTTCCCAATTCGCGAACGGATTAGCACCATACGCTGGCTACATGCGCCGCGCGTATCTGGTCCGTCCGGCGCAAAGTTATTTCTACAAAAGGCTGCTTTATCTTTACTCCAGACGGTCACAGGTCAGCAGGAGAGCAGCTACAGCAGCGTTACCGACGATAGGAGCTTGCTGAACAACAACACTTGCAAGGACAACACCTCTGTGTGCCAACATGCCAGGGGCAATTGTGGTCCTAGAACTACTGATGGGTCCCCTGGAACCAAGAAGGCGGCCACGTGAGAGGATATACCGCACTCGTATGAGCCTCTTTGGCATGGGGGATGAGGAGGTGTATCGCCTCTTCAGATTCAGCCCTGATGCAATACTTGAACTAACCACAACCCTGCAGGATGACATCACCAGCAAGACACACCGCTCACAAGCAGTGCAGCCACTGGTGAAGGTCCTGGCAACACTTCATTTCCTTGCCAGTGGATCATTCCAGCGTACAAGTGGAGTGGTGGCTGGGATGTCACAGTCCTCCATAAGCAGATGTGTGCACCAGGTTATCCCTGCAATCCTCAGACGCATGTCCAACCAGTTCATCAGACCCACCACTGAGGAGCTGCGGCAGAAGGCAATGACAGATTTCTACAACATTGCCAGATTCCCTCGCACTGTGGGGGCCATTGATTGCACACATGTCGCACTCCAGCCCCCCAGTGCCACAGAGCACATATACCGCAATCGGAAGCATTGGCATTCCATCAACGTACAGGTGATAGCTGATGCCCAACGCCTCATATGGCACGTCCGTGCCAAACACCCCGGGTCCAGCCATGACAGCTTCATATACAATCAGAGCCCCATCCCAGCAGAATTTAACCAGAACATGTATGGGGACAGCTGGCTGGTTGGTGAGTGACAAGGGAGTCAGGCATGACTATCCCCTCCCGTGATGCACAACAGAAGTCGCACATGCATGACTAACATTCTCCTGTCTTTTCCCTTCCAGGTGACTCTGCATATGCACTGGGACCCCATCTAATGACTCCTTTCCGGAACCCCCAAACCAGAGGAGAGAGAAAATACAATGAAGCACACATCAAAACCCGTGCAGTGGTGGAGCAAACATTCGGGCTCCTGAAGTCCCGTTTCCGATGCCTGGATAAGTCTGGGGGGACCCTATTGTATTCCCCTACCTTTGTGTGTCAGATCATCGGTGCATGTTGCATACTACATAACTTTGCTATGAAAAAAGGCCTGCATATTGACATACGTGATGACCTGACCCCCGACCCACACAGTCCCCACCTGCCAGAGGACACCCAGTCTGCTGATGGAAGAGCAGTCAGGAGGGTCCTCGCCGTAGGCATCTTTGGACACTAAACCAAAACATTAATAACACAGACAGTGCACGCATGTACACCACTGATGTCCCTAGATCACACACACCACATCCACATCACATTGGATTAGCCCAAGTCCAGCATGTAGGAGTTGGGAGCAGTAACGCCGCGTCAAGGCCCCAATGATGTCACTGTCCATTCATACACCTTTCACACGTCATTCATACAGCCGTGGGGTTAACTTCACCACCACGGCCGAGGGTGACACCCCTTACTTTCAGGAGTGCCACCCCCTCACATTCACACACCATTCACACTGTCCCCTGCACTCCTGACCGTGTGCAGTACAAAAAGAAATTAAAAATATCATATCCTGATAAATAAAATAAACAAAATCTCATAACCTGAGAAAAAGGAAATAAAAAACTCATGACCTGAGTATGTCCAAACAAAAAATATAAAACAAGAAAAAAAAAAAAGGCTTCATCGGGGATGCCGGGGGCTTCTTCTGGGGGCCCCTCTCTGGCTCCTCAGCTGCCTGGATGGAGTGGGTGGGGGTGGGGGGGCATCTGGAGGTGGCTGATCCCCAGGTGGGCCACTCCTGGCAGGTGTGGCCTGCGTGCCCTCCAAGGCCCTGGCTATCCGTCCAAGGTAGGAGTTCGTCTGGGCCTGCATCCGGAGCTGACGGGTGACCTGATAATGCTGGGCCTGCCGACTCAGCCTCCTCTGGTCCCGGATGGCAGCACTGTTGGCCTGGACGGCTGCAGTAAGGTGCCGAATATCCCCCTGCACCTCCCCCAAAGTGGTGACCACTGCAGCGCAGTTGCAGCTTACATCCTGCACTGCGTTGCTGAGGTTGGCAACGGAGCCCAGGCTGTCAGACACTTTCTGTAAGTGCCCAACTATGGCCCCCATCTGTTCCGTCTGCCTGGCGTGATCCCTCGCCAACTGGTCCTGGACACCATCAGACACCCCCCTGGTCTTCTGGGTCGCCTTCCTGGGGCCAGAAGATGGTTGTCATCGGGGGGAACGGAGTCGCCCTTGAGGGGCTTCCAAGGATGGGGGAGGGGACGACAGACGGCCCAGGAGAAGGGGAGGAGACAGACAAAACTAAGGTAAAGTCCTGCTCTGCCACAGCAGGCTCCTCTACAACCTCTTCACCACCCAGTGGCTCGGGCACACGATGGCGTGGGGGGGATGGGGTGGAATGCACGCTGACAGATGATGGCCCAGCTCCGTCATCTGTGGATGACACAAAGCAGACACATGTTGGTGGTCCCACACACTTGGCACATGTACCCTCCCCCCCCCAAATGCAAAACAACAAATAGGGGATTATAAAACACTTACCTGTCCTTGTGCCTTCCTCCACGGAGTCATAGCCTGCGACCCCCTCCACCTGCTCCCTCTCCAGGCAGCGTGCGACCACCTCCTCCTCTGCGGTCAGGGTGACAGGACATGGGGGACCACCACCTGTGCCCCTCTCATACCTCCTGATGGAGGCCACCTTGTCCCTCACCTTGCGCCGCAGATCATTAATTTTTTTTTGTATGTCCCCAGCAGTCCGGGTGGAGTAGCCCAAGACATTCACCCTGGCAGCAATGGACTCCAGGATGCCCTGCTTCCTCTCCCGGCTGGTCTTCCGGCTTTTTTTGCCATGGAGAAAAGCATTATCCGTCTCCATTGCCGAAATGATGAGCGAGACCTCCTGGGCATTAAAATTCAGGTTCCTCCTCTCTCTGGGGGTAGCGGGAGCAGCCATCACCAAACAAAAGTATCTTCCCTGGGGTGGGGGGAAGCGGAAATACTTTTGCGCCGGAATGGCGTTTCCGCCAGCGCTTTTAAGCGCCCAGCGGAACGCATTGCGCTGACGTTTCCCAGGAAGTGGTGCCGACGGAAGTTGTGAGCATGCGCACAAGGGGGCCAGTGGAGCCGCACTCACTGCGCATGCTCCGTGGATGATGCGCTGAACGTAAGCCTCTGCGCTGGGCTCCGCCCATCATTTACATATGATCACACCCACTTCCACTTGCGTCGGGTTACGCCAGCGCATTATCGTTACTCTGGCGCAAGTTTACGCGCAACTGCTATGTGAATTACAGGACTTGCGCTGAAAGGGTCTTCAGAGTAACGTAAATGAGAAGCGTTACTCCAGAGGAAAGATACTCTCATCTACCTGAATCTGGCCCATAGTCTCTTTTCGAATAGAATTTTTTTCAAATTAAATTTGAATAGAATTTTTTTTTTCGAATTCCGATCGAATTTAGTCGCAATCGAAAACGTTCGTTCTGAGTCGGTAAATTCGCTAATATTGCAATTCGGGAATTCGTATGCATCCGAATGTCCGAATAATGGAAAATTTGTCAGAATTTCGATTCGGAACGAAACGAAATGCACATGCCTATAAGGGGTCACCTCTCCACTGACCACCAATCTAAGGAAGCACTCCACTGACCAACAATGTAAGGGTTTAATTCTTTACTGATCACCACACAGGGTAAGTTGGTAAATTCCACTAACCAACAATGAAGAAGTGCACCTATCTGCTGGCCACCAGTGATCAGTGAAGAAGGCTCCCTTGCATTGGTGGTTAGTGGGAGAGGTGTCCTCTTAGATTGTTAATCACTAATATTACTCCTAGATTTCTTCTGTAGGCATGTGCATTTTGTTTCGTTCCGAATCGAAATTCGGACGAATTTTCCATTATTCGGACATTCGGATGCATACGAATTCCCGAATTGCAATATTAGCGAATTTACCGAATCAGAACGAACGTTTTCGATTCCGAATCGAATACCCGCGGACTAAATTCGATCGGAATTTGAAAAAAAAAATTCTATTTGAATTTAATTCGAAAAAAATTCTATTCGAAAAGAGACTATTTGTTTTCTAATCTGGTTGAAATATTTTCGATTTCGACCGGATTTTTTCAAAATTCGGTCGAAAACGAACAAATTCTGAAAACGGTCGAAATATTTTCGATTTCGACCGGATTTTTCAAAATTCGGTCGAAAACGAACGAATTCCGAAAACGAATTTAACACATGTAACGAACCTAACTTAACGAAATTAATTAAATGACGAATTGAAACGAAACGAAACACATTTTTCACTTTTGCACATGCCTATTCTTCTGTACCACTGACATGACAAAATCATGAAACATTGCTCAAATAATCTCTGTTGAATGAATTTAGGTGATGTATACTTAGGTAGAGCCAGCCAGTCAGTAAGTAGGACCCCTTTAGGGGAGATCCTGCTTTTTGGTTGTCTGGTAATGAGCTTGTCACTTCAGAATATGTTATAAATGGATAGGTGGGTGGCGTTAAGGCAGTGGAGTTTTGCCCGTGGAATGTGGGGAGATGGATTTTCCATTTAATGTAGTAAAAAAAGGGACTGTGCAATGATCTGTGGATACCATTTTGGAAGATGATGTCCTCTATAGGAGAGAAAAAACTACTTGGAAGAAACAGGCCAGAAGTAGTTTCTACAATAAAGATTTATTAAGCACCAGAATTACCCTGAAAGTAAGAAAATGTTTGCCTTATCCGATAAACCACTGTGTTAAAAAAAATCATTTTGTCAATGGAATGACTGTCACATTTATCCCTTAGTGGAGTAAAAAATGTCTTCTACCTTAACCTAAGAAGACCTTCCTTGTTTATGGGCTGGGTACTGAAGAGAGAAAGGTGTCCAACAACTAATTAGGCTCTGTCTGTGTAGTGAAGGGTGGTGTGTTCAGTGTTCGAGTGGTAAGGTAAGAGTGATGCCGTGTACACACGACTGTTTTTCGGGTTCTAAAAAAATAATTTTTTTTTTAATGTCATCATTCACGATCGTGTGTAGGCAAGGCCGTTTTAATGAGCGGGTTGAAAAAAAACGTTGTTTTTCCTAGACCCTTAAAAACTTCGGGCCAGATTCACGTACATTGGCACATATTTTGACCGGCGTAGCGCACCTCCTTTACGTTAGACCGGCACAATGTAGAGGCGCAATCACCGTATCCTCGTAGTATTTGCGCAGAAATGTGCGCCGCTGTAACGTAAATTCCGAGGCGTAAGGTGGAGTAATTCAAATTGGGAAGGACGTGGGCGTGTTTCATTGAAATGAGCCATGACCCCATGAAGCAGACCATGGTCAGCACCTCTGTGCGCATGCTCACAACTCGGGAACGGCGCAATCAGTGAAATTGGAAGTGGACCCGGGCAACTTAGTGAGCTACGCAGAGTGCTTAAATAGACAGAGACAAACGCCCTTCCTTTGCAAAAGTACATCCCTTTGTATCCCTCCCAATACAGCAAGGTGCTTTTGTTTTGTTGTTTATTAGTGTTTGTTTGTTTGTGACGTGTCTTTGAGATATTTGGTGACTGTTTTGCAGAGTGATTTTTGTCTTTTCTGTGTTTTCTTTGTTGTGTTTTTTTTAAATTATACTTTTGCTGGGCATTTTTTTTTTTTTTGCTGGGCATTTTTTTTTTGGTTCTGTTTGTGAATGATTTTGGAATGTGGGGGTGACATTCTTGCCGGAAAAGGGGTGTCACCCTCATTTGTGGTGGAGAAGTGATCCCCAGGTCCGTGTGAATGGTGTATGAATGTACAGTGACATAATTGAAGCCGTGGCGTGGTGTTGCTGCTCACAAGTCCTGCATGGTGGGCTTGTGCCAATCCAATGTGATGAGGATGTAATGTGTCTGTGCTAGGGACCACAGTGGTGTGCATGCATGCTTTCTCATTGTGCCATGATTAATGTGTGTGTTTAACATGCAAAGATGCCTAATGTGAGCTGTCTCCTGGCTGCTCTACCCTCAGAAGACGGGGTAGCCTCGGTTAGGGGGTGATTGTCTGGTTCGGGGGTCAGGTCATCAGGTATGTCAATCTCCAGGCCCATTCTCACTGCGAAGTTGTGCAGCATGCAACATGCTCCGATGATCTGGCATACAAAGTTTGGGGAATACAACAGGGGAATACAACATATGCAGAGTCACCCTGAAGGGATAAGACAGGAGGATGTTAGTAGTGCATGTGCCCCTTGTTATTTCAGCATCATGGGGGGGGACAGTCATGCCTGCCACCCATGTCACTCACCAACCAGCCAGCTGTCCCCATACATGTTCTGTTCGAAATCTGTGGGGATGGGGCTAGGATTGTATATGTAGCTGTCATGGGTGTCATGGGTGGTGTCATGTGTTGGGCTGGTGATGTCCTCCTGCAGGGTTGTGGTTAATTCCAGGATGGCATGAGGGGTGAATCTGAAGATGCGAGACACCTCAGAATCACTCATGCCAAAGATGTCTATGCGTGTGTGATATATCAAGTGACGAGTGAGGGGCTTGTATTAGATTAGATTATTATATCCATCAAGGTTTTAAAGGGCTATTGAAAGATAGTGAGACTGTGTTTGTAATTTGTATGTATGTTATGTATTGATGTATATATGTATGTATATTTTTTTTTAAATGTTTATAAAAGCAAATAAAAGGTTTTTGGAAAAAAAAAATCCTCTCCCGTGCCCTCCTCCGTGCCCTCCTCCTTCTTTGCTCATCTAAAGTCATTAGTATAGCTATGAGCATGGATGCCACTGGCATGTTGGCATACAGTTTGTTGTGCAGCAAGTGTGACTGCTCAGCTCCTCACTAACAGTGTTTCTTTAGCTGACATGTAGACGGATTGTCTAATTTTATACCAACTTTTATATGGTCTCATTTTAGACAGGACGTGCAGCTGTTGCGCACAGCGCATAGCCTGCGCTGCACTAACTTACTTTTGTGGATCTCTGTAACTCCCTCGTTTGCATATTTGACTAGCAAATCAATGGTGTGTCTAGCGCAGTTTTGCGCGGACGGATACGCCGGTCTATCGAAATTACGCCGGTCGAAAAAAAGTAGATTTCTTGTGTATCTCGTTTTAGGGATGCGGCGCATCGATATGCATGCGCATATTTAGACTTACGCCGCGCATCTCCTAGAACGCCGGTGTAATCTCTCTGTGAATCTGGCCCCTCATTTTTTAGAATCCGAAAAACGGTCGTGTGTACGCGACATGAGTTCTGTATTTTACACTCACAGGCTTGAGACTTATGGTTCCTGTGATATGTAATGCTTGGGGAACCCGAAATAAGCCAGTCCGTGGATTGAGATAGATGACTGTATGTGTTGATAGAGTATTTTGTGAGTTGCAAGTGTGCGTATCCAACCACTTGTAACTAAGAGCCCTGAAGTGTAACTACTAGCCCTGACCCTATGGGAGAAGTAAGCCTTAGGCCTCGTACACACGAGGCAATCTATTTGTTTAAATCGGTCGGACCGACCGATTTGAACAAATCTGTCTGATAGGATTTTGGTTTGCTCGCGTGTACACACGAGCAAACCAAAATCCCCGCCAGCAGACGGCGCGCTGACGTGTCGGTGACGTGGCGGTGACGTTGACGCGCCACGTCACCGCACCAGGAAGTAAAACACTTCCGCGGATGCGCCGAATCCATTCGGCGGCGGTGCGGGACGACATGTCTGCTGGTAAGTGTACTAACCAGCAGACATGTCGGGCGGATGGATTCCCACCCGATAGATTTCAAAGCATGCTTTGAAATCTGTCAGGTGGCCAAATCCGTCGGCTCGGCCGTACACACGATCAAATCTGTCTGCTGGGACGGTCTAGCAGACCGTTTCCAGCAGACAGATTTGATCGTGTGTACGAGGCCTTACATTTGGTTTCAAATAGCCCTGCTTGAACCATTGCCATATCTCTTTTAACATTTACATTTTGAATTGAGCACAATAATCAAAATGAGTGTTGGGGTGGTGGTGTTGCAACAGGTCCACGTTGCATTGCAATATGTGACTGTATGATATAGATTGCCTGTCAATGGTAAACTGCAGTTTTATGAACTACTATTTACAAAAATATTGCCAAAAAACAGCTTTCAGCTAAACTACACAGAAAGCTCAAAACTCAAGTCCAAACAAATATTCACTGAAGATCTTTAATAAAGACTAGAATAATGTACATAAAAGAAAAGTTATTACAGAAAACTTATGAGCTGCTAAATGAGATATTTGGCTATTGGGGAATATGACAGTTCTAAGAAGAAAAGTCATTATTTCTGCAGTGTTGATGAACTGTCACAGAGTTATGAATGGGTAGGCAGAGACTTCTATTGCAGTTCAGGCTTAATAGGTTTTAGTCGTTCTAGGAGGGGTGATGTGACCTCCAGAGGAGATCATAGACATGTATAATCCAGCTTCTACTTTATTACATGATCAGCCTACCCAACTATATCATGTAATCCCAAAGTTCAAAGCAGGAATAAGATGCTGTAGCCCTGTTTAATCTAATAATTGCTATTTACTGCTCATACATTATTTTAACATTGTGGCTGTAATATGTTGAATAACAACAGCAGAAATAATAACATTGATAATTATTATTAATTGTTTCACTGTTGTATCATTTATATATAATATATTGTATGTACATTCCTTTACAGAAAACTGAACTTTGCAAACCATGCCCGAAAAAAGTAAGCTGAAGACATGAGTTTAGTGACCAGTTATGCTTGTGAGTAACTCGGCAGCTGATCTTTTCCCATTACTGATTTACTATTGTTCTGCACTATGGGCCAGATTCAGGTAGATCAGAGCATCTTTGCTCCAGAGTAACGCTTCTCATTTACGTTACTCTGACGACCCTTTCAGCGCAAGTACTGTTATTCACATAGCAGTTGCGCGTAAACTTGCGCCAGAGTAACGATAATGCGCTGGCGTAACCCGACGCAAGGGGAAGTGGGTGTGATCATATGTAAATGATGGGCGGAGCCCAGCGCAGAGGCTTACGTTCAGCGCATCAACCACGGAGCATGCGCAGTGAGTGAGGCTCCACTCGCCCCCTTTGTGCGAATACTCACAACTTCCGTCGGCACCACTTCACGGGAAACGTCAGCGCAATGCCTTCCGTTGGGCGTTTAAATGCGCCCGTAGATGCGCCATTCCGGCACTAAAGTATATCCTGCTCCCCCTCCCCGCAGTGATGTTACTTTTGTTCTGAGATGGCTGCTCCCGTTCCCCGCAAACACACAGGAGAAAGCTGAACTTTAATGGCCAGGAGCTGTCAGCCGTCATCTCGGCTATGGAGACCTATGATGTCTTCCTCCATGGCTGTAAAATTTGACAGACAAGCATGGACAGAGGTGTTGTCCTGCAAGTGGGGGTGCTCAGCTAGCTCCTATCGTCGGTAACACTGCTGTAGCTGCTCTCCTGCTGACCTCTGACCGTCTGGAGTAAAGATAAAGCAGCCTTTTGTAGAAATAACTTTGCGCCGGACGGACGAGATACGCGTGGCGCATGTAGCCAGCGTATGGTGCTAATCCGTTCGTGAATTGGGAAAAATCCCTCATTTGCATATTTGCAGGGGAAATCAATAGGCGCGACTGATGCGCCCAGCGAAATTAAGCGCTGACGATACTCTGGCGTCGGAACGTTCCGCCGGTCGCAAATGACCCGTTATTGGGCGCATCTAGTTTGGTGGGTACGGGCACATAGAAACGACGGCGCATCTTCACAGTTACGCGGCGCATATCGAAATACTCCAGCGCAAGTGTTGCTGAATCTGGCCCTATGTCTCCATGTGGAGATGGCCATTTTGGTAGAGGCAAGGCTTTCCTTCCTCGTGTCTGAGCTTCCCGCAAGGAGAAAATTGAGTAGCATAGAAGTTACATTACCAAATCTCCTGACACTAGTATTTGTAGAAGTAGATGAAAAAGATGGACACATTTTAGCACAGAAGCAAAGGACATGCCACTAACGCATACCATTTTGTGGACCACAAAGAATTAATGGCTAACACCACAATTATTATTTTTTTACCACTTATTTTCCTTTTATATTGGATTTTCAAAATGTTCAATGCAATGATTTGGAGGTGGGATAAAAGATTTAGAGTAGTATAACACTTTTTGTCTATAAATCAGAATTAAAAGTGGGACAACTTAGGAGGAAAGATGGACAGAGTGATTTGATTCTAAAACAGGAACATTCCTTACCAATAAGGGACAGTTGAGAGGTAGAGTGGCAGCAGTTCTTTAGCTCTCAATCTGTAAATATACAGTTGTGCTCATAAGTTTAAATACACTGGCAGAATTTATGATTTCTTGGCCATTTTTCAGAGAATATGAATGATAACACAAAAACTTTTCTTTCACACATGGTTAGTGTTTACCTGAAGCCATTTATTATCAATCAACTATGTTTACTCTTTTTAAATAATAATGGCAACATAAACTACCCAAATTACCCTGATCAAAAGTTCTTAATACCGTGTTGTATCCCCTTTAACATCAATGACAGCTTGAAGTCTTTTGTGGTATTTGTGGATGAGGCTCTTTATCTTCTCAGATGGTAACGCTGCCCATTCCTCTTGGTAAAAAAGCCTCCAGTTCCTGTAAATTCTTGGGCTGTCTTGCATGAACTGCACGTATGAGATCTCCCTAAAATGGCTCGATGATATTGAGGTCAGGATACTCAGATGGCCACTCCAGAACCTTCACTTTATTCTGCTGTAGCCAATGACAGGTCATCTTGGTCTTGTGTTTTGGATCATTGTCATGTTGGAATGTCCAAGTACATCCCATCCAAAAATGTTGAATGATAGAAGGAGACACCACTTCAGGTGGATCTTAGCATGCAATCAAGGAGCTTCTCAGGAAACCAAGGTGCAGGCAATGCACAAGGCAGACATGGTAGGTGGGAAAAATTATTGGATAGCCGCACTCAAAAAATCCAAATGAAGGACTGTCTTTTATTAGTAAAAAGTGAACATGCAACAGAGCACAGCCACAAGAGAGGACAGCCGACGCATTTCACACTTTAACAGTGCTTAATCGTGGCTTAATTGTGGCTGTGCTCTGTTGCATGTTCGCTTTTTACTAATAAAAGACAGTCCTTCATTTGGATTTTTTGAGTGCGGCTATCCAATAATTTTTCCCACCTACCATGTCCAAGTATATCCCATGTGCAGCTTCCTGGCTGATGAATGCAAATGTTTCTCCAGTATTTTTTGATAACATACTGCATTCATCTTGCTATCAATTTTGACCAAATTTCCTGTGCCTTTGTAGCTCACACATCCCCAAAATATCAGCGATCCACCTCCGTGTTTCACAGTAGGAATGGTGTGCCTTTTATCATAGACCTTGTTGATTCCTTTACAAATGTGGTGGTTATAGTTGTGGCCAAAAAGCTACATTTTGGTCTCATCACTCCAAATTATTTAGTGGCAGAAGGTTTGAGGCTTGTCTCTGTGCTGTTTGGCGTATTGTAAGCGGGATACTTTGTGGCATTTGTGTAGTAATGGCTTTCTTCTTGTGACTCGACCATGCAGCCAATCATTCTTCAAGTGCCTCTTTATTGTGCATCGTGAAACAGCCACACCACATGTTTTCAGAGAATCCTGTATTTCACCTGAAGTTATTTGTGGGGTTTTCTTTGCATCCCAAAAATTTTCCTGGCAGTTGTTGCTGAAATTTTAGTTGGTCAACCTGACCATGGTTTGGTTTCAACAGAACCCCTCATTTTCCACTTCTTGATTAGAGTTTGAACACTGCTGATTGGCATTCTCAATTCCTTGAATATCTTTTTATATCCAGTTCTTGTTTCATACAGTTCAACTACCTTTTGCTGCAGATCCTTTGACAATTCTTTTGCTTTCTCCATTATTCAGAATTCAGAAGCGTCAGCACTGGATGAAAGATGCAACGGTCTGTCAGGAGTCCAGAAACTCATTGATCTTTTATACACACACACTAATTACAAGCAAACAAATCACAGGTGAGGATGGTTAACTTTAATAGCCATTCAAACCACTTTGTGTCAACTTGTGTGCATATTATCAGGCCAAAATCACCAGGGTATATAAACTTTTGATCAGGGTGATTTGGGTAGTTTCTGTTGTGATTATGATTTAAAAAGATTAAACACAGTTGATTGATAATACATGGCTTCAGTCAAACACTAACCATGAGTGAAAGAAATGTTTTTGTGTTATCATTTATATTCTCTGAAAAATGGCCAAGAAATCATAAATTCTGCAAAGGTATGTAAACCAATGGCTGACAATGTCAGGCAAGCTCAGTTCTCAGGTCTGCGAGACATAGGAAAGTCTAAATTGCTAGACCGATGATCAGTGTTGGGGTCACAAGCCAAGGTCGGTGCAGGAGAGATTTTTGTAGCTGAGGTCACAGTCCAGGGTCAATGCAGGTGTAGAGTTTTGTAGTTGGGCCCACAAGCCAAAGTGGCTTCCAAAGAGCAATAGAAGTAGCTCAAGTAGAATGCAGGATCAGACCACAATAATCTGGCGACAAGAAGTGCAAGGCTTATATAGGAAGTTCATGGGAGGAGCAAGGAGTTCAAGGTTCAACAGTAATCAAGACACAAGGCAGGGTTGTCCAATGGATCAGGCAGGATTGTCCAATACAGCTCCAGACAGCTCAGTAAGAAGAGTCAATACCAGATACAGAAGAGACCCCAGGCTCAAGCCCAGGTCCTGCCCCTAGTGCCCAAATCCCGTCTGTTAGCCCCTCATTAAACCAATGAGTCCAACGTGAGGGCTACCAATATTTACCTGCACATTGACTTCTCAGAGATGGGGTCCAAATCTGATATGCAGTGGAGGCAGTTAACGCTTAGTGGTTAGCACTACTGTCTTGCAGCAATCCCAGTGAAGACACTATCTGCATTGAACAACAAAACCTGGGGAATGCCCAGGGAAAAAACAAGCCTACTTACCGACCAGCTCGCAGAACAATTCATCTGTCTAACAGTATGCGTTAAAAACAGGGGTTTTGTCCACACACATTTGCAAACGCATTCGTGAGCCACAGATCCGCGCCAAGGCACCCTGTAATCACTTAACAATGAGTGGAGTGCATGGAGTTTGCAGGTTCTCCCTGTGCTTATATAAATGTCCTACCATACTCCAAAGATATGCCAGTAGATTAATTGGCACCTTTCTTAATTAACTTTAGTGTGTGAGTTAGGGACCTTAGATTGTAAATTCCTTGAGGACAGGGGCTGAAGGTTAAATGCTCCATGAATAGTTGGGGCTATATAGCTACTTCTAATACATTTTAAAAATGTTCTTATAACTTAGCACATCTTCACTTTTTGAGTTTAGACTTTGATGGCAGTATGGTGGTTCAGTGGTTAGAATTGTGGCTTTTGGCTTCTGGATGAAATTATTGCCAAGTATCCTCTCGACAAACCATTTTTTTCTGTATTTAATTGGGTTTTCTGTATTAATCATCACTTTCTCCCACAGAGGAAACATATGTGGCGTAATGGTACATTAAACCTGCTAATATGCTTTACAAATGTTCTTATCTACCATGCTTTCAAAGAATTCCCTATTATGTAAAATAAACTAATGCCGCGTACACACAACCGTTATTCATGTCGTGGAAAAAAACAATGTTTTTCTCAATGTGATTTCTCTCAAGCCTGCCCTGCATACACACGATCGTCATAAAAAATGCTTGAGCAAAGCGCAGTGACGTAGAACACATACAAAGGCACTATAAAGGGGAAGTTCCATGTGAATGGCGCCACCCTTTGGGCTGATTATGCAAATTTCCGTATCATAACTTTCTTCAACACATGTGTGTTTTTTTCCCCCTCGTTAAAGCATACACACGACCGCTTTTCACGATGAGAAAAATTATGACGTGAAAAACGACAAGAAAAAATAGAGCAGGTTTTAATTGGCCTCTACACGACCGTTTTTTACAACCAATTTAAAGTATGGCGTTTTTCTCATCATGAAAAACGGTCGCATGCACGTGGCATAACAATTGTAGTGAAATGTTCCAATAAAGTGACATCTTTATTAAGGCACTGTTAAAGGGGGAATGGGGGGTGGGGGATACAAATTATTGCTAGAAAATCATGCCTCTTGGAAATTCTAAGGCCGCGTACACACGATCGAATCTATCTGCTGGAAACGGTCCAACGGACCGTTTCAGCAGACAAATTCGATCGTGTGTACGGGCGGACAGACAGGTTTTTCCAGCAAATTTTAAAGCATGCTTTAAAATATGTCTGCTGGGAACCCGTCTGTCCGACATGTCTGCTGGTTAGTACACTAACCAGCAGACATATCTGTCCGCACATGCGTCGAATGGATTAGACGCATGCGCGGAAGTGTTTAACTTCCTGGTGACGGTGACGTGGCGGCGTCAACCTCAATGCCACGTCACCGCGCTGTCTGCCGGCGGGGATTTTGGTTTGATCATGTGTACACGATCAAACCAATATTTCCCAGCAGACAAATCCGATCAAATCGGTCTGTCAGACCGATTTGATCGTATTTATTTGGTCGTGTGTACGCGGCCTAAAGCTAATCACATAAAATACAATGTGATTGTACAATATCCTTTAGGTCTACCAACAAGTATGTAGAGCAAGGGCCTGTCTGATTGGATATAAATTGAATGGATACATTTGTTAGGTCCTCATATTACATAGTTTTGGTGGATCTATTCTTATATCGGGAAAAGTGCAGTGGACTTGTATGTATACCATTACAGATCCAAGGGGTGTTTCCTGTTCCTAAAGGGTACGATTGGCAGCGTCAAGGTGGTCATGACAAATTTCTATCTCCCTAATAGTCAACAAGACCTCTTTATCAGCCAGAGTGTTGAGAAACTCCCTGAGGCCAACTGATTCTTGGAGACCCTGAAGATACCTCCTCAGGGTCTTCCTCGATCTTCTCCGAGATTACACACTGTATTCTTCGCCTCACAAACTATATTTCCATATAGATTACTTTCTAATTCCACATACTCAATTGCATGTAGTACGAGACTGCTCTATAGGCTCCATTACGTGGTCAGACAATGCCAAGGGGGTCTTGTCCTATGCCCTCACAGACACCTTCATGTCAAAGAGTAGGATGTAGAGGCTGAATGAGAGCATTCTACAAGATCAAGAAGTGGTGACAGATGTCACTAGGTTAGGTTTCTACTTCCAAGCTAATGACACTTTTGATCCTGGGATTTTCTGGGAAGCGGTCATACACGCAGTGCTCATTAAACATGGTTCTCGGCTTAAAAAACAACGAACGATACAATTGACAACAAGACTTGCAAGCCTTAGAATCTCTCCACAAACACACCCCATCACAACCTTTAGTAAACAAATTACTAATGTACTACACTTCAAAGCAAAGTCGGCACTACAAATATGTTAAAAAATGTCATATGAATTGGAAAATAAACACGGTAAACTGCTAGCCAAATCCTTACGAGAACAGAAATTAGCATCTTACATACCAAGCATCGCATCTCCTTCCGGTCAAAGGGGAACCCCACCCCGAACACATTGCACAAGAATTTGGGGTATACTATGACTCTCTCTACAATCTACAAACTGTGACTCCCTCTTAGAAACACATAGCGGACTACTTTTCTTCTTCACAAATGCCCCAATTACCTGCTATGGTAGCTGAGGCGCTGGAAGACCCCATAACAATAGATGAACTTTAAAAGGCCATAGGGGCCACTAAACTGAGGAAAGAGCCAGGTCCAGATGGCTTCACCATACAATACTACAAGACTCTACTCCCCTCTCTACATCACTTTATGGTCAAACTGTGTAATGTTTTTGGATCAGGAATGTCTCTCCCGAGGGAAATCTTATAGGTCCACATCTCAGTAATCCCCAAAAAAGAACAAAGCTCCTACCTTTTGCGGGGGCTATAGGCCAATATCCCTACTAAATATCGACCTCAAAATTATTTACAAAACTTTCGGTGACCAGATTACAGCAACATCTACCACATCTAGTTCGCTTAGACCAGGTAGGCTTTGTACCATCTAGGAAAGCTAAAGAGAATACAGTCCTCAATCTGCGACATGTAGCCAACACCACCCACTCTCAGTTTATAATTCTAGGAACAGATACGTAAAAGGCTTTTGACTGGGTTAATTGGTCATTCATGTTCTCGGTCTTAAGATAGGCAGGATTTGGCCACACTATGCTTAACTGGATTTCTTCAATCTATTTAAATCCTACAGCTCGGGTTAGAGCAAATGGTGTTTTATCGGACCCCTTTATGATCACCAATGGGATGAGGCAGGGGTGCCACTTGTCACACCTTCTCTTTTTCCTGTCATTAGAGCCTTTCTTATGTAAAAATACGACTACACCCAGATATCACAGGTATTAACATAGAAAACTCTCAACAGAAAGTGTCGGCATATACAGGCGACGTGCTGTTTTCTCTTACAAATCCTGCAATCTCGCTACTGAAACACCTACACAAATTTTAAATTGATGGCGCATTATAAAACCTGTTTTTTTTTTGTCAAATCTGAAGTCATGTACTGTAGGTGGGTATACCAAAGCCTCTTCAATCGCATCTTTAAACGAAAATGGACAAAATCTGCCTTGAAATATCGAGGTACGCTCACCACCCCTAAACTCTCATAGGGCATACATTTCATTTATGTACAGTGTCGCATGACCACACAATTGTCAGTTAAAATAATGCAGTGCCACATCGCAAAAAAAAAGCCTGGTCATGTAGAGGGGTAAACGTTCCAGAGGCTTAGATGGTTAAAGCGGTAGTAAACCCTCCGGTTCTATCGTAACTATTTACATATTCAGAAAGAGATTTTATTTCTACATCAATTGATTGCTATGTATTAACCTCCCTGGCGGTATGATTCTTTCAGATTTTAGGTGCTGAAAGCGGTACCATTATTTTGCATGGAAATTTGGCGTTTTATACTGTAGGCCTGTAATTCTTAGGAATAACTCACTGAAATCTGTCCAAATAAGAGTCTAGTAGACATCCCGGGTATAATAAAATTTAAAAACACAAAATCATAAATTATAATATAATAAATAAATATAAATAATTATAACAAATAATATAATAATAATAAAAATTATTATTTTCAGTATTTGATGACGAATTTCCCCACAAATCACTATCGTTCAATTCTGCAAGTGATTCTAATTTATTATCGCTGTTTTTTAGCTGGTCTAAAACCACTTTTGACATAAAGGAACACTTTTTGGTTGCTATGGACAATCTCCAGTTTCCAGGCAGAAAGAACAGTTTTTATTATATAAAAGTGCATGCAGGACACTGGGCAGACCACTAGGGACAAAGGGGGTGTGTATTTTACAGTATACTGTATGTACTGTGTTTATTTACTTTTTTGAATTTGGCGCCGATCTCCGCCCCGGTGCGTCCTAACGTCACAGGGAACGGAGCTCGGCGGCACACAGGCACTGTGTGAATCGAGCGAGGAGACACAGCTCGATCACACAGCGGGGAGGCATTGCAGGTAAGTAAACCCTGCCTGTGGACACTGCAAAGCGATCCCATGTCAGGCTCAGGGTTACCACTTTTGGTTCTGAAATTCCACCCTGAGCCCGACTCAGGAATACCGCTAGGGGGGGTTAAGTTACTTTAGTAGTCTTACCGTTTTAATCTTTGGTTTTGGTCAGTCTCATTGTTGTAGTAAGCCTGCGCCATTTGTGATATGGTCTTCTGCGTCTTATGCAGTGATTATTTCCGCCCACAGTTCCTTTCTGTTGCCGAAATCCCGCAAGTGCGCACTGCGGTCAAAATATTCAAGCCTATTCTTCATTTCCGGTTACTATGGAAACAAAGAATAGGTCTTCACAGCTTACACCAGGAAGCTATTATCATACTGTCTCTCCTTCACACCTTGTGACGTAGGAGTCACAAGGTAACCATGATCCTCTTGGGGAGGAAATATCAGCCTAAACATCGCGGGATGTCGGGGCTGACGTCAACAGCAGGAAATGACACAGCCCCGACATACACAAAGATTTTTTCAGGCAGGGTCTCAGCTTGCCGGAATTAGCGCTGATACGGCGCATGCGTGTATCGACGTTGTCAATCGGCAGTACAGTGATATCACGAAAAGGAAGCAGTAAGGATAAACACAAAAACTGGCAAAGGATTGGGGAGATTACGATACATAATTAGATTGAAAGTCACAGATTTTGGTATACAACCGCTTAACCACATAAGGACCCCTTCACGCCGATATACGTCGGCAGAATGGCACGGCTGGGCACATCCACGTACCTGTATGTGGCCCTTTAAGCCCAGCCATGGTCCACACGCGACCCAGTCCTCCGGCCCCACCAGTGTCATTGATCGTGTGTTCCCTGATATAGGGAAACACGATCAATGACGTCACACGTCCAGCCCTGCCCCCTACAGTTAGAAACACATATGAGGTCACACTTAACCCCTTCAGCGCCACCTAGTGGTTAACTCCCAAACTGCAACTGTCATTTTCACAGTAAAATGCATTTTTATAGCATTTTTTGCTGTGAAAATGACAATGGTCCCAAAAATGTGTCAAAATTGTCTGATGTGTCCGCCAAAATGTCGCGGTCACGAAAAAAAAACGTTGATCGCCGTCATTAGTAGTAAAAAAAAAATATTAATAAAAATGCAATAAAACTATCTCCTATTTTGTAAACGCTATAAATTTTGCGCAAACCAATCAATAAACGCTTATTGTGATGTTTTTTACCAGAAATAGATAGACGAATACGTATCGGCCTAAACTGAGAAAAAAAATTTTTTTTTATATATTTTTTGGGGATATTTATTATATATATATTTTTTTAAATTGTCACTCTATTTTTGTTTATAGGGCAAAAAATAAAAACCGCAGAGGTGATCAAATACCACCAAAAGAAAGCTCTATCTGTGGGGAAAAAAGGACGCCAATTTTGTTTTCGAGCCACGTAGCACGACCGCGCAATTGTCAGTTAAAGCGACGCAGTGCCGAATTGCAAAAACTGGCCAGGTCCTTTACCTGCATAAAGGTCCGGGTCTTAAGTGGTTAAGGGGCCAGTTATCTCAAATGCCAGCTAATATTGGTGACCTCCTTATGAAAATGCTAGTTGCTAGGCTGTCATGTTTATCAACATGTTTCCCTTCCAGCACAAAGATGCTCAAAGCACAGCAATCCATAACAACCAATCAGATTTCATTTTTTCTCAGCACTGTCAGGACAATGAAATCTGGTTGCCATAGGTTCCGGCGCATTAACATGTGCGTTGTCGTACTGAGCCTTCAGAGAATATGTGGACGCCTTATTTTGTCTGCCGTTATTTGATAAAACCTTTTATCTTCAAAGACAGTAAGAAATGACACATTGTTATCATACTAAAATAATAATGTTATGTCTGATAAGTGTCATTAAAAAAGAAAAAAAGAAAAATCTTTTAACAAATACTGTAACAATTTCCCCATTCTGAGCGGAGAGAGCTTTTTATGAGAAACACAAAAAAGATTCCCTCGGTGACAGACCTTTAATGGCGATGGGTTGGAACATGTCCGGGACAATACTGGTATATTATCCTCATACAATACATACCAATTTAGTTCAAAAGACATGTTTACAGTTCTTTGGTCTCACGGGAACCCGTGTTTGAAAACATCTGTGACCAAAACACCTCGCTATGCTTTACGCTGTCACTTAAAGGGGAAGTCAAACTTAGACCATGGTGTCTTCAAACAGATACAACCGTCCCGTAGTCTCAGAACTCCCACATAGTCATAAATAAGGTAGAGGGAGCTGTAATGAGATATCAAGGTGGCTAGAACAGCCTTCGGTAACTTTTTTACCATGGAGGGACCCTTGATTTTTTTTTTTAGATCTCGGAAACCCTGCTTGAAATGACTTTATCTACATTCCATGTTCAAATAGCATGATCGTTAACCAGTTGCCTACCGGGCACTTTAACCCCCTTTCTGCTCAGGCCAATTTTCAGCGCTGTCATACTTTGAATGACAATTACGCAGTCATGCTACACTGTACACAAACAGTTTTTTGATCATTTTTTTTTACACAAATAGAGCTTTCTTTTAGTGGTATTTAACCGCCATTGTTTTTGTTTTTTTTTTGTATTTGTTTGTAAAATAAACAAAAAAAAGACCGACATTTTTTAGGGAGCATTTTTTTTTCATAGTTTGTTATACAATTTTACAAACAGGTAATTTTTCTCCTTCACTGTTTTGCGCTGATGGGGCTGCACTGATGAGGTGGCAGTGATGGGTACTGATGAAGCAGCTCTGGTAGGCACTGACGAGGCTGCGCTGAGATTGGTGGCTCTGATGGGCACTTATAGGTGGCACTGATGGGCACTAATAGGCAGCACTGATATGAACTGATAGGTGGCACTGATAGGTGGCACTGATGAGCGCTGATAGGTGGCACTGATGGTCACTGATAGGTGGCACTGATGAGCACTGATAGGTGGCACTAATGGTCACTGATAGGTGGCACTGATGAGCGCTGATGGGTGGCACTGATGAGCACTGATAGGTGGCACTGATGGTCACTGATAGGTGGCACTGATGAGCGCTGATAGGTGGCACTGATGAGCGCTGATGGGTGGCACTGATGAGCACTAATAGGTGGCACTGATGGGCACTGGTAGGCAGCACTGATAGGTGACACTGATGAGGAGGCACTGATGAGCACTGATTGGCATCACTAATGGACACTGATTGGCAACACTGATAGGCAACATTGGTGGGCACTTTTGGTTCAAGAATTTTATTGGTTTCTTAACATAGTGTAATGCCGCGTACACACGATCACTTTTTGTGATGAAATAAAACAACGTTTTTCATCATGAAAAAAAACGACATTTTTCCAACTTCATCATAAAAACCGACGTTGCCCACACACCATCGTATTAAAAAAAATGATGGGCAAAGCGCGGTGAAGTACGACGGCACTCTTAAGGGGAAGTTCCATTCAAGCTCCCGTCTCATAACTTGCTTCTGAGCATGCGCGGGTTCAAAACGTTGTTTTAGCCCACATACGATCATTTTTACACAAAAAACAACATTTTCAAAAACGACATAAAAAATTGAAGCATGTTTGATATTTTTTCGTTTTTCAGAAGACAAAAAACGATGTGAAGCCCACACACGATCATTTTAAATGACGTTTTTAAAAATGTCATTTTATTTCATCACAAAAAGGGATCGTGTGTACGCGGCATAAGTAATAAATTGTTACAGCAAGCAAAAAATGATATACTTAAATACAATAGATATATAAAGGTATCCCTAATAGAAGGGAAGTAGGGATACATCAAATAAATAAGATAAAAAAAAATATTAAAATGATAAAGACAAATAATTAATACCGGTATTTACCAATTAATACTAATGTTATAATAAGTAACATTTTAAGGAATCGTATTTTAAGGATGTAGACGTTAAAAGAAATATGTGGAATTAAAAAAAAGGAAAAAAAGGATTTTTAGAAAGATAAGATCATTTAGGTGGGCACTTTTGGGACTGCACCCTGATTATTGGTGTAGATGTCCCTTTCACACGAGCCATTTATCGTCTCTCTTCTACTCACGCTGTCAGCGTGTGGAAAGGAATGACGATAACCAGCTTGTGTTTACATCATGATCAGCTGTGATTGGACACAGCTCATTGCGTGGTATGCGTGGTAAAGGGCTGCTGTGACTGGTCCTTTACTTTACCCTGATCTGTGATCAGCTGTGTCCTAAGGACACAGCGATCACAAAGCACGCTACCTGTGCACTGCAGCGGGCTCGATCACAGTAGGATATCATATAGCACCGTCCCGAAAATGGACAACTGCACTGTAGCCGTCATTTGGCTATAGCATGGTCGGGAAGTGGTTAAAGTGGAACTATACTGCATATAAGCACCACAAACCACAAACCAAAAATGCTGTCTAATTAATTTTTCATCCATCCATGTCTCCATGCTTTATTTTGTTGAGAAATCACTTTGGAATACATCCCATATCATTTTTGCCCTTGGCCATCTTGAGTAAGGACAGATGATTAATGTAGCATTTTCTTCTTGGAATCCAACTGCACTTAGCTCAGGCATGCAAGCAGGAAAGGGTGTGCTTAGCTAAGAAAGCCCCACTTCTCTCATCATGACTGCAGAGATGAATGACATCATTTGCCTAGGCATGGAAACCACATGGAAACAAGGCAGCAACTGAAGAAATAATAATAATAAAAAAAAGTAGTAAATATGATATACCTTCCTATCCATTTACTAATGCTAGCAGCATAAGGATTAAAAATAGTCAATGTTGATTGAGAGAGTGAGGTTCCTCTTTAATCTTTAAAGCTGTTGAAAGTTTTAAATAAAATAATACAAAATATGACATACCTAGAATATTTGACACCCAGAGTTCTTGCTCTGTACATTGATAAAAGGCTTGGCAATAATGAATAATAATGGGCTCAATTCACAAAAACATGCATTTGGTATTTGGGTCACAAAACATTCTTCCCAAAGATCGCAAGTGATACTGAAAATGTCAATTCACTCACTATCCCTTTATGCAATATTTAACTCAAAAAAGCAAAAAGGCTCAGTAAATACCACATAAAACAGTGTAAATTCACGAAATAAATAAACAAATGCATGCGTTAAATGCAATATTTAAGAAATGGATGGCATTTGGTTGTTACAAATCTGGCACTTTCTGCTTACTTAAAGTGTAACTGAAGTCCGATTTTTTTTTATTATTATTAACCACTTAAGCCTCGGACCAATATGCTTTACAATTTGGCACTGCGCTGCTTTAACTGGTAATTGCGTGGTCATGCAATGTTGTACCAAAACTAAATTTGCGTCCTTTTCTTCACAGAAATAGAGCTTTCTTTTGATGGTATTTGATTGCCTCTGCGATTTTTATTTTTTTGCGATATAAACGGAAAAAGACCAAACATTTTGAAAAAAAAAAGATATTTTCTACTTTTTGTTATAAGAAAAATATCTGAGGGGGTTAAGTGTGCCTATGTGTACTGGTGTCAGTGTAGTGTTAGGTGCAACTCACTCTGTGATGTCTTCTCTCCTCTCGCCGGAACGAAAAGACCGCCGAGAGGAGAATGACATCACTTCCTCTGCCTGTGTTTACATTACACAGGCAGAGGGCAGGCAGAGGGGAAAGCGGATTCACTGGGAGCGATCGCGAGGGGGCGGACAGAAACAAACAGCCGCCCCCTCATCCTGGATCACTTCCAGAGGCTTACCGACCGCCGCATGTACCGGGGGGGGGGGGGTCCCGATCGGACCCCCGACCTGCGGGAAGGCAGGGACGTGCAATTCTGTGGACGTATATCTACATGCGGCGGTCGTTAAGCAGTTAAAATAACAAACATGTTATACATGTTATACTCGTCTGCTGTGTGCAGTGGTATTTCACATAGTGGCCCCCATCTTCTTCTTCTTTGGCCCCCCCTTCCGGTAATCTTGGCTCCTCCTCGTCTTTATGTGTGCAAATAGTATGCTAGTTTCTGCACACTTCCGAGCTGTGTATCTACATGGACTTAGCCACGCCCCCATTTCCTCTTTACTGCATTTGATTGACAGCAGCAGGAGCCAATGGCTCCTGCTGCTGCTCAAGTGCCGTGTAAAGAGGAAGAAAGGAAAAGAAGAGATGCAGCCATGCACAGTGCTGGATCTCTTCTCCCCTCTCTTCTTCACACAGGGAAGTGGGAGGAAAGAGAAATGGAAAACCTTTTTTACCCTAATGCAAGCAACGCATTAGGGTAAAAAACATTTTCACGGTCGCAGCAGTTGCACTTGCTACTGGGCCCTGCCGTTCTGCCGCTGTAGGCGGGTATCAACGGCAGGTGTTGGCATTAAAATACTGCAAGTTTTTACTACAAAAGTACCCCTTCACTTCGAAAAATATAACATGCAGTATTTTACTAGTGTTTTTCAGTTAATTGCAAAAAAAAATATTTGAAAAAAACTATGAACTTTTTTACTACTGATTTTAAAGTGGCAGATAATATTTGTTGAATTCAGCCTATTGGGCAAAAAAGAAACACAGACTGCAAAAAATGTCATGCCCCCTGTAATGTAGCCAGCAGTAAGGATTTTTGCTTTGGTTTCAGTCTGAACTCATGTTTGGTCTAAGGCCGCGTACACTTGACCAAATAAATCCGATCAAATCGGTCTGTCAGACCGATTTGATCGGATTTGTCTGCTGGGAGAAATTGGTTTGATCGTGTAGACCAGGAAGTAAAACACTTCCGCGCATGCGTCAAATCCATTCGACGCATGTGCGGGCAGATATGTCTGCTGGTTAGCGTACTAACCAGCAGACATGTCGGACGGACGGGTTCCCAGCAGACAGATTTTAAAGCATGCTTTAAAATCTGTCTGCTGGAAAAACCTGTCTGTCCGCCCATACACACGATTGAATTTGTCTGCTGAAACGGTCCGTCGGACCGTTTCCAGCAGATAGATTTGATCGTGTGTACGCGGCCTAACTTATAAGTCAGTGCTAGGCCAACGAGCTGCAAACAGGGAATGAAGGTGAAGGGTGAGGCATGAAATGTCCCCGCCCCCACCACCTAAGGGACTGTGTCATACCAGAAAATAAAATTAAAGTTTAATTAATTAAATACTGACCTATGATTGGTTGAGCTTTTGTTGACAGTTGCCCCAAACAACGGTCCTCTAACCCAGTGGTCTCCAAACTGCGGCCCGAGGGCCAAATGCAGCCCTTTATCTGGCCCTTGGGGCACTATCCCTCCCACTGATACGAGACAATATTCTGCCATCTGACACTGACAATGGAGCACCATTTCTCCCACTGACACAAATAATAGAGCACTATTACTCCCCATGATACCAGCAATGGGGCACTATTCCTCCCCCTAATACCAGCTGGCCAAAGTCCGGCCCTCCAAGAGTCTGAAGGACAATAAACTGGCCCTTTGTTTAGAATGTTTGGAGACCCCTGCTCTAACCTTATAAAAAGATAGAGGATGCGTCAGCAGTGGGCAGAAGATTGGAGAAGATTTGGAGAAGCACATCCCACCCTCCCTCTTTGTCGTGACCTTTTTATGAGGTTTTAATCCCCTCTTGTAAGGGGGTGGTATATTTCATGATTGTTTTAGCTTGAGCTTAAATGGCTAAGCTAATTTTATTATTGTAAGTTATATATATGGTTATATGTTAATAAAATTGATTTAATATACTTAAATTAATTATTTAATTATTTAATTTAATTATTATTTAATTTTGATTTAATTTTGAAGAATTGTTAGATATAATCAATTTATTTACACCTATAAATAAAGGCCACGGCCATTTCATACCACAGGTATATTTTGTAGTATTATTTATTTATCTATTAAAATATTATATTATTTCTTAAAAGGTTATGACTGCAGTCCCATTCCCTGCCCAGCAGCTGCACGTACACATAGGGTCAGGAATGCTTGTGACATCATTGACCTAATATTGCCATATGGCTATATTAGATCAATGATAAATGAAAAATGTGTCCCCTTACAAAAATGGTCAGTTGAGAAATGCCCCCCTACATTGGTGACCAGTGGAGAGATACTTCCTTACATTAGTGATCAGTGGAGTGATGCTTCCTTACATTGGTGATCAGTGGAGTGATGCTTCCTTACATTGGTCATCAGTGGAGGGATGATTCCTTCCTTACATTGGTGATCAGTGGAGAGATGCTTTCTTACATTGGTCATCAGTGGAGTGATGATTCCTTACATTGGTGATCAGTAGAGAGATGCTTCCTTACATTGGTCATCAGTGGAGAGATGATTACATACATTGGTGATCAGTGGAGAGATGATTCCTTACACTGGTGATCAGTGGAGTGATGCTTCCTTACATTGGTGATCAGTGGAGAGATGATTCCTTACATTGGTGATGAGTGGAGAGATGATTCCTTACATTGGTGATCAGTGGAGAGATGCTTCCTTACATTGGTGATCAGTGGAGAGATGCTTCCTTACATTGGTAATGAGTGGAGAGATGCTTCCTTACATTGGTGATCAGTGGAGAGATGATTCCATACATTGGTGATCAGTGGAGAGATGATTCCATACATTGGTGATCAGTGGAGAGATGGTTCCATACATTGGTGATCAGTGGGGAGATGATTCCATACATTGGTGATCAGTGGAGAGATGATTCCATACATTGGTGATCAATGGAGAGATGATTCCATACATTGGTGATCAGTGGAGAGATGCTTCCTTACATTGGTGATCAGTGGAGAGATGATTCCATACATTGGTGATCAGTGGAGAGATGCTTCCTTACATTGGTGATCAGTGGAGAGATGATTCCATACATTGGTGATCAGTGGAGAGATGCTTCCTTACATTGGTGATCAGTGGAGAGATGATTCCATACATTGGTGATCAGTGGAGAGATGCTTCCTTACATTGGTGATCAGTGGAGAGATGATTCCATACATTGGTGATCAGTGGAGAGATGCTTCCTTACATTGGTGATCAGTGGAGAGATGCTTCCTTACATCTGTGATCAGTGGAGTGATGATTCCATATATTGGTGATCAGTGGAGTGATGATTGCATATATTGGTGATCAGTGGAGAGATGCTTCCTTACATTGGTGATCAGTGGAGAGATGATTCCATACATTGGAGAGATGCTTCCTTACATTGGTGATCAGTGGAGAGATGATTCCATACATTGGTGATCAGTGGAGAGATGCTTCCTTACATTGGTGATCAGTGGAGAGATGCTTCCTTACATCTGTGATCAGTGGAGTGATGATTCCATATATTGGTGATCAGTGGAGTGATGATTCCATATATTGGTGATCAGTGGAGAGATGCTTCCTTACATTGGCGATCAGTGGAGAGATGCTTCCTTACATTGGTGATCAGTGGAGAGATGATTCCTTACATTGATAGGTGGAGAGATGCTTCCTTACATTGGTGATCAGTGGAGAAATGCTTCCTACAATGGTGGTCAGTAGAGAAAAAAATTATATTAGTGGTCAGTGGAGTAATGATTTCTTACATTGATGGTCAGTTGAGAAATACACCCTTAGGGCCCTTTCACACAAGACGGATCCGTGATGATCCGCCCTGTGAACCTCCGATTGCTCAGAGGGAATCACTCCGCTGATCTCCAATGAGCCGGCAGATGGAAGGGCCTTAATGTGTTCAGTGGATAAATGTCCCCCTAGTTTGGTGGTCAGTGGGAAAAAAGCCCCCTTGCACTGGTGATCAGTGTAGCAGTGACCTCTTAAGCCCCATACACACTATCAGTTTTCCTGCAGGTTTTCTCTTTGGGTTTACCAAAACCATGTAGTGCAAGGGCCTGCCTGATTGCATCCGAATTGAAACTCTTGAGGTTTGACCTCATATTAGAAGGTTTTGGTAATCCTGCAGGAAAACTGATAGTGTGTGAGTCCGCTTACACACGTACGAGAACCTCGTCGGGCTAAACTCATCGTTCCGCCCTACGAGGTTCTCGGCCGGCCGCCGAGTTCGTCGACCAGGCTGTCGAAAAAGGCGTTGAGCCATTAGTCCCGATGGCCAATCGAGGAAATAGAGAACCTGCTCTCTATTTTGGCTCGACGCCTTGCTCGTCAGTTTGCTTGGCGAAAACGTACACACGATCGAGCTTCTCGGCAGAATATGGATCCCAGCGAGCTTCTCGCTGGATTCTGCCGAGAAGCTCGGTCGTGTGAACGGGGCCTATGGGGCTTCACATAATTTTCTATCATTATCAGACATTCCACTGAGTAAGGGTTGGGAGCAGTAAGGGTTGCTCTTTATGTAGTTCAGGGGTGCCCAACCAGTGGCCTACCCCCAATCCAATCCAGTTGTGTCCGTGTCCGCTGTGCATATGCACAGCAGACATTTACCTGCCATCCGCCCGCTCCACTGATTGTGGCCCGCGACCAGTTACTAAGTTGCTCAAGTGGGCCTTGCGCTGGGCACCCCTGATGTAGTTGATAGGCTAAATCCATAGGTGTGTGCAGCCTGTTGCATTAGGGTGTGCACCTGAAGGCTTAAAAACACGGTACTGATCTCTCACTGTGTTCATTCAGAAAGGGTAGGGGTCCGGTAAATGACATTACCCCTTCCCCAACTCATCCTGAAATATCATCTATGTGTGCCCACTGCAGTAGCCAATGGGAGAGGAGGGAAGCCAGCCATGCTGTGGGAGGGAATACTGGGCAGCAGGGGGAATCTGCACTGCAGGGAGTGATTAGGGTATGCCTGGGCACACACTGTGCGCACGTCTATGGCTAAATTCATCCACCTGTGTAAGCACTGATGTCAGGGAGCTACAGGGTGGTGTTGAGTGGCTGGTCATCCAGTGCAAAGAATGCTGATTAGGATGACTGGCCTTATCTACAGCAAACTGCATCCCTGAATGCATCAACAGGCTGTAATGAAGCCAGCGTCAAAGATTACATGCCAAGCAAGAGGCGAGTTCTGCATTTTTGATACAATAGTATTTCTGGATGAAGCTGGGCTTTAAATGTTTATTGTGAAATAAAGGTTTTCATAGAGTTATGCCGCGTACACACGTCCATTTTTCGGGTCCTAAAAAATTTAGGCCCAGATTCACAGAACGATTACGCCTGCGCAACTGGTGTTGCACGTGCGTAAGTCTAAATGTGCGCGTGCGTTTAGATGCGCGCGATTCAGAAAACGAATTACGCCAGAAATCTACTTTTTTTTGTCCGGCGTAATTTCGTTAGACAGACGCATCCGTCCGCGCAAAAATGCGCTAGACACACCATTGATTTGCTAGTCAAATATGCTAATGAGGGAGTTGCGGGGATCCACAAAAAAACGCAGTTGCTGCGCAGGCTACGCGATGTGCGCAACAGCAAAATGTCTTGTCTAAAGTTAGAGCACCTAAAAGCTGGTCTAAATTTTGAAAAAACGTCTACATCTCACAGAAAGCAACACCGTTACTGAGGAGCAGACCACACACACGTGTTGCACTACAATTTGACTGCCAACATGCCAGGGGCATCGTCGCTCATAGCTGCACTAGTGAATTTAGATGACCAAAGAAGGAGGAGGGCACAGAGGATGGCACGGAGGATGGCACGGGAGAGGATATACCGTACCCGCATAGACCTCTTTGGCATGAGTGATTCTGAGGTGTATCGCATCTTCAGATTCCCCCCTCATGCCATCCTGGAATTAACCACAACCCTGCAGGAGGACATCACCAGCCCAACACAACGCTCACATCCAGTGCAGCCACTGGTCAAGGTCCTGGCAACACTCCATGTCCTTGCCAGTGGCTCTTTTCAGCGTACAAGTGGAGTGGTGGCTGGGATGTCACAATCCTCCGTGAGCAGATGTGTGCACCAGGTTGTCCCTGCAATCCTCACACGCTTGGCCAACCAAATCATCAAACCCACCACTGAGGACCTGCGGCTGAAGGCAATGACAGATTTCTACAGAATTGCCAGATTCCCACGCACCATCGGGGCCATTGATTGCACACATGTGGCACTCCAGCCCCCCCATGAGACAGAGCACATGTACCGCAATCGGAAGAATTGGCACTCCATCAACGTACAGGTGATAGTTGATGCCCAAGGCCTCATATGGCACGTCCGTGCCAAACACCCCGGATCCACCCATGACAGCTACATCTACAATCAATGCCACATCCGAATGGAATTCGATCAGAACGTGTATGGGAACACCTGGCTGGTTGGTGAGTGACATGGGAGTCAGGCATGACTGTCCCCTCCCGTGATGCACACCTCACAAGTGGCACATGCATGACTAACATTCTCCTGTCTTTTCCCTTCCAGGTGACTCTGCATATGCACTGGGACCCCATTTCATGACTCCTATCCGGAACCCCCAAACCCCAGGGGAGGAAAGATACAATCAAGCACACATCAAAACCCGTGCAGTGGTGGAGCGCACCTTTGGCCTCCTGAAGTCACGTTTCCGATGCCTGGATAAGTCTGGGGGTACACTGTTGTATTCCCCAAACTTCGTGTGCCATATCATCGTTGCATGTTGCATGCTGCACAATCTCGCAGTGAGGAAGGGCCTGCAGGTTGAGCTACGTGATGACCTGACCCCCCAACCAGACAATCAACCCCTAACCGAGGATACCCCGTCTTCTGAGGGAAGAGCAGTCAGGAGGCAGCTCATATTGGGCATCTTTGCACGTTAAACACACACATTAATCATGGCACAATGAGAATGCATGCATGCACACCACTGTGGTCCCTAGCACACATACCCCACATCCTCATCAAATTGGATTGGCACCAGTCCACCATGCAGGACTGGTGAGCAGTAACGCCATGTCAAGGCTCCAATTATGTCACTGAACATTCATACACCAATCACACAGACCTGAGGATCACTTCTCCCTGGTCCTGGGGAACCCTTCTCCACCAAAATTGAGGATGACACCCCTTTTCCAGCAGGAATGTCACCCCCACATTCAAACAGCATGCACAACCCAAAATTTAAAAAAAATGTCAGCAAAAAAAAATGCAAAAAATGTCAGCAAAAAAAAAAAGAAAAATGCAAAAAATGTCAGCAAAAAAAATAAATAAATAAATAAAGCAAGAAAACAAACGAACAAAAATATATCAATCAAACAAACTGTCCCTCAAACACTTATCAAAAACACTTTCACAAATATACCAACAAGCACTTGATCACACAGAACACTAATCTGACAACTACAAGACACACTGCAACGAACAACAGGAACAAAAGCACTTGGTTCAATGGGAAGGGACACAAAGGGATGTACTTTTGCAATGCAAGTGCGTTTGTGTGTGTCTATTTATGCTGTCTGCGTAGTTCACAACGTTGCCCTAGTCCATTTCCAATTTCACTGATTGCGCCGCTCCCGAGTTGTGAGCATGCGCACAGCGGAGCTGACATGGTCTCCTTCACGCGCGCATGCGCGAGCCGGCCGGCCGGCCCTTCATTTGCATGGGGTCACGGCTCATTTCAATGTAACACGCCCACGTCCCTCCCAATTTGTATTACTCCTCCTTACGCCTCTGGAAAAAACCTTACGCTTGCGCAATTTCCTGCGCAAAAGCTACGTGAATCAGGGGATTACGCGGCTAGATGGCGCAAGTCTAACGTAAAGGCGGTGCGCTACGCCGGTCCAATAATGCGCCGATGTACGTGAATCTGGCCCCTAGTTTTTAAGGGTCTAGAAAAAAAAAAGTTTTTTTCAACCCGATCATTAAAACGGCCTTGCCTACACACAATCGTGAAAGAAAAAATGCTCTAGCAAAGCGCGGTGACGTACAACACGTACGACGGCACTATAAAGGGGAAGTTCCATGCAGATGGCGCCACCCTTTGGCCTGCTTTAGCTGATTTTGTGTTAGTAAAAGACTATTTGCGATTTTCTGTCTGTTACAGCGTGATGAATGTGCTTATTCCCTTACGAACGGTAGTTTTACCAGAACGAGCGTTCCGTCTCATAACTTGCTTCTGAGCATGGGTGTTTTTTTCACGTCGTTAAAGCCCACACACAACCATTTTTTACAACCCGAAAACGACAACGTAAAAAATGTTGTGAAAAAATAAAGATGATTGGGCTACTCAAAAATGGGAAAGGGACCTAGATATAACCCTCTCAAGAGAATGGGAACATATATTTTATCACATTCACAAGGGTTCCTTAAATGTCTTGATCCAGGAAAACAGTTTCAAGGTGTACTCTAGGTGGTGCAGAACTCCTGTTGTAACCCACAAATTTATTCCCAACTCCACACCTTTGTGCTGACGCTGTGACACTACGCTTGGTACACTTCTTCACATATGGTGGGAATGTAGTCGTATACAACCATTCTGGAAAGAAGCTTAATCTCCCGTATTACAACTTTTGTCCCTGATTTTACAGCAGCTTAGTATTTATTACATCATAGTTCTCTGTCACATTACACATATAAACGATCAATCTTACCACATCTTATTAATGCTGCCAAACTTTGTATTCCTATTCATTGGAAACAATGCACCCACCCTACTATATCAGAATGGTTACAAAAAATAGAATACATTGCTGAAATGGAAAACCTAATCCACCAGGCAAGAGACTCTCCCACTGCATTTAATGATAAATGGGCTTGCTGGATGGATATTAAAGGGTCACTAAAGGAAAAAAAATGTTTTGCTGAAATGACTGTTTACAGGGTATAGAGACATAAAAGTTAACTGATTCCTTTTAAAAATGATTAAAAATAGATAAAAATCAATCATATATTTTCTTCTTTTTCTCTCTCTTTCTTTTTCTCTCTCTTTCTTTTCCACTTCTTCTAACTGATTGCATGTAGGTATGTTTGCAGGAGTTCCCCTCTAGGACACATTTTCTATTTTGCTCCACTGTGTAATAGACATCTTATCTACCGTTAGCAGTTGGAACACCTCTTGGCCTTTTTTTGCCAGATGCCTCCTGTTCATTGGACATCTAATTGTTTTTACTTTGTCCACCGATAATTATTCACCCAAAGGCCTTAACAAAGCAGTCCAATGAATTATTACAATTTTAGCACAGTTCTTTTTCATTTCTCTTTGCAATTTTTATATATCTATCTCTCTCATGGTTCCTCCTGCCTGTAGCAGATTTTTGTACTCGTAACTATACTTCGTCGGGGAAGTCGGACCCCCCCTGCCCAGCACAGATAGATCCCGTGAGGGGTGCTGGGGATGGCGGGTTCCCTCCTCTCCAGGAGTTTGGAACTTCCGCAATGACTTGCTGAGATGCATCTGCTCCTTATCTTCAACATGTAATGTGTCTTTTGACTTATTGCTTTGTCTGATGTTAACGGATGGCTCTGCCTGCAACTCTGTCAATATGTTTTTCTCTGATTATTAATAAAAAACGATTGAAAGAAAAATCAATCATATAATGTGCCTCTAGTTTCACTTTCGTTTTTAAACTGGTTTCATGTTTCTGTGAAGTAGAGAGAGACACAGAACACAAATAAACAAATCCAGGGCAGTGTTTTGTTTTTAAAATGAATCGGATTGGTTCTGAGGATTGGTTCAGCTTGGACCACAGTGAAAAGCTGCCATGAGATTTTTCATAAGGAGCCAGACAACCAGGAAGTGTGGAGATCAGAGCAGAATTACAGCAACTTCAACTTTTGCAAAAACAAACAATGAGGATATGAAACCAGGACTGCAGTAAGGTAAAGGAAGTTATTTAGCTAAAAAAAAAATCCTTTAGTGATCCTTTGAGAATACTACTGAATTTCGACATTTGACTAGTACTTCTTCCTAATACAGTACTCTCAGGTTACACATTCTCTCTTTGGATCCTTCTTTTGGTTCAAAATAAAATGCATGATTTTTATCCCTTTTCTCCCCTCTATCCCTCCTTTTCCTTCCCCCTTCTCCCCCCTCTTTTTTTCTCTATCTCTTTTTTTTTTCTTTTAATATGTTATTTATTATATATAAAAGTCTTTTACTCTACTTAATATGTAATGTCTGAAATATTTATTGCACTCATTGTCTTCTGCTATACAATGTTATTTTAATATGTTTCATTGTATTTCTATTTTAATAATTCAATAAAATATTTGAAATAAAAAACGTTGTGAAAAAATAGAGCATGTGTGAAAAATGTTTTGCTCATTTTTTAGATCATGAAAAATGCTCTGGAGCCCATACGCGATCGTTTTTAATGACATTAAAAAAAAAGTTATTTTTTAGAACGCGAAAAACGGTTGTGTGTACGCGGCATTAGTTAGGTGGAAAAAAAGACAAAATCTCATATTTAACAAAGGATTTACAATTGTGCTCATAAGTTTACATACCCTGGCAGAATTTATGATTTCTTGGCCATTTTTCAGAGAGTATGAATGATAACAAAAACGTTTCTTTCACTCATGATTAGTGTTTGTCTGAATCCATTTATTATCAATCAACTGTGTTTACTCTTTTTAAATCATAATCACAACAGAAACTATCCAAATGACCCTGATCAATGGACACCTTCACCATTTGAGATGATAAATAGCCTCATCCACAAATAGCACAAACTACTTCAAGCTGTCATTGATGTTAAATGGGGCAATACATGGTATTAATAACTGGGGTATGTAAACTTTTGATCAGGGTAATTTGAGTCGTTTCTGTTGCCATTATGATTTAAAAAGAGTAAACACAGTTGATTGATAATAAATGGCTTCAGCCAAACACTAACCATGAGTAAAAGAAAACGTTTTGTTTCATATTCTCTGAAAAATGGCCAAGAAATCATAAATTCTGCCCGGGTATGTAAACTTATGAGAACAACCGTATATTTACAGATTGAGAGCTAAGGAACTGCTACCACTATACCTCTCAACTGTCCCTTATTGGGAAGGAATGTTCCTGTTTTATTTTTATTTTGTATTTATTTTTTCACCCCTGTAATTCTTTGCCTGGAGTTTGGCTTTAAGTTTTTTTTTTTTAGCCTGTCTAACTTTTTTATTTTTACAATTTTGCTTTGAGGAGTGACTGACAGTTAGAATAGCAAATCTATAAAGCTGCAGGGAAACCGCATGCACATTCTTATACATATAAATGGGAGCCGCGATCTATGTGTTCATGAAATAATGACTTCCTTATGAAAACAGCCAGCACACTCTAATGAGTGATTGTGAGATTTCCAATTCAAATTAGCCATGTGCTAAGTTTCTGATCAGGCGCACCACTTTAATCCGTACGATGGAATGTACGATTACGCTCCTGGCATGACATAAACCATATAAAAAAAACTGCAAATTTAAAAAATGTATTTATTTATCGTACTTATTACTGGACTACTGTAAACATTTCTGACAAGTTGAGGGTGAAAGCTTTCTTAGACATGAGAGCTACAAATGAAAACCAGAAGCCACTCATATTTCTTATTTAGTGGCCACACAAATTTTTCCAAGCATACCATTGTTCTTTGCATAATGCTGACCATACACCAAGCATTTCTCTTTCCATCAACTCTCAGCAGCATTGATCTGCCACCCATGGTTTCATTTGTTTCCACTTTTTAAGTGACGGAATGATTTAGGTTGGTGTGGAAACTGATCTCCTATTGGTGCTGTTGAGGTCATGAGCTTGAATTTTGATATTTTCCCCCATGGTATCATTTATGATCGATTGGCAATGCTTTAAAATAGCAAACTATAAAAATGTTCTCCCATTTTTGCTTCCAGCCCTCACTCTCCAATGCTCTGTCCTAGCATAGCTGAGTAAAGCGGATGTATAGCTATGGGCTCTCGCCCAGGAGTGCCACCGTCCCGCAGTAATATGACGGTGGGCGGTCGGCAAGTAGTTAAAGGAGCTATATATCACCTTGCCAAAATGTTGATGTTCAGCATTTTACATTTATTAAATACATTTTTTAGCTTTTTGTATTTTTTGTTCCCATGTTTGCAAGTATGGGGGAGTCATTGGGTCAGATTTAATTACGAGGCGGGCGGCACAGACCAGCGGGCGGGTCATACCGCCTGACTGCCCAGCGTTGCGTTCTCCTCATTCGGCCACTAGCGTGTCAATGGCGGACTTCTTCCCCACCTTTGGAGTTTCTACTCCATACGGGGTAGCCTATTTCCCCACGAGATTGTTACCTCCATGATCACTTTGCGCACCCTTGGACTCTACTTACCTTAGTTCAGGTAAATCCTCACGATCTCACATCAACTATTGACTTCATCACCCATTTTTCTCTCTCTTCTTTTCTTTTTACTTCCCATTTATATTGGGCTATACACTACAGCCGAGGGGTTGGTTTTCAGTCCCCATATTTTCCTACCCTATTACTATTTTTGGGGCACATCCCACTCGCCTTGATACAATAATTTCTATCATCACACACTGTATTATCTATCGACCCCTATATCCACTCTCTTTCTGTGCACCTATAAGTCACCCATTAACATTGAGATTTTTCTCTTTTAGATGGTTTCACTCACTTGGAACCCACCCAACAAATTTGATATCCATGGAGGTCTTTCCCTGGGGAATGTAGCCTCTCATTGGAGTTCCAGCTTTATGTGGGGCCAGTCTGCCTCAGTTCCCGGGGGCTGAACCTATTCCACCTAGCCTTCTGACCTCCACGCCCACGCCATTAGTCATAGACTCAGCTGTATGTATTTTTGGGGAATCCTTGTTGCCCATCTCTCTCCCCCTCTTCATAGCCAGACCAATTATAAAAACCTTATTTGAAGTTTTATAATTATATTTATTATTTCTTAACATTTTTAGACATCCATTTTATATTTGCTCCTGAAGAGTGGTGATGACCACGAAACGCGTTGAGCCAACAGATGCCCCATTGCACTTAGAGTGCGACCTGCTTACCAATTACCCTAAAATACCAATTGGACTCTACCTACCAATTGGAAATACAGCTACCATGGATATTTACTCCAATTAACAGTTTTTTAAGCTATCGGGTATTAATTATGATTTTACACCTTGTTACCTTAAGCATATCAGCTCATTTACCTATATTACACTAATATCAGCTATCATTATACTAACTGGACTGTACCAACATATCTAGGCTACACCTATATATTATGGAGATACACCTATGAATGGGCCCTGTTGCATTGTGCTAACTATGAACTTATTATGTTTTTTATACCGGTTACCTTATGTACCATTCAACTTTTAACCAATACACTAGGTACGCTGTGTTGTTATTGTTGTTACCATTTTTTGTATACAATTAAAAAAATGGCTGTCAATCATTGAATTGCAATGTCTCTATTCAATGTTTTTAGTTCCAATGCAACAGCATATTACCAGATTATTTATTGGTGTGTATGCCCTGGGATGCATGCTTCATTCAAAGTCCCACCCATGTTTCTGTTTTTTCAAAACTATCGGGGATGGTAGGTGTTTGGGTCTACATACCTCACTCCTCCCACAAAATCCCATTCATTTTAAGTCTTAGGCCCCGTACACACGAGCAAATAAATCTGTTCAAATCGGTCTGACAGACCGATTTGAACAGATCTTTCCGCTGTACACACGATCAAACCAAAATCCCCACCGGCAGACAGCGCGGTGACGTTGACGCCGCCACGTCACCGCACCAGGAAGTAAAACACTTTCGCGCATGCGTCGAATCCATTCGACGCATGTGCGGGCAGATATGTCTGCTGGTTAGCGTACTAACCAGCAGACATATCAGTCCGACGGGTTCCCAGCAGACAGATTTTAAAGCAGGCTTTAAAATCTGTCTGCTGGCCAAATCTGTCGGCTCGCCCGTACACACGATCGAATCTGTCTGCAGAGACGGTCTGTCAGACCGTTTTCAGCAGATAGATTTGATCGTGTGTACGCGGCCTTAGTCTTATACTTTCATTCACATCAACAAACATACTGCCAAACAGGTGAACAATGCTTTTATGTTTTGTGATTTTACAATCAGTTAGATTCTCTACTTCTGTATCAAGTTAAGGTATCTGATACAGCTGTCAATGCCCTATTGGTGGTGATTGTATTTTATGAATCCAAATCAGTGTGGTTTAACTCAGTTAAACAAGACTGTTCCATCCTGAGATTAAACCCCCTGTGTATTGGAGCTTTTGTATCAATTATCTGTAGCACTGCCATTCATTAATGGCCTCTTTCAAGCAACTACAGTATCTTACACAAGTAAGTACACCCCTCACATTTTGCTGGAAAATAATGGTGGCCATACAAAATATTGACACTGTGGGCCCAATTTGAACATTTTCACTTAGGGGTGTACTCACTTTTGTTGCCAGGGGTTTAGACATTAATAGCTATGTGTTGAGTTATTTTGACTGTTACACAAGCTGTGCACTCACTACTTTACATTGTAGCAAAGTGTCATTTCCTCAGTGTTGTCACATGAAAAGATTTAATAAAATATTTACAAAAATGTCAGGGGTGTACTCACATTTGTGAGATACCGTAAACTTGTTGCTTGCATGGGAATTAAGTCTGTTTAGCTAAGTTGTGCTCTTTGGCTTTGTGCTTGGCACGCAAGTACATTCAAAGAGAACATTTGATTTGCTCACCATTTAAGGGTAATATTCTCTTTAGTGTTGCCCTTGACATGGTTATTCCTGATGCCTTTATTACTGGGGGTGAGCCTAACACCCCCCTGTTCGGTTCACACCAGAACCTGTGAACAGACCAAAAGTTTGTGTGAACTTTAGAACCCTGTCTATGGGACTCGAACGTTTAAAATCTAAAGTGCTAATTTTAAAGGGTTATGTGCAAGTTATTGTCCTAAAAAGTGTTTGGGGACCCGGGTCCTGCCCCAAGGGACATCCATCAATGCAAAAAGACATTTTAAAAATGGAAGTTTTTTCGGGAGCAGTGATTTCAATAATGCTTAAAGTAAAAGCAATAAAATATTCCTTTAAATTTCGTACGTAGGGGGGTGTATAGTATGCCTGTGAAGTAGTGCTTTGTTAAAAGGGTCTTCCAGATTCCGATAAGTCCCCCGACCGCAGGCCCCCACAACCACCGGGCAAGGGTTGTGGGGATGAGGCCCTTGTCCCTATCAACATGGGGACATGGTGCTTTGAGGGGTCACAGACCCCCAAAGCATCCTCCCCATGTTGAGGGCTTGTGGCCTGGTACGTTTCAGGAGGATGGGGGCGCTCTCTCATCCCCCCTCTTTTCCTGCGGTCTGCCAGGTTGCATGCTCGGATAAAAGGTCTGGTATGGATTTTTGGGGGGAACACCACGCCATTTTTTTTTATTTGGGGTGGAGTTCCCCTAAAAATCCATACCTGACCTGAAGGGTCTGGTATGGATCTTTGGGGGGAACCCCACGTCATTTCTTTTTTAAATTTGATGCATGCACGACAATTCATTATAGCCACGAGTGGTTTTAAATTACTTTTTTTCCTTCAGAAATTACAGTTTGTGCAGAGACAGTTCTAAGCATGGGAAACAAGTGCTGCTTTACAGGCATACTTTACACACCCCCTAGGTACGAAATTTAAAGGAATATTTCACTTTTATTGTTTCACTTTAAGCATTATTAAAATCACTGCTCCTGAAAAACATTCAGTTTTTAAAACTTTTTTTTGCATTGATACATGTCCCCTGGGGCAGGGCCCAGGTCCCCAAAGACTTTTTATCATAATAACTTGCATATTTGCCTTTAAAATTAGCACTTTAGATTTCTCCCATAGACTTTTATAGGGTGTTCCCTGGCTTTTCGAATTTGTCGCGAACACCCCAAATTGTTCACTGTTCGGCGAACGGGCGAACAGGCAATGTTCGAGTCTGGCCAATCATGGCTCTCACACCATATTGCACTGTGATTGGCTAAAGCATGCATCTGACCTGTATGCTTTGGCCAATCAGCAGCTTTCAATAAACTGGGGGTTCCATGGGGGGGTTGGGGCTCGCCTCCCGGTGGTCATGTGGGGGAAGGAATCCTGGCTTACTTTCCTTCAGGTGCTCACGCTGGTAGCAGGGGGGGGGTCCATCTTTCCAGCCACTTATCCTGGGCATGTTTGGGTATGGTGGGGGGGGCATCCATCCACACATCCCAGGCCATACTGGGGGGGAGCTGCTGGTGGTCGCACACAGGCTGCATGAGGGGGGGCTGTCCATCCGCATCGCTAGGGGTTATGCGGGGGGGGGGGCACTAGTCCCCCGTTTTCCCGTGGTCACGCTAGCTGTATGGGGGTCACGCTGGCAGTATTTCCTTACATTACTTCCATTGTCATGGCATCCTGTTCAGAATTTTTCAGTCCGTGTTGTCATAGCATTCATGCTCCAGGGTTTTCTGTCCTGGCATTCTGTCATATCATTCATGTCTGCCCCAGGTTGCTGTCGTTGCTTGCCTCAGCATTTTTGGCATTGCATGTCTGCCGTAGTCTTTCAGTCTCATCATGTGTTCCTGCCCCAAGTTTTCTGTCATTGCATTTTTAGTCAAGGCATTCTGTCACAGCGTTTCTGCCTCAGGTTTTCTGTCATTTCTGCCCCAGATTTCTGTCATTGTATTTTGCCCCAGGTTTTCTGTCATGACGTTTCTGCCCCCAGGTTTTCTGTCATGGCGTTTCTGCCCCCAGGTATTCTGTCATGACGTTACTGCCCCCAGGTTTTCTGTTGTGGCGTTTCTGCCCTCGGGGTTTCTGTCGTAGCATTTCTGCCCCCAGGTTTTTCTGTCATAGCGTTTCTGCCCCCAGGTTTTTCTGTCTCATTTCTGCCTCAGCGTGTGAGGCGCAGCGTTTTGTCTCATACAATTTCTGCCCCAGGTTTTCCGTCATTGCATTTGGCTATAGCTTTCAGTATCGTGCGTTTCTACCCCAGGTTTGTCATTGCATATCTGCCTCAGCGTTTCAGGCTCAGCATTCTCTCATACCATTTCTGCCCCAGATTTCTGTCATATTTTGCCTTAGCGTTCAGGCTCAGCGTTTCTCTCATACCATTTCTGCCCCAGATTTCTGTCATATTTTGCCTTAGCGTTCAGGCTCAGCGTTTCTCTCATACCATTTCTGCCCCAGATTTCTGTCATATTTTGCCTTAGCGTTCAGGCTCAGCGTTTCTCTCATACCATTTCTGCTCCAGGTTTCTGCCATTATGTTTTGCCTCAGCGTTTCTCTCATACCATTTCTGCCCCAGGTTTCTGTCATTACATGTTGCCTCAGCATTTTAGGCTCAGCGTTTCTCTCATATAATTTCTGCCCCAGGTTTCTGTCATTATGTTTTGCCTCAGCGTTTCAGGCTCAGCGTTCTCTCATACCATTTCTGCCCCAGGTTTCTGTCATATTTTTTAATTCTTAACCACTTAAGACCCGGACCAAAATGCAGGTAAAGGACCTTGCCCCTTTTTGCAAATCGGCACTCCGTCGTTTTAACTGACAATTGCGCGGTCGTGCGACATGGCTCCCAAACAAAATTGGCGTCCTTTTTCCCCCACAAATAGAGCTTTCTTTTGGTGGTATTTGATCACCTCTGCGGTTTTTATTTTTTGCGCTATAAACAAAAATAGAGCGACAATTTAAAAAAAAATTCAATATTTTTTACTTTTTGCTATAATAAATATCCCCCAAAAATATATAAAAAAACATTTTTTTTCCTCAGTTTAGGCCGATGCGTATTCTTCTACGTATTTTTGGTAAAAAAAATCGCAATAAGCGTTTTATCGGTTGGTTTTCGCAAAATTTATAGCGTTTACAAAATAAGGGATAGTTTTATTGCATTTTTATTAATTTTTTTTTTTTACTACTAATAGCGGCGATCAGCAATTTTTTTCGTGACTGCGACATTATGGCGGACACTTCGGACAATTTTGACACATTTTTGGGACAATTGTCATTTTCACAGAAAAAAATGCATTTAAATTGCATTGTTTACTGTGGAAATGACAGTTGCAGTTTGGGAGTTAACCACAGGTGGCGCTGTAGGGGATGTGTGACCTATGTGTGTGTTTACAACTGTAGGGGGTGTGGCTGTAGGTGTGACGTCATCTATCGCGTCCCCCTATTACAGGGATGACGCGATCGATGCTACGGCCACAGAGAAGCACGGGGAAGCCGTGTTTACACACGGCTCTCCCCGTTCTTCCGCTCCAGGGATGGATCGCCGCACTGCAGAGGTGATCGGGTCCGTGACCCGCGGCTGGGTACTAAAATCAACGTATATATACGTTGATGTGCCCAGCCGTGCCATTCTGCCGACGTAAAAAAAAAGTTGCGTTTAAACACCGCTGCACAAATACTGCGTGACATAAAATATGACAATAATCGCCATTTAATTCTCTAGATTCTCTGCTAAGTATATATATATATATATATATATGTGTATATATATATATATATATATATATATATATATATATATACAGTATATATATACACTGCTCAAAAAAAATAAAGGAACACTTTGAAAACATATCAGATCTCAACGGGCAAAAATCTCATGCTGGATATCTATACTGATATGGACTGGGTAATGTGTTAGGAATGAAAGGATGGCACATCATTTGATGGAAATTAAAATTATCCACCTACAGAGGGCTGAATAAAGACACCCCAAAAATCAAAGTGAAAAAATTATGCAGCAAGCTAGTCCATTTTGCTGAAATTTCATTGCAACAACTCAAATTGGTCCTCAGTAGTTTGTATGGCCCCCAATTGCTTGTATGCATGCCTGACAACATTAGGGCATGCTCCCTAATGAGACGACGGATGGTGTCCTTGGGGTATTTCCTCCCAGATCTGAACCAGAGCATCACTGAGCTCCTGAACAGACTGAGGTGCAACCTGGCAGCACCGGATGGACCGAAACATAATGTCCCAGAGGTGTTCTTTTAGATTTAGGTCAGGTGAGCATGGGGGCCATTCAATGGTATCAATTGGTATCAATTTCTTCATCCTCCAGGAACTGGCTGCATGCTCTCGCCACATGAGGCCGGGCATTGTCGTGCACCAGGAGGAACCCAGGACCCACTGCAGCAGCGTAGGGTCTGACAAGGGGTCCAAGGAAACCGGTCATGCTGAACAATGTAACAGACAGCATAAAGTTCTCTGCGGCTTCTTCAGACCCTTTCACGTTTGTCACATATGCTCAGGGTAAACCTGCTCTTATCTGTGAAAAGAATGGGGCACCAGTGGCAGACCTGCCAATTCTGGTGTTCAATGGAAAATGCCAATCAAGCTCCACAGTGTCCGGCAGTGAGCACAGAGCACACTAGAGGACGTCGGCCCCTCAGGCCAACCCCATGAAATCTGTTTCTGTATGTTTGGTCAGAGACATTAACACCAGTGGCCTGCTGGGGGTCATTTTGGAGGGCTCTGGCAGTGCTCATCCTGTTCCTCCTTGCAAAAAGGAGCAGATACCAGTCCTGATGATGGGCTAAGGACCTTCTACGGCTCTCTCCAGCTCTCCTAGAGTAACTCCCTGTCTCCAGGAATCTCCTCCATGCTCTTGAGACTGTGCTGGGAGACACGGCAAACCTTGCGGCAATGACACGTATTGATGTGCCATCCTGGAGGAGTTGGACTGCCTGTGCAACCTTTATAGGGTCAAAGTATTGCCTTGTGCTACCAATAGTGACACTGACCTTAGCCAAATGCAAAACTAGTGAAAAACAGTCAGAAAAGATGAGTAGGGAAAAAAAAGTCAGACACCTGAAAAAACATTCCTGTTTTGGAGGTCGTCTCATCATTTCCCATCTAGTGCACCTGTTGTTAATTTCAATTAACAGCAAAGCAGCTGAAACTGATTAACAACCCCCTCTGTATACACCCCCTCCCCCTTTGCTACTTAACTGACCAGATCAATATCCCAGGAGTTCTGATTGAAAAGTGTTCCTTTATTTATATATACTGTGTGTATATATACAGTGTGGAAAATAAGTATTTGAACACCCTGCTATTTTGCAAGTTCTCCCACTTTGAAATCATGGAGGGGTCTGAAATTGTCATCGTAGGTGCATGTCCACTGTGAGAGACATAATCAAAAATAAAAAATCCAGAAATCTCAATGTATGATTTTTTTAACTATTTATTTGTATGATACAGCTGCAAATAAGTATTTGATTACCTGAGAAAATCAATGTTAATATTTGGTACAGTAGCCTTTGTTTGCAATTACAGAGGTCAAACGTTTTTTGTAGTTTTTCACCAGGTTTGCACACACTGGAGGAGGGATTTTGGCCCACTCCTCCACACAGATCTTCTCTAGATTAGTCAGGTTTCTGGGCTGTCGCTGAGAAACACGGAGTTTGAGCTCCCTCCAAAGATTCTCTATTGGGTTTAGGTCTGGAGACTGGCTAGGCCACGCCAAAACCTTGATATGCTTCTTACAGAGCCACTCCTTGGTTATCCTGGCTGTGTGCTTCGGGTCATTGTCATGTTGGAAGACCCAGCCTCGACCCATCTTCAAAGCTCTAACTGAGGGAAGGAGGTTGTTGCCCAAAATCTCGCAATACATGGCCCCGGTCATCCTCTCCTTAATACAGTGCAGTCGCCCTGTCCCATGTGCAGAAAAACACCCCCAAAGCATGATGCTACCACCCCCATGCTTCACAGTAGGGATGGTGTTCTTGGGATGGTACTCATCATTCTTCTTCCTCCAAACACGGTTAGTGGAATTATGACCAAAAAGTTCTATTTTGGTCTCATCTGACCACATGACTTTCTCCCATGACTCCTATGGATCATCCAAATGGTCATTGGCAAACTTAAGACGGGCCTTGACATGTGCTGGTTTAAGCAGGGGAACCTTCCGTGCCATGCATGATTTCAAACCATGACGTCTAAGGCCGCGTACACACGATCGAATTTGTCCGCTGAAAACGGTCCGATGGACCGTTTCAGCAGACAAATCCGATCGTGTGTACGGGCTAGCGGACAGATTTGTCCATCGGACAAATTTCAAAGCATGCTTTGAAATTTGTCCGCTACAAACCTGTCCGTCGGATATGTCCGCTGGTTAGTACAGGAAACCAGCGGACATATCCTCCTGCACATGCGTCGTATCCTGTGAATGGATCCGACGCATGCGCGCGGAAGTGTTTACTTCCTGGTGCGTGACGTCGCGGTGATGTGGCGGCGTCAACGTCACCGCCGCGTCACCACGCTGTCTGCCGGTGGGGATTTTGATCCGATGGTGTGTACACGCCATCAGACCGAAATCCGATGAGACATGTCCGCTCTAAACTGTCCGTCGGACAAGTTTGAGCGGACATATCTCATCGTGTGTACGAGGCCTTAGTGTATTACCAACAGTAACCTTGGAAACGGTGGTCCCAGCTCTTTTCAGGTCATTGACCAGCTCCTCCTGTGTAGTCCTGGGCTGATTTCTCACCTTTCTTAGGATCATTGAGACCCCACGAGGTGAGATTTTGCAAGGAGCCCCAGTCCGAGGGAGATTGACAGTCATGTTTAGATTCTTCCATTTTCTAATGATTGCTCCAACAGTGGATCTTTTTTCACCAAGCTGCTTGGCAATTTCCCCGTAGCCCTTTCCAGCCTTGTGGAGGTGTACAATTTTGTCTCTAGTGTCTTTGGACAGCTCTTTGGTCTTGGCCATGTTAGTAGTTGGATTCTTACTGATTGTATGGGGTGGACAGGTGTCTTTATGCAGCTAATGACCTCAAACAGGTGCATCTAATTTAGGATAATAAATGGAGTGGAGGTGGACATTTTAAAGGCAGACTAACAGGTCTTTGAGGGTCAGAATTCTAGCTGATATACAGGTGTTCAAATACTTCTTTGCAGCTGTATCATACAAATAAATAGTTAAAAAATCATAAATTGTGATTTCTGGAATTTTTTTGATTATGTCTCTCACAGTGGACATGCACCTACGATGACAATTTCAGACCCCTCCATGATTTCCAAGTGGGAGAACTTGCAAAATAGCAGGGTGTTCAAATACTTATTTTCCGCACTGTATATACATACATATATATATATATATATATATATATATATATATATATATATATATATATTGTGAGGGGATTATCCCGGCAGCGGGTGTGTGTGGCCCCCTGGATGGGTTCGGCACACAAAAACATAAGGCACAGCAGACAAAGGTAGGTGGAAAACAAAAAGGTGCCGTTTTATTTGAACTATATACAAAAAGAAATATGACAGAAAACAAAAGAAATACAAAAAGAAATCCTGGTCAACTTGACCTGCAGTGCTCGCTTTACACGTTGGTGTCCCTAACTAACAACTGGGTACAGCCTTGTGCTGCCCAAGTCCCTGACTCCCTGCTGTTTAAAGTTCTTAGCAATAGCCACACAGGCTTTGCCTCACTGCACAGACAACACACTCCCCAGACTATCCACACAGATCTGGTTCCAGGTTGGCGTCTTAGCATGCTGGGAGTTTTTGTAGAGGACTTATAGAGTCCACCTAATTTAGCTGGGCTCATCAAATCCTCCCAGCAGGACTCCCAACACTCCCCCTAGAGGTATAAACTGGCATAAAGCCTGAATCTAGGAGGTATATATACTTGGGGGCAACCAGGGGATTTAACCTGCCTGTTGTCACAATATATATGTATATAATGTTTGGGGGTTCTAAGTAATTTTCTAGCAAAAAATACGGATTTTACCTTGTAAACACCAAATGTCAGAAATAGGCTTAGTCATGAAAGGGTTAATCTTGAAAAAATAAACGAATACAGCTGTGTAAGGAGTAAGCTGAAATATATACAATTTTTATTTTTGGGTTTTAAAACAATTTAACACTTTCAAGTGTTTGTGGACAATTAAGACTGCATTACCATAAGGCGGCGTACAGACGATCGGACATATCCGATGAAAACGGTCCGCGGACCATTTCCATCGGATATGTCCGATCGGGAGTTTGATCCGATGGCGTGTACACACCATCGGATCAAATTCCCTGCCGCCGGACGGCGCGGTGACGTAGTGGTGACGCGGCGGTGACGTTGACGCCGCCGCGTCACCGCCACGTCACCGCACCAGGAAGTAAAACACTTCCGCGCATGCGCCAAATCCATTCGGCAGCGGCGCGGCGGCGGTGGGGGCCGACATGTCTGCTGGTAAGTGTACTAACCAGCAGACATGTCGGGCGGACAGATTCCCACCGGATAGATTTCAAAGCATGCTTTGAAATCTGTCGGGTGGAGAAATCTGTCCGCTAGCCCATACACACGAGCGGAGATGTCTGCTGAAACGGTCCATCGGACCGTTTTCAGCGGACATATCCCCTCGTGTGTACGCGGCCTTACTGAAAATAGCAGTTTTAGGTGGTACAACCCCAGGCACTGTCCCACATGCTTTTTAATGTAAGTATGGCCTTGTGTTCAGTATCCATATATTTTACGGCATTGGCAAGAAGTTAGGCAGGAAAGATTAAGGAACATTATGATGGCTTTAGAGAAAGATTGTATAGTATTACAGTACATTTATACTGCTAGCTCTTCTGCTGCATCCTTTCTAAAGAGTTTGTTTAATGCCTTTTTCACAAAGAAAACATGACTTGTGGAAGTCGTTTTACAATTAAAGAAAACCACAAAAGCTACGAGTGATTTGAAAGAAGCATTTTTACAAAATTAAACAAGAAGGGAGGCATTGTGCTCTTTAAAAGAAATAGAGCTTGTGCAAATGCCAAAATAAAACCTCTACCATATGAGGACAACTATATTTTAAGCACATTGTTTCCCATCGTGTGACAGGGTGATGTTTACCCAGAAGCATTTGCGGGTGAATGATTTGGGCAGTGGGGTCAGGGGCAACACTGGAACATAACCTGACAGTTTTTTGTCCCCTGTTCCAGCCACCAGGCACTTGTATGGTTAGCTAGAATCAGAACTAAAGAAGTGAGGAAAAAAGACAGGAATCCAGAGAGTAGTCTTTTTTTTTAAATCAAAAGTCGTTTATTCGGCAGAACAATGTAAAATTACATACATTAACAGACATTGTCATACATATTCTTGTAAATCAGCAGTAATATTATTCGTGTATAGAAGGCACTTTTCAATAGGAGATGGGTGAACTATAGGGTGAACTATAGCTTTACTGCTGAATCTAGTAAAACTTCCATCCATTACTTGGACCTCACATTAACCAAAAAACATAATCAAATCCACACAAAGACTTATTTTAAGCCTACTGACCGTAATGGGTATGTACCCACTTCAAGTTGCCATCATCCCAAATGGTTGGGTGCCATACCAAAAGGTCAGTTTATGAGACTACGCCGTAACTGTAATGACATAGTGGACTATGAACAACAATCAGAGGTACTAACCAAGAAATTTGTAGAAAAAGGCTACAGTCCAAATAAAATAGACAAGGCCCGAAAAGAAGTGTTGGGTATGGACAGACCATCTCTATTGGAAAATAGGATTAAATTACCAAGAAAAGAAGATGTGCCTTTCTTGTCTGGGTATCACAGACAGTACAAAAACATAGAGAAAATATTCAAAGAATATTGGCCAATCCTACTAAAAGATACTGACCTGGCTAAAATCCTATCCCCACACCCTACCTTCATATATAGAAGAGCTCCGGGTGTAAGAAATATGGTGGCAGTAAATGTCCCAGACCCCCCGGCAAAACCTCTCACCTTCCTTGATGGGTCCAGTTTCCACTATTGCACCCGATGCAGGTCATGCAACAAAACAAATAGGCAAGGAAAAAAGGTTACTAAATTTAAATCAAGTGTAACCCAACAAGAATTTACCATCAAACCATTGATTACATGCCATTCTAGATACGTCACATATGTATTGTCATGTCCTTGCAAATTTCAATATGTAGGCCGCACTACTAGAGAATTAAAAATTCGAATCAATGAACATGTGGCCAACATCATAAAGGGGTTCCCTGACCATAGTGTGTCAAAACACTTTGACCTTTGTCATAACAGAGACCCCAGTCTATTAACATTTTTTGGAATAGACAGAATTACGAATCACTGGCGTGGAACAGACCTAACAAAGGCAGTATCACAAAACGAAACCCAGTGGATTCATCGCCTCAGAACTATGAGGCCCCAGGGCCTCAATATAGAATTGGACCTCAACTGCTTTTTAACGGACATCTAAGGAGTATGTAGAGCTGCACAATGTAAAATATCTTTGAACAAATTTTAGGTCCACTACTGATATTTTATCTATTTTTATTTATTTTTATTTTGTAATTCCATTTTTGGTAATGCAACTATTAAATTTGCCCATATATATACTTACTGTATTTATATATACATATATATGGTTCCAATATGTAATATAAAATATATTTTATATGTTATAATATTTTAATTTTATAATGCCATTAAATCTTTAAATAGATTGGGAACATAGGAGATACAATCGCAAACATATCCATTGTATTATATATATTTTTGCATCTAGTAACCTGTAATTTCACACAGGCAAAAAGATTGTAATTGGTCTATGTATAGAATTGCTGTTGAACCCCGCGGTTGTATACATGGTTGCTATAGGACCGGGACAGAGGCTGTTGCCCAATTGATTTGCCCCTCCCATTGGCTGATTGACAGACCTCTAAAAGTAGCCCATAGCGTGCACCAGGTACGCTTCCTGATGACGACATTAACGAAACGTACGTCGAGGCGGTACCTGGGCACGCACTACTAGCATACTTCCGGTTTCCTGGTTTTCAAGCCTGACGGCGGTGGAACGCACGCCGGCTTCACCAGCTCATCACAACTTCTCTCTCCAATCCCTATATACCTACAGCCTCAGTGCCGGGAACACGGGCACCATCGAAAGTAAGAGGCCATTTGGCATTATATTTTTTAGCAATTATTTTAATAAAAGGTTTTACACCATGGGAGCTGTTTCTCTCTTTATATGAGACCTATCCACAGCCTGGTTTTCAATCGTGGTTTCCACGGACAAGAGCTGATTTCTGAGCCTATTTGACCTTATTTAAACAATAGGTCAACACCTTCGGGTAAGGAGCCATCCATTCACACTTGCGGTGTTTATTTGGTGAAGGTGATATACGTTTAGAAGACCACACGGAGCACCCATTGGAATACTATTGTTTGCAGCACAACATTGCACTAAACAAACACGGACTTTTGGATAGACACACATTGTCTATTGTCACTATATTTTTTCTGCACTTATTGGTTTGTTGTTATATGGTTAGCACGACATTCACATATTTATATTATATTATTTTCACTAATGTTGTATAATACCTGTTATACCTATCAATAATTAGCGCCCCTACTCTCCAATTGTTTCACATGTCTAATCCAGTATTCTGCATTAGTTAGGGAGCAGCTTGTATTATTATTTTTGCACTTTCCCCCCCCCCCCTCACATTTTAGTTTGGCGCGAGATTTTCCCAAGTTTTCCATTCAGCAGACCACTCTGTGGCCTTATTTCACGCAGCCATGGATATATTTAATTTTATGGATAGTCGCCAAACCAATATAGAGCACATATTCCAGCAACAACCTAGTCAGAATCCAGATATTGAAAAAAGCTTTAAACAGCTTCAATTCAATATGGAAAAACAAATTCGGACTTGGTGGGATATAGCATCATTTGAGATGTATATCCTAAAAAATCAAACACCAAGGAGACTCAGATGGGACGTTTACCCCAATGATGGTTTAGAAGATCTCACACTAGCGGATGAATGGTTCCAATTTTTCAATGCATGTGAACAGAAACTGATGCAATTGATGATTAGAAGACGCAAGGCAAAAAATGCCATCACACAAGCCCATATAGTAGACCTTAAAACATCTATGGCACCATTTATGGAAACCAAAGAATATTTGGAAAAAGCCCAAACCTTACAAATCCATCTAACCAAATATGACACCACTATCAAAAATAAAAAACTTAAAAAATACCATAGGGATACCAAAGATTACCAAGAATCCAAAGTATACAAGTGGCAGATCAAAACTGACACAACTGGTTCTAAAGAATCTACTATGGAGAGAGACTCAGAAGTACACAACCTGGTCACTCTAGCAACCCAAAAGATCAAAGCAAAATCCTCTACCCCCAAAAAATTCAAAAAACCAACCATACCTCAAGGACCCCACCAGGGCGGCAGGGGGCCTCCACCACCACCTCCGCCTTATGGCGGCTACAATATGGGGCCCCCCCACAACCAATACCCCATTCCCTATTCAGCACCTACATACAACAGATATGCCCCATTGGATAATCGTCCAATGGATTACAATTACACCTACTACCAACAGGGTCCACCCCCATTTGCCTCCAGACCCCCTAGAGGGAAATCTAGGGGCAACCATAGAGGTAAGCATAACACCCAAAACTCTGGACAACAACAGGGGGGGGAATGGAGGGGCTGGAACGAGCCCTACAAGATCCCCAATATTGCCCCACAGTCTCAACAAGAACACACAGGCCCAGAGGTAAAAGAGGGGGAACCAGAAAGAAAAAGACCAAGGGACAATTAGGTGAAGGAATATTCAATCTGGCAGGCGTAGACCTATCTAGAGCAGAACTAACAGTATTGTCACATGGATTGAAATTTGCCCCAAATAAAAATCTTAACAAATTCGAAACTTTCATAGATGTGGAAAAATTCGTGAGGAAACTGAATATTAAAAAACACTTTGCCCAACAACCCAATTATGAACCTCCAATTAATACTACTATATTTCAACATAGCGGGCTGAAGAATAGCTCAGTCTTTAACCCGAAAAAGGGGACCCACCACCATGTGGAGGTCTTCAAACACATGGTCCAAGGCAAAATCCAAGATTTGGATATTAAACCCTCTTGGAAGAATTCCAATCTAAACCTGGTAACAGAAGGGATCAAGTCCTTGGAACAAAATAAAAATATAGTAGTAAGACCTGCTGATAAAGGGGGAGGTGTGGTTATACTCAACAAAGTAGATTATTATGGAGAAATTCAACGTCTACTGAGTGCCACCGACACCTATTTCCTCCTTCCGGGTGACCCATTGAGCAAACTTAAAGTGGAACTCTCCCTTTGGATTAAAGATGGCCTAACTCAAGCTATCCTCACTGAGAAGGAAGCATTATACTTGGTTCCTAAAGTACCTCGTACCCCGGTACTGTACATAGTTCCCAAAATTCACAAAAACAAAACTCACCCTCCAGGGAGACCTATTGTTAGTGGAATAGGCTCACTCTACTCTAGGGTAGGAGAGTATCTAGACATCTATCTCCAACCTCTAGTTACCCAAGGTAAATCTTACTTGAGAGATAGTAGAGACCTTATAAAGTCCCTAGCAACACTTACAGTGTCTGAAAACATTTGGTTGGTTACAGTGGACGTGGAGTCGCTCTACACCAACATCCGCCAACCAGATGCAATTTCAGCGGTACAAGACTCATTAACATCTAAATCTACCATACCCCCAGCCCAAATAATGTTCTTGGTCAAAGGACTACAACTAGCTATGGGGAACAATTATTTTTGGGCTCAGGGCAACTTCTATAAACAAATACGAGGAGTTGCAATGGGGGCTCGGTATGCACCCAGTGTGGCAAATTTGGTACTTAATAGATGGGAGGAGGAAACCATCTATAAAGATAATAATTCATCTTTGGTCTACTACCGTAGATACATAGATGACATTATACTTTTGTGGGAGGGGTCCCAATTCTCCTTGGATCAATTTATAACCAAAATGAATACCAATGAATATGGCCTCAGCTTTACTGCTGAATCTAGTAAAACTTCCATCCATTACTTGGACCTCACATTAACCAAAAAACATAATCAAATCCACACAAAGACTTATTTTAAGCCTACTGACCGTAATGGGTATGTACCCACTTCAAGTTGCCATCATCCCAAATGGTTGGGTGCCATACCAAAAGGTCAGTTTATGAGACTACGCCGTAACTGTAATGACATAGTGGACTATGAACAACAATCAGAGGTACTAACCAAGAAATTTGTAGAAAAAGGCTACAGTCCAAATAAAATAGACAAGGCCCGAAAAGAAGTGTTGGGTATGGACAGACCATCTCTATTGGAAAATAGGATTAAATTACCAAGAAAAGAAGATGTGCCTTTCTTGTCTGGGTATCACAGACAGTACAAAAACATAGAGAAAATATTCAAAGAATATTGGCCAATCCTACTAAAAGATACTGACCTGGCTAAAATCCTATCCCCACACCCTACCTTCATATATAGAAGAGCTCCGGGTGTAAGAAATATGGTGGCAGTAAATGTCCCAGACCCCCCGGCAAAACCTCTCACCTTCCTTGATGGGTCCAGTTTCCACTATTGCACCCGATGCAGGTCATGCAACAAAACAAATAGGCAAGGAAAAAAGGTTACTAAATTTAAATCAAGTGTAACCCAACAAGAATTTACCATCAAACCATTGATTACATGCCATTCTAGATACGTCACATATGTATTGTCATGTCCTTGCAAATTTCAATATGTAGGCCGCACTACTAGAGAATTAAAAATTCGAATCAATGAACATGTGGCCAACATCATAAAGGGGTTCCCTGACCATAGTGTGTCAAAACACTTTGACCTTTGTCATAACAGAGACCCCAGTCTATTAACATTTTTTGGAATAGACAGAATTACGAATCACTGGCGTGGAACAGACCTAACAAAGGCAGTATCACAAAACGAAACCCAGTGGATTCATCGCCTCAGAACTATGAGGCCCCAGGGCCTCAATATAGAATTGGACCTCAACTGCTTTTTAACGGACATCTAAGGAGTATGTAGAGCTGCACAATGTAAAATATCTTTGAACAAATTTTAGGTCCACTACTGATATTTTATCTATTTTTATTTATTTTTATTTTGTAATTCCATTTTTGGTAATGCAACTATTAAATTTGCCCATATATATACTTACTGTATTTATATATACATATATATGGTTCCAATATGTAATATAAAATATATTTTATATGTTATAATATTTTAATTTTATAATGCCATTAAATCTTTAAATAGATTGGGAACATAGGAGATACAATCGCAAACATATCCATTGTATTATATATATTTTTGCATCTAGTAACCTGTAATTTCACACAGGCAAAAAGATTGTAATTGGTCTATGTATAGAATTGCTGTTGAACCCCGCGGTTGTATACATGGTTGCTATAGGACCGGGACAGAGGCTGTTGCCCAATTGATTTGCCCCTCCCATTGGCTGATTGACAGACCTCTAAAAGTAGCCCATAGCGTGCACCAGGTACGCTTCCTGATGACGACATTAACGAAACGTACGTCGAGGCGGTACCTGGGCACGCACTACTAGCATACTTCCGGTTTCCTGGTTTTCAAGCCTGACGGCGGTGGAACGCACGCCGGCTTCACCAGCTCATCACAACTTCTCTCTCCAATCCCTATATACCTACAGCCTCAGTGCCGGGAACACGGGCACCATCGAAAGTAAGAGGCCATTTGGCATTATATTTTTTAGCAATTATTTTAATAAAAGGTTTTACACCATGGGAGCTGTTTCTCTCTTTATATGAGACCTATCCACAGCCTGGTTTTCAATCGTGGTTTCCACGGACAAGAGCTGATTTCTGAGCCTATTTGACCTTATTTAAACAATAGGTCAACACCTTCGGGTAAGGAGCCATCCATTCACACTTGCGGTGTTTATTTGGTGAAGGTGATATACGTTTAGAAGACCACACGGAGCACCCATTGGAATACTATTGTTTGCAGCACAACATTGCACTAAACAAACACGGACTTTTGGATAGACACACATTGTCTATTGTCACTATATTTTTTCTGCACTTATTGGTTTGTTGTTATATGGTTAGCACGACATTCACATATTTATATTATATTATTTTCACTAATGTTGTATAATACCTGTTATACCTATCAATAATTAGCGCCCCTACTCTCCAATTGTTGAACTATAGGGTGCACCTGAGGAGCCTTAGTCTCCTCCTATGTAAAGAGTGTACCTGAGTACAGTGTCATATATAACAACATTTAGCAAGTGTAGACAATGTTGTTATGGTACGAGGATCTAACCTTGACCAAAATCATATAGAATTAAACCAGTATTGAACAAAACAAATCAAAACAAAACCAAAGCTACCACCTGGGCAAGGAAGGACTCGAGGTGTCCCTCTGGGGGGGTAAGGTAGATGAGAAAAGGGAGAAAGAGAAGAAGAGTCAGAATAAGCAGCAGGGGGGAGAGAATGAAAGGAAAAGAAGAGAAAAGAAGGAAAAGAAGACAAGGAGGACAGGCAGAACCACCCTATGCTGCCAAAAATAAACCATACAGCCTCACAATTCAGGGTGACAGGGCTCTAACCCTGTAGCAGTCTATCCGCGATGAGTTGAGGGGGACCCAGGCCAGGGACATCAAGCCATGGTTGCCACATAAAGTAAAATTTTCGTATTACATAAGGCTTTTCCCGTCCGTCAGCCGCATACGATTTCAGTTTTGAAAACGTACGGGCCCGTACGGGAAAACGCATACATAGACAATGCATTGCAAATCGTATGCACTCAGATGCATCCGGGTGCGCACGATTTGCTGGCAAAACGTTTTTTAACAGTACACAAAACCGTGTTCGACCACGGTTTTGAGTCAGTTTTTGAAACCGTATGGCAAACGCATACGTTTTTTTTTAACATTAAAGTCAATGGAAAACGCACATATGTGCGGTTCCATACGTATAAACCGTATGCGTTTTTCGTCTGCGCATGCGCATTTTCAAAACAAGAAAATCTTTTTTTATTAAATGACACTAATTCCAAAAACGTATGCGTTTTTTTAATCAAAACCGGATGGAACCGTACGCACTTTTTGAAACCGTATACGTTTTATAAACGCATACGTTTACGTACGGTTCAATCCGTTTCAGCCGCATACGTTTTTTCATATAAATCGTATGCGGCTGACGGATGGGAAAATCTTAGTGTGAACCCAGCCTAAGTCAGTTTTTCTCTAATTAACAGTCTATTAACATCATCTATCCATTGTTTATCTGTCGGTACCCTGGAAGATTTCCAAAGTCTCGCTATCGCCGTTCTGGCTATGTATAATAGACGGATTATTGCAGTATGTCCATTGGGCGATAGCGAGGGTATTTCCAGTGCCCCAAGCAGGCACACAACAGGGTCTGGGAAATAGTGGCCAGGACAAAGGTCCAATAGCGAAATAACTTTGGGCATTTCCACATCATATGCAGTAAGTCTCCATCGTGTGCACAACATTTTGGGCATAGAGGTGAGTCCCTGCACCCCCACTTATGCAATCTCACTGGGGTCCTGTAGACTCTATGTAATAGGAACAAATGAGAGAGTCTGCGAGATGCGACACCGATACCAAAGGAGCTGACGTAAGGCAGAGTTCCCACGTCTCCCCATCTATAGGGCCTAGGTCTTTCTCCCACCCCCTTCTACATGGGAGAGAGGAGGCGTCATGTGTTGCGTTAAACAATATCCTGTATATGCTAGATATCATACCTTTCTTATCCCTATTCATAAATACTCCCGTCATCAAAGGGTGTGTTGAAGACCTGAGCGGTGTCAGTCTAGACTCTGATTGTATTGCATGTCTCAGCTGTAAGTAACGATAAAATTGGAACCTGTGTAGAGAGAACTCTTCCCTAAGATCAGTGAAGGATTTCAATGTTATCCCACTGTACAGCTGGGTAATATATTGTATGCCTGCCAATTCCCAAGATCGGAAGTGTTTGAGTTTAAGAAGTTCAGTGAAATTGTTATTGTTCCATATCGGGGTAAAGCTGCATACCACTTTGATATGTAGTGGAGTTCTGGTGTATTTCCATAACAATTTGAGCAACTTGATGGTAGGAGGGGAACCCGAGATGTGTGCAAGTCCTGCATCCAAATGAGACAGTGCAGACATCTCTGAGCCGCAGGGTACCAACAACGATCGAATGGGGTCCTCAGCATCCTCCTCCCCCCACCCCCCAAGGTGCTGAAGCTGTGAGGCTACAAAGTAGCATCGGCCATGTGGAATCGCCATTCCGCCCTGGTCCTTAGCTAGTTGTAGGGAGGAAAGGCTGATGCGGGCCACTTTGAATGAATGAATGAATGAAAACTTATATAGCGCGGCACATGCGAACTGAATCGCCTCTGGGCGCTTGTTGTTCCTGTCTCCTTTGTTATCAAAAGAGAAAAGTCTTGACCTTTTTCCTAAATGCTAGGTGGTTCTCCTCCAACCGAATGCTGGTTGGTAAAGCGTTCCATAGTCTTGGACCCTGGATCGCAAATCTTCTTTCTCCTTTGGACTTGAAGTTGGCTTTCGGAACCTGGAGCAGGTTCTGATTCGTGGATCGCAAAACGCGATTTGGATTATGCGCTTTTATTAATTCGCATAAGTAAAGGGGGGCATTCTCATGGACACATCTATGTGTAAGACAGAGAGCTTTAAAAGCAATTCTGTCTTTAACTGGCAGCCAATGCAGGGCTCTCAGTGAAGGTGAGATGGATTCCCAGGGTTTTTTCCCAGTCACAAGTCTAGCGGCCGTATTTTGAACGACTTGCAGACGAGCGATTTGGTACTTGGGGAGGCCGAGGTAGAGGGCATTTGCATAATCCAGCCTGGAGTTTACAATAGCTCCCACCACGACCGCTAGATCTTCTTTAGGGATGAACGGAGTGAGTCTGCGTAGTAGGCGCAGTAGATGGTGAGATCCGCTGACCACTGATCCTATTTGTGCGTCCATTGTCATAAAGGAGTCAAAAATGACCCCTAGGCTTTTGACTTTGGCGCTTGGAGTGATGAGCTTACCCAAAATAGGCGGGGGAGTCCATGGTGTTGAAAGTTGATTCCTACGCTTGGCGTGAAACAGAAGAAGTTCTGTTTTCGCTCCATTGAGTTTAAGATAACTCTTAGTCATCCAGTCCTCTATCAAAGAGAGAGATGTCTCTAGATTGAGGTGGTGATCCTGTCTGTTGCAGATGCGGAAATACAGTTGCGTATCATCTGCATAAGAGTGATAAAGCAGTTTTTGGCTGCTAATGATCTCAAAGAGAGGACGCAGATAGATGTTAAATAGCACTGGTGACAGAGGCGATCCTTGAGGGACTCCGCATGTTACTGTGCGTTTTTCAGACGTAAAAGGTCCTAACTTCACTGTTTGTGATCGGTTTTCCAAAAAAGAGGAGAACCAAGATAAATCACCTTCTGCGACCCTGGCTACTTCAGTAAGCCGCTTCAGTAACAGCTTGTGGTCTACAGTGTCGAAAGCTGCACTTAGGTCCAACAGAACCAGGAGACAAGATTCTCCTTCGTCTGCGGCCTTGAGAACATCATCCCATACTTTCAGCAATGCTGTTTCTGTCCCATGTCCGGGACGGAAGCCTGATTGCAATGGGTCAAGTAGCTTGTAGGTATCTAGATGCTGTTGCAGCTGTTGTACCACTACTTTTTCCATTATCTTAGAGAATACGTTGAGGCTTGTTATGGGACGGCGGTGGAGTGGGTCCTTGGGGTCCAGGGAGGGTTTCTTCATGATGGGTTGGATTATACCCTCTTTCAGCTGCGCGGGCACTATGCCCTCCAAGAAGGACTGGTTGATAAGCTGCGCGATGGGAGGAGCCAGGATGTCGGCGCATTCCTTCAGCAGTTTTGTGGGGATAATGTCATTTGGCGCTGCGCCATTGCGCAGAGTACAAATGACCTTCTTAGTGGACTCGATGGAGATGGGTTCTAGGGTGAACTTACCTGATCTCGGAGAAGTACTAAGGGTGCAGTGTGATGGGCTACAGGGGGGGCTGAGGGGAGAATAGTTTTGCTGAATGCTTTCACGGATTGCCTCGATTTTATTAACGAAGTAATCCGATAGTTCATTGCAAAATTCTTGTGTGTCCGAACTGGGTGCTTCAATGCATCCTGGTTTCATGGTTGTTGCCCCAAATCAGTTTTCTAAATAGGGTATCTATCTGGGTGAACCAAGCATGAGGGATCCACACTGGGGCATTATGGAATATGTAGAGCAGCTGCGGGGCCCAGATCATCTTAATCAAGTTGGCTCGTCCTGTGACCGAAAGAGGCAACTTAAGCCAGGCCGAGCATTTTGCCCGGAATTTACGCAGCAATGGTGCCAGGTTAAGTGAGAGATATTGGGTCAGGTCAGCTGTGACCTGTATACCCAGGTATCGGAATTCGTCTATTACAAGGACATCACTGGCGCAGTCAGGCAGCTGGTGTGTCAGAGGGTCAAGAGGTAAAAGCACTGATTTATTCCAATTAATGCTAAATCCCGACAACTGCCCGAAGTCAGCGATCAAAGTCATCACACTCTTCAGGGAGCCGTCCGTGTCTCCCAAATATATCAGGGTGTCATCCGCATACAAGGAAATAATATCCTGCCTGGGACCCCTACAGAAGCCTATGATATCCTGAGAGGCACGGACGTGAATAGCTAGGGGCTCTAGAGCCAAGGCAAACAGCAGGGGTGAAAGAGGGCACCCCTGTCTGATGCCTCGGAAGAGTCGGAAGGAGTCAGAAAGATCTCCATTGACCCGCATCCTGGCCGTTGGGGCACTATACAGTAATTGAACCCATTTAAGGAATGTGCTGCCTACCCCAAACCTTTCCAGCACCTCCCATAGATAGGGCCACTCAACGCTATCAAACGCTTTAGCGGCGTCCAGCGAAAAGATGGCCCGATCACCCGGGTTGTCAACTGGTATTTGTAGGTTGAGAAACAACCTACGTAGATTCTGGGCTGTAGATCTTGTCGGGATAAAGCCCGATTGATCTCTATGCACCACACGGTGAATGCACTTGGACAGTCTATTAGCCAGGACCCTTGCCAGTAACTTAACGTCAAAAGACAATAGGGAGATAGGTCTATAAGAGTCCGGCGACATAGCGTCCTTGCCAGGCTTCAGAATCACCACTATGATTGCCTCACTCATAGAAGGGGGAAGCACACCAACCTCGAGGGCGTGATTGTAAACCTTTAGGAGTATCGGTAAGAGCTGTTCTGAGTATCTTTTAAACACCTCAGCTGGTAGCCCATCCGCTCCTGGTGCTTTCCCGTTCTGCGTGTGTGCTAGAGCTTCCAGTAATTCGTCCTCAGTCAACGGGGCGTTCAAAAGTGCCGCGTCGGATAAGGACAGACCCCCCTTGGTGGGCTGTACCTTTGACGAGTAGACACCCTGAAAAAAAATTGAAAAAGTGTCTAAAATGGACTGATTGGAGTAGCACGGCCTACCCTGTACGTCTTTCACTACAGCTATGTGCGATGCAGGTTGTTGTGTTCTGGCTAGCATAGCTAACATATGACCCGTATTTTCCCCCTCCTCAAAATGTGACTGCTGCAAAAAGAATCTTTTATTTTCGGACAGTTGTAGGGAAAGCTGATTCAACAGCGATTGTGAGGCCAACCAGGAGCGCTTTGTGGAGTCATTAGGGTCTGTTACATATTCTGCCTCCAGCCGTTGCGCTTCTGCTAGCACAAACGATTCCCATTCTTTGGTTTTGGTTTTGACTTGAGATATGACTCTAATGAACTGACCACAGAAAAAAGCCTTGGCTGCCTCCCACACCGTGCCCAAGCCCGTTGATTCAACGTTGTGACTGAAGAACTCAGTGAGCAGAGCAGGGATCGGATCGGGGTCCGGTATAAGAAACAGCCAGAAGGGATTCAATTTCCACAAACCATTACCTCTAACAGCTCCCATATTAATGTCCAGTGTGAGCGGGGAGTGGTCAGATACCTGCCTGGGGTGGTACTGTGAAGACAAGACCAGGGGTAGCAATAAATCATTTCCCAATGCCAGATCTATTCTCGACAATCCTCCCACCGAGGCTGACTGACAGGAATAAACCTTTACCCCAGGGTTACGTACCCGCCATACATCAGTAAGGCCCATCTCTAGTAGGAGACGAGCAAAAGGGGTAGGTCCCGAGGACCCCCCTAACGGGGTGGTGAGTCATGAGGCCAACTTATCCCGTGTATAATCAAGATAATTGTTGAAGTCCCCCATGACTAGAGTGGGGACTCCCGGGTATCGGGACATATATTCAGCCAAAACCTTAAGTAGGTTAGAGGAATACGGAAGGGGGGATGTATAACCCAGCTACAATACACTTAGTCCCAAAAAGGGAGCACAGAATAAATATAAAGCGACCCTCTGGATCAATTTTCACATTCAAGGGTAAGAATTGTGTGCCCTGCCTGAAAAGGATACTCACCCCCCTCGAATACACCAAAACAGTGGCATGGTATTGATGGCAAAATTGCCGAGTTGCAAATTGTGGTGTAGAAGTCGGGGCGAAGTGGGTCTCCTGCAGGCATATCACATCTGCATTGAGCCTCTTAATTGTGCGGGTCACTGCCAGACGTTTGACCGGGTTACCCAGACCCCTTACATTCCATGACAAAAATCTAGTTGGCTTAGCCATAGTAAGGGTGTATTAGTAAAAATAAAAATAAAGATAAAAATAAAAAATAAGCAGGAATATAACATAAATGTATACCAAACTAACGTCCTCAATAGGAAGGCCCTTCGAGAGGGCCCGGTACAATATCCCATCATGGCAACAGCTTCTGCGGGGTGGACTTTCAAACGATTGTCCTGCAAAGGTTCAAAGTGTTCAGCAACTTCAGGGAGGCAAGGTGGCGATGCAACAATTGGAAAAAAAAAAGAAGAAAAAAAAGGAAAAACAAAAACAAGGGGTGAGACAGAGAGAACACTCAGGCAGTGTAGGGGAGGTGGTAGCCTCAATGCAGGTGGTAGTAGAACAACTGGCCAACATGGCCAAACAGTCAGAGCAAGAGTATGCTCGAGGCCTATGCCAGGCCATCCTAGGGGGCAACAGTGGAAGTGCACTTCAGTGTCTCAGAAACTTCTCATGCAGCAAAAATAAAAAAGGAACCGTTAGAAATAGAATGATGCCATTTTAGCATCAGAGCGCTCCATCATAAGGTATTAATGTGGAATATTTGACTGTATCAGGTAGCAAAAGGGTTTCAGCCCCTCACTGGCTCCGGCTGTCTGTTGCGGGCTTCACGCAGCGAGCGCTCTTCTCTATCTAGCCACTGTGCTGCTGCCGAGGGAGAATCAAAGAATTGGACAGCACCATGTACCTCGAGTCGCAGGCGAGCAGGGTATAACATGGCATACTTCAAATCCAGGTTACGGAACCTACGTTTGACATCCATGAACTTGGCACGTTGTTTCTGTAGGTCAGCCGAGAAGTCTGGGAACATGGAGACTTTAGTATTGTCAATTTTTAATGCATCAGGTTTCAGTCTAGCTAGACGCAGCACAGCATCCCTATCCTTATAGTTAAGCAGCTTGAAAAGAAAGGGCCTGGGGGGGCTCCCGGGATAGGAGGCCTAGCCGGGATCCTGTGAGCTCTCTCCTCAGTGAACATAGGGGAGAACGCTTCCTTACCAAAGGTCTGCAGCAGCCATTGCTCAATAAAGTCCACTGGGTTTCTACCTTCAATCTTTTCCGGGAACCCTATGGCCCTCACGTTATTCCTCCTCATTCTATTTTCCAAATCTTCTAAACGTGAGGAATGTTGAGTGAGGAGATGGTTATTGTATGTAAGGTCACGTTGCATGGGCGCCATGTCATCCTCTATGGAGCTCACCCTCCCCTCCAGTGCGGACGTTCGCTCCCTAAGCTTCTGATTGTCATGTCTCAGAAAGGTGATTTCTGTCTTAATCCCTTTAAGCTCATCTGAGAGTGCCGTGATAGATAAATTGTTAGAGGTCACCACCGCAAAAATATCTCGCAGCGTGGGCTCAGCGTCAACACCACGGGCTTGAGGCCTGGCAGGGACCCCTTCTGGAGTACTCACTGTGTCCCAGAGTAGAGCGGCGCCAGTCGGATCTTCCAGGGGAACGGTGTCGTCTGCCTCTGATCCAGTCTGAGATGTACTTTCAGGGGTGCTGACGGAGGAGACCGGATCCGGTACGAGTACCCTAGAGAAGAGTTTTTCGGCTCCAGCCCTGTATTTGTCCTTCGCTGTGCGCTGGTCCGCGGCGCCATCTTGCGCCATGAGGTCTGCAGTCCGGGGCTGCGTTTGCTTTCTAGAGGCTGCCATCAAGGGGACCAAGCGGGTGTAACAGGGTCAGGAGTGTACCGGGGACCTTCCGACAGCTGGTGAACCGAGTGCAGGGCAAAGAAAGTGATTCCACAGGATGAGTGAACGGAGATTCGGCGGAGCTCTCTAAAACCACGTCCTTCTACATCTGCTGCCTGGCCACGCCCCCAGAGAGTAGTCTTGGTTGTCTCTGCATAACAAGTAAGAGAACAATGTACATAAAACAGGAAGTGTACTGCCTCCAATAGAGCATAATGGGTTTAAATTTATCAATAACTATATTGTAAAGTTGGAAGTGACAAAAAGCTGGAGGCAAAGCTTTGGTGTTGGTACTCGAATGGCAAGGCTACCAAAAGAACCTTGGAGTTTAAAGCTAAACTCTAGGTACAAGAGAAAGAAGGAACTATAATGCTGCGTACAGACGATCAGACATTCCGACAACAAAACCGTGGATTTTTTTCCGATGGATGTTGGCTCAAACTTGTCTTGCATACACATGGTCGCAAAAATGTTGTCTGATATTCCGAACGTCAACAACGCGGTGATGTACAAGATGTACGACGAGCCGAGAAAAATTAAGTTCAATAGCCAGTGCAGCTCTTCTGCTTGATTCCGAGCATGCTTGGAATTTTGTGCGTTGGAATTGTGTACACACGATTGGAATTTCCAAAAACAAGTTTTGTTGTCAGAAAATTTGAAAACCAGCTGTCAAACATTTGTTGTCGGAAATTCCGACAGCAAATGTCCGATGGAGCAAACAGAAAGTCAGATTTTCCGACAACAAGCTCACATCGAACATTTGTTGTTGGAAATTCCGGCCATGTTGCATGCCAACTCTGTGTTAGTTTCACTTGTCTGGAATGTATCTTTTTTTCACAGTGACGCCAGCAATTTTTCATCATGGTGACCAAACAGTTGGCACTCCTGCAGTGCTACTTTGGCTCCTAAGTTTGAATTCCACCTGGGAAACCAAGAGTTGTTCTTGAGGACTAAAGCCTAAAAACATATCAGTTGATCAATTGACCTATTTTTTTTTTGTATTCTGCAAGTGAAAAAAATGCTGGCACCCTATAAGGAGCCTGACAGTTCCAGACATTCTGCCTTGTACTCATAGACAACATGCCAGGTCATATGACCAGGAGTTTGTAGAAACATCTAAGGCACACCGAACATTTAATTTAATCAACAGATACAAGCTGGTGGAATAAACTATTTGCAGCCAACTTTACTCACTGCTTATAGAAGTATGCTCCATTTTTAGGAGGGCCGATCCCCTTTGGATCATTTATAGTTTTTAGATTACATATATAATTTTTATTTGATTGGATTTAGGCTGATTCAGTAACCTGAGTCCTTTGTTTCCCCACTTGTTTTTTTTCTTGGAGTTCTGTTGAAGCTCTCTCCTTCTGTTACCGATTGTAGCGCTACCCTCGGAGGAGCCATTTAAGTATGTTTGGTTCTGTACTCTGTCTCTCAACCCCAATAACAGTCTCTGCCCCTCTTGGCACACCTGGCAATAATGTAAGTGTAATGACCAATGAGAAACACACATGTTATGATAAAACTCAGAAATTGTCTTTACTGCAGTATTTCTTTTGAAAAGAGTAACAGACAGTAATAGTATATATTCAAGTAATGCAATTGGAGAGCAATAACTAATATTAAGAGCAATATGGCTCAATACTATATTCCGGCTACTTTTAGGGGATTCAAAACCTGACAATAACCCCAAAAGCAGAGCCAAACACTTCAATAACAATAAATCACAATATGGCAATCTGTACCAGAGTCCAGGCAGGAGGAGAGCAGAGGAATGACCATCTTTTATCTCAGACCTCCTTCTCCTGTTCCATGACATCACAGACCTAACTACTAACACTGTTCTTAAATCAACACTTAAGGAGTTAGCTTCCAAGGCAAATTACCCCACACACCCACTACATATACAGAGACCTGGACATGTGTGTGTGTGTGTGTTGCCATAGGGCACTAGTAAATTCAGTCCATTGGAAGAAATATGAGCCTTGGATCTTCAGTTAGCCACTTTCGCTGGTAAACTTAAACTCCTGAATGGCAGAGCAAAGTAATAAAACTGGCCCAGATTTCAAAACAGAGCATGCAGGATTTTCCTCCGCAAGGTGAATAAGGACAATAGTGTCTGTATATAGTGTCTCTGTATCTGGACGGACTGATGTCCTCTGGTACTACAGGTGTCAGCAAGGTAACTAAGAGCATCGATGTCTGTATACAGTGTTCAAAGATCTGGATGAGGAAGGTGAAGCAACTCTACCTGTGTGCAGTGTCCTTGTTTCCTGCAAATGGGCAAGTGTCCTCTCACCAAATCCTGTGGTCAAGGCCCAAACAAATATCCTGGAACAGGCTGGGACTTCTAGTGACCCAACTGTTCACCTCACACTGAAATGCTTTACACTGTTGGTGCAGGTAGACCTGGATATGCACCTGGGATTCCTCCTCTCAGGCTGGATGTCCCGACCAGCTGTAAGCACCTGGAACAATGCAGTGGACTGACCTGGGAGGCAGCACCTCTTCCCTGGGTCCAGTCTTTTCTCTTGCATTGTGGTGACTGAATCCCCTCAGGAAATCAAGATTGAGTCATTTTCTTTCTTTAATCCTGGGCAGCTGGTCTGTGTAGTTCTTTGTCCATAAAAAGTTATGGGGTTATTTTAGATGGGGACTACATGTCACAGAATCCTTTGCAGCTGCTGCTGCTGCTGTTAAAGTCCTTCTCATTGGTTCCTGTAATTGCCTTCTCTCCTCCTGCCAATAGGAACACAGGGGAGGATGCAGAGTGAGCAGCACTGCGTGTCTGTGTAAGTCAGTGAGAAGAAAAAGAAGGGGAGGAGAAATCCCCCACAGACACTGACAGTCCTCTCTCAGGAGCCTATGCACTTGCGGCGACCAGCTTGACAAGACCTTGGGAAAAACGGGGCACCTGTTACACGATCATCAGCTACAAACACCTTCATCTGTTTATATATTTCTATACAATATAATGCTTAAGTAATTAAGTTATATGTATACATTGGATTACACACATATGTATGATGTCTTTGTACTAACTGTTATATATCCCCCAGCACCCTAATGTCGGCTGAGGAAGCGATTTTTCACGAAACGCGCTGAGACTTCACCTTTAGCCTGAAGACATAATTTAATTGAATATTGAAGATCTTTTTAGCAATGGTGGTTGCTATTTTTTTATATGTTATATTCACTAACTGTGCTCTGGTCTGGAACGAATGTAATATATTGGGTGTTGAACATAACCCTCTTAGTGTGCCATAATGTATTATGCACTTTGCACAGTGCATTTTTAAATATGGATTTAATAATGATTGCGAAATAAAACATGTAATTTGTATCAATAATGTTATAGTTGTGGATACATTCCTGAAAGCTATAGCACCAATAGATTTTGTTTTGGTAATTATTTGCAACTAACTGTTTAGTTAATTGCAATTAAATCGAATTCTACTTTTTATTAGTTTTGAGTAAAGTGGAAAACAGATAAAAAATGCTTGTCATGTTATTTTAATGATTTAATGCTCCAACCTGGGAAGAATAATATTTTCTGTTTGTCCTGGTGACCATTGTCAACAGGACAGAAAGTGTTGGGAAATCAAAAATGTAAAATTGTCAATGGAACAGGAGATAAGGTGAAATCTTACAATAGGAACACCTGTCTAAGAGGTGGGTTTCCCTTCAGTTTTAAGAGACTTTCCCATACTTCTTGTGCATTCGTAACATGAAGAGAAATCTATCCACTAGGACACAAAAACACAACAAAAAACACATTTTCTAAGCATCCCCTACCCTATCCAAAATTAAAAAGAAATACCTGGGTTTAGCTATACTGTTAATACAATTTTTGACTAGTGTGCACCCTTTTAATCAGCAAAATAAGTATTATAATGTGCTGGTTTGCATACAAAGGGAAAGATTTAGGCAATGGACATCATAACGATGTTTGCTTATTGAATACAATACAGCCAACAGTACAATACCCCAATTACTTGGAATATAGTTCTCTCCAGTTCTAGAAGAAACATTTTAGCTTATAAGTAAAATTTTGAATCCATTGTTTGTTTTCTTCATATTGAAGAAAGTATCTGTGATCAAGGTCACTTTCAATTACCATGTGTCATGGTTTCCAAAAACATGGACAAACAAAATCAATCCATCATTTTCTAGGAACCTTTCAGATTCAAACACAAAGCAGACCAGGATAGCAGGAGGAAAAGTTCTGGCTGAGGGTATTTTTCCACATTTCTAATGTTTCTGAAACTGTTTATCTCATTGAGTTTGTGCCAGGAAGAATCAACAATGGCTTGTGGTTTCATAATGATAAAAAATGAGTGCCATAGACAGCCATGGACAGTGAGTATTATACTGTTATTCAGGTTGTGTTAATATACTCGATTTGTCCATTTTGTGCATATAGGCAATTAAACCAGAATTGAAAGGCCACAATGTTAAATGCTTTGACTCAATGGGGTTGTTTTGTTCTGGTGGTGCTGTTTAGTGGGATTGTTTTTTATGCCAATTTGTGCCTGTGCATGACAGGAAGGTGCTGCTGTTCAAACGTTTTGAAGAAGATGCTGTCTCTGAGGCCACGTACACACGATCAAACATATCTGCTGAAACTGGTCCGCAGACCAGTTCCAGCGGACATATCCGATCGTGTGTACGGGCTAGCAGACAGGTTTCCAGCAGACAAAAGTTTTAAAGCATGCTTTAAAACTTGTCTGCTGGAAAGCAATCTGTCGGATATGTCCGCTGGTTAGTACGCCTAACCAGCGGACCGAAATCTCCTGCATGCGTGGAATGGATTCGACGCATGTGTGGAAGTATTTTACTTCCTGGTTTGGTGACGTGGCGGCGTCAACGTCACCGCCACGTCACCGCGCTGTCTGTCCGCAGGGATTTTGGTTTGATCGTGTGTACACAGATCAAACCAAAACATCCCAGGAGACATATCCGATGAAAACGGTCTGTCAGACCGTTTTCATCGGATATATCTCCTCGTGTGTACGCGGCCTGAGAGGAAGTGGTTGCCTACCTGCATTCCAGTAAGAAAATTGCATACCCAAAGGATGGCTACCTGGGACCAGGAATTTTACAGATTGTTTCTTTATCAGTCCTGTGAAACTGGAATTGGTGAGCTTCCCATCCATCCTTCCCTAGTCTTCATCTTAAGCACACAATGTTACCCACAAGGTGTGTAAACAATGTGTTTTTAAAAGGTTAACTTTGAAATTTGAGTCAAATTGTTGAACCATTTTATCATAGCTTTTTACTGTTAAAAGTAACTAGTTTAGCTATCAAATTATAGTAAGAATTTAACCCCAGTAAAGAGCTGCAACCAGGCAATGCAAGACAATTGGTGTCTTCATTTTTATAATTTTTACTTTTAATTAGTACCTTTACAACCCCTGTAAAAGATTGATATAAATAATAACTATATATGTTTATGTGTGAATATATGTGTTTATTGCCACAATTCCAAATTGCTGTAAAATTGTGTCAAAATACGCAATGCGCTTTCGGGTGCCATTCATTGTTAACCACGTGCCGACAGCTGCAAGCTGTTATACGTCAGCAGAATGGCAGCAGTAGGCAAATGTACGTCCCCTTAAAGAAGCCGTGTGGCCCGTGATTGTGTCACGGAGCTGCATAACAGGGGTATTCCCTGTTCTTCCTTGTGACAGGACACTGATCTTCTGTTCCCTGTCATCGGAGGCAGTGAATCAGTGTCATGTAACAGTAAGCCCAGCCCCTACACAGTAAGAATCACTCCCTAGGACACACTTAACCCCTCCCCTGCCCCATAGTGGTTAATCCCTTCCCTGCCAGTGTCATTTACACAGTAATCAGTGCATTTTTATAGCACCCAAAATAGCGTCAATAGTGTCTGATACCAAAAATATGTAGAAGAATACAGATCGGCCTAAATTGAGGACATTTTTTTTTTAGATTTTTTTAGGGCTATTATTAAAGCAAAAAGTAAAAAAATATAGCTTTTTTTTCAAAATTGACGCTCTTTTTTTATTTATAGCGCAAAAAAATAAAACAGCGATCAAATACCACCAAAAGAACGCTCTTTTTGTGGGGAAAAAAGTGCAATGTCGCAAGTGTCAGTTAAAGCAGCGCAGTGCCAAATTGCAAAAAATGGCCCGGTCATTGGGCAGCCAAATCCTCTGGGGCTGAAGTAGTTAATGGCACCCCAAATGCAGTTAGCAGACATGCCTTTTGCCACACATTTTGTCATTTGACAAATACACTATCAACTTGCCAAAATGCACATTAAAAAAACAAAACGCTCCATGTCCAAATAATTTTTTTGGGCCTTTTTCATGTGCGTTTTAGTACAGTTTTTTTTTTTTTTTCACTTCAGACTCCACCTCATAGAGTTTTCGTAAATTTTACATAGGACGCTCCTTTTATCCCTTTGTGTCTGTCAAAAAGCGTCTCTATTATGGTTTCGCATCATCAGTGAAAAAACTGTTTTGTTTTGATTTTTTATATGCATACTTTTTTTTTTCTCTTCGGTCTTTTTAGATATGTATATAAACAAAAAATATATACTCTATTCCTTTTACAACATTTTTTCCAATTTACTCCCCTAATGGATCGCCCCCCCCCCCCCCCCCCGCGTTCTCCTCCCCTTTTCTCACCAAAATTTTGCCACGTTTCTTTTTCCCCTGTCTATCCTTCTTTTCCTTTAGATCTCTTCCCTTAGATTTTCAGCGTAACTCCAGGTCCTCTTAAATCTCTTCCATTTATCCCACTTCTGGTTTTGATTCTTTTTATTGCACTATTTTTTAGGTCTTCCATGATGAATGTCCCTTCTACCATATCGATCCATTCCCAAACCTGGGGGCATTCGGCCTCTTGCCATTTACTAGGAATAAGCCTTTTAGCCGCATTGAGCAAGTGCGGGACTAGGGAGTTTTTGTATCTTTTAATACTTTCTTCTCCTCCATGGAAAAGAACTATCCATGGATCCATCATGATTTTCTTCTCTGTGATTTCCTCTATGAGACCTATGATAGTCTCCCAGTATTTTCTAATTTTGGGGCATTCCCACCATAAGTGGGCCATCGTACCTATGGATCTGCACCCCCTCCAGCACGCTGCTGATTGCCCTTCTTTAAATTTACTTAATTTTTCTGGTGTTATGTACCATCCAGTCAGACATTTGAAATTCATTTCTGCCGTCCGGATGTCGGTCGCAGAGGTGTGTGTCAGTTTCAATATTTTCTTTATTGTGCCCCTATCCCGTTGTTTCCCTAATTCCCTCTCCCATTTTTTAATAAAAGGAGGTACCTCCTGCTCTTCCACCTTAAGTAAGATCTTATATAACTTTGAGATCGTTCCTTTAGAATTTCCTATAGAACATCGTTTTTCCAGTTCTGTTAACTGTTCTCCCGTCCTTAAGGGTTGTGGTAGTTTTAGGATAAAGTGTCTGAGCTGTTAGTACCTCCAGTTATTATTTTTATTTTATTTATTTTTTCCATTTCATACAGTGATATTAAGTGACCATCCTTTATAACATCTCCTAGTTGTGCCGTGTCTTTTTTTATCCAATTTCCTCCCACCAAAACTTTGCCTGGTTCAAAATAATCATTATCCTTTAATGCTATAAAAGGTGAATTGTATTCTTTATCAATTCTTTTGTGGATAGTGTCCCAGATATTGAGTGCATTCCTATTGATCTTGTGTGTATTTATGCCCAAAACCCTACTTTGAGGGGGGTTCCATATTATTTTTTCTAATTTCACCTCTAGTGCGTTTTCTATACTGACCCACCGTTTTTCTTTATTTCCTCTGGCCCATTCCACCACTCTCGATAGTACAACCGCGTCGTAATATTTTTTGATATCGGGTACTGATATCTTTTGGTTGTTTTAAAACCTGAAGCGAGATTCTATGCTTCTTATTCCTCCAGATGTATTTCATGATCAGATTTTTAAGGGTCTGAAGCATTACCTTTGGTAGGATAATAGGGAGCATCTGAAATTTGTATAACATTTTTGGTACAAGTACCATTTTACAAAAATTGATTCTGCCTATCCATGATATTGGTCTATTCTTTACCCTTGTTATTTCTGCTTTAATTTCGTCCAAGAGTGGGATATAATTTATCTCATAGATTTTTTTAATTGCGTTTGTTAATTTAACCCCTAGGTACTTAAAGGGGTTGAATGAATGAATGAATGAATGAATGAATGAATGAAAACTTATATAGCGCGGCACATGCGAACTGAATCGCCTCTGGGCGCTTGTTGTTCCTGTCTCCTTTGATATCAAAAGAGAAAAGTCTTGACCTTTTTCCTGAATGCTAGGTGGTTCTCCTCCAACCGAATGCTGGTTGGTAAAGCGTTCCATAGTCTAGGACCTTGGATCGCGAATCTTCTTTCTCCTTTGGACTTGAAGTTGGCTTTCGGAACCTGAAGCAGGTTCTGATTAGTGGATCGCAAAACGCGATTGGGGTTATGCGCTTTTATTATTTCGCATAAATAAAGGGGGGCATTTCCATGGACACATCTATGCGTAAGACAGAGAGCTTTAAAAGCAATTCTGTCTTTAACTGGCAGCCAATGAAGGGCTCTCAGTGAAGGTGAGATGGATTCCCAGGGTTTTTTCCCAGTCACAAGTCTGGCGGCCGTATTCTGAACGACTTGCAGACGAGCGATTTGGTATTTGGGGAGGCCGAGGTAAAGGGCATTTGCATAATCCAACCTGGAGTTTACAATTGCTCCCACCACGACCGCTAAATCCTCTTTAGGGATGAACGGAGTGAGTCTGCGTAGTAGGCGCAGCAGATGGTGAGATCCGCTGACTACTGACCCTATTTGTGCGTCCATTGTCATAAAGGAGTCAAAAATGACCCCTAGGCTTTTGACTTTGGCGCTAGGGGTGATGAGTTTGCCCAAAATAGGCGGGGGGGTCCACGCTGTTGAAAGTTGATTCCTGCGCTTGGCGTGAAACAGAAGAAGTTCTGTTTTTGCTCCATTGAGTTTAAGATAACTCTTTGTCATCCAATCCTCTATCAAAGAGAGGCATGTCTCTAGATTGAGGTGGTGATCCTGTCTATTGCAGATGCGGAAATACAGTTGCGTATCATCTGCATATGAGTGGTAGAGCAGTTTTTGGCTGCTGATAATCTCAAAAAGAGGACGAAGATAGACGTTAAACAGCACTGGTGATAGAGGCGATCCTTGAGGGACTCCGCATGTAACTGTGCGTTTCTCAGACGTAAAAGGTCCTAACTTCACTGTTTGCGATCGGTTTTCCAGAAAAGAGGAGAACCAAGATAAATCGCCTTCTGCGACTCTGGCTACTTCAGCAAGCCGAGTCAGTAATAGTTTGTGGTCTACCGTGTCGAAAGCTGCACTTAGGTCCAACAGAACTAGAAGACAAGATTCTCCTTCGTCTGCGGCCTTGAGAACATCGTCCCATACTTTCAGCAATGCTGTTTCCGTCCCGTGTCCGGGGCGGAAGCCTGATTGCAATGGGTCAAGTAGCTTGTGGGTATCCAGATGCTGTTGCAGCTGTTGTACCACTACTTTTTCCATTATCTTTGAGAGTACATTGAGACTTGTTATGGGACTTGTTATGGGTTGTAAAGACAAAAATATTTTCCTCTTAAATTAAAGTCTGACAGTAGCTGATAAAGTAAAAAAGTAATGTTTTGCATTATAACTAGTTTGATACCTGTTGAAATCGAGCTGTTTTATTCACCTCTGTCACTCCTGAATCATTATTCTCACTGACTTCCTGGTGTGCGGTGCACATTCATTCTTGCTACATCACAGCCTAATGGGAACTACAGTTCTTATTAGGCTTAGCCTCCATGCCTGTGAGGGATAAGAGAGCATCTTCACGCAGGGCTGTAGTCATAGGGAGGGGGTGAGCACATTCTGCTTTCCACCATGCAGGTGCTGGTGGAAAGCAAGAAGAGGAGAGACAGGAAATAGCATTTTCAAACCTGGATTACTGTATTTTGGAGGTCAAAAGGAAAAACGAGCTAAGTGATATTTAAATGCTCTAGCTTACAGCAATCAATTGATCTAATAAAAAATGAACCTTTAGTGTTCCTTTAAGTTTTTCTACCCAAGGAAATTGATACTTAACTCTAAGTTCTTGTTCCTCTGCCCTAGATGTCTTGGGATTAACTTAGTAGAAAAGAACATCGTCTGCAAAGGCAGAAAGCTTGTGTTCCTCTTCTTTTATTTTAACTCCTTCAATTTCTGGGCACCTGCATATCCTGGCCAGCAGGGGTTCTATTGATAGAACAAATAACATTGGTGACAGGGGGCATCCCTGTCTTGTTCCATTTTTAATTTTAAACGCTTGGGAGAGACTTCCATTTATTTTTATCCTTGCTGTCGGGGCTTGATATAGAGTTCTAATCCTCCTCATTATCGTCCGCCCAAAGCCCGTTTCTTCTAGCGTGTTTAGCATAAGTCCCCAGTCTACCCTGTCAAACGCTTTTTCTGCGTCTATCGACAGGAGTAGACTGGGGAATCCGCTTTCTTTCATTTTTTGAAGGACAAGGAGAGCTCTCACCCCGTTGTCTCTTCCCTCTCTCCCCTGGATGAACCCCGTCTGGTCAGGATGTACGAGTTTTTTATCATCTCCTGTTTCACTCTTCCGGCCAGTATCTTTGCGAATAATTTGGTATCTATATTCAGCAGAGATATCGGCCTGTATCCTGAGCAGGTTTTGCCATCTTTTCCTTCCTTTGGAATAACTGTGATAATCGCCTCTGCTGCTTCTCTACTTAGCGGATAATCTGTCCCCAGCCCATTAAAATATTGGCAAAGTCTAGGGATGAGTAACTCCTTACATTTTTTATAGTATAGGACGGTAAAGCCATCCGGCCCTGGGCTTTTACCTAACGCTGAATCTGCTAAGGCTATCTTAATTTCATTTTCTGTGATGGGCCTATCCATCACTAATGCGTCATTTTGACTACATTTTGTGACACCTGCTTCCTTTAAACAATCTGTTATTTTGTTCTCCTTCTCCCCCTGTTTCCACTTCCTCTGTTCCACTGCGTACAACTTATCGTAATAATCTCTAAAAGTCTCTGCTATTTCTTTTGTTGTGTGTACTATCTCCCCTTTCTCATTTTAAATTTTTTCAATATAATTTCTTGTTTTTTTTTTCCGTACCATCCTGGCCAGATGTTTATTTGTTTTATTTCCCCACATGTACCTTTCTTTTGCAATTAAATTAAATTCCCTTTCTGTTTCTTGGTCTATTAACTCTTTTAGTTTGTTTCGTTTGTTCACTAGGGCCTGATATCTCTCTCGTTGCTTTACCGATTTTTTATGTTTTTGCTCTAAATTAAATATCTCTGCTATTATTTTATCCCTTTTACAGCTTCTTTCTTTTTTTTTCCTCGTCCCTTCTGAGATCAGGGTCCCTCTTATCACCATTTTATGTGCGTCCCACAATGTTGCTCCCGATATTTTGTTTGTGTCGTTAATCCTAAAATAGTCCTCCAACTACTTTTTAATCCTAGCTAAGCTACTCTCGTCCATCATTAATTCCTCATTAAGCCTCCAATTTTGGAATAGTTTCTGGTTTCCTGGTATGTTTAGGGATACACTTATTGGAGCGTGGTCTGAGAGTGTCATGGCCCCTATCTCCGCCTCCGCCACCATCTCCAGACCACTATGGTCCACGAAGATGTGGTCGATGCGGGAATAGCTACCATGAACGGAGGAGTAGAACGTATAATCCCGCTGTCCCGGGTTGAGGACTCTCCATACATCTACCAGTTGGCTTCTGTATAGACTATTTTTTATCTTTTTTAAGAGCGTTTTTTTTTTCTCTTGTGACTGGGAGGTCTTATCTACCCCCGGGTCGAGACAGAAGTTTAAATCGCCCCCATAATCACCTTCCCTTGCTTGAAATCTTTTGGTTTTTCTAGTAAATCAACGAGATATTTTATCGGATGTACATTGGGAGCATAGATATTTACCAATGTACATTCCATCCCTTCCAGTTCCCCTTTTAGGAAAAGAAATCTCCCATCGGGGTCTACCAACCGGTCGGTTAGTGTGAACCGAACTCCTTTGGCTAGGCCAATAGCTACTCCCCTAGCTCGTTTGGAGATGGTATCTCCATAATACCAAACAGGAAAATCTGGTGAATATAACTTAATATTGGATTCTATTGAAAGGTGAGTTTCCTGCAGGAAGGCCACGTTCGTTCTGTAACTTTTCAATTCCTTTAAAATCTTGTGTCTTTTTGTTGGACTGTTAAGGCCTTTCACATTATACGACAGGAGTTTAATTTTCGGCATCTTTTCCTCTTTTTTCCCTTATCCTTTCTCTTTTCTCGGGTGACACATCTATCTTTCTTTAGACTGTTCTTTCTTCTTGGCTCATTTGGTGAGATAGTACCTCCACCTACCCTCCCTCCCTCCCCCCTCCCTCTCGATCCTTCCCCTCCTTCCCTCCTCCCCTCCACCCTCCCCCCTCAATCCCCGACCTCCTCCCCCCCTCCCTCCCCCTCCCTCCCCCTTGTTGGCCATCTATCGGCCTCTGGGCCAACCTCCAAATTGGGCTTGGCTCAGATCTCTCTAGATGGGGCCTGGGATTTAACCCTCCCCCTCGTTCCGGAGGGGGGGAGAGATGCCGGTCTTCACCTCATCGTATGATAACATCACCTAGCCCCTCCCCCTCTCGTCCTCCTCCCCTCTACTCCCAGCCAGGGAGGTCTGGTATTTGGATATCCAATCTGCTGCAGAATGTTTTAAGATCCTCCGGGAATCTTAGAATAGCGGACTTTCCTTCTTTGATCCCTATTAGACAAGCTGGAAATCCCCAGTTATATTTAATTTTCTGAGTTGTTAGCTGGGTCAGCAGAGGTTTTAATAGTCATCGTCTTGCCAGTGTTTCTGACGCCAGGTCAGAGAAAATCTGGAGTTCTGATCCTCTATATACCAGAGGTGGTTTTCCTCTTAAATTTTTCCAGATCTTTTCCTTTTCTTCATACACCCTGAATCTTACTATAACGTCCCTTATCCTCTCAGTGTCCGTTCTTCTGGGGTTACCTACGCGATGTACTCTGTCTATCCTAATTGGGTCCTCTGGGGGTCTTTCCAATAAAGGATTGAATATTTCCTGCATCTTCTTCCTCAGCTCCTCTCCTTGCTCCTCCGATATTGATTTAATTCTTAAATTTTTTCTCCGGTTTCTATTTTCCTGGTCTTCCAATTTATATAGGATATGCCTCTGCTGTAATTTTATCTGTTCTATTTGATCTTTTAGATGCATTGAATCTTGTTCTTGCTTTTCCGTTTTCTCTTCCACCGACTCTATTCTGGAGAGGAGATGTCCTAGGTCCGTCCGTAATGTTTGTATTTCTCCCTTGATGACGTTCTCCAGACTCAGCAACATCTCTGCCATTTCACTCTTTGATGGCCCTAGTTCATCTGATCTTTGTTCATCTGTTCAGCTGCGCTCTAGTTCTTTATCCAATATCCCTTCTTCCCTTAATTCCATAGGTTTTTCCTTTAAGGTCTTATTTTGGGGATTCTTGTTGTCCATCTTTTTATCTTTATTTACTTGTTGTTGTTGTTTTTTTGTATCCTGGGTTCGTGGGCTATCATCTTTTGTCATATATTGTCTGATAGAACTTGTTGCTATTGGATTACTTGATATATTTGGAGGTGTTTTCGGGGGGCCCCCTTTTGTAGACCTGCTCGTCATCCTTTGCATGGTGTACACTCTTCTTCTGATTCTCTTCCCCAGTTTGATCTCTTGAGTCTTTCCCCCCTATTTCCTTCCGCTAGGTCCTAGGGATCTTTTTTTTGAATCAAAACAACTTTTATTGAGCATAAGGTAAAGACAGGAGTACAGTCGGGTAAGAAGTGCAACATGCACTACAGGTACAAGTAGATCCATTTGACATTGTGCATATACATAAACATGAGTAGAGTTAGCAAGGAGTAACAGTGGGGGTCACTACTGGTGTGGTACAGGCTAGGGGGCATCAAGCAACCGTATGGGAAGCGGGGGGGGCGCGCTATAGGATAAGTTGGCAGACAGCGTGTGGGAACCGCATCTAGCCCACATCAGTGCAGGAGGAGGAGTCCCCCAGCCACCTGTCCCAAACCTTGTTATATTTCTGTGGGCAGCCCCTGTTGGCATACAACATTTTTTTATAAGGGAGGGCAGCATTAACAGCACTGACCCATTGTTGCAGGGAGGGCGGGGCTCCCCTCATCCAGTGCCTGGCAATTTGCAGACGAGCAAGGAATAACGTTTCTTGTAGAAATGTGTTGAGATATTTTTCTTCTTCAGGAAGGGAGAGAAGTCCCAGTATGCACTGGCGGGGGCAGAGGGACACAGGGGAGCCCATCCGATCGTGTAGGAACCGGACCACCTGAGTCCAGAACCCCTGGACGGGAGGACAGGCCCAGAGTAGGTGAAAAAAGGAGGCATCAGGGCGGCCACAGCCAGGGCAGTTGGGGTCTTGGTCGTTTTTAAATTTGGAGATGCGGTGGGGTGTTAGGTATGACCTGTGAAGAATGAACAGGTGGGTGAGGCGGTCGGATAATTTGGGGGAGACCGTCCTGCAGTTGGCAAGAGCCTCGCCCCAGTCCGCGTCGGACACAGTGCCAATGTCAGGCTCCCAACGGTCTTTGAGGCGGTATGCTGTGGCCGCCGCAGAGGGCTGTATGAGGTAGCAATAGAGTTGGGAGATGAGCTTCTTGTGATCAGATCCAGTCACAATGTCAACCAGGAGAGGGATCTCGAGGGTCGGTGCGGGGCTAACAAATTGGGAGTTGAGGGCATGTCGGAGTTGGAAGAAGCGGAAGAGCATATGATTAGGTAGTGCAAATTTATCTTTAAGAGTTTGAAACGACGTGACCGAGCCCCGGGCCACCACCTGTGACAGATAGATGACACCACTGTTGATCCACAGGCCACGGTCGGGGACAGAGGCAAGCTCGGGCAGAAGAGGGTTGTCCCATAGGGGGGTGTGGGAATGGGGGGAGGGGGCTGCGCCAATACGCAAAGCTAATTGCCATATTTTACGGTGGTGAAAGAGCATCCGACCGGCGACATCGGTGTGAGGTGGGGCCCGTGGCTCGCAGAACAGGAGTTGGAAGGGGTGGAACAGGGGCCCCGGGGCGTGGGAACAGACCAGGGCAGAGTAGCGGTCTTTGTCGGACTGATTGTAATGAAAAAAATGAGAGAGCTGGGAAGCTATGTAGTAGAGGAGCAGGTCCGGAAGTGCAGTGCCGCCAAAGTCGGCCGGGCACTTCAGGACCCGCCAGGACAGTTTGTGGCGAGACGGGCCCCAGACAAATGTGTTGAGGATGGATTCCATGGCCTTCAGGGTGCGCTGGGGGAGGTATAGAGGGGCGTGCCAGAAAACATAAAGCAGCTTAGGGAGAAGAATCATCTTTACCAGGTTGATCCGACCCATCACTCCAAGGGGGAGTCGGGACCAAACCTGGGTTTTTTGTTTCAATAGTGCAAATAAGGGCTCGACATTGAGGGGGGCATAGTCAAAGAGGGATTTAGAGATAGTGACACCAAGGTATTTAATAGTGCTAGCTCTCACGAGAGGTAGCCGGGCCTGGTCGAAGGAGGGGGCACCCGAGTCTAGGGGAAGAATGTGGGATTTAGTCCAGTTTATCCGGAGCCCCGAGTATTTCCCGAAGTCAGTGATGACCTGAAGGGCCGTCTGAAGTGAGGGTCCCGGGTCCGCAAGGTAGAGGAGCATGTCGTCGGCATAGAGGCTGACCACCTCGGTCAAATGGCCGTGGCGGAGGCCTCTGATGCCGGGGTGGGTCCGAAGGGTCATGGCCAGGGGCTCCACGGCCAAGGCATAGAGTAAGGGAGAGACAGGGCATCCTTGGCGTGTGCCACAGGAGAGGGGGAAGGGGGCGAGATCCTACCATTGACTCGAATGCGTGCCGAAGGGGACTGGTAAAGGAGTTGGAGCCACTTGACATAATTGGGGCCGAATCCGAACCTGCGGAGGCATTCCCACAAGTATGTCCATTCGACAGAGTCAAATGCTTTGGCGGCGTCTAGGCTAACCACCACTCTGGAACCCACGTCTTCGTGTTGCGCCTGGAGGTTCATGTGCAGACGTCTGAGGTTGAAGGCAGTGTTTTTGCCTGGCATAAATCCAGACTGGTCGGGGTGTATGAGGCTAAGGATAACTTTGTTGAGACGCAGGGCTAAAATCTTGGCCAGAATTTTGATGTCGAGTTGGAGGAGGGAGATAGGTCTATAGGATTCGGGAAATAGTGGGTCTTTGCCTGGTTTGGGGATAAGGACTATGAGGGCTTCGCTCATGGACGGTGGGAGTGAGCCTGTAGCGAATATGTGCGTATATAGTTGGCAAAGGCGTGGGACAAGAGTGTCGCCGAATTGTTTGTAGAATTTGAGGGGAAGGCCGTCGGATCCGGGCGTTTTGGACGTGGGAAGCGACGCCAGGGCCTCAGCAATGCAGACCTCAGTGATGGGTAGCTCCAGCTGGGCCACCTGGGGGGGCGTAAGTGTAGGGAATTCAATGTCGCAGAGGAAGGCCGATAGCTCATCAGGGGTGTGTTGGGCCGTGGAAGAGTAAAGAAATGGCGGAGTAGAATGATCTGAACTCCATGGCCACCAGGTCTGGGTCAGTGACCCTGGCCCCGGAGGCCAGCTGGAGGGAGACCACCACCGGGGGCTTGTATTCAAGGTGAGCGAGATACGCAAGGAGCTTGCCAGCACGTTCACCAAACTCATAGACACGCTGCTTGCTAAAAAAGATGCCCTTTTTGGCCTTTTCAAAGTGTAGTTGGTCGGTGAGTCTGGCCTGTACCCGGACGCGGGCAGCGTTGGCTGCTGTGGGGCTGTCCCGAAAGGTCTGCTCCAGGGCATCAAGGCAATCCTCTGCCTGACAGAGCAGTGCCTTGGATGCGGCCTTGTGTCTGTTGATGCGGGTGGACAAGATCAGGCGAGCATGTGATTTAAGGTCTCCCAGACGGAGCCAAACGAAGCGGAGCCGACGTTTATGCGGAAAAAATGGTCCCACTCGAGCTGGACCGAGTCCAAGTCGGGTAGAATATTGAGCCAGAACGGATTTAGTGTCCATAGTCTGACTGTAGGGGGGGCTGGGAGCCGCAGTTTGATCCAGCAAGGGGAGTGGTCAGAAAGCACTCTAGTGCCAATGTCTGCTTCTAGAAGGTGGGGGAGGAGGGAGGGGGTAAGGAGCACTAGGTCTATGCGGGACATTGCAGAGCGCGAGGGGGTGAAACATGAGAAGTGTGTTTGCGTTGGGTGTGTGTGACGCCAAGCATCCGTAAGGGCGAATTCAAGGAGGAATTTACCGAATCTGGTGGTATCAGGCGGTAAAGGGGAGGAGATGGTAGGACTTAGTCTATCAAGGCTAGGGGAGATCACCATATTAAAGTCCCCGGCCCAGATGGCCGGCACCAGGGGGTGTTGGGCCATAAAGGCCACCCCGTCCCTCAGTGCCCCGAACTGAAAGGGGGGGGGATGTAGAAAGCAAGGAGAACGAGTTCGAGGCCCCCTACAGTTGCATGTAAAAACAGTGACCTACCCTGGGGGTCCGACTGCAGGGAGTGTAGGCAAAATTGTACCGTCTTGGCTATAAGTATGGCAACACCACAAGAGTTGGAAGTGTACGGGGCCTGGTATAACCAGCCCACCCAGGGCTTTTTCAGGCATAGTTGTTTTTGGCCTGTGAGATGGGTCTCCACCAGGATGGAGATGTCTGCACGGAGGGATTTAAGGTGGGAAAGGACAGCAACACGCTTGGCCCTCTCACCGAGGCCACGGACATTCCATGTTAGTACCTTAAGGGAAGCCATACTGGGATAGGGGGGTAATGTGAGCAGTCGGACGCCCAGGGGGGACCACAGTACACAATAAACAGCAGATTAGGCATACCACAAAGCACAGTAGGACATAAAGCAATAAAACAGTTCTCAGCACAGTAGACGCACAGGGAAGGCCCTGGCTTAAGGTACATGTCAAAATGGAGCAGAGAAAAAAAAACAAACAAACTGAAAAATAAAAAAGTTAAACATATGTACATATGGGCAGGAGCCCAACAGTCTGCATAGGCTCTGGACCAGCAATGCAGATGAAACACCCTGCCATTCACCGAACAAGGGTGGGCAGGGGCTGGCCAGGGAAACAAAACATAAGGGACAGTCTCGGCGGGTGGCTCAGGTGCCATGTCACCGGTACAGGTCGGGGGGCGACCAAAAAGCTGAAGAGCACACAACAGTGCAGCGGGAGCAGCCAGGCAAGGTGGATGCTGGCGTAGGTGAGCCGCTCGAGGCACATATAAACAGGGGGGGATGAGGGGGAACATAAAACAAGGGTAAGATTACCACCTCTCAGTGTGGTCCAGGGGCACAGTCAAACGAATGGAGGGGCAAGTGATGAAAATGTAGTAGAGGGCAACTCACGGTTCTGTATGGAGGTCCAGGCGGGGAGAATGTTCTCAGAGCAAGTGTCCACAGCAACAGTGACCTGATGAGTGCGGGAAGAGGCAGCACAAGAGTCCAGGCTGTACCATGGCACGGGGGGAATGCCGGTAAAACACCGCAAAGGGGCAAAGGTGTGCAGGGTGCCTGCAATGCTGGAGGTCACGGCAGGGGGGGGGAAGGTGGCAAGCAGACAGGCAAGGGTTAAGGGCGAGGCCTAGGCAGCCGCACCAAGGTTTTCCAGCCAGGATAGGACAGCTTGCGGGTCTTCAAAAAACTGGGCCTTGCCCTCACATACCACACGGAGGCGAGCAGGGAAAAGCATCGCGTAGGGAAGGTGGCGGGCGCGAAGCTGCCTCTTGACCTCGACGAAGCGGGCCCGCTTTTTCTGAACCTCGGCCGAGAAGTCCGGGAAAACGGCCACATGTATGTTGCCGATGGGGATGTTACCTCGTTCACGGGTGAGTCGAAGGATCGCGTCACGGTCCCGGTAGTTTAGGAACTTCGCAATGAGAGTACGCGGCGGGGCTCCAGAGGGAGGGGGTTTTGCTGCAAGGCGATGGGCGCGCTCCACCACGAATGTCGAGGAGAAGGCCTCTCTGCCAAACGACCTGACCAGCAGATTTTCGAGGTAGGTAGGGGGGTCGGCGCCTTCCGCTCTCTCAGGGATCCCCACGAAGCGCAAGTTACACCTCCTGAGACGGTTCTCCATGTCGTCCTGCTTGGAGAGGACGGCGTTCAGTTGGTATTGTAGCTGTTCCGTGGTCACCTGGAGGGGATGCAGGCCTTCCTCCACATGGTCGATCCTGCGCTCCGTCTCCGACACCCTTTCCCGCAGCTTCTGGACGTCGTGGCGGATCAGGGAGATGTCGACCTTCACCTCCTCGATCCGGGCTGTAAGGGTGGACTGGCAAAGGGCGATCGCTTCCAGCACCTTAGCTGTATCTCCCGAGGCCGGAGCCTCGGCTCCACGAGGCTGGTCGGCGCCATCTTCATCCTCCGTGTCGGCCCCTTTATGGCGGAATTGAGCCAGTTTGGCTACTGCCCCGGACCTTTTGGTAGGAGACATGAGGTCTGGGGGTGGCTAGGGTGTCTGGGGACCGTTGGTGTCCAAATGTAGGGGAAGAAATCCCTCAGGATTTAACAAAAAGGATTTGCCTCGAGCGGAGCTCTCACCCTGCACGTCCTGCTACATGCGGCTCCAGACCACGCCCCCCCCAGGTCCTAGGGATCTTAAGGGTCTCTATTTAGCCCCTTTTCACGATATGTTCACTATTTGACCAGCGGATGACGGGGGCCCTCGGGTCGTCCTGGGAAAGCGGGGGTGCGGGGAGGAATTTCGGGGGTATCTCGAGTATTTCCGCTCGTTGTCCCTTTTAAATTTGGCTCCAAGCCTCTCTCTCTTTTTTATTTAAATACACTTTGCACTTCCCCTAGTACTCTCTGCTTTTCCCTGCTTCCTGTCTCTTCTGAGTCAGGTTGTGAATGGTGTTTCTTCAGACTGGGGCCGCTCTACGGCAGGTTTTTCTTGTCCACCCCTTTCTTTGGCCTTAATACTTCCGCTATATATCCAATTTGAATATGTATTATATATACAGTATATACTATATATTATATGACAGTACAGTTAAAAAAAAACAAAAAAACAATAGTATTAAAGATTTCTTTTAATATCTTTGGAAAAATCCTAAAAACGTTTTTATAAAGATATGTTTGTATTTCTCCTTATGGTCCCAAATGTGCAGTAAGGAGTTGTTTATATATATATATATATATATATATATATATATATATATATATATAATGTATTTTTTTTCTCTCCTTCTGATCCATCTTCATTTATTGGGTCTCCACTTTTGTATTTATTTCTTTAATACATTTTAGGGAAATAAGGAAAAAATGTCATACCTTCAGAGCTGGTCTTCTACTTGTAATTGCCCATGTCAGTCTCTCCCAGGAGGGATCAATCATGGAAGCTTACCTTTCCAACTTCCCTGCGAATCCTTTGGTCTTTACCTGAAAGAGTGATAGCAGTGAGGAGGAGGGGGTTAAGGAAGCATCTTTCCTCAGTACACCACGCAGCCTGCTGATCGTTTGCGGAGGTAGCTTTGATACAGGACGGGGGTGCAGAGCGGAGCGGCTCTTATCTTCTGGTGCATCCGCTGGTCTTTACTCCCAGGGATGCTCAAGAGGAGGAGGGAGGTGAGGAGGCGATCGTTGCTACGGCATGCTACTCTGCATACCGAGTGTCTTGCTGGGACGGCTGCTAGGAGGTGCCGGCGCGCAGCTGGGCTGCTCGAGAGTTGCATGTGAGGCGGTCGCTTCCGCCTTGTGCTGTCCGCATCTCCCTCAGCCTCTCTCAGCCCTTCGGCCCGATCCGTCCTCTCCTCTGGATGGCTTCCGACCCGGAAATCCCGTGGCTCCTCCCACCTACAGGTGTGTCACGTCCTCAAGTGCACGCCATCTCCCCACCCCTGGTGCACCCCTCACTACTGCTCAGTTCCTGAAGTGCCTCTTTAGTACAGTTTTTAATGCTTTTTTCAACACACCAAAATGTGTGTTTTTTAAAATGCATTTTAGCACATTTTCATGTGCATTTTAGTGCTTTTTTAAAATGTATTTTGGCATTTTTCTTACCTGTGTTTTTGTGTGCATTCGGGAAACTCATGCAAAATGCATGATATGCTTGCAGTGCCATTAATTTTTAATGACACCCCAAAAGTGACTAGCAAATGTGCTGTTTGCCAAAATACGCATAAAAACCACATCAAAATGCATGTTAAAAAGTCTCATACATGCTGTTGTGCTTTTTTAAGGTCATTTTTACCCGTATTTATTTTGAATTCTTTTTAATGAAGATATTTTTGAATACAAGTCAATCTATAATATGAAACGTATTTAAGGAGACGTATGATCATACAAAATAGCTACATTTATTGGTTGACAAAAATATGAATATTTACATGAAATTAAAATACCAACTGTGTTACATGAATGACTTGAAAATCAATAAAAATACCCCCAAAATGGGCATGCAGTACACTTGACATTTGTGCCATGATATATTCTCAATGTGGTTCAATAACCTTGTGTAAATGACAATGAAACAGAATGTCTATTTCACACGTCCAACTGTTACTATACTGCAAGTAAGTAAGTGGTTAGCAATGTGAAATAAATTGGATGTTTGTTTTGTCACTAAAATTGGAACTATGCAAAAAGAAAAATATAATGAAAAATTTACTCTTTAGAGAAAAATCTACCAGTTATTCATTATTGAGAATAAATCATAATTGCAAATGATTCAATACTTCAATATTTCAGAGAACGAAAATAGATCAAAATCAAAAATTACATAATTACCCATTCCAAAATGGCTATTTCTTACTTGCAAGTGAAATGGCTGCAGTGGCTTTCTATGAATCTTCATGGGATAAGAATATGTCTTCATGGTGCTAGTGTGCCCCTCCCCGTCGGAGTCAGTCCTGAGTCATCCCTCCATGGGTCCTTTTTCTTGAGTCCTTTCATCTAATTTTCCTTCACTTAAGTACCCCTCCGTACAATAAGACTATAAAGTTTATACTAAGTTCTGCCCAACCGGTATGTGTCCTTAACTCATAGGTTGGTTGCAGCTATGGGAGTGACTGTTAAAAAGTGTCTGGTTTCTATTGGTTGACAACTTAATGATTAACTGTTCTCTGGACTTTGAGATCCTCAAGTAATATCACTTTCAACCACACACATATATACACACACATATTGAACATTCTGGTAACTTTATATTATATAACCTACAATTAGTATATTTTTGATTCCTACATAACATAGTTCCATCTACCTGTATAAATGTATATCTTTGAAAACTGTTTTTTTCTAAATATGCACAGATTATATCTCTCAATCTATGCAAAATAATTATTATTATTTGCCTATGCAAATGAGCCTAATACGCCAATTCCCGAACGTTTTTACGCCGCCCCCTCGTAGTTTACGTAATTTCCGTAAGGTTTGCGCGGCGTAAAGATGAAGCAGCCGGAAGGTGGCGCATCCTATGTTAAGTATTGCCGTCGTTCCCGCGTCGCCATTTGAAAATTTAACGTTGTTTGCGTAAGACGTCCGTGAATGGGGCTGGATGCCATTAACGTACACGTCTAAAACAATGACGTCCTTGCGACGTCATTTCGCGCAATGCACGTCGGGAAGTTTTTGGGACGGCGCATGCGCAGTACGTTCTTCACGTGAACGCGCCTAATATAAATGCTCTACGCCCCCTACACGGCTCATTTGAATTACGCGGGCTTGCGCCGGGGGATTTTCGCTACGCCGCCGCAACTTTACAGGTAAGTGCTTTGTGAATAAAGCACTTGCTCTAGTACGTTGCGGCGGCGTAGTGTAAATGGCTAACGCTACGCCGCCGGGGATTCTTTGAGAATCTGGCCCATATTCTTACTTTTAATATCATGTGTAATTTTAATGCAACCTGCATACAGAGGTTTTCTTGAAATGTCTGGGAAGTGGCATATGCATCACTTATGATCCGATATCTATATATGTAGATATGTGAGTCAAATTTTATACATGACTTGGTTTGTGAAAATCGGACTTTAGACTGTCTTTTAATGAAGACAGGATACTAGCCCATCTGTATCAACACATTTTTCTTAGGGACTCTTCTTGGTCAACATCATCCATTGTCAACATTTGTATTTACTAAAATCTATTCACAATGGGTTTCTCTGCCATAGCTTTCTTGAACAAAAAGTCCCAATAGCCCGAGAGCTCAAGACACCAGTTAGTCCACTCTCAGCTATTTTGATACCATTGTTCAAATCATTCTGAGTACACATCAGGCCTTGTCTTTCGTTTCCACAAAGGGCTTTTTATTATTATTATTATTATTTTCCTCATAACCTACGACAATGCGATCAAATACCACCAAAAGAAAGCTCTATTTGTGGGAAGAAAAGGACGCAAATTTTGTTTGGGAGCCAGGTCGCACGACCGCGCAATTGTCTGTTAAAGCGACGCAGTGACGAATTGTAAAAACGCCTCTGGGCATTTAGCAGCATATTGGTCCGGGTCTTAAGTGGTTAAAGTGGATGTAAACCCCCCAAAAAAATTTTTTTTTGATGTCACAATGTACAGTATAAGATTTCCTATCATCTGTGCCCAGTCTTGCCACACAGAGTTAATCCAGATCTGAGAAATCCTCTTTTAATGTTCAGTGAAAATGAACAGCCTTACAGATAAAAACCTGCCTAAATAAAAAGTCAGTTTTCTCTCTTCTTGCTTTGAGTGACAGGTTATTTACATATCTAGCTTGGACATGTTTATCTTATGTTATGTCCAGGGGCGGACTGACCATTCGGTCCGTCGGGCACGGACCGAGGGCCCCATGGCCACTAGGGGGCCCCATCAGGGTTGCCAGCCTTTGTAAAAGCAGGGACAGTTTGTTAAAATCAATGTATTTTGACATCTATGCCTGAAACAGCCACTGCCAACATAATTTTGATGTGTAAATCTCGAGATTGTAGCTGCCCCGCCTCTCCACTGCCTCCTCAGCCAATGGGACCACAGTGTACACGCCCCCTTCTCCAGCGCGGCTTTTTTGACATAGGAGCAGGAGATGCCGCCTGCTGGAGGAGAGGAAGGAGGGGGCAGCCTGCAGTGTGGGTATGGACGGCAGCCTGTTAAAAGGTAAGCTGGCTGAGCTGAAAGAAATGTTTTATTATCAGTGCTTACCCTGGGGGGGGGGGGGGGGGGGGCTGGGTAGCAGGTGTGTCTAAGGGCTGCTGTTAGAAAAAAGATCTATGTGTGAGAAGTGCCATGCTTCTGGAAGAAGGATGTGTTGAACTTCTTTAATCTTTTCTACATCTCCCTACTCATCACCTGCCCACCAGTACACAGGCATAGCCTCCTCCTCTCCTGTACTACCTTACCACATGCTATGTCTGTAAGCTGCTGGGGCACTACAAGTACCAGCATGCCAGAAGGGGCAGTAGCAGTGGATCAGGATGATTTTGGGGTAAAAGGCACTTGTGTTAATGGAAGTGCTGTCATTATCCTCCTGCTGATAGTAAAGATGTCAGCTTCATGTGTGTGGAACATTCAGCATTGACAACTACAGTTGTGTGTTTTTTTTTTTTGTTTCCCCTGCAGTATAAATTTGCTGCATGAACCATTTAATTACACCTACTTTTAAAAAAAATTAAGAAAAAATAAAGAAAAAGTGCTGGTGTATATATGTATATATATATATATATATATATATATATATATATATATATATATATATATATATATAATGTATGTATGTGTATACCAGGGGCAGTCCATCCATTAAGGACACCACCCCCTCTATCACACCATCCCCTCTATGTAGAAGGTATAGATTCATTCATTGCATGAATCTATCCATGGCCATAGGCTATAATAGGCTTCAAAATAGGGTGGGCTCGGAGCGCAGAGGATTCAGAGCCCATTCAGGTGTGTTAGAAAACCAAATTACTATTACTGAACCGCCTCTACGCCAATCAGGAAGTGCGGGTCTGGTACCCATCATGCGCTTGGCTGAAAGGACACGTGCTCCTATTGGACGCCTAGCATGAGAAAAGAAGAGATGCAGGGAGCAAGCAGCTTGCCGCTGCCTGTCCCACATCTTATCGCCGTCACCCCCTGCCTGACCCACCACCAAGATGGGGTAAATGTCGGTCAGACAACGGGTGGGGGTGCTGGTTAAATGCTGCCAGGGGTCACAGTGGCTGCATTTGATGGGGCAGAGTGGCTGCATTTGATGGGGCACAGTGGCTGCGTTTGATGGGGCACAGTTTGCTGCATTTGATGGGGCACAGTTGGCTGCATTTGATGGGGCACAGTTGGCTGCATTTGATGGGACACAGTGGCTGCGTTTGATGGGGCACAGTTTGCTGCATTTGATGGGGCACAGTTGGCTGCATTTGATGGGGCACAGTTGGCTGCATTTGATGGGGCACAGTTGCTGCAATTGATGGGACACTGTTGGCTGCATTTGATGGCAGAGTGAGGCTGCAATTGATGTTTTTTTTCCCCAGTATTTTTCAGATTTTTTTCCCCATCTTGTTTGCGCCCCCTCCCCCCCAAAAAAAACTCAACAGAAGTGGCTCTAACAATCCCATGCCCGTGAAAAATCCACTTGGTGCCACTCGGGGCCATCTGAATGGTGCACTGCTGAGCTTGGCCTTGGATCAGGCATCAGAGCAGGTCTGGGTACACACCTGTGCAGTGACATCACGGCACCTGATCTGAGGCCAACCACAGCACTTCACTATTTTGCTGGCTCTATGACTCACTTGCGCAGTTCAGGGGCTGCAACATGTGGATTATTTTTAAAAGACTTTTCCCACCAGCTGCCTACCACACCAAGCAACAAGTTGCAAAGGTGTGTGTGTAAGGGGACTCTGTGGGCTCTGCCGGAAGGGTGGCACTCTGGGGGCTCTGCCTGAAGGGTGGCACTCTGCGGGCTCTGCCGGAAGGGTGGCACTCTGTGGGCTCTGCCGGAAGGGTGGCACTCTGGGGGCTCTGCCTGAAGGGTGGCACTCTGGGGGCTCTGCCGGAAGGGTGGCACTCTGGGGGCTATGCCGGAAGGGTGGCACTCTGGGGGCTATGCCGGAAGGGTGGCACTCTGGGGACTGTGATGTATAGGGAGAATGTTGGGACTTTGATGTAAGGGAGGACTCTGATTTGAGCGTGGCACTCATTCTGACTGCTGTACACTATATGTTGTTGTGTTTGTTACTTACTCCTGACCCCCATACTCTGTGCATAATACTGTACATAATAGACCTAAACAAGGTGTTCATTGTCTCAACAGTTGCTGGTTTTGATTAAGTTCTTCTGTAATGTTGCCTCAGTAAGCCAAAAATAAAAAATGTTGTGCATAAAAAAACATATGTAATGGAAACGTTTATTTTAAAAGCAAATGATCCCTTGACTGAGATTCATTTGTGTCTGAGATTATCAGCTGCGACACAGTAATTCAAATTTTATAGGTACAAGGTCTGTGGTATGTTTGCATTGTTTACAGCAGATGCAGATTCTGTTCAATCCTCTTTTAAGACTCTAATGTCCATTGTTCGCCATGGTGCACTATGTATGCCGCAGGTCATCATCTCCCTGCTAGGGGTCCCAGTGCAGTATTTTGCCCAGGGCCCATGATGCTGTTAAAGTGGCAATGCCCATGAGAGGCTTCTGGTGAATTTAGTGGGTCACCAGCTCTAAGTCTCCTGCCACTCAGCATGTCACAGAGCTTGGTTCCCCTCCCTTCCACATGGATTTGTCCGCATTTATGTTGCATAAAAAAAAGATGGCGGCCATCTCTAAGCCTGGGGGCCCCATGATCTCCTATTGTCCGGGGGCCCTATGAGTTGTCAGTCCGCCCCTGGTTATGTCATGTTTATCATAACATGAGGCATAAAAAGCGAGAAATCCACCCCTCCCCCACATAACACATCCTGGTAATATACAATGAACTTTGGATCACCTCATGTTATGATAAACATGTCCAAGCTAGATTTGTAAATAACCTGTCACTGAAAGCAAAAACAGAGAAACGGACTTTATAATTTGGCAAGTTTTTATCTGGAATTCTGTTAATTTGCACTGAACATTAAAAGAGGATTACTCAGCGCTGGATTAACTCTGTGTGGCAAGACTGGGCACAAATGATAGGAAATCTTATACTCTACATTGTGACACCGCTTAAAAAAAATGTGGCATGTTAAAAATGTCAGAATGTACGATAAAAAGGACCAAAATACACATTTAAAGAATGTGCCAAAATGTGTGTAAAAAAAAAGTGAGTAAAAAAAGCGCCAGTGGTCAGTGCTTATTATTTTCGTGTAATTACACACTCTTTTCACTTTTAAAACTCAGCTGCTCTGTAATCACACAGGTATCTCAGGAGATCACAGGCAGTCCTCCTCCGTCTACACAGATCTCAGGTGTTCTCAGTGGAAACATTTCTCCTCTCTTCTCCTTCTGAGAACAAATTCACTTCATAAACAAGGTGCCTGAGGAGAAGATGGACAGTATGGACCCCCCCGCCTATTCTGGGCAAGCTCATCACCCCTAGCGCCAAAGTCAAAAGCCTAGGGGTCATTTTTGACTCCTTTATGACAATGGACGCACAAATAGGGTCAGTAGTCAGCGGATCTCACCATCTACTGCGCCTACTACGCAGACTCACTCCGTTCATCCCTAAAGAAGATTTAGCGGTCGTGGTGGGAGCAATTGTAAACTCCAGGCTGGATTATGCAAATGCCCTTTACCTCGGCCTCCCCAAGTACCAAATCGCTCGTCTGCAAGTCGTTCAGAATACGGCCGCCAGACTTGTGACTGGGAAAAAACCCTGGGAATCCATTTCACCTTCACTGAGAGCCCTTCATTGGCTGCCAGTCAAAGACAGAATTACTTTTAAAGCTCTCTGTCTTACGCATAGATGTGTCCATGGGAATGCCCCCCTTTACTTATGCGAATTAATAAAAGCGCATAATCCCAATCGCGTTTTGCGATCCACAAATCAGAACCTACTCCAGGTTCCGAAAGCCAACTTCAAGTCCAAAGGAGAAAGAAGATTCGCGATCCAAGGTCCCAGACTATGGAACGCTTTACCAACCAGCATTCGGTTGGAGGAGAACCACCTAGCATTTAGGAAAAAGGTCAAGACTTTTCTCTTTTGATATCAAAGGAGACAGGAACAACAAGCGCCCAGAGGCGATTCAGTTCGCATGTGCCGCGCTATATAAGTTTTCATTCATTCATTCATTCAAGATTTTTCTCTGAGAACTGCTGAAAACTGAAATGAGATAAATTATCTCTCTAATAAATGTACACCTTTCACACTGGGGCGGGAGGTGCGGTGGCAGTATATTTTTAACTGCGCTTTATCGTCGTAATTGTGGCGGTATTTGTCCACTAGCGGTGCGGTTTTAACCCCCGCTAGCGGCCGAAAAAGGGTTAATACCGCCGTGCAGAGGCACATTGCCGGCGGTATAGTCCCGATTTCTTATTGCTTTCAATGGGAAGGAGCTGTGGAGGAGCGGTAAACACGTCGCTCCTCTCACCGCTTCAAAGATGCTGCTAGCAGGACTTTTAACCACTTCGGGTCCGCGCTATTGACAGAATACGTCAGCAGCGCGGACGTGAGGCGTCGGGGTCACGTCTTTGGACGTGATTTACTTGTAATTCCCCGCGCGCGCCACAGGGTGGCGCGCGGCGGGGAAAAACAGTCCCGACGCATCACCGAGGATTCGATGCGTGTACCCGGCGGCCCCGATGTCCGTCAGGTACATGCGATCGTCGGTGACAGAGCAGGGACGTGGAGCTCTGGGTGTAAACCCAGAGCTCCACGTCCTGTCAGGGAGAGGTGACAGATGCTGTTTCTCTTGTACATAGGGAGACAGCATCGATCACCTCCCCCAGTCACCCCCCTCCCCCCACACAGTTAGAACACACCCAGGCAATACATTTAACCCCTTCCTCACCCCCTAGTGTTAACCCCTTCAATGCCAGTCACATTTATTCAGTAATTAGTGCATATTTATAGCACTGGTCGCTGTATAAATGTGAATGGCGCCAAAAATGTGTCAAAAGTGTCCGATGTGTCCGCCGCAATATCGCAGTCAAAATAAAAATCGCAGATCGCCGCCATTACTAGTAAAAAAAAAATCTAAAAAAAAAATCATAATTCTGTCCCCTATTTTGTAGGTGCTATAACTTTTGCGCAAAGCAGTCACTTATTGTGATATAAATTTTTTTTTTTTTTTTTTTAAATTGGGATATTTATTATAGCAACAAGTAAAAAATATATATATATTTTTAAATTGTCGCTCTTTTTTTGTTTATAACGCAAAAAATAAAAACCGCACGGGCGATCAAATACCACCAAAAGAAAGCTCTATTTGTGGGAAAAAAAAGGACGCCAATTTTGTTTGGGTGCCACGTCGCACGACCGCGCAATTGTCAGTTAAAGCGACGCAGTGCCGCAAGCTGAAATTTCGCCTGGGCACGAAAGGGGTTTATGTGCCCAGTAAGCAAGTGGTTAAAGCGGTCCTGCTAGCACTCCGCTGGAGAAACATCAGCCGCTGTTTAGGGTGAGTTTGCAGGTGCAATTTTTAGCGCAGTAGCACCTGCAAACCACCTCAGTTTGAAAGTGGCCTTAGTATCATATTTGAGTCACCACAGAGAACAAAGGTGCCCTTTAGGTGAATGTAAAGTACCTGAATTAGATAATAGACAAAAACTGCAGTTGCTTCTTGTTAAGGCCCATACACACAATAAGACTTTTTGACAGCAATGATCTGACGTACGTGTTTTATCGGACAACCCGACTGTGTGTATGCTCCATCGGACAATTGTTTTAGTTTTTTCAATGGACAAATGTTTGCTGTGAATAATCTCAAACTTTTCAACAAAAAATGTCTGATGGATCATAATCCGATCGTGTGTACACAAGTCCATCGGACTAAAGTCCAAAGTACAAACACGCATGCTCAGAACCAATGTTAAAGATCAGACAACAATAGCAGAAGTTGCCCAAAGGGTGGCGGTAAAGAGCTTAAAAAAACATGTGATTTGGTGAATGTTGGCTGAAAAAGTTCTGCCATGTGTATGCAGAACAAGTTTACGGCCAACGCCCATTCAGACAAAAATCCACGGAAAAGTCAGATGGAAGTCTGATCGTGTGTATGAGGCTTAAGGTGCCTAGTAGGTGCATATCGTAAGCTCTGCATCAATCAGAGATCAGAGTAGTAGGACCAGGGCTTTTTTTTCAGCGGGAATGCGGGGGAACGCAGTTTTGGCACTGAATATTTTGAATGGCAAGGGATGCTGGTGTGTGCTGGAGGGTCCATTGATGCTGGTTACTGGAGGATATATTACTGCTTGGGGGATCACTTGTTGAGGGAGGGGTCTATTGTTGACAGGGTTCTTTTGTTGCTGGGAGGGATCTAGTGTTAAGGGATGGGTCTATTCTTGCTGACTGCTGGAGGGATATATTGTTGCTTGGGGGGGGGGGGGGGCTATTGTATTAGCTGCAGGGGATCTATTTTACTGCTTCCTATATTATTCTTAACAAATTCCATACAAATTACTTAGCACCACAAAAGTATGCCTGTTTCTGTTTTCTCTAACATGGGTGGTATTGGGAGGTGATTTGGGGGTAGAGCCAAGGGACGGTGCTCAGAGGTGGGTAGAGGGCAGAGACAAGGGGTGACTTGGAAGAGGGGAGTACCTGCACCTATTCTCTGAGAAAAAAAGCCCTGAGTAGGATGTACTGCCCCTGTGGATTGGAAATGTTCTGGTGACAGGTGGTTGTAGAAATAGTGGAGACCCCCTAACTGACTGTGGCATTCATTTGGCTTCTCTGTGACATTATTGGCCAGATCAGGGTGGAGAGAAGTTGGAGACCTGTGAACGTTCGTTTACCAATCTCCTCTACTTCTACTGAACCCAAAAGTACTAAAAGCTTCTGAATCCCAAATGAAGACCCTGATCTGTATAGCTAGAGTCATCAGGGGACTGAAGACTACCACATGTTTTATTCTATAGGACCTCTGCTTTTTTTTAATATTCAGTTTTAGTAGTTTGGCAATCAATGCTATCTTTCTTATGTTGTATTTAGATTTGGTCTGAATCAGTGGTGGCCCGCCCCCCCTCCCGCAGTCACAAAAAACGGGCCCTTTAAGAACTTTTATTTGGCTAAAATGTCATTTTGACATTTTAGCCGAAGTTCTGGCGGCCGTCTATAAAGGGCGCTGCAGCGCCACCCTCTCTCGCAAATAACTCACATTCAATGCAATGCATTGAATGTGAGTTATCATTGTTGCCAGCTGCCTGGTCTATTCCTATAACCGCACATGGGTCGCCGGTTACCCAAATAGCGGCAGCTGGTTGGCTGAGGGGAACTGCCTATCAAAGCCACCGGCTCTGATAGGCTTTTCCAGTACCGCCCTCCGGCTCTCGGAAGTCTATGCTCGGAGCGCAGGCAATCTGCGTTCCTTGCATGAGACTGACAGCCGTTTCAGCCAATCAGGTTCCCGGATTCTGGTTATCAGGAACCTGATTGGCTGAAGCTTCTCCACGGCGGCAGAAGACATCGAGGGAGGACATGGAAGCGTCAGGTAAGTGATTTTTACAGGGAAAGGGACATCATGGGGCACAGTGGCATCATGGGGCACAGTGGTGACAAAGGGCACAGAGGCGACAATGAGCACAGTGGCATGGGGCACAGTGGTGACAATTGATGGCACAGTGATTGCATATGATGGCATGGCACAGTGGTGACAATTGATGGCACAGTAACTGCATTTGATGGCATGGCACAGTGGTGACAATTGATGGCACAGTGGTGGCGTTTGATGGCATGGCACAGTGGTGACAATTGATGGCACAGTGGTGGCGTTTGATGGCATGGCACAGTGGTGACAATTGATGGCACAGTGACTGCATTTGATGGCATGGCACAGTGGTGACAATTGATGGCACAGTTGCTGTGTTGCATGGCACACACAGTGGTGACAATTGATGGCACAGCGGATGCATTTGATGGCATGGCACAGTGGTGACAATTGATGGCACAGCGACTGCATTTGATGGCATGGCACAGTGGTGACAATTGATGGCACAGTTGCTGTGTTGCATGGCACAGTGGTGACAATTGATGGCACAGTGGCTGCGTTTGATGGCATGGCACAGTGGTGACAATTGATGGCACAGTGACTGCATTTGATGGCATGGCACAGTGGTGACAATTGATGGCACAGTTGCTGTGTTGCATGGCACAGTGGTGACAATTGATGGCACAGTGGCTGCGTTTGATGGCATGGCACAGTGGTGACAATTGATGTCACCGTTACTGCATTTGATGGCATGGCACAGTGGTGACAATTGATGGCACAGTTGCTGTGTTGCATGGCACACACAGTGGTGACAATTGATGGCACAGCGGCTGCATTTGATGGCATGGCACAATGGTGACAATTGATGGCACAGTGGTGGCGTTTGATGGCATGGCACAGTGGTGACAATTGATGGCACAGTGGTGGCGTTTGATGGCATGGCACAGTGGTGACAATTGATGGCACAGTGGCTATGTTTGATGGCATGGCACAGTGGTGACAATTGATGGCACAGTGACTGCATTTGATGGCATGGCACAGTGGTGACAATTGATGGCACAGTTGCTGTGTTGCATGGCACACACAGTGGTGACAATTGATGGCACAGCTGCTGCATTTGATGGCATGGCACAGTGGTGACAATTGATGGCACAGTGGTGACGTTTGATGGCATTGCACAGTGGTGACAATTGATGGCACAGTGGTGACGTTTGATGGCATTGCACAGTGGTGACAATTGATGGCACAGTGACTGCATTTGTTGGCATGGCACAGTAGTGACAATTGATGGCACAGTTGCTGTGTTGCATGGCACAGTGGTGACAATTGATGGCGCAGTGGCTGCATTTGGTGGCATGGGGCACAGTGGTGACAATTGATGGCACAGTGGCTGCATTTGTTGGCATGCACAGTGGTGAAAATTGATGGCGCAGTTGCTGTGTTGCATGGCACAGTGGTGACAATTGATGGCGCAGTGGCTGCATTTGGTGGCATGGGGCACAGTGGTGACAATTGATGGCACAGTGGCTGCATTTGATGGCATGGCACAATGGTGACAATTGATGGCACAGTTTCTGTGTTTGATGGCATGGCACAGTGGTGACAATTGATGGCACAGTGGCTGCATTTGGTGGCATGGCACAGTGGTGACAATTGATGGCACAGTGGCTGAAAAAAATATATAAAAAGATTTTTGTGCTCACTAGCTGGATAGTATGCTAGAGTTTTTTTTTTTTTTTTTTAATGCTTTGCTAGGTTGTAAAGCATCTCTCATAATTGCAGCCTTCCAGCTTGCATCTTTAAAATTTAATGGCGGTTTTTATAGAGCACGCCATACACTGGTCATTTTTTCCTTTTTTATTGGGGAGGAGATTTTTCACTCTGGACTGACGACGGGGGGGGGGTTCTTTGTCCAGCGTCTATTTTTAACAATACAACGTTGTTTTTCACTACACTATATAGGGCCAGATTCTCAGAGGCGTTACGACGGAGTATCTCAGATACCCCGTCGTATCGCCTTTTTTTTTGGCTCGTATCTATGCGTGTGATGCTGAGCATCACTTTTGCATAGATACGCTTCTACATCCGACAAGCGTAATACAATTACACTTTCGGATCGTAGATGTAATGACAACTCCGGCCACTAGGTGGCCTTTACGTTGTTTTTTCATTTGCATATGCAAATGAAGTAGTACGCCGATTCTCTATCGCTTTTACGCCGCCCCGTCGTCGCCTACGTCGTTTTCGTCCGCGTAAGGTTACCCCAGCTTCTATGTGGAGTAACCTTACGAGGTCCCGTCGGATGCCGTCGTGTCCCGTCGGATGCCATGTTAAGTATGGCCTCGGGACCGCGTCGTGTTGTGCGTCGTTTACGTCGTTTGCGTACGTCGATTCTCAATGGGGCTGGCGTACGCTGCGATTACGTCGTTTACATTGAGAAAATGTGACGTCCTTTGGAGCATGCGCACTGGGATTTTCCCCCGGCCGGCGCATGCGCAGTTCGTTCGACGCGGGGGCGCGCTTAATTTAAATACAAGCCGCCCCATTTGAATTGCGCGGGGTTACGCTGCGCGATTTACGCGACGTAAGCGAAACCTCGGGAGCAAGTGCATAGAGAATCAAGCACTTGCTCCAGCAAGCAGCGGCGGCGTAGTGTAACTGGCTTACGCTACGCCGCCGGAATTCTATGAGAATCTGGCCCATAGTGTTTTATATGTGTAGGTTGATACTCTGGAGGAACGTGTCCTACTTGGGCGGTCCCAGTGCTGCCCTAGTTGGACTCATTTAAACTTTTTTCATTCATCAATAAAGTTAACAATATAATTGATAGCCCCCTTGATAGCAATCCCGGGACATCCCCTGTCCCAACCCCTTTTCCTTTTTAATTAATGCTTTATTTTGCTTTTAAATGTCCTTATTTCTTCTGAGAAATCCTCACTTTCTGTTGTTCTGTCTGTAACTCCACACAGTAATGCGAGGCTTTCTCCCTCTTTGGAATGTCGTGCTCGCCCCCACCCCCTCCCTTGGACTACAGGTTTGGAAATGTTATACACAGATTCTAATGGGAATGCTGATTGCCACTTTAAACAAGCTGCTAGCAGCTTGTTTAAAGTGACAATCAACGCTCCTACTAGGAACTGTGTTCGGGCCCTTTCACACTAGCGGACGAACGGTCCGCTAATTACAAGTCCGTTAACGGACTTGTAATGCTTCCCTATGGGAGCGGATCCGTTAGCGGATGATGCATCCGCTAACGTCCGCTCGATCCGCATCCGTTTTTGCGGACGGAAGAATGTCCTATTTTTCTTCCGTCCGGCCAAACGGATCGGATGCAAACGGACAGACGGTCCGTTTCCATCCGACTCCCCATAGGGGAGAGCGGAGGAGAGATGGGGCGGTCCCTGCACAGTGTGCGGGGACCGCCCCGTCCGCCCGACAGCTCAGCGGAGACCCCCCGCTGAGCTGACGGACACACGGAGCGGACCGAAAAACGGACCGCTCCGTGTGTAAGGAGCCTTCAACATTTACAGGTTGGGGTTTAATGGCACTTTAAAAGTTTCAACAAAGTTTGCTGTTCACGCTGCCCTTTTACAAGTTGAAGCCTGTGTGAAACAGGCCTTCAGGCCAGTTACCTTACACACGTGGTCCTCTTTCCCATTGGATCTTGTGTAATAGTGAGAGGTCCTCAATTAGGTGAAGAGTGGTACTCACATGATAGTTTTGCATCATTTCACAGTTTGGGCTTGTTTACACTTGCTTCAAAATGTAGCATTGAACACGCTGTTTTAAAGCACTCTATATGCCAGTCAAAGCATCTGTCACTAAACCTTCAAAAATTATACCCCATATCGCTTTCTTGGTTCTTCAAAGCATCTTCAAAACCTACATATAAGTCTATGACAAAGCTCGCTTACAGCACCTGCAGCTTTTGAGAGGCTTTTATTCAGTTTTAGCTTTGCTTTGTTTTGAAGTTATTGCCGGTATGAGATTTCCCAGGATGCACTAGTAAACCAACAAGTGAACCAGAAAGATGTCATTAGCAGTCACTTCCGGTTCATGTGTATATATACTGGGAGTGTCTGGTGCAGATATCACATCTGGTGCGCAGCGTGTAGCAGCAGGAAGGTGACTGGGGTCCAGACTGGAGTGGAACGTCCAGCTGTCGCAAACTACCGTGAACGGGAGTGAACCACAACTGCAGTTAAGCAAAGAATTCAATGCACCTCCCTATGTTATGTGAGATTTCAGTACTGGGCCCCAGGCGTCATTCCAATCAGAGAACAGGAGTTTGGGGGGTCACTGCATCATCTCTCTCACATATAGGAATGTGTTGAACTACTAAGGACGGAGGTATTACAACATGCCTCCAACCTCTAGCGTAGAAAATTTACAATAAAGATCAACAAGAGCAACTGCATTAAAGACTCCAATGCAGGCACTCTATGTATAGTGATTATCAGTACGGGACCCCAAGCATCACTCCAATCAGAGAACAGGTTTTTGGGGGTTCTCTACGTCATATCACTTTAACATAAAGGAATGCATTGGACTACTAAGGGAGCGACATGAAAATTTGGGCGACATGAAAAAGGTGTTTTGTCCCCGCGATTTGCGGCGACAAAACGCCCTTTTCTTTTTGCTGGAGCTGGGATGTTTTACATTGTCGGCTATTGCCGAACGCCCAAGACGCCTGAAAAAAAGGGTCCGGGACTTGTTTCAGGCTTCAGGCGTCTGGCGTTTGGGCGTTCGGCGTGGAGATGTGAACCATCTCCATAGCCGACAATGTAAATTCGCCCCTCCAGCGTATGTCAGGCTCCTTCAGCGTCGGGCGTAGGGCGACAAAACGCCTAGATGTGAATGGAGCCTAAGTAATCCCAGGCAGCAAATAGTATTCAATAATCCAGATTTAAATACAGTACTTGATAAGGGTAATATATGAAGCAGGTAACTCTAAGTAGTATAAATTACGTAAAGTTGCTACTTATTCATTTGCAGAGGATGAGAGAACGCAGAGTATTGCAGCCTCAATGGAATCCCATTTTGGAGGGTCTCCTGGTGCAGGATATCCTAGGGTGTCCCCAGCCACAGCAGTAAGATGGGCAGTGTGGAAAAAGGCAGTAGATAACCAGCATGGATCCGGGTTGTGCTGCTACTCGGTTGCTGCTCGTTTACTTGAGGGGATGGATAGTACCTGTAGTTCGTTAGTAGCCAGGCCTGCTGCGGACGACAAAAATAAAACAGTGTGCAGTCTGCACACTGTTCTGTTTATAGGACCTAGGCAGGTGTAGTGCATGAGCACTAATACGAGGCGCACTTCTGCGTTCCACGGTGGAACGCACATGGCCCGGGCGATGACATCATTGTGCGGTTGCCGTATGTGTTCCAGCACGAAACGCAAGAGCGCCTATTACACAAGCAGACAGCATGAATGGTGTGCAACAGGGATGGATCGCTAAAGCAGAAGGTGAGCGGGGACCAGAGAGAGGGGTCTGAGCGGCAGAGGATGGGAGACTGAAGTAGGAAAACCTAGCAATGTCACACATGGTATGCAGCGTGAAAGCAATATACTGGAAGGTGAGTGGGGACCAGAGAGAGAGGAGGCTCAGCAAACCAGAGGATCATCAGAGCTGGAGGTTACTACTGAGTGGGGGATCAGCAGAGCTGGGGTTTACTACAGAGTGAGTAATCAGCAGAGCTGGGGGTACTATTGAGCAAGGAATCTGCTGAATGAGGATACTAATAAGCTGAGTATATGCTGAAGGAAGGTACCAATGAGATAGGGATTGTCATGGATCTGCCATCTAAGGGTTAACTTCGTGCAGACTGATTTCAGTGATTAGCAACAGGCTGTCTTATTTAAACACCTCAGCAGCACTGTGTCTTTGCTGTCTGATCTGCAGCTCCCTGTGACCCCTGCTCCTGTTTACCTGCTTCTGTGATTGATCTTCTGAATGACCTGGCTTGACCATTGGACTTCCCTTGCTTTCAGCCTGCACCTGACCTCGGCTCATCTCTGACCTTGAACCTGCCTGCTCCTTTGGATTCCACACTGCCTGCCAATTGTTGACCCGGCCTGTGATCTGACCTGTTTGCTCCAGCATCTCCTGTCTGTGCTCTAACCAGCCTGCTTACTTCCGCTTGAATCCACACCCCTCTAAACTGTGTACTGACTGCCAGACCCGACTTGTGTGTGTGTGTGTGTGTGTGTGAGTGAGGATATCAGGTGTACCAGCCTCCAGTCTGTCTGCTGTTCGGATTTCTCCTTCCAGCTGGTTGTCACCTATATAGCATCTGGGACCTTGGAGCTGTCCGTCCAACAGCTGACCCGCCAAGCACTCATACCATTCGGCACTCCTGTGCCACATGTCTGCTCTACCAGGGGCCCACCAGTCAGATACGTAAGAGCGGCTTCGAGCTCATAGGTCAGGTATATGAGAACGTGACAGGGATCTGCTGAGCAGGGGTACTAATGGATCTGCTTAGTGGGGAGGTACTACTGAGTTGGGGTGCTACTGGGCCCCTTTGAAACAACACACACATAGGGCATTTGCAAAGCTACATTAAAGCTTAAAAAAAACCTTACCGTACATTATTAAAGCACCACTGAGCATCACAGAAGCATCAAAAGCACATCAAAAAAGCACTTTGAAAGAAAGGAGCTTTAGCCCTGCTTCACACTGGGTACGATTTGAGATGCAATTTGACATGTCGGCAATGGCACCGTCCTAATCGGTGCGACGCCGCATTTGCGGCGCTGCACCGATTTCAAAAAGTAGTTCCTGTACTGCTTTTTCCAATTTGGGGCCGTGATTTACATTGCAGAAACCTGCACAGATGTCTCTGAAATCGCGGCCGAAATCGGGACTGCCGGGCGGGAGCGAAGCCGTGCGAGTTCAGCTGAATTTGCACGGCTTCACTCCCGCAGCCCAGTGTGAACCTGGGCTTAATGTGTGTTAAAGCTAAAGTAAATGTAAATGATCCCTTTAGCAAGGCGCTGTGAAGACATGCCCCCAGAAGACAGGTCCTTGAAGACCTGCACTTACTGCATGTCCCCAGTCTCCTGGATTAAAAAACAATTGAACATTATAGCCAGAGCCGCTTTTTTAAGACCCTGCGTGGACAGGAGATGGGCTTTGAAGAGCTCAGAGGGGGACAATGCAGGTTATAATGCATTTATATAGTTATTTCATGGTAGGTTTATTTGAAATTCTTTCAATATTTTAAAATTAAGGGCCAAGTAAAATTTTTATTTTAGCTATGGAACCTTTGATCAGCACAACTGCTCATGGAAATTGAGACTACAATGGCACCAGCGCTTTTGATGAAAAAGGTATGATTGTTTGAACTGACTGGTGCTGTGTCACATAAAGAGCCATAAAAGTATTGTTATTGCTCTGTCTCCATACTGAAATCATAAATATGAAAGACAAGTATAATATCCATGGTACATAGAATATTTAAACAAAAGTGGTGCAAAAAAAAAAATGCATTTAAAAAGAAAAAACTGCTCTAGCTCATTATTCTCGTGTGTGTACCGTGCAGCATATGTTTAGAATAAAAATGAAAATAATTGACATAGAAGAGCATGCAAATTGAGTTGTCTTAAGACAGAGGCATGCCATACAATCATGCACAGGCTGTTGGTACTTAAGCGTGTATTGTGAGGCGTATCCAAGGATGCACATATTTTTGTAATTCTTACATAGCTCTGTGTATTCCCATGCCAACCAGACTCTGCTAGAATATGACTGGATTAGACGTGCAGTTAGTTTGCCAGTTGGTACTTTAGAGGTTTACGTAAAGCAAATATTAAGCTACATTCACGCTGGAGCATATCTGAAGACAGTTTTCTGCATTTAGAACCACCACTTGGTGAAGCAACACTCTGTTCTATAGCTGCATACAAACTGGCTGATTGGCTGTTGCAGGAACTCTGCAGAAATTCTGACTTAAAAAGGAGCAGGAGCTTCTTTTGGGGTGATAGACATTCTAATCAATGGGCTGTCCTATGTGACACATAGAATCACGTGAAAATCATATGTCAAAATTACGAAGTGGGATTGCTCATTCCCATTACGTGATGGGAACGGGGGACTTAGGAATTTTTGAATTGTTCACACCAGGTGTGTTGAGCTTTGTTGATCAATTCAGGTTCAGTGCAAGGACACACAAAAAAATGTTTTCCTGGTGCATCATGGCAGGAAACATGGGTTGTGACTCCACCCCCACAACCTGATAGGACTGGTTAGCTATAAATCAAAGACAGACCCGGCTCACAGCATTTTCCTCTTTTTCCTCACCTGATCAGGACTGGAATCGCGAGGTATCCCTTAACGTTTGTCGTCCCAGCCAGGTTAAGCCTCTCCTGGGTGGAAGTCCTTCTAAATGGAAGTCAAAATGAGCTATATGGTTGGCGCCCCATTTTGGTGGCCTGGGAGGCATATTTCAGCCTCTCCTAAGTTGAAGTCCTTCCTCTACAGTCTCTAAATTAGCTATATGGTTGGTGCCCCATTCTGATGGCCTGGATGGCATATTTCAGCCTCTCTTGAGTGGAAGTCCTTCCTCTACAGTCTATAAATGAGCTATATGGTTGGAACATCTCCTTAGTAGGGATGAGCCGAACTCCCCCCCGTTCGGTTCGCACCAGAACCTTTGAACGGACCGAACGTCTGCGCGAACATTTAGAACCCCATTGACATCTATGGGACTCGAACGTTCAAATTCAAAAGTGCTCATTTTAAAGCCTAATATTATTATTAGTTATTGTCGTAAAACGTGGTTGAGAACCCGGGTCTTGCCCCAGGGAACATGTATCAATGGAAAAAAAAAGTTTTAAAAACAGTCGTTTTTTCTGGAGCAGTGATTTTAATGATGCTTAAAGTGAAAAAAGGAAAAGAAAAATTCCTTTAAATATTGTACCTGCTGGGTGTCTATAGTATGCCTGTGAAGTGGCACATGTTTAGAACTGTCCCTGCACAAAATGAGATTACTTTAAGAAAAAAGTAATTTAAAACTGCTTGCGGCTTAAATGTAATGTCCGGTCCCTGCAATATGGATGAAAATCATTGAGAAAAATAGCATGGGTTTCCCCCAACTCCCCCCAGGTTATTTCAAGCCCCTTTGGCCCTATATACTTTGAACAGCAGTATATAGGCGGTGCAAACAAGACAGGGACTGTAGATTTGTTGTTAAGTAGAATCTGTTTGTAATTGTGAACTGGTACTTTTTTAAAGTGTAACTCCAGACATAAAATCTATTTTTAAGCTTTTCTGCAAACATAGAGAAGGGTTATCACCCCTGTAACATTTGTTTTCCTGTCTGTGTGCATCTGTTCAGAAGATTGCAATTCACTTTCTGTCCCAATGACAAATGATTTTTAGAAAATTTGGGTATTTCAGTGAAACAAGGATTGGTGATAAAGCATCAGTGGACAGGAGACACCTCTTATAGAAGAGGGGTATATTTCCTCTCACTTCCTGTTGTCTCCTTCCGTTTGCAAGTAGGAGTCATTTGTAAGTTGGATGATTGAAAGTAGGGGCCTGCTGTATATACTCTGCATAAATTTGGGCCCTAGGTGTTGGTGTTGCCACAACACTGTAAGCCTTCACAGTTAGTCTTGGTGGACGCTGGGACGCCCTGCTGTGTGAACTATTATATCAAGAACTGTAATTACATGCAATTGTTGAACAGTGGTAGAAAAATTGGGCATTTTGTGCTGGTGCTGGTCCACAACACTGTAAGTCCTCACAGTTACTCTTGGTGGGCACAGGAATAAGTCCTGCTATGAAATATTAGATCAAGAATTGTAATTACATGCTCCTGTTGAACAGGGGCAGAAAAATTGGGCCTTTGTTGGTGGTGCTGGTGCCACAACACTGCAACCTCTCACAGATACTCTAGTTGGAGCGCAGGAATGAGCCCGCTGCAAAATATTGCATCAAAAATTGTAATTACACACCCCTGTTAAACGGGAGCAGAAAAATTGTGCCTTGGGCACTGGTGCTGGTGCCACAACACTGCAACCCCTCACAGATACTCTAGTTGGAGCGCAGGAATGAGCCTGCTGCAAAGTATTGCATCAAAAAATTTAATTACACGCTCCTTTTAAACAGGAGCAGAAAAATTGTGCCTTAGGCACTGGTGCTGGTTGCACAACACTGCAACACCTCACAGATACTCTAGTTGGAGCGCAGAAATGAGCCCGCTGCAAAGTATTGCATCAAAAATTGTAATTACATGCTCCTGTTGAACAGGGGCAGAAAAATTGGGCCTTTGTTGGTGGTGCTGGTGCCACAACACTGCAACCTCTCACAGATACTCTAGTTGGAGCGCAGGAATGAGCCCGCTGCAAAATATTGCATCAAAAATTGTAATTACACACCCCTGTTAAACGGGAGCAGAAAAATTGTGCCTTGGGCACTGGTGCTGGTGCCACAACACTGCAACCCCTCACAGATACTCTAGTTGGAGCGCAGGAATGAGCCTGCTGCAAAGTATTGCATCAAAAAATTTAATTACACGCTCCTTTTAAACAGGAGCAGAAAAATTGGGCCTTAGGCACTGGTGCTGGTGCCCAGAACCAAAAATGTTCTTACAAGCTATCAGCATGATCATTGAGGAGGAAAAGGATAGTCACTCAGCATAACAGGATAGTCACTCAGCATCAGCATAGGTAGTCTTGATGGGATCTGACATTTAAAAAAAAAGTATTCAGTTACATCAGCATCAGGTGCTTGGTAGTGGTGATCCAGTGGTGATCCAAGCCTGATTAATTTTTATGAAGGTCAGTCGATCAACCAAGTCGGTAGGGAGGCACACCCTAAGATCGGTTACAAAGCCTCGAGCAGCACTGAATGTGTGTTCTGAAAGAATGCTGGATGCAGGACAAGCCAGTATCTCAATTGTGTACTGTGCAAGCTCTGGCCAGTGATCCATCCTCAATACCCAGTAAGCCAGAGGATTTTCGGTGAGAAAGGTGTCCAAGTCTGATCTTGCCCATAGGTATTCCCGCACCATGTAAAACAGACGCTGGCGATGCTTGCTGAAACCGGTCATACCTTGGGGCTGCAGACTAAAAAATTGTCTAAACGCATCGCTCAGACGGCCACCTTCTCCACCGCTCCTTCTGTGACTGACTGAAGCCTCAGCAACACGTTGTCCAGGACAAGGATTTTGTAACCTCCCAGTATCTGGGAACGCGCGTTGCACAGACCTTTCTCCCGAAGATGTTTCATATTCTGCTCCTTCTGTGCCGGCAAGGTAAGGTCCGCAACCTTACTCTTGTATCGTGGATCAAGGAGGGTTGCCAGCCAGTAATGATCCCTCTCCTTGATAGCACGAATACGAGGATCCTTCCGCAGGCTTTGCAGGATCAGGGAGGCCATACAACGTAGGTTTGCTGAGGCATTCGGTGCGGAGTCCTCTGGGTCACTGAGGACGACATGATCCGCATCCACGTACAAGTCCATGGGTTCCTTGGGACTGTAATTGATCCCTTGAAGACTGCTGCTGATGCTGAGTGCTAGGCTCCACCTCTATGCTAACACAATCCTCCTCCTCATCCTCTTCCTGTGTGATAGGTAGGCAAGCAGGAACACTGTCTGGATAAAGGGGGCCTTAAGAGTTAAGGAAGTCCTCCTCTTCCTCCCTTTGTTCTGCCTCAAGGGCCCTGTCCATTATTCCACGCAGCGTGTGCTCCAACAGGTGAATAAGAGGGACAGTCTCACTGATGCATGCACTGTCACTGCTCACCATCCTTGTGGCCTCCTCAAATGGTGACAGGACAGTGCATGTATCCCTGATCATGGCCCACTGGCATGGGGAAAAAAAACAAGCTCCCCTGACCATGTCCTGCTGCCATATTGGCACAGATTCTCATTGGTGGCCCTCTGCTGCGGGTGCAGCCGCTGCAGCATGGCCAACGTAGAGTTCCACCTGGTGGTCATGTCACAGATTAGGCGGTTCTTGGGCAGGTTGTATTCCTTTTGGAGATCTACCAGCCGAGCACTGGCATTATATGACCGTCGGAAATGCACACAGACTTTCCTGGCCTGCTTCAGGACATCCTGTAAGGTACCTGCCCAAGAACCACTGCACCACCAAGTTAAGGACATGAGCAAAACAGGGCACATGGGTCAGTTGTCCCTGTCGCAGGGCGGAGAGGAGGTTGGTGCTATTGTCGCAAACCACCATTCCTGGCTTAAGCTGGCGTGGCGTCAACCACCTTTGAGCCTGCCCCTGAAGAGCTGACAGAACCTCTGGCCCAGTGTGGCTCCTGTCCCCCAAGCACACCAGCTCAAGCACCGCATGGCATCTCTATGCCTGCGTACCTGCGTAATCCCTTGAACGCCTACGGAGCACCGCTGGTTCCGAGGACACATCAGCACAGGAAGAGGCCACAGAGGAAGAAGAAGAGGAGGGGGTGGAGGAGAGAGGTGTGTCACAACCAGTAGTAACATTTTGGAGGCGTGGTGGCGGAACAACCTCCAACACTACTGTACCTTGTCCTGCGTCCTTCCCAGCTACCAGCAGAGTCACCCAATGCACCGTGAAAGATAGGTAACGTCCCTGTCTATGCCTGCTGGACCATGAGTCAGCGGTAATATGCACCTTACCACTGACCGCCCTGTCCAGCGAGGCATGTGAATTGCCTTCCACATGCTGGTAGAGAGCCGGAATCGCCTTCCGTGAGAAAAAGTGGGGTTTGGGAACTTGCCACTGAGGTACCGCATATTCCACAAACTCACGGAAGGGGGCAGAATCTACCAACTGAAAAGGCAGCAGTTGAAGTTCTAGCAATTTATCTAAGCTAGCATTTAACTGCTGGGCATGTGGATGGCTGGGAGAGAACTTCTTTTGGTGCTGCAGCAGCTGGGGCAGGAAAATTTGCCTGATAAAATCTGCCATCTGTGTACCTATAGTAGGTTGCCCGCAAGTACTTGGCTGTGACACACCTAATTCTACACCTTCAGTCCTATCAGTGCAGGCTTCAGAAAGGACTGAGGGTATAGTGGGGTTGGAGATCCCAGCTGATGAGGAGCAAGGGAGGTCCGCTTTGTTCTTTGGTGTGGGTCTTTGAGGTACGCTTGCCAACGAACTGCATGGCAGGTCGACATATGTCTGGTCAAGCATTTGGTGCCCAAGCTCAAGATGTTTTGGCCACGTGAGATACGCTTGAGACATATGTTGCAAATAGCAGTGGTGCGATCTGATGCACTCGTCTCAAAAAAGGCCCACACCAAAGAACTTTTTGGAATAATGCTGAGAGACAGCAGCGCCCTGCACATGCGTAGCTCTGCGTTGTGATGCAATCGGTGTTCTGCCATTAAGCTGGCCCCTGGGGGGCATCCTGCCTCATTGGAGATGTGCCTCCTCCTCCTCCTTGTCTCCTATCAGGCACCCACGTAGAGTCAGTGACCTCATCATCCTCTTCCTCCTCCTCACTGTAGAAAACCTGTCAGTATGCTGCAGCTGGGGGAACATGACTGCCAGATTGCTGTCCTTCTTGGGCACCCCCTCTCTCTGGGCTCATGTTACTGCCTTCCTCTAGCTGTGTACCATCATCGGAGCCTTCAAAACGCTGCACATCCTCATGCAGCATGTACCCAACACTGTGGTCAAACAGTTCGGGGGACTCCTCAGGAGGACATGGTGGAGCTTGGGAAGGAGTGACTGATGCCATTGAGCAGAGGGAAGAGGCCGCCTTGGCAGCTGCTTTGCCAGACAAAATAGCCTGAGCCTGGGTGAGAGAGGATGAGGATCGCTTGGTCATCCACTCTACCAAGTCTTCGGCATGTTGCTGCTCAGCACGGACAGCTGCCGAAAAAAAGGACGAGCATGTCCCACGGTTGCCTCTAGACGCAGAGCCTGCTTGCCCTCTTTTATCGGCTCGTGACTCTCTGCCTCTCCTTGTTGTCCTTCCAGACATACTAATGGCCTGCACACTGCAGAGGACACAGGCAGTACACACACCACGTAGCTTTAGGTGCACACTGCAGAGGACACAGGCAGTACACACACCACGTAGCTTTAGGTGCAAACTGCAGAGGACACAGGCAGTACACACCACATAGATTTAGGTGGACACTGCTGAGGACACGGGCAGTACACACCACTTAGCTTTAGGTGCACACTGCAGAGGACACAGGCAGTACACACCACCTAGCTTTAGGTGCACACTGCAGAGGACACAAGCAGTACACACACTACGTAGCCTTAGGTGCACACTGCAGAGGACACAGGCAGTACACACCACCTAGCTTTAGGTGCACACTGCAGAGGACACAGGCAGTACACACCATGTAGCATTAGGTGCAAACTGCAGAGGACACAGGCAGTACAAACCATGTAGCTTTAGGTGCACACTGCAGAGGACACAGGTAGTACACACCATGTAGCTTTAGGTGCAAACTGCAGAGGACACAGGCTGTACACACCACGTAGCTTTAGGTGCACACTGCAGAGGACACAGGCAATACACACCATGTAGCTTTAGGTGCACACTGCAGAGGACACAGGCAGTACACACACCACGTCGTTTTAGGTGCACACTGCAGAGGACACAGGCAATACAGCACGTGAGAATACTGCAGCTAGCACAATCACCTGCCTGCCAGTAAATTTGGAAGAGCGGATCTAGCTATACTATACAGTGTATAAATTCATATACAACACCTGGGATGCATATATATCCTCTACACACTGTAACTTTAACTGACTAGCCTGCCTGCTCTATCTACCTACAAAAAATGACACTCTCTCTCTCTGTCTTCTCTCTCTTAACCTCCGCAACACTCGATACAAGGCCGACCTGCAGAACACTTGGCACAGGACGGAGACAGCACTGCTCAAAATATGGAATGACGCTCTTGAGGCCACAGACGAAGGAGAATCTTGTCTTCTATTACTGCTGGACCTAAGCGCAGCTTTTGACACGGTAGATCACAAACTATTACTGACTCGGCTAGCTGAAGTAGCCAGAGTCGCGGAATGTGATCAGTTCTGGTTCTCCTCCTTTTTAGAAAACTGATCACAAATAGTGAAATTGGGACCTTTCACTTCTGAAAAATGCACAGTCATGCGGAGTCCCTCAAGGATCCCTCTTGTCGCTGGTGCTGTTCAATATCTATCTCGGCCCTCTCTTTGAAATTATCAGCAGCCAAAATTTACTTTACCACTCTTATGCGGATGACACACAATTGTATTTTCGCATCTGCAACAAAAAGGATCATCATCTCAGTCTAGAGAAATGCCTCTCTTTGATAGAAAACTGGATGACAAAAAGTTATCTTAAACTCAACGGTTCGAAAACAGAACTTCTTATTTTTCACGCCAAGCATAAGAATCAACTGGCAACAACTTGGACACCTCCGCCCCTTCTGGGCAAAATCATCCTCCCTAGCACCACAAGTCAAAAGTCTCCGAGTCATCTTCGACATCTCACCATCTGCTACGCCTACTACGCAGACTTATTCCATTTATTCCTAAAGAAGATAGCAGTCGTGGTGGGAACAGTTGTGAACTCCAGACTGGACTATGCAAATGCACTTTACCTCGGACTCCCAAAGTACCAAATCACTCGTCTACAAGTCGTTCAAAACACGGCTTCTAGACTGGTGACTGGGAAAAAAACATGGGAATCAATCTCACCTTCGCTAAGATCCCTTCATTGGTTGCCAGTAAAAGACAGAATTACTTTCAAAGCACTCTGTCTGATGCATAAGTGTATTCTGGGAAATGCCCCCCAATATCTATGTGAAAAACTCAAAGCCTATAACCCCAGAGCGAGGATTTGCGGTCCAAGGCCCCAGACTATGGAACGCTCTACCAACCAGCATTCGGTTGGAGGAGAATCACTTGACCTTTTGGAGAAAGATCAAGACCCATCTCTTCTGAGTTCAAAGGAGAAATGAACAACGAGCGCCCAGAGGCGATTAAGTTTGCATGTGCTGCGCTATATAAGTTTTTCACACACTCACTCACTCAGTGTGGGGCGTGTACTAAACCCCCTGAGCCATAATTTGCCAAAGCCACCCAACGTGAGTTCGACTCGAACACGAAGCTCATCCCTACTCCTCAGTGGAAGTCCTTGCTCTACAGTCTCTAAATAAGCTATATGGTTGGAGCCCCATTCTGGTGGTCTGGGGGGCATTGTTCAGACTCTCCTGAGTTAAAGTCCTTCCTCTACAGTCTCTAAATGAGCTATATGGTTGGAGCCCCATTCTGGCCGGTACGAAGCTTTGCGCACACATTTGGATTGAAAATATTCAGGATCAGTGGGCCATATCAGCTATATTGGCGTGATATTGGTAGAAGTTTAAGCGAGGTCCACCTTTCTGGTACCACAATTTTTTTGAAAAAGTATAATATCATGACAAACGTTCACCCATGCAGGGGTGTAATTCAATGAGCATAACAATCATATAACAATGGATGAGGAATTGGGGCTTGGACTTTTTAGGCACAGTATCACAAAGAAGTTTTTTGTACAAAAATATATTTATTAATTTGACATAAAATTTGTATTGTTGGTTATGTGTATCAAAAGTGTTTTTAGCAAGTTTAGCAACCCACATTCGATACATATAACCAACAATACTGCTAGTGTACAAAACCATATAGATCTGTAAAGTGACTTGAGAATAGCAATTTGTCATTCCATGTATTAGCAAAAGTCCAGAAGTATGATTCGGTAACAACAGCGCGGTGAAGAATAGTGGGACCAGAGAAAAATTAAGCTTGACATGTTGCGCGTGCAATCGCGCTTCTTTAGGAGCATTAAATGTAAGCTATTAAAGAAGTGGATAAGAATATAAATTAATATGAACATAATAGAAAGATGCATATAACATAACAACATATATGACTAGTAAGTGATGGCATAATGGTATTGGAGCCAATTGGAAGGGAGTAAGTAGTCCCGTGCATTTTGCACAAAAACCTGTGCGTCTTTTGGTCCATTTAAGGTGCGTATTCAGCCCAAACTTCGGCCTGAAACTGTGAACCAGCACGTTCCAGACCCCTGCTGTGAGCACATGTGGCTCATATGTGAACCAAGCCTAATACATTACTTTTTAAATGGAAACTATTTGGTGTTTCTAGGAACTATTATTTTTGTAAGTTTGACTGAAAGCAATAATCACCATGATTTTCACATTTAATGTGTTGGCGTCCCCAAACCAGAATTCACACTTCAGCGTTGTAAGTTTACATGGAAGCTGATTCACGTGCTTTCTTAATTTTTTAACTTAGTAACTCCAGCAATGTGCTATTGTAATTTTTTCCAACTGATGCAGCAATGAAACAAATGATGTTGTCACACTCCTTGAGGATGGTTTGGTAAGCCTGTCCACCACCTTCACCTTTGCATGCTGTGGCTGGATAGCACAGGCAACATCACTAAACAGAGACAAACACACCTTTCCTGAGGACAGACCATTTTCACATTTGCCTGTGGACACAGACACTGCTAACCCGTTCATTGTGGCATGGAAACATTAGTCTCTCCTTGTTTGCCTCCTGGACATGATGGGGGGGGGGGGGGGGGCTTACAGTATTACCCAAATTTAATAGAGACTGTGAAATGTGTGATTGGATATTTTTTTGTTATTGTCTTTTCAAAGCACTTAAATAAAACTTTAAAGGAAACATGGAGGCTGCCATTACTGTCTTCTCATTCTGAATATGCAAGGTTCCTATTCTGCCAACCTTCTTGCTCCCATATGTTGTTTCATTAATCCAAACAAATATAGTATGTAGATAAAAATTTCTGACATTACTCTAAACTTTCCGATATGCATACTTGTTCTGAGTTTAGGAAATCCAAAAGTTTGGAAGCCAGAGGGTCAGCATAAAAGTCAGTTATTTTCAGAAAGAAGTCAGAAACGACAGCCCCATATTTAGAAAAGGTTTACCGCTTGCAAAATATAATATTGCAACACAACTATAAAACATAATTGTTCTCTAATAGATTACTGTATTTTTTAGGCTTGGTTTCCATTCTCTAAATAATGAAATTTAAAATGAAACAAGGTCCCATTGCTGTCTAGAAAGGCCTGTGTATATAGGATTTTGTTGACATCAGAACTGCTTTTTCAACCTTACAAATCCATGGGGATGCAAAAAGCAGCAAGAGATTAAACTGCAGGTCCGAAGAAGGTCAACTACAACTGAAATGCACCTGTGAAGGCATTTAAAGTATCTCAGACGGATTTTAATTTTTTGGCACAAACCTTAATGGGGGCCAGGTTCTCTCACTGTTAATTTTGTTTGGGGCCCATCAATAGTATCTCCTTTGAACCCCTGGAATGCTCATTATACACCAGTAGATTTAGGAAAAAGACTGTCAATAAAATGTAGCTTACAGAAGAGATATAACTAGCATTTACAGATGGAAAGGGCATGTTCGTGAAATAATATATCTACAAAATAGCTGCTGTTACATTCACGGACAATTTAAAAATCCACTTTTATTCTCCAAATCAAACCAGGCTGAGCAGAACACCATTATACATTATGCATCCTCTCCGTAACCTCACATATCAGAAAACAAATCTTTTAAGAGACTATTTTCGTCACAGTGTTTTTTAATATAAAAATGGAACATGAAATTATATTTTATTGCGGCGCTGTTTGTGGCTTGGCAGAGTAAAGGTAAACAATTTCTCCTTATGTCTACGGACAATCTCTTAATCGGTATTCTTGCGGGTCAGACTCACAGAGGAATGGCTGTGGAAAAGGCTTGACTGGTGCAAAATTCCTAAACTTTATAAAAGTAAGCCAAAATGTATCTATTAAGAAAAAACAAGTGGAATTTTATTATGACTGTAAGGTACTAGAGGGTTCCACAATTTTTTTGTGGCCCACCAATCCTCTATCCTCCTGACTGGTTCAGGCTTTGGCATTCCCTTGTTTTCTTTTCACCATGGTGCATGTTGGTGAATCAGCAGATTGAAAGAAGTGCATCTCTCTGATTGGACACAAGACATAAAAAAAAAAAAATTCTACTTTGTCAAAAGCTAAATTGAAAAATGTTTGCTTTTATATACAGTTTAAGGGGTCAATTTATAAAACATTCATTGCACAAATGTCAAAAGCATTTGCGCGACTTGAACAAAATATCCCATATTAATGCCAGTATCCTCAGTAACATATTGGGCCAGATTCAGGTAGATGGGCGCTTCTTTACTTTGGAGTAACGTTTCTCATTTACGTTACTCCGCCGACACTTTCGGCGCAAGTACTGTAATTCACATAGCACTTGCTCCTAAACTTGCGCCGGAGTAACGAAAATGCGCTGGCGTAACCCGACGCAAGTGGAAGTGGGTGTGATCATATGTAAATGATGGGCGGAGCCCAGCGCATGGGCTTACGTTCAGCGCATCATCCACGGAGCATGCGCAGTAAGTGAGGCTTCACTCGCCCCCTTGTGCACATGCTCACAACTTCCGTCGGCACCACTTCACGGGAAACGTCAGCGCAATGCATTCCGTTGGGCGTTTAAATGCGCCCGTAGATGCGCCATTCCGTCACTAAAGTATATCCTGTTCCCCCTCCCCGCAGTGAAGTTACTTTTGTTCTGAGATGGCTGCTCCCGTTCCCCGCAAACACACAGGAGAAAGCTGAACTCTAAAGGCCAGGATCTGTCAGCCGTCATCTTGGCTATGGAGACCTATGATGTCTTCCTCCATGGCTGTAAAAGTTGACAGACAAGCATGGACAGAAGTGTTGTCCTGCAAGTGGGGGTGCTCAGCTAGCTCTTATCGTCGGTAACGCTGCTGTAGCTGCTCTCCTGCTGACCTGTGGCCGTCTGGAGTAAAGATAAAGCAGCTATTTGTAGAAATAACTTTGCGCCGGACGGACGAGATACGCGCGGCGCATGTAGCCAGCGTATGGTGCTAATCCGTTCGTGAATCGGGAAATCTCCCTCATTTGCATATTTGCAGGGGAAATCAATAGGCGCGACTGATGCGCCAAGCGAAATTATGCGCTGACGAGACTCTGGCGTCGGAAAGTTAAGCCGATCGGAAATGGCCCGTTTTCTGTCGCATCTAGTTTGGTGGGTACAGCCACATAGAAACGACGGCGCATCTTCACAGTTACGCGGCGCATATCGAATTACTCCAGCGCAACTCTACCTGAATCTGGCCCATAGTGGCCAAAATGCAGTATAGTATTTCAGAAAACTCATTTTGGCTACTAAGTGCTAAAGACTTTAAAATAAACTCAGACCATGTAGTGTAAATAAACTGGTTCATTTAAATGTCCACATCTCTGCTTATTATTCTCAACTCCTTCACTTCTCCCCTTCACGGTTCTGTTAGCTCAGATGACTGAAAGGAAGAAGCCCTTTACAAGATCTATGGTTATTATGTGCATGGGCAGGGTGAAAATGTGTCTTTAAAGTATAACTTTACCTCCAATCCAGCAATGTGACAACCACAAACTCCCTTGGTGATGCTAACATCATTGTCCAGTCTTTTTTCAGGCACAGATTCCTAGGCCATCTTGACTGGCCATGCCGGAATGATATAACTTCTAAGGATGTGCCGGAATCCATTTGTCCTGGCACCTTCCATGAATGCTGAAAGGTCAACAACAAACAGTTGTATAACTTTGTTAGATTATTTGCTCACCTACTCTGTTAGTGACCCACAGATGGAGAAAAGATGTGGCACACTGTAGATTGGCACACTGTACTTAAAAGACTTTAAAAAATGACAGAATTCATGTCAATTACATGCAATTCAAAAGTGTGATCTATTATTTTTTTGTAAGTGAAACTTTTATTAGAAAAAGTAGTATACAAAAGCTTACAACAGAAAACGTTAAAGCGGAGGTTCAGCCAAATAACATCTATACAAGAGCAAATTCTTTATACTACTAACATGTACAGTAGACACTTTTTTTCTTTTTTTAGGCTGTACATACCTTATTATCGCTATTTTAAATTGGCTTCCGGGTACTCACTCCCGCGGGTGTAGGCGTTTCTATCCTGAGGCACAATGTAATCTGGGAGTTCGCCCAGATGAGTGATGTCCTTCAGAAAAAGTTCCCCCTGGCGGATAAGGCCCCCCCCGTATTGCGGTAGGCATGTCACAAACCTCAGCGGAGTTTCCGAAAGTAGCCAAACATGTAGAGCCACGAGTTAGCTCTACTCGGCGCCTGCGCACGATTAGGAGCCGCGTAGAGGTGACTGCGCAACTTTACATGTTCGGCTACTTTTGGAAACTAAATTGAGGTTCGTAATGCGCCTACGCAATACGGGGGGGGGCTTATCCGCCGGGGGGGAACTTTTTCTGAAGGACATCACTCATCTGGGTGAACTCCCAGATTACATTGAGCCTCAGGATAGAAACGCCTACACCCGTGGGAGTGAGTACCCGGAAGCCGATTTAAAATCGCGATAATAAGGTATGTACAGCCTCAACAATGTGGTATAATTCTTGCTGCTGACTCCAATGATTGGGCACAATTCCTTCAACTGACGCCAACATTGGGGACATTTTCCCCCTAGTGACACCAACGATGGGGCACTATTCCCTCCACTGACACCAATGATGGGTGAATATTCCTCCCACTGGCACCAATGATTGGACGCTATTCCTCCCATTGACACCAACACTGAGGCACTATTCCTTCCATTGATACCAACAATGGGGAACTATTCTTACCACTGACACCAACGATGGGACACTATTGCTCCCATTGACACCAATGTTGGGGCACTATTCCCCCCATTGACACCAACGATGGGGCCCTATTGTTCCCACTGACACCAACGATGGGATATTATTCCTCCCATTGACACAACAATGAGACACTATTTTTCCCACTGACACCAACGATAGGCCACTATTTCTCCCACTAACACCAATGTTGGGGCACTATTCTTCCCCCTAATACCTGAGATGCATTGTTTACTTCCACGGATGCCAGGGCCATTTCTACTCCCACTGGCCACAGTCCGGCCCCCATGAAGTCTAAAAGACAGTAAAGTGGCCCTTTGTTCAGAAAGTTTGGAGATTCCTGGTCTAGACTAGAGCCTACCATTTTAGATTGGTCTAATGTCACTAAACATGCAATACAGTAAAAAAATGATATCTTCTACAACAACATTGTGAAAGCTGAAAACATGGATTGGATATAGATTTTGAGCACCATTATAAGTCTACCAAATAGATAAACGTTTTTACAACTCCACTTGAAGCTTTGTCCGGTGTTGCCTTCCCTACATTTCACAAATCTTTAGAAAAATAAAGCAAGTGGGGGTTCAATTCTCCTCCTCTCCTCTGTCCTCCCCTGATATTTTCCCATCTTGTCCTTTGATGATATTTTAGTTATTTTTCTCTTCGTAACACCAGATACTTACCTTAATGATATTGTTACTGAAAGACCTTCCTGATATACATAATAAGACTCTCATTAGGAGTAGTGAGAGAAACCACAGTACCCTGGGACAACCCAGTTTTACTACTACTCGTTTCATATACCTCCAGAAGCCGCTCAGCTTTAGATACCTCTGCTATAACCCTGTATCCCCTAGGTCATCCAACCCTCCTATGCTCATCATTATAATTTAACTGAGTAGATGGAACTGATCTTGTCTGTAATTACATTATTATATATCATGGTCCTATGGCATCTGGGATGTGTTTCTGTTGTCATCTTGTACCATTGTGTATCCTTGATCTCATGGTTTACTTAACTACATGTCAACCAGCCACCGTCGTTATATGGCGGCAGGTTGGCTCCCCTGTAGCTGTATGGCGGCCACTTTAAAGGGTATAGGGGGCACTTTCCACGTAATGTCGAAGCCGATGCGCATGGCCAGCAGACGCGATATCCGCCGGCGACCCGCGATCGCTCCTGAGAGAGACAGAATGGGGATCTGTCAATGTAAACAGACAGATCCTCGTTCTGTCAGGGAAGTAATCAGGAACATCGATCTCTCTCTATTCCCTGTCAGTACACTCCCCCCACAGTTAGACACACCTCCCTAGGGAACATTTAACCCCTTGAACGCCCCCTAGTGTAATCCCCTTCCCTGTCAGTGACATTTATACAGTAATCAGTGGCTATTTTTAGCTCTGATTGCTGTGTAAATGTCAAAAAGTGTAAAAAGTGTCCCATCTGTCCACCGATATGTCGCAGTCCCACTAAAAAACGATGATCGCTGCCATTACTAGTAAAAAAAATAATACTAAAAATGCCATACATTTTTTCCCTATTTTGTAGACGCTATAACTTTTGCGCAAACCAATCAATATACGCTTATTGCGATTTTTCAACAAAAATATGTAGAAGAATACATACAGTTTTGGCCTAAACTGATGAAGAAATTTGTATTTTTTTACATTTTTGGGGGGATATTTATTATAGCAAAAAGTAAAAAATATATATATTTTTTTAAAATTGTCATTTTTTTTTTTGTCTATAGAGCAAAAAATAAAAACTGCAGAAGTGACCAAATACCACCAAAAGAAAGCTCTATTTGTGGGGAAAAAAGGACGTCAATTTTATTTAGGTACAACATCGCACGTATGCGCAATTGTCGGTTAAAACGAAACAATGACGTATCGTAAAAATGGCTCGATCATTAAGGGGGCAAACCTCTTAGTCCAAGTGGTTAAACTATGTACAATTTGTGATATATTTGCTATTCTTCCTTTACCACTTGATACCCGCCCGCCGTCAAATGACGGCCGGCGGGATACTTTATTGCCCTGACAGGACGTCATATGACGTCCTGTCATTTAAAGCTGCTAGGGGAGCGCGTGCCGTTGGCGCGCGCACCCATCGCGTCACTGGGAACACCGTGCGTGTGCACGCGCGATTGCCGACAATTGAGCTGGGACGTGGACCTCTGTGTGTAAACACAGAGCTCCACGTCCCTGTCAGGGAGAAATGAGACCAATCTGTATCCCTTGTACATAGGGACACAATCAGTCACTTCCTCCTACAGTTAGAACACAAACTAGGAGAAACATTTAACCCCTTCCCCGCCCCCTAGTGGTTAACCCCTTCCCAGCCAGTTACATTTATACCGTTATCAATACATATTTATAGCATTGTTCACTGTAATGTAAATGGTCCCAAAAATGTGTCAATAGTGTCCGATGAGTCTGCTATAATGTCCCAGTCTTGAAAAAAAATCGCAGATCGCCGCCATTCCTAGTAAAAAAAAAATCATAATTATGTCCCCTATTTTGTAGGCAATATAACTTTTGCGCAAACCAATCACTATACGGTTATTGCGATTTTTATTTATTTATTTTTTTACCAAAAATATGTAGAAGAATACGTATCGGCCTAAAATGAGATAAAATTTTTTTTTTTTTTTTTTTTTAAATGGGATATTTATTATAGCAAAAAATATTGTGTGTTTTTTCAAAATTGTTGCTGTTTTTTTGTTTATAGCGCAAAAAATAAAAACCGCACGGGTGATCAAATACCACCAAAAGAAAGCTCTATTTGTGGGGAAAAAAAGGACGTCAATTTTATTTGGGAGCCACATCGCACGACCGCGCAATTGTCAGTAAAGCGACGCAGTGCCGGAAGCTAAAATTGTGTCTGGGCAGGAAGGGGGTGTAGGTGCACAGTAGGCAATTGGTTAATAAAATATTTGAACAAGAAAAATAAAGCAAGTCAACAGATTCTTTAACTTGCACTCCTTTTAATCGTTATTACATTTTTTATTTATTTTTTAAGATTTGGATGTTATTGTGCAGGTAAGCTATTCTCCATGTATGCACTTCAAGATAGGTGGGAACATCCAGTAGTTGAATGGGTACAAGGTCATCTATAGAAGAGAGATCTCTAGCTAGAGTCCTCAAAATATACACTATGGCCCGTATTCACAGAGAGTGGGCGCACATTTACGCCGGCGTAGCGCACACACAGTATGCTACACCGGCGCAGCGCGGAGAGGCATGCACTGTATTTAGCAAGCTATTGCTCACCAAGATACGCCACCGTAGTGTATTTTCGAAGGCGCAGGCCAGCGTAAGTGGAAGTGGGAGTGACCCCATGCAAATGATGGTCTGAGCATGGTGCAGTGTTTTACCCCCGGCGTATTACGAACGCGCATGCGCCGTGACATAGTCGTGACGTGGACGCATGAAACTGCCTAAGCTACGCCGGATGTGAACGTAACGTACGCCCAATCCGCCGGCCTGTGTTCTCTGGGGTCTTTGACCCCATTCACACCTGAGCGTTTGGTAGCTTGAAGCCTGAAGCTACAAAACGCTGGAGGGGCAAAAATGTACTATTCTCTATGGAGATGGTTCACATCTCCACTCCAAAACGCCTGAAGCCAGAAGCTCTAAAACGCCTGAAGCTCAAACAAGTTCTAGGACTTTTTTTTTAGGCAGATTTGGGCGTTTTTCTGCTTTTTACATTGGTGACCTTTTGACCTGTACAAAATTGCGGCAAACGCGGTAAAAATCGCAGGATATTTGCGGTAAAAATGCGCAACTTTCTGCCTGAAAATGCCTATGCTCAGGTGTAAATAGGGCCTTATTTTATTTAAGGCTACTGGGCTCCAATATCATCTCATCATAATTTTATAATTTCTTGGAATACTTTTTTTAGATCTATTATTACTAAACTTTGGGGCCTCAAAAATCCATTGCCCTCCCAGTTCTTCCTAAAAGCTTTCTATTGAACATTTATTTAAGTGATTCCTCCTCTACCTCCTTTTGCTTGAATGGGAGCTGCTCGGTGTTCTAACCTTCTATTATTTACATATATGGAAAAAGAAGCTTTAATGTAAGCTGGGCATAAACAATGTACTTTAGATTTCACCTTGAAAGTCAATTAGGACCTCACACCAGCCCATTCTGAAGCCATCTCATTTTAATCCATGTATCTTGTCTATACTATGTATTGTAATCTAATTTAAATTCCTAGTATGTTTTTAAGAGAAAAAATGTTTCCATAAAGGAGCCGATGGATTTTTATCATTAAACAATGATCTCACTTACTCCTTTAATCTATGCAGCAGTCTTCTAATTGTTCTACCTATATACAGAGTACACTTTCGCTGCATAAACAACATCTTGTGGAGAACACGCAATGAACATATTAATCTTGCATTTTTTTTTTTTTTTACTTTGACAAAAAATTATTTCCTTTACATTCAGTATTTACATTTCACTGAGAAAAAAGTAGGGAGAAAAGTTGCTGCATTTGCTTTAAAAGTAGATTCTAGCTGAGCTTGAGGTTTACCTTTAGTCCTGAAGAGTCGTACAGCCTCCTCGACCTACACTGAAAAGGCTTAGGCGGCGTACACACGACCGAGGTTCTCGCTAGAAACCAGCGAGAACCTCGCTGGAAGCTGCATTCCAGCAAGAACCTCGGCCGTGTGTACGCTCTCGGCGAGCATCCCGTCGGGAATGCCGTCGAGCAGAAATAGAGAGCACGCCATTCCCGACGGGCGGGTCGCCGAATCTGACGGCCGGCAGAGAACCTCAACGGGCGGAACGATGTGTTCTGCCCGTCGAGGTTCTCTGCCGTGTGTACGCGGCTTCAGTCTGATTACACAGTGAGCATCTCACTGCATGCTTCAGAAGATGCAGCAAGCCAGGTAGAGCCCACCTAATTGTGTGGTTGGAGGACATCCAGCATTATCTAGAACGTTCCTCCCCACCCTGACTGTCCCTAGCTCATCCCTTTCATTTAATTAATTTCAGTTCTTTTTAATTATGAAGGCTCAACATCACATGTGAGCATTAACTAGGACATTGGTTTATACAGTGCCAGGGCAAAGATGGCAAATTCACTCCCCCTCCCTTCATTATGTGTGAGCTTATGAGGAGGACTGGGAGAGAGCACAGCCCACACCTCCTCCCAGGTTCTCTCCTCCTCTCCTTGCTGCTTCCAGTGCTGGCCTGATAGAAGTAGTGATGCTGCAGTCACTACTCCTTTCAGCCTTATAGTAGAAAGAACTTGCGGGTCACCCATCCCTACAATATACGTTGTGACCAAGACAGCCACCTCTTCTGCCCACTCCTTGTCCCGGCCTTGGCTATATGTATTTGAAAAATTGATCAATCCTGATGATCTGACTGAAAATCTAGCTTCTTGAAGCCCTAAAATGCCAGGACAGTACAAATACCAGCCAAAAGACATTTTTGAAATGTAGACAGTCCAAGGTATTTAGAAAGAGGCATGGTGAGTTATTTAACTGGTTGCCGCCCACCCACCGTCAAATGACGGCAGGGCGGAGCGGTGCGGCTCTCGCTCTGGGACACCGTCATATGATGGCGTCCCAGAATGGCCGCTCTTGCGCACCCGTGGGGGCGTGCAGCATGGCGATCATGGCCATGCCGTGTTGCTAGGACATGGCGTGGCCCCAATCTCTGTAAAGAGCCACGTCCACGGCTCTTTAACCATGTGATCGGCTGTGTCCACTTCCAGCCGGTCACATGTAAACATGGAGATGCTGGTAATCAGCTCTCCTCGCCTCACGCTGACAGAGTGTGTAACGAGGAGAGCCCATCAGCGGCATCTCCTCACAGGGGGATATCTGAGAATGTAATCAGGGCACTGATATTACAATATAGTAATTTAGTGTCGCCCACCAGTGCCAGCAATCAGTGCCCACCAGTGCCAGCAATCAGTGCCCACCAGTGCCACCAATCAGTGCCCATTAGCAATGCCAGTCAGTGCTGGCTATCAGTGCTTCCCATCAATTCCTATCACTGCTGTTGATCAATGCTCATCAGTGTTGCCCATAAGTGCCACCCATCAATGCCCATCAGTACCACCTATTCATGCTGCCTATCAGTGCCCACTAGTGCTGCCTATCAGTGCCGGGGTTGTACGTGCCTGGTAGGTTCTTTCACAATTATTTGGAAAATTATGAAAGTTAAAAAAAATGTGTTTTATTTTCACATTGTTATTTCTCACACCAGAGCATAGACATACTTAGAATTATGCTACACAAAAATAATCTGCGCTAAATGTTGTGAATGTCAGTGATGAATGATTAATAAACAGCTGCACTTACTGTATTGCACATCCCAATACTAAAATATAACAATCAAATAAATGTGTTGCGCTATGAATATACTCAAACAAACATACATTCATATAATCAAAATCATGTAGTGCTCATACACTGATAAGGATGAAGTGCTATAAGTGCTTTACACATGTAAAGCTGTAAACATAAATTATATTATTCAATAAAGTGCCAGGTGAGGTATACAGATTAAATGTTTTTAATTAAAGTGCCAACTATTCTGTGCAAAGCATAAAAACCTCAAATAATGTTCATTCAAAATGCCAAATCTTCAAATGTAGCATAAAATTGGTGAATGATATAGACAGAGGAATCCAAATTCCAAATACTGGGGTTAAACAGGTGCTTCACACATGCTTAATTACAGTCCAAAAGTGCTCCACCATATATTATAATGAATGGACGCTCACTAGATGAGGTGACCCCAAACGAGGTCTAGCCACGCATTAGTGGGCAACACCCCTCCGCTGTAGACATGCAGGTAACACTCCCTTCATAGGACCTTTATCTTACATGTGTCATCCAAAAGATCACCCCATAATGCCGTCAAGTTAGTTGTCATCATTTATTAACCAGTCATGTTTTAAAAAGAAGAACAGAATTGCTCACTGCGCAATTATAATTATTAGAATTATACGCCAAAACACATTATTCTACTTCTATGGAGTAACTGCATGAAAGAGTCCAAAAATCCAAGGAGCACTTTTAGGCTTGTAAGGGGCATACATTATACAGCATAGCATAGGACATAAATGCCAAAACATGACCACATTTTGGAAAGAAAATGCCCCAAAGTATTTTCTGAACGGCAGAGTGAGCCTTTTTAAAATGTAATTTTTTGCCACAAGGTTTTTGAAAATGTGGAAAGAAAATTAAAATATATTTTTACAGAAAGTTGTCAATTAATGTTATTTCTAAAACACGGTATGGGCACAGTCAGGCCACGTACTCATGATCGAATTTATCTGCTGAAACCGGTCCGACGGACCGTTTCAGCAGACAAATCCGATCGTGTGTACGGGCGAGCAGACAGGTTTGTCCATCGGACAAATTTCGAAGCATGCTTTGAATGCTTTGAAATTTGTCCGCTACAAACCTGTCCGTCAGATCTGTCCGCTGGTTAGTACACTAACCAGCGGACAGAACTGTCCGCACATGCGTCGAATGGATTCGACGCATGCGCGGAAGCATTTTATTTCCGGGTTTGGTGACGTGGCGGCGTCAACGTCACCGCCACGTCACCGCGTTCCCTGGCCGGGGGGATTTTCATCCGATGGTGTGTACACACCGTCGGACGAAAATCCGGAGGAGACATGTCCGCTGGAAACGGTCCAGCGGACATGTCCCTCTGTGTGTACACGGCCTCAGAAATTACACCTCAAAACATATTCTGTTACTCCTGCTGCGTATGGGGACATGACACGTGCAAACATTTTTTACCTAATAGCCACATAAAGTTTCCCCAAATCCAAGGAGCACCTTCAGGCTTTTTAAGGGCATAAATTAGACATCGATTTTCCAGACTACCCATTCCATTTTTAGAGGCCCTGGAGCAACCAGGACTGCAGAAACACCCACAAAGGTGAGCATTTTCACTATGTTTTGTATTACAAACCCAACTTAGCCTTTAACCTATGAAGCTTGATAACAATTTAAAAAACTCGGGAGAGAGAATTGTTTTAGCACCTATAAACAGCAAACTCCTATTTCATCATCTTAACCTCTTCACACCGACAGCACGCAAATATGCAGCCTCTCGGCAGATGGGCCTTGACGCTGAGTGGCTGCATATTTGCGTACCAAAATTTAAACAAACCTGTGCCGAGATCGCTCGCCAAGCATGCTCCCGGTGCAGTTACCAACACCTAACGTAAAGCTCCCTATTGCTACTTGTGATCAGGAGCTTTCCGAACATGTGACCACTGTGACAGCCAATCACGATGGTCACATGATCATAAGCCCTACCTTCTGGCATGAGAAACCTTTTAAAGGGCCGTGAGGCATCGGCATTAAGGGTTAATTGATAGAGGTATTGAGTAGAAACTATTCCCCCAAAGGATTCTTTCTTTCTGCATGAGCCTACAACACACACAATGCACACACAATGAAATGGGTATAATGAATTTCTTTGTTGTAATGGTTACTTTTACAAAAAAATGTTTTCCAGTTCTATGTTATATTTTTCATTTGGGGAAAAACTTGAACAAAGAATGTAAATTTTGCTTAAAACATATTTCCACTTTTGCAATCAAACTTGAAAACCCCCACTATGTCTGTGTTTCACACAACATACCCAAAAAACATGTTTTTCCGTAACAGTGCAATTTTATTTTATTATCAAACTATAAAAAAGGTGCGTTTTTCATTTTTCAAATTACTTCATAAATTTAGGCAAGTATGTATTCTGCAGCAAACAAAATCCCAATAAGCGTACATTTGATTGGATTGCACAAAAGTTATAGCATCTTCAAACTATCGGATATTCTATTTTTTCTTACTAGTAATGGTGGCGATCAGCAGCTTATAGTGGGACTGCAATATTGCGGTGGACATTTTGACACTAATTGACACTTTAACACTTTTTGGGAACCAGTGACACTAGTATTGTGATCAGTGCTAAAAACTATGCACTGTCACTGTAGTAATGAGACTGTCTGGGAAGGGGTTAACACCAGGGGTATTTAAATGGTTGAATGTGTAACTACCCAGTATTTTTCTAAACAGTGTGGGAGGTGCTTTTACTAGGGGAAGACATAGATCCTTGTCCCTGCCTTCCCTCCTCTCAGAATGAGAATCTGCTTGTTTACATTGGTATACCACCATTCTGACTCTCTGCTGTATGATCGGCTGGTGCTGACGGACATCAAGGCTGCAATACCTGCTGTTGGACTCGCCGGTGGCATGCTTGCACGTCCCTAACCAGAAAAGCCAGCCAGATCATGTATATATGTGATCCAGTGCAGAGGTGTCACCCTGTATGGGACGGACCTTAAAGTGATTGTAAAGTCAGAAGTTTTTTCATCTTAAAGCGGAGGTTCACCCTAAAACATTTTTCTAACATTACATTGTGCTCACTTGCAACATTGACAGTATGCGGTTTTTTTTTTTTTTTGCTGTACATACCGTCGTATAGCTATTTTAACCCCTCCCCCCGGCTTCTGGTAGTGGATCCCGCGGGAGTGGGCGTTCCTATGCAGCAGATATATATGATTGACGTGATGACAAAATCTACCCCCGTCGCATAAGGAGTGTCACAAGTTGCTGAAAGAAGCCGAACATCGGTACGCAGGCGCCGTATAGCGCCGTATAGAGCCGACTCGCAGTTCGGCTTCTTTCTGCAACTCGTGACGCTCCTTATGCGACGGGGGGGTAGTTTTTGTCATCACGTCAATCACTTTTCTGCTGCATAGGAACACCCAGTCCTGCGGGAGACACTAGCCGGGGGAGGGGGAAATAGCTATACAATGGTATGTACAGCAAAAAAAAAACACATACTGTCAATGTTGCAAGTGAGCACAATGTAATGTTATATTTTAGGGTGAACCTCCGCTTTAATGCCTTCTATGCATTACGATAAAATACCTTCTGTGTGCAGAAGCCCCCCATAATACTTACCTGAGCCTCCTCTAGATCCAGCGATGTTGTAGGAATGTCTCGACTCCCTGGGACTCCCCTCATCATTGGCTGAGACAGCAGTGCAGCAGCATTGGCTCCTGTTGCTGTCAATCAAAGTCAGTCAGCCACTGAAAAGAGAAAGGGGGTGGTGCCTGACAGCGGCTCCATTTCTGAATGGACAAAGGAAGCTGTGACTTAGTGCAGGTGGCCCCCTAGCAAGCTGCTTGCTGTGGGGGCACTCAACATGAGAAAGGGGCCAGGAGCGCCAGCGAAGAGGGACCCAAGAAGAGGAGGATCTGGGCTGCTCTGTGCAAATCCACTGTACAGGGCAGGTAAGTATAACATGTTTGTTATTTTTACCTAGAAAAAACAAGACTTCACAATCACTGGGTGGTCAGGGGGGCGGTGCAAAACTGCAGCTTAGCCACCTGCTTTTACCCCACTCTGGCTGCCCCTGTGAATGAGCTCTTATATCTTGTAGCAGGATCAGCAAAAAAGGGGTATTTTGACCAGAAATCCATTTTGAAAATAAAAAAGGAATCCCTATATTGTCTCAGGCAGCTCTGCAGCACCATGATCCCACTTCACATGTGTCAGATCTGTTTGAATAAAATATATAACACATTCCCTTTTATAACACTACTTCCCATCTAAACTGCGCGGTGAAATTTTGGCACCGTAGAACGCTTTGGTCGGTTACTACAAGAAGTTTATCGTTGTTAAAGTGTAAAAGTTCAGACCACCTTTTACAAATCTGTGCGTGAAGTACAAAGTTTAATTGAGTTTGCTCACTGCAGTTTGCTAAATCAAGATTCAACATAAACTTACAGAGAGATGAAGTCATTTCTGTTAAAGTTTGAAATCATTCCCATCTGTGTCATTAGACACACCATTTGTATGTTTAGCAGGGCCTAGGGAAGACTAATTACTTCAGTTGTAACTACAGCTAAGTAATGTTTTCTGTGTAGGAAATGAAAAAGGTAAATATAAAGTAAATCTACCCAGAGGGAGAGAAGAAAAGCAATATAAATGCCAATTAATTACGAGCCGCGACATGGATGTCATCAATCTGCAGCTTCAAAATATATGTATTCTTTAAACAGTTTGGATACAGAAGAATACTGGAGTTGTTAAGCTGCGGAATATCTGGGACTTCCAGGCAGTTTAAAGCATAACTCCAGCCAACACTTTATTTTTGCTTTGAATAGAGTAGGGAAGGATAAAGTCATATTAAAGGTTCATTTATGTTTTTAAATAACAAACATGTCATACTCACCTCCACTGTGCAGTTAATTTTGCACAGAGTGGATCCATGTCTTCTGGGGTCCCTCGGCGGCCCCTGTTAGCTCCTCCCTGCAATAGATAACCCCCTCTCGGAAGCTCTCTCCAGAGGGGGTTACCTTGTGTGCGCGCTCCTGTGTCATACAATCGGAGTCCTTAGACGCTGAGTGTATGACTCGGCCCCCGGCGGCTGCGTCATTGGATTTGATTGGCAGCAGGGGGAGCCAATGACTACGCTGCTATCAATCTATCCAATGAAGAGCCGAGAAGCGATGGGGAAAGCGACACAGGATCGCACCCACGGAAATTTGGGGCTCAGGTAAGTAAAACGGGGGCTCGGGGGGCAGACACAGCATGGTGTTTTTGCACCTTAATGCATAGGATGCATTAAGGTGAAAAAACACGAGGGTTTACAACCCATTTAAAGCATGTATCTGGTTTTTATTGCTGTCTGTGTCTTCTTTGGTGAGATTTGACCTCAGTTATAGGGTCAAAAACATGGATAAAATCAAAAGACAGAACTATTGTCAGCCTTTGTTAAATCTGACCCTCAGACAAACAGCAAAGGTATTCCCTGATTAGAAAAGGTGGAGGTTGTGACATCACCGCCCCTTCTCTTCACCTAGTCCAATCAGAGAACACGTATACATTAAAAAAATTGCCACTCGGAACAGAACCCAGAAGATTGAGGCTATCATTGTATATGATTGTCAGTCAGGTCCCTCAGGTATGAGAATATTATTATTTTTATTATTATTATTATTAAGGATTTATATAGCGCCAACAGTTTGCACAACGCTTTGCAATGTTAGGGCAGATAGTACAGTTACAATACAATTCAATACAGGAGGAATCAGAGGGCCTTCCTTGTTAGAGCTTACAATCTAAAAGGGAGGGCCAAGTGATACAAAAGGTAATAACTGTGGGGGGATAAGTTGATGAAGAAAATAAAAGTACAGCTGTTAGGTGGTGGCTTCTCTAAGTTTCCAGTGGACAGAGTAGGAGATAGTCAGACAGATTGGGGTGGGGAGTTCCCATAGGATGGGAGAGGCTTGGGAGAAGTCCTGGAGGTGAGCATGGGAGGAGGTGACAAGAGAACTAGAGAGCAGGAGGTCTTGGGAGGAACAAAGAGAATGATTTAGCTGGTATTTGGGACCAGGTTAGTGATGTAACTAGGGGCTGAGTTGAGCATGGCTTTGTAAGTTGTGGTTAGTATTTTGATAGACAGAGTGAAGTAGCAGACATTAAATGGTGGTAAGCCTTCACATAGTCGGTGGTGGCTATCTCTGCAATTCTCCTCTTCTACTGTGTTCCCATTGATGTCTCAATGATAGCAATCAGCTGACTGCACATAGTTATCTGGACTCAACCTTCATTTTTTTCACATGATTTATATTGAATTACTTTTTTCACATTGGTGGACATTGTTTCACTATATTTGTTGTAATCAATGTTTTCTTTTATTTTCTTTTAGTTTTCATTTTCGCATGTACATTTTTATGCAATCTATATTTGGTCACACAGTGTTCCATGATAAATGAATGCTAATCAAAAAAACTCTCTGGATAAAAAATAAAACAAAAGAGAGAAAATGGAAAAGAGAGAGAAAGAGCAGAGAGATGGAAATAAAGAAGAGTGAGAAAGAGAGTAAGTCAGGAAGGAAATACATTATAATGAAGACAGGTATAGGTACAGTATATAGAAGGAGATACAGAGACAAGAATAGGGTTGGCCATATACATCCAAAACCTGGGCTTGAGACAGTGCAAGGGCCATTTAAAGCTATCCTAGATGCTGATAAGCAGCACTTTTGGCCAGTGGTGGTTCTCTTTATTGGTCTGACAGATTTTCACATTTCTGGTCTGAGACTTTATTTCTTTTCTTCTGCCACTTTTTTTCTACTTCCAGTTAATTTATTTCAAATCCCCCTTAACTCTGTATCTTACCTAAACTAAACGCTACTTCTTCAAAACCCAGTGGAACTTGACTATGGCATTAAACACTTATGTTTAACCACTTCCATACCAGGCACTTACGCACCTTCCTGCCCAAGCCAATTTTCAGCTTGGTGGGCACTGGGCATAGATGGGCACTAAGAGGTGGCACTGATGGACACTGGGTGGCACTGATGGACACTGAGTGGCACTGAGGGGTGATACTGATGGCATTGCTAGGCACAGTCAGTGCCCATATTGCCAGTCAGTGCCCATTTGTGGCCACTGATTGGCATCAATTGCATACAAAAAATTATCGCTTTTTATTTTTTTTACTATTTGTGCTCTATTGAGCACTCCCTGGTGGTCCTGTGTGTGGATCCGAGGGGGGGGGGGCTGTGCTGATAAACAATCAGCACAAACCCCCCCTGTCAGGAGAGCCGCCGATCGTCTCTCCTCTACTCGTGTCTATCAGACGCGAGTGAGGAAGAGCCGGTCAACGGCTCTTCCTGTTTACATTGTGATCAGCCGTGATTGGACACGGCTGATGACGTGGTAACGAGCCTCCGCCAGAGGCTCGTTACCAAGATCGGAGATGCAGGGTGTCAGACTGACACCCCGCATCACCGATCGCCGCGCTGCACGCCCCCAATAGACGTCCAGTCAGGATTTCACAACCACTTCCCGGACATCAATCTCCTATTGACCGGGCAGGAAGTGGTTAATACACTTATGTTTAATAGCATATTTATGTATACATATGAGTTTTTTTCCGTATTACTAAAACATGGGAATTAATAATTTACTTTGAATAAAGAATTAAAGTAGAACTATAGCTACTGAATAAGCAAGAGGAGGGGGTGTGACCGGATGTTGATGCAGGGAGTGTGTGAGGAGTGAGGAGAGGATGCCTGTGTGATCTCCAGCTGCTCCATCCCAGCCGCTTCATGTGAGGCGACACCGCTGTGTGTCCCCCGTTGTGCGCTGTGAATCTGCAGTGGCTGGTGGCGCGTAGTAGTGGGCGGTACTGCGGGAGGTACAAGGCAAGTGAGAGTGGAGAGGAACGAGGACTGGTGTACTGGCGAGGACTGGTGTACTGATGAATGGACACATAAGTAATACAGTAGCAGAGAGACCCCTAAGAACATTGTGACTCCCTCTCCCTGGGACACAAATCGAGAGGGGCTTGCCGGTATGTGCAGTAAAAAAACATATATGTATAAGTTAAGTACATGAGTGCGCTGATGAGCCTGACGAGCCTGTGACCTGTGGAGAGGGCTGCAGAGACTGGAGCAAACGGCTGTATAAAATTAAAGTGTAAAGAAATTGTGCAGATTGTCTTCTAAAAACCAGAACTGTGTTCGGAGCTGGGATTTGTTTCTTTCACTTGTGCATCTCTGTGCTTTAAAACTGAACTGTAGAGCTGCTGGCAGGTGAAATGTATCCTAGTTGATCCGCAGTTGACTGCCTGCTTTTTTTGTCTTTTTTTGGACATGTGTTTAGTGGAATCATCCTGGTACAGCCCCCTAAAGTCTATTTTTAGAGAAGCAGGGGAAATTATAAAATTTAAAAAGTTTGCTACTGTGATCCGCTGGGATTCGCAGGGATCTGCACCCAGCAGAACCACCCTTGTGTGGGCCCCTGCATACCTTGGTCCAGCTTAAAGCTCTACCTCTCTAGCCACCCTGTATCATTAGTAATGGGTCAGGAACTGCAGAGAACTGTGCAAAGGATAACAGTAGTGGAAGAGAGAGTGAACCAATTAGAAGATGAGGTGAATCCACTAAAACAACAGATGAAAACAATGAAGAAACAAATGGGATGGCAGGCATCCAAACTCGATGATATCGAGAACAGGCTACGTAGAAATAACATTCAGGTAGTGGGTCTTCCGGAACGGAGCGAGGGCACTCACCCCATATGTTTTCTGGAGAAATGGTTTAGAGATATTTTTGGGAAAAATGCTTTTTCGCCGCTCTTTGCGATAGAAAGGGCTCATAGAGTTCCATTCAGAGCCCATCTGAAGAATGGGCACCCTCGGCCCCTACTCTTGAAATTTCTTAATTATAATGAACAATAAAAAATATCGCGCTAAAGGATATGAATAGCTAAAATTAAAAATAAATATGTGTAAATGTGAAAATAATGTTAACTTAATAACCCAAGCAGCAATCTTTAGCTACACGTGGTAGTCTTTTAAATACAAGTAGAAAACATTGGAGAAAAAATTGCGCTAGTCATGTGGTGAACAAAGTGTTAAGAAATAATTAAATAAATAAATAAATAATATTAAATATAAGAAATATATTAAACTCTAGGGAAAGAAGGTAAAGAAAAACTTCCAGTGAGACAACCAAAATAAATTGAATTTATGACTGTGTGAAAAAAAATGTAATAATAATAATAATAAATAAATAAAATCCATTCAGTCCAAAAAGATCTGTGAGTTCTTAAACATAATGTCCCCATCAAAGTATCAACTCCATGGATGTATGTTGAAGGGGGAAAAAGCCAAGATGAAAGGGATTCCGCCACCAGTCAGGTTTGGATAGAATAAAAAAGATCCACCAGGAGAGGGGTAGGTAATAAACTCTTACCAGATTCCCAGCTAGTAAAGCATATAGGTCCACTCGATCCCAGAAGGGAGGGGGGGAAACTGCAGCACTCCTCTGCATTCAGCTGGTCCTCGTTTTGATAGGTGTGGATCCCGAACTCCTTTCCAGGTCCTAAGCTGGTTGCACAGCTCCAAAGGACCAATTGGAGATACACTAGATGCACTTCATAAGTCCAAAATACAAAGGCTATACATCTAGTCAAAGTAAAACAAAATATAACAAACAAAACGAACGTGCGCCCGTGCCTACGGGGTCACTTCTGGACGCGGTGACGTCAGTGCGTGGCTCCGCCCTGACTAGTTTCTCAAATGACAAGGTAACAGCTTTGCAAAAAGCAAGAGAGAAGGGAGAAATACTTTATAATGGATCAAAAGTTTCGCTATATCTAGATTTTTCTCCAGAACTAAGTAAACGTAGATCTGAGTTTGCACCAATGAAACGTAGCCTTCTAAAGTATAAAATTACATATGAATTACTGTACCCAGCACATCTACGGATAATGACTGCAGAGGGGCCCCTGTTTTTTGACACACCAGCAAAAGTAGCAAAGTGGCTGGAAGAGAACAAAGCGCAATTACAGGATATGAACTGATTGAGTACCATGGAATATCATGGAAAGGAACGGATAAGGGTTATATTTTTAAAAGGACATTTGGGCTCCTCCCTTCTGTTGCCCCCTAATTTCCTCCTTTTTTTTTGCATTTTTGTATTTTTTTTCTCCTGGAGGGGGTGGGATATTGGGCCAAGGAAGAGAGGGAGGGAATTGGAAGGGTTTTTTTTTTCCTTTTCGCTTTCCCCTCTGTTTGGTACTTTTTTTGGGGGGGTTTAAAGATTGTTCTCTTTACCTGGGGAGGGGAAGGAGAGAGGGAAGTGAAGGATTCATTTTTTTTTACTATTATTATTTTTTTCCCCTCTTCTCTTCTGGTTTGTCTGTATAAAAACATCTCAAGTACAAGAGAGTGGGAAGTTTGAGCCCAAGGAACTTGGGAGTCACTTATATATTTTTTTGAAATGCACACCTAAAAGAGGTAATTTTTTGATCACTCAAGGCCAAAGATGGAGGAGATTAGTTAAGGTGCAAGGGACTGTGGTCTCTCCTTTGGCTTCTTTCTTGATCTTTCTCTCTTTTTCTGGTATTAAGGATTTGTCATCTGTCTGTTTAGCATGGTTCTCTCTTCTTTATGAGAGAAGGCAGTATTCTCTCTCATCTGATCTAAGAGTTTTTGGAAGCCCAAGTGGGCCCTCCTCTTCGATGTGTTTTCTCTCTCTCTTTTATTTTTTATTGTTACAACCAGATGCAGTACTCTCTCTTATATGATCTTGTAGCTCTTGGAATTTAGTGGGGCCTCCCTTTTTTTGGGCGCTCTTCCTTTTTTATTATTAAGTTCTGTTTTGTCTGGGTATGAGGCCTAAAACATTTAATATAGGCTCCTGGAATGTCCGGGGGATAGGTGATCCGGTTAAAAGAGCCATAATCTTTTCCACGCTTGAGTGGTATGGAGTGGAAGTGATCTGTATTCAAGAGACCCATTTAACAAAGATAACAAAGTCAAAATTATCCAATAGAAAATATCGATGCCAGTACCATTCGGCCCACTCTAGCTATTCCAGAGGGGTGAGCATAATGATAAAAAAGGGAATTTCCTTCACATGTAAAGAGCTTAGAATAGATGAATTGGGATGCTGTATTTTCTTGCATTGCTTAATAAAAAATGAACCTTATGTATTGGCCAACATTTATATTCGCCCACCCTTTAAGATGGAGATCTTGTACAAATTAATGGAGTTTGTGGTAAATAAGGAAAATATTCCAGTAATAGTGGTGGGAGATTTTAATGTAGTTTTGAATAGAACTATGGATAGATTCCCACCAGGGACATGGACTGCTGGGAGGGGAGAGAGACTTTTAAACCAATTTTTGAGGTGATGTGTGATATTTGGAGAACGAGATATCCAGAGGAGCGGCAGTATTCCTGTTTCTCGAGTTCATATACCACACTATCTAGAATAGACATGGCCTTGGGAAATTAGGTAAGCCTGCAGTCAATTAGTAAAATTGCTTATTATCCAAGAGGGGTATCGGATCACTTTCCACTGTTGCTGACACTGAAAACAGGGAAAAAGTGTCCCTTAAATAATTGGAAAATAAGCCCTTTCTGGTTAGAACTTGTGGGAAAACAGGAGGAGATAAGTATAAAATTAAGAGAATTTGGAGATTTCAATTCAGGGACAGCACCGGAGGGCGTATCAGGCTCATTTGCATATTCGACGCAGAAATCGATGGGAACGCCACCTAGCGACCAGTGTAACATTACAACTTAGTAAGTGTAAGTGACCTACGCAAAATCTATGCCTAACTGATTCTAAGAATCAGTCGTATAGATACCCAGGGCCAGAAACAGAGATACGACTGGAGATACACCATCGTATCTCAGCTGAGAATCTGGCCCAATATGTGGAGGACCCAACATTGATCAAACAAAGGATATGGCTAGAGAAGCAGCAGGAATATAAAATGGTAGTTAATAGGAAAGTGGAAAACAAGCGCCTCTTCCAAAAGCAGAGTGCGTTTGCGGAGGGGGAGTGTGTAGGCCATACATTGGCCCTTCTAGCTAATACTAATTCGGCCCCCTCTAGTATCCCTGCAGTTAGGACATTGGGGGGTGAGATATCCTCTCAAACATCCATAATATTGAACACATTTGTATTATATGATCAAGATCTATATAAATCAAAAAGAGGGGATGAAAGGTTACAAATGGATGAGTTTCTAAGAGGAATGGAAATGCCAGTTTTAACAGAGGAGGATAGAAGTGTTATAGAAGCCCCAATTACGTTAGAGGAACTGCAACAGGCAGTAAAGGGGATGTCCAACCAGAAGTCCCCAGTACCAGACGGACTACCTGCAGACATTTATAAACAATATGGTAATGTGTTGCTCCCGGAACTGTTAAAGGTGCTGAACTGGGCAATAGAAGGGGGAAAGCTGCCTCCCTCAATGTCAGAAGCCACCATAATAGTGCTCCAGAAGGAAGTAAAGGACCAATTAGATGCATCATCTTATAGACCGATATCACTATTATATTCAGATGATAAAATATTGGCTAGGGTGTTGGCGGCCAGGATAAATAAATACATTCAGAAACGCATTCGGCTGGAGGAGAACTACTTAGTCTTCAGGAGAAAGATTAAGACTCATCTCTTTTGATCTCAAAGGAGACAGGAACAACAAGCGCCCAGAGGCGATTTACTTTGCATGTGCTGCGCTATATAAGTTTTTCATTCATTCATTCGTATACATCCGGATCAGTCCGGATTTATCCCGAATAGATCCACTAGCACTAACATCAGAAGGCCGTTTCTGAATTTACAGACGCCAACTGAGAACATAGGGGATAGATCCATTGTATCCCTGAATGCCACTAAGGCTTTTGATAGCCTAGAGTGGGATTATCTTTGGCATGTTTTGGACAAATTTGGGTTTAGCCCCGTTTTCATCAGTTGGGTAAAAACACTTTATAATTCCCCAAGCGCAAAAATAAAAATCAATAATGAATATTATTAATAATAATGTGTCGTTTAGGCTTGAAAGGGGGACAAGGCAGGGATGCCCTCTGTCCACCCTCCTTTTTGCTCTGGCAATAGAGCCATTGGCTATTGCAATTAGAACTACACAGGGCATACAAGGGTTTCAGAGAAAAGCAGGAGAGGAAAAAACTGCACTTTATGCGGATTGAAATCCTGCTCTTCTTAGGCCTCGTACACACGATCAAATCTGTCCGCTGGAAACGGTCTGCTGGAAATCTTAGCTATGGGGAAATTAAAAGAATGGGAAAAGTTAGGTATAACTAGATTGGAGCAATTATATGCAGGAAATATATTGAAATCCTTTTCAGAATTAAGCAGAGAATATGCTATTCCAAATGTCTTGTTTTACACTTACCTGCAGATAAGACACACCCTTCAAGCCCAATTCAAGGTGCACCCGGTGAGATGGCAAAAAATTCCCCACCTTCAAAGGTTAATTAAATCAGGGACTTCCAAAGGCCTCATTTCAGAATTATATGACCGGATCAATGATGGGTCCACAGGAGGAAGGAGATTGGAAAAAAAACAAACAAAAGTGGAAGGAGGATGTAGGCCCCCTAACAAATGAACAATGGGCACGGATACTGAAGCTAGGGATATCGGTGCCTCTTGCCCCGTCACAAAGAGTATCTAATTTATTTTTAGTTCACAGAGTTTATTACACCGCAAAAAGGCTATATAGTTTTGGAAGGAAATCAGATGACAAATGCCCTAGGTGTCAAAGCACAGGAGACCTTATACACATGATGTGGAAATGCCCAAAATTGCATAGATACTGGGCTAGGGTATTAAATATTATAAATACAACCTTTGTGACAACCCTGGACATGGAGCTCAGGGTATGCCTATTGGGTTGTATAGAGGAGAGACATGAGCAAAGGGGCGTTACAGTAGCGGTTATAAGGTGTCTGTTCCAGGCTAGGAAATTGATAGCACAAAACTGGCAAGCACTGAAAGTGCCTACAGCAGCAGAATGGGTCAATGTGATAAACAGTACAGTATGGAAGGAAACAGTAGTCCTAATTAGGCGTGGACATTTTAATAAAATTAAAACACTGTGGGAGCCCTGGTTGAGCAAAATGGGGTGTCCACCCTAGAGAGGGGAGAAGAATTTGGATCAGAGGAGGTAGATCAGCTAGACGAGAGAGAGAGAGAGAGAGAGAGAGAGAGAGAGAGAGAGAGAGAAAGAGAGAGAGAGAATAGAGGGAGAGGGAGTTGCACTCCTTAGATAAAGTGTGATAAATGTATCTGGAAGAAAAAGTTTACATTGCAATGGTGATTGAGTTTGTGTGTGAGGTACAAATAAGATAATAGGGGGTTAAAGGGGAGAGAAGGGTGTCTTATCGGAATAATATGTACTTTAAAATGTAATGTGCTTCTCTGGATAAAGATGTAGGTATTCTAAATAGATTTTTTATATGGAAGAAAACAATGAAGAATATTTAAACAGAAAGGGCCAGATTCAGGAAAGAAATAAGACGGCTTATCTCCAGATTTCTTATTTCTGCGTATGCGACTGATTCACAGAATCAGTAACGCATAGATTTCCATAAGATCCAACTGGCGTAAGTCTCTTAGGCCGTTGTATCTTATTTTCATATATTAGGCTGGACGCTAGGTGGCGTTCCCGTCTAAAATATGCAAATGAGCCTATACGCCGATTCCCGAACGTGCGCCTGGCCGGCGTATCTGGTTACGTCGTTTCCGCAAGATTTACGCACGACCTAAAGTTATCCCTGCTATAGCTGGCGCAGCCAATGTTAAGTATGGACGTTGGAACCGACGTAATTTACGTAGTTTGCGTAAGTCCATTCACAATTGAGCTGGGCGTCAGTTACGCTGACGTCGCTTTCATTGACAAGTAGCGATGTGATTTGGAGCATGCGCACTGGGAATCAATCACGGCCGACGCATGTGCAGTTCGTTCGGCGCGGGGACCAGTGTTGAGCGGAATACGCCATATTCGATTTCGCGATATTGTGCGAATATATAGAAGAATATTCGCGAATATTCGCTAATATCGAATATTCGTGATATTTTATCCAAAAAAAAATTTGCAAAATTTCGCTAATGCTAAAATGATTGCGAAATTCTCATAAACGGAGATCATTTCCTGTATTACTAAACTAATATGCACTAAACACTAACTCTACACTAACTCTACTTAAAATAAAGGAGAATAAGGGGGCAAAAGAAGGGCGGAGAAGATAATCGCGCAATATTCCTATTGCGCGATTATCTTCTCCGCCCTTCTTTTGCATCAGAGCCAATCAGAATAACTTGAATATTCGGCAAAAGAAATATCGCGCAATTTTCCGTTTGCCGAATATTCGAGTTATTCTGATTGGCTCTGATGCAAAAGAAGGGCGCATCAGAGCCAATCAGAATAACTCGAATATTCGGCAAAAGGAATATTGCGCGATTATCTTCTCCGCCCTTCTTTTGCATCAGAGCCAATCAGAATAACTCGAATATTCGGCAAAAGGAATATCGCGCAATATTCCTTTTGCCGAATATTCAAGTTATTCTGATTGGCTCTGATGCAAAAGAAGGGCGGAGAAGATAATCGCGCAATATTCCGTTTGCCGAATATTCGAGTTATTCTGATTGGCTCTGATGCAAAAGAAGGGCCGAGTAGCTGATGCGATTCTTTTATGTTGCCGAAAATTCGCAATGCACATTTTCGGCAACATAAAAGAATCGCATCAGCTACTCGGCCCAGGGTCTCTCTCTAATCATACCAGAAATGCTTTTAGACGTCGATGGAGATCACTAGGATGTGATCTGTTTTAAAAATAAATTTGAAAAAATACGAATATTTGCCATAGCGAATATTTGCCATAGCGAATATTCGCCGCAATATTCGAGTTATTCGCGAATACTTGAATATGCAATATTCGTAGCGAATATTCGCAATGCGAATATTCGTGAGCAGCACTAGCGGGGACGCGCTTCATTTAAATGATACACGCCCCCTACCCACCTAATTTAAATTCCACCGGGTGATTTACGCTACGCCACCTCAACTTTACAGGCGAGTGCTTTGTGAATAAAGCACTTGCCTGAAAAAGTTGTGGCGGCCTAACGTAAATGAGATACGTTAGGCCAAATTAAAGATAGGCTCTCCTACCTGAGTCTAGCCCATAAAGTAGAACTATAGGCAACATTTTTTTCATTTTCGATAGAGTAGGGAAGGGTTATAGTTTATTTTTTGCCATCTGTGTCCCATTGCAGAGATGTTCCTTCACTTCCTGTACCATAGCCAAATAGAAAGAGAAATGCCTGCAAATTAAGGGAAATCTTTGGAGCCCTCATGTCACCGGAACTAGTGTTCCCATTGGAAGATTTCCCCATTTCAATGATAATGGTAAACAGGGAAAATAAAGAGGGGGGATCTCCATATCCACTGTATCCAAAACTACGTTTTTTGCCTTTAGTTATATTTTTTTTAGAAAAAAACAATTTATGCAACTTATCAAATTCTCTGTTTCTCAGTAAAAGAAGCGGAGTGTGTTATTCGTATGTTTGCCACTTTATCTATTGAATAATGTGCACATAAAATAGTGGTGGGTTCTCAGACACAATATGTGCTGTTTCTCTATAGAGAACAGAAGAGAAATTAAGAAAACAAAACAAAAAGAAGGGAACGGGAGGAAGTAGGAACAAAGAAAAGTGAAAGGAGAGGTGAAACAGTGGTTCTACCACTAGTTGGAGAATAGTGATGTCACTCCTAAAAATATATATCTTACATATGTATAGCTTTATTGTGGCATATGTCACATAGCCAGTTTAAAGTATTCTGTGATGAAACTCATAACTCTCTGTAAATGTAAAACACATCTGGATATGTGTATCACCTCATGCAAACAACGTTCCTTCAACTGAAGCTTGTGTTGTATGGAGAACCATGTAGCCCCTTGATGCAAAATACAGAGAATACTATATATCGTTACATAACTCTGAAAAGCCTCCACAGCATGAAGTGAAGGTGAGATGAACATTATTTCTAAGGAACACACAATTAAATTTAAATTCTTTTGGTACAAAGCAAGAATGATTTCTTCTATTTAATAGTCACAGGGTGATATCAGCAGAACATTTCCTACTATGCACAACAGATGTTTTCAAAACTCATTTAGTTCATATGTTTTCACTGAGAGTAAACGCTAAACTTTTTTTAAGCCATGTTGGGTGAAAGTACCTGTAAGACTTCCTTGCCTCATTCTCTCGACATTCCCTTTAAGCCAGCAAAAAATTTAAATAAGGCATACAATAAGAGTGCCCGCTGTGTCTGCTGAAATTTAAAGAAAATGGCAAAGTGATGATGATAGATACAAAATCATATCCAAAGATTCAAGTGCTTTCAGGTTTCAAAAAGACAAAATGAAAACACTCGCCAATTTCCATTTTCCATTTGTTACTCCCTGAATTCACAGCGCTACATTGTGGTCTTGACCTTTGGTTTACGCTTCACAAATTTTACTCTTTTACAGAACGGGGTTGTTATTACCATGAAGATCTAGGGTGGGGCTGCTATTTCTGGAAGAACAGGATGTACAATTTTTTTGTTTGGGTCATCATCAGAATAGGTGGTCTTTCTGACAGTTGTGCTTCGGAGAGGTGCCGCTCAGGAAAATGTAACCACAGTAGCCTAACTGCAACTTGGTTGAGCTTTATGTTCGGGCCGAACATGAGTTCAACTCGAAAATTAGCTGTTTGCCCGTTCGCCGAACAGCGAAAAATTTGGGGTGTTTGCGACAAATTCGAAAAGCCGCGCAACACCCTGTAAAAGTCTATGGGAGAAATCTAAAGTGCTAATTTTAAAGGTTAATATGCAAGTTATTGTCATAACAAGTGTTTGGGGTCCTGCCCCAGGGAACATGTATCAATGCAAAAAAAGTTTTAAAACGGCTGTTTTTTCCGGAGCAGTGATTTTAATAATGCTTAAAGTGAAACAATAAATTCCTTTAAATTTTGTACCTGGGGGTGTCTATAGTATGCCTGTAAAGTAGCGCATATTTCCCATGTTTATAACAGTCTCTGCACAAAATAACATTTCTAAAGGAAAGGTAATTTAAAACTACTCACGGCTATAATGAATTGTTCGGTCCCAGCGATAGAGATAAAAGTCATTGAAAGCAATTGAAAAAAAAATGTGTGTGGGTCCCCCCAAATTTCTAGGCTCTTCAGGTCTGGTATGGATATTAAGGGGAACCCTGCACCAAATAAAAAAAATGGCGTGGGGTTCCCCCCAAAAATCCATACCAGACCCTTATCTGAGCATGGCAGGCTGCAGGAATAGAGGGGGACGAGAGAACGCCCCCCCTGAACTGTACCAGGCCACATGCCCTCAACATGGTGAGAATGTCCCCATTTGGATGGGGACAAGGGCCTCATCCCCACAACCCTTGCCCGGTGGTTGTGGGGGTCTGTGGGTGTGGGCTTATCGAAATCTGGAAGCCCCCATTAAAGAGAAAGTAAACTCTCTCCTTATGAAGCCATTTTTTTAAATAAGCTAGTATGGCAATGTATTCTCAGGCCGCGTACACACGATCAAATTTATCTGCTGAAACCAGTCCGACGGACCGTTTCAGCAGACAAATTCGATCGTGTGTAGCATGCTTTAAAACTTGTCTGCTGGAAACCCGTCCGTCCAACATGTCCGCTGGTTAGTACGCCTAACTAGCGGACAAAAATCGCCCGCATGCACCGAATGGATTCGACGCATGCGTGGAAGTATTTTACTTCCTGGTTCGGTGACGTGGCGACGTCAACGTCACCGCTACGTCACCGCGCTGTCTGCCGTCGGGGATTTTGGTTTGATCGTCTGGTTTCAGGTCTGGAATGGATTTTTGCGGGGAACCCCGTGGAATTTTTATTTTTTTATTTTGGCACGGGGGTTCCCCGTGCCAAAATAAAAAAATAAAAATTCCACGGGGTTCCCCGCAAAAATCCATTCCAGACCCTTATCCGAGCACTCAACCTGGCAGGCCTCAGGAAATGAGGAGGGATAAGAGAGTGCCCCCCCTCCTGAACTGTACCATACCACATGCCCTTAACATGGGGAGAATGTCCCCATTTTGATGGGGACAAGGCCCCCCTTCCCACAATCCTTGTCCGGTGATTGTGGGGGTCTACGAGCGGGGGGCTTATCGGAATCTGGAAGCCCCCTTTAACAACGGTGTTGGAATACATTTTTTGCCTGTTCGCATGTTCTGCTAAAAAACACATTTTACCTAAACACATATATCTATAGTGTTAACTTATCTCTCTCCGAAGCTCTATGCACTATTTCTCTCTGTAGCTCCATTCCTCTGTTAGCAGTAGAGTCACTTCTGACCAGTTCTCCAACACATGGGATAACAGTAGCTGAAAATTTGTGTCGGAGAGGGAGCTTAGAGAGAGAATAGCAGAGAGCTTGTCTATTCAGAATACAGCTCTGCATGTTACTTTGTTCCTTTGCCTATGTGGAGGGGGTGGGGGTGTCCCTTTTTTCTCACAGAGTGTACACCCAGTCTCCACACCCACCCCTATGTGCTGCTGAAAGAGGAAGACAGATTTTTAACACAATCTACATTTCCAAAGACTGTAGAAAGAGGAAGACAGCATATATACAAGTAAAGATTGTGTAGGAGAATTTGTTTCATCTCTGTGTATCATCCGTGGCTATTCATTTCACTGGGTATAGGAGAGGGTCTAAAATCACTTTAGAGTGGTTCTAAAGGTAGAAGTTTTTTTTTTTATCTTAATGCATTATATGCATTAAGATAAGAAAAAACCTTCTGTGCAGCAGCCCCCCTCAGCCCCCTAATACTTACCTGAGCCCCATATTGATCCAGAAATGTTGCATGATTGCCATGACTGTCTGTCTGAGACAGCAGCAGGCTGCAGGCACCATAGGCTCCTGCTACTGCCGATGACGATAGAGAGGGGCCAGGATCTGAATGGACACACAGTGCAATGGCTCGGCTCAGGTGCCCCCACAGCAAGCTGTTTCCTGTGGGGGCACTCGGGGGCATCTGCGGCGCAGCACAAATTTCAAGAAGTAGTTCCTGTTCTACTTTTTGCGATTTCGGGCCGCGATTTACATTGACATCTGTGCAGAAACCTGCACAGATGTCTGTGAAATCGCATCTGAAATCGGGACTTACAAGATGAAGTGAAATTGTGCGAGTTCAGCTGAACTCACACGGCTTCACTCCAGCAGCCCAATGTGAACCTGAGCTTACTGTCAGGCCGTGTACACACGGCAGAGAACCTCGACGGGCAGAACACATCGTTCCGCCCGTCGAGGTTCCCTGCCGGCCGTCAAAATCGGCGACCCGCCCGTTGGGAATGGCAACCAGCCATTCATCCAGGCGGGCCGTCGAGCAAATAGAGAGCGTGCTCTCTATTTCTGCTCGACGGGCTTCCCGACGGGAAGCCCGCCGAGAGCGTACACACGGCCGAGTGCAGCTCCCAGCTTCCAGCGAGGTTCTCGCTGGTTTCCAGCGAGAACCTCGGTCGTGTGTACGCCGCCTTAAAGTTTAATTAATCAAGCTGAAGTTAGAAGTTGATTGGCTACTATGCACAGCTGCACTAGATTCTGAGTGCTCCAGTTTTAGTAAATCAACCCCCTAGTGTCATTCAACTGAAGATTGAGGACATCTAGTGGTGAAAATGTGATCACTTTGAGAGGCAATTTCGTAGCTGAGAGGGGTATTGCAATAAGAGACGATTTTACTTTTTAACCGCTTGAAGACTGTATAAGACCCCTTTCACACTGAGGGTGTTTTGCAGGCGCTATAGCATTAAAAAAATAGTGTCTGCAAAGCGCCCTAAAATAGCTGCTCCTCAACAGTAAAGAACATCTAAAAATGGTGGCGTTTTACCGCCGACGCTGGGGACGGCACAGTGTGAAAGGGTTCTTACTTACATATTTGCCAGCAAGACAGCTTTCCTGCGCAGGATCACATACCTAGTGCATGATCCTGCACTTCGGGGTCTGGGGCACGTGCTTAGGGTTGCCACCTCATCCCCTAAAACACAAACACATATTAATTACACAGGTTCTTTGGCTTATTAATTAAACTCATTTAGTTCCTTATCTGCAATAAATTTGCCTCAGAACCTGTGTAATGAATAGGTTTTTGGGATTAACCACTTCAGACCCACGCTACCGTCGAATGACGGCAACAGCGCGGGTCTGAATATCCAACATGCCGTCTTTTGACGGCATCTCCTTTGGGCGTTCCCAGCGCGCGCTGTAGAGCGCGCTACGGGGAAGCCCTGTGTTGTCCGTGTCCCTTGGACATGGCCAATCACAGATCGCGGCGAACGGCCAATCAGAGTGGCCGTTTGCGATGCGATCTGTGGGCGAATGAGAGATGATCTCATAGATCATCTCTCATTGCCGTTTTACACAGAGACAGCGTCCTGTCTCTGGAGAGGAGGAGCCCGGTCTGTGTTCCTTCCTACATAGGGACACAGATCGGTCACCCCCCCAAGTCACCCCCCCTCCCCCCACAGTTAGAACACACCTAGGATACACCTTTAACCCCTTCCTCACCCCCTAGTGTTAACCCCTTCAATGCCAGTCACATTTATACTGTAATTAGTGCATATTTATAGCACTGATCGCAGTATAAATGTGAATGGCGCCAAAAATGTGTCAAAAGTGTCCGATGTGTCCGCCATAACGTCGCAGTACCAATAAAAATCGCAGATCGCCGCCATTTCTAGTAAAAAAAAAAAATAATAAAAAATAATAATTCTCTCCCCTATTTTGTAAGCGCTATAACTTTTGCGCAAACCAGTCGCTTATTGCGATGTTTTTTTTTTACCAAAAATATGTAGAAGAATACGTATCGCCCTAAACTGAGAAAAAAAAAATTTCTTTTTTTTTTTAATTGGGATATTTATTATAGCAACAAGTGAAAAATAATGTATTTTTCTTCAAAATTGTCGCTCTTTTTTGTTTATAGCGCAAAAAATAAAAACCGCACAGTCGATCAAATACCACCAAAAGAAAGCTCTACTTGTGGGGGAAAAAGGACGTACATTTTGTTTGGGAGCCACGTCGCACGACTGCGCAATTGTCAGTTAAAGCGACGCAGTGCCGGAAGCTGAAATTTCACCTGGGCAGGAGGGGGGTGTATGTGCCCAGTAAGCAAGTGGTTAAAGGGATGAGGTGGCAACCATATGCGTGCTCCCGCTGACCCGCTCCCATTCCCACTGTGATCATACACAGCGGGAGCTGATTGCCGGGTAATAGGGAATCAATGTCCGCTGGCACCCGCCGATGCTTCACTACACAGGCAGAACGGCGATCTGCCTATGTAAACAAGGCAAGTTGCCATTCTGTCAGTATAGAAGGCCCATGACCTTGTGCCCCTGTAAAGCAGGAACACCAATCCATTCCTTTCACTATTAAAATCACCTCCCTAACTACATTGAAACACAGGCCAAGCATACAGTTAACCCTTTGATCACCCCTGATGTTAACCCCTTCCCAGCCAGTGTCATTAGTACAGTGACAGTGCATTTTTTTAGCTCTGATCACTATATTAGAGTCACTGGTCACCAAAAAGTGTCAGTTAGTGTCCAGTTTGTCTGCAGAAATATTGCAGTCCCGCTGATCGCAGACATTACTAGTTAAATATATATATATATATATATATATATATATATATATATATATATATATATAAATAGAATGTTTTATGCAGAATTATACTACAAAAATAAATATTAACAACTTTATCAGTGCAGCCTCAATTGTGTACCAATGCAGCCTAACCTGTGCCACCAATGCAGCCTCACCTGTGCCCACCATTGCAGCCTCACCTGTGCCCACCATTTCAGCCTCAGTTACCTGTGCCCACCATTGCAGCCTCAGTTACCTGTGCCCACCATTGCAGCCTCAGTTACCTGTGCCCACCATTGCAGCCTCAGTTACCTGTGCCCACCATTGCAGCCTCAGTCACCTGTGCCCACCATTGCAGCCTCAGTTACCTGTGCCCACCATTGCAGCCTCAGTTACCTGTGCCCACCATTGCAGCCTCAGTTACCTGTGCCCACCATTGCAGCCTTAGTCACATGTGCCCACCATTGCAGCCTCAGCATGAAGAAAGAGAAAAGCCGCAGGGATTACAGAACGAATAGCCGGGTGTTACAGCTGAGTTTACATCGCTTCTTCTCTGCTCTGCTCGTGGGTACACATAGCCCCGCCTACTGCGATAGACAGAATGCCAGTCCAATGCTGGGACGTGTTCTGTCTATCACAGGAGCGGGGTCAGGAGGCGGGGCTATGTGTAACCACGAGCGGAGCAGAGAGGAAGCAATTGTAATGTAAACTTGGCTGTAACAGCCGTCTATTCGTTCTGTAATCCCCACGGATTTTCTCTTCCTTATACTCTCTTCCCCTAGGGTGATCGATGGGAGAACAGCTCCCGATCAATCCTACATGCTGGCGGTACTCGTGCCCCCCTCCCAGGCAGCCCAGCTCTTTGCCAGAAACAATTTTCCACTCGCAAAATGCGAGTAGGCGAGTGGAAAATTTGAGGGCTGTATATATTTTTATATGTATATAAATATCCCATAGTTTGTAGACGCTATAACCTTGCAAACCAATCAATGGGGTTTATTTACGGAAGGCAAATCCACTTTGCACTACAAATGCACTGAAAGTGCACTTGTAAGTGCAGTCGCTGTAAATCTGAGGGGAATATCTAAAATGAAGGGAAGCTCTGCTGATTTTATCATCCAATCATGTGCAAGCTAAAATTATGTTTTTTATTTTCCTTGCATGTCCCCCTCAGATCTACAGTGACTGCACTTCCAAGTGCATTTTTAGTGCACTTGTAGTGCAAAGTGGATTTTCCTTTTGTAAATAACTCCCAATGTGTGATTATTGGGATTTTTTTTTTTACCAAATTTGATGTTATCAATTTTTTATTGCATGTACAATGTAAAAAATACTGTTTATTTATCAAAATGTGTTTATAGTTTATAGAGGTGTACAAATACCACTAAAATAAATCTCTATTTGTGGGTTAAAAAAAGGACATCAATTTTATTTGGGCACAGCGTCACATGACAGCCCAATTGTCAGTTAAAATAATGCACAAAAAATTATATTAAAATTAACTAAAACTTGATGCAGGTACTGCAAAACATATAAAACATTGTGATGTGATAAAAGAGAGGTAAAACAATAACACAAAAGTATAAAAAGCCTTGTATACATCATCTATGGAAGTGGCAGAAGGCTGGAAAATTTACTTGATGGTTTTTTTTACACCTAATGGTAATTTATAATACAGAAATGTTTTAAATCAGTGATCTAAAGCAACTACTGTTATACATACAAGGAGTACTTTGTTATTTTACTGTAAGGCAAGCTAACCATAAATTAGGAAAATGTCTTTTCTACCTAGCTAAGCATGCCGATGTGTAATTGTTAAGAAGATCTCAAAGTGACTGCAAAGACAAATGATTATTTAATATTCCTTTCAAACTAGTTTAGAGAGGTGGAGCTCTGCTTTATGAGTGAAACAAAAATGACAAATATTGTAAACTTCAGTGCAGTATAAGAACTGAGCAAACCCCGATTGATCATTCAATAAGAAATATGTCTATTTTCAATTTCCTGCACAAAAATTACATTTGACAGAAGGAAAGTGACACACAGAATGTATCTGACAACAATTAAACATAAAACATCAAGGAAACCGTTCATCACTTGCACTGATCTTGTCCCTCTGGGCTGGATTAGCGGGGGATTTAAATAGATCTGTCCATTTCCACTATATAATTTCCCCTTTCTGTCTATGAGAGTCAGCACAAGAAAATGTCCAGGTCCTCTCCTGTCCATGAACAATGAGGTGCTCTGACAACAGGAAAGCTTTAATTGAACAAAGTAATGTTTCTGGTTATGGGTTGGCCTCTGTTGAATGTCTAAAAGGTCACTTTTCAAGATGGAGGTGAATGAAGAACAGAAGGTATTAAAAGACCATAATAGAGAAAAAGATTGTTGCCTGATAAATGTATTGCCGCGTACACATGATCACTTTGTGATGAAAAAAAACGACGTTTAAAAAAACGTCATTTAAAATGATCGTGTGTGGGCAAAATGTCGTTTTATGTCTTCAAAAAAACAACCAAAAATAAATTCAAACATGCTTGAATTTTTTGTGTTGTTTTTCAAAATGTCATTTTTTGTGTCATAAAAAGTGATGGTGTGTGAGCAAAACGACGTTTAAAACAACGTTTTTAAACCCGCGCATGCTCAGAAGAAAGTTATGAGACGGAAGCTTCAATGGAACAGAGTGCCGTCGAAAGTGTCTTACGTAACCGCGCTTTGCAAGAGCATTGTGTAAAAACGATGGTGTGTACGCAACATCGTTTTTGAAAATGAAGTTTGAAAAACGTTGTTTTGTTTTGTGAGATAAAATTACGTTTTTTTTCATCACAAATAGTGATCGTGTGTACGCGGCATATGAATTAATGTCTATAATGATGGTATTCAGCATATGATTTTTTTATTTTACATACCTTTATTTTATTTATTTTTTCTACAAGTTTACATGTCAGGGATGTGGCACTCCATAGTTTAGGGTTCTTCCACTGGCTCCCACACTAGGGCCCATAGTAGAAGTATACATGTATTTTTCAAGATGGTGGGCCAGTGACCCAAGTAGTTAACTTTTTGGTTCTCCACTTAGCTTACATTCCTGCTCAATCTGGGCCAAGGCCTTGCAGGGAGTCATAGACAGATATAAACCCATGAGGCCTCATTCTGACTTTAATAATGATAGAAAATGGGCAATAGGACTATTGCGGTACAGAATGAGCAGATAGACTCAGAAAGAGCAAGTATATTATATTTAATATACCTGATCTTTCTGAGTCTATCTACTCATTCTGTACCCCAATAGTCCTACTGCCCGTTTTCTCAATTTTTTGGGGTATTTGTTGGGTTCTGGGGTCCTCTGAGCCCTATTTTTATTCAATTAATTCTAGGATGATGGTACCACTATTATTTAAATTATATGTGTTTTATCAAAGAGGCTAACAATTAATTCAATAATTATAGGCTGAATGCTAAAGGGGTCAAGCTAGGTATGGGGACCCGGGGTCACCAGGCATGCTATAAAAGGGGAATAATTTGCTCTACTGCCAGGTGGACCACCCAAACCCGACCTGAACAAAAAGGCTGTTCTCACGCTCCCCAGGTATTGGCTGTTCCATGTCATCTTAGAAACAACAGTAGCCCTACCAATCACTTTTCTTTTTGTTTGCCTAATGTTTGTGCTGTTAATATCTACTAAATACAGTAAGGAGGCTTCGCTGCTATAAACATTTTACCTGCAGTCAGTTATTTCCAAAGTATGGTTACAAAATAATTAGTCATGCATAACTGTCCTATTTGCTACCACTGGGGTGCTGCAGTACTTACTAAACTGTAGACTACTCAGTACTCCAACTCAAACAATGCAGTGATATGTTAAGTCTAGACACGTGCACACTGAAATATTTTGTTTCTGAATTTTGTTTTAGCCTGAAAAATACATTTATTTACTCCTGAAATTCGATTTTTATTTATTTTGTTTCGTTAAATAATGCATTTGTCTGAAAATCCCAATTAATTAAGGTTGAATCTGTCAATTGAAGGCTTATGGCGTCAGTCTAATGTTCTAAGAACATTAGACGAAGCTGCTAAACTGTACGACGCCGCAATCATACATTTCCCGTTGAATGTTCCGCCCACAAGCTATAGTAGAATTCTAATGTTGTATGACTAGTAATAATTATATTTATTAATTATTATTACTAGTCAACCAACATTAGACTTCTTCTATAGCCTATGGGTGGAGCATTTGACCATAAATGTCCGCTCGCGGTGATTGTATGTTTTTAGTTGTTTCGTCAAATCTTCATGTCTCTATAATGTCGAAGCTTTTCTCTCTATGTCGAATATTCTTGGACTAATAGAGTTAGGTTAGGCACATTCAACCGCAGGTTCAATAGACCTAGATTGCTAATGTCACCGTCATGTCGAATCTTCTCTCTGTATCGAACTGTTGTTGCAACGAAACAAAAACAAAGCATTTTTTATGTTGAATCTTTCGGATTTTGGATTCTGCACGTTTGTTATCGTTTGTTAAAATGAGCGTGAAAATCTCTAAAATTCGGACGAAAATGCATTCGGACTAAAACTAATGCACATGTCTAGTTAGATCCTAATACAGCCCTCTATTGGCAAGGAACCTGCTTATACTCATATTATTAAAACTGAGAAATGTAATCATTATTTGGGGTTTCCTGGTTAAAACACAGCAAGACACAACTTTTATTATAAGCAGAATTTGGTGTGCTACAATTTTCTCATTACTGTACATTATACCTTGGTGTATTTGTGGGGTATGTGTATTACCTATCTAGACAATAATGTACAGTATATGATTCATCCTTCCAACTAATTTACCCACCCACTCAGATTATCTCCTTCCTACACCATTGGGTCTGCTGGCTACCCTCTTAAAGTTTATTCATCATTCTTTCTGCTACAGGCCCATATGATCCCACAGTAGTAGACTTGCTGTTTTAATCTCCAAGCTTCCTCTAGTGCCAGCTAAATTCCATCAGTATAAGCATATTTTTTGCAATGTATATTAACACTCCAGAGGAGCCTTCCTCAACCAGGGTTCCATGGATCCCTAGGGTTTCTCCAGAGGTTGCTATGGGTTCCTTGATTAGGGAGCAGTTTCTTCCACTGAAATAAGTAACCATGAAGACCAATGATATTTTTTTTTTGCAGTCGAGTTTCCCGCATTTGGGGAAATAGCAGGGGTCGGCACAGCCGGAGTGCAATGGCCGAGCCTCGCCCTGGGAGAACCACCTTCATGATCATGGTGTCTCCCCTGCCAGGTAAGTAATGATATTTAAGCTGTAAGGGGTTGATTCATCTTGCTGACCACAATTGTACAGAGCATTCTTCTCAATGACCATCACACCAACAAGCTGTACATATAGTAATTATTAGTGTGGGTTCCCTGAGACCAGAAAGTTAGTTCAAGGCTTCTTCAATGCTAAAAAGTTTGGGAAAGGATGCTCTAGATTTCTGCCAAGCAAAAAAAAAAAAGTATTACATTCATGGACTTCATTTTCTCCTTAACCACTTGCCTACTGTGCACCTACACCCCCTTCCTGCCCAGACAAAATGTTAGCTTCCGGCACTGTGTCGCTTTAACTGACAATTGCGCGGTCGTGCGATGTGGCTCCCAAACAAAATTGACGTCCTTTTTTCCCCCACAAATAGAGCTTTCTTTTGGTGGTATTTGATCGCCCGTGCGGTTTTAATTTTTTGCGCTATAAACAAAAAAAGAGCGACAATTTTGAAAAAAGACACAATGGGGCAGATTCACGTAGATCGGCGCATTATCATTCCGGCGTAGCGCACCACTTTTCCGTTAGACTTGCGCAATCTAGCCGCGTAATCCGGCGATTCACGTAGCTTTTACGCAAGAGCTTGCGCAAACGTAAGGTTTTTTCCGGAGGCGTAAGGAGGAGTAATACAAATTGGGAAGGACGTGGGCGTGTTACATTGAAATGAGCCGTGACCCCATGCAAATGAAGGGCCGGCCGACTCGCGCATGCGCGCGTGAAGGAAACCATGTCAGCTCCGTTGTGCGCATGCTCACAACTCGGGAGCGGCGCAATCATTGAAATTGGAAATGGACTAGGGCAACTTTATGAACTACGCAGACAGCATAAATAGACACACACAAATGCACTTCCTTTGCAAAAATACATCCCTTTGTATCCCTCCCTCTACAGCAAGGTGCTTTTGTTTGTTTGTGACGTGTCTTTGAGATATTTGAGGACTGTTTTGCAGAGTGATTTTTGTCTTTTATGTGTTTTCTTTGTTGTTATTTTGTTTAAATTATATTTTTGCTGGGCATTTTTTATTTTTGCTCGTCATTTATTTAATTTTTTTGGTTCTGTTTGTGTATGATTTTGGAATGTGGGGGTGATATTCCTGCGGGAAAAGGGGTGTCACCCTCATTTGTGGTGGAGAAGTGATCGCCAGGTCTGTGTGAATGGTGTATGAATGTACAGTGACATAATTGGAGCCGTGGCATGGCGTTGCAGCCCACCAGTCCTGCATGGTGGACTGGTGCCAATGCAATGTGATGAGGATGTGGGGTGTGTGTGCTAGGGACCACAGTGGTGTGCATGCATGCATTCTCATTGTGCCATGATTAATGTGTGTGTTTAACGTGCAAAGATGCATAATGTGAGCTGGCATGAGATGGGGTCATGAGATGGGGTTCCAGTGCATATGCAGAGTCACCTTGAAGGGAAAAGACAGGAGGATGTTAGTCATGCATGTGCCACTTGTGAGGTGTGCATCACGGGAGGGGATAGTCATGCCTGCCACCCATGTCACTCACCAACCAGCCAGCTGTCCCCATACATGTTCTGTTTGCAATCTGTGGGGATGGGGCTCTGATTGTATATGTAGCTGTCATGGGTGTCATGGGTGGTGCCATGTGTTGGGCTGCTGATGTCCTCCTGCAGGGTTGTGGTAATTCCAGGATGGCATGAGGGGTGAATCTGAAGATGCGAGACACCTCAGAATCTCTCATGCCAAAGATGTCTATGCGTGTGTGATATATCAAGTGAAGAGTGAGGGGCTTGTATCAGATAAGAATATTGTATTAGATTAATTTAAATTGTAAATTTTATATAAGCAAATAAAAAAAAAAAAAAAAACATCTCCCGTGCCCTCCTTAGTGCCATCCTCCGTGCCCTCCTCCTTCTTTGTTCATCTAAAGTCAGTAGTATAGCTATGCGCGACGATGCCCCTGGCATGTTGGCATACAGATTGTTGGGCAACACGTGTGACTGCTGAACTCCTCACTAACAGTGTTGCTTTATCTGACAATTAGACTTTTTTTCAAAATTTAGACCAGCTTTTAGGTCCTCTAACTTTAGACAGAACATTCTGCTGTTGCGCACATCGCGTAGCCTGCGCAGCAACTGCGTTTTTTTGTGAATCCCCGTAACTCCCTCATTAGCATATTTGACTAGCAAATCAATGGTGTGTCTAGCGCAGTTTTGCGCGAAGGGAAGCGAATGTCTAATTCAATTACGCCGGACCAAAAAACGTAGATTTCTGGCGTATATTGTTTTGTGAATCGCGTCCAACTATACGCACGCGCACATTTAGACTTACGCACGCGCAACAGCAGTTGCGCAGGCGTAATCGCTCTGTGAATCTGGGCCAATATTTTTGGTTTTTGCTATAATAAATATCACATTTAAAAAAAACAAAAACATTTTTTATCTCAGTTTAGGCCGATACGTATTCTTCTACATATTTTTGGTAAAAAATAAAAAATAAAAAAATAACCGTATAGTGACTGGTTTGCGCAAAAGTTACATTGCCTACAAAATAGGGGACATAATTATGATTTTTTTTAATTTTTTTTTTTTTTACTAGAAATGGCGGCGATCTGCGATTTTTTTCGGGACTGTGACATTATAGTGGACCCATCGGACACTTTTGACACATTTTTGGGACCATTTACATTTATACAGTGAACAATGCTATAAATATGCATTGATTACTGTATAAATGTAACTGGCAGGGAAGGGGTTAACCACTAGGGGGCGGGGAAGGGGTTAAATGTGTATCCTAGGTGTGTTCTAACTGTAGGGGGAGGGGGGGTGACTGGGGGAGGTGACCGATTGTGTCCCTATGTACAAGGGACACAATCGGTCTCCTTTCTCCCTGACAGGGATGTGGAGCTCAGTGTTTACACACACATCTCCACTTCACATCTCAATTGTAGGCAATCGCGTGTGCCCGGCGGCCATCGCGGCCGCCAGGCACACGCACGGTGTTCTAAGTGACGCGACGGGTGCGCGCGCTCCCCCAGCGTCTTAAAGTGACAGGACTACATATGACGTCCTGTCAGGATCATAGGGTATCCCGACCGCCGTCATTTGACGGCGGGCGGGTATCAAGTGGTTAAGCTCTATCCACGTTTCCTTACAAATACAGTGCCTTAAGTAGAACAAGCCAGTAAGAGTCATGTTCCAAAACATCTTACAGTACCTGTCGCCGAGAATGTGTTTCCAGCACGACGGCATCGTGCTGGTTCTCGGCGACATGGAATTGGAAAAGCACATTCCAGCGAGCACATCATAGAAGCGACGGGGATCTGACTTAGATTCCCGCCAATTCTAGCTGCGGCATTTGGTATGAATCATGAGGAGGAACTCCACGCCAAATTTTAAATAAAAAAACAGGGGCATACCAGGCTCTTAGGTCTGGTATAGATTGTAAGGAGAACCCCCCTTTTTTCCCATCGTGGCATTTTTTTCCATATTTTTTTTCTGAATAATTTGTACAAACAAAAAATTATAATACAGGATGTGTCAAACAATACTTATATTGGAAGAATAGTAAATACAATTCAATTTTAAACTTAGCTTTGAACCTTTTGGCCATGATATGGCAGAACTCTTTAACACATTTTTTTCTCTAATAAAGCAAATCTATGAAAAAACGAATAACTCACCATTTACCAATTTAGTGATTATAAGTTCTTAACAGGGAGTTAAAGCCTAAATGCAGTCAATATGTTTTCTTTAGTTTTAGAGAGAGTGTGCAAGAGTGAAAAGGGTTTCATTTCTGCTAAGACACCACCCCAGCACCCCTCACTTCCTGTGACCTTGATGTTCGTATAAGAAATAGAGGGTATGTTTGTCACTAGAACATGAAGGCAGCTCAATGTACATTTCAAAGAAGACTATGAGCAGGTAGAGTCATCACAATAAAAAGCATGCCTTCTCCCAGTTTTTGAAAGCAGGACTTTAGTTCTGCTTTAAAGGCTTGTGTAGACAGCAGTGGCAGCTCCGTCCATACAGGGCGCAGGGGCACCGTCCCCCTAATCCATGAGCCTGACCCCCAATCTACATGCAGGGTGCCAGATGCAGGGATTCCAACCGGATTTTTATTTTATTTTGAAGCACATGATTAGAGCCTGAGGCTCTAATTGGCTTTAAAAAAGGGTGGGCTCGGGGTGCTGAGCTCTGCGCCCTGAGCCCACCCAGTTGTGTGACAATAGCGAATTAATATTCGCTATTGTCTACCTGATTCTCCTCCCGACCAATCAGGAAGCAGGTCCTGAGACCGATTGGCCAGGGAGTCTTAAAACTCAGTCTTAGATGTACGAGAACGCAGCAGTGATCCACCTAACACTGGGGATGGTTGCTTGTGGCAATCGGCCCCTTCTTGTACACCATCCTTCTCCAGCGGGGTTTGGAGGTTGCTTATTCCGGTCACCACTTTCTAGTCCGTCTCCCCATGGGAGGGTTACGTGGTGTTAGTTTGCCGCTCCTCTCCCTGAAATACTTATCACCAGCCGCCGCTGGTAGACAGGCTCTGTTTTCCTGTATTTGATGTGTTTGAAATGCACGGCCGGGAAAAATCATAACTATTGTGATGTACATGTGCTCAGAAAACGTTAATCTTTTATATTTATCATGGACTTTTTGTTTGTTCATGTAAGCTATTGTATATGATATAGGAAGGCATGCAAAATCATGCAAATAATGTTTTAAAAATGGTATACTGAGTATGGTCAAGTAGATTAAAGCATATTATAATACATTTAGAATATTCATTATTGCCGAACTTTAGAATTTGACACGTTGGGCCATTGCCATGACAACCAAACAAAATATTACATGACATTTTTGAGGTCCACAATGGTACCATCATATGCTTTGACAAATGGTTTTGATGAACTTAGAACAAAATTCTACTGGTGTTTGGCCAAGCCCAATTATGGCACACTTGCTGATCCCTGGAATCATTAGCCACACATTGATCTTTTTTATTGGTCATCAGGGAATTCATGTTGCATAAGCCTATGGTTTGAGTGGCAGGGCTCTACAACTCACCTATCAGCAATGAATCTGCTTATTAAAGGATCAAATCATATATTTTGAATTATATCTCTTAGCTTGGAGGCTCTCCAAACATTTGTAATCCACCCATAAATATCGAAGCATTTTTACACATCCAGCTAAAAGTTATTTATACTACACCCAGCTCAGAGCGAACTATTCTACTTACAATTACTACAGCAGCATACTTCACGTCTAGACTGAATAATTCAATGCTAAAGAGAGTTAAAGCTGATTCAATGACAAGCATGACTTAATCCAAGCTGAAACCCCCAAAGTCCAAGGAAAACAAATACTTACATGGTTGCTTTTCTAGCAGAGATTCTTTATTTGTGTTAGTTTAGTTTTCAATGTCTGCTCTTGTTTGCATTATGCTCTTGATGGTTGATAAATGTATACATTGGCCGACCATATTTCCCATGGTGGTGATATTGCAGGGGAGACTGATAAAAGTGATACCTTGCTTATCTAACCATGTTCTGTGTGATTATACTCTAGGCCTTTTGAAGGATTTCTTGTTCTTGATCCATTCTACAAGCAAGACGTTTTAGTACATGGCCCCCAGTGGAAGATGTGTACATAATCGTATATTGAATCCATGTGTTGTGACTGTATATAGAGTGGAAAACTTTCAAGTCTGATGGTCATTTGAAAATCAGCAAGTGGGGCTGATTTGTCAGAGTGAAGTCCAGTCAAAACTTTTTTTAGTTTTGAATAAGAGTGGGAAAGGATGTAATTTTTTTACTACTGCCTGGGACTAGACTGGTACTAGAGAGATTCCCTTTTACTTTGAAGGTGACAAAGGTTTTACTATACATAAGTGCACACCTAGGTTAATAGCGGCCAGGGGCAGCTGTTTTGCCATACTTTTAAAAGTCAGTACAATGTCCGGCTAGTATCCTGTCCCATTTTAGCTGCCCCCCACCTTTGGCTGCTAGGACACTTTCACAGTAACCAATGACAATGTGGCTCATGTTTTAGCCTGGATTTATTGCATCAGCCCCAGTATAAGTTAACAAATATAAATTCATTTGAATGGGCTGCCTAACACATAAAAGCTACATTAAAAAAATGTATTCATTGTTTTTAGGGGAATGATAACCTTAGTTATGGTGCACTGCAATGCAGGTGTATTGGCAAGCTACAGTAGGGGGCAATTAAGAATTAAGAATACAGGTGTTCAGTTACAAGTATTACCGCAGTACAATAATGTGAACCCAGCCTTACAAAAGTGATTGCTCTGTCAAGCCTTTTTTTATTTTTAAAAGTAGAAAGAGTAAGTGAGTGAGTGAGAAACTTATATAGCGCAACACATGCAAACTGAATCGCCTCTGGGCGCTTGGTGTCCATTCCCTGGGCAATCAGAAGAGATGGGTTTTGATCTTTCTCCTGAAGGCCAGATGGTTACCTCCAACCGGATGCTGGTTGGTAGAGCGTTCCATAGTCTGGGTCCTTGGACCGCAAATCTTCGTTCTTCTTTGGACTTGTATCTGGTTTTGGGTATCTGGAGTAGATTTTGGTTGGTGGATCAGAGTGCCTTGAAAGTGATTCTGTCTTTTACTGGCAACCAATGAAGGGATCTCAGTGAAGGTGAGATTGATTGCCATGTTTTTTTCCCATTCACAAGTCGAGCGGCCATATTTTGAACGACTTGCAGACGAGTGATTTGGTACTTTGGGAGTCCAAGATAGAGGGCATTTGCGTAGTAAAGTCTGGAGTTGATAATTGTTCCCACCAAGACTGCTATGTCTTTTTTTTGGGATAAAGGGGGTGATTCTGCGTAGTAGGTACAGCAGATGGTGAAATCCGCTGACTACTGACCCTATTTGTGCATCCATTGTCATGTAGGTGTTGAAGATGACTTTGGTGCTAGGGGTGATGGGTTGACCCAGAATGGGCGGGGGCGTCCAGGTTATTGTGGGATGAATCTTTCGATTGGCCTGAAACAGGAAAAGTTCTGTTTTAGAGCCATTGAGTTTAAGATAACTCTTTGTCATCCAATTTTCTACCAAAGTAAGGCATTTCTCTAGTCCAAGATAATGATCCTTTTTGTTGCAGATGCAAAAATATAGTTGTGTGTCATCTGTATAAGAGTGGTAAAGTAACTTCTGGTTACTGATGATTTCAAAGAGAGGGCGGAGATAGATATTGAACAGAACAGGCGACAGTGGGGATCCCTGAGGGACTCCGCATTACACCGTGCGTTTTTCAGAAGTGAAAGGGCCCAATTTCACTATTTGTGATCGGTTTTCCAAGAAGGAGGAGAACCACGATAAATCACATTCCGCAATTCCGGCTACTTCAACTAGCCGTGTCAGCAATAATTTGTGGTCTACCGTGTCAAAAGCTGCGCTTAGGTCCAGCAGTACTAGAAGACAAGATTCTCCTTCGTCTGCGGACTCTAGGGCGTCATCCCATATTTTGAGCAGTGCTGTTTCTGTCCCGTGACCAGGACAAAAACCGGACTGGAATGGGTCAAGTATTTTATGGGTGTCCAGATGACGTTGTAGCTGTTGTACAACTTCCTTCTCCATTACTTTGGAGAAGACATTTAGGCCTGTTATGGGACGACGGTGGTTAGGAAAATGAGTAGAACATTAATACAACCCCTAGGTTATATGACAACTGTAACATTTTAGATTCCCTATCACTTTCTGTCCTGGTGACAATTGTCAATGGGACAAATAGTGTGAATCTCCCCAAAAGAGACACAAAAATGTAAAAAAAAAAAAAAAAGACATAGAAAATCTATAGCACAAGGGCAAGGCTGGCTTTCTCTCATGACCACCATATAGATGCCACCATCTTGATAGCCTTCAGGATCTACCTGGTTGTGGGTGGCCCAACTCAAAGCTTAGTAGCACTTTAAAGCTGCAGGATTTGTGAATGGACTAGGAGCACTTTGATCAGCACATTCGCAGTCTATTGAAACTACAAGTCCATCTACCATGGTGGAAGATGAGACTTGTAGTTTATTCATTCACAGATTGCTGATCGCACTAATTTTAAAATGCGACCGCAGCTATAGGAGAGAAGAACCCCTACCCACTGTCATGGTGGGGGGACGCATGGTATGTGAGGAAACATGTGCTGGAACATGTTACATCCTAAATACTGTAAACTTATGCCTCGTACACACGATCACTTTTTGTGATGAAAAAAAACTACATTTTTCTTCATGAAAAAAAACTAAATTTTTCAAACTTCATTTTCAAAAATGACGTTGCGTACACACCATCATTTTTGGAAAATGATGAACAAAGTGATGGCACTCTAAAGGGGAAGTTCTATTTGCCTTGAGGCTGCTTTTAGCTGGTTACTTGTTAGTAAAAGACGATTCGTGCTTTTTTGTCTGTTACAGCGTGATGAATGTGCGATCTCCATTATGAATGGTAGTTTTACCTCCCGTCTCCTAACTTGCTTCTGGGCATGTGCAGGTTTAAAACGTCATTTTTTACGTAGTTTTGCCCACACACCATCATTTTTTATGACACAAAAAATGACATTTTGAAAAATGACATAAAAAATTCGAGCATGTTTGAATTTTTTTTTGGTCATTTTTCAGAAGACATAAAATGACATTTTGCCCACACACCATCATTTTAAATGACATTTTGAAAAATGTCATTTTTTTTCATCACAAAAAGTGATCGTGTGTACGGGGCATAAGCCTTTAACTAAATAGGTGAACTCATTCTTTACCTCACTACTTTGCTTGTAGTATTCACATTATCACATATAATAGCCATATACTCAGGTACCAATCCCAGGGGATAGTATTAACTTCCCTCAGAACAACCTGCAACCAGGCCCGTCACTACAGGACAGGCAAAACAAACAATTGCTTGGGGCCCCGAGCAGGCCTGGGGCCCCCAACTTCCCCTTCTCAAGCTGTAGCATGGCTGAGCTTCTCTTCCTTCCTCCTGGAGTCCTGTCAGTCTGACCGGGTAACACACGTGGTACAGGGGATTCAGTTTCCTGTTCCCGGCCGGACTGACAGGAAGTGCACACTAAGTGCTCACTTTCTTTCAGTCCAGCCGGGAACACAGGAAACTGAATCTCCTGTACCACGGGGTACCAAGCCTGGCCCTGGCACTATCTGATAGGGACTGGGGAACCCATAAATATTGGACACCGGACTGACAGGAGGAAGAGGAGCTCGGCCATGCTACAGCGGCAGCCTACAGGGAAGAAGGGGAGGTGAGAATAGAAAAACGTAGGGACTAGGGAGGGGGGAGCAAGAACATGAGTGTAAAAAATTAGTGTAGCGCTAACGTAGGCTTTGCATGTGGGGGGGGGTGCTTGGGGGCCCCCACTTTGCTTGGGGCCCCCAAATTCTCTCAAGCGGCCCTGCCTGCAACATCCATAGGATGTTTCACACAGTGCCCCATGTACACTTACAAAGACTTAGTGGTGCCCATGGCATCCAATGTACAGTTCCTCACTATTTCTATAGACCAGGCAACTGGTCTATAGATCACTCAACACTCTAACTTGCCCACCGAGGGTTAGTGAACAAACATTGGCTACTCCACCCCCAGCGAACTCAGCAAGAGTGCACCCACCACTAACACTGAATAGTTTAAGTATTCTTCAATCCAGCTTTACATAGACCTGATTGTCTTTTACATTTTACGTACAGAAAACATTATTTCCAAAGTCCAAATGATTGATAAATGTAAAGGTCATTTTCTTCAGGACAGGAAAAATAAAGCCACGTTTCTCCTTATGGGAATTCGGTGATAATAATAGGCACTAGCCACCCCAAGATGGCCAGTGGAGCTCAATGTACAAGACAAGTATGTCAGCCACTGGTTTACCCCAGTGCCAAGATTACAACATTTGTCATGTAACTGTTCTGTTCTCTGTGCACTGAGTTATTTACTAAAGGAAAATCCACGTTGCACTGCAAGTGTACTGTAAGTGCACTTGGAAGTGCAGTCACTGTAGATCCGAGGGAGACATGCAAGGAACATAAAAAAACAGCATTTTAGCTTGCACATGATTGGATGATAAAATCAGCAGAGCTTCCCCTCATTTCAGATCTACCCCTCAGATTTAGAGCGACTGCATTTCCAAGTGCACTTTCAGTACACTTGTAGTGCAAAGTGGATTTGTCTTTCGTAAATAATCACCATAGTGACACCTAGTGTCCCTCAGTGGTGCACTGAGATGCCACTATGACCTACCCCATGTAAAGCACTGTTATAAGCATGCCAGCAATGTTTTTAAAAAGTTTATTTGAATCCTTTGTTTTTATTCCTCTAATGCTGTCAGGCTGTAATTCTCCCTCCTATTCTGAATGAACATACTGCAACAGAACAGTATTAGAAAAATGTGATTTATTTTCAAGACATCCTAAGAGATAAGAATCAAGTCCTGATTTACTAACGCTCAATACAGTCTGCGGTTACGTAAGGGTTTTCTCCTCCAGATGACTTAAAGCAGCCATGTAACTCATTATAAACTCTATAAAGTGCCATAGAGGGGCCCTTGCATCCATATGTGTTGATTCTCCTAAACTGGTTACAGATGAAGTTTCTTTTCTCCATATTCTTTTTACCATATTAGTTTAGTTTTGTTGATTTGCTTCATGTCTGTTTCTGTTGTCTACATCATGTGTGGCGAGCAGGCAATGGTTCCTTACAGAGAAAATTGGGCAGGTTCTCACGGCATGCCTGATAGCAGGTGTTCCCAATTTTGCATTGTGATTAAAATGTTTGGAAACCGCTTGCAGCCTGTGTATGAATATAATTAGTATCACAACTTTGAGTTTCTTTTGAGTACAGTCTGGTTACAGAAAATAATTGCAGGTAGATCGCCTTCTCCCAGTGGTAAGCGTAATTGTAAGTGATGCCAAGTCAGTGAACTTGTGCTGCCTGGGCTATTTAACCACTTCCATACAGGGCATTTTTACCCCCTTCATGCCCAGACCAATTTTTAGTTTTCAGCGCTGTTGCACTTTGAATGACAATTGCGCGGTCATGCAACACTGTATCCAAATGAAATCTTTATGTTTTTCTGCCCCCACAATTAGAGCTTTCGTTTAATGGTATTTGATCATCTCTGCGGTTTTTATTTTTTGCGCTATAAACAAAAGAGGAGCGACAATTTTGAAAAAAAACACAATGGGCCAGATTCAGGATGGCAAGCGGTTCTTTTGGCCGGCGTAACGTTTCTCATTTACGTTACGCCGCCACAACTTTACGCACAAGTGCTGTATTCACAAAGCACTTGCTCCTAAAGTTGCGGCACCGTAGCGTAAATAAGCCGGCGTAATTCAAATTCGGTGGGTAGTGGGCGTGTAGTATTTAAAATAGGCGCGATCCCGCGCCGAATGTACTGCGCATGCGCCGGCCGTCAATGTATCCCAGTGCGCATGCTCCAAATTATGACGGTGTTTTTGACGTGAACGTCAATCCCCATTCACGGACGAGTCACGCAAACGATGTAAAAAATTTCAAATTCGACGCGGTCACAACGTCCATACTGTACTGTCCATACTGTAAGTGACTTACACCAGTCGGTCTACGCCAAATCTATGCGTAACTGATTCTAAGAATCAGTCGCATAGATACACCGCCTCAGAAACAGAGATACAACAGCGTATCTGGAGATACGCCATCGTATCTCTTCTGAGAATCTGGCCCTTTACCTTTACGCCGGGAAACCCCTTACGGAAATGGCGTAAAGTCACTGTGTCGGGCAGGCGTACGTTCGGGAATTGGCGTATCACCCTGATTTACATATTCTCGGCGTAAATCAGCGGGAACGCCCCTAGCGGCCATTTTAAAATTGCAGTTAAGATACGACGGCATAAAACAATTACGCCGCTCGTATCTTAGCTGCAACCCGGTGTATCTTGTTTTCTGAATACAGAAAACAAGATATGCCGGCGCAGATTCTGAGTTATGCCGGCGTATGACTGATACGCCGGGGTAAATGTTACTGAATCTGGCCCAATATTTTTTACTTTTTTTTAATAAATATCACAATTTAAAAAAAATTACATATTCTTCTACATATTTTTGGTTAAAAAAATCGCAATAAGCGTATATTGATTGGTAATGTAATAGTGGCGATCTGCGATTTTTATTGTGACCGTGACATTGCAGCGGACATATCGGACACTTTTGACATGTTTTTGGGACCATTCACATTTATACAGCGATTAGTGCTATAAAACTGCACTGATTACTGTGTAAATGTAACTGACAGGGAAGGGGCACTAGGGGGCGCTGAAGGGGTTAATATGTTCCCTGGGAGTGATTCTAACTGTAGGGGGAGGGGGACTCACAAGGAGAGGAGACCGATGTGTGTTCCTCTGTACTGGGAACACACATCGGTCTCCTCACCTCTGACAGGACATGGATCTGTGTGTTTACACACACAGATTCACACTCCTGCTGTGATCACCGGCAATCACGGGTCCCCGATGGACCGCCGAGCATGCGCACCGGGTCACTAGCGGTGCTGCTGATGCACACGCCCTAGATGGCCGGGAAGAAAGGATGTCCCGGAGGGAGGGAGGGTTCCTGCCGGCGTCATATTATTATGGTAGGGGTTAAAGGAAGTAACGGGAAAACTTCTATCAGTTTAAGGGCTCATTCATAACACTGTATGTACATTATGTATGCAGGATCTTGCCAGCAGTAAGATTCTGTGTAAAATCTTATTTGAACATAGTATGCATGTAACATAATACAGCATGAATGTACCCCAATGCAGCCACTCTCAAACAGGAAGTATGATCACAGCAGCAAATAAAAAAGGAATTTGCACATTTGGAGGTAGAAGGTGTTTTTTGAGTTAAGAATTTAAAAGAGACGTTTTTTTTTTTTGGTTTTCCGAATCATACTTACCTAGGTGGTATCAGACCAATGCAGCATCTGTCCCCCGTCGGTTCTAAGTCTGAGACCCGAACGATCAAACAGCACTGATCGCTCGGTTCTCAGAGCTCCCTGAGCAGAGAGCTGGCGACTGTCAGTCACCGCTGTCTGCTTGCCCCCCCCCCCTAATGTTCATTGGAGCACTGGGCTGTGGAGGGGGTGGGAGCTGCCAGCTCAGGCTCTCGGTGCTAAGGTTGAGCTGGGTGCTGGTCCAGGCATGTGGCCGGATCCCGATCATATGGTCACGATCTTTTCCAGGTCTGGACCAGGTCCGTGTTTGCAGGGAATAAAAAAAAAACATCAAGATCATTGGTCACTATTCAAAGCTCTGTGTTGTTTACAACACAGCTCGCTCTTTCCCTGAATGATAGAGCGGATCAGCAGGTGCCAGTGGTCAATCATTGGCTGGTACCTGCTGATTGACTTGTGCTGTGATCGTACCTCCCAACTTTTTGTAGATGGGAACGAGGGACAACTATTACCAAATGTAGTTAGGCATATCACACCATCTTAAACCAGAATTATACAAAATAAAGATTAGTTAAACCCACGTGTGCTTTTTTTTTACCATTACTATTCCTTTGTATTGGCTTTTGAAATTTAGAAATGCAGCAATTTATAAATTGGAAGAAAGGTTTAGCACTGTAAAAACACTTTTTTGAAAAAGAAATAGTGCATTTTATAAACAACTATATACAGTAGATCGAACCAAAATAAAGGACAAATGAGGAGGAAAGAAGGACAGAGGGACTTTGTTCCAAATTAAGGACAGTCCCTCAAAGTCAGGGACAATTGGGAGATATGCTGTGATATGCTGTGACTAATTTGGGAGGGGTGACTGTACATTGCCACCCAGATCACATCTACGGTACATAAAAGCACTCAATCTGCTACATTAACTTTAAAAATATGCTTTAAGGCAGAGTTCATCCCTGTGTAAATGGCATGTTCGAAGTTGCTGTTGTGTATATGATATGATATTCCTTCCCTTCCTCACATGCCAGTGTTCCGACCTGGTGAATAGACCAAGCATTGCATCATAAGAAGGAAAGTATATCCTATAAAACGCTGCGTAAACTGATAATAATAATCCTATGCTGCTCCATACTTAGAAAGATTAGTGGCCAGATTCAGGTAGGAGAGCGTATCTTTGTGCGGGCGTAGCATATCCTATTTACGCTACGCCTCCGCAACTTTGACAGGCAGGTGCATTATTCACAAAGCACTTGTTCCGTAAGTTGCGGCGGTGTAGCGTAAATTGGCAGGCGTAAGCCCGCCTAATTCAAATGTGGAAGAGGTGGGCGTGTTGTATAGAAATGAGCCGTGACCCATGTAAATGAAGCGCCGATCGTACGGCGCATGCGCACGCATGCTCAGTATCACGTCAAATTTTTTCCCTAAGTTACGCTGGCTCAATACCTGTGACATCAAAGTAACCTACGCACAGCCCCATTCCCGTATGACTTACATAAACAACGTAAAAAGATACGCTTGTTCCGATGTCCATACTTAACATTGGATGCGCCATCTTTTTGGTGGTTTATCTTTAAGCCTGAAAAACGCCTTACGTAAACGGCGTAGCCTACTGCGATGGGCGTACGTACGTTCGTGAATAGGCGTATCTAGCTAATTTACATATTCTAGGCGTAAATCCCCTAGTGGCCAGCGTAAATATGCAGCTAAGATACGACGGCGTAGGAGACTTACGCGGGTCGTATCTTAGCAACAGTTACTGTAAGCGTATCTCAGTTTGAGAATACGACGTCGTGGATTCGGACTTAAGTCGGCGTATCTACTGATACGCTGTCGTAAGTCTTACTGAATCTGGCTATAGGTATTTTCCCATGGGCCCAATAAATGGTAGAAGTGGTGTGGGAGTGTAGCAAGAATAAGAGTAGGGATGAGCTTCGAGTTCAAGTCAAACTCATGTTCGACTTGAACATTGCCTGTTTGCCTGTTCGGCGAACAACGAACAATTAGGGGTGTTCGCAGCAAATTCGAAAAGCTGCGGAACATCCTGTTAAAGTCTATGGGAGAAATCTAAAGTGCTAATTTTAAAGGCTAATATGCAAGTTATTGTCATAAAAAGTGTTTGGGGACCCGGGTCCTGCCCCAGGGGACATGTATCAATGCAAAAAAAAGTTTTAAAAATGGCAGTTTTTTCAGGAGCAGTGAATTTAATAATGCTTACAGTCAAACAATAAAAGGTCAGGTGTGGATTGTATGGGGAACTCCACCCCATACATGTTATTTTTTAAAAATGGCGTGGAGTTCCCCCAAAAATCCACACCAGACCCCTTATCCGAGCAAATAACATGGTCGACCGCAGAAAAGAGGGGGGGACAGAGTGCGGCCCCCTTCTCCTGAATCATACCAGGCCACATGCCTTCAACATGGGGAGGATGTCCCCATGTTGATGGGGACAAGGGCCTCATCTCCACAAACCTGGCCGGTGGCTGTGGGGGATTGTGGGCGGGGGGCTTATCAGAATCTGGAAGACCCCTTTAACAAAGGGGACCCCCAGATCCTGGGCCCCCCTTATGTGACTTGGTAATGGGGTACCCCTACCATTTCACAAAGGAAGTGGAAAAAGTTGTAAAAAACACACACACACCGTGGAAAAAAATCCAGCGGTGGTAATCCACTCTCGGTCCGGCTCCCCGCTCCAACGTTGTCGGTATTCAGCAACGGGTGATCTCCTCTCCGGTCCAGCGATGAGAAGATCGTCCGGGATCCAGAGTGCATCATCGCCGGCCGCCTCTCTCCACCGGAGACAGCCCGGCAAATGACGCTGCTGAAGCTGTGACAGTTCTTATATTAGTGAGGCGGGGCCACCCGTCACGTGACCCCGCCCCCTCTGACACAAGCCTGGGCTTCCCCAGTGACGTAGCAGAGGGTGCGTCAGAGGGGGACAGGGTCACGTGACAGGTGGCCCTACCTTACCAATATAAGAAATGTCACAGCTTCAGCAGCGTCATTCACCGAGCTGTCTCTGGTGGAGACAAGCGGCCGGCGATGCTGCACTCTGGATCCCGGACAATCTTCTCATCACTGGACAGGAGAGGAGATCACCCGTCGCTGGATACCAACAACGTTGGAGTGGGGAGCTGGACCGAGAGTGGATTAACACCGTTGGATTTTTTTATTTATTTTTATTAATAAAGGACTTTTTCCAGGGTGTGTGTGTGTGTGTTTTTTACAACTATTTACACTTCCTTCGTGAAATGGTAGGGGTACAATGTACCCCATTACCATTCACATGGGGGGGCAGGATCTGGGGGTCCCCTTTGTTAAAGGGGTCTTCCAGATTCTGATAAGCCCCCCGCCCGCAGACCCCCAAAACCACCGGCCAGGGTTGTGGGGATGAGGCCCTTGTCCCCATCAACATGGGGACATCCTCCCCATGTTGAGGGCATGTGGCCTGGTATGGTTCAGGAGAGGGGGGTGCACTCTGTCCCCCCCTCTTTTCTGCGGCCGGCCAGGTTACGTGCTCGGATAAGGGGTCTGGTGTGGATTTTTGGGGGAACTCCACGCCATTTTTAAAAACAAATTGGGGTGGAGTTCCCCTTAAAATCCACACCAGACCTGAAGGGTCTGGAATTGATATTTGGGGGGACCCCCACACTTTTTTTTTTTTATGAATGAATTCTCTCTAAAATTGCTGGGAGCCGACAATTCATTATAGCCGCAAGTCCATTTTAAATTACTTTTTTTCTTTCAGAAATGACACTTTGTGCAGTGACAGTTCTAAGTACGGGAAACATGCGCTATTTCACAGGCTTACTTTACACCCCCCAGGTACGAAATTTAAAGGAATATTTCACTTTTATTGTTTGACTTTAAGCATTATTAACCACTTGCCTACTGTGCACCTACACCCCCTTCCTGCCCAGACGAAATTTAAGCTTCCGGCACTGCGCCGCTTTAACTGACAATTGCGCGGTCGTGCGACGTGGCTCCCAAACAAAATTGGCGTCCTTTTTTTCCCACAAATAGAGCTTTCTTTTGGTGGTATTTGATCACCTCTGCGTTTTTTATTTTTTGCGCTATAAACAAAAATAGAGCGTCAATTTTGAAAAAAATGCAATATTTTTTACTTTTTGCTATAATAAATAACCCCAAAAATATATAAAAAAATATTTTTTTCCTCAGTTTAGGCCGATACGTATTCTTCTACATATTTTTGGTAAAAAAAATTAAAAAAAATTAGCGTTTATCGATTGGTTTGCGCAAAATGTATAGTGTTTACAAAATAGGGGATAGTTTATGGCATTTTTTTTTTTTTTTACTATTAATGGCGGCGATCTGCGATTTTTTTATTGGGACTGCGACGTTATGGCGGACACTTCGGACACTTTTGTGACATTTTTGGGACCATTTACATTTATACAGTGAACAATGCTATAAATATGCATTGATTACTGTATAAATGTGACTGGAAGTGAAGGGGTTAACCACTAGGGGGCGGGGAAGGGGTTAAATGTGTGTCCTATGAGTGTTCTAACTGTAGGGGGAGGGGGGGTGCTTGGGGGAGGTGACCGATTGTGTCCCTATGTACAAGGGACACAACCGCTCTCCTCTCTCCCTGACAGGGACGTGCAGCTCTGTGTTTACACACAGAGCTCCACGTCCCCGCTCAGTTACTGAGCAATCGCGTGTGCCCGGCGGCGATCGTTGCCGCCGGGCACTCGCACGGGAACCCTGCAGAGAGGCGGGTGCGCGCCCGCCTGCGGCTTTGAAAAGACATCACGTCATATGACGTGATGTCAGAACAATGGAGTCCTCCGCCCGCCGTCATTTGACGGTGGGCAGAGGACAAGTGGTAAAATTCACTGCTCCCAAAAAAAATTCAACTTTTAATTTTTTTTTTTGCATTGATAGATGTCCCCTGGGGCAGGACCCAGGTCCCCAAACACCTTTTAGGACAATAATTTGCATATTAGCCTTTAAAATTAGCACTTTAAGTTTCAAATGTTCAAATCCCATAGACTTTAACATGGTTCTAAAGTTCAAACAAACATTTGGTGTGTTCGCAGGTTCTGGTGCAAACCGAACAGGGGGGTGTTCGGCTCATCCCTAAATAAGAGGTTGGTTTTCAAGAGAACCTGTCATCTTGCACAACTGTTCGGATATGTTTAGAAAGCAAATGTGGTGCTCGTTGTAAGATAGACTATTCCAAGACATTGGAAATATTGAGATATTCCCTTGGAGGTGAAGGGTTGACACCCTTTATGACATGATATAATGCATAAAGGACGTCATCGGAAAACTACAGATAGAGACACCAAAGATATGTTACATAACTGGTAGGCAGCTTGGCTGCTCTACAAAGAATCTCAGAAATTGAAAGATTCCTTTACTCCTACCTAGGCCTAAAAAAATACAGTAGACCATGAGCAATTTAAAACCAACATTTCTTATGTTTGAATACAATTAGTTGGAAGCATCTGCAAGGAGCCTCCATTCTCCACCAGCTTTTAGCCTTTTGCTTCTTCCCCTTTATATTTTCTTATTTCCTTTCTTTCACATATTGTACAAATTCGAAAGATGTTGATATGTATCTAGCCCTCCCAGGTGCTGGGGCATCTTATTGACACCTCTTGCTAATTGTCTAGCTCAGGGGTCTCCAAACGTTTTAAGCAAAGGCCAGTTTACTGTCCTCCAGGCTTTAGGGGAGCCAAACTGTGGCATTTGGAGTGGAAAATGCCCCAGCATCAGTGCCCCATATTTGGTTTTAATGGGAGAAATAGTGTCCCATTGTGGGTGTAGGTAGGGGGAATGAGTACAGGTATGTAAGCGCTTCCAACTTCTCACATCCCAATAGGGAGAATGGTGCCTCCTCAATGGTGTCAGTTGGTGGAATAGTGCTCCAAGGGCCAAATAAAGGCAAGGGAAGGGCCGCATCTGGCCCCCAGGCCACAGTTTGGAGACCACTGGCTGACCAATATTGCTTTTCTGGAACCCCAGAGTCTTATATACTAATATGTATGCAAAATACTACTGTTCTAATAACCTCCAACTACATATATATTCTGATAATCTATGGAGTCCAGTTCCAGAGTAGAAAATAAATTACAAGTCCCTCCAACATGTTCCACTCTAAAAAATATAAAACATTTCTGTGTCTTTCTAAATAAAATCACATGGACTTGGTTAATAACACTTGTGCAGGATCTTGCTAAATATCAGGTGGTTTTATTCATAAAGATTTAGAAAAATGCATTATCTTTTGGGTTTCAGAGTCTTAAAACATAACCTTATTTGTTACCTACAAGCCACTACTACTGTATTGCACACCTGAATCATAGTGACCTATTTTTTCATATCTCGTGACATTTAAATAATTTTTTTTCTGCTCTCAGTCTTATCCACTACAATGACAGCATGTATCTGGGAAGAGACAATGGGGTTATTTTACTAAAGGCAAATAGAGTGTAGTTGCACTCTGCAAGAGCAGTTGCTCCAGAGCTTAGTAAATGAGCAAAAGCTCTGCTGACTTCCATCATCCAATAATGTTCATACAAAAATGCTGTTTTTTTCTTGCATGTGATTGGGTACTCAAAGGCCGCGTACACACGATCAGTCCATCCGATGAGAACGGTCCGAAGGACCGTTTTCATCGGTTAACCGGCAGTCGGAGTTCATTAACGGGGGCCCAAAAAGATGCAGTAACAAGGCAATGGTATTTCTTTGAATGGTTGATGCAACAGGTGTCTATGTACAGTGTTCAAATAAAAGTGCAGTAAAGTGTTTCCCCAGGGTAAAAACAACTAGACTGATTCGATGTCTTCTAGACAGCAGCTCCCAGAGAGATGTCCTTGCAGCAAATACACTCGTGCCGATCATTTGATGTGAAGCACAAAGAGCGGTTTGTTGAACTATCAGGGTGGCACTGGATAGATGTCGGATGAACAGCAAGAAGAGCTAGGCCCTTCTTGGCCAGATTGGAATGTTGTACACCACATGGTACAGAGAGGTCCGTCACACTCAAGGCCCAGGAGGAAGAGAGTGTGGGACGGGTCTCTGGTTCTTTGATGGCTCTCCCCAGCAATCTCTCTGATGGTAGCAATGATCCCTGGGATATGTAGTCCTGGTGTATAGTCATTTGGAGCAATTGCCATTCTAATGACCTACCAATACCACAATCCCTTTGGTTTGGCTCACAGATATGATGTCAGTTAGTGACACTGGGCACTAGAAGGACAATACAGTACATAGAAATGATGGGGAATCGCTATTCTTTGCCATTGTAGTTCACATTGCTACACTAAGCTCTGGAGTAACTGCACTTGCAGAGTGCAATTGCACTTTGCAAAGTGCACAGTCTATTTGCCTTTAGTAAATCAATTCTAATGTGCAGTTCTTACAGTAATGACATCTTAAAAACCTTGAAGGCCTTCAAGATATTCAAGACTTCAGATATAAGAAGTCACTGTTGTATTTTCCTATTCTGTCATGCTTTACTCCAAAGTCTCATTGTGGTACCTGACTTCAGGATGTTTGGAGAATGTGGATTATTGTAAAACTGTGCAAAATATGACACTGAGACTGTGGTGGTCTGAGGATAAAACCATTGGCTGAAATTCGAGCAATAGGTGACCCTGTTGGCACCACCCAACTCAACAAAGACCAGTTAAAAGTGGACACAAGGGGATGGAAAATTTTAGGCTTAGGAGCCATAGGACTGTATGAGAGATTTTATGCATAGCTAATATTACACTTAGATGTGAACTCAATCACTAAAATCTTGCCTAGTATGAATTAGATGGGAAACCCCCATGCTGTTCTTCTTTTGGTTGTTTTTTTAACTATCCCTTCAGAAATGCCCACATGGCTGAAGATTCCCAGCCACATAAGTGAATGTGGCTGGTGACATCACTGGTTGTTAAGGATTCAGCAGTACCTGCACCCACAGCATCCTTAATAACTATTGACTACAAGAAGCTGTTACTAACAGCTAATACATGATGTTCTACTTGAATGAATGAATGAATGAAAACTTATATAGCGCGGCACATGCAAACTAAATCGCCTCTGGGCCTCCACCGAATGGGTAAATGTTTGGGCATTTGCAGTGCCATTGCCGGCTAATAAGACGTAGTTGTCACTGCTGCAAGATTTCACCTTTATCCCTCTTCCAGTGACAAATCAAAACTTTGTATTTTCATTTTTAGTCCTGATGGCAATGGTCGCAAGGACCCATAGGGGTTTATTTATTAACATTGTTTACCCAAGATTCATACAACATACACCCAAATTTACCACATTTTGACCCAAGATTCAATTTTAAAAATGTGTGAAAACATTCTTAAATAGCGAAGGTAAACCTAGCCAGTGGGAACACAGACAGGCATAATAACATGGCATTGTTTCCCACTCTATTTAAAAACTGGAAAAACAAGTTGTGGCTTAAGATACACTTTAACATAAAGCATTTCTATACATTGCTTAGTTGTTTATAGGGCATTCAGACTGAAAACAGCCATAAGCAAAATGTAGTCACAATTTAAGTTTTAAAAAGCAGCTTGTATTTCCACTGCCCCAACTTTTCCACATGCCATGCTACCAAATCCATTAGACAACACACATCTCGTCAGGAAATCGGAAACAAATTTCTATAGCATTTTGTGAGGTCTATTATACTGTAGGTCAGTGGAACAAATTCCATGTTCCTTCCATGGAGAGGGATCGGTAATAGCCTGCAGATGGTGAATTTATTAGGAATCTACACGGAGTGCTTCATATGGGTCAGACCAGAGGAATGTTAATTCATCCTTATTGATATTATAGGGCAAATGAATGACAGGTGGATAAATATATTAACCAGTCATCATTCTGTACAAGTACAATGTGAATTTCTAATCCTTTAAGAAAGTATTTTCCCTAAAGCAAAACTCCAGCCAAAAAAAAACAAGATAAAAATGAATAGCCCATTAAAAGATAAAATAAAGAAACAGCTTTTTCAGCAATATTCACCTTCATGCTAGAGATTTCCCATTTAATCCTTTTTCTCTGCCAGTATATGTTCTCAGTGCAGTCGCCAATATCATTGCCACCTACTTCCTCTGAGCCCAATTAGGGTGGCACATGTAACATTAGCTGTACCGATTGGAAGGGTCCTGGACAATCGCAAGGTAAAACACATCTAAAACATCCTCCCAACCATACCGATTTCAGAAGTACTGTTTTGGGATTTGAACCTAATTCTGGGTCTCGCTCATCCACCCATGTCCCAGCGCAGGGTGCTGAAGCGTTCGTTGTAGTCCTTAAAGGGTTACTATAGGAAAAACATTTTTATACTTAACTCCACTGTGCAGTTCTTTTGCACAGAGTGGCCCCGATCCACGTCTTCTGGGGTCCCTTGGCGGCTGTCTCTGGTCCTCCCCGCAAGAACTCACCACAGTCATGCGAGAGAGCTCATAGCCGTTCACTGTATCACTCGGCCCCGCCCCTCGGCGCACTGGCTGCGCGCGCTGCTCTCAATCCATCCGCTCTAGCTAATCAGCGGCCAGGCTGAGCGACGAAGAAGATCTCGGGACCAAGCGCAGGACTTTCGAGGGGCCAGGTAAGTAAAACGGGGGCTCGGGGGGGGGGGGGCATCTTAATCAGATGTTTTTTCACCTTAATGCATAGATTGCATTATGGTGAAAAATAGATTTTCTTTACAACTCCTTTAAGGTAAGCAATAGGAGTGGGAAGCATTATCATGCATTGTGTTGCAAAGGAAAATATGAAAAAAAAATAAGTAGTAATTATTTTTAGTTAAAAGTGTGGTGGAAATTTGAAGATGTATTTATTATGTATTGTCATAATTGGCACCCAGTCTTGACACTTCCCCAGCCAGCTCTAAATAGAGCTGACTGTGGCAGTCCTGAGGCTGGTTGACTCTCGTCTTGAGGTTGGAGTGTGATGGTTGCGGCATGGGCGTATGCCCACCAGCGAGGGGCCCCTGGTGCATTTAGCACAGACGATCGTTGAGGGGGATGCGTTCATTTCGCAAGCACACTAGTGGCTATGGACAGATGTACGCTCTTATCTGGGTCATGTCTGATCAGCAGGATTTGGGATTCATAGGGTACATCTGTAAATAGCCTCAATAAGGGTATAATCTTTATATGCATTATTCTATGGAATGGCGCAGATTAAAGGTTCTATCAGCGTATATTTTGAGGGCTTGTGAGCATTTCTGGGGTCAGGGGGGGGCACATGCACACCCTGACCGGACACACCCATAAGACTTTAGACAGCATTGTATGTATTTCTATTCATTGTATTATATTCTATTCATCTATTCAATTTGACTTCCTGTCAGAAGGAATGTTTTGTTCTGTGTATAGGAGACATCTGGTAATGTCGCCTCCCATGGGGGGAGGCGACTTACTGGTGATGACTTCCTGTTTTGTGTAAATAAAAGAGCCATGCTCAGCCCTGTGAGGGGAGATGATTGCAAGGATGGTAACATGAGAGCAGCTGTTGTAATGTCTCTTGATTGGTATGGATGGGCATGGAATATATGGTGAGTAAATCGTTTAGCTTAAACATGGCATTATTTCATTTAAGATTGGGAATGTGCTTTACAGCACTAGGCAAGATGGGGGTGTGCCTTGCAAACCCCCAGATTTCCACGACAAAAGCAATAACCTGGCTAATACTTGTTTATGTAATATAATTTGTTGCACTCATTACTGCCGTAGAATTTGGTTGTACTTTGATTTTCCCCTCTTAAAGTAAATGTCAATTCTATATTTGGTGGGTGGGCTCTCGATTTAATGTGTGTGGCACCCTAGCATATGACGCTAGGTAAATTTAGTTTTTGTCTTCTTCTGTATTCAGTAGAGAAGTGGTTGTTTGTTTTGGCCTATTTATGGTCTCACAGGCTGGACGTTTGATTGCCTCCCCCTGCCTCAGGAAGAAGCTTTGAATTTGAATAACCATCATTTATTATTCATCATGCTACAGCCAATCTCTGGAGAGGGGTGTCCAGAAGCAGGCTGAAAGGGTGATAAATATTGAAAGGAGGCAAATGAGAGCTGGGCTACTTCTCCCTAGGAGGGTTCCAGATCCTGAGGGGCTGTTGTCCTCAAGCAAGCCATGGACTGTGCACCTGTTCTAAAAGGCCTCAGTGGTGTCAGGGCTGAGGGCCTAGAGGAATCTACTTAGAGGCTGATTGCAGGACCTTAACACAAGGATTCTGATCTGGAGGAAGCTGAAAGGTGGCAGCTCACCTGTGAGTAAAAACCCTAAATTCATCCCTGTGACTGTGCAGTGTTCTGGAAGGCGAACTAAATACCAGTAGTTGTGCATAGGCGCAAAGTAACCAGATGCGCGTCTGGAATTTGGGTCTGCCGTTACCTCACCGTTCACCACGTTCGTCTTAGAGATCTTCCTTAAAAAGTTATTCACAAATGTCTGCACCAACACTTAGTCTCTTTTCTTCCAAGGTTTTATTAAACAAAACTCAGACAGAGGACGTGCGGATCACGGGTACGTTCTTGGATCCAGAGGACAAACCGTTTCCACACTGGATTCAGCAACCACCGGATATGCCTCTATCACTTACCAAGCAGCCGGTGCGAAGCTCGTTCAAAAGTCTCTGCCACAGACTTGATGAGTGTAGTCAAGTCGTTGCGCAGTCCTCTGCCACAGGACCGTGTAACCACACACAGACTTTGCAAAGTTCCAAAGACACAGTTTCACAGTACCAGGATCTTTCAGCCAGTACTGTGAGGTAGATTGGCCAGGATGCATCCTCCAATTGAGTCCCCAATTGTTCGGCTTCTTCCTGCAGGCAAGAAAGCACAGGACCACCCCTGAACCAGAAACCCCTGGGCCTACTCTCAGTAGTGGAGCCTCAAGCCAGCAGGCCCCTAGACCGGAAAAACTGCTTACACATCCCTTAGGCCACGAGGGCCATCAGGTCAAGATCGGAAGACCCCGCCAAAACAGTGTCTGTTTCTTAGGTACCCTCTCCCAGAATGCACAGCGGCAGGGACCGGGTACTGGGCTGCTTCTGTGCGAAAAGAATATTTAATACACTCAGCCCGCTGCATTTCCAACCTTGTCCCGTGGTGACAACAACACCCACAGTCAAGTAAAAAATGTGCAACACAGCCAAACTTTAACAGAAACCAATAACTTGACATAATCATTCTGAGCTAAACTACAGTTCAGATAACTTAAAGGATCACTAAAGAATTTTTTTTTTTGGTAAATAGCTTCCTTTACCTTAATGCAGTGCTGTTTTCATGTTCTCATTGTTCGTTTTTTGCTTTGAAGTAGCTGTAATACTTCTCTAATCTCCACACTTTCTGGTTGTTTGGCTCCTTATGAAAAAACTCATGGCAGATTTTCACTGTGGTCTAAGCTGTGTGTCTAAAACTCCTCAGAACCAATCAGATTCATTTTAAAAACAAAACACTGCCCTGGATTTGTTTGTTTTTGTTCTGTGTGTCTTCTCTACTTCACAGAAACATGAAAGCATTTTAAAAACAAAAGTGAAACTAGAGGCACATTATATGATTGATTTTTATCTATTTTTAATCATTTTTAAAAGGAATCAGTTAACTTTTATGTCTCTATACCCTGTAAACAGTAATTTCAGCAAAAAAAAATGTTTTCCTTTAGTGACCCTTTAAATTTACAAATAGCGCCTACCTAACAGGAGCAGGGCGCTACAATACTTCTAGTAACTAAATGGTACATTTCTTTATACAGGTCTACACATCAGATCAAAAAGAAGAAATGAGAGGTAAAGAGGGATAGTGTAATTTGGCTCCAAAAAGAGGAACAGTGCCTCCAACTCCGGGACAGTCAGGAGATATGCCACAGAGAGGAGCCATGTCTGAAAGGGATCTTACAGAGGGGAATTTACAATAACACCATGTTATATGGAGACACACCGTGACTCCTTTCAAAACTACACCAAACCAACTGCTGGGCCAAAAAATATTACCCTTAGGTCCCACTGCATAAGTTTCATTCAAGGACTCCTGTCAGTGGATATACAGTATGTGCTCAGTAAATCAATTGGGAAATAAGTAATAACAAGAAGCATGAAACAAGTAAAAAATAAAATAAAAAAGAGGTTCTCTTTAAGAGCTATTTATATCTGTTTTAATGGGGTGTATTAGGCCAGTCTGTAGTCATGAATGTCCTTATCTGTTATCCTGCAGGCAGGACGCATTCATAGCAAACAAAACTCTCAGCAGAGCGAGGGCACAAGGTTCTGTACCTTCCAGTGAAACACCTGCTATATACAGATTACATTTCCACACTGTAACTCACAAAGGGGCCCCTTCTCCTTCTTTTGTCCGCCCGGCTCTTTGTGGCCTCTGCGACGGAGTTAAAGCTAATGACTCCAGGTATAAAGATTTCAAAGGGAAGTCGGAAACCAAAGAAAGCAGTTGAGAATAGAGAAAAGAAACTCAAGTATATTGTTATAAATCTGCACCGTGAATACAAGCAAGCAGTCTGACTGCCAAAAAGTTAAAGGCGCAATAAACCAAAAAAACAACAATCTTTGCAGAAAGAGGCCATACATTTTTCGGACACAATTTTCATAATTATTTACCTCAAGATGGATTTAAATATTACTAGGTGTCGAAATATTTCCAGGCAAAAATTTAAATTGCAAGATATTGCACACATGCTATTTGTTGGGACTCAATCACGCTGCTCAATGTAAATGGGAGCTCAACACACTGTACAGCAATGCACATACCAATTCTGTCGCAGAGCAAGGCAATGCTAAGCAGGAGTAGTGATACAGATTATGTAACAGAATTATCACAAGATTACAGCTTGAGTCATACATTCCTCCCTCGGCTACTGTAACACAGCACTGAGGCAGAACGACACCTAACCCTGACCACTTCTTAATTGTTTTTCTGTTCAAAGTGAAAATCTGTCTCATTGTCAGTAATAAATCTGTCCTAGACTTCAAATCTGTGTTACTTGGCTGCTAGGGATTACAGGAACAGGGATCACAAATACACAAGAAAAGTGTTGTATAGACTTTGCTAAAATTATTTGCATTTAATTATGTCATTAATTTGCTTGATAAATGTCCCCCAATGTGTGTTTTTTTCCCCATTTGTTGCAGTGTGATCTGTTTCAGTGTGTCATCTGTTGCAGTGTGTTCTGTTGCAGTGTGTCATTAGTTGCAGTGCTGTCTGTTGCGGTGTGATCTGTTGCAGTGTGTCATTTGTTGCGGTGTTGTCTGTTACAGTGTGTCCTCTGTTGCGGTGTGATCTGTTGCAGTGTGTCGTCTGTTGCAGTGTGTCATTCGTTGTGGTGTTGTCTGTTGTGGTGTGTCGTCTGTTGCAGTTGCATCTGTCGCGGTGTGTCATTAGTTGCGGTGTTGTCTGTTGCAGTTTGTCCTCTGTTGCGCTGTGATCTGCTGCAGTGTGTCATTTGTTGTGGTGTCATCTGTTGCAGTGTGTCATTTATTGCGGTGTCATCTGTTGCAGTGTGTCATTTGTTGTGGTGTCATCTGTTGCAGTGTGTCGTCTGTTGCAGTATGTCATTAGTTGTTTGTTGCAGTGTGTCCTCTGTTGTGGTGTAGTCTGTTGCAGCGTGTCATTTGTTGCGGTGTCATCTGTTGCAGGGTGTTGTCTGTTGCCGTGTGTCCTCTGTTGTGGTGTGGTCTGTTGCATTGTGTCATTTGTTGTGGTGTCATCTGTTGCAGTGTGTCCTCTATTGCAGTGTGTCGTCTGTTGCCGTGTGTAATTTGTTGCAGTGTCATCTGCTGCAGTGTGTCGTCTGTTGCTATGTCATCTGTTGCAGTGTGTCATTAGTTGCGGTGTTGTCTGTTGCAGTCTATCCTCTGTTGTGGTGTTGGCTGTTGCAGTGCGTCGTCTGTTGCTATGTCATCTGTTGCAGTGTGTCATTAGTTGCGGTGTTGTCTGTTGCAGTGTATCCTCTGTTGTGGTGTTGGCTGTTGCAGTGCGTCGTCTGTTGCAGACGGAAGACAAAAGAAGACTCCCGAAGTCAGAAGAAGACCCCCGGAGAGCGGATAAGTCAGAATAAGACCCCCGGAGCTGACTAATAAATTAATTTAAAAACCTGTGTAGTGTGTTTATTTTTTTGACACTTTTCCTCAAGGTGAATGGGTAGGGGTACCCCCGTACTCATTCACATAGGGTGGGGGGCCTTATTCAAGCCCCCCGCCCGCAGACCCCAACAACCAATGGCCAGGGTTGTCGGGAAGGGGTCCTAGTCCTCATCAACATGGGGGCAAGGTGCTTTGGGGTGGGGGGGTGGAGTGCCCCAAAACACCCACCCCCCATGTTGAGGGCATGCGGCCTGGTACAGCTCAGGAGGGGGGGGCACCACCAGGGTCTGGTATGGATTTTGGGGGGGAACCCCACACCGTTTTTTCGACGTGGGGGTTCCCTTAAAATCCATACCAGACCGAAGGGCCCAGTGGCGTGGCGTTTTTGCGTTTCCTCCTTGAAAGGAGGGTAACCAAACTGGCCAGGCTTGACGATGAAGTTAAATCTGTTAGGGATCTTCTGGCCCCACATAAGAATGGTGATGAATACAATAACCATTCTACCACTTTACTAATTTTGGATAAAGAGGAAAAATATCAAAAAAACAAAAAGAAAAAGAAATTTCTCCGTGATAGTGAAGACTATAAAACAAATCTAGTCTTCCTATGGCAGAAAAAACTCTCTGAAAAGAGGGGGGGTGAATCAGGGATTGACACCACCCCTCAGTCTGTGGGTGATGCCAACTTCCCTCCATCACAACCACATGGGAATGACACCTATCCCCCTCGTCAGAGAGCCTCTGTTGATCCTATCAGGAAGAACTCTAAAAAGAGCCAGGGTCTACCCAAAGGATCCAACCAGAGGGGCGTAGTGTCTAATGGCACCCTAAAGGCTGTTTTTTCCAGCCGGCGAGGGGCTTATCATGTCCACTCCCTGTCTCCTCGTCCATGGAGCAACGGTCCTGATTATCGTTTTCCTCCACCCAACATGGGATTTGGGGGGACTAATTATGGACCCCAACAAGATGTAGGCCAGGGTAACTTTGGCTTTAATATCCCTACACAAAACCGATTTGCATCCTTGTCTGGATTTGATACCAGTGGATGTTTGGCACCCGGCGCGGGTGGTTGTAGTTTCAGTAACTCCAACAGGAATCCGTTTGTTTTTAATCAGAATTATCCAGACTTGGGCAATCGCTTTGTAGGTTATGAACATCCTTCCCACTTACCCACCAATACTTATAACCAGAATTGGGATTTTCGCGGAGCCCCGTTCACCAAGGGAGCCACTCCAAACCGAAGAGAGGGACCAGAGGGGAGAGGAGGGCCCAGTCGGCCAAAACGAAAAAGTACTTAGGGGTGGGCATTTATAATCTTAGCCAGCAACCATTGTCTACGACTGAACTTAAACTTCTTGACAAGGGTTTAAAATATGCTCACCCTAGAAACCTCAGTAAATTTCAAACATATAGGGATGTACACAAATTTACGAGGCGACATAGTATCAAAAGACATTTTTTAACTAACCCCATGTCTGATCAAGGGACTACTAGCGTTTACAAGCACTCATCTCTGTCGAATGCCTCCCTCTTTAATCCACCGGGTTCTCTGGCCCCCAGCATCAGGGTCTTTAGGGACGTGGTGCTGGGTGACCTAGAAAATCTTGAGATTAAGAAATCCAGGATGAATAGGGATTTGCAAAAAGGTCTTGAATCATTGTGTGAAAACAAAGCTTTGGTTATTCGACCAGCTGATAGGGGGGGGGGGGGGATAGTAATTCTCGATCACTGTGACTATCTAAAAGAGATGCACAGGTTGGTCGATGACACTGACACCTATACCCCCCTCACCAGGGACCCTTTAAACAGCTACAAAAAGGAACTTGAGGTACTGGTAAAACAGGGTCTGAAGAGAGGCATCCTTACCAATAAGGAGGCTCTCTTTTTGGTACCTAACGCCCCAAGGACTCCTGTTATATATTACCTACCAAAGGTGCATAAGAGCCTTACTTGCCCCCCAGGCCACCCAATTGTGAGCGGGATTGATTTCAACACGTCCTGGGTGGGCAAGTACATAGACTCTTTTTTGCAACCAATGGTACAAAGCATACCATCTTACATCAAAGACACCAAACAGGTGATTAACACATTAGATGGGCTCACACCCAAACCAGGGATTTGGTTAGTTACAGCTGATGTAACATCTTTATATACCATCATACCACATCACTTGGGTTTTGAGGCAGTACTTCTATACCTTGAGAGACAGTCTGGACTCGTTAGAGCGCAAATTGATTTCATTATGGTGCTGTTGAAATACGCAGCTACGCATAATTATTTCCTGTTTGATAATTTATTTTACAGACAGGATAGAGGCGTGGCCATGGGGGCTAAATATGCCCCCAGCTTGGCCAACCTCTTTAGGGCCAAGTGGGAGGAGGATGTCAACGATAATTCCCATCGTCCAGAGATTTTACTCTGGTCGAGGTACATCGATGACGTCCTCCTCCTTTGGGATGGTTGTGAAGCTGGTCTACAAGACTTTATGTCAGGTTTAAATCGGAACACCAGGGGCATCAAGTTTAACTAGCCAACACTTCATCCATTTTTTGGACCTTCAGATCACCGTTGAGGGAGATAGATTTGTCACATCAACATTTTTTAAGCCAACGGATCGGAATGCATATATCCCACTAGACAGCTGTCATCTTCTGACTTGGCTGAAATCAGTACCTTTAGGGCAATATATGCATTTAAAACGCAACTGTTCTGATCCCCTCATGTTTGAGAGTCAGGCATCTATACTTTCAACCAGGTTCCAGGAGAAGGGGTAAGAGAGTACCAAATGATAAATTCGCCTTACCATTTATTACCACCTTTTCTGCACAACATTTCAGTGTTAAGAAACTGATACAGAAGCATTGGCATATTCTCGCAACAGACCAGGTCCTGGCTCCTATTCTTCCACCAAGACCGAACGTGATCTTTAAAGGTGTCTCCACGATTGGTAATTGTGTTGCTCCAAGCGTGCATGACCCTCCTAAAGCATCTAGGACTTTCTTTGACAACTCATTAATAACTCCTAACACAGTGGCTTTGTAATATATTAATAAGGTTTATGTGCATATTGGAATCCACACTGAATTTTAGCACCCCCGATTTATAGTTTGGGAATATCGGCTAGTTTTATATTAATTGTTTATTTATTAATAGATATATGCTTTTGACTATATCTGACTTCCTACCATTGGCAAGTTATGTTAGTAATGTATTGGTTTATATATATGGAATTTAAGTCAATGGGTAAAAAGGTGTGCACTGTTTGTGTACGCCTTTATAGTTCGAGACACTGATGAAATGTAATATTATTATGTGTGATGAATACCTATTGTATTTCCAGTACCTGCTGTATTTGCTTTCCTAACCCCTTTGGAGATTCGTGTCCGTCCGCTCGGGCTTTTAAGCAGAATAGGGGCATTCATCCTATAGATTTTTTCAATCTTATTATTTTAATTTTGATTTGTTCCAAAAAAAAAAACATTTTTATTTGTTCGTTTTTATATCTGTCTGCTGGGCAGTACTAGTCTTTGAGCCGTAGACCAATGAGATTGCTTAAATGGTGTTGATTCTCATGACGAGGCTTGGTTTTCTTTTTTCTTTTTGAAGCTGATTGGTTGTTTTTGTCAGCTGGTCAGCGTCGCTCAACGTTGGTGTCACGTGTTCACGTCGAAGCGTGACGCAGCTACCCCGATCATGTGATCGTGTAGCATCTAGTCATAGATGTACTCTGATTGGCTCACGGCGTAAGGGGCAATCCGTCGGTGGAATGGTAAGCTGGGACGCTCCTAATGACCATTATTTAATGATCGTCTTTCGGATTTTTCATCGAATGTGTTTTTATGACTTCGCAATTCTTAAGAATGTTTTTAAGTCACGTCGCGGTATAATAACAAGATGTTTTTATTTATTAGTTGGCGTGATGCGCGCGCGCATTGTGATTCAGACGAGCTAGTGCGGTGGTCTGTCGGTATGTGCGCGCGCACGCATCTTCATTGACGTTCGTGCTAACGTCATCACGTTTTTTTACACTGATTACCTTTATAGGGGGGTGATCTGGTGTGTCATCCGTGCCCCATGACTAAGCAATCTTTTGCAAAACCGGTCGGGCGGGATACTGTATTACACCGGATCATCCCCCGCTGTATACCTCTTTCCTCACCTCTTTGGACGGGTTATGTTTGTTGTTGGATCATTTCCGGCCGGAGTCCCAGCATAATCTGACACGCCTGTTTCCATTTTTGTTTCATGTAAGTGAGTTTTTGTCTTTTTAATAAATTTTAAGTGACGGTATTACACTATTGCAGCCTTTTTGTTTCTCCCTGGCAATCCATTCCGAGGGCTCAATACTATTTGCTGCCGATGGGGATCAATAAGTGACCTGGCTCTATGACTTTGTCTTAGTGGATAATCACACGCTATCTGGGGTTCTCTTTTAAATAAGGGGCCACCAGAGTTCTGGTAAGCGGCTATTTTTTTCTGCAAGGTGGAGGATCTTCTATCAGCACTTCTTTTTTTTAACAGAAAAAGTTTTTATTGTCTTTTCAAACAAACAACAAACATACATACAAACCAATGACAGTACATAGATAACAGAGGTAACGAAGTGATTGCACCAGGGCATATCAAAAAAAAAAAGGACATAAATTACACACATAACCGGTGATACAGAAGCTAAGGGAACACAGACAACTCTACCCCACAGTTATAAATATTAGTCGCCACCGCTGAGGTCCCCCCCCCGCAAGGGGGGGATGGAGAACCATCAAGGCAACCCCTCCAGCACCGCCGACCCCCGCCCCCCAAGAAAGGGGAGGACGAGGGGGGGAGGAACAGAGGGGGGGCGACTCCAAGGAGGGGGCGAGGAGAGGGGGTGAGCGAGGAGAGGGGGGGAGCGAGGAGAGGGGGGAGGGAGGAGAGGGGGAAGGGGGGGAGAGGGGGAAGGGGGGGGTGGGGGGGGTAAGGGGAAGATGAGGAGGGAGGGGGGAGGGGGAGAGCAGCCACCCACCACACTTTACAAATAGGATGCGCCACAGGGGACCCGTCAATTACTCAGCTAGAAGCGTCTATCCAGTTTGACCAGATCTTGTCAAATTTTGCCGGGCAGTTTCTGCTTTCATACGTTAGTCTGTATAATGGGAGGACCCTGTTGATCGTCCCCAGCCAGGAGGACACAGTTGGGAGGTCCGTGCCCCGCCAACGGAGTAGGATTTCCCTCCTGGCGTAGAACAGGGCAAAGGTGATGCCCAGTTTGGAATATCTGTCACATTCAATCTCACCCAGGTAGCTAAGGAGGAACAACTTCGGGTCCATCGTGAGCTCCACCCCGTAGCGGTCCGACAGAGTATCCGCCACCTCTCTCCAGTACGCGTCCAATTTGGGACAGGACCAAACCATATGGATGAACGACCCAGTATCCCCCGAACACCTAGTGCACAAGGAGCTCCTGGAGGGGTAGATCCTAGCCAGTCTCTGCGGGGTGTAATAGGCCCTATGTAAAAATTTTAGTTGGATAAATCGGTCTCTAGAGGCAATCATGGACGGGAGGAATGAAGAGACACACTCCTCCCAGATCTCCTCGTCCAGGTCAGGTATGTCAGCGTTCCATTTGGCCAGGATTCCCACTGTGTCCGCGTCGTACGCCACCGTAAATCGCAGGTAAAGGGATGAGAGAGGTTTCCCCATAACACCCGAAATCAGGAGGCGCTCGACCGAGTCCGACTCGAGCGCAACCGGATCCGGGAATTGGGCCGCAAGCGCGTGTCTCAGTTGTGCATATCTAAATCCCAGGGAGGGGGGAAGCCTATAGCGAAGGGCTAGGTCCCGGAAGGACAACACCACCCCGTCCGGCATAATATGCCGGAGGGCTAGGATGCCCCGCCGCGCCCAGACCCCCGGGTCAGGGACCATGCTCAGGTGGGGAAGAAGAGGGTTCCCCCAAAGCGGGGTGTGTGGGGATATAGTATTGGGCTTCAGCATACGTGCCCTGGAGGACCGCCACACCTGAATCACAGTAGCCATAGGACCCGTGACCGATGGATGTGCCCTACGCCCCCGAAACACAAGGTTAGATAAAGCAGCGTACGAGCCTAGGATAGCCGCCTCGAGGGACACCGCTGGGTTCCGACGCGCCTGGGAAAACCACCAACGGGCCGTCACCAGGACCGCCGCCCAGTAGTAGGCAAGGAAGTTTGGGAAGGCCAGACCCCCCTGGGATAGGGGAAGATAGAGGAAGCGCCTGGCAACCCGGGGAGGGCTGTTCACCCATATGAACGCCGTCACTATGCTGTCAAGTCGTCGGAAGAAGGATTTCGGGATAGTGACAGGGGTCTGGCGAAAGAAATAGAGCAACTTGGGGAGTATCACCATCTTTATGAGGTTACCCCGTCCGACCGGCGAGAGGGGAAGTGTACGCCAGACCGCGCAACGTCCGGACAGGTGTTCTAACGCCGGGAGAACATTTTTCTCCAAGTAGGACCTCGGCTCGAGGCCCACCCTAACCCCCAGATACGTGAACTCATCCACCCAGCGCAGGGAGGTGTGTGAGTCGGAGCGAGGCAGCGATGGGTGGAGAGGAAGGAGCACTGATTTGTCCCAGTTGATTTTCACCCCCGAAAATGATGCAAATTTTTCAAAGTGGGACAGTGCCTCACCAAGTGAGGCAGACGCATCTGCCAGGTACAAAAGGGCGTCATCAGCATAGAGTGATAGTTTCTCCTCTAGGGGTCCCACCTTGATCCCTCGGACCCCCGGGTCGCGCCTAATGTGCGCGGCCAGGGGCTCCAGGGCCAAGGCAAATAGAGCCGGGGAGAGTGGGCAACCCTGCCTGGTCCCCCGCTCCAAGGAGAAGGGGGGTGACAGGGTACCATTAGTGCGGATACGTGCCCTTGGGTGAGCATACAGCATTTGTATCCAGGATAAAAACCGGGGCCCAAAACCGAAGCGCGACAAAACCGCCCAGAGGTAGCCCCACTCGACCGAGTCGAAGGCCTTCTCGGCGTCGAGTGAGGCCACCACGCCCGCGCCGTCCGGGACCGCCACCGCGAGGTGGGTGTGCAGGCGTCGAAGGTTAATGTCGGTCCCCCGACCCGGCATGAAGCCCGTCTGGTCTGGGTGGACCAGGGCTGTAATAACAGTGTTAAGCCTATTGGCAAGGAGCTTCGCAAAGAGCTTTGCGTCAACATTGAGGAGGGAGATAGGACGGTATGAGGAGCACAAAGTGGGATCTTTACCGGGCTTGGGGATTACCACAATGACCGCATCAGACATCGAGTCCGGGAGTACACCCAGATCCGAGGCTGACGCAAACAGGGATAACAGCCTGGGGGCCAGATCTTCTCCGTAAGTCTTGTAAAATTCAACCGGGAACCCATCCGGGCCCGGCGTCTTACCCCCTTGCATCGTTTTTAGGGCAGCTTGTATCTCCTCGATCTGAAATGGCGCGTCTAGTTTACGCGCCGCAGAGGACGTGAGGACCGGGATGTCCACCTCCTCCAGATAGGTCACTAGGTTCGGGAGGTCATACTTTACTCTAGAGGTGTACAGTTGCTGGTAATATTCCGCAAAACATCGGTTGATTTCCTGCGGAGTTGAGTGTAAGTTCCCCTCCCCATCCCTCACCTGGGCAACAGCAGAGGCACCTGAGTGCTCCCTGGATAGCCAGGCCAGTAGTCTCCCCGTCCGCTCTCCTTGTTCGAAAATACGCTGAGTCTGGTGAAGAAGCTTCTTCTGAGTCAAGGCTGTCCGGAGGAGGACTGCCTGTCGCGTCAGGGCTTGCAGGGAGGAGTAGTGTTGCAGGTCTCGGGTGTTGACATACAGGGCCTCCTGTCTAACCGCCTCCCCCTCCACCCTGGTGAGTTCCGCCCTGCGTTCCCTCCGAACCCCCGCAATCAGGGACTGATAGTGTCCCCGGGAGGAGGCCTTAAATGCATCCCACACCGTGTTCTCCGCAGCCGTACCCGGGTTTTCCGCCCAATAGGATCGGAGAGTGTCATGAATTTTGGGCTCCACCTCCGGATCAGAGATCCAGAACCTGGAGAGCCGCCAGAGGTTGCTGGCCGGATCCGTCGTCAAAGTCAATGAGAGGAGGAGTGGGGCGTGGTCCGAAATCCCGCGAGGGAGGATAGTAATGTCACGTATCCGGGGTAGGACCGGCGTCGCCACATATGCTAAGTCAATTCGGGAGAAGGATTTATGGGTGGCTGAGTGGCAGGTGAAGGCCCGAGTCCCCGGGTTCCTCCAGCGCCAAACGTCCGTGAGCCCGTACGTGTCAGCCCATTCCGCCAGTCCCTGGCGAGTGGTGCCCGATGGGGTGAACCTGTCCATACCAGTGTCTGGGACTAGGTTGAAGTCACCCATTAGGACCACATTTTCACAGGGAAACTGCGCCAACTTGGCCGCGAGTATTCCCAGGACTGCCAGGGAGGCGGGAGGGGGCAGGTACAGGCCCACCAGTACCCAGGGGAGATTGTGGATCATAGCATGGACCAACACAAATCTGCCATCTGGGTCAAGAACTAAATCAAGGAGCTTAAAGGGGAGGGATTTGAGCACTAAAACACTAACCCCTCTGGCATAGTTAGAATAAGTGGAGTGGTAGTGGTGACCTACCCAGGGCCTTTTTAGGCTGAGGGTTTTGCTACCCATCAGATGTGTCTCCTGTAACACACAAACATGCGGGCTATGTTTTTTAATAAATTGGAACACTAGGGACCTCTTGACTGGGGAGTTCAGGCCCCGTGTGTTCCAGGAGAGGACATCAAGAGCAGCCATTGCAGACCACTAGGCAGGTAACCACAGGGGTAGAGCTACACCCGAGCCTCCAACCGATCACCCGACCCATCACCGGGGCGAGGGAGAGTCGTCGGCCCATCTCTGGAGCAATCAATATGCAAGAAATCAACAGTACTGTCATAAAGTATAACACAATCAAACATAACAGGGCGCCAACCGGGCTTCCCAACCCCCCCCCCACCCCGCCCCCCCCCCTAACATGGAGGAGGACTTGCATCCCAAAACAAACCCCAGCCCTAAGGCCGGACACGAGGGCAGTGTCCAAGCGGTTACCCGCTACTGTAAAACAAAACAGTTAGTGGTCCTGAGAATCCACAGGAGGATGAGGTGTGTGGATCACCCGGATTCCCGGGGGTACAGTTCTTGAGTACTAGTGACAAGGACATCCAACAGGGAGTCAAAAAATAAAACTAAAAAATAAAAAATAAAGCAAAAAAGGGGGGAAAAACATGTGTGAGTCAACTTTCAGGGGGAGGAGAAGGGAGGGGGGGGGGCCCCCCCTCGACATGTCTGCAGGACAGGGGACATGGGGGTGGTGACGGGGGATGGGAAGGAGGATCAGCTATAGCTTCTGGTCCACTGCTGGGAGGATGCAGGCGGGGGGGGGAAGGCGGCAGCCAAACAAGGTGACAGGGTGGGGGTCCGGGCCCCCCAACCCCTAGGAGCAAAGGGGGAATGCCTCCGCGGCGTTAGTCAGGTAGGGGTGTTGTGGTGATGGCCTCACATCTGCAGCGGGCCCGCCAGGACCTTAATAAACCCCCAATACCCCAGGGGGGGACCCCTGAATAGTGTACTCACAGTCAGTTGTCAAAGTTGAAGAAGGGGTGAATCACCGGACTCTCAGCCAGGGAGGGATTCGGCCCAGGCCGCTGCATCTCTCGGGGAGGTGAAAAAATGGATTCTCTCACCATCTTGAACTCTGAGCCTGGCAGGGAAGAGCATGCTGTACTTGATCCCCCGTTCTCTCAGCATGGCACGGACGTGGTCAAAGGACTTGCGCTGGCGTTGTGTCTCCACCGAGTAGTCTGGGAAAATCAGGAGCCTGGCGTTTTGGTATTTGATATCTCCTTGCAGGCGCGCTGCTCTGAGAAGAGTGTCCCTGTCGCGGTAGTGGAGGAATTTAAAAATAAAGGTGCGCGGCGGCGCTCCTACAGGGCCTCTGGTTGCCGGGATGCGATGGGCCCTCTCAATAGAGAAGAAGTGGGAGAACCGGGCGGCCGGGAGGATAGTAGGAAGGATTTGCTCCATGAAGGCCACAGGATCGGTACCTTCTGCCCCCTCCGGGAGGCCAAGGACACGGAGATTATTGCGGCGATTCCTGTTCTCGGCGTCTTCCGCTCTGTGCTCCAGGACCCTCACCCTGGCCTTCAGGGACTGGATGTCAGTGTGATGGTCCCTCTGGGTGTCCCCAAGGTCCGAGACCCGTCTCTCTGCTTCCGCCACGCGGTCCCTGAAGGCATCCAGGTCGCGGCGTATGAGCGCTGTGTCCGCCTGGACATGATCAATTTTGATTGTTAGGGCTGATTGGCAGGTGGAGATCGCCGCCATCAGTGCCTCAAAGGCCGCCGAACCGGCCTGGATCGCATCGTCCCGCGGAACGTCCGGATGGGATGCCATGTGGACAGGAGGGGGAGGCCGCAGAGGGGCCGGCGTGTGTTTAGGCCCTGACTTCGGCGGGGTAGGTCCTGCGGCGGTGTTGCGGCGCGTCCGACAGCCCCTGCTATTGCGGCGCATTCCCCAGGAGACAGGGGAAGGATTTGTGAGAAGGTGGCCCGGAATCCACACAGGGAACAATGCAGGAAGGATTCTCAGTGCGGGAGCTCGGTCACTACACGTCCTCTCCCGTCGCCATCTTGGACACGCCCCCTCCTATCAGCACTTCTTAATAGAGTGTCACCCTGATCATGAATATTATTCAAATTTTTCTTCACTGGTGTATGACATTTTCATTGATTTAAAACTGTGAAATTCATTTGTTTCTGATTGGATCAGATGGACATTAGTCTTATGACTATCACCTCTGGACATTTATTTTGTTTTGTTCATGTTTGTAGTGCATCCTGTTTTTTATCATTTGTTTACACTGTGTTCGTTAGTACAGTCAGGTGCAGCTTCCTTTGAGTTTTCAGTTGCTCTCCATTATTTTAAGCACTCGGCTGCTTTTTCACTATTGTTTATTATCTTAGCGCAGTTGACTTCTCTTTTTTCTTTGTTGCAGTGCGTCGTCTGTTGCAGACGGAAGACAAAAGAAGACTCCCGAAGTCAGAAGAAGACCCCCGGAGAGCGGATAAGTCGGAAGAAGACCCCCGGAGCTGACTAATAAATTAATTTAAAAACCTGTGTAGTGTGTTTATTTTTTTGACACTTTTCCTCAAGGTGAATGGGTAGGGGTACCCCCGTACTCATTCACATAGGGTGGGGGGCCTTATTCAAGTGCCCCGCCTGCAGACCCCGACAACCAATGGCCAGGGTTGTCGGGAAGGGGCCCTTGTCCTCATCCACATGGGGGCAAGGAGCTTTGGGGTGGGGGGGGGTGGAGTGCCCCAAAACACCCACCCCCCATGTTGAGGGCATGCGGCCTGGTACAGCTCAGGAGGGGGGGCACTCGCTCATCCCCACCAGGGTCTGGTATGGATTTTGGGGGGGAACCCCACACCGTTTTTTCGACGTGGGGGTTCCCTTAAAATCCATACCAGACCGAAGGGCCCAGTATGCTCATGAAGGGGAAACCCATGCCGTTATTTTTTTATTTTTTTAATTGCCGTGGAGTTTTCCCTAATTATTGGGGGATCAAAGTCGCGTCCCTGCTCATGGAAGTAGTACTTCAAGGTTGTGGGGCAAAGTCGGATCCACAGTCGTATGACTGTCTTGTCAAAATCGTGGGTGCGAATCACGGTAAATTCGATGTAAAATCACACAACTTTGAAGTCACACAAGTGTGAAAGGGGCCTTATTGGGTTCTCCAAGTCCTTTGATTGGCCATACAATATCCATAACACAGAATTATGGCTCTCTACCACACCCTGCTGGAGTAAGCTCAAACAACATGCTTCAGAAGAAATACACTCTGTGCTAAGAGAAGTACTGCTATTTATGTAGTCGGGACGAACTGCAGAAGCCCACTGATGACTAAAGAATTCCCAAAAATTGTATTTAGAAGAAATACTACATCCCTACACTTTATTCAGGACATGACAGAGCTGTGACTGGTTCAGAGTGCTGCTGTACAGGGACATATAGGGAGATATAGATAACACAGACAGTGGTGTCTTCTCTCGCAACCTGTAGTCTGCTGATTGGCTATTGAAGGAGCAGTAGGAGACTGATAAGGTCATCTCTGTTAACTATACTCTTCTGTTGGCATGCAGCACACCTGATTGGCTCCAAGTGCCGTGCCTGCCTATACTAAATAGCTTGCACAATTTTAATACCAGGTCAGATTCTGGTAATTACACCACTTACATTTAAATAAAATACTAGTGTAGTAATTAACAAACACAGAGCTGTGATATTGTGTGCATTTTAGACATCAACAAATTTGTCTCTACCCTTTCACAACATTTTTTTTTGGGGGGGAAACTAATTATTTTAAGTAATAAAACAAATATACATGGCATGGGCAAAATGATGGGCCTCTAACCCTAATATTTTGTTGCACAGCCTATAATGGCATGATATATGATATAGTGATATGACCTATATTATTGCAACAAGTGACTTCTGTAAGCACACAATGAGACTTCCACACCCACCAAAAGGTAGTTTGGCCCACACATTTTGAGATAACTGCTCCAGCTTTATGGGGTTTGAAGGAACATCTCCATACTGAATGTTTCATCTCTTTCCATAGATGTTCAATAGGATTCAGATCAGAGCTCATAGAAGGCCAATTCAAAATAGACCAATGTTTTGTTCTTGGGTGCTTTTAGCTGTGCATCCTGTTAGAGGACCCATTACTTATGAGTCTGAGCTTTCTGACACTAGTCAGTATATTTCACTCCAGATAATCTTGATAATTATACAATTCAGTGCATTGTATGCTAGATGCAACAGGGCAGCCCCAAAACATACCCAGGCCTCCTCTTTCACTGCTTCATTATTATTTTTTTGGACCATAAAGCTAGTGTGTCATTCCCAAAAGCTCAATTTTTTTCTAACTCGGTAATTCTCCTTGAAGCATTGTGGCTTGTCAATATGCATCGCATGCAAATTCAAATGTGTCTTTTTCTATGTTTTACTTTTATTGGATGAGCCTCCCAGGTTTTAGCACAGTGTCCCTTACAAATTGACTGATGGTGTGATCAGACCCTAAACTTGGTTTTCAGCTTCCATCTTTTTGGAAAGTTTTCTTTGGCTTTTTGTCTACCATTTTCACTTTCCTTCCGTTCAATCTGGCGTGAGTTTCATCTTGTGCTGGCTACACTCCCATGAACCTAACACTTTCTTAATAACATGGAGATGGTCTAATAGCCTTTACCTTTGACGTGATGGTCTAGAATTTCCTTTCTGTTCTCCTCAGATAATTGTCTCTCTTCTTTGCTTTCTGTGGTCCATGTACAGTGTGGTGCACACAATGGCACCAAACAGCACAGTGACTACTTTTCTTCATTGACTAACTGACTCATAAAAAGACTGAAGCCATGTGTGATACTAATGACAGAAAACAGTTAGTTTGAAAGATCTATATGATCCATAAATTATAATCCCTTCTAGTGGTAACAAATCTGTCCAGGCCATTTTTTAATATTTTTGTAGAACGGTCACAGTCAAGTTACCTTCCCCTTTCCAGCACCAAAATTTCGACTACCTTCCGCAGCCATGGAAACTTCCAGGTATTGCCCAGGGTGTCCCAACTGGGTCAGGTGACTGTATCACATGATATGAGGCCTCGAGAATACATTTAAGCTTGAGCAGGGCATGTCACTGCTCCAGCATTGTGTCTTAGCAGTGTTTGACATCTGAATGTTGCTCCTGTGAGTGAGCTTCTTTCTGCTAGCTGTCAGTCTGTTACCAGTCAGTCTGCTACCAGTTCCTCTGTTACCAGTCAGACCGCCTCAGCTGCTTCTTCTACAATCAGTCCTGCTACAGTTATTCCCACTACAGTCTGCTACAGTCAGTCCTACTACTGACTGCTGAAGTCATCTCTGCTATTCATACTACACTCGTCTAAAGTGTGGAATGTATTCTTTTACAATAATAATAAATCTATGACATGGTATTCAAACTATATAACATATAAAGTCTTAAATTATTAAGTTCTCTTGGCTAAAGACAAGCAAATCTTGGAATACAGTTCAAGTAACACTGTACTTCAAGTTCTCAATGCAGTTCTCAAACAAGAGAAATATGTAATTTAATCGTTTCATTTTCTTGTGGGCTACATTTTGTCCAACCTTCTACAGTTGGGTGATTGTTGGGATACAGTAGATGTGCAGAACTTTGAAAGTGCAAGTAGCTTTTCCCTCTAGAGTTCTCATTCCTAAAACACTGTTTCTGCTGCTTCTGGATCTTCACAAAGTGTTTCTTCACTAGCAGCATTTTCAAGTAAGGATATGTTACAAACCACTGCCTCCCAAACAATTAATACCTTCTTCGTTTGGAGAGAAAATGACACCTAGAAATCAGGAGAACATTCATCAATCTCTTCATAGAGCAATACAGTATAGGCTTCTAGAACAGCATTGTCAATAACTGAAAATGCATATTGGCAGGAAGTTTTTATATTATTATGAGGCAAAGGGGGTGGTTACCTGTTTTAACATTTCTGGAAATTTTACATTTCTACTACTAGTACTGTCTTCCTATGATCCTGTTACCAGCACAGCCCTTCCATTCTTGCGACCAGTCCAGCTTCAAGTAGAGTTTTCTAACAGTCCTGCTGCCATTATGGTACTACTTCCAGCATTGCACATTACGTGTTAGGCGGCGTACACACGGCCGAGATTCTCGGCAGAAACCAGCGAGAAGCTCGCAGGTTCCCTATTTTCACGACGGCCCGTTGGGATTAATGGCTCGTCGCCTTTCCCGACTCTGACGGCCGGGCGAGAACCTCGACGGGCGGAACGATGTGTTTGGCCCATCGAGGTTCTCGTACGTGTGTACGGGGCCTAAGGCTGATGAAGAAATACTTTTGTTTTTTTTTAAAACATTTTGATATTCATTATAGCAAAAAGTTTAAAATATTGTTTTTTTTTTCAAAATTGACGCTCTTTTTTTGTTTATAGCACAAAAAATAAAAACTGCGGTGATCAAAATACCACCAAAAGAAAGCTCTATTTGTGGGGGAAAAAGGACGTCAATTTTGTTTGGGTACAGCAGCGCACATGATTGAGTGACTTGTATAGTGCTACAAATGCAAACTGAAATCACCTCAAGGCGCTTGTGTCCAATTTCGTCCAGATCCTTCAGAGGAGGTGGGTCTTAAGTTTTTTCCTGAAGGCCTGGTGGTTTTCCTCCATGCAGATGTTCATGGGTAGAGCGTTCCATAGCCATGGTCCTTGGACTGCGAATCTTCCTTCTCCTTTAGATTTGTAGCGGGACTTTGGCATGTGGAGGAGATTTTGGTTAGTTGATCGGAGGGCCAAATTAGGGGTGTAGTGTTTTATTTTCTTGCATAAATATTGAGGCGCGTTTCTTTGTGTGCATTTGTGGGTGAAGCAGAGGGTCTTGAATGTAGACCTAGGTAGAGGGAGTTTGCATAGTCGAGTCGGGAATTGATGAGTGTTCCAACTACTACTGCTGTGTCCTGTTCTGGGATGAATGGGATGAGTCTGTGTAGCAAGCTGAGAAGATAGTGAGATCCACTGACTACTGATCCTATTTGTGCGTCCATAGTAATTCCATGAGTTAAAGATGACTCCGAGGCTTTTGACTTTGGTGCTAGGGGTGATGGTTTGTCCAAGAATTGTGGGTGATGTCAAAGTCATCCGAGAGTTTGTCTTTCGGTTTGCGTGGAGAAAAAGAAGTTCTGTTTTGGATCCATTGAGTTTGAGGGAGCTCTCCGTCATCCAATTATATATCAATGTGAGGCATTTTTTTAGTCCTTGATATTGGTCTTTTTTGTTGGACGCGCAGTTGTCAGTTAAAGCAACGCAATGCCGTATCGCAAAAAATGGCCTGGTCATTAAGGGGGGAATTCCTCCAGTCCTTAAGTGGTTAATATACATTTTGGTAACTTCATGTATAAAATCGAATATTTGGATCCAAAATTTCTGTATTTTGGGACATCTCCACCAAATGTGTACCATAGAACTTTCTAGACCACAGATCCTAAAGCATTTAGAAGAGATTTGTTGATTTATTTTAGCTAATCTCAATAGAACCATGTACCATCACAAAGGAGTTTTGTAATTTGATTCGATTTAAGACGTATTGATTGATATTTTGGAGAGATTATTAATACATTTATACCAATCCAAGGGTTCCCAATAAATATTTAGATATTTTTCCCATAGTTCCCCATATATGGGAGTTTATAGTTAGGTTCAATCAAAACATTATGGGCCAGATTCAGGTAGATGGGAGCATCTTTAATCTGGAGTAATGTTTCTCATTTACGTTACTCTGGCGAAATTTTAGGAGCAAGTGCTGTTATTCATGAAGCACTTGCTCCTAAAGTTGCGGCAGCATATCGAAAATGAGCCGGCGTTATTCAAATTGGGCGGGTACGGGGCGTGTATTATTTAAACTAGGCGCGATCCCGCGGCGAACGTACTGCGCATGCATCGACTGTCAATGCACCCCAGTGCGCATGCTCCAAATTCTGTCAGTGAACGTCAATGATGTTAAATACCCATTCATGGACGTTTTACGCAAGCGACGCAAATTATTTTTTTTTCAACGCGATGACGACGGCTATACTTAACATAGGATACTCCACTAGGGGGCTGCTTTATCTTTACGCCGCGTATCGCTTACGGAAACGTCGGAAAGTCACTGCGTCACGCCCGAATACGATCGTGAATTGCCGATTCCCGCTGATTAACATATTTTCGGCGTTAATCAGCGGGAACGCCCCCAGCGCCATTTTTAAAATTGCAGTTGCGATGCGATGGCGAAATTCAATTTCGCCGCTCGCATCGGAACTCCAACCCGGCGTTTCTTGTTTTCTGGTTACAGAAAACAAAAACGCCGGCTTAAAGTGACAGTTAGGCTGGAGTATCACTGATACTCCAGCCTATCTCTACCTGAATCTTGCCCTATATATAATAGAAATGCGGCCTGTTATTGGAGTTCTGGTTGTACAAGATTTTTCAAAAAGGCATAATAGGAGTGGTTGATTTTTACTAAGTTTATTTTATAAGAATAAAGTAATTGGATTGTATTGAGGTAGTTCTGAGGGAGGTAATTGTATTACAGATTCATAATAATCCAGTGAATACAATTTATTTCCAGATAAAAAAAATGTAGTATACGTGACAAACCCCTATTCTCCCACTATTAAAAAAGTTTAGAATATAATCCAGGTAGAAAATTCAGGATTATCATATAAAGGAGATAAACGTGTACGTAGCTGTATCACTCAGCCCCACATCATTGGATGTGATTGACAGCAGCGCAAGCCAATGGCTGCACTGCTTTCAATTAACCAATGAATGAGCCGAGAAGCCCAGCCGGGAAGCCAGCGCGTTCAGGGCGCGGGACTTTCAAGGGGTCAGGTAAGTAAATGGGGGGGGGGGGGCTGGGGGGCTGCTAATCCTCTGATGTTTTTTCACCTTAATACATAGAATGCATTAAGGTGAAAAAACGTGTGCCTTTATAACCCCTTTAAGAGCAGAGGTTGTGATCACATGACCAGCCAGCTCTCTCCTCCTCCCTGCCAGACTGACATCAGCAGAGGAATCTCAGCCCCGCCCGCTGCATCTCTCAGAGGAGGAAAGGAGAAAGCTGGCCAGTCATGTGATCTCAATCTCGGCAGTGAAATTAGGTATTTGCAGCATTTATTTATATAAATCACACATAGAGGGGAACACTACAATAGGAGGCAGTGCTGATGGTGTATACAGGTTAGAGTGGCTTAACAACCACTTTAAGGTAGGAGTCTTTTTTTACTCTCCGAGACAGCTTGAGGTAAATGTCAATACCCGCAGTTTGTGAAAAATGTAGCAATAATTCACACTTTCTATGCTTTATTATGTGATATACCAAAGGCATGCAGGTATAAATGAGACAATTACTTTTCATTCACCACTTTCCGGGTACCAACAAAAGTGTCCACAGCTTTATATCTCCCTGGGCATCAACTTTAAATATTCATCATGAAACTATTAGATTAGCCCCATTGTGTGATTTTACCTGTTGTATTTTGTTCTATAAATTTTGTCTTTACCATATATGAAGATACACTAGAATCCAGCTATTTGTGGGCTGCACATCGGGAATATTTCTGTCATATTTTCGGATGTTTTTTGTCACCACACAGGAAATGTGGATGCCAAAATCATACTGTGGGCCCAATTCTGCATTTCCTTTAGTTTGTGGTTTGCTGTTGTAGAAGTGCTGATCTCTCATTAGTGTCTCCCTTAACACATACAAATCTGTTTTCTTGTATTCCCCAACAATAACTCTGCCAAACTGCGGATGACTCAGAATTATATTGTTTATTTAAATGCATTGTTTCCCTGTCTCTGATGTGGGATTCATTTAATTTAGATTAGATTAAAGAAACGATGACACTGTATATACTGTATACCAACTTCATATCCATCCAGCAATTTCTATTTTATGTGAACCAATAGGAATAAAAACAGGTATCGTCATAACAATGAACTGAATGCTACAAACTCACTTCTCTGCCTACATGCAAACACAGGATAGCTGAGGACTGTGGTAGTCAGTGCTATCCAGGACAAACTGCATCTGTACTAATCATAAAATCCATTTAACCACTTTCCCACCGCGCCATAGGCATTTTACTGCTACAGCGCGGTGGAGTTATCTTGGGACGACGTCCCTGGGACGTCGTCATGCACTTCCGCGATTGCGCTCGCGGAAGTGTCCGTGCTCGCCGCATCTAGAAGACCCGACGCATCACGGATCACGGTAAATTGCCGCTGATAGCGTTTACCTGCCCCAGTACTCTGCAAAACCCCAGTACTCTGCAATACCCCAGTACCCTGCACAATACTCTGCAATACCCCAGTACTCTGCAATACCCCAGTACCCTGCACAATACTCTGCAATACCCCAGTACTCTGCAATACCCCAGTACCCTGCACAATACTCTGCAATACCCCAGTACTCTGCAATACCCCAGTACCCTGCGCAATACTCTGCAATACCCCAGTACCCTGCGCAATACTCTGCAATACCCCAATACCCTGCGCAATACTCTGCAATACTCCAATACTCTGCAATACCCTGCGCAATACTCTGCAATACCCCAATACCCTGCGCAATACTCTGCAATACCCCAATACCCTGTGCAATACTCTGCAATACCCCAATACCCTGTGCAATACTCCAATACTCTGCAATACCCAAATACTCTGCAATACCCATTTTTTAAAGCACACCTGTCCCCGTGTGCTCACATGCAGAAGCAAACGCATACGTAAGTCCCGCCCACATATGAAAACGGTGTTCAAGCTACACATGTGAGGTATCTCTGCGAACGTGAGAGCAATTATTTTGGCCCAAGACCTCCTCCGTAACTAAAAACATGTAACCAATAAAAGTAATTAAAGCGTTGCCTATGGGGATTTTTAAGTAGTGACGTTTGGCGCCATTCCATGAGTGTGCGCAATTTTGAAGTGTGACATGTTGGGTATCTATTTACTCGGCGTAACTTTATCTTTCACATTATGAAAAAAAATTGGGCTAACTTTACTGTTTTTTTTTTTTTTTTTAAGCACAAAACTGTTTTTTTTTTTAAAACACGCGTTCAAAAAATGTCTGCGAAAATACCATGCAAGATAAAAAGTTGTAACTGTCGCCATTGTGTTCTCTAGGGTCTTTGCTAAAAAAGCATATATAATGTTTTGGAGTTCTATGCAATTTTCTAGCAAATAAATGTCAGAATTGGTCTGGGTGCTCCAGAACGCCTGATGGCGTTCCCTGCATGTTGGGCCTCTGTATGTGGCCACGCTGTGTAAAAGTCTCACACATGTGGTATTGCCATACTCGGGAGGAATAGCAGAATGTGTTTTGGGGTGTAATTTGTGGTATGCATATGCTGTGTGTGAGAAATAACCCGCTAATATGACAGAAACAAGATTTTATTTTTATTTTTCTACAGAATTTTCAGTCGTTTTTCTTTTATAGCGCAAAAAATAAAAAACCCAGAGGTGATCAAATATCACCAAAAGAAAGCTCTATTTGTGTGAAAAAAAGGACAAAAATGTCAAATGGGTACAATGTTGTATGACTGAGTAATTGTCATTCAAATTGTGAGAGCACCGAAAGCTGAAAATTGGTCTGGTCAGGAAGGGGGTTTTAGTGCCCAGTGGTCAAGGGGTTAATTTACTTGACAACTAACCCATGCTGGGAGCAATATGTGGGCTTCCAGTGCTGACCTCTCTTTGGAGACAGTAGTTGCCTGTAGACATGTGCAATTCATTTAGGTCTCAATTGTTTTTTTAGCGAATTTCAACAAATTTGTTAATTCGGAAATATCCGAATAAAAAAAAATAAAAAAAAATTACCGTATTTATCGGTATATAACACGCACAGGCGTATAACAAGCACCCTAACTTTAAGAGGGAAGTTTCAGGGAAAAACATTCCACAGGCCCCTGTATATAACACGCAGGCACAGTTTACCCTCGATTTTCATGGTAAAAAAAAGTTAGTGTTATACGCCAATAAATACAGTACCTTTTGAAACATTCGTAAATCTGAATATTCGGAAATTCAAAAATGTGGAAAATCTGAAATTCAAAATTTGACAATTTGAAAATCGCCAAATTTGAAAATTCAGAAATGAGAGAAAATTCGGAAATTCTAAAATCCAAAATGTCAGAAATCCGAAAATTCGGAAATCCGAAAATAAGAATGAGAATTCAAAAGAATGAAAATCTGAAAATAATAACGAAAATCCAAAAATAAGAAATTTCGAAAATCTGAAATAATTACTTAAAGAGGTTGTATACCCGCACAGCATTAAAAAAATAAAACCTGTAAGGCAAAAGCATAATGAGCTAGTATGCAGCACATACTGGCTCATTAGGAAATACTCACCTTAGAACGAGGCGTCGACACCTGATCCTCGGTCCATGCAAATGGAGCTGCCATTTTGTCCTCCCAGATAGGCTTACCTGTAGGTAAAATAAAAAAAAGAGTATACAACCACTTTAACTATTACTAACTATTAAATTATAGGTATTGGAATTTCCTTAAAAATGTGGCAATTGGTGAACGTAAGGAATACAAATTTATCCAGTTCAGTTTTGCAGTTCATATACAGTTCAGTTTTGGGCTCCAGTTCTCAAAAGGGATATTGGGGAACTGGAGAAAGTGCAAAAAGGGGCAACCAAACTGATAAGAGGCATGGAGGAGCTCAGCTATTAGGAAAGTTTAGAGGAACTGAATTTATTCACTCTTGAGAAGAGGAGAATAAGGGGGGATATGATCAACATGTACAAATATATAAGGGGTCCATATAGTGAACTTGGTGTTAAGTTATTCACTTTACGGTCAACACAAAAGACAAGGGGGAACTCTTTACGTCTAGAGGAAAAGAGATTTCACCTCCAAATACGGAAAGGTTTCTTCACAGTAAGAGCTGTGAAAATGTGGAATAGACTCCCTGCAGAGGTGGTTCTGGCCGGCTCAGTAGATTGCTTTAAGAATGGCCTGGATTATTTCCTAAATGTACATAATATAACTGGGTACTAACATTTTTAGGGGAAAATCCGATTGCCTCTCGGGGATCAGGAAGACATTTTTTCCCCTGCTGTAGCCAATTGGATCATGCTCGGTTGGGATTGTATGATATTATACAGTGGGGATCGAAAGTTTGGGCACCCCAGGTGAACATTTGTATTAATGTGCATAACGAAGCCAAGGAAAGATGGAAAATCTCCAAAAGGCATCAAATTACAGATTAGACATTCTTATATGTCGCGTATATAGTTATTATATAGAATTTTTGAATTTTTTCCTTTTTGATTTTATTTCCTATTTTTGGCTCTCATCACAATCTCATCATAAGGGCTCATGCACGTGGCTGCAAAAAAGGCAACATTTTAGTCAGTAACTTTTTTTGGGAGATTTTTTATTGAACACAGGGGATTTGTTTTCTATGGGTCCATGCACACAGCTATGTAAAGATCAGTAAACTTGCACTGCATTATGATTTGTAAACAGGAAAATCTGCATTAGAGGTCCTGTGTGTGGACTGTATTTTATGCTGTATAGATTTAGGCATTTGTGAAAACATTTACATAAAAAGATCATAAAGTTCAAATGTACTCTATTGGAGTTTGAGAGCCACCTGTATTCCAGCAACAGAAGGAGACTTGGTGGCTTTTTACAGGCACCACGTGTGCCCTAGCAACAAAGGACACTAGGAAGCAATAGCTGCCTGCGTCCTAACAACAAAGGATGCTAGGTGGCTTTCTTAAGAAGGTGCTTGCATCCTAGCAAAGGAGGATGCTAAACGGCTTTATTGAGAAACTGTGTTCTTGCAACAAGACCATTTAAGCTGTATGGGCCAGATTCAGCAAGACTTGCGCTGGAGTAATTCGATATGCGCCGCGTAACTGTGAAGATGCGCCGTCGTTTCTATGTGTCCGTACCCACCAAACTAGATGCGACAGAAAACGGGCCATTTCCGATCGGCTTAACTTTCCGACGCCAGAGTCTCGTCAGCGCATAATTTCGCTTGGCGCATCAGTCGCACCTATTGATTTCCCCTGCAAATATGCAAATGAGGGAGATTTCCCGATTCGCGAACGGATTAGCACCATACGCTGGCTACATGCGCCGCGCGTATCTCGTCCATCCGGCGCAAAGTTATTTCTACAAATAGCTGCTTTATCTTTACTCCAGACGGCCACAGGTCAGCAGGAGAGCAGCTACAGCAGCGTTACCGACGAAAAGAGCTAGCTGAGCACCCCCACTTGCAGGACAACACCTCTGTCCATGCTTGTCTGTCAACTTTTACAGCCATGGAGGAAGACATCATAGGTCTCCATAGCCGAGATGACGGCTGACAGCTCCTGGCCTTTAGAGTTTAGCTTTCTCCTGTGTGTTTGCGGGGAACGGGAGCAGCCATCTCAGAACAAAAGTAACTTCACTGCGGGGAGGGGGAACAGGATATACTTTAGTGCCGAAATGGCGCATCTACGGGCGCATTTAAACACCCAACGGAATGCATTGCGCTGACGTTTCCTGTGAAGTGGTGCCGACGGAAGTTGTGAGCATGCGCACAAGGGGGCCGAGTGAAGCCTCACTTACTGCGCATGCTCCGTGGATGATGCGCTGAACGTAAGCCTCTGCGCTGGGCTCCGCCCATCATTTACATATGATCACACCCACTTCCACTTGCGTCGGGTTAGGCCAGCGCATTATCGTTACTCTGGCGCAAGTTTACGCGCAACTGCTATGTGAATAACAGTACTTGCGCCGAAAGTGTCGGCGGAGTAACGTAAATGAGAAACGTTACTCCAAAGTAAAGAAGTGCCCATCTACCTGAATCTGGCCCTATGTGTGTAAACATTTTATCCGGCAATAGCCTGTGTGTGCCTCAGCCCTTTGAGTCACATGCTGTACTTCTAAAAAGGGTGGATGATTGATAGCTCAGCCCCCTTCATTCATAGATCCTGCATCATTCATAGTACAGCCCTGTAGTACAGCCCTGATGATGTAATTTATGACGAAACACGTAGAAAAGAGCTAAGACGTATGACACATTAGGGTTAGTGCGCATGCACGGCCCGATTATGGTCATCTTTGAATCTGGCATCTTGAGGTATTTCTTCCCTAAGCTGAGCTACGGATATGCCTCTTACATATTTTAAGCTTGTAAGTGCAATATATATTAAATGTGGAGCTTCACTATGTTTGACCTCTTTATTCCAATTTTACGTACGTGATGTGGGAGCCTGATATGATCTGGAAGTTTTGTTAACTCTGGAAGCTGGGTTTACTCTGGCTGGCTGCACATGCTGTGAAGTTTCTTTTGTGGGATGTGAGTTAATCAATGTAGGATTACACTTTCTAAGGCACATATTGACCACCTGACCACGGTCATAACTTTTATTAAGCCTCCCTTCTGTCTCACTAGGGTGGCGTGATCCTTGATTTCTTCCCCTTGGGCATCTGGATACCTTACATTTCTTTCCGCTGGAGACACCTGTACATTTTTATGAACTCTTTCCCAATGTTTGGAGTCCTTTATACCTACAGTATCTTTATCTATTATATTTGTTATTGGGACTTATAATATATGCATACCCTGTTTATTTTGTATTTTTTTTTACACTAGCACTTTATTGGTTATCACCAGGATTTAATGTTTTTAATGTTTTTTTTTTTTTTTTTTTATGTAATTATTAATGCACAGGCACTTTGTAGGTATTATCCTGCTGATTAATTGTTTGATAATTTTGCACATAACCATATTGGTCAGTTAATTTTTTTACATAACACAATAGCGCTGCACATTTTTTGCTTTATATGAATGGCAGATTTGACAGGAAATGTTTTTTTCTTTGTCTGAATTTCTCACTTCATGTTTTTCCTCAGTAAGCTTGCCCCCATCATCTGGCTGGGGGTAAGTCAGCCAAAACAGCTTACTGAGGAGGAACAGGAAGTGAGAAATTCAGACAAAGAAAACAAAGAAAAAAAATATTTAGAAGGGAAATCCAAGGAAAAAGTTAGTGAACCAACAATGCACTAGGTTAAAGGAACCTAATTAGAAAATAAAAAACAAACCTTTACAACCCCTTTTAAGCCCCGCCACACAGGAAAATTACAGCGCATACATTTTATTAACGCATTTAATGTGGGAAAAGACAAATGGCAACTCTTGTTTTGACAGTTAAAATCAGGTTCATCACGCAAGGGCTTCTGGTGGACATACTCACAACAGGGAACCTCAGTCCAGAATAGAAACACTGGGTGGATACACCTGTAGGTCCAAGAGGGTTGTAAAGCAAAAACATTTTTTGGCTGAAATGACTGTTTAAAGGGTATAGAGACATAATAGTTAACTGATTCCTTTTAAAAACGATTAAAAATAGATAAAAATCAATCGTATAATGTGCCTGTAGTTTTTAAGTCTCGTTTTTGCATCTAGTTTTGTTTTTGCATGTTATCCTGCATCTGTGCTATACAAAGCTATAGAGCAGTGATGGTTTGGAAAACAAAACTAGAAGCTCCCAGTACTGTGGTCATCAGGAAACAGACAACTAGGAAGTGTCCAGAACAGAGAAGAATTACAGCAACATCAGAGCAAAAAACGAACAATGAGGACATCAAACCAGGACTGCAGTAAGGTAAAGGAAGCTATTTAGCTAAAAAATATATTTATTTAGTGACCCTTTAAATCAGGGGTCTCAAACTCCCGGCCCGCGGGCCAGTTGCGGCCCGCAGACCAAGATTTTGCGGCCCACTGTCAAGCCCTTCCCCCGGACAGTGTCATACTTTGCAGCGCATGCAGCAGGGCCGGTACAAGGCTGGGGCGGGAGGGGCGAGTGACCCTGGCGCTACCAAGTCTAACAGGGGGGGGAGCGCAATCAGCCGCGGCCGCCAGATCAGTTGGATTGTCTGTCACTCACTTTCACTGAGTGACAGACAGCGCAGGCAGCGGCTGTGGCACACTGTGTGCCGACTGCGCTCCTCTGTCCTGGTCCTGGCTCCCTTTCATTCTTTGCGTTGCCTCTCGCCCCCCCCCCCATGAAAGCTGGTATATTCCCGACGTGCGCCGTCACCGCGTGACGTCACGCCGGGGGTGAGAGGTGACTGAGGCAGAGAGGAAGGGAGGACTCGCGCGGAGCTGTGTCTGGAAAAAAAAAATGAGGACAAGACACGAGGAGCCTGCTGCCTGCCTCAGCCTGCTACTGTCTGGAGTGGAGTGAGTGGACTGTCTGCAACAGAAGAAGAAGTGAACTATAAAAAAAGTAAGAGACAACTTAAATTAGTCTGTATTGGGGAGGGGGGGGGGAGGGGGGATTGGACTGAGGTGACCATCATATTTTTAATTAAGAAAAATGTCAGAATTATTTTTTTTTTGTGTTATTTTAAGCTTGCCTTCCTTGTCTGCATAAAAAAAAAAAACCTTAATTGCAGCCTCACTGTGCCGTCACACGCAGCCACTGTGCGCATCACACGCAGCCACTGTGCCCATCAAACGCAGCCACTGTGCCCATCAAACGCAGCCACTGTGCCCATCAAACGCAGCCACTGTGCCCATCAAACGCAGTCACTGTGCACATCAAACGCAGTCACTGTGCCCATCACACGCAGCCACTGTGCCCATCAAACGCAGTCACTGTGCCCATCAAACGCAGCCACTGTGCCCATCACACGCAGCCACTGTGCCCATCACACGCAGCCACTGTGCCCATCAAACGCAGTCACTGTGCACATCAAACGCAGTCACTGTGCCCATCACACGCAGCCACTGTGCCCATCAAACGCAGTCACTGTGCCCATCAAACGCAGCCACTGTGCCCATCACACGCAGCCACTGTGCCCATCACACGCAGCCACTGTGCCCATCAAACGCAGCCACTGTGCCCATCAAACGCAGCCACTGTGCCCATCACACGCAGCCACTGTGCCCATCAAACGCAGCCACTCAGCTGTGCCCATCAAGGTGGCTGTGTTTGATGGCACAGTGGCTGCGTTTGATGGTCACACTGGCGGCAATTGATGGGCAAACTGGCAGCAATTGATGGGCACACTGGCAGAACACACTGGCGGCAAACTATTATTAAGATTGCATCAGTTGTACATTTTAAAATTTTGGTCCAATACTTGATGCGGCCCAGCCTCACCCAGCTTATACCTCCAGTGGCCCCCAGATAATTTGAGTTTGAGACCCCTGCTTTAAATGTACCGAGAAACACTAACAAATTAGTAACTCACGTGAGAAGAACAAATTACACTTTTTATTTGTAATCCGTGAGTGGTCATCTCATGCATCTGGGATGGGGAATCTCTTCCCAAAACGTGCAGCCTGAAAAGTCAAGACATTAGGCTGGATGACAGCTTAGATGAGGAATTGGAAACCAACAAGATGGCAGAGGGCTTCGGTGAGATGCAGAGCAGATTGAAAGTGATGCCATTGGCATGGGAGATGGGTGGAGCAATGCATTTCAAGGCCACCCAAGCCTGTTTCTCAAGCTTTGAGAAATGTTGACTTCCCAAAAAGGTGTAATTTCCAGGGTTTTTGTAGTATCGTGTCATTTTTATTTTAACAGAAAAATGTTTTTTGTTTTGTTTTTTTCAAAATGTTTGGTTTCTTTCTATAGAAAAAAAAAACATTTAAAAAAAAGTGTTTATCAAACGCCACCTAAAGAAAGCCCTATCTGTCTCAACATTTTTATTAAAAAGCATTTGCGTACAGTGTTGCATGACTGCGTAATTGTCAGTCAAACAATCACAGCATGAAAACTAAAATATGGCCTGGTAATGAAGAGGTATAACAGGCTGGTACTCAAGTGGTTTGGAGACATTTAACAATTGGTCTGGCCACTGAATACTAGTGAGTAAAGTTCACTTGCCTACCAAACTATGTTTTTAAAACAAAGTGGCTTACAACTCTTATGAGCAGCCATGACAATTGTTTCTGTTTATCCCAATGGTCAACTGTACACCCAGAACTACTACTTGCTTGCACAAATATACGCTGATCAGCCATTTTGACCACACACTATAACCCATCAAGCCATGGTCTCCACTGGACCTCGGAAGGTATGCTGTGGTATCTGGCACTAAGTTGTCGGTAGAAGATGCTTTAAAGTGGATGTAAACCCCCAAAAAAATTTTTTTTTTTTATGTCACAATGTAGAGTATAATATTTCCTATCATTTGTGCCCAGTCTTGCCACACAGAGTTAATACAGCGCTGAGTAATCCTCTTTTATGTTCAGTGAAAACGAACAGCCTTCCAGATAAAACCCTGCCTAAATCAAAAAGTCCGCAATCTCTCTTCTTGCTTTGAGTGAGAGGTTATTTACAAATATAGCTAGGACATGTTTATCATATGTTATGTTTTGTTTATCATAACATGAGGTGATATAACATCATAACACATCCTAGTAATATTCAATGAACTTTGGATCACCTCTTGTTATGATAAACATGTCCAAGCTATATTTGTAAATAACCTGTTACTGAAAGCAATAACAGAGAAACGGACTTAACCTAATTTGGCAGGTTTTTATCTGAAGTCCGGTTAATTTGCACTGGACTTTAAAAGAGGATTACTCAGCCCTGGATTAACTCTGTGTGGCAAGACTGGGCACAGATGATAGGAAATCTTATACTCTACATTGTGACATAAAAAAACATTTTTTTGGGGTTTACATCCACTTTAAGTCCTGTAAGTTGTGAAATAGGACCTCCATGGATTAAACTTATTTTTCAAGCACATCCCACAGATGCTCTATTTAATTGAGATCTGGAGAATTTTAAGGCCAAGTCAACAATTTTAACTTGTTATTGTGTTCCTCAAAACCATCCTTGAATTTCTCAGACCAGGCTACCTTCTCTCATTGCTTTGTGGTCCAGTTCTGATGCTCACATGCCCATTGTTTAACTCTTTTGGCTGTGGACATGGGTCAGCATGGGCACCTTCACGGTCTGCGGCTACACAGCTTTTTACACAACAAACTGCAATGCACTGTGTTCTGACACCTTTCTATTAGAACCAGCATTAACTTTTTCAGCAACTTAAAGGATCACTAAAGGAAAAACATTTTTTTTTTTGATAAAATGACTGTTTACAGGCTATAGAGACATAATACTTAAATGATTCCTTTTAAAAATGATTAAAAACAGATAAAAATCAATCATATAATGTGCCTGCAGTTTAGTTTCGTTTTAAAAAATGGTTTCATGTTTCTGTGAAGTAAAGAGAAACACAGAACAAAAACAAACAAATACAGGGCAATGTTTGTTTTTAAAATGAATCTGATGGTTCTGAGGAGTTTTAGATGCATAGTAATCACACCTCTTTGATCATGGACCACAGTGAAAAGCTAGCATAAGTTTTTTCATAAGGAGCCAGACAAGCAGGAAGTGTGGAGATCAGAGAAGTATTACAACTACTTCAAAGCAAAAACGAACAATGAGGACATGAAACCAGGACTGCAGTAAGGTAAAGGAAGCTATTTCGCTTATTTTTTTTTTCCTTTAGTGACCCTTTCAGCTAGTAGCTTACAGTGGTTTACAGGGGACAGCCTTCTCTCCCCACTTGCATCAATGAGGCTTGGCCACCCATGACCCTGTTGCTGGTTTTCCAGTTTTCCTTCCTTGGACCACTTTTGGCAGATCCTGACCACTGCAGACCGAAAACATCCCACAAGAGTTGCAGTTTTAGAGATGCTCTGACTAGGTATGAGCCCCCGCGTTCGGTTCGCACCAGAACCATCGAACAGTCCGATCGTTCGCACGAACATTTAGAACCCCATTGAAGTCTATGGGACTCGAACGTTCGAATTCAAAAACGATAATTTTAAAGACAAATTTTCATTTTATTGTTGGAAAACGTCTTTCAGAACCCAGGTCTTGCCCCAGGGAACATGTATCAATGGAAAAAAAAGTCTTAAAAACGGTCGTTTTTTCAGGAGCAGGTTATTGTTGGAAAACGTCTTTCAGAACCCGGGTCTTGCCCCAGGGAACATGTATCAATGGAAAAAAGTCTAAAAAAACGGTCGTTTTTTCAGGAGCAGGACTCCTGAAAAAACGACTGTTTTAAAAAAAATATTTCCTTTGATAGTAGCATCAATGGAAAAAACGTTTTAAAAACGGTCGTTTCGTTTCACTCGAATTTGCCGCGAACGATCGTTTTTGTTCGAAATTCGACGAACGATCGAACGGACGATGTTCGAGTCGAACATACGTTCGTTTCAAACGCAAAGCTCATCCCTAGCTCTGACCCAGTCATTTAGCCATTACAATTTGGCCCTTGTCAAAGTCACTGCTTGCCCCTTTTATGCTTTGCCCACAGCCTGACCATTTATTCCACTTTCAACACATTAACTTCAAGGACAACATATTTAACTGCTGCCTAATATGTCCCACCAATTATCAGGTGCCATTGTAATGAGATAATCCACGTTATTTACGTTACCTGTCAGTAGTCATAATGATATTGGTTATCGGTGTGAAATAAAGAGCCATGTACCCTTCTTGCGTTGAAGTTTAGCCTTTGGCTCATTTTGGCCCACCTCATCATAACTGGGCTGATGTCTTACTACTGGATCTGCAAAGAGTGGCTTATTTTAATTATTACAATTGTTCTTTAAAACATGTCCTGCAATCACTTCTAGGTAAAGATTTTTTATATGTAACACCGCTTTAACTCATTTATTGGGTGAGATTCATGTGTCTGCCTCGCTGGAGTTTTTCTTTGCACGCTCGCTTTCATTGCTACAGGGCTAAACTGGAAGAGGCCTCTCTGCAAACAATTTGTTTTTCAGGATACTGGAAGTGGACAAGATTGTATCTCGCTCTGTCAGATGCCCTTTTCCACTGACCTCAGTGAAATAAGAAAACAGTCAGATGTCTTATTTTGCCGTAGATGTAAGAGTGGAGGGAAAAAATGGAACAAATGTGTTCCTTAGGCAATGCTTCAATCCAAATATTCCATTACATCCTTAAAAGCTGTCCAGCATAACACAACGGTTTGCGCTCATACGTTATGCATTAACCTGTTACCTCTTCATCTGAAGCCTCACATTCTTTTACAAACAGTATTTGCATATGACGGATGGGCTCACCCACTAAGCACAAGCATAAACAACCATCTTAAAGCAGAACTCTAGGCAGATAGTAAAGTGATTCTAAAGGAATTTTTGTGTAATAGTTTTGCACAGAGTAACCCCAAACCTTTTCTTTTTTGGGTCCCCCACCACGGTCCTGGCTTTTCCCAGGTAGCACATTCGTCATGCTGTAACAGACTGAAAAGTGCAAATCGTCTCTCACCAAACATTTACATGTTGTACGTCACCACGTTTAAGAATGACAAGATTTTGTCTTGAAAAAAGGAGGAGTATAGCCTCAAATAATCAAAAAGTAATATTGATAAAAACATACCATCATCCAATTATTGATATAGAAAAAAGGAAAGGGTGAAGGCAAGAAGAATAGTTGCTGAAGCTAGACTTAAGGACATGCCCACCCAGAGATTTGTGGACTATCTCGGTATATGTAAAAAACAGTAAACATTGTTAAATAAAAAGGTTTATTACAAAAATAGAGAATATACAGAACAGTCATACAGATCAGAAGTTGGCGAAGTCTCCTCTAGTTTTGCGGATATACCGCTTCTTCAGGAGAGCCAATCTATAAGATACATGACAATATAAAGACATATATAATATAATTCAGCAGAAAATAAACAATAAACAAACATATTAGTAGCTTACCCGATGGGTAATAAAAAACACGTGAAGGCAGGTCGACCACTAATTCCCCCCTTGGCAGACAAGGGGGATGATGCGTGGTACTCTACATGAGAAGATATAATTTAATAGATGGATTAAAGCCCTTAAATGGAACTAGGGTCAAATAAGGGATTTTGTCTTGACAGCATGTATGCAAGGAAAGCTTGAAAAGATTCTTGTCAAGCCTGACAAAAACCTTGTCGAGGAAAACAACGTTTTTTTTACGACAAGGTTCTCGGTCGTGTGTATGAGGCTTCAGACTGGAGGAAGGAATAATCAGCATGGTACCGATCAGTTGTTTTGCAGTGCAAGCAGCATGTTGATAGGAGAAGAGAGCAGACAGACAGATACATTTTCCTCACCGGTCTGGTGCTTCTACTCTTATCGTCCAGTCACAGGGTGAGGGTATAGTGTTGACTTGTAAGGCCGCGTACACACGATCAAATCTATCTGCTGGAAACGGTCTGACAGACCGTCTTAGCAGACAGATTCGATCGTGTGTACGGGCGAGCAGACGGATTTGTCCAGCAGCCTGCTTTAAAATCTGTCTGCTGGGAACCCGTTGGACCGATATGTCTGCTGGTTAGTACGCTAACCAGCAGACATATCTGCCCGCACATGCGTCGAATGGATTCGACGCATGCGCGGAAGTGTTTTACTTCCTGGTGCGGTGACGTGGTGGCGCTGTCACCGCGCTGTCTGCCGGCGGAGATTTTGGTTTGATCGTGTGTACAGCGATCAAACCAAAACAGCCAGCAGACAAATCTGATCAAATCGGTCTGTCAGACCGATTCGAACAGATTCATTTGCTCGTGTGTACGGGGCCTAAGTGTTAGTTACTTGCAGCAGATAAAAATCACGTCTCCTGTCCTGCTGTGTTAATCCCTCAGTCAAAGACTAAGCTTACTCTCTTAACCAGTGTTGCTAATTGCCTGGAACTAATGACATGCTAGGGAATGCTGTTGCAAGAATAATACATGCACAGTATGAGCATGTCACGCTTTAAAATTGCATCCTCCCGTGGAATGGCGGAAAACTACAGTACTTCCATAGGCAATGCTTTAGGCAATGCTTTAAATGCCTTTAAAGATTACCAGTTTAGCGATACACGGGAGGTCTGGTGCTATAATTATTGGTCTCGCTCTGGGGTTCACAACAATACCTGCGTTCGCCGTTTACACATGTGTGCCGGAGTAACGTATGCGTTTGCCTTTGCCTTAAGCACTGGGGGCGCTTTAAAAAATAATAATTATTATTATTATTTTTAGACAGGTCCTCTTTATGGAATGATCTGGGGTCTATTAGACCCCAAATCTCCCATCTGGCCTCCAATGCAGACACAGATCAGAATAATCAATTGCTTTCCTGGCCACTAAAAGCCAGGTAAACTGAGAGGTAGAGCCGGAAGTGAGGACATACTCGTCTCTTTCTGTTTCTGGGAACAGTTCCTCTCTCTCTGTTCTGTGCAACTGCCGCTGCTGGTTGCAATGCTCCAGTGCTCCGCCGTCCGATCAACAAGGAAAGGCTTCCAGGGCTAAAAAAAAAGGAATGATTTGCATGGCTCCACTTAGTATCCTAAAATGAAGAATAGAGCCCTTAGGGCTAATTCATACAACACAGCAGGTGGTGTGTGGTGCGGTCTGCCGGGATTGCTGTAGTGCCAATGTGCCATCTCAGCAAATTGCATTGTTTACTTTTTTTATGTACTTTATTGAAATGTCACAAAGTAAATTCAGTAGGTTCAATTGCCAGCCGTATAGTGCGAGGAGGTGGATTGCCTTGCACTGTGCTGGAAAAAAGTACTGCACTTTACTTTGAGCGCATGCCACCGCAACACAGTGGTGTAAACTGGGCACACTGGAGACATTTGCCTTGCCGTGCAGTGAGAATACAATGGAATAGCAGTCCCACTACATCTGGTATAAATATACCCTTAGTCTTTTGGATTTGGGATGTATTGTAAATTCAGATACCTTCTGTTTTTAGAAGGCTTTACCGTTCTTTATACTGTAAAGCTGTAAAAGTCACAGTCGTTGATTACTAGCCTGTGAAACTTCACAGACCTGTAATAAGTAGCTTATGTGCTTTTCTGTTAATTAAGCTGTTAGAGCCCCCAGAAGAAGTGGTAGGAGGGTTTCCAAGTGACCACAATATACAGTCATGCTCAAAAGTTTGCATACCCTGGCAAAAATTGTGAAATTTTGGTATTAACATTGAAAATATGACTGATCATGCCAAACATTTTTTTTTTTATGTATTATCACATAGCTTTTTGGGATTCTTTTTAAACCATAATAATAACAGAAATCACCCAAATGAACCTGATAAAAAGTTTACATACCCTGGAATGTTTGGCCTTGGTACAGACACAGAAAATGGCAAATACAGATTAGGGGCCAGATTCAGAGAACCCGGCATAAATTTGTGCGGGCGTAGCGTATGCTATTTACGCTACGCCTCCGCAACTTTTACAGGCAAGTGCCTTATTCAGAAAGCACTTGCTCTGTAAGTTGCGGCGGCGTAGCGTAAATAGGCCGGCGTAAGAGCGCCTAATTCAAAATAGGCAGGTAGGGGGCGTGATCCATGTAAATAAATCATGACCCCACGTAATTTACGTTTTTTCTGAACGGCGCATGTGCCGTCCGTGACGTAACCCAGTGCGCATGCGCGAAATCACGTCGCAAGTAGTCAATGAAAACGACGTGAAAGTAACTTATTCCCAGCCCCAGCAAACGACATAAACGACGTACAATTTGACGCTGTCCCGATGTCCATACTTAACATTGACTGCGCCTCATAAAGCCGCTCGTATCTTAGCTAAATTCCAGGTGTAGCTTGTTTTCTGAATACAGAAAAAAGATACGCCGGCGCAGATTAGAAGTTACGTGGCGTATCTCTAGATACGCCGACGTAAACTCTATCTGAATCTGGCCCTATGTTTTTAAATCACAATTAGTGTCTGTGTATAAATAGTCAATGACTTTGTTCGCTCTCACATGGATGCACTAAGCAGGCTAGACACTGAGACATGAGGAGGTAGAAAAGAACAGTCAAAAGACCTGTGTAACAAGGTAATGAAACTTTACAAAGATGGAAAATTATATAAAAACATATCCAAATCCTAGAGTTTGTCAGTCAGTACTGTTTAATCCCTTATTATGAAATTAGAGTCAGGTAGACCAAGAATGATTGCAGCCACAACTGGCGGAAGAATTGCTCAGGATACAAAGAAAAACCAACAGGTAACTTCAGGAGAAATACAGGCTGCTCTCCAAAAAGATGGTGTGGTTGTTTTTAAGGAGCACAATTCCACAATACTTGATCAAAAAAGAACTGCATGGTTGAGCTGCCAGAAGGAAGCCTTTACTGCGCCAATGCCACAAAAAAGCCAATGAGGCATGTTAACGTGTTGTTGGGCATATTTTAACCAGGCTTTTTTTGTGGAACTTGTACAGTAAAGGCTTCTTTCTAGCAAATTGACCATGCAGCTTTTTTTGTTAAAGTATAATCGTATTGTGCTCCTGAAAAACAACCGCGCCATCTTTTTCCAGAGCAGCCTGTATTTCTCCTGAGGCTACCTGTGGGTTTTTCTTTGTATCCCAAACAATTTCTGTGGCAGGTGTGCTTGAAATCTTTCTTGATCTACCTACGCTTGGCTTGGTATCAAGAGATCCCCAAATTTTCCACTTCTTATCATGTGATTGAACAGTACTGACTGGCATATTCAAGGCTTTGGGTATCTTTTTATATCCTTTTCCATCTTTTAAAAGTTTCATTACCTTGTTATGCAGGTCTTTTGACTGTTCTTTTCTAGCTCCTCATAGCTCAGTGTCTAGCCTGCTTAGTGCATCGATGTGAGAGCTAACAAACTCATTGACTATTTATAGACAGACACTAATTGTGATTTAAAAAGCCACATATGTGGGAAATTAACTTTTAATTGCCATTTTAACCTGTGTGTGCCACCTTCTGTGTCTGGACCAAGGCCAAACATTCCAGGGAATGTAAACTTTTTATCGGGGTAATTTGGGTGATTTCTGTTATCATTATGATTTAAAATGATCCAAAAAACTGTGATAACAAATGGCTTCATGTGATTGCTATCCTTAAATAAAAGACAATTTTTTGGCATTGTCATATTTTCAATATTAATGCCAAAATTTCACAATTTCTGCCAGACAGGCCTGTCTTCCCTGCCGAGGATTGAGGTTCTGAGACCGAAGCCAGAGGAGACCTTCCGTGGGTTGTTTTGTGAGCCTTTTTTAACCATTGTTGCGGTAAGGAGACATCTTTTACTATACTATCGTAGAGTATGCAGGCTGAGGAGTTCTGAATGAGTATCCGCAGACAAGCTGATTACCTGCAGACAAGCTGTTTTATTTTGCAACATTGTTACAACCATTGGAAACTTTGTGTCACATTTTTGTTTTTTGTCTCTTTTTTTCACTTTGGGACTATTTTTGGTATCCAATTTCTTTTTATTAGGAAGTTCCTATCACCATATATACTTATATATTTTGTATATTGTATATATTTCACACACACACATATATATATATATATATATATATAGATTTTCCTTATTTGCTATTTAGCAGATTCACACCAGGTAGCGCATTTTTACATACCGGTATATATTTTGCCATGATGGAAAGGCTTTAATACTTTCTAAAGCACAGGCCTGGAAATATCTGCATGCTTATTCCAGGTCAGTACCCCAGAAAGCATTGAAGTCAGAGACAGACATCAAGCAGCATTTTTAAAAGGACGCTGAAAACAGTTGTGTTGGCAAACCTGGGCAAAAAAGGAATGTTATTAGGCTTTTTTCCCCACTGGATATTCTTCATTCTTAAGAAAATGTAAATCAGAAAAATACTACATTATGGCTACTAGATGAAGCTGCAGATCATAGTAAATAAGTATTCATTTGTATTTCCTATGATCATCGGCTCCATCTAATGGGCATAATGTGGTATTTCCTGAGAACAAATGTACATGCAGTTTTACTGGAATGGCAGGATTAGCTCTGTGAATTTGTTTTATAAATACACTACTGAAAGTTACAGATTGTTTATCATACTGAAAGCCCCATTTGAGATCTCATCTTGCTCTTCCCTACTACAGACTGGTATAGAAAATTGAGGGCAACAAATGACAAAGAACAGCCAAGGAAAAATCCAAGCTCTACTTACTGACCAGCTTGTGACCAAGCAAATTATCCTGTCTAGGGCCGCGTACACACGACCGAGAACCTCGTCGGGCTAAACTCATCGTTCCGCCCGACGAGGTTCTCGGCCGGCCGGCCGGCGAGTTCGTCGACCAGGCTGTCGAAAAAGGCGTCGAGCCATTAGTCCCGATGGCCCGTCGAGCAAATAGAGAACCTGCTCTCTATTTTGGCTCGACGAGCTTCCCGACGGGACGCTCGACGAAAGTGTACACACGATCGAGCTTCTCGGCAGAATATGTATTCCAGCGAGCTTCTCGCTGGATTCTGCCGCGAAGCTCGGTCGTGTGTACGCGGCCTAACAGTGTGTGTTAAAACAAGGGTCTGCACTCATTTACAAATACATGCGTAAGCTACAGGCCCCGGCAAGGCATCCTGTTACCTGTAGTTCCTACCTCTAACTTATAAGAGCCTCCACAGTGGAAGCACATGCATTCTGATGAGATAGGTGAAGGGCAACAACCCTTCCTTAAAGGTACACACCCAGCACAAGTGAAAGTGTTTGTTTGTTACTGTACCTATATAACCCATGTTTTGCTTGGCTGTTTTTGAAATTTGCTGTCCTTCAATGCTCCTTGCTGTATAGGCCTGTTATAGACGAGGGCAGCGGCTCACTTTTTGTATGCTTGTTATATAGGTCAGGTAACTTTTGCAGCCATGGTGCTATGTGCTGGGTGTTCAGTGTGTCCCTGTGCCTTTAAGGATGAGTGGACTCCCTCCAGCCCATCTGCTCTTCACCTATCCCTTTAGAATGCATGTGTTTCCACTGTGGAGCCTTTTATAAAGGTAGGAACTACAGATAACAACAGGGTCCCTTGCTGGGGCCTGTAGCTTACGCATAGGGTTGGCCCCTTTTCTTCAAGCCAAACCTGAACACTTCAGTGGCCTGGGATACCTTTGGGTGCCCCAAGGAGAGTAGTAATGCAGTACCCATAGCCTACTGCAGCAAACAGTGGGTGCAGCCAAATTGCTCTCGCTGACATCATTGCCCTGCCCCCCCCCCCCCCAGTGATGCCGAACTTGCGCCCAGACAGCCGCCTGTAGCCCTTGGACAGCAACACATGTGTGTGACTATCTTGGTTACATTGGGAGCCACATAGATGGTTTGAACCATTTATGTCTGGCTTTAAAGAGGACCTATACTTTGAAAACTTTGCCTAAAAAGTCCTTGGTTTTTGCTGATTTACCATACCATGTTCTGCACTGTGTCAGTGCTTTAGCAAACCGATATGGCAAGCCAATTGCTTATTGGAATTCTTCTTTAAATGGACTCTGTTAGCATAAGTTTACATTGGTGTTGCTGCATAATAATGCGTTTGCAGTACTTTTTTGCAGAGCATTGTTGTGGGAATTTGCATGCATTTTTGATATGTTTTCATGCCTCGTGCTTTTTCCTGTAGAAGGAGAATGGTAGTTAAAGACCATGTGCTCCTGTTGAAGTCTATAGGAACAAAAATGCACTATGCTGCACCAAAAAAAGCATATGCATCTTTTCAAGAATTGCTCTGCACCATGGCGCTTTGGAGTGAACGGCACCATAGAGAATAATGTGTTTTCTATTATCATCAGGGTTGTCAACTTTCAGTAAATTTACAAATAGATTGTAAAATCCGTAATCTTTGCATCTGTCCATGAATGTCCGTAATGGTAGTGTAAAAACGGGGGGGGGGGGGGGGGATATTTGGGACTTTAAACGAGGCATAAAAAAAAATTGTGCCTCCATCCCTGGTTCTGGTAAACAAAGCAGGGAGTTTGGGACTCTATTGACTGGTAGAGGCTGAATTGTATGTAAGCATGTTTAATTGACATGTCAACTTGGCAGCACAAACCGGATTGAATGAGTTGAAATTTTTTACAAAGGATACGTATCTAGATATGAATCATATTATGGCATATAGCTACATCCTAAATGCCCAACGCATTTTGTGTAAAAAAAAAACACTTTCTCCGGGGGGAAAGCTATAGGGTATCTACAAAAATGTATTTATACCTAATGTTATCGGCAATCCTGAGTACTTACATGCAACAGATAACAACAGTGCGGTGCTTCCGTCTACCTCAGCTCCCTGGATGGACTCCCTCCCTGACTCCTTCTCTGGCCCTGTCTCCACACATACTTCAGACCATTGTTATCTGTTGCATGTAAGTACTCAGGAGTCAGGACTGCCGATCATGTCTCTGGTGTGCTTACTGTAACATTAGTTATAATAATTTTTTTGTTTTTGTAGATACCCTATAGCAGGGGTCTCTAAACTTTCTAAACAGAGGGCCAGTTTACGGTCCTTCAGACTTTAGGGCGACCAGACTAGGGCCATTGGGAGTAAACAATTTCCAGGTGTCCAGTGGGAGTAAATAATACTATATCTTTGGTGACAGCGGGAGGACTAGTGCCCCATCGTTGGTCTTAATGGAAAGGATTGAAGGTGTCAGTTGGAGGAATAGTGCCCCATTGGTGTCAGCAACAAGAATTATGCCCCATTTAAATTGGATGGAATAATGCCCCAAGGGCCGCATTAAGGCAAGCAAAGGGCCACATCCAGCCCTAGGGACACAGTTTGGAGACCCCTGCCCTATAGCATCCGCCCCTGAAGAAGTGTTTTTTACACAAAACACGTCAGAAATTCAGGATGTAGCTATATGCCATAATAGGATTCATATCTAGATACATATTCTTTATCATTTTTTTTTCAACTCATTCAATCCGGTTTGGCCTGCCAAGTTCACATGTGTACATACAGTAAAACCTTGGTTTGCAAGCATAATTCATTCCAGAAACATGCTTGTAATCCAAAGCACTTGTGTATCAAAGCATTTTTTTACAGGGTATAAAAGAGAAGAGAGGCACCTCTAACTGTAGCAATTAGTTGCTAAATGTTGTACCTTCATTAAATATAACCATATTGCTACATTTAGAAGCTCTTCTCTTCTCTTTTATACTCAGTTGTGACATGACGCTACTCTTTTATCAAGGCAAACCAAGTTACTCTCAAACAAAGGTTTTACTGTATATGAATTTACATATTTCATATCAACAATATCTAATTTTGCTATGTGCTGTCCATGTATATATCTATGAATTTATGGTGTACATGCCATGGGTGCATGTGTACTGTGTATAGATGATTCAGTTTTTTACATGTTTTGAACTACTGCTTTGTATTATATTACTCTTGTCAAAAAAACATGCTTACCGTATATACAATTCAACCCCTACCAGTCAATAACATAATTTAAAGTTCCAAATTCCCTTCTTTGTTTTTTTGTTTTGTAATGGACATTCATGGACAGATGCAAAGATTACGGATTTTACAAACTGTTTGTAAATTTTCTAGGGCTGTGGAAATTAAAGATTCTCAATTAATCTTTAATTTTTTTTGATCGATCAAAATTCTTTTGATCAGTACTAGTGGTGCAACGGATTGTAAATGATCTGTGATCCGAATAGGTCACCATATGCGAATCGGCACACAACGTGATTCGCGGAGCTCCGCTGCTGCCTCGGCCATAGGAAAGGCCGCGGCTTCGGCCTAGCTCCCGGAGTGTTGGCCATCTTGGTCCACCCGGTGGCCTAGGTGAGCTTAGAGCGGTGCGCTGACATCACCCCCCGGCCTCAACTACTCGTGTTCGGCCTATCTGGTAAGACTAAGCAAGCACTAATCTTCCTATACAGTGGGGGAGATGTGGACCATATTACAGTGGGATGTCTTTGGATTACCGTGGGGGATATGTCTGTGGATATTACAGTGGGGGAGATGTCTGGATATTACAGTGGGGAGATGTCTGTGGATATTACAGTGGGGGAGATGTCTGTGGATATTACAGTGGGGGGAGATGTCTGTGGATATTACAGTGGGGGAGATGTCTGTGGATATTACAGTGGGGGAGATGTCTGTGGATATTACAGTGGGGGAGATGTCTGTGGATATTACAGTGGGGGAGATGTCTGTGGATATTACAGTGGGGGACATGTCTGTGGTTATTACAGTGGGGAGATGTCTGTGGATATTACAGTGGGGGGAGATGTCTGTGTATATTGCAGTGGGGAGATGTCTGTGGATATTACAGTAAGGGCTCTTTCACACGTCCGTTCAGTTTTTTAGATCAGTTTTTTCCCCCTTCAGTTGATCCGTTTTTTCATCCGTTTTTCGTCCGTTTTCCGTCCGTTTACATCCGTTTCCGTTCTGTTTTCCGTCCGTTTTTCATCCGTTTTTTTTATCCGTTTTTTCATCCGTTTTTTTTTTTTTTAGAACTGTTTTTTTTTTTACATATTTTGATGAAAAACTGACGTTAGCGGATCGGATGGTAAACGGATCATCCGCTAACGTCCGTTTTTCGTCCGTTCCGTTTTTTTGACGGAAGAAAAATAGGGTTTTCTTCCGTCCAAAAAAACGGAGCTTACTGCAGACGGATGTTAACGGACGTTAGCGGATGCTCATCCGCTAACGGACGCTAACCCATAGGGAAGCATTGAGGTCCGTTAACGGACGTCCAAAAAACGGACGAACTGAACGGACGTGTGAAAGAGCCCTAAGGGGATGTCTGTGGATATTACAGTGGGGGGAGATGTCTGTGGATATTGCAGTGGGGAGATGTCTGTGGATATTACAGTAGGGAGATGTCTGTGGATATTACAGTGGGGAGATGTTTGTGGATATTACAGTGGGGGAGATGTCTGTGGATATTACAGTGGGGAGATGTCTGTGGATATTACAGTGGGGACTATATATGGTGGTGATCCGAAAAATGTATGTGTGTTATAATTAATCGAAATTAGTCGATTAATTGATTGAAAAAAACGATTAATCGATTAAAAAAATCGATTAATCGAACACGAATATTGTAATCAGTAACAGCCCTAAAATTTACTGACAGTGAGTTAACAACCCTAAATTGTTGTGTATTGCAGTGGGAAAGCAGACACAGGAGGAACTATTATTACAGACCAGTGTCATCAATCTTTGGGGAAATCAGCTTCAAAAATCCTACACTACCTAGGCCACAAACTAGTTTTAGGCCACTCACATCACCGTCAAGATTCAGGTTCAATTTCTCCGGTCGAAAAATCCTTGGGTAATGGGTAACTTTCATTGTCCCAATTCTTTTTATACAATGCACCATAGTGATTATCTGTAAATAAAATTGTTCAATTTTTATAGAGGTCTATATGATGAGTCTGCAAACATTTGCTTTTGTGTTGTTTCTTGAAGCATCCATACTTGGCTCTGTGTAGATTATCAATCTGATCTGTGCACACAGCATTCTTTCTCCTCAGAATTGTTTAGTGGGAATACGCTCAAAACAAATATGAAGCACAAAAACAGAGAGAAAATGTTACATTCCAGTAAGACATATTTTAAACTTTGGCAAAAGGGTCTTGTTTGAAAAAAGTGTGTTCCTTTGCTTCAAGTTTCTAATTTCAAAATCCATGCTTCTCCAAAAATGAGCCACGGAAACCTTGGTTACAAATCTCAAGGCCACCTCTGCCTGGAGCCCTTGATACTCAATGAATGCCTCCAATAACTAAATCAGACAGACACCAAAAATGAACAAATGTGCCCAAGTACTGTCCATTGGAGTAAAGAAACTTCAACCCATTGAAGGCCATCCTGAATTATATTTTCCCTTTATTACATGTAAACTTAATGTGGAGGGAAACCCAATAAGTAAATGTTCTTTCAATATTTTTAAATCTCCAGCTTTTATTGTAAAAATATACCCAGTGATCCTGCTATAATGGTCCTTGTTAAGGCCCTTTCTGTATTAGGGTGCCAATGATCTGTCTCCCAACCATAGGTAGGTGTGTGCATTTATTGCATTAGGGTGTGCACCCCAAAGCGTAAACACACACTCCTATTTTTTGCAGTTTTAGCTGCACTGGACAGTGAATGAATGGGAAGTGCCCTGTGCTGAGCAGCTTCCTGTTCATTTGCAAAATGAAGCCCACTAAACACAGCTTACTATGTAAAAGAAGGGGGTGTTGTCTGCGCTGAAAGTGAACAGGGGGGGAGGAGGGGGGGTGTGGGTGATAGGGGTGAATGGATGGGACGGGTGGCTGGATGGGTGGATACAGGTGGGTTTAGGACAACATGATAACCAACATAATCGAAACAATGATGTGAATGAATATACACATAAGGGTGATAACCAATAAATACAAAAATTATTATTACAATAAGGAAAAACCCAACACACTAGCCAGTGTAATGTGAAACCAGTGAAAAACAATCCTAAATCCAAACTATAAGACCAGAGAAAATTCCATGAGGAAATGCCTCTGGATGGAAAAAATGTGAAATAAATAAAGTCTCTAGTGAAAAAACCCAAGAGTCCAGATAAGTCCAAATTGAAATGGTGGTGCCAGGAAAGGGTGACAGCAGAAAGCACCTCAGGTGGTCCCCAGCTCCTCACCTCAAGGCTATAGCTCGGATAGCCTGCAACAGCACCTCCCGGTGGAGGACAGTGATCCCTCGGCAGGGCAAGCAGCAGAGGCACTCCTCAGCGGTAAAGGTAAAGCAAAAAAGAAGAAAGCAAGTGAGTGACAATAAAAGACGTCTAGTAGGCAACTAGTGTCACTCGTACATCCACTCACCACGGGGTGATGGATGATGGGCCTATCTCCCACGAACAGCGAGTTCGTACTTCTAATGGCAGATATCCTCTTCTAAGCTGGCCAGATGGTCACTCACAACAAGGGATCTCTCAGATGGCATACATGATAAAAGAAACAGACCATAGCGCAATCCCGCAAGGTAAAAAACACATTTAATAAAAAAATAAAACTCACATTTAAAACGATCCAAAAGGCACAAAACAAACAGACGTCAGGAACACACTGCGTCAGGCGTGTGGACTCTGTGGCTCCTAGGATCCCTACGCGTCTCGTCACACCTCGTGACTTCCTTAGGGGATAATGCTGGTGAGACTTCCTAATCTTAAATACACTGCTCAGTTGTCTGCTTTCCTGGACGCATAGCGGCCATTTTCCCGTAGCCCGCACTCGTGATTGGATGTATGCTAAAATGATCGCCGTCTTACCTGTGACACTTCCTATTAGCAAGTAGGAGTGGCTCCAGGGATGGACATGGGGTGATGAAAGGGGCAGATCAGTGTCTGGTGTAGTGACACCCGAATGGTATACCAATACACTATCTGGATGTCTGCTGTACTGGACGCATGGCGGCCATTTTCCCGTAGCCTATGTTGATAATGGAATGTAAGATTAGCATCCTATAGTGGTGGCCATTTTGCCTGGGACACTTCCTATTTGTGGGTAGGAGTGGTTACAGAGCGGGGCATGCTGGTAATGGAATGGGAGGCGGAGTGGGCAGATAGAATATATCTCCCATTTGTTACCAACAAAGTATACCAATACACTGTCTGGATGTCTGCTGTACTGGACGCATGGCGGCCATTTTCCCGTGGCCTATGTTGATAATGGAATGTAAGATTAGCATACTATAGTGGTGGCCATTTTGCCTGGGACACTTCCTATTTGTGGGTAGGAGTGGTTACAGAGCGGGGCATGCTAGTAATGGAATGGGAGGCGGAGTGGGCAGATAGAATATACCTCCCATTTGATACCAACAAAGTATACCAATACACTATCTGGATGTCTGCTGTACTGGACGCATGGCGGCCATTTTCCCGTAGCCTATGTTGATAATGGAATGTAAGATTAGCATACTATAGTGGTGGCCATTTTGCCTGGGACACTTCCTATTTGTGGGTAGGAGTGGTTACAGAGCGGGGCCTGCTAGTAATGGAATGGGAGGCGGAGTGGGCAGATAGAATATACCTCCCATTTGATACCAACAAAGTAACATGGCCCAATAACCCGTTTCCAAACAGAGATGTGGCGAAATGTTAGAATTAAAAATGTAAAATATAAAGGGAGAATGAATAATAATAATTCCCTATTTCTAAAATTGAGGGTAAAGGTATATAGAAGTATAAACGGATGTATAAACGGATGGAGGACCATATATATAACCCACTGCCCAGCAGATAGGGCAGAGAGAAAACATGGATTAAAGGGTTTCCCTGATAGCATCCTCTGAAGATAGCTAGGCTCTAGCAAGCAGGCTCTAGCTGCAGAGACAACACACATGACACATATAGGGCGATTTTGCTATACAATCGACCTGATTGGTATAGATATATGCATGAGACTCCAAATGTATACAAATAAATACATATAATGCGCACACATAATGAATAAAATGAACAAACCTAGATCTAGCGTATAGGAAAGGGGGGGGGGGGAGGGGAAGGCTGATCCTAGACAAGACAACGCTCTTAGAAGTCATTAAGAAAACAATTCAGATCGAAATCAATATTGAGTCCTCTTGGGGCAAAAGTATCCATAGAGAAGATAAACTTGGATTCTAGTTGGCTAAGCGACCTGACTTTATGACCCCCCCGCCAGGGTCTATTATAGGGTGCTATCCCCCAGAATTTGAGATGGGACGGGTCTTTGTTATGAACTGCCTCAAAGTGTCTAGAGACACTATGCTTGTCGAAACCTTTAATGATATTTTGCACATGTTCTTTTACCCGTATCCTCAATAAGCGTTTGGTGCGACCTACATACTGTAGGCCGCAGCTGCACTCTAGTACATATACTGCTCCCAAGGTATTACATCCAACAAAATCTTTAATCTCATACTCTGTTCCGTTGCAGTTGGATATGAATTTTGTTTTCTTTTCATTGGGGCTTTTTGTGCGTGTACAAGCGTAGCATCGCTTACAGGGGTAGAATCCTTTGCCGGTAAAAAACGTCAGCTGTTTCTTGGGCGGGTTGATGACTCCCTTTACCAGTTGGTCTCTAAGGGTAGGAGCCCTCTTGTAAATGAAATTGGGCTTCTCAGGCAGAATCGTTCCCAATTTGATATCGGTTTTTAGAATATGCCAATGGCGGGAGAATATTTTTTCTATTTTCTTATAATGGATGTTATAATCTAATATAACTGGGACTCCATCTATTTTACTGGTAGGTTTCTTCTTAGTGGCTAGAAGGTCTTTTCTTGGGATGTTGGTGACTTCCTGAATCTTCTCTTGGATGAACGTGTCATCGTAACCCTTTTGTGTAAACCTTTCTCCTATTAGGTTAGCTTGAACTTTAAACTCCTCTATTTCTGTACAATTCCGTCTTAGTCTTAGGATTTGGCCTTTAGGGATGTTAAATAGCCAATTCCTATGGTGGCAGCTAGTAATGGGGAGGTAGCTGTTCCTGGAACATTTCTGTTCACAGACGCTCTCCATCCAATCTGACAGAGCTTGAGCTATTTTGCAAAGAAGAATGGGCAAATATGTCACTTTCTAGATGTGCAAAGCTGGTAGAGACATCCCCAAAAAGACTTGCATCTGTAATTGCAGTGAAAGGTGGTTCTACAAAGTATTGACTCAGGGGGGCTGAATTCAAATGCACCCCACACTTACCTTCCACTTCACAATTATGTGCCACTTTGTGTTGGTCTATCACATAAAATCCAAATAAAATACATTTACATTAAAATTTTTGGTTGTAACATTACAAAATTTCGAAAATTTTATACATACAGTTCTGTGAAACCTTTTTCACAGAACTGTATGTAGTCTTTCCTCATAACTGATTGGCATTGTACTGCACTGTAGTGATTATTGCAAAATTGATTTTGCAACAAAATTACCATCTCAGTGCCAACCAACAAAGCTTGTGCAAAAAGTAGGCCCTTATGCCACGTACACACGATCATTTTTTGTGATGAAAAAAAAACGACGTACCCCAAATTCATTCACCTAGGGTGGGGGGCTGGTATCTGGGGGCCCCATATTAAAGGGGGCTCCCAGATTCCGATAAGCCCCCCACCCGCAGACCCCGACAACCAACGGCCAGGGTTGTCGGGAAGAGGCCCTGTCCTCATCAACATGGGGACAGGGTGCTCTGGGGTGGGGGGGCCGCAGTGCGCCCTCCTGCCCCAGAGCACCTAACCCCCCATGTTGAGGGCATGCGGCCTGGTACGGCTCAGGAGGGGGGGTGCTCGCCCGTCCCTACCCCCATTCCTGACCGGCCAGGCGGCGTGCTTTCGATACGGGTCTGGTGTGGATTGTGGGGGGACCCCCACACCGTTTTTTTTGGCATACAATCCATAGCAGACCTAAGGGCCTGGTATGCCTCCTGGGGGCGGAACCCATGCCAGATTTTTATTTAAAAATCCGGCGAGGAGTTCCCCCTCAGGATTCATACAACACGCGGCAGCTAGATTTGGCGGGAATCTATGTGATAGACCGTCGCTTCTATGACGGCATTGTCCCCATCGCGGCAAGCCAGCTCGGCGCTGGCTCCCGCGATGGGGCTCGTAGGTGGTCAATCTCGCTGAGAAAGGGAGCGAGATTGACACAATATCGCGGTCACCCACTGTAAGTTCACACTGACAGCGGGAATGAAATCATGTTAGCTAAACTTAAACAATTTCATTCCTGCATGTCAGTCCAGATTTTTGGGGAGATTTCAGACACATCTGTGTGGTTTTCTGCACAGAGGTCTATTGAAATTGCACCTCAAAGTCACCTAAAGTAGTACAGAAGCTACTTTTAAGAATTGGCACAAATGCGGCGTCGCAACGATTTGGATGTTGCCATTGCCGGCAATAGCCGCCGATTTGCCATGCGATTTGCCATGATTTTTTATGCTGAAAGTGGTACCATTATTTTCCATGGAAATTTGGTGTTTTACATTGTAGGCCTGTAATTCTTAGGAAAAACTCACTTAAATCTGTCCAAACAAGAGTCTAGTAGACATCCCGGGTATAATAAAGTTTGAAACACAAAATCATCAAATATAATATAATAAATAACTATAAATTATTATAATAATAATGTAATTATAATAAAAATTATTCAATACAGGGTAATGTAATCAAATAAAAAACACTGAAATTTGCTCTGTAAAATACAGTATACCGTATCTATACTGTGTTTTTCACTTTTTGAATTTGGCGCCGAACTACGTCCCTGTGCGTCGCAACGCTCCGGAACAGAGCTCGGCACTTGGCACTGTGAATCGAGCGAGGAGACACAGTGGGGAGACATCGCAGGATCCTGGGGACAAGGTTAGTAACTCTGCCTGGATACTGCAATGCAATCCCGAGTCTTGCTCGGGGGTTACTGCTTTTGGTATAACAAAAATTTACCCCAAGCCTGACTCTGGGATATCGCTCAGCAGGTTAAACAAACCATGTCAATAGTAAAAAAAAAGGGGTCCTGGAATTTTTCTTTTTTAAAGCTGAATTTAAGGATAACCAAATATTACCTAAATACAACAGGTACTAGTAATCTCGGTATGCTTTGTGTATTTCTTCCAGATCTGCAAAGTAATCTAGTGTGAAATTTTTCCTTGGTGCAGGAACTTCCTGTGATAAACACCGATCACTGCTGCTCTCTTTCCATGGGCAGGGTTACGGGTCTTGTATTCACCCCCTCTTGCAGTTTTGTGCAAGAGGGATGAATATAGCCTAAGTGGATGGGCCCACTTCAGTGCTTCTCGATTCCAGTCCTCAAGGCACACCAACAGGTCATGTTTTCAGGCTATCTATTATTTTGCACCTGTGATTTGATCAGTTTCACTGCCTTAGTAATTACCACAGCCGTTCCACCTGAGGGAAATACTGAAAACATGACCTGTTGGTGCGCTTTGAGTACTAGAATTGAGAAACACTGGCCTTCTTGGTCACGTCTACAGTTCTGCTAACTGTACATGCTACATGTAGCACAGTGATGATCTCACTGTTACTTTTACAAGATAATATCTTTGACATTTAGTTCACACAACATGTATTTATATTGTGTGGCTATTGAGGAATGTATTGCCCCATTTAAAGAAGCTGCACGATATCTCACATTAATTAAAATAATCTGTGGATGGACTGAAGGGTCTGCCCTCTCCATTCATAGAGTGCTTTTTATTGCTGGATGCTATCGTGCAATTTCTATAAACGGAGGAGTCGGTAGAAAGGACTGAAATATTGAAAGAATTGACACAATAATGATCTCATGTTATTTACCTTTTTTTTTCTGATACTGATATACGCAACTTAAAGTGATAAACTCCTTGTGCTGTTTTTTCGTCTCGTATAAGGACTGCAAGAGGATAATTCCAGGTCAAATCAAGATACTTACATTGCTTGCATTGAACATTTTCAATTAAAGCGCAACTCTGGGATGTTAGTGGTGAGAGAAGCAGTGCCCAATAAGATAACGGGCAGGGAACAATTTCCTTGCTCATAGAGGAAACTGTGATTATGATCCATTACGCTACAGGATGGCTTAAGAAGAGGTCTTTGGAATCAAGACTGAGGATGCACAATGCAATATGTAACACTACCCCCGATGGAGCTGCTGGTTTGTTTTGGGCGGCATGTTACCTCTATTTCCTCGCCCGTCTAGGGTATCAGATGAGAGAAAAAGTTCAATGTCCACACTTTAGACTTCTTTTTCTTTGCTTTATTTGCCAAACTTGGTAAATGAATAAAAATAGTAGTTGAAGAGGTTGAAGGGTATTGGGTACCAGGTTCAGGTGTATAACTTTGTTCGGAAACACTCCTGCTTCCAGCAACGTAGCTTTCATCACCACTCTAGCCAGAGCAGGTATTGTGCACCTGGATAGGCCTCTCTCACTAGCCTAACAGCCAAAATGTCACACGGAAAGTCTCTGCCATAGACCTTCCCAAAGATGGAGGTATATTTGGTCCAAAATCCTCTCAGCACAGGATTCAGCACCCGGATCTCTCCCGATTAACTTCTTGTGAACTCAGAACTGACAGGCGACCATCATTCAGCCTTTTAGTAATGGTGCATCCTTCAATAAAGTTCAAGGCCTCTCCTGAGATACCAGTCTCTTGCTTGGTGCTCTCCAAGACAGGTTCTTTATCGAGTGGCTTCCTCCCTCAGGACGGACAGCACAGGACCACTCTGCAAATGTAGACCCAGTCTGACTACCGGGCCTACTTAGTAGATTAAAACCCCGGACCAACGTGGTCCCGGAGCCATGAACACGCACCCCCGGCCAGGAGGGCCACACACGGGGGGTGGTGGGACGACAACCCAGGATCGACGACGACCCCAGACTAATGACCTCTGTCCCTTAATTACTCCTCCCAGCATGCACAGCGGGACGATCAACTCCCTCTGGTTGGCTGCCGAAGGGGAACACCGAAAACACCTTGACCTGACTGCTGCCACCCTTGGCCTAGGATAGTAACGGCACCCCAGCCTACAATAGTGGTCACTCACAGTACAGCCATGGCTGGAACAGAGGCCCAAATTTAGTGAAAAATCATACAATCTGAGTCAACTAACTCTCAGACTACTCTCTAAATTTAAAGCAGTGCCGGCTAGAAAGTAGCAGGCCACTATAAATATTTAACCACTTGTCCTCCAGAACGTTTTACCCCTTTTCATGACAAGGCCATTTTGCTATTCAACATTGCGCTATTTTACCTGACAATTACGCGGTCATGCAACACTGTATGCAAATTGAATTTATATAATTTTTTTTAACACAAACGTAGCTTTATTTTGGGGGTATTTGATCACCACTGTTTTTTTTTTTTTTTGTGATATAAATAAAAAAAGACCGAAAATTTGTAAAACCAAAAAAAAACAATATTTCTTCTTTCTTTTGTAAAACAAAAATTTCAATAAACAGTAAAAAAAAAAAAAAATCTAATTTCTTCATGAATTTAGGCCAACATGTTTTCTGCTACATGTCTTTGGTAAAAAAAAATCCCAATAAGTGGTTTGGTTTGCGTGAAAGTTATGGCCCGTACACACGATCCGAAATTCCGACAGCAAAAGTCCGATGTGAGCTTTTGAACGAAAATTCCTACCGTGTGTATGGTCCATTGGTCTTTTGCTGTAGGAATTTCGGCCAACAAAAGATTGAGAGCTGGTTCTCAAATTTTCCGATGGAAAAAATTCATATCGGAGAGTCCGATTGTCTGCTCAGAAACAATTTGACGCATGCTCAGAAGCATTGAACTTCATTTTCTCGGCTCGTCATAGTGTTGTACATCACGCGTTCTTGACGGTCAAAAGTTCAGAGAACTTTTGTGTGACCATATACAGTATATGCAAGCCAAGCTTGAGCGGAATTCTGTTGGCTAAACCATCCAAGGTTTTTCAGATGGAAAATCCGATCGTGTGTACGCGGCAATATAGGCCCAGATTCACGTACATCTGCGCATTATTGGACCGGCGTAGCGCACCGCCTTTACGTTAGACGTGCGCAATTTTGCCGCGTAATCACCCTATTCTCGTAGCTTTTGCGCAGGAAATTGCGCATACGTAACGTTTTTCCAGAGGCGTAAGGAGGAGTAATACAAATTGGGAGGGACGTGGGCGTGTTACATTGAAATGAGCCGTGACCCCATGCAAATGAAGGGCCGGCCGGCTTGCGCATGCGCGCTTGAACGAGACCATGTCAGCTCCGATGTGCGCATGCTCACAACTCGGGAGCGGCGCAATCAGTGAAATTGGAAATGGACTAGGGCAACGTTGTGAACTACGCGAACAGTATAAATAGACACACACAAACGCACTTCCTTTGCAAAAGTACATCCCTTTGTCCCTTCCCATTTAACAAAGTGCTTTTGTTCTTGTTGTTCGTTGCGGTGTGTTTTGTAGTTGTCAGATTAGTGTTCTGTGTGATCAAGTGGTTGTTGTTAGATTTTTGAAAGTGGTTTTTGATAAGTGTTTGAGAGACTGTTTGTTTGATTGATATATTTATTTTTGTTTCTTTTCCTGCTGTATTTTTTTTTGGGGACTGTTTCTTGGTGAGTAGTTTTCTCTCTGTGTGTGTGTTTTTTTGTGATTGGTTGTGCTTGTTTGTGTGCGTGAATTTTGTTGACTGGGACTGTTTTTTTTTTGGAAGGATGACTGAGAGAAAACGAAAGCTTAATTTTACAGTTGTGGAAAAACAGATTCTTGCCCGGGCCATTAGCGAGTATGGGCGTTACCTCCACGGCCCAGAAAGTGCCAACACCACCCCGGCCAGGAGGAGGGAGATTTTGGATAGGATCACTGACCAGGTGAATTCTGCGGGGCAGGGGGAGACACGGACCAGGTCTGGGATTGACAAAAAAATCAATGACCTCCGGCGTCTGGTCAAAAAGAAGTTGGCCAGAATGCATGCCCATGCCAGGGGCACAGGAGGGGGCCCACCATGCCGTATTAGCCTGACAGCGGAGGAGCGTGCGGTGGCCCTGACCTTTCATCGGCATGAAGTTGAGGGCCTGCCCGGCTTTGACTCCAGTCCCCAGCCCGTGGTGCCAGGTAAGTTGTTTTCTTTTTTAATATCAGGTGTGTAGCATGTGTGGGGGAGGGGGTGAAAGGGAATATGTGGCAAGTGTGTGGATCCTCCAACCTGTGAATGTTTTGTGTCATCCACAGATGTGCAGGAGGGTGCAGGGCCATCTGGCCTGACCGCACCAACCCCAGGACAGCAGCCTAATGAGGCCCCCCCAACAAGGCCGGAGTCCGCGGAGGAGGTTCAACAGGAGCAGGACAATCATGAGGAGCAGGACAATCATGAGGAGGAGGAGAATCATGAGGAGGAGGAGTCCATGTCAGGCACTGGACGTTTGGGTTTTGAGTAGGGTTGTCCCGATACCACTTTTTTAGGACCGAGTACAAGTACCGATACTTTTTTTCATGTACTCGCCGATACCGAATACCGATACTTTATTTTAAATGTCTTCAAACCACAATACAGACTAAGGATATTTTCTTTAGAATTATGAAGAACTCTAACTCAAGACATTATAAAAGAATAAAAATGAATAAAAATGTTTTATTTGCTTGTCACGCAGTAGTAAAAAACTCAAAGAATTTTCACAGAACATGTTGATAAATACAAAAAAAAGTATTCTATTTAGGCATCGGGAGCATTTGTGCGAGTACAACCCTAGTTTTGAGGACTCCCCTGGCTACCAGCAGGCAGGCCTCCCTAAGGGGGAGCCCCCCCCCCCTCCTCCCCCAACATGGCTCCCCTCACAAGGGCCTCCCCTTCTCCCCGGCCACAAGCATCAGCTGGAGGCAGGATGTCATCCCAGACCACCAGGGGGTTGGCCGATCTCCTGCCCGCCACCCTGAGAAGGGACCAGTTCCTCCAGACCCGCCATCTGGGACAGGTCAGCCAGACATTGGTGCGGATGGAGGAGAGCCTGTCCTCCATCAAGGATACGCTGGGGAACCTGGACTCCCACTCCCGGGCTTTCACAACCTGCCTAAATGAACTGCAGACGACATCAGCAGGCGTTGGGCAGGATGTGAGGGCCCTTACCCTGGCTATCCAGGCCAACACGGCAACAGTTGGTGCTGCCCTGGACAGAATTGCCGTGGCCTTGGAGGGCAGGCCACCAGGTGGGCAGAGATCAGGGGCTGATCCTCCTTCCCCGGTTTTACCCCTTCCCCATGAGTCTCCCCTGAGAAGCTGGGGCCGTGGCCAGGGGCGCCCCAGGCGTGGCTCACGCAGAGGGCAGTAATTTTTTTTTCCCCCAAATGTTTTTTTTTCAAATGTTTTTTTTTTTTTTTGTCTTTTTTTTTGCTGGAAATTTTTTGATTTTGCAGGTCATTTTTTTTTTTGGGTTGTGAATGCTGTGTGAATGTGGGGGTGACATTCCTGCCGGAAAAGGGGTGTCACCCTCAATTTTGGTGGAGAAGGGTTCCCCAGGACCAGGGAGAAGTGATCCCCAGGTCCGTGTGAATGGTGTATGAATGTACAGTGACATAATTGGAGCCTTGGCGTGGCGTTGCTGCTCACAAGTCCAGCATGGTGGACTGGTGCCAATCCAATTTGATGTGGATGTGGGGTGTGTGTGCTAGGGACCACAGTGGTGTGCATGCATGCATTCTCATTGTGCCATGATTAATGTGTATGTTTAACGTGCAAAGATGCCCAATGTGAGCTGTCTCCTGGCTGCTCTTCCCTCAGAAGACGGGTTAACCTCGGTTAGGGGGGGATTGTCTGGTTCAGGGGTCAGGTCATCACGTAGGTCAATCTGCAGGCCCTTTCTTTCTGCAAAGTTGTGCAGCATGCAACATGCACCGATGATCTGGCACACGAAGTTTGGGGAGTACAAGAGGGTACCCCCAGACTTATCCAGGCATCGGAAACGTGACTTTAGGATGCCAAAGGTGCGCTCCACCACTGCTCGTGTTTGAGCATGTGCTTGATTGTATCTTTCCTCTCCTGGAGTTTGGGGGTTCCGGATAGGAGTCATGAGATGGGGTCCCAGCGGATATGCAGAGTCACCTGGAAGGGAAAAGACAGGAGGATGTTAGTCATGCATGTGCCCCTTGTGATGTGCATCATGGGAGGGGATAGTCATGCCTGCCACCCATGTCACTCACCAACCAGCCAGGTGTCCCCATACACGTTCTGATCGAATTCCATTCGGATGTGGCATTGATTGTATATGTAGCTGTCATGGCTGGACCCTGGGTGTTTGGCACGGACGTGCCATATGAGGCCTTGGGCATCGACTATCACCTGTACATTGATGGAATGCCAATGCTTCCGATTGCGGTACATGTGCTCTGTCACCTGGGGGGGGCTGGAGTGCCACATGTGTGCAATCAATGGCCCCCACAGTGCGTGGGAATCTGGCAATTCTGTAGAAATCTGTCATTGCCTTCAGCCGCAGGTCCTCAGTGGTGGGTTTGATGATTTGGTTGGCCATGCGTCTGAGGATTGCAGGGACAACCTGGTGCACACATCTGCTCATGGAGGACTGTGACATCCCAGCCACCACTCCACTTGTACGCTGAAAAGAGCCACTGGCAAGGAAATGGAGTGTTGCCATGACGTTGACCAGTGGCTGCACTGCATGTGAGCGGTGTGTTGGGCTGGTGATGTCATCCTGCAGGGTTGTGGTTAATTCCAGGATGGCATGAGGGGTGAATCTGAAGATGTGATACACCTCAGAATCACTCATGCCAAACAGGTCTATGCGGGTACGGTATATCCTCTCCCGTGCCATCCTCCGTGCCATCCTCCGTGCCCTCCTCCTTCTTTGTTCATCTAAAGTCAGTAGTATAGCTATGTGCGACGATGCCCCTGGCATGTTGGCATACAGATTGTTGAGCAACACATGTGACTGCTGAGCTGCTCACTAACAGTGTTGCTTTATCTAACAAGTTTTTAGACCAGCTTTTATCAGCGGACGGATGCGCCAGTCTAACGAAATTACGCGGGATTTTTTGCGTATCTCGTTCTGGGGATGCCGCGCAACGAAACGCACGCGCACATTTAGACTTACGCACGCGCATCTCCTGTTGCGCAGGCGTAATCGCTCTGTGAATCTGGGCCATAGTTTCTATAAACTATGGTATATATACTGGAATTTTTTTTTTTTTTTTTTTTTATACTAGTAATAGTAGTGATCAGCAACTTATAGTGGGACTGTGAAAGTGTGGCAGGAAATATGACACTAGTTGATGCTGGCTGGGGGGTTACACTAACTGACAAACTGACACTGGCATCAATAGTGACACTTAGGCCTCGTACACACGAGGGGATATGTCCGCTGAAAACGGTCCGATGGACCGTTTCAGCAGACATCTCCGCTCGTGTGTATGGGCTAGCGGACAGATTTCTCCACCCGACAGATTTCAAAGCATGCTTTGAAATCTATCCGGTGGAATCTGTCCGCCCGACATGTCTGCTGGTTAGTACACTTACCAGCAGACATGTCGTCCCCCACCGCCGCCGCGCCGCCGCCGAATGGATTCGGCGCATTCGCGGAAGTGTTTAACTTCCTGGTGCGGTGACGTGGCGGTGACGTGGCGGCGTCAACGTCACCGCCGCGTCACCGCGCCGTCCGGCGGCGGGGAATTTGATCCGATGGTGTGTACACGCCATCGGATCAAACTCCCGATCGGACATATCCGATGGAAATGGTCCGCGGACCGTTTTCATCGGATATGTCCGATCGTGTGTACGAGGCCTAACACAGTGAACAGCACAAATACTATACACTGTCACTATACTAACACTTGCTAGGAAGGGGTTAACATCTAGGGGCGATCAAGAGGTTAACTTTGTGCCTAACATTGTGTAATGTGTGTGTTATGTGCAGCTTTTACTAAGAAATCTTGTTGTTTTCTTCATGCTTTACAGGGAATAAAAAAAAACAGCAAGATTACCTGTCAGTGTTCGGGCCTCTGTGTTGTTTATAACACAGAGCTCACTTCCATGAATGACAGAGACGATCAGCAGGTTCCGGCCAATCAATCCTGGACCTGGCCTGGACCCACAGATTGACTTGTGCTGTAACAAATCACAGCACAGCTTGGGTGGTGGGAGCACTTGGATGCGCTGATCACATACCAGGTACATGATCCAGCACACAGCGGCTGCCCTGCTGCAGTAAATGTTTGTGGGGTGGCCTTCAAGTGGTTTTTAAATAATATTTTTGCCAGGAGTTGGGCTTTAATGATTACAGAGATGCATTATTTAATGTCTTTTATATCTAACTAGAGTTCAGCTTATTATTGGGCATCTCCTGCCCCAGAGACCCTACATGAGCAAATTGACATCCCAGTTCCTTAGGATCATGCTTCAGCATATCACAATTTAGTAGCATGGAGCCCAAAAATAAAAATATCTGCTCCCAAGTTGTGTTAGTAACGTTCCTAATTATTATCCAGGTTGAAGGGTAGCAGCTAAGTAAGTAAATAGCTAAATACAGAAAAATAATCTGGCATATAATGCAGTCCTTCTCACACACATAATTCCTTATCAAATTATTCTTACAGATACAAACCTAGAAGCATTAATTCCAGCATTACACTCAACACATGACCTTCAAGCTAATGACCAAAGCCACACAGTAACATGTTAACAATCTGCCATTAGCCGTGACCTCTCGACCCAGAGAGACATCTTTTCCCAGTACACCAGTGGAACCGTCTTATCTGGTCTTGAACTATCTACTTCAAAGATGAAAACTTTAACGGTCCTGTGGTAGAGGTTAACACCAAGTCACCAACCACAAATGTTTAGTTTAACTTCAGAAATAAGCAGTACAGAGAGGAGGTGGAATGAATGGTGGATTTAGGAGAGGTCTTGCAAACCAGCAAAAGATATAAACAAGAGAAGATATGGGTGATAATAGGTCAGAGGGTAAAACAGATGTCCATTAGACTTTAATTTGACAGTACCGTAAAGATCAAAAAGCAAGAGGTGTATTATTTTGGGAAAAAAATAAGAAAACTATGTTGGTAACTACAGGGTGGTCATAATTAAACATAATTAAATGAATGGTCTTAGTATTTTGGAGTTTTGTAAAGCTATAACCTTAGAAGTCATAGTAAAAGGCACTTCAATTGCACAGTGACCAGAAAATATGGGTTTTGTGACCAATTTTGCTCAACTAAGTGGATGCTCTATGACATAAAATATCTTTGTTTCTTTGCAAATGTGTTTGTACGTATTTTAAATTATCGGCAACTCTACCCCACTAAAGCTGTGATGACCCAGGAAATGAAAAAAGCTTAAGGGACATCAATGTCATAAAAAGCATTCTGTCCCTAAATATATAGCTACATAGTTACATACTGTATTTATTGGCGTATAACACGCGCCGGCGTATAACACGCACCCCAATTTAAGAGGGAAGTTTCAGGATTTTTTTTTTTCAAATTAACCACTTTGAAGGAAAATATTGGTCAGTACCAATCAATGCAGCCTTATTAGTGCCCATCTGCAGCCTCAATGCAGCCCGATTCCCACCTGCAGCCTCAATGAAGCCTCTGTGCCCACCTGCGCCCTGATCTGCGCCCATCCAATGCAGCCTGATGCCTATCTGCAGCTTCAATGCAGCCTCTGTGCCCATCTGCAGCCTGATCAGCGCCCATCCTATGCAGTCTGATGCCTATCTGCAGCCTAGGAAATCAGGAGGGGGGCGAATGCCACCAGAATCACAGAGCCGTCATCTTCTGTTTACAGTACTCGGCTCTCATTAGGCAGTCACATATACAGTCCCGCCTCCGTCATCGCCTTTGGATCAGTTCCTGTGATTGACAGAACACTGGTCCAATGCCGGTGATGTCAGAGCTGAGTAAACACGCCGACTCTGTGATTCCGGCGGCGATCTTCCCCCTCCTTCTCCTCCGAGGTACGCTATCAGGAGGGAAAAGTGTGTATTATACGCAGATCAATACGGTAGTTAATCTGGTTGAAAAAAGACCATTTAGTTCAATCAATAAAAGGAGAAAAAAATAACCACACAATCCTATACCCACAGTTGATTCCAGTTGATTAAGAGGAAGACAAAAAGCCCCAGCAAAGCATGATGCAATTTGCTCCAGCAGGGGAAAATTTCTAATGCCCTGAGAGGCAATCGGATATTCCCTAGAACTTTACCTATAAATCTTAGCATCCGGTTATATTATGTACATTTAAGAAAGAATCCAGTCCCCCCCCCAAAAAAAAAATTGGAGGCCCCACACATATACGCACGTACAAACGTAAACACATGCGTCGGGGGTGCCTACGTACGAAAATGTTGATTGCAATACACATGTGAAGCCGCGTACACCCGATCGGTCCAAACCGATGAAACTGGACTTAAGTCCAGTTTCAACGGTCCAAATCAAACTTGTGTACGGCCCATCGGTCCGTCGGACCAAAGTTTTAAAACTTGCTTAAATCGGACCGATGGATGCCTGACCATCGGTCCAAACCGATGGTTAGTACGCAAAAACGTCCAAAAACCCGCGCATGCTCAGAATCAAGTCGATGCATGCTTGGAAGAATTGAACTTCATTTTTTTTCAGCACGTCGTTGTGTTTTACGTCACCGCATACTGACACGATCGGTTTTTGAACTGATGGTGTGTACGCACATCAGACCATCAGACCACTTCAGCGGTGAACCGATGAAAAGGGTCCGTCGGACCATTCTCATCGGGTTGGACCGACCGTGTGTACGCGGCCTCACATATCACCGAGCACACCAGAGCAATAGCAATAATTTTAATAGAAGAGTTCCTCCGTAACATTAAAACCTTTAGGGGGCTTTTGAAGTGTTGCTTATAGAAAATATAGGGTACTCAAGTTTGTCGCCATTTCATAGGTGCACACAAATTTAAGGTTTAACATGTTGAATATCTATTTACTCGGCTCAACCTTGTCTTTTATATTGCACCATAAATGTGGGTAGTTTGTTGCGTTTGCTAGCCCTAAGATATACTGTAGTGTATTTACTGACATTTTGGTTATAACGTGTGACATAAAAAAAGTGACTATCACTATTTTATTCAGAAAAAAAAAGTGTGTGTGTATATATATATATATATATATATATATATATATATATATATATATATTTGGGGGTTTTGTGCAATATTCAGACCTAAAATGTCTTTCACATGTGTGCCAAAACCTGGAAATATTTGAGTTAGCAAAAACCAGTTTAACTAATTTTTACAAATGTTTACAAAGAAAAGCCAGAAATTCAGAAATGCGGAAATCCGAAAGCCTGAAAATAAGAACGAAAATCCAACAGTTGGAAAATCAGAAAATCTGAAATAATAACTAACAATAACTATTATAACGATTAAATTATAGATATTGGAATCTCCTTTCTAATTTTAGTGAACGTAACAAATACAATTGTGTAATGTTACCTTTCATTTAATAGTTAGCTATTATTAGTTACTTACTTAGTTCATTTGGATTTTCTAATTTATAGATTTTTGGATTTTCAAATTTTCGTATTTTTGTTCTTTCTAATTTTCAGATTTCCGAATTTTAGAATTATCGGATTTTGAATTTCCAAATTTTCTAATTTATGAATTTAATTGAAATAACAAATTTCGGTTATAACGAATGACCCGAAAAAACACCCACAAAAACAGCTCTGGTAGTGTAAAGGTTAAAGCAATCTACTGAGCTGGACAGAACCACCTCTGGAGGGAGTCTATTTCACATTTCCATATTTGGAGATTAAAATCTCTTTTCCTCCAGGCGTAAGCCCTTGTCCTCTGTGATGATCTTAAAGGGGTTGTAAAGGCAGAAGGTTTTATATTGTAATGCATTATATGCATTAACCTCCCTGGCAGTATTCCCAAGTCGGCTCGGGGTGGAAATCCTGTACCATTAGCGGTATCCCCGAGCCAGACTCTGGATCGCATTGCTGTATCCAGGCAGGCAGGGAGTTTCCTACCTTGTCCCCTGGATCCTGCGATGTCTCCCTGCTGTGTGATCGAACTGCCTCCTTGCTCAATTCACACAGTGCATGTGTGCCGCCGAGCTCCCTTCCCTGCAACGTTACGACGTACGGGGTGGAGATCGGCGCCAAATTAAAAAAAGTAAATACACAGTACACATACAATATACTGTAATCTTGCCAATTACAGTACTGTATGAAATAAATACACACCCCTTTTGTCCCTAGTGGTCTGCCCAGTGTCCTGCATGCACTTGCATATTTCAGTGTTTCTTTTTTTTTTTTTACCACCTCAGCCTAGACCAAGCTCAAGAGACCAGCTCATATAGTGCTCATTTTCGTCTCTTTATTAGGTTTGCATCATTTGTGGTAATTCTTATCTCCAATCATAAATATCTCCCTTATATTAAGACCCCGATCTCAGTTTTAATCTCATTTAACAGAGGGACATAGTTATTTTTATAGATCTTGTGTACCGTGTTAGCTAATTTAATGCCAAGATATTTTAATTCCCTGCACCACGAGAAGGCACATATCTCTTTTACAAGGCTTTCTTCGGTCTTATTCAGATTTATATTTAATATCTCAGATTTTGTTACGTTTATTTTAAAATTGGAGATAGAGCCGTACTGTTGTAATGTGTAGGAAAGCCTAGGGATAGAGACTCCCGAGTTGGTCAGAAAGAACAAAATGTCGTCGGCGAAAGCCGCCACCTTGTGCTCTTCCTCCTCAACCCTGATACCCTTAATGTCAGGGTCTTTTCGGATAGTGGACAGAAGGGGTTCCAGTGACATGATGAAGAGCAGGGGAGACAGGGGGCACCCCTGCCTTGTCCCGTTCCTCATCTCAAAGGAGTTTGAGAGTGTACCATTTGTTTTAATTTTGGCTGAAGGGTAATGGTAAAGTGATCTGATCAAATTGGACAGTCTGTTTCCAATTCCCATTTCTCCAAGGGTCTGCATCATAAATCCCCAGTCTACCCTGTCGAATGCTTTTTCTGCATCTACCGACAGGAATAGACTTGGGGACCCATCCTGCCTTAACTTCTGGAGCAGAAGCAGTGCTCGGATGCTATTGTCCTTTCCCTCCCTATTGGGGATGAAGCCCACCTGGTCGGGATGGACCAAGAGATGTATGACCCTTTTCAGGCGTTCAGCCAAAATTTTTGCAAAAAGCTTAATGTCCGTATTCAGAAGGGATATCGGTCTATACGCTGAACAGAGTGAGCTATCCTTCCCTTCTTTTAGAATTATTGCCACAGAGGCGGCTACCGCTTCCTTTCTGGTTTCATACTCTGAGCCTAAGCCATTAAAATAATTACACAGTTTCGGTATGAGAATGTTACTAAATTTCTTATAATAAAAAAACGAGAACCCATCAGGGCCAGGACTTTTGCCACCTGCTGTATTATCTAAAGCTTTTTTAATATCTGCTTCCGTTATAGCCTGGTCCAGATGGGATCTTTCAATCGCGTCAATTCTGGGTAATCCTGCTTCCTTCAAAAACTCTTGGATTTTGGCCTCCTTTTCTCCTGTATGCCACCCTCCTTGGTCAATATTGTATAGGTCCTCATAATAATTTTTAAAGGTTTCTGCGATTTCCAAGGTTGAGTAGACCAAATCGCCATTTTTTTATTTATTTTCTCTATGTAGTTCCTAGTTTTCTTTTTATGGGACATTTTGGCCAGGAATTTGCTCGATTTATTGCCCCATTGGTATCTTTCTCTAGCAATATTGTTAAGAGTTTTTTTTGCGTCCTGTTCCATCATCTCCTTGAGCTCATCTCTTTTTAGGGTTAGCCTAAAATACGTCTCTTTTAGTCTCTGCTCTTTATGTTAACGTTCCAAAATCATTATTTCTTTAGACAGAGTATCAAACTTCTTGTTTCTCTCTCTTTTTTTCCTTGCACCTTCAGAAATTAATATCCCTCTGATATACGCTTTGTGCGATTCTCACAGGGTAGCACTTGAGATCCCTTCTGTGTCGTTAAACAAGAAAAAAAATTTAAGTTCCTCTTCCACCCTTCCTGCCCCATCCTCATCTCGTATCAAGTTATTGTTTAAATGCCAGAGCGTTTGTTGGGTATTTTGTATAGATGATTTAATATTCATAGTTATTGGAGCATGGTCTGACAGAGTGATGATTCCAATGTCCGTCTCAATGACCTGATCCAGTAACCTATGATCGACCAATATGTAGTCTATCCTCGTGTACGTTCCGTGTGGAGGAGAAAAATACGTATAGTTTTGCACATGGGGGTGGCAAGCTCTCCACACGTCCACTAGTTGACTTTCATGTAGCTTATGCTTTATTTTTTGTATTTGAACGTTAATTGTCTCCTTCCCACGGGACGTACTATCTACCCTTGGATTCATGGCAAAATTCAGATCTCCCATCAAAATTACATATCCCTCTGTAAAATGTTTCAATTTACCGAGGATTCGGCTAAAATATTGAATTGGGTGGAATTACAATACATAAGAGTCAAACTTAAATAAACACAATATTAGTGAGTACAGACCTCGCTGCATCCAATAAATATTGAAACACTGGTAAACAGTTACTACATAAAATGATGTTATCATATTGATGAGTAATATGTAGAGCACTAAAACAAACAATATGCTCTTGTAAATTAAGCTAAAAATAAAATACGAATACATTGGATGAATGGTACATACCTAAAAAGAAAGGGAAAAAACCCTTTACATATATTAAATTTAAAAAATACAAAATGAATTATAAAATAATAACCCAATATACCAAAGTGGACCAGGTCGTCTCAAAGTGTGATGTGATCAAGAAACAGATTGCACATGTCCCTAGAGATGAGTGTCTGAAGAAAAAAGCACTCCCATCTGAGAGGGACCATCACCAGTGGAGCTGTTCCTTATTTTTAGCTTAATTTACAAGAGCATATTGTTTGTTTTAGTGCTCTACATATTACTCATCAATATGATAACATCATTTTATGTAGTAACTGTTTACCAGTGTTTCAATATTTATTGGATGCAGCGAGGTCTGTACTCACTAATATTGTGTTTATTTAAGTTTGACTCTTATGTATTGTAATTCCTAGGCATTCATAAGGCTGATCAACACTGGTGACGATCGCTATGCGAGTAGTGTATCCGCCTCATTAGCTGTTACACACTGTAGCCACTAATCATCTATTGAGGGAAAATATGGGCTACAACATAAAAACCTATGTGAGGTTGTTTCCCTTAATCTTTCAGTTTAACAACCTGTGCTGAAGCCGTAAGTAGCGGCACTTCCGCCCTTACAATGCGCGGGATCGCACGCTCAGACTGCCTATTGGTGGAGGCGGCATGTAATGTGACAGGGCTTGACTATCAATCAAGCCCTGTGATAGGATGTCCATTTCAGCACTCACATCCGCCCTCACAGTGGTCAGAGCCTGACGTCACTTCCGCCCTTACGCAAACAAGATGGGATTGGCCCAAGGGGAGTCTGGCACTTCCATTGGTCAATTACCATATGCGCGGCGCCGCACACATAGTCTGCGTATCTGCAGATATAGCGTGAGTGGCTCCCCGTTTGCCATAAGACAGGTTATTTATTATTGTTTCTAGAATCGTTTGACAGGTGTTTTAATATTATCAGAGCTGGATGACTGGGCGCCGTTAGTAATGAATACTTCCGCCCTCACAGTGCCCAAAGCTTGATCTCACTTCCGCCCTTTTTGGAAACATGGCGTGATTGGCCTGTTACATTAGGGGAGGTATGTGCTCCTATTGGGAGACACACTGCAGTTGAACTTTTGATTGGATGAATCACGGACTGCATGTGACAATCAATTAATTTAGGTGTATACCAGGATATATAAGAAGGACATGTACTAGTAAGTAGCCTATCCCATGAATAAGTCAAATCTATGGGGAAACATGTCGGGGGCGTGGCTACACTAAAGATCGTATGATCATTTGAGACCAACGTGAGATTACCTGCATGTGTTTTTCTATGCGAGTGACCAGCGTTTGAGGATACTATTTTCAACAAGGAGGAGGTGTTAAAGTGAAGGGGAAGTGGTGAGAAACACCTGGTTTACTTTTTGGGTCCGCCGTGACCACAGTTTATCAGCCTGTGAACATCAAGGAAGTTCATTTGGAATTTATCACGGTTGTTTTTGGAGTTTACTTTTGTGAGTGCAACCTTTGTAGGTTCATGTGGTGTGTCAATAAATTGTTTTAGCAATATCACACTATTATACTTTTTTGTTTTTTTCACGTATGTGGATCTCACTTCTACATTTTTGGATATGAATCCTGAACACTGACTTGAGGATTGTATGACATGCTTTTTAGGCCAAACACGTGAGTGTAAGGCTACTAGTTCTGGTGAGTGGCCATTCGTATTGGTGGAGGAGTGTTCATTACACTGGTGTGGTGGAGGACTGCTCGTTGAAGAGATTCAGAAGATTTTTCAGACACTTTATGAACTATTTAACCTTTAAACTCAATTTCACTCACGGGTCTCTACATTTACATTTTTTCTGTCACTTATTGTTTATTTAGTTCACTTGTGTGGTTCCACTACACATTAGCGCTGTTTGTGCTATTTGTACTTATTTTCACTATTAAGTTCAGTAGACTTCCTTTTCAACCTTAATTCTTTTATTAGCGGAATTCAGGCCCTTAACATTGTATGATAAAAAATTTACCTCTGCCATATCCTTCTGCCACTCCATTTACCATCCTGTTCATGAAAGGTCCCCGGGAGCCACGTACCCCCGCCCCTACCCACTATCTTCACCCCCCCGCCCCTTCCCCACGCCTCCCTCCTTCACCCAGCCCCCCCCTCCCCAGGCCCAAACATTGCCCCTAAACCGGAGGGAACTTCGCTCCCAATTACCCGCCGGCTCTCGTGTAGAAAGGTGGAGCTATCCCACGCCAAGCCCTCACCCTATTCCTCCAAATATTGGGGAGCAGATGTTTTTGGTGGGACCCTATATAGGACCCTCCCAGTGAGGAACTCCTCCTCAGCTCCCCTCCACCTCCCCCCCCATGTCCCCCCTCCTTTCCAGTATTGCCTTTTAGGACTGTGGGGGCTTAATCGACCCAATCTGGTAATTCCAGTGGGTGGATATCTAATTTCTGGCAAAAATCTGATAGTTTCTCAGGGAATGTTAGTTTTGCGGATTTCCCATCTTTCTGCCCGATGAGGCAGGCTGGAAAACCCCACTGGTATTTAATATATTGTAATCGCATTTGTTCCAGTAGCGGTTTTAAGTGCCGCCTCCTAGCCAGGGTTTCCCATGCTAGATCTGTGAAAATCTGGATTTCGACCCCCTCGTAACACAGGGGAGACTTTTTTCTTAGTTGTGACCAGATTTCTGCCTTATCTTCGTATAATCTGAACCTAACTATTATGTCTCTTGGTCTTTCACCTACTCTGTCCTTTATTCTGCCTATGCGGTGTACTCGCTCTATTTTGAGGGGTTCATCCTTGCCATTTTCGAGAAGGGGCGAAGCAAGTTGTTCAAAATTTTTCTAAGATCTTCCCCCCTTTCTTCCTTAATAGATCTGATTCTTAAGTTTTGCCTTCTATTACGGTTCTCTTGGTCTTCTAAGCAGTATTTCAAAAGACGCTGGTTCTGATTAATTGTATGATATTGGCTCTTTAAGAGATTTATTTCTGCTTCCTGCTTGTCTAGTCTAGACTCCACGGCCTCTACCCGCCACAAGATGTGACCAAGATCGGTTCTTAAAGCGCTGATGTCGTCTCTGATCACTTTCTCCATCCGCCTTAACATCCCATCCAATTCAGCCATTGTTGGTATGTGGGTGTCCATTTTTGTTTCATCAAGTTGGCTGATGTCCTGGTCCCCTTCAATTGACGTATCCATAGTTGGCGGGTCACCCCCGTTGGTCACCCCCGTTTTTTCAGGTTTTTTTACATTGCTTTGGCTTTTATTACTGCCTTCCGGGGTCATGTATTGCCTTATAGTGCTAGTATTGGGGTTTTCTTTTGGGATTTTAGGGGAGGAGCCCCTTGTTACTTTACTCATAGTGTATTTTTTTCCTGGCTCTGATTCGCTTCCCCAGTTTTAATAGAAGCTGCCCTCTTATCTTATGATCATAAAGAGCTCCGGAATTTGTGGCCTCTACACGGCCTGTCGAGAAACCTTGGTTCCACCGTTAGGTATCCTTCAAGGTTAGGGCTGCCAGGAAAACGCTTTGCCTTTCTGACCTAAAATACAAAGGGTAATCCGTAATACGCATGAATAGGGTATACGAAGTTGTAAATATACTTAAATCTCTCCTTAGAATATTCTCTGAGTCAGATTACTATAGGCATGCAAATGAGGAGAAGGCCTCTACGGGGGGTATATTGATCTTTGATATCTGCACAAGTTGATTTAGCCCTGTCTGACGACCCCTTTGTCCCCCAAAAATGGGGGGGCTGTGGTCTTCAGGGTTCCATAGACCAAGGCATTAAAGGCATTAAAGTTATGTCGAAGTTGTAATAAGGGTAGATTTGGACAGGCAGGTTAATGGGTTAATATCAGTAACAATATTAAACGGTGGATCAAAAAAAAAGGAAAAAAAAAAAAAAGAGTCAGACCTCTAAGTAATGAAGCGTTCACCAGTGCATTTAACACCTCTTAGGCAGAATATTTTCATAGAGGGAGGGGGACATATTCACAGCAGAATATACCACCGCTAAAGAAAGCAAAAGCTATACCCGTCTCCCATCTCCTCAGTCTCCAGGATGGACGCTTTCCGAGCACACATTGGCCGCATACAAAATTGTGAGAAGCATAGGTTTTACCTGATGGATAGGAGCCGAAGGATGCGTCCGTGTATGCGAGGGGCTGAGGTCATGCCGCGAGCTTACACCACATCTCTTGTGCTGTTATATTGTTACCTTCGATGGGCAGCGACAGGGAAGCCGGAGAGGGAAGGAGGGCATCCCAACGAGCGGCGGGGGAAAGCACACGGATGGAGGTACTCAGACTGAGCTTCGGCATCTCCACAATCTTTCGCCCTGCATCACCGCCGCTTCCGCCGCGTCAGTCTCGGCTCGTCCTCAGATCTTCCGGCGCTCTCATCTTCCGGCTCGTGGAAGGGTTCATGGCGTGGGAAGCTCCTCCCTCTGGCGCGCGTACCTCACGTACCGCGCATCATCCCACCGGATGACAGTGCCCAGTGTTTCTAATTTGATTACATTATTGATTAATTTTTTATTATAATTACATTATTATTTGTTATAATTATTTATAGTTATTTATTAAATTATGATTTATGATTTTGTGTATCAAACTTTATCATACCCGGCATGTCTACTAGACTCTTGTTTGGACAGATTTAAGTGAGTTATTCCTAAGAATTACAGGCCTACAATATAAAACGCCAAATTTGCATGCAAAATAATTGTACCGCTTTGAGCACCTAAAATCTGAAAGAATCATACCGGCAGGGAGGTTAAGATTAACCACTTAAGACCCAGACCATTACGCAGGTAAAGGACCTGACCAGTTTCTTTTTTACTACTAATGGCGGCGATCAGCGATTTTCTTTGTGACTGTGGCATTATGGCAAACACATCGGACAATTTTGACACATTTTTGGGATCATTGCCATTTTCAAAGCAAAAATTGCTATAAAAATGCATTGTTTACTGTGAAAATGACAATTGCAGTTTAGGAGTTAACCACTAGGGGGGCTCTGTAGGGGTTATGTGTGACCTCATATGTGTTTCTAACTGTAGGGGGCGGGGCTGGACGTGTGACGTCACTGATCGCATTTCCCTATATCAGGGAACAGACGATCAGTGACATTGCCACTGTGAAGAATGGCGAAGGTTTGTTTACACACACCTCTCCCCGTTCTCCAGCTCCTGTGACCGGTCGTGGGACACCGGCATCGATCGGGTCTGCGGGTCCCGCGGCCACGGTCACTGTGTTTCGGACCGGTTCGCGGTTCGCACCCGCGACCCATGGCTGGGCACTTAAAGGGGACGTACAGGTATGTGCCTGTGCCCAGCCGTGCCATTCTGCCAAAGTAATTGTGCAGGAGGCGATCCTTAAGTGGTTAAAACCTTCTGTGTGCAGCAGCCCCCCTCACAATTACCTGAGGTCACTCTTAGTCCAGGGATGTCCACAAGTGTCTCAGCCATCCGAGATTCTCCCTCCTGATTGGCTGAGACACAGCAGCGGTGCCATTGGCTCCTGCTGCTGTCAATCAAACTCAGCTAGCCAATCAGAAGAGAGAGGGTGAGGCCGAGTCTGGGCTCCGTGTCTGAATGGACACACGGAGCCGTGACTCAGCTTGGGTGCCCCCACAGCAAGCTGGTTGCTGTGGGGGCACTCAACAGGAGGGAGGGGGCAGGAGCACAGAAGAGTGAACGTGTAATTATGGGCAATTTAGCCTCTGTTCCAGCCATGGCTGTGCTGGGAGTAACCCCCATTGTTCGTCTGGGGGTGTTATTATCCTCCCAGGCCAAGGGTGTCAGCAGCAGAGTCAGGGTGCGTTGGGTATCCCCCTCCATGGCGAAGCAGTGGGAGTGATCGTTCCACTGTGAATGCCGGGGGTACTTAAGGGACAGACGCCATTGGCGGGGGGCGCTGTCGTCCCACGCTCCTCGTGGCTTGCCTGGCCAGGGGTGCATGTCCTGAATCCTGACTCCGGGACCACGTTGGTCTGGGGTTGCAGTTTCGCTTAGTAGGCCCAGTAGTCAGACTGGGTCTGCACTTTCAAGGTGATCCTGCTCTGTCTGTCCTGCGGGAGGAAGCCACTTGATGAAGGAAGCCAGGGGAGGACCTATCCTGGAGAGGACCATGCAAGAGACTGGTATCTTGGGAGAAGGCCTGGAAACTTCATTGAAGGATGCACCATACACTGAGAGGTTTGATGATGATCGCCTGTCAGATCTAAGTTCTACAAAAGTTACTCTGGAGAGATCCGGGTGCTGAATCCTGTGGCAGGGGATTCCAGACCAAAAGTGTCTCCTCTTAAGGGAAGGTCTGTGGCAGAGACTGTACTTTATTCCGGGCGCATTCCGGCTGCTAGGCCAGTGAGAGGGACCTATCCGGGTGAGCAATACCCACTCTGGCTAGAGTGACGACGAGAACTGTTTGCTGGAAGCAGGAGTGTTTCCTATTTGAGATTATACACCGGAACCTACTTACCTATTCACCCTTCCACCCCTCTAACTTATTTTCTACTAAGTTCTGCAAATAAATCCTAGAAAAAGAAGTGTATCGTGTTTCAACTCTCTCTATCACCCTGGACAGCAAGAAGATAAAGGTAACATGCCACCCAAAATACTCAGCAGCTCCTTCGGGAGTTAGAGCTACACGTTACAATCACTTTAAAGTGAATAATTAAACACCAAGTTCAAAATATGGACCACTTATGCATTTGTACATGTTCATGATATCACTTCTTAATTTCCTCTTCTCAAGAGAGAATACATTCCGTTCCTCTAATCTTTCCTCATATCTGAGCCCCTTCATGCCTCTTATCAGTTTGGTTGCACTTCTCTGCACTTTCTCCAGTTCCCTGATATTATTTTTGTGAACTGGAGCCCAAAACTGAACTCCATATTCCAGATGAGGTCTTACTAATGATTTGTACAGTGGCAAAATGATATCTCTCTCTGGAGTCCATACCTCTATTAATACATATTGATCTCACTTTGGAAACCGCAGGTTGGCTTTGTACAGCAAGTCCATAGCATAAAAAGAAACACTGCACCTGCTCGTCTCAGCCACTAGCTAAACTCAGGCCAGTTCATGACTATCGGGTGTGACTATTATATTCTCCAGTGCAAACAGGCAGCACTTGTGCCTTTTTAGTGTTCTGTCAGCACTTTTTTCACCCAGCAGCAGGATTTCTCAGCAGATTGAGAGAGAGAGCCGCTAGTGTAAGTCAGCTTGAATATATAAAGGCCTGGGTTACAGATAAGATGTGGACCTAGGATTGGAGACTTTATCTCACCCTAAGCTCTATAAATCCTTTTATCTCCACTACCAAGACCAGAACTTATAAACACTAGGGCTGTTACTGATCAAAATTTTTGTGTTCGAGTAATTATTTTTTTTTTAATCGATTAATCGACTAATTTCGATTAATTATAACGCACATACAGATCCAGCTACATTTAGCTGATCTCCTTGCAGGCTGATTCCCAGTGCAGCTACTGGAAAAATTGATAGCAGGATACAAAAACACACAAAGGCAGCGCTCGATGGGAATAGCATTAAAACTTTTATAGTCTTCAAGTAGGTAACCAAATAAATATTGCACTGGAGATAAAATCGATGTAGCTACATAAACTGTAAAAATGGTGCGAGTAATACCAAATGGTACCAAAAGCAGTCATAAAAACATGTAGCGAAGTATGATACTGGTATAAAAATGTGTACAACGATACCACTGCTGAATCCAGATGAGGAGGGGTTAACATCAGTTTGTCAGCATGTAGATGTCCCATGAAGGGAACTATCACAACTCCCAGTGGATGGCTGTAGAATCCCAGGTTGATAGAGGGAAGTGATAGAGGGAAATGTAACAGCCCTTGTGTGTGGCAGATAGTAAGGTCCCACCGGCATGCAGATATGAAGGCACAGCAAAGGAGCCCTTCAGATTGACACGGCAAGCCCCGCCGCTGTCCGTGAAGTTACCGGATCTCCGACGGAACTCCCTGAAGGCCCAGAAGCCGGCGGAGAGGCGAGTACCAATCAAAAGAATTTTAATCGATCAAAAAGATTTTGATCGATCAAAAACATTAAAGATTAATCGATTAATTAAAAGTTAATTTGCACAGCCCTAATAAACACCCAAGGCAACAAACGTTGTTTCCTCCATAGTAGACACAAATCCTGGAACCCATGTGTAGATGTGAAGCCTAGGTGAGACACAGTGGCGGCTGGTGGAAATTTTTTATGGGGGCTGGCAAACAGTATGCCCCCCCTCCCCCATTTGGCCTCCCATTCTCCTGCTCTCCATCACCAGCGGCTTCCCATTCTCCTGCTCTCGGTTTCCTCCCTCCTCATCGGCAGCCAATCGGAAGTCTTCTCTTTTCAGCCAATTGGAAAACGGGTCTCACACCCGCTTCGGAATGAGGATCAGTGTTTTAACAGTGAATTTTCATTCAGTGTTGTAGCACAACTGAGTGGGCCTGGTCGCACTCGTGCCCACCCTATTTTGAATCAGGTGCGTCAGATAAATCCCCAGCTGCTGTAATACATGTGCCCGGTGTCCCGAAAGGCACCGAATGCATGAATAGGGGGTGGCCGCAGCAGCCATGGATAGAATCATGCTATGCATGAATTTATCCATTTTTCATATAGGCGTGGAGAGAGGGGGCGGCACCCTGGTGCCCCTAATGGATGGGCCGCCACTGGTGAGGAATATACAGTCCACAACCCTGCCAGCCAGGGCCTTACATAATATAAAGGTGCCAGTATTATTTTTTAGGGGTGTGATTGAATTGCTAGATTGAGTCCACGAAACGTGTAGAGCCCCCCCTGTTATGTTGACGTCATGTCACAGTAGTCATGTAAATACTATGGGTTTTACTCTGTTTGAATCACTTATCAAGTACATCTATTATCATGCTGTTACTATTTAATACCTAAGTGAATTTCTGGACCATGCTTTATCATGTATAACAATGTTGTATTATATTACCAATTGTATTATGTGATTACCAATCATATGATATTTTAAGTATGTGATTACCAATCATGTGCCTCTTAATCTTCTGTACTATACATGAATTGTTTATGGTTACCATGACTGCACTATGATCTTTTATATCAATAAACTTTTAATATTTTTTGATTCAACGTACCCCAATGTGCTGTTTCACACAAAGTCCCACCATGTATGGGTGCTCCTTTCCCCATTCCTTCTCCTTTAAATCTCCTCTAAATCATCAGCAACCCGAATTTACTCTACCATTCCTACGCGGATGACACCCAACTCTACTTTCGCATCAGCAATAAAAAGGATCTCAGACTAGAGAAATGCCTTACTTTGATAGAAGATTGGATGACGGAGAGTTATCTTAAACTCAATGGATCAAAAACAGAACTTCTTTTGCTCCACGCCAACCGAAAGAGACTTGCCATGACAACATGGACATCCCCACCCATTTTGGGACAAACCATCACCCCTAGCACCAAAGTCAAAAGTCTCGGAGTCACTTTTGACTCCCACATGACAATGGATGCACAAATAAGTTCAGTAATCAGCGCCGGACTCCACCATCTGCTGCGCCTGCTATGTAGACTTATTCTATTTATCCCAAAAGAAGACATAGCAGTCGTGGTGGGAACGATAATCAACTCCAGACTCGGCTATGCAAACGCTGTTTACCTCGGACGCCCAAAGTACCAAATTGCTTGTCTACAAGTCGTCCAGAATACGGCGGCACGACTTGTAACAGGAGAAAAAACCTGGGAATCAATTTCCGCCTCCCTTAGATTCCTTCATTGGTTGCACGTAAAAGACAGAATTAGGTTTAAGATACTATGCCTGACGCACAAATGTGTTCAAGGAAGTGCCCCCCAATATCTATGTGAAAAATTTAAATGTCACAACCCCAATCGCGTTCTCCGTTCTCCCGCCCAAAATCGACTCTGGATACCCAAGGCCAGAAACAAGTCCAAAGGAGAATGAAGATTTGCAGTCCAAGGACCTCTGGAACGCTTTATCAACCAGCATCCGAATGGAAGTGAATCACCAGGCCTTCAGAAAAAAACTCAAAACCCATCTATTCTGAAGGCAAAATATAGTAGGAAACAGATACCAAGCACCCTGAGGTGATTCAGTTTGCATGTGTTGCGCTATCCAAGTTTCTCACTCACTCACTCACTCACTCACTCACTGTGTTAATACCCTTCAATCAGTGCAGCTCCTGGACATATTTGTACTATGACAGCCAGTTAAATAATCCACAAAAAAATAACAATTAAAAATTATTGTGACTACGGGAAGAAGAAATGGCACAAGAAGACAACCAGCTGAGCTACAATGGCCATTTGTTAATAAGGGACCAGCTGATAGCAGAAGACAGCAGAGTGACAGAGAGATGAGTTAATCAGTTTGTTGTTTCTCCTTTCACTGTCCAATCACAGACTGGGGAAGGAGCAAGACCTGTTAAGTGTTACCTAACAGCAAAGAAGAAGTAGGTCTCCTGCCCTGTCAGACAGGACTGTGCTATGTGGTAGAGCTGTGTAAGTGGATGGGCTGAAATACATATCCTTTGGCACGTAAAGCAGAATCGTATATATATGTATTGTATCTGTGAAATTTACCGCTTGCCTGAATTTCAGCTTGAAATACTTTCAAAATTGTTCCATGCAATTTATTAAACGCTTAGATGTACTAAAAGCACCCATCTGATGTTGCCCGTATACACAATATTATTAAAGGGATCAAATATTACAGCTTATACTTTGATCTTCTAACTTCAGCACTTTAATGGCAGTCTGAACAATTCAAATTTTGGACAAGCTCACAAAAGCTTGTTCATGTCTGTTAAGCTGCAATTTTCTGTAAACCACCACACACGTATAGTGTGAACAGGGTGCACCGAAAACAAATGTCCCTCTTCACCTTGTGTGTGCTGCTTACCTTCCATACATTGCTTTCACTAAGTTCCTGGATAGGGATGAGCTTCGCGTTCGATACGAACGTATGTTCGACTCGAACATTGTCTGTTCGTACGTTCGACGAAATTCAAACAAAAGCTGTCATTCGCGCCAAATTTGAGTGACGCAAAACGGCCCATAATTCACTGCGGCATTGCGCGCTGATGATTGGCCAAGCATGCTGTATGTCCCGAATGCTTGGCCAATCACAGCGCGCAGAAAACGAAGAGCCATAATTGGCCAAAGCCTGGGTGGCTTTGGCCAATTATGGCTCAGGGCTTTAGCACACGCCCCACACTATAAAAGGCCGCCTGCTGGGCGGCCTCGTGTAGTGTGTTCCGGCTTGTTAATGAGAGCAGTCAGAGAGACAGAGATTGTCTTTTTATATAGCTAGATAGAGCAGGCAGGCTAGTCAGTTTAGCTTAATTTACAGTGTGTAGAGGATATATATACATCCCTAGGAGTTGTACATATATTTTTACACTGTATAGCTTAGATAGATCAGTTCTTCCTAATTTACTGGCAGGCAGGTGATTGTGCTATTTAAAGACGTTATCACACGTATAGACACCCAGCAGGTATAATATTTAAAGGAATTTTATTTAAATTTTTTTAATTTAAGCATCATTAAAATCACTGCTCCTGGAGCAGTGATTTTAATAATGTTTAAATAAAATAAAAAAAGAAAGATTCCTTTAAATATTGTACCTGCTGGGTGTCTATAGTTTGCCTGTGAAAACGTCTTTGAGAACCCGGGTCTTGCCCGAGGGAACATGTATCAATGGAAAAAAAGTTTTAAAAACTAGTTTTTTTCAGGAGTCCTGAAAAAACGACCGTTTTTAAAACTTTTTTCCATTGATTCATGTTCCCTCGGGCAAGACCCGGGTTCTCAAAGACGTTTTCACAGGCAAACTATAGACACCCAGCACTGCAGGTACAATATTTAAAGGAATTTTTCATTTTTTTTTATTTAAACATTATTAAAATCACTGCTCCTGGAGCAGTGATTTTAATGATGCTTAAATTAAAAAAAATTAAATAAAAACATTTCTTTTAAATATTGTACCTGCTGGGTGTCTATAGCTTGCCTGTGAAAACGTCTTTGAGAACCCGGGTTTTGCCCAAAGGGAACATGTATCAATGGAAAAAAGTTTTAAAAATGGTCACTTTTTCAGGAGTCCTGCTCCTGAAAAAACAACCGTTTTTTAAACTTTTTTCCATTGATACATGTTACCTGGGGCAAGACCCGGGTTCTCAAAGACGTTTTCCAACAATAACTTGAATATTGGTCTTTAAAATTTGCGTTTTTGAATTCGAACTTTCGAGTCCCTTCAATGGGGTTGTAAATGTTTGCGCGAACGGACGGTCTGTTCGACGGTTCTGGTGCTAACCGAACGCGGGTATGTTCGGCTCATCCCTATTCCTGGACACCATGGTGCACACAAATGACTTCAGAGGACTACATTTACCAAATGCTTTGCACATTCCAAACATGGCACCACTGACAAACTGTGGCTAAGAGAAGAGCAGTATTCTAGTGATGGACAGAGCAGGACTGTGTAAAGACATATGAGTTGATTTACTAAAGGCATATATACTGTGCACTTTGCAAAGAGCAGTTGCTCCACAGCTTGGTAAATGAGCAGAAGCTCTGCTGACTTAAATTATCAAATCATGTGCAAGCAAAAATGCTGTTTTTTTTTTCCATGCACGTGATGGAAGTCAGCAGTGCTTCTGCTAATTTACTAAGCTCTAAAACAGCTGCTCTTACAGAGTGCAACTGCACTTTGCAAAGTTCACAGTCTATTTGCCTTTAGTAAATCAACCCCGATGTTTGTTAAATAATTTTGGATGGAGGCATTCTTTACATTCGTATATTTTAGTCCACTCACAAACAACACACCATATTGAATAGACACCACATCCCAGGAATTTTTGAAAAATTGAAAAGGAAGGAAAAGGGGAATGGGATTTTCTAAGCGGTGCTGGATAACGAAAATTATTGGTATGAGAAAGAAAATATTGTACAAGTCAATAGGTACAAAAATAGAAAAATATTTATTATATAGACATCAATATAATGATATATCCATAAGAAACAACAATAGTCCTATGAATAATATAGATTAAAAAAAAGGGTTGTCGGTCAAAGGTAGGTAAAATCGGTTTGAAGCCACACTAGATTGTTGTATCCCAACAGTTTCGCTTGTAATAAGCTTCTTCAGGGGTAGATGGTGACAATCAAGGCTTTCGGATTGATTAAACTAAAGAAATGTAGGAAAACATAAATATTAATTTCATACATACACATAATGTCTGTATAAAATGTACATATACACAATATATACACTATTACTGGGTTGCAGAGGCACATGAAATTGAGCTCACCCTTAGACCACAAAAGACCAGGAACCGTTTGGTTGTTCGCCACCAGGTGGGGTGGACACCCCCACACACACACACACGGGCCCAAGAGTACACAAATGTGGACGGGCTACTCCAATGGTTTGATCCTTTAGATTGAAGAACGATCAAAGGCTGGACTGATGATAAGAAACCAAAAAATAAAAAGTGAAAAGTAAAAAATGAAAAATAAAAAATAAATAAATTGTAATAGGGAAAAGGTGGGCAAATATTGGGGAACAATATACTGAATTTAAACCAGGGAAGTAACTTACTTCACAAAAGCAGAGGTATGTGAGAGATGAAATGAAAATATATTGTTTTATATTTTTTATATATTGGAGAGATGACACTGGGTGTAGAACGATGATGTGCTTAAGTAGCACAGCTTGAATCGGGATCTAACAGAGAAATAAAAAAAACAACAATACTGGAAATAAAAAAGAGAGTAAATATATTCTAAGGAATTTTGGTTTGCATAGAAAAAAATGGACAGGACAAGTCTCTATTCCATAAGCTTGCAAGAAAACAGGTAAAATGAATAGACAATGAATCAATTAGGACCAAAGATTTAGCAGAATACTAAAATAGGAAATGCACAATATAGAATGCTGGGAGAGAGAGAGCAGAAAGAAAGTTCAGAGCCGGATTACCGTGAGATGGTGTTTGCAGCTGCATCCAGTGTCATCTGCACTGGGTTGTAAGACAAGCAGCTATTTAAAAGGATGTGCGCCCGACGTAACAGACGTATGACGTGTCAAAGACTGACAATTAGAGCGGAAGAGGAAAGAGATGAGTACTGAATAAAACTACATGTCCCAGAAAACACCGGGGTAATCACGTGTTGGCGTGCGTGCGTGACGCTCTGACGAAAGACACGAGCGTGCAGTACAGAAAGCAACACCTCTATGCAAATGATGGAAAGCATACAGGGGCTGGAGTAAGCGAGGGGGCGTATCAGGGGGATAAACAATGAACGGCCGGTGAAAGGAACATAAAAAATATTACAATGAAAGTAAAAATTAATGAATGAAACTATGTATAGCAAAGCGCCGCCGGATTTTAAAGTTGAGCAGCCAGTGTGTGTAGGAGGGTGACAAGACACCGGGCGGTGAGACATGGACGGGTCAGGTCTGAAAAGGGGGAAGGGAAGAGCATGGGAAAGGGTTGGATAGTAGACCGTAGTACCTCCAAACTTTCCCTAGTGCCTCTGCAACCCAGAAAAAAATAAAGGATCAATAAAGAAATAGACATGGGATTCTGACAAAAAAGTCAGTAATTGTTAAATACAGTGCATAAATATTGCATCACTATATAAGTTCAAATAATCATTACAAGATAATTTATTAGCATCAGAAATGTACTGTATTGCATAATCATACAAAAAACATATTTCCAGGTTAAACAAAAAACCTGGGGTGTAGTAAGTTGCCAAAAAAGACGTGGCAAGGAAAGAAACATAAATTGGGTAGGGGGAAGGGAGAAAGGAAGCCAGATATTAGGTGATGAAGTAATGGGGAAGAAGACCTGGGAATATTGGGACTAACAGAGGTGGCAACAGAGTATCACAGAAAGGGTTTAAAACTCAGACTTTCATTAAACCCAGGGTAGAGGGTAGCCCTGAGTTTATATATCCAGCGTGCCTCAAGTTGGAGCAACGTTCCATCAACGCTGCCCCCTCTTGAGTCAGGCTGGATATGTTCAAGAGCAAAAAATTTAATGAAGTTTGGATCAAAGTTATGGTAGATTCCCACATGTCTGCTAATGGCAGTGACTATTTTCTTTTTAAGAATCGGTTTTATGTGGTCTTGAATTCTTTTAAAGAAAGGTCGTTTGGTTTTTCCTATATAAAAGCCACCGCAGCGGCATTTAGCTATGTAGATCACGCCTACCGTTTGGCAAGTAATGACATCTTTGGTAGAATGCCAGTTGCCATTTGGCAATTTAAATTGTTGTTGGTGTCCAACAAAACTACAGACGTCACATTTGCCACATGGAGCGGTACCACCTTTTGTTTTTTCCGTAGACAGATCAACCATGTTGAAATGGCTATGCACTAAGCGATCCCTAAGTGATGGAACGCGTCTAAAAGTGACTTCTGGAGATTCCCTAATGAATTTTTTTAGTTTTGGATCCGCAGATAATAAAGACCAGAATTTTTTTAGAATGTTGCGCATCTCTTTGTGCTGACTAGAATATTTAGTAATAATTCTCACTGTGTCCGTTTTGCTTTTGGAGTTGGAGGAAAAGATAAGTGAACTTCTCTTTTGAACCTTAACACGGTTATAGGCACGTTTTAGTGACCTATGGCTGTAGCCTCTTATTCTCAGCCTATGATAAAGGTCTTTTGATGTTTTTTTGAAATCACTATCAAGACTACAGTTGCGCCTCAGCCTTAAGTATTGGCTATAAGGAATACTTTCAATTAGAGAGGCTGGGTGTGAACTAGTGGCATGAAGGATTGTATTTCCTGCTGTCGGTTTTCTATATAGGCAGGAATGTAGTAGGCCCTGCTCATCTTGGAAAATTTTTAGATCCAAAAAGTCGATATTAGTTTGGCTATAGCTGAATGTGAATTTTAAATTAAAGTCATTAATCTTGATTAGTTCCATAAACTCATGCAATTGCACTTCATTGCCAGACCAAAAGATTAAAACGTCATCGATGTATCGATGCCAACTAACTATGTGGTCCATAAGGGGTGCTAAGTCGTCACGGGATAGCAGGCTTTTCTCCCACCCCCCCAGGTACAGGTTGGCATACGATGGGGCACACTTAGTCCCCATCGCAACCCCCTGTACCTGGAGGTAGTGGGAGGATCCGAAAACAAAAACATTATGCCGAAGGATATAGTCCAACAGTTGGAGAACAAATCCGTTGTATTTAGAGGCTTCAACCAAACGGTTCCTGGTCTTTTGTGGTCTATGGGTGAGCTCAATTTCATGTGCCTCTGCAACCCAGTAATAGTGTATATATTGTGTATATGTACATTTTATACAGACATTATGTGTATGTATGAAATTAATATTTATGTTTTCCTACATTTCTGTAGTTTAATCAATCCGAAAGCCTTGATTGTCACCATCTACCCCTGAAGAAGCTTATTACAAGCGAAACTGTTGGGATACAACAATCTAGTGTGGCTTCAAACCGATTTTACCTACCTTTGACCGACAACCCTTTTTTTTTAATCTATATTATTCATAGGACTTTTGTTGTTTCTTATGGATATATCATTATATTGATGTCTATATAATAAATATTTTTCTATTTTTGTACCTATTGACTTGTACAATATTTTCTTTCTCATACCAATCATTTTCGTTATCCAGCACCGCTTAGAAAATCCCATTCCCCTTTTCCTTCCTTTTCTATTCTTTACATTCATTGTCCCATTCAGATTCCTCCAGTCATGCTAAGTATAAAGGATAACTTGAACATGTATTTCTACTACTGCATATTTTCATGAGTTGGAAAGCTTTTACCGGAAATTCCTGGTAAAACACACGTCAGAAACTATGGCTTATTTGTTGTTGCCAGTAAATGCCCCGCAGCAGAAATGTTCTTTTGCTAAAAACTTTGAATTCTTGAATAAAAACAACATCTCCTTCTGCTTATGACGACAGGTCAACTTAGCACAAGATTCTAATCTATTTCGAAACCAAAGACATGCATACAGCAAGTGTGAAATATAAACAATCCTACTCAATATACAGTGCTTATTTTTAAAGTTGACCTTTGAGTAATGCTAAGTGTTCATTAATGATATCCTGACATGTCACAATATACAGTAACTGTATAACTTCTTAATAAAGCTCCATCGTTTATCATAAAAAGCCATTCTGTAATTAAAGAAAAAAGATTTAGCCTTGGCAGAGATAATGTCCTATGATGTGTGAAGCCCTGCCATGGTGAGAATTTTGTAAATTTGTGTAAAATATTACAGTGCCTGCCGCCGAGAATGTGTTTATAGCACGACAGCATCGCGCTGATTCTCGGCGACAGGCTGCCGACATCTCGCACTCGCTGGAATAGTAAAAGCACATTCCAGCGAGTGCGTCATAGAAGCGACGGGGATCCGACGCGGATTCCCGCCAATTCTACACGTGGGCGGAGTTTGTTATGAATCCTGAGAAGGAAGTCCCCGCCGGATTTTAAATAAAAATCCGGCATGGGTTCCCCCCTCAGGAGCATAACGGGCCCTTAGGTCTGGTATGGGTTGTAAGGAGACCCCCCTACGCTGAAAAAACGGCGTGGGGGTCCCCCCACAATCCATACCAGACCCGTATCCAAAGCACGCCGGCCGGCCGGTCAGGAGGGGAGTGGGGGGCGAGCGAGCGCCCCCCCCTCCTGAGCCGTACCGGGCAGCATGCCCTCAACATGGGGGGGTCAGGTGCTCTGGGGCAGGGGGCGCACTGCAGCCCCCCACCCCAGAGCACCCTGTCCCCATGTTGATGAGGACAGGGCCCCTTCCCGACAACCCTGGCCGTTGGTTGTCGGGGTATGCGGGCGGGAGGCTTATCGGAATCTGGAAGCCCCCTTTAATAAGGGGGCCCCCAGATACCGGCCCCCCACCCTAAGTGAATGAGTATGGGGTACATTGTACCCCTACCCATTCACCTGCAAGAAAAGTGTAAACACAAATAAACCACACAGTGTATTGAAATATTTTATTAGTTGGCCACCGGGGGGGGGTGTGTATGATCGCTTTTATAAAAGCGCCCTCCTCCGGCGGGCTTCTGCGGGGGGGTGGGTGCCGCTGTTCTTCACCGCCGTCTGGTTCTCTTCCGCCGCCGGGGGGGGCGCTTTGATAAAAGCGCCCACCACCCGGCGGGCTTCCTTCGACATCTTCGGCGGCGGGGGGGTCTTCTCCCGCTCTCCGGGGTCTTCTCCGGCTCTCCGGGGGTCTTCTACGGCTCTCCTGGGGTCTTCTCCGCTCTCCGGGGGTCTTCTTCTTCTTCAGGACTCGCCGCCGCTATCTTCGTGTGTTAGCTCAATTACTGGCGGCGGCGAGTCCCCTCTTCTGTGACGTCGTCTTCTTCTTCTTCTCCAGATGTTGACGCGATGTTTCCTTCCGCTGTTATGGCTGGCGCGCGGCTCGCAGCGAGTTATATAGGCCTGTCTTGTGACGTCGCAGTCCCATCATGCTCCGGTTAAAGAAAAAAGATTTAGCCTTGGCAGAGATAATGTCCTATGATGTGTGAAGCCCTGCCATGGTGAGAATTTTGTAAATTTGTGTAAAATATTACTGTACACTAGATTCTCAAAGCTGCAGTTTGAGAAACTCTGGCAGGTTGATTGTGAACAAAGAAAAGGGTGTTCTATGTTTTCTCCAGGATTAATTAATAATTCTGGATGAGAGCTTTAAGATTCCAAAGAATATTTGCCGAGACAGAACTTTTCAATCCTGTCTCCAGTCTTCGCTAATTGCCAGCAGCCTGAGTCAGTGCACAGGTGTGCAGGGGCAATATAAGCTTGATAAGGGTTACTACAGTGGCAGATGAAGTTGGTTTAGTTTCTGCAGCCAGGAGGGAGGTGTGCTCCTGTCTGGGAACAAGACAAGATCCTCAATGCACTCCATGTGGGAGAGGTACCAGGCCATTGGACCAAGAGAGTTAGGCCAACTGAGAGAGTCTGGGGGACTGCAAGAATCTGGAAGATTACAAGAGTCTGGGAGACTAGAACTGAGGCAACTGGGAGAGAGTCCAGGGAAACCAGAAGAATCTGTGAGGCCTTGTACACATGACTGTTTTCCTCAACTAAATCCATCAAGAAAATTGGTGGCAGAGCTTTTTTGCAGAGGAAAACCGCCGTGTGTATGTTTTTCGTTGAGAAAACTGTTGTGGATCTCGATGAGAAAAAAATGTTCTCTTTTTTCTCGTCGGGAGTCTCAATTTCCTCATCGTGTTTCTCGTCTGGCTGGTTTACGTTCGTGTGTATGCTTAGAAACCCGCGCATGCTCAGAATAAAGTATGAGACGGGAGCGCACCTTCGGTAAATCTAGCGTTCGTAACGGAGATAGAACATTCGTCACGCTGTAACAGACTGAAAAGCGTGAATCGACTCTCACCAAACTTTTACTTAAAACGCAGTAACATGGAACTTCCCCTTTATAGTGCAGTCGTACGTGTTGTACGTCACCGCGTTTGAGAAAGACAAGATTTTATCTTGACAGTGTGTATGCAAAGAAAGCTTGACAAGATTCTTGACAAGCCTGACAAGAAACTTGGCAAGGAAAATTATGTTTCTTTTACGACGAGATTCTCGGTCATGTGTACGAGGCCTGAGTCTCGAAGGAATGAGAGCGCCTGGGGTTGAACCTTGCCAAGTGGGCTAGTATTTTCTTGTTGCCTGTTGTTACTGTGTGAAACTGAGCTCCTGCTTGGGAAACCCTATGTTGAAGAGACTTTGTTTTCTTTTTTAATAAAAGTGGGTTACCAGGCCCTTAACTATAGTTCCTGTCTGTACTGTAGGGATGGCATTTTGACAACCCTATTTGTTCATCAATAGCTTTGAAAAAATAAAACTTTAAAAGCAGCACATCTCCTACAAACATCGCTAAAGTATGGAAATGTGTCTCAGCATTATTTTAGATCCTGCCCGATGTATTTTTATTTTAAACTTCATCAGGGAATTCTTGTGGTGGGTGGGACTTATCCTTAAGCTGAGACACGTATCTTTGTACTTTCCAAATCTTGGAATGTGCTGTTTTTTTACAGTAAATGAAATCTGTTTGCTATACGTTACTGTACTTTGTATTAACAACTTTGCTGCTAGCACCGTTTTTTTTTGTTTTGTTTTTTTAAATAAGTACAACTTTAATAATATTTTAATGTAGACCATGTGTGCATATTTTCAGTGATGTTATGATAACAGATGGTAAATTATTTTCTGTATGCAACTGTGCATACATGGAAGTTGAGGTTGTCCACCTCAGAATCCATGAGTAAGTTAAAGTCCATCAGATGAGAACCTCTCCATCTACAAGTCCATCTTTAGAAAATGTTTAAATTCTCTCCACCCCTCAACTTTTCTACTCTATTTTCCTTTTTTCTCTTTTCTCCTTTATCTTTCCCATTTTGCAGTTATTGTTATCTCTTTTTGGCCGTGGATCTAAGACAGGAACTCCATTTTCTTAAATGGATATTAGTCCTGGAACTGTATGTTCTGTGTTGTTCAATCCCAAGGGTTCTTTGTAGAGGCTTTCAAATTGGTTGCACACGGTTCATCCATATTAATACAGTATTGGAATAACCTTTGCTGTTAAGTATTTTTAAAGGGCCTGGTATTGGATGTCCTGGTACAGTTTGTACCCAGTAGGGGTGCTAGGGCATCCTTCCAGGTTTCATGTCTCTGATTTTTTGGTTTTCCGAGATTTTTTCTATGGTTTTGATTGCCTAATTCTCTTCTTTTGTATATATTGGTCCTTGGATCCGTTGGCATATTTGACTGTTTGACTTTGTATGTAGACTATTTGAATTCCTGTTTGTCTATTTTCGTTATTCTTTTATCCTTGAGAAATTAATAAAATCTTTAAAAGTAAGAACATTTTAAAAATCCCCTATTTGCTACCTCTCACCCTAATCCAGTGTTTCTCAACTCCAGTCCTCAAGCCCCCCCAACAGGTCATGTTTTCAGGATTTCTCTCAGGTGAAACAGCTGTAGTCATTACTACGGCAGTGAAATTGATCAAATCACCTGTGCAAAATAATGGTAAGCCTGAAAACATGACCTGTTGGGGGGCCCTGAGGACTGGAGTTGAGAAACACTGCCCTAATCCCACACCACTCCTACCTATTTGGTAAATGGAGGGAACTCCTGTGCTGTCTAACAACCTAATCTAGGGGGCACTGCTGCAAAACACCTGGGAATCTAATTCGAAACAAAACATGTACAATATAGAAAGGGGGTGGTGTCTGCTCTGTGAAGGGGCAGGGAAAGTGAAAAGAATATAACGGATAACACACTCAGTAAACAAATATGTAAATCCAATGAATAGTGAATGATAAAATGCACTAATTTTATATTGACCAGTGAATCCAAAAAACATAAAACACATATAGCAAATAAGGAAAAAAAATTATGTCAGACAGTGCACATAGTAGGCGTAAATACACAGTGATCAAAGTCCAACAAATAGATAATTCAACAAGGGTGGTAATATAACAAATAAAGTTCATGTGTATAGTGACTCCCACCACCGAAAGTAGTAACAAAACACACTTAGTGCTGCAGGATTTTTCAGTGATACACCTCTGTGTCTGCAAACTAGCAGCTAGCAGCTAGAAAACAGCGATAATAAATTAGAATTACTTGCAGAATTCAGCGATAACGATTTGTGGGAAAATTCGCATATAAAAATAAAAGTAATGACAGCGACAATTCTGCAACTGAGCAAATTTCAGTGTTTTTGATTTGATTACTTTATTGAATAATTTTTATTATAATTATATTATTATTTGTTATAATTATTTATAGTTATTTATTATATTATAATTTATGATTTTGTTTTTCAAACTTTATCATACCCGAGATGTCTACTAGACTCTTGTTTGGACAGATTTAAGTGAATTGTTCCTAAGAATTACAGGCCTACAATGTAAAACGCCAAATTTCCTTGCAAAATAATTGTACTGCTTTCAGCACCTAAAATCTGAAATAATCATACCGCCAGGGAGGTTAAAGGAATCTATTAAGAAATTAAAAAAACAAACCTTTACAACCTCTTTAACTAGATGCCGACCGCCCGCCGTCATATTACTGCGGGACGGCGGCACTGCTGGGCGAGAGCCCGTAGCTATACATCCGCTCTTTAGCCGCCGCTAGTCCCGCGCGCGTGCCCGGCGGGTATGATCGCCGCCGGGCACGCGCGCTCGTTCGTTACAGAGCGGGGACTGGGAGCTTTGTGTGTAAACACAAAGCTCTCGGTCCTGTCAGCGGGGGAAACGCTGATCTCCTGTTCATACAATGTATGAACGGAAGATCAGTGATTTCCCCTAGTGAGTCCACCCCCCATACAGTTATAACACACCCAGGAACACACTTAACCCCTTCCCTGCCCCCTAGTGTTAACCCCTTCACTACCAATGGCATTTTTATAGTAATACAATGCATTTTTATAGCATTGATCGCTATAAAAATGCCAATGGCCCCAAAAATGTGTCAAAAGTGTCCGAAGTGCCCGCCATAATGTCGCAGTACTGAAAAAAAATGCTGATCGCCGCCATTACTAGTAAAAAAAAAATATTAATAAAAATGCCATAAAACGACCCCCTATTTTGTAAACGCTATAACTTTTGCGCAAACCAATCAATAAACGCTTATTGCGATTTTTTTTAACGAAAAATATGTAGAAGAATACGTATCGCCCTAAACTGAGGAAAAAACATTTTTTTATATATTTTTGGGGGATATTTATTATAGAAAAATGTAAAAAATATTATTTTTTCAAAAAATAAAAACTGCAGAGATGATCAAATACCACCAAAAGAAAGCTCTATTTGTGGGGAAAAAAGGACGCCAATTTTGTTTGGGAGCCATGTCGCACGACCGCGCAATTGTCAGTTAAAGCGACGCAGTGCCGAATCACAAAAAGTGCTCTGGTCATTGGACAGCAATATGGTCCGGGGCTAAAGTGGTTAAAGAAACAACAACTTTTCTAAGCCCCCTAAAACTCATATTAGGTAACAATCATGTGACCCTCATTGGTATCTCTTCCAGGACTAGAGATCGGTGATCCAGCCATGCCATCTCTGATAGGTCTTGCCAGTGCCCTTTATCTTATACTTCTTTAGCCTTCAGTGAGACATAGGCACCAAAGAAGAACCCTCACACTTTGCTTTGAAGAAGCAAACTCTGTATTTTACGTGACCACAGATTTAGGTAAGTATGGTGGGCATTTAGGTTCTTTTATTCATGAATTTAGTGATCAAACAGAAGGAGGGTGGAGTGGCAGAAATTGTTGCTAATCATTTTCTGTCACATGCACATAAGCTGGAAAGGAACATGCTAACAGGAGAAAAGAGCAGAGTGAGCTAAAATAAGGTTTCAACAGTGTGCTGCTGCACCTTTTTTGTGCTGTCAACAGGTTTTGGTTGTAAGAAACATAGATGGTTATTGACTCAGGAGGACTCCTTTTCCAGTTAGTAGTCCTAACTTTACTCAGATTATCCTGCTTTGCATGTCTACTGTAGGTCAATGTTGAAGCCAGGTAGGTGGCATATTCAGAGGCAAGTAAGCAGTGGCACTTTCTGTGTTTCTTTCAGTTCAAAATCATACTGGTCGAAATTGGGCTCCCAATGTAGTAGTTGTTTTCCATATCTTATCTGTATTAGATTAATGGAATCAGAAGCTTACCAGAATTGATCTTCCTTGTCCTTGCCCTGTCCATGGTGCTGGCTGACATTGAGCTACCCAACAGGAAGCCCACAGAATTATATTAACCACCGATGGGCATCTCTGCTTTTAAAGGTATCCCATCTTTTTGTTTCACCAAAATGTTAAAATACTGCTCATAAATGCTCTGGAAATTGAAATGAATGCTTGTGCTTAATACATTTCACATACATGTAGTCTCCTAAGCCCTTTGCCCTGCAGTAAGTGCCACGTTAAGATATGTGGGTGTTGCTGGACACTGGAGCTTCATAGGTTTTTATTTTGTTTTATTTAGTTTTCAAGTTCAAAGGAAGAGTTTGGGGCAATTTCCCCTCATACATTTCCTATCCAATGAATATGTTATCTGCAGGTTGGAGAATTTTAAGGCAAACACCAAGCGATAGTACATCACATCCAGACTGAATTAGAAGCAAAAAGCAAAGATATATATGTATTTTTTTTTTTTTTTTACCTTGGCAGATTGATGTCATCAGATTCTTCTCTATATATAATCCAAAGGTGGAGGAGGCTTGATGACATTAATCTCCGAAGGTGTATATCTGAAAGGCCTAGGCAACTTCATCATAATCTTCATCATCATAGCGTAATATTTTTGTGCAAAGTCTAAACTAATTTGGGTATGTAGTTGGCCCACGCATGGGTTTGTGCTCTGTTTTATTTTATACTTTATTATTTTCACCATGCTTTCAAACAAGTTTATTTCCAAGAAACAGCTATCTGCATAGGCTTCCATTAAGTCCCCATGGATCTCATTGCTTGTGTTTCTGTATGCAGAGCAGGACATTACTATACGTTAAGGAAATTTGTAAGTTCTGTATATAATTGTATTCCATTTTGTATGTATTGCACTGTGGACACGGCACTAATACTGTTTTCATTACATGTTTGCATTCTTTCGAGTCCTGATTAGAATTAGTCTGTCTATGTTACGCCCCTTGTTACCATAGAAGTACAATTGTAATATTAATATGATACCTACGTAAATCATGTGTATAAAAACCTTCAATTGCGTCATAATATAGAGGAACGGTTATTTGGAAAGATGCTGAAGCCCCGTACACACGACGAAGCTTCTCGGCAGAATCCAGCGAGAAGGTTCTCGGTCGTGTGTACACTTCCGACAAATGTCCCGTCGGGAAGCTCGTCGAGCCAAAAAAGAGAGCACGCTCTCTTTTTCCTCGTTGTTCAATGAGGACTTTGGCTCGACGAGCTTTTGCGACCGCTCATCGGGAACCTCGTCGGGGCGGAACGATGAGTTTAGCCCGACGAGGTTCTCGTACGTGTGTATGCGGCCTGACTGTATCTTTTGTGTCTGTTCACTACTGCAGTAGTTATTCTTAATTTGGAACCACTAATCAATACGAGGCTAGGAGTTGCCTATCTATAAAATGTCCATGCCACTATACATGTTTTATAGTAGTGTTCTGCTGAAAACATCTTTTGTAGTTTAAGCAATGAAGGGTCGGAACCTATTTCATTTTCTGGAAAAAAAAAAGGCTATGCTTATTAGTATCTCTTGTCTCAGAAAACTCATAGCAGTTTAAGAAGAGTGACATTGCCAGAGGACTTGGAGAACACTTTCAGCTTTAGAAACCCAACCACTTTTTAGGAGGTTCGGTCCATCACAAGATGCCAGTGGTCTTCTGGGTTGAATTATGGTCAGAATCATTCAGCAACATTCCTCTAAGCCCAAGCTGTCATGGATCTTCCTCCTGGGGTGGAATCATTCCACAGCCGGGGTCCAAAGTATTACTGCACTACATGTCATTCACGTGTCCATGTGTGCCATTTAGTGCAGGAGGAAAGACCACCCACTGCCACTGCCAGCGCCAGAGCAGAATAGAAATGATCTGTGAAAGACCAGCCAGAAGTTATGTGTTAGGCTGCGTACACACGACTAAACAAATCCGATGAAAACGGTCAGACAGACCGTTTTCATCAGATATGTCTGCTGGGCTATTTTGGTTTGATCAGTGTACACACGATCAAACCAAAATCCCCGTGGACAGACAGCTCGGTGACGTGGCGGTGACGTTGACGCCGCCACGTCACCACTCCAGGAAGTAAAATACTTCCACGCATGCGTCGAATCCATTCGACGCATGCGGGAGATTTTTGTCCGCTGGTTAGTCGTACTAACCAGCAGACATGTCGGACGGACGGGTTTCCAGCAGACAAGTTTTAAAGCATGCTTTAAAACTTGTCTGCTGGAAAAACCTGTCTGCTCGCCCTTACACATGATCGGATTTGTCTGCTGAAACGGTCCGTCGGACCGGTTTCAGCAGATAAATTTGATCGTGTGTACGCGGCCTGAGTTGTTTTTCCAAACAGTATGAACGGCTTAAGAAGGGGAGGTTTTAGACTTCTGCTTTAAAGCATGTAACAGGGAAGAAGATGGCTTTGGTTGGAGAGATTAGGAGGATAGAAGGATGGATGATGAGAACAGAGGCATGCAGGAGGAATGTTTTAGAAAGGATGCGGTATGGTAGGCTATTAGCTAAGAGTAAGGTCAGTTATTTTTTGGAAAAATCAGCTAATAATAACAGGACATTTACAAATGCTCTTATCAACAAAATAGATAGACATCCAGACTTTCACAAATATTGCAACATCACTGATATATGGAAACTATAAGCTGAATGGAAGGGAAACAGCTGTAAGAATTTTACATAGTCAGTAACATTCTCTTTCTAAGTGAGGTCTGCCATTGGTGTCTACTGAGGCCTGTGTTACCCCATCAGTCTCCTGATCACTGATTGATCCTGAAGGATAATGTTATTTTTATGGCTACTAAAAATTCACTTTACTTAAAATAGATGATTTTATGACACGGTCGATTTATAAATCACCTGATTCCTTCTGTTTAATGTCATTACTCTCCCACAATTAGATGAGTTTACTCTTTATAAACATTTGCTTGCATGTCTCATATGCTTGCATTTAACAGGCACCACTAGTATCTCAGCCTATTTAAGTCTGAACTTGCTTGCCAAGGGCAACTGGGTGATTTGTCTGTATTCAAAGAACTTTGAACATGTGGACATAAAAACCTCTTTGATTCCCAGGGATTTCCTTTGATAGGTTGTTTTCAACCACGTTCAAAATACCCAAAGTATAGGAAAATGGATCACAAAATATGAACAGACCTGTCATCATTATTAGACATCTAGTTACAGTAAATGAGGGATTAACACGAGTTACCCATAATGTTAATTTGTTTAGCTCATTTGCTTTAGCCTGTAAAGTACAGTCTGTTTAGTCCCGTAAACACAGGATTTTTTTGCACAGATGAAAGCTTTTGATAATAGCTCCTGAGTCCTGACTAATTACACACACAAAAGCCTTTATTGATCAAAGACTGAGGTCTATTTTTACCATATTTTTTCTGCACTTCCAATTGTTGAGTTTTACATGTAAACATACAATGTAGACAGATGGAAATGTATAAATTCCTACAAAATGTGTGTATAAAATGCCTACATCATGGCAAAATGGGCTGACTTTATACAATGTTATTTATTGGAATTCCTGAGACATAAACCAAAGAGCTGTAATAAACAAAATAATTAAAATGGTCGCATTAAATGGAAAGTATATTGTATTTTGCAATGTTAGTTGTAATTCTTTTACTTTTTACATGCTTGCTTTAACATGTTTTGTTACTGTATTGAAGCCCAATCCTTTACCAATCAACCTACATATTAAAAATGTCTTATGGCGCGTACGGAATGTTGGTTCAAACTTGTGTTGCATACATGATCACACAAATCTTGTAGGAAATTTTGACTGTCAAGAACGCAGTGACGTACAAGACATACAACGAGCCAAGATCAATGATGTTCAATAGGCAGTTCGGCTCTTCTGCTTGATTCTGAGCATGCATGTTTTTGCGTGTCGAATTGCATACAGACAAGTGGATTTTCCAATAGGAACTTTTTCCATCAGAAAAATAGAGAACCTGACAATCTTTTGTTGGTGGAAATTCGACAGCAAAAGTCCGACCATAAGCTCTCATCTGACTTTTCTTGTCTGAATTTACGCTGCATTAAAGCAGTACTCCCTGTCTCCATTCTCCAGCATTGCCATCTGCGTCCTCCTATAGTGCAAGCCAATGATCCTGTTTTGGGTTGGCTAAGGCGCAAAATAATTCAACCCAGGTCATCAAGGACATACCTCTACATCATCAAATTATCTTGGATTTACAGAACAATTATTCAGAAAACCATGCCACATCATTCTCACCTTCATTGAGGACCTGCCCACCACCATCCAACAGGAGAACATGATAAAAGAACAGCAGGACTATGGCTCCAAATAAGCTATCTACACAGAAGAATTAATAAAATGGATTTGGGGGGGGGGGGGGGGTTGTCCTAAGGAGAAGTAATAGTATATAAACAGAGTACAATGGTCAGTGGTATGTAGACCAATGTACAGGTATCAGTAGTATGTAAGGCAGAGTACTTCAGTCAGTACTATGTATGGCAGAGTACATGGTTCAGTAGTATGTAAGGCAGAGTCCATGGGTCAGTAGTATGTAAGGTGTATCATGTAAGGCAGAGTACATGGGTCAGTCGTATGTAAGGCAGAGTACATGGTTCAGTAGTATGTAAGGCAGAGTACATGGGTGAGTAGTATGTAAGGCAGAGTACATGGGTGAGTAGTATGTAAGGCAGAGTACATGGGTTAGTAGTATGTAAGGCAGAGTACATGGTTCAGTAGTATGTAAGGCAGAGTACATGGGTGAGTAGTATGTAAGGCAGAGTACATGGGTTAGTAGTATGCAAGGCAGAGTACATGGTTCAGTAGTATGTAAGGCAGAGTACATGGGTCAGTCGTATGTAAGGCAGAGTACATGGTTCAGTAGTATGTAAAGCAGAGTACATGGGTGAGTAGTATGTAAGGCAGAGTACATGGGTGAGTAGTATGTAAGGCAGAGTACAGGGGTCAGTACAGTAGTATCACGTAAGGCAGAGTACAGGGGCCAGTAGTATGTGAGTCAGAATACATCGGTAAGTAGTTTGTAAGGCAGAGTATATGGGTCAGTAGTATCATGTAAGGGAGAGTACAGGTGGCAGTTGTATGTAAGGCAGCATATGGGCCTCTAGCATGTGAAAAAAGTACATTATGATATTATGTATAGAAAAGTGTAGCAGTCGAAAGGGACCTCAGGATGTCACATAACTAGGGATATTTTAAAAGTAAAAGAGATGAGGCTATTGAAATTTTTCTATGTTAGAGATCAGAGGTTCAGTCTCAACTGCATATAGAGAAAAAATATTTCAGGCATGAAGCGCTGAAAACTAGAGAGACTAAAGTGAACACACTGACTCATAGGTAAATCCAAAGTATAATAATAAAACTTTTAATGATTATTTAATAACATAGATATGAGGAATATTTGTAGGGAGGCTAGGGTATCAATATTATGCGATCAGAGAAAAGATTAGAATTGATTCTAGCATACACATACGTATAGACGTCCGGACAGTCTTTTAATTCTATATTTTTGTACTCTTTAAATACGTATGTGTATGCTAGAATCAATTCTAATCTTTTCTCTGATCGCATAATATTGATACCCTAGCCTCCCTACAAATATTCCTCATATCTATGTTATTAAATAATCATTAAAAGTTTTATTATTATACTTTGGATTTACCTATGAGTCAGTGTGTTCACTTTAGTCTCTCTAGTTTTCAGCGCTTCATGCCTGAAATATTTTTTCTCCACATAACTAGGGAGCCCCTTTTCAAATAATGGTAGCGGGCGCCGGGGGGGGGGGGGGGTTCTCGCTCTCTATCACTGGGTGGGGGAGAGAGACTGCAGCTACTGGAACGTATTACATGTTCCACTTTAAATACACATGGGACATGTTCCAGAAGGTGAGCTTATCCTCAAACGTGGTTGTAAAGTCAGAAGATTTTTTATCTTAATGCAATACCCTCCTGAATTTTGGTGTGCGGCCGTCTCTTGGCAGGTTTGCTGTTGTGCCATGTTCTTTCCATTTGCTATTCTCATTGTTAGAGTATTTTATATGTGGCCCAAGACAATTCCTCTTCTTCCAATATGGCCCAAGAAGGTCAAAAGATTGGACATGAACACCCTTGGTTTAATGTCTACAATAGTGTTAAACTGTAATCATTTTCATGGAACTCCATGTAATTACATTCTTGAGGGCCTGGGAAATTATAAGCATTATTAATATATTTTAATTCTAGATATATTGTAATTTGCTGTATGTGAGAAATCTTTTAATTATTTTTCTTCATTTTTCGAACATGATTAAAAAAATGCCTTATCCTTTTTTTTCTATAGAATGATTTTACCACAGGTTACATTTTATTTAAGTCTTAGGCCGTGAACACACGATAGGTTAAACCAATTGAGAACGGTCTGATGGACCATTTTCATCGGACCAAACCGATCGTGTGTGGGCGCCATCGGTTAGTTATCCAATGGTTAAAAAAAAGCCAACTTGTTTTAAATTTAACCGATGGATTCCTAACTGATAGGTCAAAACTGATCGTTAGTACGCACGACCATCGGTTAGAAATCCACGCAAGCTCAGAATCAAGTCGACGCATGCTTGGAAGCATTAAACTTCATTTTTTTCAGCACATCATTGTGTTTTACGTCACTGCATTCTAAAATGATTGTTTTTTTAACCGATGGCGCAACGGACCATCAGTCAGCTTCATCGGTTAATCAGACCGTTCTCATCGGATGGACTGATCGCGTGTACGCGGCATTAGTGGTGTACTGAGGACAGCAGCTATAGCGATGTATTGCAAGTTTGGGGTTTATTTTAGAAGGATTTCTACATTTTTGGTACTATCATCAAATGTTTATGTGTTTTGCGCATTGTCGTTTAGGAACACCATTTTTACATCTCAATAAAGTTTTGTGTGTGCAACAACAATAAATATGTACCTAACGTATGGTGCAGTTAAAATAAACATATGGGCCCAGATTCACAGAGAGTGGGCACACATTACGCCGCCGTAGCGCAGACTTTGTACGCTACGCCGACGCAGCACGGAGATGCAAGCACTGCATTCAGCAAGCTATTGCTCCCAACGCTGCGTCGGCGTGGCGTAGGTTTCGAAGGTGCAGGCCGGCGTAGGTGGAAGTGGGAGTGACCCAAGGGAAATAATGGTCCGAGCATGGTGCAGTGTTTTACGCCCGGCGTATCACAACCTGTGCATGCACCGTGACGTTGCCATGACGTGGACGCATGAAACAGCACCCTTATGCGCATGCTTACAACCACGCCGGCACAAGTGCCTAAGCTACGCCGGATCACCACGTACGCCGCGAACGTACGCCCAATACACCCACCTGTGTTCTCTGGTGCAGACCTTTGCATGTCTGTTGCCGGGTTGCACCTCATCTATGGGGAAAAACTTTTCGTTGGACGTACAACTTACGCGAACCTCGCGTAGCATGCGTCGGGCGCATGTACGTTTGTGAATCGCCATATTTCCCTCAGTTTCATATTTGTATGCCTAATCAATGGGAGTAGCAAAATGCATCCAGATGGCCAGGTTTTAGGCGTATGTTGGTTTGTGGGTCTGGCGCACAGATACGCCGGCGCACATTTGCGCTTACCGGCGCAAATTTGAACTAACGTTGGCCGTAAGTGCTTTGTGAATCTGGGCCATTGTGTATAAAACCTTTTATACTGTTTTTGACATGTCCATAAACTTGGCAATGTAAAACAGTTACGCAAGATCAAATTCTAGAAACCCTCTAGAAATAAAAAAGAAGAAATTGTTTCAGACCAATGTGAGTGACACTATGTAATAAAATAAAATATATGGACTATATGAATGTATTCTATAACAAGGCAAGTAGTGTTGACATAAGCTGACTGATATACTACAGACGTTTAACTGGAAGTCTGCTGTGCCATAAATCTTTAATAAAAACTGTTGATGAAAGGTGTGTAATTTAAGGCAAAGCATAGATACATAAACTACTATTCTATTCTGATAATGTATTCTACCTTAGTTATAAAAATATGAAACGTGAAATACACACACAGTAAACTTTTTTGTCTTACTGATATGGCCTTTAAAGTGTTTTACTTAACCCAGCATCCTGCATTCACTATATCTGGTCTCAGTCTCACACAGTACGCGGAACACGGAAATACAAATATTTTAGTAAATATAAACTACTGAATTCCTTTTCTCATCAGCAGTATATAGCAGCCTTGTGACTTCTATTAGTGTCTGGTTAAAGCTTGTAAGAGGATTTTCATTCTACTCTGAATTTCCTAGGAGGCTGCAGGACCCCTGACCCTCTGTCTGGAAAGTGCTGCTTGGCCCTGTGCTGATCACATGCAATCCCATGAGAAAATAAAACTCTCTAGCAGTACACACCAAACTGAGCATGTACACAGGGGTTATTTTTTGTCCTGTTGTCCACTAGACATGTGCATTTGTTTTCGTCCGAATTTCGAGTATTTTCGTTATTGTTTTAGCAAAAACTAAAACGAATGCGCAGAATACGAAAACCAAAAGATCCGACATAAACAAATACTTTATTTTTGTTTTTGTTGCAACAACAGTTCGATATAGATAGGAGATTCGACATGATGCTGACAACAATCATCTGTGTCTATCGAACCTGCGGTCGAATGTGCCTAACCTTAAGGCGCCTTTCACACGGACGGATAGAATGGTGCTTTTAGCTGCGGATTTTCTAGTTTTCTACTGCAGCTGAAAGCACACAATGTTTTCCTATGGCCCCATTCACACACTGTGTTTAGCTGCAGTTTCATTGCATACGGGTAAACGCAGTGCACTGTGTCAGCTGCGGATAGCAAAAGAAAAAACAACAAGAACCACATCTAAATAAAAACGGTTGCTATGGGGATGACAATCATGGCCAACCGCAGCTAAACGTAGCTGCATGTAAACGCAGCTAATCGCAGTGTACAAATGCAGCCGATCGCTGTGCCTGGAGTCTTGAATTTCAAAAGAAAGAAACATGCTTTTAACTGCGGCAGGACAGCCTTACTCTATTATGCCGCGTACACACGGTCGTTTTTTGCGATGAAAAAAAAAACGACGTTTTCTGTGAAGTAAAAAACGACGTTTTTGAAACGTCACTTTTCAAAGACAATTTTGCATACACACCATCGTTTTTTCACAAAAAGCAAGGTTACGTTCACCACTCTTTTCCATTGAAGCTCGCTTCATAACTAGCTTCTGGGCATGCGCGGGTTGAAAAACGCCGTTTTGAACGACGTTTTTGCTACACACGGTGACTTTTTGTGAAACAAAAAACGACGTTTTGAAAAACGACACAAAAAATTCAAACATGTTGGAATTTTTTTTTTGTCGTTTTTTTGAAGACAAAAAACGACGTTTTGCCCACACACGATCAATTTAAATGACGTTTTAAAAAACGTCGTTTTTTTTCATCGCAAAAAACGACCGTGTGTACACGGCATTAGTCCAAGATTATTCTGCATAGAAAGAAAAGATTCTACATAGAGAGAAAAGATTCTACATAGAGAGAAAAGATTTGACAATATACAGAGAAAAGATTCAACATTATAGAGAGAAAATATTAGACATTATAGAGAGAAAAGATCGCTGCTGGAATTGGGTGGGGGAAGTAAAATAAAAATAATGATGATGATAATTGTTATTGGCTGAACGTAACCAAAGAGGAGGAGCAGTAAAATAGCTAAAACTAACTTGACAATTCAACATGAACGACAAAGATTCATATAAAAACGCATCGAAAAAAACAAACGTTGAATCTGTCACTGAAGGCTTATGGTGCCTGTCGAAAGTTCTAAGAAGATTCTACGGAGCAGGTAAACTGTACAACGCTGCAATCATACATTTCCGGTCAAATGCTCGGCCCATAGGCTATAGAAAAATTCTAATGTTGGTTGACTAGTAATAATAATTAATAAATATAATTATTATTAGTCACCCCTTTTATTCCTAAAGAGGACATTGCAGTCGTGGTGGGAACAATCGTCAATTCCAGACTCGACTATGCAAATGCCCTCTATTTAGGACTTCCCAAATACCAAACTACTCGTCTGCAAGTCGTTCAAAATACAGCTGCTCGATTAGTGACTGGGAAAAAAACGTGGGAGTCAATCTCCCTTTCGCTAAGATCTCTTCACTGGCTGCCAGTGAAAGACAGAATCACTTTTAAGGCACTCTGCCTAACACATAAGTGTATTCAAGGAAACGCTCCCCAATATCTATGCGAAAAAATAAAAGCCCATAACCCCAATCGCACTCTGCGATCCACAAATCAAAACCTACTGCACATACTGAAGGCAAGATACAAATCCCAAGGAGATCGGAGATTTGCTGTCCAAGGACCGCGACTGTGGAATGCACTACCAACCACCATCCGACTGGAGTCTGACCACTTGGCCTTCAGGAGAATGATTAAAACTCATCTCTTCTGAAGGCAGAGCCTTCCTTTATCCAAGGAATGGAAATAGCGCCCAGAGGCGATTCAGTTCGCAAGTGTTGCACTCTATACGTTTTTCACTCACTCACTCACTCAGTCATACAACATTAGAATTCTACTATAGATAGCTTGTAGGCCGAACATTCGACCGGAAATGTACGATCGCGGAGTCGTATAGTTTCGCTGCTCCGTAAAATCTTTCTTGAACATTCGACAGACACCATAAGCCTTCAATGACAGATTCGATATTTATTCATTCAGATTTTCGAACGAATGCAATTTCTAATGAAAAACAAAATAAATAAATACTACTTTCGAGAGTAACTAAATAAATGTATTTTTCGGACGAAAACGAAATTCGAAACAAAATATTTCAGTGTGCATATGTTTATTGTCCACTTTTTCATCTAGACTGCACCATTTTAGATTATGTTTTGATCTGATTTTATCCAATAAAGACGTTGTTTAACAGAGAGCGGCAGTCCAGGATTTTTTCCAATTCCATGCACCTGTGCAGAGTCAGCATGTGTCGGTTTCAGTAGGCGGAGTGTCATTATTGCTGCAGCAGGTTCTATACACGGTACAGATGTGCCACTTTACAGGCAGATTAAGGGAACCCCCCAGGCACTATATTTAAAGGAATTTTTCATTTTTATGGTTTCACTTTAAGCACCAGTAAATTATTATTACAGGTACTTATATATCGCCGCCAATTTACACAGAGCTTTACATAAACAATGTAAATTCACACAAGTCCCTGCCCTCAAGAAGCTTACAATCTAAGGTCCCTAACTCACATTCATATTAGGGCCAATTTAGACAAGAGCCAATTAGCCGACCAGCATGTCTTTGGAGTGTGAAAGGAAACCGGAGCGCCTAGAGGAAACCCATGCAGGCACAGGGAGAACATACAAACTCTAGGCAGGTAGTCTCATGGTTGGGACTCAAATCAGTGACCCTTTTGCTGTTAGGCGAAAGTGCTATCCACTGTGCTGCCCCCCCCCCCCCCCAGTAAATCACTGCTCATTTAAAAATTATGTTCTTTACAAACTTTGTTTTCATTGATACATGTCCCCCAATGCATTTCCCAGACCCCATACTCTTTGTATGCCCATTTACTTGCATAGAAACCTTCAAAATGGGTACTTTTGATTTTTCCAGTGTGGGTCCCATAGACTTCAATGGGGTTCGTTATTCTGTTCCGAACTTTTGCGATGTTCAAAAGTTGTGCCGCAAACCGAACAGGGGGTTGTTCGGCCCATGTCTAATATCCATCGCTTCAGGTCAAATGAGGAGGTTAGACTAAGGCCTCGTACACACGACCGAGGAACTCATCGGAAAAGACACATCGTTTTCCTCGACGAGTTCCTTGTCAGGCTTGTCGAGAAACTTGACAAGCTGTCTTTGTACACACTGTCAAGACCAAATCTCCTTGAAGTTGTGACTTCAACACATACGACGGCAGGAGAAGTTCGATTCCACTGGCACAACCCTTGGGGCTGCTTTTGCTAATCTCATGTTACTGCGTGTTAGGTTAAAGTTTGGTAAGAGACATTTTCACTTTTCAGTCTGTTACAGCGACAAATGTGCTATTTCCATTACAAACGCTACTTTTACCGAAGGTGCGCGGGTTTCTAAGCATACACACCAACGTGTTTCTCGTTGAGTTCCTCGACAGTTTTTTCGATGAAAAGCATACACACGACCGTTTTCCTCGGCAAAAAAGCTCTCCCACAACGTTTCTCAATGGATTCTGTCGAGTTTCTCAGTCGTGTGTACGAGGCCTTAGGCTGGATTCACACCTATGCATTTTTTGTGCTTTTTGCATTTTGCATATTTGCACTACAGAACGTGTTCCATAGGAAACCATGTAAAATGGACTTTAGTGCAAATCTGCAAAAATCACTAAAACTGCATAGGTATGAATCCAGGCTTAGAGGGTCTTTCTGTACCATGCCAAATGAGAAGGTGTTACATAACGATCCATTAACACTATTAGGACATCTTTTTTGTATGCTTCTTGAATAAAATGAAATTAAATGAATGCATTTTATGTATGACAACCTTTTAGTAATCTTTAGATATATAATTACTACCCTAACCTACTTATGAGCATTTCAGCAGGCTTTGTAGAATCTCACCAAGAACCTATAGACAACAGAAGCATTATGAAAAAATCTTTCAGAGACCCCAGAGAGACTTTGCATGGCCTTGCTATGTTGATATTTATTGTTGGAAGATAACTATAGTTCTTTGTAGCGGTATTTGCAATTCCCTATATACTCTGAACATTTATAAAGTAGCAGGTTAAAGCAACCTATGTAAGATACTTAATGCAAATGCAAAGGTGACCCACTACAGGACCTTCTGCCATCACATATTTCTTCTATGGGCCTGAGATCAACAGTTCCTGCCGGTTGGAGCGTCTTGTCCTAATATGTTCTAAAGTAATCCCCATACAGTGACCGTACATGCGTCAAATAGAAATATAATAGAGTCAGGCTCACCAACGGGAGTTCAATGACCTAGAAAAAGGCACCTTGGCCTGCACCCCTTTGGCTTTTATGTGGTCATGGATCTCCTAATATCCATATAAAATAAAGTTATGGTTATTCTCGCTCTCTCTATTAAAATAACTGTTTCCTATTGTTTTTTATGGTTGTACGGTAGCCACCTGGTAGATGTAATGCAATAGTGCGTAAAGCGGTGTCACAAATGTTTTTACAAGCATCTTCTTGTGTTTACGGACTATTCATTATAACACATAACTGCCACAACAATGTCAAATTATACCTCTGAAGAACTCCCAGCAGACTCCTCCAACGTGTGCCTACCCTCTATTTGGCTCTTTATTGCTTTTTCTGTTGATAGTAACGCATGGTCGCTTCTAGTTTGAAAGTAAAGCACATGTAACTATAAGTTATGACTTTAAGTAACACAACCAGCTCCATAGAGTTTACAGCTCTGTCTCCTGACACCTGGTTTTATGTTTTACTGACACAGAAACATACCATTCCTTTGCTCTTTTTCACCTTAACAAGGTTAGGTAATTTGTTACGTTGGATTTTCTAAACTTCCTTTAACCCCATATTATAAATTATGTTTAAAGTCCACTGTAATAATGTCTATGACACAGAGGAACAGAGAGAACCACACACCCGGCTAGGTTGACTCCAATCCCACACAAAGCTAATTAGAAGCACATAAATCTCGCCGCATAATGTACATTACTGGATGAAAAAAGCCCAGGTTCAATATGATTAATAACCTCAGAGTATTGCTCCAGAATGTTATTTTTTAGAGCAATCTGAGATAGATACAGCTTGTTATTTTTTTAATACGATCAGAAACAGATAAGGGAATAGAATTGCACAATGTGAAAAGTCATGCTGAGTCTTTCATGCTTTAATACACTCCATTAAAGAGACATGTTGATCTAAAAAAGTTTTGTCAAGCAGTTAAAATTAGCAGTCTACCAGATGAAGTGTAGGTAACCCCTAACATTGAACTTCCCTTTTTTTGCTTAGTTTTGGTGCTCGTTTACACGAGCTGTAGCCTCTAACGCGGAATCCATGGTGTATTTCTTTTGTCTGAAGGCATTTGATAGGCAGTGAGGAGGTGACATGTTGCCTTCTAACCGCCTGATTTAACTGCAGGGCAGGTGCTAACGCTAGGCAAACTAGGCACTGCTGCCTATGGCGCCTGGCCACTGGTGTTCCTACTCTCTTCTCTCTGCAGCAAGCAACTAAGTCTCAGCATCAGCAGGCAGCTGTCACTCCGTTCACACAAAGTGTCAGAGGCACAGTGGCGGCAGAGGACTGTGTCTGTGTCCCGACTCCCGAATGAAAGGAAGCAAGCAAACATTCATTGATGGGCACTGGTAGGCTGCATTTGATGGGCACTGGTAAGCTGAATTTCTGTGCGCTGGTAGGCTGCATTTGATTGGTGCTGGTAGGCTGCATTGATGGGTGCTGGTAGGTTGCATTGATGGGTGCTGGTAGGCTGCATTTGATGGGCACTGGTAGGCTGTATTGATGGGCACTGGTAGGCTGCATTGATGGGCGCTGGTAGGCTGCATTTGATGGGTGCTTCATTAAAAAGGTGGGGTATACATGGGCAGGGCAAAGAGCGTGTAGCCAAGGGGGCGGCAAAATTAGGTTTCGCCTAGGGTGCCAAAAATCCTTGCACCAGCTCTATTTAACTGTATAAATGCTGCAATCGTGATCATTGCACGCAGTTGTGGGATGGTTGTGGTCCGGCCCCAGTGCATTAGTTATGTTCGGCAGCTTGGACAGACATATTTGGACTTGGGTCTCATCCAATAGAATACAAGCAAAAATTACATATGTATCTGGGTGCAACTCCCCCGTACCCTACAATAGTGGGCTATAGCGGCCACAAAGAGGATGTTAAAATTTAACATAATTTTATTATACAACTTTAAAATCTTATGGAACAGAAGAGAACCCCCCTCCAAACATAGGGGGGAATATAATTAAAACAATAAAACACTGTGTATGGTTGGCACAGTGCACTGAGTTTAAAATAATTTGTCTGGTGTTGTCTGCACAGTCAACCTTTCAAGAAAATTGTTTAAAATTTTACATGGTCCCCTCTCTGTGGCTGCTATAGTCCACTATTGTAGGGTACGGGGAGTTGCATCCCGGTACATACCTAATTTTTGCTTATGTTCGTCAGCGTCAATGTCTGCCAAAAGTAACATGCTGTTTCATGTTTGCAGGGCCTGCAATGTGTACATTTGTGAGTAGCTACATGTCCATGTTCAAATGAGCAATGGGGGCTGCAGCAAAACCATGGCTCAGTTGCCCAGTTTTACTGCTCCTTAGTCGCACCTTAACCATAGCATGTTAAATATACTGTATCACTGTAAACGTTTTGTTAAAGGATCACTAAAGGATTTTTTTTTTTTTAGCTAAATAGCTTCCTTTACCTTACTGCAGTACTGGTTTCATGTCCTTATTGTTCGTTTTTGCTTTGAAGTTGCTGTAATCCTGCTCTGTTCTCCACACTTCCTGCTTGTCTGTTTCCTTATAACCACCATACTGGGTGCTTTCTCACGATGGTTTAAGCTGTCATTACTGTGTGTCTAAAACTTCCCAGAACCAATCAGATTCATTTTAAAAACAAAACACTGCCCTGGATTTGTTTGTTTTTGTTCTGTGTGTCTATTTCTACTTTGCAGAAACAGGAAGCCAGTTCAAAAGTGAAACTTACCTGCAGGCACATTATATGATTGATTTTTATCTATTTTTAATCGTTTTGAAAAGGAATCAGTTAACTTTTAAGCCTCTATACCCTGTAAACAATCATTTCAGCAAAAAAAATGTTTTCCTTTAGTGACCCTTTAAGTCTGTTTATTAAGAGCAAATAAATGTCCATTAATCCATCCAGAAATCAGTCTCTAGTACTGTTATCAGTGTTGCATGTTTCTTCTCTGTAAACTACAAAACACATAACCCTAGGTCAGAGATGGTGAAGCTTAGCACCCCAGATGTTTTGGACCACTCTGAAGTGTTGTTGAGCTTCATGGGAAATGTAGTTCCAAAACATCTGGGGTGCCAAAGTTTGCTATCACCCTAGGTTATGGAGAAGGAGGCGATACTCTGTAGTCCAGGGGTCAGCAACCTGTAGGTCGCGATTTACCAGTAGATCGTGGCCAGGTGACTGATAGATCACGATCTGGGTTTGCTGACCCGCCATCCCAGAGCATCAAGCAGAGTGCAATGCAGAGGGACAACTTGTAAAGTTGAGCTACAGTAGGGATCCTGTCCCATACAGAGTGATACCAACTGCACTCCACCTCTTATCCTGGCTAGCGGTCTCCAGAGTGGTGTCAGAAGCAAGATAGAAGAGATATTCAGGTCAGTTTGAAGCAATACACTGGGCATAGTAATATAAGGCTGCTTTCACAGTGATGTGCTGCGGTTTACCCACACCACGGGTGCAGTGCAGAGTACCTGCAGCGTTCCTGCAGGTTTGCTAAGCTTAACCATAGACTTCTATTATATCCTGCAGATTTGGCACTTTTAGAAAGCACACCACATCTGCAGGGTATAATAGAAGTATATGGCAAAGTGCAGCTAACCCAGGAACATTGCAGATGCACTGCGCTGCACCCGCAGTGCAGAGAAACTACATCACCTGAGTCTGAAAGCAGCCTTACAGGGGGCTCAGGACAGTTAGGGTTCATTCACATTTGCAGTTTGGGGGTAGTAAAACCCCATAGCTACTGTAAGAAGTGTTCCCAGGAGTTTCCAGGGGGTGGCCAGGGGTGTACACATGTCACAGCCACAGCAGGAGTTATATACCCTGTCATGGATGGTGGGTATAGTGCCTGCCAAGCCTGACCCATTCAAGTGAATGAGGCCACTCTGCAAGTGCCCTGCAACCAGTGGTGTCAGAAGGGGGGGCTTGGGAGGGCTGGAGCCCCAAATGGGTCCCCGAAAAGCCCCAGGTCTCAGGCATGCACTGTTGTACTGTTTGCCGCCGAGCAAGAGCGATCTGATCCCAATGCGCCGCCGAGTGACATAGCAGGTCCCGCCTTCTGGAGCCTGCAGCGCCTATGTTGGAGGTCCCACTGGTCCAATGCTGGGACCGCGGGACATGTAACATCCATCATAGGCGCTGCAAGCTCCAGAAGGCGGGAATTACAATGCCGTCGAGCCACTTCACTATAAGATCCCCGCTCCGCCCTCAGCAATTAAAAGTTTAAATCAGGTGTGAGGAGGTGACACTGTGACCGGTGATCTGTGACTTCTCCCATGTTGTTCAGGTAGATTTCCACCTCTTTAAGGTTACCTACCTCAGCTGAAAGTGTGTAGTGACATCACCCTTTCCCTTCTCCTCTTCATGTGAGAGTGCCCAGGCCTTGTCATTGGCAAATTGATTGTACTGCTCCCCTTCAATCACAAGGACATATGCTTATCTTATGCAAAGAATGCCAGTTCTTGCTGGCAGAGCTAGCAGAAGATTCAGCATAAAGTGTGCACCTACATTCAATATTTCGATTGACGTTATGCATGTATTTGTGTGCGTGTTTATGTACATTTATGCACATTTAGATGCGTTTACACATGGAAAATCTGCAGATGTACATGGCCCCAGATGCAGCTGTGTCCTACTTTTTTTGGATGCCGCTAAACACAGGTCATTTGTATGGAAAGGTGAGTATTAGGAGGATTAGGATGCTTTTTCACAGAAACAGAGCGGAGACCGATAGTGGATTACCACCGCTGGAATCTTTTTTTTTTTTTAATAAAGGACTTTCCCAACGGTGTCTGTGTTTTTTTTTTTTTTTACAATTGTTACACTTTCTTTGTGAAATGGTAGAGGTACAATGTACCCCATTACCAACTCACATGGGGTGGGATCTGGGGGTCCCCTTTGTTAAAGGGGTCTTTCAGATTCCGATAAGCAGACCCCCAAAGCATCCTCCCAGTTTTGAGGGCATGTGGCCTGGTATGGTTCAGGAGGGGGGGCGCACTCGTCCCCCTCCTCTTTTCCTGCGGCCTACCAGGTTGCGTGCTTGGATAAAGGGTCTGGTGTGGATTTTGGGGGGAACTCCATTACATTTTTTTTTACATTTGGGGTGGAGTTCCCCTTAAAATCCATAACAGACCTGAAGGGTCTGGAATGGATATTTGGGGGGAACCCCAAATCATTTTTTTTTTAAATTTGACGTGGGGTTACCCTTAATATCCATAACAGACCTAAAGGGCATGGTAATTAAATTTGGGGGGACCCCTAAGGAATTTTCATTTATTTTTTATTAAAGACTTTTCTCTGTATTGCGGGGAGGCGATTAAGTTTGCATGTGCTACGCTATATAAGTTTTTCATTCATTCAGCCGACAATTCATTATAGCCGTGAGTGATTTTAAATTACTTTTTTTTCCTTCAGAAATTACACTTTGTGCAGGGACAGTTCTAAGCATAGGAAACAAGTGCTGCTTTACAGGCATACTATACACCCCCCCAGGTACGAAATTTAAATATTTATTATTTCACTTTTATTGTTTCACTTTAACTGGTTGCCGACCGCCCGCCGTCATATTACTGCGGGACGGTGGCACTGCTGGGCGAGAGCACGTAGCTCTACGTCCTATCTTTTTCGGCCACTAGGGGGCGCGCGCGCGCCGCCGGCGGCGCACGCGCACCCCCCGCACGCCCCCGAGTCCCGCGCGCGTGCCCGGCGGACGCGATCGCCGCCGGGCACGCGCGCGCGTTCGTTACAGAGCGGGGAACAGGAGGTATGTGTGTAAACACATTCCGCTCGTTCCTGTCAGCGGGGGAAACGCTGATCTCCCGTTCATACGATGTATGAACGGAAGATCAGCGATTCCCCCTAGTGAGTCAACCCCCCCCATACAGTTAGAACACACCAGGAACATACTTAACCCCTTCCCCGCCCCCTAGTGTTAACCCCTTCACTGCCAATGGCATTTTTATAGTAATCCAATGCATTTTTATAGCATTGATCGCTATAAAAATGCCAATGGTCCCAAAAATGTGTCAAAAGTGTCCGATGTGTCCGCCATAATATCGCAGTACCGAAAAAAAACGCTGATCGCCGCCATTACTAGTAAAAAAAAAAATATTAATAAAAATGCCATAAAACTACCCCCTTTTTTGTAAACGCTATAAATTTTGCGCTAACCAATCAATAAACGCTAATTGCGATTTTTTTTTACGAAAAATATGTAGAAGAATACGTATCGGCCTAAACTGAGGAAAAAAAAAAAATTTTTATTTCTTTTTTGGGGATATTTATTATAGCAAAATGTAAAAAATATTGAATTTTTTTCACAATAGTCGCTCTATTTTTGTTTATAGCGCAAAAAATAAAAACCGCAGAGATGATCAAATACCACCAAAAGAAAGCTCTATTTGTGGGAAAAAAAGGACGCCAATTTTGTTTGGGAACCACGTCGCACGACCGCGCAATTGTCAGTTAAAGCGACGCAGTGCCGAATCACAAAAAGTGCTCTGGTCTTTGGACAGCAATATGGTCCGGGGCTAAAGTGGTTAAGCATTATTAAAATCACTGCTCCTGAAAAAACGCCCATTTTTAAACCTTTTTTTTGCATTGATACATGTCCCCTGGAGCAGGACCCACGTCCCCAAACACTTTTTATGACAATAACTTGCATATTAGCCTTTAAAATTAGCACTTTAGATTCCTCTCATAGACTTTTACAAGGTGTTCTGCGGCTTTTCTAATTTGCCACGAACACCCCAAATAGTTTGACTCAAAACATGAGTTCGACTCAAACACGAAGCTCATCCCTATTGTTCAGTTAAAGTAGAACTTTCCGGCGAAAAAAGAAAAAGAAAAAAAGTCAGCAGCTACAAATACTGCAGCTGCTGACTTTTAATATTAGGACACTTACCTGTCCAGGGTCCCCGCGATGTCCTCACCCGAAGCTGACCCATTCTTTGACTCCGGGTGGAGGCGCCGGCATCTTCAGTAAGGGAATCAGGAAGTGTTGTCTTCTGGGAAGCGCGGGGGGGCGGAGGAGGTGCCGGACATGGCGTAAATTGCTGTGCATACTGCAGCGATCTATGCCTGGAAGTGGGACAAAATACCTGGATTAGACAGGTATCCCCTCCCCCCTCCCCCCTGAAGGGTGCCAAATGTGACACCAGAGGGGGGAGGAACCCGAAAAGCGGAAGTTCCATTTTTGGATGGAACTCCGCTTAAAGCCCCTTTCACATGGGACGGGTCCGATTTGACGGACTCCGCTTGCTCAGTGGGGATCGATCCGTTCATCCCCGCTGAGCATGCAGTTGACAGGTCTGTCTCTGCTGACCGTGCATGGACTGACCTGTCAGAGCCCCGCTCTCCTCTATGGGGAGGTCGGATGAAATAGGACCACCTGTCCATTTTCATCCAATCCGTCAAACGGATGGAAAATGGGACCAAAATGTGTCTGGATATGGCAGACCGGATCGGATAGCGGTGGATATCAGCGGACATGTCACCATCGACATGTCACCCATAATGGTGAATGGATGATCCGATCAGGTCTGCCTGAAATACAGACAGGCAGACCTGGTTGGACAGCCTGTGTGAAAGGGGCCTAACTGTATCTGAGTTCCATAAACAGAAATTGCTATTTAATTAATGTTTACTATTCAAAGCAAATTCACCCATCCATTCATGTGTAGCACTGTCCCCGTAGGGCTTGCTGAGTGTTGACTTCATAGGCCTCTCCCTGGATACCTGCAACTTGTTGTTAGGGGGTTACCACTTGTCCCACCCTTACTCCTGCTTGCTCGTTACTCAGTGACCAGTCCAGGGTAGTTGTGTTTTGTATTTTATTTGGAACTTGGATAGAAGGGATTAGTGGTATACTTCAACTTGACATATTCACAGTGGATAAGGACAACTCTCACTAGGCCTCATCGGATTATTTGTGGAAGCAGTCATACTGCCACATGTATGGAGAAATTCTTCTTGCTCTCACTAGCAGCAGACTTTATGCACTACATTATCTTCAGGATACTCTCTAGCATTCCCTTTACTGACACTCGTCCACTGACTCTTCTAGCTGAAGAGGGTGGCCCTTACTCAACAGGCCCCAAAGACACAAGTCTGTACTTACAGTAGGCAAAATCAGATCCCTCCTGGTGTCTCCCTTCCAGTCAGCTCTGCAGGACCTCTGGGTTCAGCTTCTCTCTCTCTCTAGGCCCTTGGGTGGACCACCCAAGGTCGCTCGACCACCTCCGCAGAGGAGAGGGCAGCCATCCCCTCCCTCCTGGACTCTGTTCTCTAAATCAGATCACTCTGAGCACTAGGGATGAGCCGAACACCCCTGCGTTCGATTTCGCACCAGAACCTTTGAACGGACCAAATGTTCGAATTCAAAAGTGCTCATTTTAAAGCCTAATATGCAAATTATTGTCGGAAAATGGGTTTGAGAAACTGGGTCTTGCCCCAGGGAACATGTATCAATGAAAAAAAGTTTTAAAAATGGTCGTCTTTTTCTGGAGCAGTGATTTTAATGATGCAGCATCATAAAAATCACTGCTCCAGAAAAAACGACCATTTAAAAAAAAAATTACCCGGGTTCTCAAAGACGTTTTCACAGGCATACTATAGACACCCAGCAGGTCCAATATTTAAAGTCATTTTTATTTTTATTTTTTTATTTAAGCATCATGATGCTTAAATAAAAAAAAATAAAATAAATGAAAAATTACTTTAAATATTGTACCTGCTGGGTGTCTATAGTTGCCTGTGTAGCTTTATGGTGCACACTGCAGAGGACACAGGCAATACACCACGTGAGAATACTGCAGCTAGCACAATCACCTGCCTGCCAGTAAATTAGGAAGAACTGATCTAGCTAAGCTATACAGTGTATAAATATATGTACAACTCCTGGGATGTATATATATCCTCTACACACTGTAAATGTAACTGACTAGCCTGCCTGCCTGCCTGCTCTATCAACCTAGAAAAAAAGACACTCTCTCTCTCTCTGTGACTGATATCTAACCACCGCCGCAACACACTACACAAGGCCACCCTGTAAAGCCCTGAGCCATAATTGGTCAAAGCTACCCTGGCTTTGGCCAATTACGGCTCCATGTACTGGCGGCGCTGTGATTGGCCAAGCATGTGGGTCATAGTGCATGCTTGGCCAATCATCAGCGCGCAATGCCGCAGTGAATTATGGGCCGTGGCGCGTCACTCAAATTTGGCGCAAAGGACCCGTTTTGTTCGTATTTCGACGAACGATCAAACATACGATGTTCGAGTCGAACATATGTTCGACTCGAACACGAAGCTCATCCCTACTGAGCACATGTACCCTGGGCTTTTATACAGTATCCCAACGTGCAATGCAACACTTTTCCCATGCCAATTGCCAGGGCTGTAACAAAGCCGGTGCACTCACTTGTCAGGTCCCCTCCCACTGTCCAATATGCCTCCCTATTGGACCAGCGGGGGGACAGTCAAACAAGCTGAGCTGCACCTGAGCACAATGAGCAGACCTAACCAATAGATCCTGCTCCCTGGTAGGCAAAAAGAACCAAACTATACTCTCTTCTAACACATACCTAGGAGGGTGCTACACATGTCTCTATGCTTTATTTTGTTGAGCAATCACTTTGAAAAACATCTCCCTAGTATTTATAGCTGAAGCCATCTTGAGAAGTGGCAAATGATTTGTGTAGCATTTACTTTCTGCAATCCATCTGCTCTTAGCTCAGGCATGCAGGCAGGAGGGTGTGCTTAGCTGAGAAAGCCCCTGCTCCCCTCCCTAAGAAGAGGAAAAAAGTGCCTAATTGGATGACTCAGTGGATGTTTCACATCATTTTAGCCTAGGCCAGAAACCAGGAAGCAACAGAAGAAATGTAAACTAAAAGGTTAAAACAAGTAAATATATTATACCTTCCTATTTACTGTATTTACCAATGCTAGCAGCATAAGGACTAAAAATAGTTAACAAGTTACTAAACCCAGGGCCCTGCAATCACTATATCTGGTCTCCCACAGCACACAGAACAAGGAAATGTAATTATTTTAGTAAATATTAATGGCTATTGGCTAAATACCCTTTTGTTTTTGTTTATTGCGGGATATAACTTGGTTAGGGTAAGGGGATATGGGATGCCCATAGAACATGTTGCATTGCCATCATATTTAGTGAACATCGGTAAATTGGTTTAGCCTTGAAGAACTGATGTACTTCTAAGGCCGCGTACACACGCTCAAACTTATCCGATGAAAACGGTCCGACGGACCGTTTTCATCGGATATGTCTGCTGGGCTGTTTTGGTCTGATGGTTGTACACACCATCAAACCAAAATCCCCGCCGGCAGACTGGGTTACGTGGGGTGACGTTGACGCCACCACGTTACCGAACCAGGAAGTAAAATACTTCCACGCATGCGTCGAATCCATTCGACGCATGTGCGGACAGATATGTCCGCTGGTTATTGTACTAACCAGCGGACATGTCGGACGGACGGGTTTCCAGCAGACAAGTTTTAAAGCATGCTTTAAAACTTGTCTGCTGGAAAAACCTGTCTGCTCACCTGTACACACGATCGGATTTGTCTGCTGAAACGGTCAGTCGGACCGGTTTCAGCAGATAAATTCGATCATGTGTACGCGGCCTAACACGTAAGGCTCGTACACACGGTCGGACATCCAACAAAAAACCGTCACCCTTTGGTTAACTTCTGCTATTGTTGGTTGATTTTAACATTGGTTCTGAGCATGCGTATTTGCACTTTGTACAAAAGTTGGTTGGATTGCTGTACACACGGTCACACAAAGCACCATCGGACTTTTGTTGCCGAAAAGTTGGTCCGTTCGCAGACCCAACTTTTTGTCGGATGAAACCAGAAAAAGTTGGTCCGATGGAGCGTACACACGATCGGACAAATTTGAAAAGTTGCAGATTTTGAAGTTGGTTGGCCAAAAGTCTGACCGTGTGTATGGGGCTTTATGCCGCGTACACACGATCGTTTTTTGGCATGAAAAAAAAACAACGTTTTTAAAAACGCCATTTAAAATGATCGTGTGTGGGCTTCACATCATTTTTCATCTTCTGAAAAACGACCAAAAAAAATTCGAGCATGCTTCATTTTTTAACGTTGTTTTTAAAAATGTTTTTTTTCGGGTTGTAAAAAAATGATCGTGTGTGGGCTAAAACAACGTTAAAATCAACGTTTTAAACCCGCGCATGCTCAGAATCAAGTTATGAGACGGAGCTTGAATGGAACTTCCCCTTTAGAGTGCCGTCGTACGTGTTGTACATCACCACGCTTTGCTCATCATTTTTTTGAAAAACGATGGTGTGTGGGCAACGTCGTTTTTAATGATGAAGTTGGAAAAACTTTGTTTTTTTCCATGATGAAAAACTTCAGTTTTTTCCATGGCGAAAAGTGATCGTGTGTACGCGGCATTACAGTCTCTTCCCCTGCATAACACCATGCAGACTATTGCTCCTCCTCCTCAGCATTAACTCCTGCAGACGGTTGCTCCCAGTCTTTTCTCCTCCTGCACAAAACTTCCACTGTAAAACCATTAGATCCTGTCCCATCATCTTCATTATGACAAAAGGGGATCACTCTGAATAATACTTAGCTTGCTGGCTGAACTTGGTTGTAATAGGTGGTAGTTGACTGCATAGTTACTAGGCCAGAGGTCTGCAGTACCTCTCCCTGGCGTCCTAGTAATTTAGTAGCACATGCTGGTTGGTGGACTACTGCCCCCACCTAGTCCAGCCTGCAAATCCTGCGCCGCAGGCCGCACAGACTTGACACACTCCCCACAATCTCTCCTCTGGCATGCCTTATCCAGAAATCTACTGTGATCCACTCACCGACCTTTTCCTGCCCCACGTCCATGATGGAAAACTTTAAGTGGACATACGTTCCGACAACTTCTCCAGCTCTCTCTGCTCCAGGACTCCTCATCTATGACCATGTAAAAATGAAGACTTCATTCATGACTGTTTAAGGATGAAGCTCCCTCCCAGCTCTCCTGGGCTTCTCCACGATCTGCGCAGACCCCCCCCCCCAGATGGGGATGGCCTCCTAGTACTCCCGCCTAGTACTCCATTCTCCCGGCCGACAACTTATATGGCAGGCTTGCCCCCTGCCAATATCAAGTGGGGATTGGTCAGGGCTCCTCACATGAGCTGCCTGCCACTCCAGTCCCAGGCCCTGCCCCTCTTCCAGAACAATATCCCTGGAAGCAGGGGAGGCGCCTCAGAACTAGAGCACAGGTGGTCACACCCACTGCTACACTAACAACTTCCTGCCCCCAAATCAAAACAAGCAGGCCTAGCCTGAAGCATAGGCCTGCCTAAATTTACCTGCACTGACAGTTTCCCTAGCAAAAATCCCATTCTACCACCTACCTACGGTAGAGGGTGCTACATACAGACTGGTTTTACTGCTGTGGGTTTAGTACTTTAATGTTTATTGAGAGGTTCTGCTGTAAGCTTTGAAAATGAAAGCTAAAAGCTGATTGGTAGCCATGTAGAACTTGTCAAGATTATGGCTGCTCCAGTCTTAATCTTGACAAGTCTTAGCAAATTCCCTGTCACTTTGTCCTGAATGGGAAAATTGACAGTAGGGTTGATATACTAAAGGCAAATTGACCATTTACTGTGCAAGAGAATTATCCTCAGAGCTTCGTGAATAAGGTTAAGCTCTGCTGACATCCAATCACGTGCAAGAAAAAATAAAAATAAATTCCTTTCATGTGATTGGGTATTCTTTGCAAAGTTAAATATTACCATATTCGTTTGACTCTGGAAAAAAATCCTTTGCAAAGTGCAATTTACTTTGCAAAAGGAACAGCCTATTTCCATAAGCGTGCGCACAGGGTGTGCCAGGTGTGCCCAGGCACACCCTAATCACCCTGTGCAGCACAGATCCCCCCTGCTGCCTTGCTTCCCCCACTCCTTCCCCTTGCAGCCCTGCCAGCTTTCCTACTCTCCTCTCCCTCTGGCTGTTGCTGCAGGGATGTTTTAGGATGAGTGGGGGAAGAGACCAGTAAATATGTAACTTACCGACCCCTTGCCTTTCATTGTGAGTGATCGGTAGTATGTGTTTGAGCTTTGGGGCGCACACCCTAATGCAATAGGCTGCGCACACCTATGCCTATTTCCCTTCAGTAAGTCAAACCCCAGTGCAGGAGGTGCAGCATGGTTAAAGCTTACCACTTCTTAGCAGCAGACCACGACTTCTATATGAAATGGAACCACCATAGGTAAGTTAGAAAATTAAATTCTGTGCAAGTGTAGGTACATTTATATAACATTTCAATGTACTTTGCTATTATTAGTTCCTTTGGATGGCATCTTCTGTTTTGGATGTGCTGCTCCTTTATAAGCAGAGCATTCTTTGACAGTAAAAAAGTCCAAGAAGCATTAACATGTAAGAAAAAGCATAAAAGACAAAACAATGAGTTTAATTCATGGACGATGACAACAAAATAAAGATGGGAGCTGGGCGTTCAATCGCTGCGCTGTCACTGGCACAACTCAAAAGCAGAAGCCTCCTGAGTGAGGATGGAACAATGATTTCATGACAGTCAGTCAGCCAGCAGAGAGCGAGTTATTAGCTCTGCTTTTTGGCAATAAAAGAAAAGAAACAAGATATAAATGATAAGTAAAAGCGAAAAAGAAAATGTTTGAGAATGAAAGGAATTTTATAACATCATCATGATAACTAACTACAATAGCTAACCCATCGGAAATATTCTTCATTAATACATCCTAATCTTGTTAACCACTTCAGTCCCAGAAGAATTTACCCCCTTCCTGATCAGAGCACTTTTTTTGCGATTCGGCACTGCGTTGCTTTACCTGACAATTGTGCGGTCCTGCGAACAAAAACAAAATTGATGTTTTTTTTTCCACACAAATGGAGCTTTCGTTTGGTGGTATTTGATCACCTCTGTGGTTTTTATTTTTTGCGCTATAAACAAAGATTGGAAACCCACAAGTGCTTTTTTACCACTACTATTCCTTTATATTGGCTTTTGAAACTTATAAATGCAGCAGTTTAGAATTTGGATGAAAGATTTAGCACTGGGAAACACTTTTTAATAGATAAAAGGTGAATTGTATATACAATGTAGCGCTCACCCCCGAAGGAGCTGCTGGTAATTGATTGGGCCTGTACTCTGCTCTAACACCCCCAATAATTTGGTCTCACCCCCCTTGACACAGATGTGGTGCAGTGCTGGTGTGAAGCTCAATAATAAAAGACAGGTGAATAGACACAGATTCGGCTGGAGGAGAACTACTTAGTCTTCAGGAGAAAGATTAAGACTCATCTCTTTTGATCTCAAAGGAGACAGGAACAACAAGCGCCCAGAGGTGATTTACTTCGCATGTGCTGCGCTATATAAGTTTTTCATTCATTCATTCATTCATATTCACTTTACCTGTGTTGTCACCCGGGCATACACTGCTACACCTGTTTGGAGAATTATCAAGCCTCACAACAGATTGTGTTAGGGCTCTTTCACACGTGCGTTCCATTTTTCGGTCCGTTCTGTGTGTCTGTCAGCTCAGCGGGGGGGGGTCTCCGCTGAGCTGTCGGGCGGACAGGGCGGTCCCTATGGGGAATCGGATGGAAACGGACCGTCTGTCCGTTTGCATCCGATCCGTTTGGCCGGACGGAAGAAAAATAGGACATTCTTCCGTCCGAAAAAACGGATGCATCATCCGCTAACGGATCCGCTCCCATAGAGAAGCATTGAGGTCCGTTACCGGACGTCCAAAAAACGGACGAACGGAACGGACGTGTGAAAGAGCCCTTAAAGCAAAAGGTAAATTTACTAGAACAGGTTTTATCGTTAACATGGAACCACAATTGGTATACAATAATGAGACAAGAGGTTGTAAGTGGCAATCGCCTGAGAGCCACCTGTATTGCCTCAGCAGGAGTGTCTCCAAGTGGGACTAATGTTCAGGCAACAACCTCAGCACTGGGCACCTTCCCACTTCCAGCACACCATGTAGACACTATGAAACCCACAATGCGGCATACAGTATTTGGCAAGAATGATATATCACAGTATAATTAACTCAATATTCTACCTACAATCTCTAGTAAGTGGTAACAGCACTGCAAGGCCTTGCGGTAAGAATACAGTATAGTCTCTGATCTTCTTTCTTCTGTCTTCTGCTAGCTATTGCGAGACAAAAATTGTAATCCAAAGGGTTCTCTGATCAATAAAGCAATGTAGAACAACATAGAACAGTAGCTTAAATTGTGAAAAGTATCTGTGTACTCCTTCTTAGAAATGTACCTCCAGTGGTAGTCACTAAATAATTAAATCAGACCTGATGCCTATGCACAGATGACTCTATTGAACTGAACTGTTCGTGGAACTACCGGTCCCAGTAACACTATGCAATCAGTCTAGGTGTGTGAAAAGCAGTACAAAGTTCTGGGCATCAGCCCTCTCACCACACGAGGTCCAGGCAGATGGATGCCTCCGCTCCACAGGATCTCAGTTTGTTTGCTGCGACCACACTGTCACACTGTTCTGTTTCACAGTTGATCGGGAGTCCTCACGTACCTCCTTCAAGGGTCTCTGGTTTGACCACACTGCAAAGGCTGCTGTTCTGCTCCACACGATGTAGGCCAGAGCTCTATGGAACACACACACATACAGAGCTCTGCTGGCAGGCCATGCGTCCCAGGAACAAGAGAACCAAGATGGCCACCACAGGGCCTCTTATCTCCTACCCAGCATGCACTTCAGCCGCGAGTGTTCATGGGTAGGTTATTTGCATAATCTTTCACCATGTTCTTGAAAAACAAAAATAAATGAAGTCCATTTCACGTTTTAGCCACTAGATGGTGCCAAATACCAATTTATAGCATTAGTCATGGAATAACACTGCACAAGATGAATATAATATTAAAAAGCAAAAATACCTGCGCTACAACTATATAGAGCAGACCAAAATGAGGGACAAATGAGGAGGACAGTCCCTCGAAATCAGGGACAGACCCTCGAAATCAGGGACAGTTGGGAGCTATGTATTAGGTACGTAATCCTGCATAGGAGAACCACCTTACTGCCGTATATCTACAGTATATTGTCAGCAATAGGGATGAGCCGAACACCCCCACGTTCGGTTCGCACCAGAACCTTTCGAACGGACCGAACCTTCGTGCGAACATTTAAAACCCCATTGACGTCTATGGGACTCGAACGTTCGAATTCAAAAGTGCTCATTTTAAAGCCTAATATAATAATAATAATAATAAGTTATTGTCGTAAAACGTCTTTGAGAACCCGGGTCTTTCCCCAGGGAATATATATCAATGGAAAAAAGTTTAAAAAACAATTGCTTTTTCAGGAACAGGACTCCTGTTTCCACTGATACATGTTCCGTCGGGCAAGACCCGGGTTCTCAAAGACGTTTTCACAGGCAAACTATAGACACCCAGCAGGTACAATATTTAAAGGAATTTTTCATTTATTTTATTTTTTTATTTAAGCATCAGGAGCAGTGATTTTAATGATGCTTAAATAAAAATAAAAAAATGAAAAATTCCTTTAAATATTGTACCTGCTGGGTGTCTATACCTGTGATAACGTCTTTAAATAGCACAATCACCTGCCTGCCAGTAAATTAGGAAGAACTGATCTAGCTAAGCTATACAGTGTATAAATATATGTACAACACCTGGGATGTATATATATCCTCTACACACTGTAACATTAACTGACTAGCCTGCCTGCTCTATCTACCTGCAAAAAATGACACTCTCTCTGTCTCTCTCTGTTAACTGCCGCAACACACTACACAAGGCTGGCCTGCAGGCGGCCTTTTATAGTGTGGGGCGTGTACTAAACCCCTGAGATATAATTGGCCAAAGCCACCCTGGCTTTGGCCAATTATGGCTCTCTGTTTTTTGCGCGCTGTGATTGGCCAAGCAAGGGGGTCATAGTGCATGCTTGGCCAATCATTAGCGCGCAATGCCGCAGTGAATTATGGGCCGTGACGCGCCACTAGAATTTGGCGCGAACGGCCCAAAACGTTTTCGAATTTCGACGAACGGTTGAACAGACGATGTTCGAGTCGAACATACGTTCGAATCAAACCCGGAGCTCATCCCTAGTCAGCAAGTGGCTAAAACAACAAAAACATTCAAAAGTGTACAATGCCTTTAACCACTTAAGCCCCGGACCAATATGCTGCTAAATGCCCAGAGGCGTTTTTACAATTCGGCACTGCGTCGCTTTAACAGACAATTGCGCGGTCGTGCGACGTGGCTTCCAAACAAAATTTCTTTCTTCCCACAAATAGAGCTTTCGTTTGATGGTATTCGATTGCCTCTGCGATTTTTATTTTTTGCGCTATAAACAAAAATAGAGCAACATTTTTGAAAAAAAAATAAATATTATTTACTTTTTGTTATAAGAAAAAATGAATAAACTAAATTTTAGTCAAACATTTAGGCCAAAATTTATTCAGCCACATGTCTTTAGTAAAAAAAAAATCGCAATAAAAAAAGAATTAGCTACCTAGCAGCAACAGTGACACAAATACAGCGATCAGAAAAATGATCGCTTAGTGACACTGGCAATGATGGCAATGAAAGGGTTAATTAGGGCGGTGATCAAGGGGTTAAAACTTTATTAGGGGGGTATGGGGGCTACCCTGAAGCTAACACTAACTGCCTGTCACACTGCCTGTCACACTGGCACTACATGCAGTGATCATACATATATGATCACTGCATTCAGTGACAGTGTGACAGGGGGTGGGGGGGGGTGATCGCAAAGGGGTTAAATGTGCCTATGTGTACTGGTGTCAGTGTACTGTTGGTGCAGACTTACTGTGCCTCTTCTCTCATCTCGGCGGTTTGAAAATACCGCTGAGATGAACGCTGCATCACTTCCTCTGCCTGTGTTTACATTTTACAGGCAGAGGAAGTGACACGGCGGCGGCGCACAGGATTAGCTGGAAGCGATCACGAGGGGGCGGACAGAAACAAACCACCGCCCCCTCGAGTCGGATCGCTCCCGTAGGTAAGCCGCACGCAGCGGAGGGGGTCCCGATCGGACCCCCGAACCGCTAGTAGGCAGGGACGTAAATTTACGTCCATCTGCCTGTCCGAGCCCTTTTGTGGACGTAAATAGGCGTGCGTGGGCGGGTAAAAAAAATTCCCCTAAATAGCTTCCTTTACCCTAGTGCAGTCCTCCTTCACTTACCTCATCCTTCCATTTTGCTTTTAAATGTCCTTATTTCTTCTGAGAAATCCTCACTTCCTGTTCTTCTGTCTGTAACTACACGCCATAATGCAAGGCTTTATTCCTGGTGTGGAGAAAGCCTATTGAGGGGGGAGGGGGCGAGCAGGAGTGTCAGGACGCCTACTAAAACACAGCTCCTTTCTCTATCTGCAAAGTACAGAGTGTCCTGACTTGCCTGCTCGCCCCCTGTGTGGAGTTACAGACAGGAGAACAGGAAGTGAGGATTTCTCAGAAGAACTAAGGACATTTGAAAGCAAAATGGAAGGATGAGGTAAGTGAAGGAGGACTGCACTAAGGTAAAGGAAGCTATTTAGGGAAAACATGTTTTACCTTTACAACCCCTTTAAGTGTCCCCCTGCTAGCTCTGAAACAGTTAAATACACAAAGCCAGGAAGTCTGACTGATCTTACTCAAATAGAAGCAAATAAATACGTTCTATTTTATTGGATTATTCATTATTGCCTTTGACTTAGGAGGTTTCATAAAGAAGTGACTAATGTATGGCAAATCAATAAAAAATGTACAAGCTGGCCAGCTGTATGTATGTACGCTGTACAGGCCTCATTCTGGAGCGGAAGTGCTTTTGTTAATTGAATACCTCTTCCCCACACACAACGGTTCCAGCCAAAGGATAAAGATTTGGAAGTTCCCCATTATGTGGTCAATCACCGGTTTTTCAACAAGAACTCGAAAACCTTTAAATTACATGCAGCGCAGATGCCTCAAACCACTGAAATTGTTAGGAAAAGCCACATAAATATGTGTTGGTTTCCTGAAAACCAGCTTCAAAGAAAAGGTTCCCATGTGAGATTGGAAATGATATTCATGTTTGCAGACATAGTTGCGGCGTATGTACTTTAAAGAAAAGCTATAATGGTTTTCAGTCAATTTTATTCTAATATTTTTTTTTTAAAACGTATAAGTTTGTGAACTGATGCTATGCAGTATATTCACAGTACGTATAGACATATGATTTTTATTTAAACGTTACTAACAAAAATTGAGTTATCGAAGCAGATGGCAAAGGAGCTCCCTGCTTTTTTGGCTCACTCTAATTGAAATGTCAGGTGGAGCTGATTGATAAGTGATCACTCCCCTGGGTGGAAATTTCCCCTTAAGCCATAGAATAAAATAAACAAAAAAAACGTGAAAAGGAGACTATGGCTCCACCTATTGGCTGGACAGAAGAATACAGCATGTGCATAAGTAATAGATTTTATTTTCCATTTATTAAAAAAAAAAAAAGGAAGACATTATGCATGTCATGGATTACAAACAACATCTTCCCAAAAACAAATTCCTCATCTGTGCAGTGCTTCAAAAATATGGCTAAATACAGTGGAATCTTGGATTACAAGCATAATCCGCTCCAGGAGAATTCTCGTAACCCAAAGCACTTGCAGAATATCAAAGCAAGTTTTCCCATAGAAGTCAATGGAAACAAAATAAATTTGTTCCGCATTGACTTCTATGGCATGCAATACCGCATGTGGCCAGAGGTGGGGGGTGCGGAGAGCATCGGAAATACTCAGAGAGGTTCAGGGACAGCTCAGCTGAACTCAGAAAAACTCAGAAAGGCTTGATAATGGAGTATGTCTGAGTATTTACGAGTACTTACGAATGGCTCAGATCGGCTTCGCTCGGCTTCCGCACCCCCGAACCTCTGGCCAAATGTGGCTTGAATCCTGCTCGTATTGTGAGACAACACTCGCAAACCGAGTCAGCATTTACAAAAAAAAAAAATGCTCGTTAACCGTGTTACTCGCAATCTGAGGTTTCACTGTATCTGCTTTTGCTTCTAAACAACAACTGTTCTGACTACCTCTGGTTATCTACACCAGTGGTCTCCAAACTGCAGCCCTTTGCTTGCTTTTTTCCGGCCCTTTTGATGATATTTTATTCATGGACACCAGAGAAGGGCAAAATGCCTCCTAACAGCACCAACGATGGGACACAATTCCTACCAATAACATTAACGATGGCAAATAAGAACAAAAGATGATCAGGACAGCCGCACTCCAATCCAACGTAACTTTAATGTAAAAAAATGGAAACAGGCACTACAAATCACAGCAACGGAACTTAGGATAACTGACGCGTTTCACACTAACTTCAGTGATTAGCTGATTTTTCATAAAATGAACCTCTAATACATATATCGGGCCAGATTCAGGAACGAGTTACGCCGGCGTATCTCCAGATACGCCGTTGTAGCTCTGAGTGAGCGGCGTCGCATATATGCGCCTGATTCTTAGAATCAGTTACGCATAGATTTGTCTTAGATCCGACTGGCGTAAGTCTCTTACGCCATCATATCTTAGTTGCATATTTACGCTGGCCGCTAGGTGGCGTTTCCGTAGATTTACGCATCAAATATCCAAATGAGCTAGATACGCCAATTCACGTACTTGCGGCCAGGCATATTATTTTAAGTCGTTTGCGTAAGCATAAGTCCGGCGTAAAGTTACCCCTGCTATATGAGGCGTATGTAATGTTAAGTATGGACGTCGGGCCGGCGTAGTTGCAGCGTAATTTTGAGCATGCACACTGGGTTACGTCCACGGACGCCGCATGCGCCGTTCGGAAAAAGCATCAATTACATGGCGTCAAGATTCATTTACATGGATCACGCCCCCTACTTGCCTATTTTGAATTAGGTGCGGTTACGCCGGCCCATTTACGCTACGCCGCCGTAACTTTGGACGCAAGTGCTTTGTGAATACAGCACTTGCCTGTAAAAGTTGCGGAGGCGTAGCGTAAATAGGATACGCTACGCCCGCACAAAGTTACGCTCTTCTACCTGAATCTAGCCCATCAATCCTATCCAGACATGTGATCAAAAACAGGTGAAATTAAAAATGCAATTAAGGACTGCCAAAGCACTCCAATCAGGACTGATAAAAACCTGCTGTAGTGGAGGTCATGAAGACCTTCTATTTTATAGAACAGGTCGCAGGTGATCAAAAAGTATTAAAGGGAATAGACTATTGGCCCATACACACAATCCGAATATCGTCCGATGGATCGTACGACTTTTTTCGCTTAATAATCGCGAGTAAAATAAAATAGGTTTTTAAACTCACGAAAATTCTCTTACGATAGAAAAAAACGATCGGAAGTGATGTCACCTGTTGTAATGTATTTGTATTGTATTGTCGGACGACGGCTGTACTGACTAAATGAAAATCGGACGATCGGACATCGGACGAGAAAAATTTTCGCGCATGTCCGATCGAATTTAATCGGATGAGCGGTCGTGATCGGCTGTCGAAAGTAGTGTACACACGATCCGAAAATCGTACGATCCATCATCGGACGATCGTTTTCGTCCGATATTCGGATCGTGTGTATGGGCCATAAGGTTATTAATAATAAAAACACAATGCAAAAATACATATATGTTACATCTAAATTAATACAGGCAATCACAAAAATAATTAAATACATACATAGAGTCAGTTTGAAAAAAAATATGGGGCCAGATTCAGAGAGCCGTAACTCCTGTCTAACTGGTGTTAGACTGGAGTAATTTCAAATTACGCGCGTTTTTTAGCTAGTCGGAAACCTCAAACCATGAATAGACGGCTGCGGGCTTCAATTCGACTGGATTACGTATTCGTACGCCTTCGGATCTACGCTGCAATAAAATTGCGGCCACTGGGTGGACTTCCCGTCGTTTTCCGCGTCAGGGTATGCTAATGAGCTTCGATCGCAATCTCTTACGGCACCTTTAGTCATCTTTTTTTTTGGTAACTCTATACCAGCTTTTTGCTGCTCTAATATTAGACAGCCCATGTTAAGTATGGCCGTCGTTCCCGCGTCGAATTTCAACGTTTTCCGACGTCTTTTATTATTTTTTACGTAAGTCGTCCGGGAATAGGAATGTCCGTAAACGACGCTACTCAAACAACGAATGACGTAACGACGTGATTTCGCGCAATGCACGGCGGGAAATTTCTGAACGGAGCATGCGCAGTTCGATCGCCGCGGGGAGGCGCCTAATTTAAATGCTTCACGCCCCCTAATCGCGTATTTCGATTACGCGGCGAGAAATAGACTACGCCGCCGTAGCGTACGGGCAAAAATCTACCAGAATTCGATGTAGAGCCTGGTAAAATACGGCAGCGTAGAGTATTTCGATTACGCAGCGCAAAATTAAGTGTATCTGAATCTGGCCCATGGTTTGTGAATACAGGGTTTCCCCACTACTAATTCCATGTAAAACGATATTATGTGAAAAACAACAATATGTATCCTGTTTAGGTGAATATCATGTGTATACATCTACTGTGATTAAAATATGTAGCCATGGACAATGGCACATGTATTGGTAATTAAACCTGAATAGTCTAAAAAGTGCAAAAACAAAAAAATGGGGAAAAAAATCAAATTATATGGTGAATGATAATGTGAACAAATTATATAGTGAAACGCATATGCGATTAGTAGTGTCATATGAAAAAGTAAATAAATAAAAATAAACTAAAATATGTGGTGTTGTGAAAAGAGCACAACACAAACCGCAATATAAATGCTAAAACTGGAAAAAGAGAGGGTAGGCAAACCTACCACATTAACTATATATATGTGTATACGTATACCTCCATAGTTCGATAATTGAAGGAACATAATAGCTTCTTAAGGACCGCCTCCTGCACATATATGTCGGCAGAATGGCACGGCTGGGCACATCCACGTGTATTTACGTCGGTTCTAGTACCCAGCCGTGGGTCACGGGCGCGCCTACAGCCACAGCCTACAGCCACACCCCCCTACAGTTGTAAACACACACAGGGAACACATAACCCCTACAGCGCCCCCTTGTGGTTAACTCCCAAACTGCAACTGTCATTTTCACAGTAAACAATGCAATTTAAATGCATTTTTTTGCTGTGAAAACAATTGTCCCAAAAATGTGTCAAAATTGTCCGAAGTGTCCGCCATAATGTCGCAGTCACGACAAAAATCGCTGATCGCCGCCATTAGTAGTAAAAAAAATAAAAAAATAAAAATGCAATAAAACTATCCCTTATTTTGTAAACGCTATCAATTTTGCGAAAACCAACCAATAAACGCTTATTACGATTTTTTTTTACCAAAAATAGGTAGAATAATACGTATCGACCTAAACTGAGGAAAATATTTATATATATTTTGGGGGGATATTTATTATAGCAAAAAGTAAAAAATATTGTATTTTTTTCAAAATTTTCGCTCTATTTTTGTTTATAGCGCAAAAAATAAAAACCGCAGAGGTGATCAAATACCACCAAAAGAAAGCTCTATTTGTGGGAAAAAAAGGATGCCAATTTTGTTTGGGAGCCACGTCGCACAACCGTGCAATTGCCAGTTAAAACGACGCAGTGCCGAATCGCAAAAAGGGGCAAGGTCCTTTACCTGCATTTTGGTCCGGGTCTTAAGTGGATAGTGAATGTAGAAAAAAAAGCCTTAGTTGAATAATACCTCTACCACCTCTAATGTTTTTTATTTTATTTTATAAACCTTGTATTTTATATCGTGTATTATTTACTCATAAAATACCCAAACATATTTGTCACCAAACAAATTAATAAGTTAATAAACATGGTGAAAGGATGGGACAGGATGAAATAGAATAAGGTACAAGAAATGACACCTATGTATGCCCGTGAATTGGGTTATTGATTAGCCGATGGCCGTAAATTAGACCGTTGATGGGCCAAAAGCACATGTTAGGAGCAAAAAACCGGGGCCGATAAAATGGCCATAATTCTGTTTGAATTCTAGGTATTGGGCACATGTATATAGTATGTAGGAGGACATAAATATCCTAACCGGTGCATAAACCATGTGACACCAACAAAGTTGTACAGGTGTCTAAAGTAGCTGTAACCACAAACAGAAAAATCTCGGGCATAGTAAAAAAAAAACGAAAAGTTCAAAAATGAAAAAAAGTTAATTAATTAAATATCCCGGATTTAACGAAAAGATGGAAATAAATGCAATTTGATTCCAGAATTTCCATGTCTAGTGAGTAGACATGAGAATGTGAAGGTGTCAAAGTTATTATGTATCTTTACCGATATCTATATTGCTATATTGCAGTATGTTTGTACGGTGAATCCAACAGGCACCTATTCTTCAACATATGTCTACATACAGTAAACACATGTCCACTGCATTCCCTTTACATCAGAGTTCCCACTTACATTAGGGTCTGCAGCATTACCCTTTCACTGTAAGGGCAATCCTGCAGACTCTGATGTAAAGGAGAATGCCAGGAACTCTGATGTGGGGGGCACTCTGGTGACTAGAGACCACCTTCCGCAGAGTGAATACACTAAGGTAAGGGGAGTTACTAATATAGGGGAAACCTTTATATCAGTGCCCCTACATTATTGTATTCACTCCCCTTACATCAGCAACACCCCCCTCCCCCAGACTGGCCTGGCGGCACTGTCACTGACCTCCTCTCAGGTGCACCATGCAGGGCTCAGTCAGATGGCTCCAGCTTGGTGGCTTTGGGTTTCTTATGGTCTCCTCTACACAGTCCACACACGCCTGACTTCTCCCGTGACCCCATGATCCCAGCGGCGCTCCCACTCATGACTCCTCTCCCGACTTTCCCCTCAGAGAGGGCAGACATGATGTAGGAAATGGTCAGAGGCTGCGGACAGGATAAAAGAACAGGAGATGGTCAGAGGCTGCGGGCAGGAGATGGTCAGAGGCTGAGGACATGGTAGTTTCCTCCACTGTGCCCCTTCATATTACTATACCTGTGCTGTCTCTCCACATCAGTCAGTGACTGTGACAGTTTCCTCCTTCTGTCACTCACTGTGACTGTATCCTGACTCCCTTATCTCTCCAGTCAGTCACAGTGTCCTCCTCTACCGGGCTGGCTTCACCCCCCAGTAATATCCTCCTGTGGTCAGGGCCAGATTGAGAACATCATGGGCCTGGTGCTGAGGATTTTGGTGGGGCCTTTTATAAATAATAAATAAATGCGTGGGAATCACAGCGCAGCAATGGAGGGCCCAGTCTGAAAATTTTAGTGTACCCTAATGTGCTAATATGCTGTGCATATTTGTACATTGTGGCATAACCTACCCCAGGGCCTCTAAAAAGTAGTAATGTCAGGAAAGTAGCTGAGATCCCCGATGTTCCTCTGTACATCACAGTAGTAATCACAACATTAAATAAGTTCTAATAATGGGACAGAACAAATATGAGAACTGAGATTTCCTTTAGTTGAACTAACAAGTGTGTCCATTCTAGAGCTGGTAACATTGAGGGTATTCAGTATCACTTTAAAGAACTGTTTTTGTGGGTAAGCGACATAGGGGAGGAGTACGGATGGTATATAAGTGGGAAGTATGTGCAGGTGAGTGAGAGGAATGTGGAGGGTCTAACATTGGGCACTATGTACAGGAGAAGAGTGAAAAGGGTACAGCAAAAAGCACAATGTACAGGAGAGAAGTGTGGAGGGTATGACAGTGGGCATCATGTACAGGAGAGAAGTGTATGACAGCAGGCACCATGTACAGGAGAGGAGTGTGGAGGGTATGACAGTGGGCACTATGTATAGGAGAGGAGTGTGGATGGTATGATAGTGGGCACTATGTATAGGAGAGGAGTGTGGAGGGTATGACAGTGGGCAGTATGTACAGGAGAGTAGTGTGGACGGTATGATAGTGGGCACTATGTATAGGAGAGGAGTGTGGAGGGTATAACAGTGGGCAGTATGTACAGGAGAGGAATGTGGAGGGTATGACAGTGGGCAGTATGTACAGGAGAGAAGTGTATGACAGCAGGTACTATGTACAGGAGAGGAGTGTGAAGGGTATGACAGTGGGCAGTTTGTACAGGAGAGGAGTGTGAAGAGTATGACAGTGGGCAGTATGTACAGGAGGAGTGTGGGGGTATGACAGAGGGTAGTATGTACCAGAGAGAAGTGTGGAGGGTATGATGGGGCAGTATGTACAGGAGAGAAGTGTGGAGGGTATGACAGTGGGCAGTATGTACAAGAGAGGAATGGGGATGGTATGATAGTGGGCACTATGTATAGGAGAGGAGTGTGGAGGGTGCGACAGTGGGAAGTATGTACAGAAGAGGAGTCTATGACAGCAGGCAGTATCTACAGGAGAGGAGTGTGGAGGGTATGACAGTGGTCACTATGTACAGGAGAGGAGTGTGGAGAGTATGACAGTGGGCACTATATATAGGAGAGGAGTGTGGAGGGTATGACAGTGGGCACTATGTACAGGAGAGGAGTGTGGAGGGTATGACAGTGGGCACAATCTATTAATCGACTTGAGTACAACCAGCCTGTTTTTCCAAAAACAATCAGTGCTGCCAGCTATAGATAGCAACACTGATCATTGTACTCACTGGCAGGACACAATAACACTACAGGAGTGATTCCCCCATCTACAGGTCAGCAGGTGAGAGGGTGTGTGGGGACAGGCTGGGGAGAGACACCAGCCAGTAGCTGGGAAGGCACTGGCTAGTATCAGAGCCAGATACACACAGGTTACATACGTCGCGATCATTCGAGCGAGAGCAATAATTCTAGCACTAGACTTCCTCTGTAACTCTAAACATCTAACCTAAAAAATGTTTAAAGCATTGCTTAGGATACCAAAAAAAAAAAAAAATCGTGCTAACTTTAGTGTTTTTTTAATGTGTGAAACAGTTTATTTCCTAAAAAAACATGTTTGAAAAATTGCTGCGCAAATACAGTACCGTGCTAGAGCTGCACAATTAATCGTTAAAATTGTGATCTTGATTCAATCCCCCAACATGCAGAGTTTGCTGATTCTTTCATATAACAAATGGAGAGACTTTCAGCTGTCAAAAGAAAATATCTGGACAGTCTGCCAAGTTCTTAGCAGGAAACATTGTAACTAACGCATTCTTCTTATATCAAAGGGATACACTTCTGTGTGTAAAGAAAATATCCGGGCAGTCTGCCAAGTTTGTAAACAACATGAAACATTGTAACCAACTTCCTTTTTAGATCAAACTTCTGTGTGTAAATGCAACAAATGTAACCACTTAAAGTCCAACACTTGTTTAAGTTAAAAAGCAATATTTTTTGCTAGAAAATTACTTGGATCCGCCAAACATTATATATATTTTAGCAGAGACAAAAATGGCAATTGCTGCAATATTTTATGTCACACTGCATTTGCCTACTTTAATAAATAATAAAAACCATAAAAACAAAATAGTAAAGTTAGCCCATTTTTTTTTCATTTTAATGTGAAAGACGATGTTATGCCGTACAAATCGTTAGAGGATCGTGATCTATCTTCTAAGCAAAAAAATTGCAGTTGTCGTTTTAGCCAGAATCGTGCAGCTCTATACTGTGCAACATAAAAAGTTGCAAAGACCACCATAGAGTAATTTTCTAGCAAAAAACAAATGATGATTTTTTTTCTCAGTCTGCTGCAGTGTGTCAGCTTGTATTTATAATGGCTGCTCTGTATGTAGCTTCTGACAGGCTGTGCAAGCAGGCCCGTATCTCCGGAACCATAAATGATAGCCATCCCATATTTTGACCGGTTGTGTGGGGTTTCTGTGACCTCTGGTCATCGAGCTACAACCCCTGAAGTCGATCTAAAAAAAAAAAAAAAACTTTTTTTTTTTTTGGGGCAGATGGGCCTATCTTGAGAAAGGGGCCTGGAGCTGCAGCTCCATCAGCCCCTCTGTTAATCCGGCCCTGCCTGTGGTCCATGACCCATCACGTCGCTCCTCTGAGCCTCTGAGACCCGTAACTTCTACTGGAGTGTGATCGGGGAGGGGGATCTGTTCCCAGCTGTCCTAGTCCTGGGGGTGCATGGATTGTATCAGGACATTGGTGGGAGTTTGAGTTGTATAAAGTGTGTGTACGATGGGGAAGAGGGATTTCAGGGGATGAGGATGGAGACTGACCCTAGTATCACTCCACTCCCCCCCAGGAAGAGGAATCCAGGGGATAAGGATGGAGAGACTCTAGGATCATCCCTAGCTACCCCCCCCCCCTTGGATATACACCCCCTCAAGAAGAGAGCAAAGGAATCCAGGGGATGGGGATATAGAGTAACCCTAAGATGCCCCCCAGGAAGAGAATGGATCCAGGGGATAAGGATAGTGAACCTGAGCCCCCCCTAAACCTCCCCACCCTCACAGAATAGGAGGGATCCAGGGGATAAGGATAGTGACCCTGAGCCCCCCCTCCCTCACAGGAAGAGAAGGTATCCAGGGGATAAGTATAGAGACCCTGAGCCCCCCCCCCACAGGAAGAGAAGGGATCCAGGGGATAAGGATAGTGACACTGAGCCCCCCTAAAAATCCCCACCCCACAGAATAGGAGGGATCCAGGGGATAAGGATAGTGACCCTGAGCTATACTGAGACAGGACCATCTCCCCTTCTCCCTTCCCTTACAAGACTCCAGGACTTTCCCCATGGAAACGCCGAGAACGAGTTCAGTTAAAAAATGGCGCCAGGTGGCGACATTACGTTACTGCGCATGCAACGCCAAGCCGAACTTGTATGATCTTTCCAGAGTCCTGCAGGCTTTGGAACGGCGCATTCACATTCACGGACACCCCAAAAAAGGGGTGAAATTACCGGACTGTCAGTAAATTAACAGACGGTTGGCAACACTGGTCCATTCACACACAGAGCTGTGGCTCAGCCCCCCCTCCTGATTGGCTCACTGGCTGTGTTTGACAACAGCAGGAGCCAATGGCGATCAGCTAATCAGGAGTGCAAGTCCCCAAAGAGCCAAGGCTCTCCTAGACATCGCTGGATCGAGAGGGGGCTCATGTAAGTATTAGGGAGGCTGGGGGTTGGGAGGGCTGCTGCACACAGAAGGTTTATTACTTTAACCCCCCTGCCGGTATCCCCAAGCGCGACTCGGGGTGGATTTTTTATGTAAATATCGATATCCCCGAGTCGCGCTCGGGGTGAATATGCAGAGCCTGCAGCGTGCGCTGGCTTACCTTTGATCCAGGCAGGGTACTGTACTTACCTTGTCCCTGGATCCAGCGATGCATCCCCGCTGTGTGAGCGAGTGGCGTCCTCCATTCGACTCACACAGTGCCCGCGCGCCGCCGATCTCCGTTCCCTGCGACGTAACGGCGCACGGGGGCGGAGACCGGCGGCAAATTCAAAAAAGTAAACAAACACATTACATACAGAATACTACAGAATTACAGTACTGTATGTAAAAAGTACACACCCCCCCTGTCCCTAGTGGTCTGCCCAGTGTCCTGCATGTTCTTTTACATAATAAAAACATTTTTTTTGTGCCTGCAAACTGTAGATTGTCCATAGCAACCAAAAGTGTCCCTTTATGTCAAAAGTGATTTTAGAGCAGCTAGAAAACAGGGATAATAAATGATAATCACTTGCAGAATTGAGCGATAGCGATTTGTGGGGAAATTCGTCATAAAAAAAATAAAAGTAATGACAGCGACAATTCTGCAACTGAGCAAATTTCAGTGATTTTGATTTGATTACATTAGTGAATAATTTTTATTATAATTACATTATTATTTGTTATAATTATTTATAGTTATTTATTATATTATAATTTTATGATTTTGTGTTTCAAACTTTATCATACCCGGGATGTCTACTAGACTCTGGTTTGGACAAATTTAAGTGAGTTATTCCTAAAAATTGCAGGCCTACAGTATAAAACGCAGAATTTCCATGCAAAATAATTGTACCGCTTTTGGTACGTAATTCCAGACAGAATCATACCGCCGGGGAGGTTAATGCATAGAATGCATGAAGGTATAAAACCCTGTGCCTTTACAACCACTTCAAAGCAGTATTAAACCCAAAAGCAATCATTTATTATATTGCAGCTTACCAATTCTTGTGTGATGGTTGCATTTGTTTTCTTTTTTAGGCTTTCTTTCCTTTATTTTCACCTGGTGATCAGCCAGTAAGTCTGTTGTTTTGTCAAAAGAACAAGCTGTCCTTGCTTGGCACTCCAGATGCTCATCAAGCTTCACCTCACTGGCCTGCTTAGTCCCTGGCTTGACACACAAGGCTGCTCTGCAAGAGTCACCCGACGTAGTTTGCAGATTCTTCACCATCCCCGGTTGGTGAGAATTCTTCTCCGGTACTTGCTTCAGTTATTCACTGTGGTCCCTGGTAATAAGGTGGTTGGTCCCTTAGTGGCCACAGCTTCCCCTCTACCTCCGACCACAAAAGGTTCTCCGACAGGCTGAACTGTCTATTCTGGCTGGATTGCAAGCCACAATCCAAACCCTGCGCTGCTCTCTTGCTTCCGGATAGGCCCTCAGACAGCCCAGCAGCCAGATGTTTCCCAGGATAGGCCCAAACTCCAGCCTAGCAGCCCGGGTAGTACAACATATGTCCACCCAGACAGCCATCCAGGTGGCACAGAACACCCGAATATATAGGTTCTCCCTGCAGGTCAAGGGATTCAAGAAAACCCCTGCCCATTGGCTGAGACACCCCATATACTCCTAATCTGGCCTTGCTTTACCATTGTCTTATCTAATGGCACCAGGTACCCGCCACCTAGCGACAGAAGAGAGAAGTGCAGCAATTCTAGACTTAGGGTGAAATCAATTGATCCTTAACAATGAGCCATGGTAACTTAACCTGGCAGGTAAATTTAGCAGCAACCCTGCCTAAACATCAGGGTACTACATATACAAGGAAAATACAAAAAAAAAAAAAAATAATTTCTTGCACATGATTGGGTGATGGAAGCCAGGAGAGATTCTGCTTATTTACAAAGCTCTGGAGCAACTGCTCTTACAGAGTGCTACAGCGCTTTGAAAAGTGCACAGTCTATTTGCATACTTGCCAACTGTCCCAAATTTTCTAGACCTTTTTCCCGGTTTTAGCATTTCCTGGGAAATGTTCCAGGAAATTTGTGTTTTCCTGATTTTTCGTCGCCTAGAGGTCCGCGGTCGTGGGAAACAATGTCTCCGCCAGCCCCCATTTTACAGAAGACCAGAATGCCAAGAACGACCAGGAGGCCGGATGGCTCCCAATAGAAATTAAGCTTCTGCTCATATATGCCTTGTTTCCACTGCACGGATCGGGTCGGGTCAGTAATTTTGGAGCGGTTCGGATGGGTCCGGTCTAATCGCGTGAGCGTTTCCACTGCAAATCGGACCGTGAGGGACCATTCAGGGTTTAGAAAAAATTCCTACGCATCCACCAATCAGTGAGATACATTTGTAGGTCCGCCCTAACCGAACCGTTCCACTCTCTCTGGTCCCTCATCTGAAGCAGGACCCTTGCTGGTGCGGTACGGTTCGGTTTTACGGTACGCTTTCATAATGGAAACTCAAAATAGCGTACCATACCGAACCGTACCGAACCGATCCGCTCAGTGGAAACGAGGCATTACTAAGCTCTTTTAAAGTGCAATTGCATAGCCTATTTGACTTTAGTAAATTAAAGGGGTTGTAAAGACAAAAATATTTTCCTCTTAAATTAAAGTCTGACAGTAGCTGATAAAGTAAAAAGTAATGTTTTGCATTATAACTAGTTTGGTACCTGTTGAAATTGAGCTGTTTTATTCACCTCCGTCACTCCTGAATCGTTATTCTCACTGACTTCCTGGTTTGCGGTGCACATTCATTCTTGCTACATCATGGCCTAATGGAAACTACAGTTCCCATTAGGCTTAGCCTCCATGCCTGTGAGGGTTAAGAGAGCATCTTCACGCAGGGCTGTAGTCATAGGGAGGGGGTGAGCACATTCTGCTTTCCACTATGCAAAATGGCTCAGATGCTGGTGGATAGCAAGAAGAGGAGAGACAGGAAATGGCATTTTCAAACCTGGATTACTGTATTTTGGAGGTCAAAAGGAAAAAAAAGGTAAGTGATATTTAAATGCTCTAGCTTACAGCAATTAATTGATCTAATAAAAAAACAAACCTTTAGGCCGCGTACACACGATGAGATATGTCCGCTCAAACTTGTCCGACGGACAGTTTAGAGCAGACATGTCTCATCGGATTTTGGTCCGATGGCGTGTACACACCATCGGATCAAAATTCCCGCCAGCAGACAGCGAGGTGACGTGGCGGTGACGTTGACGCGGCCACGTCACCGCACCAGGAAGAAAAATACTTCCGCGCATGCGTCAAATCTATTCGACGCATGTGCGGGAAGATATGTCCGCTGGTGAGTGTACTGACCAGCGGACATATCCGACGGACATGTCTCCGGCGGACAAATTATAAAGCATGTTTTAAAATTTGTCCGCCAGTCAGACATGTCCGCTAGCCCATACACACAATCGGATTTGTCCGCTGAACTGGTCCGTCGGACCAGTTTCAGTGGGCAAATTCGATCGTGTGTACGCGGCCTTAGTGCTCCTTTAACACCATAATCTCATTCCACTGTAGTGCACTTCACTGGGATGATCAACTGGTATTTATGGGCTATGGGGAACTTAGAAATCTGACTGTAAGTCAGATGAAATTATAATTAAGTACTGCAGCACATATTGTTATTAATGGAAAGTTTTATAGTTTGATTTTAACTGCCCAAAAAAAGTCTTGCCTAACTCCTATTAGCAATCTGTAAAATTTCTAGAAGAACATTCTACTATCTTCAGAAATGCCAGTAGTCATGTGCTCAGACTCAAGACATATTTGAAACTTTCTACTTATATAGTCTCTCTGTGGCCCTATCAGGTACATTTCTGATTACTACCTGACCTGAGAGGAATAATGGGGAATCTCGACTCCAACTGGAACACAGACAAAATAACAAATACATTGTTTGTATTACAGTGGGAAAAGGGTTAAATATTTCTACTACAACCAGTTCTAAAAGTTCACTTATATATAAATGTATTTTCCTCCAATTGCAAGAGATTACATCAGAACACTTTGTTTTAAGGAACAAAATTAGTCAGGGGATTGATTTAATCAAACCACAAAACATTTTAGATGTGCTATTGTTACAAAAACAATTTCATTTTGCTTTAAAGTTAAATAATCTTACCAAAGGTCTTACTGTTTGCCGTATTACTTTCATCATTTTTTTTTAAATAAAAGTATTAAATCAATATTCTATATCAACAGTCTCCAAACTGCAAACGGAAGGCAGGGTGTGGCTCTTTGGTTGCTTGTATTTGGGTATTGGGGCAATATTCTATCCACTGACATCAACTATGGAGCATAATTCCTGTCACTGAACCATTGAAGGGGCAATATTCTTCCAACTGACACCAACAATGTGGCAATATTCCTTCCATTGATACCAGCGATGGGGCACAATTCCTACCACTGGCATCAACGATGGGGTACAAATCCTTTCATTGATACCAACAATGGGCCACAATTCCTCCCACTGATACCAATGATGGGCCACTATTTCTCTTACTGACACCAAAGATGGGTCACTATTCCTCCCGCTGACACCAGACATGGGCCATTGTTGACCCCCACTGGACGCCAGGACATTTTCTACTCCCACTGGCTTTAGTCTAGTACTTCTGAGTACAGAGGAGCATGTGACAGGTTGGGGCCATTTATCAATCACCAGCACTGTCACATTTGTGTCAGGATCACGATCTGAACCTGAGCCTGTGGCTTTTCTTGCTGTTGCATCGGGGAGGCTGAACAGCTTTCTATCTTTGACAACCTTCCTTTGAGTTTTGTTTCTGGAGAGCCTTGAACCTTTTGCTCCTCCCATCAACTTCCCAATGTAAGCCATGTCTCTGCACTTCCTGTTTGTCAGATTATTGTGTGCTTTCTCCAGTTGATATGTGGCTCCCTGCTGCTGCTGTCCTTCTCTTTGCCGCCACTTGTTATCGACCTTTGGCCTGTTCATTGATTATGCTTCCATCTGATCTCATTCAGCTACTACTTATTACCAACATTTTGGCTTGTTCATCGACAATTCTTCAGCTTGTTCCGTGTCCATTTTATCTCTTACCTGGCCTCTTCTTGCTCTTTTACCACTGGGACAATCCAGAGGACCTGTCACGTACCTGGTAGTAGAGCCCAACGTGCAGGGAGTGGCCTCTCGTAAGCCTCTGACTCAAGAGCCCCTGGTAGAGTAGACAGGGAGTGCAAAGGGACACAAGTGCCTGACTGGTAAGCTGGAGTAGAGGGCTGGATGCGGCTACTGGGAGGTGTACCGAGGTCCAAGCAGGATACAGACAGCAAGCCAGGAGCTGAAGACAGTGGCACGGCACTCATGAATAGGGATGAGCCGAACACCTCTGGGTTCGGTTCGCACCAGAACCTGCGAACAGACCAAAAGTTTGTGTGAACTTTAGAACCCTGTTAAAGTCTATGGGACTCGAACGTTTAAAATCTAAAGTACTAATTTTAAAGGCTAATATGCAAGTTATTGTCCTAAAAAGTGTTTGGGGACCCGGGTCCTGCCCCAGGGGAGTGTTTGGGGACCTGGGTCCTGCCCCACGGGACATGTATCAATGCAAAAAAAGTTTTAAAAAACGTCTGTTTTTTCAGGAGCAGTGATTTTAATAATGCTTAAAGTGAAACAATAAAATTGAAATATTCCTTTAAATTTCATACCTAGGGGGGTGTATAGTATGCCTGTAAAGTAGCGCTTGTTTCCTGTGCTTAGAACTGTACCTACACAAAATGTAATTTCTGAAGGAAAAAAGTCATTTAAAATCACTCACCTTACCTTTTGTAAAAAAAAATAAAAAATCACTCACCTTAAGGTCTGGTATGGATATTAAGGGGAACCCTGCGTCAAATAAAAAAAAATAATGTGGGGTTCCCCCAAATATCCATTCCAGACCTTTTAGGTCTGGTATGGATTTTAAGGGGAACTACACCCCAAATTTAAAAAAAATGCCGTGGTCCCCCACACATTTTTTTTTATAATTGACTTTTCTCTGTATTGCCGGGAGCCGACAATTCATTATAGCCGCGAGTGATTTTAAATTACTTTTTTTCCTTCAGAAATTACACTTTGTGCAGGGACAGTTCTAAGCATGGGAAACAAGCGGTACTTTACAGGCATACTATACCACCCCAGGTACAAAATTTAAAGGAATATTTCCCTTTTATTGTTTCACTTAAAGGAATTATTAAAATCACTGCTGCCAAAAAAAATGCAGTTTTTAAACCTTTTTTTTGCATTGATACATGTCCCCTGGGGCAGGATCCATGTCCCCAAATAATTTTTTATTACAATAACTTGCATATTAGCCTTTAAAATTAGCACTTTAGATTTCAAACGTTCGAGTCCCAAAGACTTTAACAGGGTTCTAAAGTTCACACGAACTTGCCGCGAACACCCCAAATAGTTCGCTGTTCGGCGAACAGGCAATGTTCGAGTCGAACATGAGTTCTACTCGAACTTAAAGCTCATCCCTACTCATGAAGCAGGAGACTTGCAGGGTGGAACAGGCCGGGTCAAACACAGGCGGGCAGATCAGGTACAAAGGCAGAATCCAAAAGGGAAGTTAAAGTCCAGGCCAGGTCAGTTCATCAGACGGGAAGTGATCAGAGTTGAAGGGAGAGCAGGAGCAAGGTCAGTAATATCCGGGATCAGAGACAGGCAGCGAGCAGGAGTAGTCAAGGGAAGCCGGGTCAGGTAGTCAGAAGGTAATCAGAGTATACAGGTAGCAGGGATTCTTCAGAAACATGCTGTAGACCGGACAGCAAGATAGTGGAGAACCTGGCTATTTTAAATAGGCTGTTTGACGCCAAGTGCTGTCACTGCACGTGCGTGCGCCCGCAAAGCAGCCATGCACCAACGCGCACACTCGCGCTCCACCTCGCACGCGCCGGACTGGGTTTCCTCTGGCACTGTTGTTGGTGGGCAAATTGCTGAGATGCCTTTCTTGACAGGATCACAACCCAGTACGCAGCAAAACCCATCTCCACCATCAGGAGCTCTGGTGAAGACTCGCTGGTGCTTATACCCTGGCCTCAGGGAAGCCTACATCATCTGCCAGGGGGATCTGCTTGTATATTTCCAGATGACTACTCATTAATTTCTCTATTACTACAGCCACTGGTTCTCCTAGTCTGATCCCAGACTATGACACATTGTTATAGTCCATTGCTCTGCATAAGCTACCAAGCCAGTGACTAGTAGTTTGCACAGAGCTACTTCTGCTCAAACAGTAGCAGAGGAGTGAAATACATGTAAGATTATGCTGCTGCCAATTTAAACCACTTTCATCCATCTTTTATTCCAAAAACTTACAGACATGCTGCTGACATCCCCATCTATATATAAATATATAAATGGTGCTAGTAGATTGCCTTGATGTTTTCATTCATTTTTGGAATCAATTGATAAAGTAGTTTGGATGACAAGTGAACTGGCTTAAGTTAAGGTTAACCATCAAGGTTAGGTTAGAGTAAGGCCTCGTACACACGTCCAAGGAACTCGTAGTTTCCGACACATTGTTTTCCTCGTCGAGTTCCTTGTTAGGCTTGTCGAGGAACTTGACAAGCTGTCTTTGCCTACACACTGTCAAGACCAAATCTCCTCGTTCTCAAACGCGGTGACTTCACCACATACTACGGCAGGGGAAGTTCAATTCCACTGGCACAACCCTTGGGGCTGCTTTTGCTAATCTCATGTTACTGCGTGTTCGGTTTAAGTTTGGTAAGAGACATTTTCACTTTTCAGTCTGTTACAGCGTGACAAATGTGCTATTTCCATTACAAATACTACTTTTACCGAAGGTGCGCGGGTTTCTTAGCATACACACGCTCGAGTTTCTCGTCGAAAAGCAGCCCATCGAGGAACACGACGAGCCAATTTGGACTCCCGTTGAGAAAAAAGAGAACTTGCTCTCTTTTTTGCTCGTCGAGTTTCTCGACAGTTTCCTCGATGAAAAACGTACACACGACCGGTTTCCTCGGCAAAAAAGCTCTCCCACCGAGTTTCTTGATGGATTCTGCCGAGGAAAACGGTCGTGTGTACGAGGCCTAAGAGGTCCAGGTTCAACCTTTTCAGAAAAACTAAAGATTTGCATATCAATTAACCTGTCACCTGGGAGTGTACTAATTGTTTCAACATGTCTCTCTTATTGAATGTAACCTCGGATTATGAGTTTTTTTCCGTTATATGCTCACTTTTGCATATAATTATTATTTGATAAAGTGTTGTATTGAAATTTTCAGAGCTTGTGAAGAAATACACCACGTTTGTTTTAATGAAAAACATAATCTGTTCTATTAAAAATTCTCACTAGTTATAATTATTGATGCAATAGCACCTCAATGTGGTATAAGAGCCTCAAAGAATAAATCTTAGGATTTTAAAAGGCAAACAGCTAAAGGATTTAGTTGCATAAGGAGGGCAATTCCGTCCAAAACAGCTTTTTCAATTCTGTATTGGGTCTGTAGAATTACTTTATTTGTAACTGTCTCTGAAGCTGCATTGAAAGACCCTCTCTGTACTGTATATATGTTTGTTTTTTGTTTGTAGCGCCCATGTACTTCAAAGTACAGGTGCTAGGGAAATTTAGGGGAATGATCAGAGTGTAAGTTTACTTTGATCTTAATTTTGATTATGTTTGGCTCTCTATTTCAGCTTGGCTGTGCTGTGGGCTCCTTTTGCTGTGCTTGGGGTGTTGTTCCACCCCAGGACAGCAGGTGGCAGCAGTGGAAGCTGAGGTTGGCGTGCTCTCTTCAAGCAGCCAATCGGGAGGCCTGGGCATCGCTGGGCATGCTGGGAGAGGGTACTTATGAGGCAGACGCCATTTTGTGAGGTTCTTCTCTTCTTGCCTGGAGTGTGACACCCACCTTTAGGGTGATCACAATCACTGCGCCCCATGCCTTATGGCCTACCTGGCCAGGGCGTGGGTGCTACGCGGAGTTCCTGGTTCCGGAGCCAAGCTGGTCCGGAACACTTTAAGCACAACGGGGACCCAGTGACTGACTGGGTTCCCACCATCGGAGATCCCAAGCGAGTTGAGCTGTTCAGTGGGGAGTCCAGTTGAGGGACACCAATGAGAGGCTGGTGGCCCAACAGCACTGGAACGAACCATTGAGGATCGAGGTACTGGACACTGAGGGATTGATTCCTCTCTCAGTCAGTACCCTGGCGACATTGGGGAAAGATTCAGTCAAACCGTTTACTCAGGAGGAGTTCCTCCACATTCACACTCGGGCAAGGCCTGAGGCAGAGGCACTTGTTCGACAGTCATTCAAAAGAGCCTGTGGCAGAGGCATCCTTCTCAAGTTCGAGTGATACTCTGGCTGCCAGGTCTGTGAGGGAGACCTGTTCAGGTATGGTATACCCACTCAACTTGGAGTGGCGCAGAAAGACTGATTATTGTCGGAAGCAGGATTGCTTCAATATCCAAGGCCTGAGTCTGCTACTCTCCTTCAAAACCTTTCTTCTATCCTTCCCTCACCTGTTGATTGTTTTTACCCGGCTGGGGTAAAGAGCACTTATAAAAGAGACTTCCTATTTGCGGACATTCCTTTATTGCTATTGTATTCATCGTTCACCCTAGACACTTTACCAGAGCCATGAGGAAACATGCCATCCCTATTCTAACCAGCGGCTCCTTTGGGGGTGAGCGCTACTTTATATTAACATTGGTATTTTTGACAGAAGTTTGCCTATTTGCTCTTAAAACGTACAGAACTTAAAGTGGATGTAAACCCCCAAATTTTTTATTTATTTTTTGATGTCACAATGTAGAGTATAAGAGTTCCTATCATCTGTGCCCAGTCTTGCCACACAGAGTTAATCCAGCACTGAGTAATCCTCTTGTAATGTTCAGTGCTAATTAACCACTTTAGTCCCGGACCATATTGCTGTCCAAAGACCAGAGCACTTTTTGTGATTCGGCACTGCGTCGCTTTAACTGATAATTGCGCGGTCGTGCGACGTGGCTCCCAAACAAAATTGGCGTCCTTTTTTTCCCACAAATATTGCTTTCTTTTGGTGGTATTTGATCATCTCTGCGTTTTTTATTTTTTGCGCTATAAACAAAAATAGAGCGACTATTTTGAAAAAAATTCAATATTTTTTACATTTTGCTTTAATAAATATCCCCAAAAAAGATATAAAAAAACATTTTTTTTCCTCAGTTTAGGCCGCTACGTATTCTTCTACATATTTTTCGTTAAAAAAAATCGCAATTAGGGTTTATTGATTGGTTTGCGCAAAATTTATAGCGTTTACAAAAAAGGGGGTCGTTTTATGGCATTTTTATTATTATTATTTTTTTACTAGTAATGGCGGCGATCAGCGTTTTTTTTCGGTACTGCGATATTATGGCGGACACATCGGACACTTTTGACACATTTTTGGGGCCATTGACATTTTTTATAGCGATCAATGCTATAAAAATGCATTGTATTACTATAAAAATGCCATTGGCAGTGAAGGGTTTAACACTAGGGGGCAGGGAAGGGGTTAAGTGTGTTGCTGGGTGTGTTCTAACTGTATGGGGGGGTGACCTCACTAGGGGAAATCACTGATCTTCTGTTCATACATTGTATGAACAGAAAATCAGCGTTTCCCCCGCTGACAGGAACGAGAGCTGTGTGTTTACACACACAGCTCCCGTTCCCCGCTCTGTAACGAGCAATCGCGGGTGCCCGGCGGCGATCGTACCCGCCGGGCACGCGCGCGCCCTACAAGTCTCTAAAGGGAGGACGTAGAGCTACGTGCTCCCGCGAGACAGAGCCACCGTCCCGCAGTAATATGACGGCGGGCGGTCGGCATGTAGTTAACAGGATTCCAGATAAAAACTTGCCAAATTATAAAGTCCGTTTCTCTGTTTTTGCTTTCAGTGACAGGTTATTTACATATCTAGCTTGGACATGTTTATTATATGTTATGTTTTGTTTATCATAACATGAGGTGATCCAAAGTTCATTGTATATTACCAGGATGTGTTATGTGGGGGAGGGGTGGATTTCTCACTTTTTATACCTCATGTTATGATAAACATAACATAACATATGATAAACATGTCCAAGCTAGATATGTAAATAACCTGTCACTCAAAGCAAGAAGAGAGAAAACTGACTTTTTATTTAAGCAGGTTGTTATCTGGAAGGCTGTTCATTTTACTGAACATTGAAAGAGGATTACTCAGCGCTGGATTAACTCTGTGTGGCAAGACTGGGCACAGATGATAGGATTTTTTTGGGGGGGGTTTACATCCACTTTAAAAATAGAATTTACCCCTATAGGCTTCAGTGGGATTCACCACTATTGGGGTTCAAGTTCAACAATTGCAACAGGGGAAGTATGAACACCTAGAAACAGCCATGTTTTAGCAGAATGTATCTACAAGAGACTTCAAGGTGGAAAAGAACAAAGCACATGGCAGGTCAAATTTCACTACTGTAGTCCCAACAAATATAAAACCCGACATTCCAATTAAATATTACTTTTAGGTAACATTTACAGCTTACCAGTCCTTACATGTTGTGGCCACATTAGTTTATCTTTTCTCCCAGCTTTTTTTTTCTTGATTTTCACCTGACAATAATCCTATGTATAGAGTAAATCAGGGCCAGTTTAGTGAGTAGAGATTAATAATCCCCCGGCATTAGTGCTTCATCATTGGTTCTAATAGGAGGAATAGTGCCCTATTGTTGATATTAATGAGAACAATAATGCCCCATTGATGGGGTTTTTAGGGGGAATGGTGCCCCATCGTTGGTGTCAGTTGGCTGAATAGTGCCCCAAGAGCCAGATAAGGGCAGACAAAGGGCCACATCTGACCCCCGGGCTGCAGTTTGGAGACCACTGCAGTAGATGGAAAACAAAATCAGCAGCATCCTATGGAATGTTAGTTTATCAATATTCTAGACAATGTCCTTTTATCTCCATTTAACCGCTTCAGCCACGGACCATTTTGGTGGTCAAGGACCAGGCCACTTTTTGCGTTTTGGCACTACGTCGCTTTAACTGACAATTGCGCAGTCATGCGACGTGACTCCCAAACAAAATTGACTGTCATTTTTTCCCCCACAAATAAAGCTTTCTTTTGGTGGTATTTAATCACCTCTGCGATTTTTATTTTTTGCGCTATAAACAAAAAGAGAGAGACATTTTTGAAAAAAAATATCAATATTTTTTTACTTTTTGCTATAATAAATATTCCCCAAAAATATATAATTTTTTTTCCCCACAGTTTAGGCCGATACGTATTCTTCTACATATTTTTGAAAAAAAAAAATCACAATAAGCGTTTATTGATTGGTTTGCTCAAAAGTTATAGCGTCTACAAAATAGAGGACTGTTTTATGTAATTTTTACTAATAATTTTTTTTTTGCTAGTTAATGCGGCGATCAGCGATTTTTATCGGGACTATGACATTATGGCGGACACATCGGACACTTTTGACACCATTTTGGGACCATTGTAATTTTTACAGCAATCAGTGCTATAAAAATGCACTGATTACTGTAAAAAAGTCACTGGCAGTGAAGGTGTTAACCACTAGGGAAAATATGGTATATACCTAAGTATGTACGCTCACCGCGCTACTAAACAAAATAGCAGCTAACACAACTAAATGATCAATTTAGCAAACATAGAAAATACAAAAGGAATATGTAGCGCTTAAATAAAATAACAATAGTGAATAGCAAATAATAACATAAGCTGAACATTAGACACCATAGGTGCACATTGAAGTGTCTCTGAAATAGTGCTATAGTCCAAAAACTCAATATATAGTGACTGGGTGCAAGTGAGGTCTGAAAGGTCCACCACCATAGATGAAGCTGAGGAGGCTTACCAGATGGATAGCGACCACAATAAGTATACACCTATTTGGTCAGCTAAAGCTTAAACTTATACCAGGAACTGCTCACAAGACGACTCCAGTAGGAGGAGGAGTGGTAGAGGTATCCGATCGGATGAAAGATCAAATCCAAAAATATTATTTTCCTTTCTCTTTACAATATACTCAGCCGACAAGGTGACTCAGAAGGCCCAATAGTGAGGAGGAAAAAAAATAAAGCAAACATAGCGTAACTCTGATAAACAAGTTTACTAAGATAAAAGAAAGTAATACACTCACATTGGTATGAACAATCATGGGCATATAAGTATACAGGCAGTAGGGTCAATCGGTTTCCGACGCGTTTCGTTTCACAAACATCTTCATGGGAGTGTTAACCACTAGTTGGCGCTGCAGGGGTTAAGTGTTCTCTAAGAAGTTATTCTTACTTTAGGGGGCGTGGCTACACGTGACATGTCACTGATGACCGTTCCCGATCACAGGGAACAGTCATCAGTGACAGTGTCACTAGGCAGAATAGGGGAATGCCTTGTTTACAAAGGCATTCCCCTATTCTGCCCTTGTCGACCGCAATCGCGGGACTCCCGGGAACATCGAGTTCACGGGACCCATGGCCACACTCGCGAGGCACGAGTCCGCTGGGTCGCATATTTAAAGGGACGTACCTGTCCTAAAATGAATTCCCCTAAAATTACAAGAAATATCAGAGAATTGCAACTGCTAGTCACCCATCTTCTGCAAAAGAATCAAAAATATATGCCTCACCTAATTGGACTTTCAACTGGTCCAGTTGTAGTGGTGGCATCGCTCGCCTTGCCCTACTATCAAGCTACTATGATAACTGAGGAGTAAAGTAATGTAGATTACTGAGCAGCCATTGTTTTACCACAAAGCTGTCCTTGCACGGTGCTCTAGTTTTGGTAGTTACATGCTATGTGCTTTGGGCATCATGCTTCGTCATGGTTGACCAAGTTATAGGTTCTCAGACCAAGCATTCCTCTTTCTCCTCTATATCCTCCCCCTCAAAGCCAACCACTCCATGTCTTCAATATTTATACGTAAGAGGTGCCATCATTTATTGGAACTCAAGAGCATATAAAACAATAGCCACACACTGGGCAAGTTTCTGGCATGTACCCATCACTGTATATCATGTCTGCCATCATTATAAGGAACCTCTGCATACAAAATATGGAGGCAACCATTGCTGACCGTCATGTGAAAATGGTAAATATATTAGAGAAAGAAACATGGACTTTGTAGGCACCACTGATAAAAACAAATTTTATTTATAACAATTCACATAATTTAAAAAAATAACAAATATAAAAACATTACTGTAGCAGACTAATGTGGAAACTTGATATTTCACTTGAATCGGGGTCGCAGAACCTGAAGACCCCGATGATATTTAACACGGCTGGAGACACTAGATAGTGATAATAGGAAAGCTCTACATGTTTCGGGAAGACTGCTTCCTCAGGAGCGTATATACATTTTCTAAATAGAATAGAGACATCAAGTAAATATATATACAGTACCTCACAAAAGTAAGTACACCCCCACATTTTTTTGCAAATATTTAATTATATCTTTTCATGTGACAACACTGAGGAAATTACACTTTGCTACAATACAAAGTAGTGAGTGTACAGTTTGTATAACAGTGTAAATTTGCTGTCCCCTCAAAATAACTCAACACACAGCCATTAATGTCTAAACTGCTGGCAACAAAAGTGCGTACACCCTTAAGAAAAAATGTCCAAATTGGTCTCAATTAGCCATTTTCCCTCCCTGGTGTCATGTGACTCATTAATGTTACAAGGTCTCAGGTGTGAATGGTGAACAGGTGTGTTAAATTTGGTGTTATCGCTCTCACTCTCTAATACTGGTCACTGGAAGTTCAACATGGCACCTCAAGCCAAGAACTCTCTGAGGATCTGAAAAATATTATTGTTGCTCTACATAAAGATGGCCCAGGCCAGGGATATGCAATTAGTGAACCTCCAGATGTTTCAGAACTACAAGTCCCATGAGGCAGGCATAGCAAGACTCTGACAGGTGTACAAAGACAAGTGTGTCTTGCCTACAGTCAAGCATGGTGGTGGGAGTGTCATGGTCTGGGGCTGCATGAGTGCTGCCGACACTGGGGAGCTACAGTTAATTGAAGGAACCATGAATGCCAACATGTACTGTGACATACTGAAGCAAAGCATGATCCCCTCCCTTCAGAGACTGGGCCGCAGGGCAGTATTCCAACATGATAATGACCCCAAACACACCACAAAGACAACCACTGCCTTGCTAAAGAAGCTGAGGGTAAAGCTGATGGACTGGCCAAGCATGTCTCCAGACCTAAACCTATTGAGCATCTGTGGAGCATCCTCAAACGGAAGGTGGAGGAGCGCAAGGTCTCTAATATCCACCAGCTCTGTGATGTCATCATGGAGGAGTGGAAGAGGACTCCAGTGGCAACCTGTGAAGCTCTGGTGAACTCCATGCCCAAGAGGGTTAAGGCAGTGCTGGAAAATAATGGTGGACATTTTCACTTAGGGGTGTGCACACTTTTGTTGCCAGCAGTTTAAAAATTAATGGCTTGTTCAGTTATTTTGGTGGGAAGAAAATTTGCACTGTTATACAAGCTGTACACTCGCTACTTTACATTGTAGCAAAGTGTCATTTTTTTCAGTGTTGTCACATGAAAAGATAGAATAAAATATTTACAAAAATGTGAGGGGTGCACTCACTTTTGTGAGATACTGTATAAGCAAGAAAATGTCTACAGCAATTCATACCCAAAGGAGCAAGGCGTAGATAAACTCTTTCTAACCAGTGTTTATGACTTTATAAATAAGCAAACGCATTTATATTTATTTTCCTTGCAACAGACAAAAATAACTGCAAATATACCGAAGAGGAAAAATACAAAGAAATTAAGAAACATGTTATAATTCCGATTAAATTAATATATCAGCTATAGCAATAAAAATCATCCTATTCACAGTATAAACCCACCTTGGCAAAAAGCAACTTAAAAAAACTCCCCTTTTGAATAGTAAACTGGAAACACTACAAACACATGGTAGATGAATAATCCTCTCATTGCAGCAAATAGATACATATGTGTGATATGATATGTTGTATTACATAGTGTTGTGCAAGTTTCACTTTCTACAGTTTTTTTGTATTTTCTGCATTTGAAGACTACTTCTTCAGGAGCTTATATACATATACATTTTTTTTTCTAAATAGACTAAAGAGACATTAACCACTTAAGACCCGGACCAAAATGCAGGTAAAGGACCTTGCCCCTTTTTGCGATTCGGCACTGCGTCGTTTTAACTGACAATTGCGCGGTCGTGCGACGTGGCTCCCAAACAAAATTGGCGTCCTTTTTTCCCCACAAATAGAGCTTTCTTTTGGTGGTATTTGATCACCTCTGCGGTTTTTATTTTTTGCGCTATAAACAAAAATAGAGCGACAATTTAAAAAAAAATGCAATATTTTTTACTTTTTGCTATAATAAATATCCCCCAAAAATATATAAAAAAACATTTTTTTTCCTCAGTTTAGGCCGATACGTATTCTTCTACATATTTTTGGTAAAAAAAATCGCAATAAGCGTTTATCGGTTGGTTTTCGCAAAATTTATAGCGTTTACAAAATAAGGGATAGTTTTATTGCATTTTTATAAAATCTTTTTTTTTTACTACTAATAGCGACGATCAGCGATTTTTTTTCGTGACTGCGACAATATATATTACACTTCGGTCAATTTTGACACATTTTTGGGACAATTGTCATTTTCACAGCAAAAAATGCATTTAAATTGCAATGTTTACTGTGGAAATGACAGTTGCAGTTTGGGAGTTAACCACAGGTGGCGCTGTAGGGGATGTGTGACCTAATGTGTGTGTTTACAACTGTAGGGGGGTGTGGCTGTAGGTGTGACGTCATCGATCGCGTCCCCCTATTACAGAGATGACGCGATCGATGCTACGGCCACAGAGAAGCACGGGGAAGCCGTGTGTACACACGGCTCTCCCCGTTCTTCCGCTCCAGGGACGGATCGCCGCACTCCAGCGGCGATCGGGTCCGCGAATCCCGCGGTCCCGGTCCTGGAGCTTCGGACCGGGTCGCGGGCGCGCGCCCGTGACCCACGGCTGGGTACTAAAATCAACGTATATATACGTTGTTGTGCCCAGCCGTGCCATTCTGCCGACGTAAATGTGCAGTAGGCGGTCCTTAAGTGGTTAAGTAAATATATATACAATATCTGACAAAAGTAAGTATACCCCTCACATTTTTTGTAAATATTTTATTCTATCTTTTCATGTGACAACACTGAAGAAATTACACTTTGCTACAATGTAAAGTAGTGAGTGTACAGCTTGTATAACAGTCACAATTTAACTCAACACACAGCCATTAATGTCTAAACCGCTGGCAACAAAAGTGAGTACACCCCTAAGTCAAAATGTCCAAATTGAGCCCAATTAGCTATTTTCCCTCCCAGTTTCATGTGACTCGTTAGTGTTACAAGGCCTCAGGTGGGAATGGGGAGCAGGTGTGTTAAAATTTGGTTTTATCGCTCTCACTCTCTCATACTGGTAACTGAAAGTTCAACATGGCACCTCATGGCAAAGAACTCTCTTGCTGTTGCTCTACATAAAGATGGCCTAGGCAATAAGAAGATTGACAAAACCCTGAAACTGAGCTGCAGCACGGTGTCCAAGACCATACAGCTGCACTACTTTACATTGTAGCAAAGTGTCATTTTTTTTAGTGTTGTCACATGAAATATAAGAAAATATTTACAAAAACTTTTGTGCAATACTGTATCTGATCTCCCACAGTACACAGAACATGGAAATGCAATAATTTTTGTAAATATAAACTGCTAAATACCTTTTCCAATTAGCAGTATATAGCAGTCTTGTGACTGCACTGGTTAAAGCTTGTAGGAGCTTTCATTCTCCCCCGACTGTCCTATGAGGCTGCATGACCCCTGACCCTTTGTCTGGACAGTGCTGATTGGCTCTGTGTTGATCACATGTACCCTCCTGGGAAAAAAATTCTCTAGCAACACACACCAAACGGAGCATGTGCAGAGTGCCCCCAAGGCTCTGTACTTCCAGGAGATGGGGACTGTGGAAAGCAGGGGAGGATCAAAGAAGACAGGATCAAACAGCCTTTTTACACAATGCACATTATTAACCCCTTAGGTTCCATAGTGAGTGTAACAAACTGATTTTACTTTTGTGGGCTTAATAAAACGTTAAAGGGTAAGTTCACCTTTACAGGAAAATCTGTAATGCAAACTTACACAGGACCCCCTCCTCGCCCCCCAGTTCTGCAGATCTCCTGTTCTGAGCCCTGCTATAACTGCCTTATGGGTCCGGGGCTTGGAAATCCCTGAAGCTTGATCTCCAAATGCATCCCGTCAGGAGGGATGTTTAGGAGGATTCTATTTGGTCGGCGCCATCACATGAGCGGTGCTGACCAATCAGAACCCACATAGCCCATCCTCTCAGCGGGGAAGAAGACATGTGAATTCTGAGGGGATTTCTAAGCTCCATACCTGTAAGGCGGCTATAGCAGGGCTCAGAGATCACCGCGCTGCAGATCAGCGGGACTGGGGGGGGGGGGGTGAAGAGGGGGTCCTGTGTAAGTTCACCTTACAGGTTTTTGAACTTACACTTTTAAGGATCCCCTGATCAACAATATTTCTTGTTGTTTATCAATTAAAATGATTTGTAGGCACCAAGGAAAACAGGGTTTAGATATTGTTATCCACATATAATGTGGTTTTAACATCCCAACCATGGCGATTTAACAGAAATTGAAATCTTCAGCCAAGTAATCTGAACCATTTAAACCTGTTCCAGACTTTATGGCAGCATTGGGTTGGATTATGTATTTAGAACTGGGTGATTTCACAAACTTTCATACTTCCTATCATGTTCTTCAACGATCATCATCTGCTTTGACACATTTCATGGTGTTTGGATTAAAGTGAAAGTAAAGCCAACATTTTTTTTATGTTCTGGATAGCGTGGGGAAGGATTAAAAGCCCATCTGATTTCACTGGTGTCCAGGACTCTGTTACAGAGGTTTCCTCTGCCGATCATCAAAGCTGAAGAAGATTCTTGGATAAGCAACAAAACCTTTAAAATTGCAAAGCAAATTCAGCTAAAGGACAAACTACTAATAGTTATATCATGACCCATCTTTAATGAGAAACTTCACCACAAACACCACTACCCGCCGCCGATCACCCCACACCACCAACTTCCACCCACCCAAAAAAAAATTAGAACCTTCAGAGACACATACACCTCAAGACAAAGGATCTATTTTTTAATGAAACTTTTCCATGATGTATCATTTTTCTACACACACAATATAGCCATTTAGCTTACACCTACCTTCAAGGAGAAATGCATTAAAATAGTTAAGGACTAGGGATATGTTTAAAGTTCAATCCAAACACAAGTTTGGACCAAACTTTGGCTGTTCAGACGTTCATCTGACCCTTTACTCATTTGACTGGAGCCAAACATCAGTAGTGGTATTTGTAACGATACTATATGTAGTGCTAACCCCTTCAGGAGCCGCTGGTTGAATTGGGATCAGCGTATTTAACCACTGCGTCGCTCGACGTGGCTCCCAAACAAAATTGGCGTCCTTTTTTCCCCACAAATAGAGTCTTCTTTTGGTGGTATTTTATTTTTTGCGCTATAAACAAAAATAGAGCGACAATTTTGAAAAAAATGCAATGTTTTTTACTTTTTGCTATAATAAATATCCCCCAAAAATATATAAAAACATTTTTTCCTCAGTTTAGGCCGATACGTATTCTTCTACCTATTTTTGGTAAAAAAAAATCGCAATAAGCGTTTACCGGTTGGTTTGCGCAAAATTTATAGCGTTTACAAAATAGGGGATAGTTTTATTGCATTTTTATTATTTTTTTTTTACTACTAATGGCGGTGATCAGCGATTTTTTTCATGACTGCGACATTATGGCGGACACTTCGGACAATTTTGACACATTTTGCAATTTAAGTTGCATTGTTTACTGTGGAAATGACAGTTGCAGTTTGGGAGTTAACTACAAGGGGGCGCTGTAGAGGTTATGTGTTCCCTGTGTGTGTTTACAACTGTAGGGGGTGTGGCTGTAGGTGTGACGTCATCGATCGCATCCCCCCTATAAAAGGGATGACGCGATCGATGCTGCCGCCACAGTGAAGCACGGGGAAGCCGTGTTTACACACGGCTCTCCCCGTTCTTCAGCTCCGGGGACCGATCGCCGCACTTGGCTGCTGGGGAAAATAACTTCGCCAGAACCCCTCTGGCGCCATTAATTTACTGGCCAGGGATTCATGTCTATGTGAACAAAGAGGTGGGGATAGCGTGATGTCACTGACCGAATATGATCAAATGCCCATATTTGGGCAATGACAGTGACCAAATATGGGCATGGCCATATTTTAGTAATGATGTTACCTGGGGGGACCATGCTCCTTTTTTTACCCTAGTTCCAGGGACTGGGAACTGTCATTCAGTCGCAGTCAGCGATAGCATCCGACATATCAGTGGGAATTTTTTTCGGTGGTCATTGGGCAGCATTCATTGTGATTGATGTGAATCTGCATTGCTAAATAATATTATTGGTGATGAATTCACACCGTGGGAATTTTTGGGGTTTTCTTTTATAAATGAAGGACTTATCAAAACTGTAAGGCCGTGTACACACGATCGAATTTATCTGCTGAAACCGGTCCGAATGACCCGGGGCCAGGGTTGTGTAAAAGATATCCTTATGTTCCAAACATTGGGGCAAGGTGCTATGCCTGAGGGCTCCTCCCCCCTGGAAAGGTACCCCCTATGTTGACAGCATGTGGCCTGGTATGATTTACCTACTTGCTTGTACCCCTTTTTTCTTGTCTGTCAGGCTGCATGTTCAGATAAGGGTCTGGAATACATTTTTGGGGTGACCCACATTTATTTTTAATTTTTTTGCTTTTTGGGAGTCCTTCCTAAAGTTCATACCAGAGCCAAGGGTATGGTTCATACTTCATCATTACAGCACCATTTGAATGGGCTGCTATGCCAACAGGAAACACGGGGTCACATGATCAAGAGCCCATCACTTTGGCTCCTGATCAGAAGTCATGACCGCCCGGTAGCTCTTGGTGACAACGCGACCAGTGTGCTGGAGGTAGGGTTGCCACCTCATCCCTTTAAAACAGAACACATATGAATTACACAGGTTCTGAGGCTCAGGCTAATGCAGATTAGGCACCGAGTGAGTTTAATTACCACCATAATCAGCCACAGAACCTGTGTAATTTATATGTGTTCTGTTTTAAAGGGATGAGATGGCAACCCTAGCTGGAGGTACATAGGAGCGCACAACCTCAGGCTACTGTGTACGTATATGTGTGGTGGCTGGGTGTTAAAGCCCACTCTTCTTGATGCTGCATTTATGCAATAATGTAGTTGCCAAGAGGCTACAGAATAATAAAAACAATTAAAAACAGCCACATTTTTGCTTTGCAATTCAGTAGCAACAACAGCAGCCATTACAGCCATTACTTGATGGAAATTATTTCTTTCTCGTACATCACGGGACACAGAGCGGCATATTCATTACTATATGGGTTATATGGAGTACCTTCAGGTGTGGACACTGGCAATCTCAAACAAACAGGAAGTCCCTCCCTATATAACCCCCTCCCCTAGAGGGAGTCCCTCAGTTTTTTCGCCAGTGTCTTAGGTGTTGGTCACGGAATAGCTTTGCTCCACATCCTTGGGATTAAGGGCGGGCTAACCGGATCTGTCCAAGGAGCCTCAGTGCCAAAGTGGACAGTACCCGGGCCCCAAACCGTGGGGTTTTGCCTATAATGCTCCTCTTTGGAGGGCTGGACCCTGGGCCCAGGACTTGGAGTTTGTAAAAACCATAAGTTCCTGTTTGCCAGGGTGCTATATAGGTCCAGGACAGTGGGTACCTTCATAGGACCCCAGGGCCTGAAGGTCTACTACGCTACCCACGGAGATGGGAGAAGATTGGACTGTTTTGCAAAACGTCCTGCTGCATGGAGCAGGTAAGTGGGGAGCCTGCGGGTCTTGGTTCGACAGCAGGCTCTCCAGGGGGATCTTAAGGGGGGGTAGCCTGAGTATGCTCTGCATTGGCACCATGGTCACTATGTCTGATAGACAGGATGCCCTGAAATGTTTCCCCCCATAACTTGATCCCCCTACCTATCTATGTATGTTTGCTAGCTACCTGCTGCTCGCTGGTTGAAGATCTTTTAAAAAAAAAAAAAAAAAGATCTGTCTCTAGGCTAAAGGGACTCCTTAGGGGCCTGTGTTAGCCTTACCTTGCCGGGATTCAAATCTGCCGCCTGATGCGTCCTCCAACCTGCATTCCTGGGCTCCAGAGTGCGTCTCCTCCTGGGCTCTCCTCCCCCGACAGTCGCGCGCGCGTGCACGCGCGCATGCATATAGAAAATTTTCGCGCCGTTCGGGAGGGGGGGGAGGGGCGGGAGTGTGACTGCAGTGTAGAGTGGGCGCGCCTTTAATTGCTGTTATACACAGCAGGCGCGTTCTTAGCTCAGTTCAGAGCTGAGCTGGAGAGAGAGAGGACGTAGAGCTGGCGGCACAGTGACTCCCGGTGGCGAGAAGGGGTACTACATACTGGAGTCAGCTCCAATACTTTTTGTTAAGCCAAAATCCCCTTGGCAACAGGTTGAATGCTGGCAAACATGTTGGGGGTGGGGCTGTATGTGGTGAATAACATATAAAAGAAAAACATACTGAGCCCCACCGGTTTTGGGGCATTAGTGATCCTATTGTCCCCTAAACCTTATTTTTTTGTACTCCTGGCTATAACAGTCTGTTGTTGTAAGCGGAGTCCTTCGCTTTTGTATTATGGCTTCCAAGGGTTCAGGATCAAAAAAAAAAAGAAAAAAAAAAAAAAAGAGAAAAGGCAAAGACAAAGGGGTTCCTCCTCTGGTTCTGATAATATGCCAATACTTTCCCCACAGGTTATTCCTATAGGGGGTCACCCTGGATAAGCCATTAAGGGGGTCTGGTGCTGAGGCTGGCCCAGGTCGGCCCAACCCTGTGTTATCACAGAGGAGATGCTAGCCGTCACCCTAGGGGGGCTAAAGAAAAGAGGTTAACAGCTATGATCGCTGGCTCTTTTTCTGGCAAGAAGCGGACTAGATCCCCATCGCCAAAAAGGGACAGAACCTAGAGGATCTACCACTGTAGAATCGTTTTCAGCCTCCCAGGCGGAGAGTCTGTGGGTCCAGTCTTTGACAGACATGGCCCGCTTGGCATTCAATTTGCCATTTCCAGAGCCTCAGGTTCCTGCGGTATCCTCTTTGGGTTCTTTTAAAAACGCCTTTAAGCAACGCAGCGTTTCTGGCCCATCCTCTGTTAGAGGAATTGGTTTTTCCAGGATTGGGACGACCGGACAGAATTTTTTCTGCCGCCTAAAGCTGACGAGAGGGTAGTCTTTATGCACGTCTGCCAGGAAATATTTGTGCTTGCAGGCACTCTTTCCCCTGACCAAGTGCTCTTTAAAAAGGGGGCCCGGATGGCTCAGTTGGTAGAGCATCGGACTTTTAATCTGAGGGTCCAGGGTTCAGGTCCCGGTTCGGGCACTGCTTTTCAACTACCCGTGAGGTCCTTGAGGCCGCATCTCCCAGAAAGCGCCCGATCTCGTCTGATCTCGGAGGCTAAGCAGGGTCGGGCCTGGTTAATGCCTGGATGGGAGACCACCTGGAAGGTTGTCTGTTATTTACCCTATGGAAAAAAAAAAAAAAAAAACATTTTTTCTAAGAAAGGGGGCGCTCCCAACTGTGGACGCAGCCATCTCATGGGTGAATAAATCATTAACTGGCCTAAGGGGAAACATACAAATGTTTAAGGTCCCGGTCAATAAACGTTTAGAGACACTTTTTCCAGCATCCTTGGCTACAGCCAGCAGGGGCTGCAATTGGAGTTTTGTCAGGCGTTAAAGAACCAGACAAAACAGATGCTTAAGACATCCCTGCCCAATAGGCAGAGGAGTTATTGGATATTCCCAGAGCTCTGTGCTTTGCGGTAGAGGTTATAAAAAGACTCCATCCAGCAGGCGTCTCGTTGTCACTATTTTTAGTGCATATGAGAAGGCTCTTATGGTTGAAGAACTGGGCGGCCGAGCCCATGTAAAAGACTGCTGGCAGGTTTGCCCTTCCATGGAAAGATCTGGATAAATACATTCAGACTGTTTCAAGTGGCAAAAGTACCCTTTTACCAGTCAAAAGAAGTTCCGGGGTCCTGCGTTTAAAAGGCAGTTCCCCCCCCTGTTCCGGGGCCCTCAAATTCCAGGCAGTACGGACCTCCTGCGAGATCAAACTTTTAAAATGGATCGCAAGGACAGGCCTCTGGGGATCGATCCCCGACAGAGGGGGTCCGATCATCTGTGGCCGCAGGCTACAGATTAGAATTTCTAAAAATTTCCTCCACAAGGAAGGCCTCAATGCGGGCGGCGTTGGTTCATCTGCTTACCAGGGCATAATGGTAGAGGTACCAGCCCAAGAACAGGGGCTAGGTTTCTATTCCAATCTGTTTGTCATACCAAGGCCCATCGGCGATGTCAGACCAATTTTGGACCTAAAAGGTTTAAATGCTTACCTAAGGGTTCGCTCTTTCCGGACAGAATCCGTTCGGTCAGCAGCCGCCACACTCCAGAAGGATCTAGCTTCTATAGACATAAAGGATGGTTACCTTCATGTACCAAGTCTTTCAGCCACATCAAATATTTTTGTTTTTACGCTTCGCAGTGATACAGCGTCACTTCCAATTCGTGGCGCCCCCCTTCGGGCTGGCTACGGCCCCCGGGTATTCACGAAGGTCCTTGCTCCAATTCTAGTCAGTCTAAAGGATCCAAGGGATCTCGGTCCTAGCATACCTGGACGACCTCTTAATCATAGATCACTCGCTTCCTTGGTGGAATGCGTAGTAACCCTCATGGTTCAGTACCTCGAGAGGTTCGGCTGAGTCCTAAACTGGGGAAAGATCAGCATTTCAACCTACAAAGCAGTTGGAATATCTCGGCATGAGATTAGACACAGAACAGAAGATGGGTGTTCCTGCCCCTGGTAAAGGTCGAGGCTATCAAAAGATTAATTCAGTTGGTTCTAAGCAAAAGAGAACCAACTATTCGCCTATGTATGCGATTACTAGGCAAACTAATGGCCATGTTCGAGGCGATACCACACGCTTCCACACTCGGGTCCTACAGACAGCAATTCTAGCAGCCTTGGTTCTGCCCAGTGGTCTGGAAGGCTGGAGAGCGGTCTGGAACGGGTTCACTCGCCAAGTAACTTGGGCAGAGGCTGAGAGGCAGCTGCCCATCAAGGTCTGGGAGATCAGAGCGGCTCGGCTAGCCCTCCTGGCATAGACATCCAGATTACAGGGGTCCTCGGTGAGAAGTCATTCAGACAATGCCACAGCGGTGGCATATATGTGAACCACCAAGGGGGAACCAAGAGTCAAGCCACTCAGAGTGAGAGGAACTTGGTTTTTCGGTGGGCAGAGGTTTATGTACCCTGCATATCGGCGACATTCATTCCCGAGGTGGACAACCTGCAGGCGTACTTCCTAAGTCGCCAAACCCTGTCGCCGGGGGAGGGGTCCCTGCATCCACAAGTTTTTTTCAGACAATCTGCCAGAAGTGGGGAGTGCCAGACGTGGAGGTCATGGCATAAGGATTCAACAAGAAGCTAGACAGGTTCATGTCTCGAACGAGGGACCCTATGGCCTGCGGAACCGATGTGTTGGTTTGCCCTTGGCATCAATCATAGCTTCTATATGCATTTCCCCCGCTGCAGTTACTACCCTGCCTGTGGCGCAGGATCATAGCACAGGCCGGTTATCCTGGTAGCCCCAGCTTGGTACCGGAGGGCATGGTACTCACTAGTCCTGAAATTGGCAGCGGAAGGCCCTTGGACTCTTCCTCTATGGCCAGACCTACTCTCACAAGGCCCGATCCTCCACCCTGCATTACGGCGTCTAAAATTGACGGCCTGGCGGCTGAATCCCTGATTCTCAGGGGTAGAGGTCTGTCTAGGCAGGTAATCCCTACCCTCATTAAGGCTAGAAAGCCGGCCTCCAGGGTAATTTTGTTACAGGGTTTGGAGGGCCTACGTAGGCTGGTGTGAGGCTAAGAGATGGGTTTCCCGCAAGTATACCATTGATAGAGTATTACGTTTTCTCCAGCTAGGAGTGGATAAAGGCCGGGCATTAAGCACGATCTAGGGACAGATTTCAGCCTTATCAGTGTGGTTTCAGAGGCCGCTGGCCGCCCACTCGCTGGTTAAGATCTTCGTACAGGGAGTCTTACGTGTTAATCCTCCGGTCAAATCACCACTTTGTCCATGGGACTTAAATCTTGTTCTGTCATCTCTACAGAAACAACCCCTTGAGCCGTTGGCTGAGGTACCTTTGGTTTTACTGACTAGAAAGTCGGTATTTCTGATCACCATAGTTTCGGCCAGGAGAGTATCGGAATTGGCAGCCTTATCTTGTAAGGAACCATATCTCATTTTTCATAAGGATAGGGCGGGGTTCCGTCCTCATCCTTCCTTTCTACCAAAGGTTATATCCAGTTTCCACCTGAACCAGGATGTGGTACTTCCATCCTTCTTCCAAAACCCACCTCTAGAAAGGAGGGGTTGCTGCATACGTTGGATATTGTCAGGGCCATAAAGGCCTATCTTAAAGCTACAGAGAAGGTTCGGAAAACAGATGTGGTGTTCGTTTTACCGGAAGGGCCCAAGATGGGTCAGGCAGCTGCTTGATCCACCATCGCAAGATGGATTAAACAATTAATTGTTCGGGCCTGCGGTTTGAAGAGGTTGCCTCCTCCTTTGTCGGTAAAAGGCCCATTCTACCAGGGCCATGGGCACCTCCTGGGCAGCACATCATCAGATCTCTATGGCTCGAATATGCAAGGCAGCAACGTGGTCATCAGTCCACACGTTTACAAAATTTTATCAATTGGACGTAAGAAGGGATGCGGATACAGCCTTTGGGCAGTCAGTACTACAGGCCGCGATTCAAGCTCCTCAGGATCTGAGGGGGCTCCCTTGATTTGATTTGAGATTTACATTTCTCGTTTAAGTTGGATTTACTAGTATTTGAGTATACCTCTAAATTAAATCCTTCTTTGGAAGATGTCTCCCTCCCCTCATTAAAGCATTGCTTTCGGACATCCCATATAGTAATGAATATGCCGCTCTGTGTCCCGTGATGTACGAGAAAGAAAAAGGGATTTTTAAATACAGCTTACCTGTAAAATCCTTTTCTTGGAGTACATCACGGGACACAGAGCTCCCACCCCTCTTTTTGGGAACATTTTGGGAGGCATACTGCTTGCTACAAAACTGAGGGACTCCCTCTAGGGGAGGGGGTTATATAGGGAGGGGACTTCCTGTTTGAGATTGCCAGTGTCCACACCTGAAGGTACTCCATATAACCCATATAGTAATGAATATGCCGCTCTGTGTCCCGTGATGTACTCCAAGAAAAGGATTTTACAGGTAAGCTGTATTTAAAAATCCCTTTTTTACAGCCATGGCACCATTGCATAGGCATTGTATAAAATACATAAGCAATTTCTGAAAAAGGTAATCATTGTACCTTCACTGACCCAAACCCTAGAACGTTGGCTCATCAGAATATCTCAACTTATAAGAGCAGGCACAACGATTTTGGAACCAAATCCAGCTTTGACAAATTTATTTAGAAATTGATAAGCGATCATTTCAGGGGCTGGCATTGTATCTCGCCTTGTGTACTTGGTGGTCTATCATATAAAACAAGGTTGATGTGGCACATATTGAGTATATTATACTCTTTAAAAAGTTTGCATGCAATGAAGTGTAAACATTCCGAGAGCGATAACTAAACATTATAATTTATTATCTTTAGATATATTATCTCGGGCACTGGCGTATTTTTATGCTGAATGCTCAAAAAATTTAATAGTATTATCTATCCGCAGTACATAGATACTCCCCAAAGTATTTGAGTTATGTCATTTGAAAAAGCACAATAAAGTAAAAATCAAAACAGAAAAAAAATATTTTGTTTTCCTGGTAACGATGCTTCAGAAACTCCATATATACAATTTGGATTTCCTTGAAACTGAAAACGTTTGTTTATCTAGAATGTCTATGGGCACTATAATGAAATAAATAAACAGGCCAAGATTTACAAAATATTTTGTCTTGGACATTTTCTTTTTAACTGTAGTTATATTTTCTGCTGAGAGCCAGCAAAAATTGTATTAAATTAACTCTTTTGCAATTGTTATGTTGTCTTTGCTGAGGATGGATGATTAATAATATTATAGTATTAGGGTTTTTGGTGGTACACCCCTTGTCTTCATGTGTTGGGTTATCCGGAGATCTGTGCTATCATCACCAGCCCTTAAAGGGGTTGTAAAGGTTAGTTTTTTATTTTCTAAATAGGTTCCTTTAAGCTAGTGCATTGTTGGTTCACTTACCTGTTCCTTAAATTTCCTTTCTAAATGTTTTTTTTCTTTGTCTGAATTTCTCACTTCCTGTTTCTTCTCAGTAAACTTTCCACCATCATCTGAGCAGTGGTTAGTCAGCCAGAACAGCTTACTGAACAGCTTACTGAGGAGGAGCAGGAAGTGAGAAATTCAGACAAAAAAAAACAAAGACAAAAAAATTTGAAGTGAAATCGAAGTAAAAGGTAAGTGAACCAACAATGCACTAGCTTAACTACTTGCTTACTGGGCACATATACCCCCTTCCTGCTCAGGTGAAATTTCATCTTTCGGCACTGTCACGTTTTGAATGACAATTGCGCGGTCATGCGACGTGGCTCCTAAACAAAATTGACGTCCTTTTTTTTCCACAAATAGAGCTTTCTTTTGGTGGTATTTGATCACCTGTACAGTTTTTATTTTTTGCGCTGTAAACAAAAATAGAGCGACAATTTTGAAAAAACACAATATTTTTTACTTTTTGCTATAATAAATATCCCTACATATCTCCTACATATTTTTGGTAAAAAAAAAAATCGCTAAAAGGGTATAGTGATTGGTTTGCACAAACGTTATAACGACTACAAAATAGACACATCAGACACTTGACACATTTTTGGGACCATTCACATTTATACAGCGACCCGTGCTATAAAAATGCACTGATTACTGTATAAATGTGACTCGCAGAACTTAACACTAGGGGGCATCAATGGGTTAAATATGTACCCTGGGAGTGATTCTTACTGTGGGGGGAGGGGACTGACTGGGGGAGGTGACCGATGGTTGTCCCTATGTACAAGGGACACACCATTGGTCTCCTCTCCCTAACAGGATGTGGAGCTCTGTGTTTACACACAGAGCTCTACGTCCCTGGCTCTGTGACTGCCGATCACGGGTGCCTGGCAGACATTGCGTGGCGCGTGGCCGGTGGCAGATCAGAGCCACCTTGCGGCCGTAAATAGTCGGCCGCGGGATGGGAAGTGGTTAAAGGATACTATTTAGAAAATAAAAAAACAACCTTTACAACCCTTTTAATATTCTGAAGGTAGGGATTATATTTACATACAGTGCCTTGAAAAAGTTTTTATACCCCTTGTAATTTTCCAAATGTTTTCATGTTACAACCAAAAACGTAAATGTATTTTATTGAGATTTTATTTTATAGACCAACACAAATTTCAAGGGGTATGAATACTTTTTTAAGGCATTGTATGTGTTGGGTTCCCAAATTGGTCTGCCAGACATATTTGCATGTTACTGTGGATTTTGCTAAGATTGTAAAAGACCTGGGGCACCCTTAGGGCACACCAAAGCAAGAAAAGTTGCGTGGAATGATGTGCATGCCCTCTTGCATTAAACAATTGCCCAGGCTTGGGCTCATGCATGTACACGATTTGGACTATTCACTGCCCATATGGCCAAGCATTTTTGGCCACAGAGGATAAGCAGCTGGATGCAATCAGGGACGCACATATGCCTCTAACCACAGGTAATCGCCCCATGTGTAATTACATGCGAAAAGCTTTGGAAAGCCACAAACAGTATCAGCCTGTCATTAATTTGTACAGCCTTACTGTCCACCACTGAGCTTAAACAACTGCCTGTACCCGCTCCAGATATACACTGACCTCGGCAGCGTATATACCTAGTGATTTGTATACATAAGCCCTTTAAGCCCTTTAAAGTGACCCTGTTAATGCTGGCCCACTTGTAAAGAATGATGTACCTGCCACAAAAAAGTCATTCAGCATACCTTTGCAGTGATTTTTTTTTCTTGTAATGCCACCTCCTCGTTGTTTAAATTTTAAACAATAAAAATTAAATGTTCCTTTAAATAATGTGCCTGGGGGGTCCTTTTAGTCTTTCCCATGTTTATAAAAGTGCCGCAGCAAGATTACATTTATAAAGGAAAAAAATGAATTTAAAATTGCTCGTGGCTGTAATGTATTGTCGGATCCCGGCGATATACATAAAAAATGTGGTCTAGTATTGATATTAAGGGGAACTCCACTCCAAAATGAGACAAAAAATGGCGTGGGGATCATCCATACCAGACCCTTATCCAAGCATACAACATAACAGGCCACAGGAAAAGGGGGGGACACGAACCGTACCAAGCCACATGCCCTCAACATGGGGAGGGTGCTTTGAGGGCCCTCCCAAAGCACCTTGTCCCCATGTTGATGGGGACAAGGGCATCATCCCCACAACCCTTCCCCTTTGGTTGTGGGGGTTTGCGGGCAGGGTCTTATCAGAATCTGGAAGCCCTCTTTAACAAGGGGCCCCCCAGATCACAGCTCCCCCCTATGTGAATGGGTATTAGGTACATTGTACCCCTACCCATTCACCAAAAAAGTGTCAAAAAGTAAAAACGACAGGAAACAGTTTTTAACAATTTCTTTATTAAAAAAAAAAAGAGTCCCACGATGTCCATCCATCTTCGATCACATTGCCGTTGGACCCGAAAAATAGAAATAAGCTTTGCCTCAATGGGAGGCGTCCCGCTCACTGCTGTCTTTTCACAATAACAGCTGTTATATAGGGAAGGACGGGGCCACCCAGTGATGTAAACGGGGGACCTTGCTCCTTCTGAGGTCAGATGATGTCAGCATACGGTGGGGTCACATGTTTTTTATTTTATAAGAAAAAAATTGAAATCCCGTTGGGGTCTAAACAGACCCCTGATGCCTCACTTTTGAGACAGAGAAAGGGACTAAGGGCAGATTCCCCAGTCCCTTTTTCTGCAGCCAAACCGCAGGGAAATCTGCACAGTACAGGGTAATTAGGGTGTACCCAGGCACACCTGGCACATGCCTATGGTGGTAAGCCATATTTAACATACCTCATAGCTTAGAGTGCAAGGGTCGGGAGTATGCCTGGGCTATTCATTGTGCACAGCGGTCAGCAAAGTGCCTTATTTTTTGTAAAAGTACCCCCTTACATTAGTGGCCTGTGATAATGTGTCTCCACATGCTGATGTTAATGGGAACTAAGCAGATCAATGACTACTTATTTCTGTTTCCAATATGTTTATTGAAATTTTATATTATATCACATATTACAATAAAATAGGTTATAAACATATTATCTTCTGTTATCTCGGTTACATCAACAAGATGTTGTATTAGGTTAAAACCTTAACTTAAAGATAGATTTTAATTCAATATTTGAACAAATGACTACTTATTCAAGGGACAAGAGGCTCTGGCTTTGCCACACTGGAATTATGCAGCTGCCTGTGGGCAAGAGGGAAAATAGCAGTGCCCAAAGGGAAATAACTGGGTTTCAGTACAGTTTCAGTAGAGTTTTTGTTCATTGGTTTTGCTCTGGTGAGTGGTTTATAATCTAGATCAGGGGTCTCCAAACTCTGGCCCGAGGGCCAGATGTGGCCCTTTGCCAGCCTTTATGCGGCCCTTGGGGCAAAATTCCTTCCACTGATATGAGGCACTAATTCTCCCACTGAAACCAACAATGAGGCACTATATCTTTTACCGATACCAATGATGGAATACTATTCCTCCTACTAATAGGGGGAATACTACTCCTATTGACCACCAACCCTGAGGCCATATTTATTCTCACTTTCTGCCCCCACTGGCCACAATCCGGCCCTCCTAAAGTCTAAAGGACGATAAAGTGGCCCTTTGTTTGAAAAGTTTGGAGACCCCTGATCTAGATATTTAACATTTTGCAGCGGTGTCTGTAAACATTGGTAAATGTTTTCCAGATAGCATTAACAGTTTCGTTATTGATTTTTCCACGATCGGAGTTACTCTTTAATTTACCTTGCATCTCTTAGCCAACTGGTAGAAAATCAAACGAAAAAAGAAATGAAATTCCAAACAAGAGTTTGTACAAATGCTTTGTTAAATAAGAACAAACACTACGGGGGCCCAAAGTGATTATACATTTTTCTAGTCTAGAGAAATGCAAATTAAAGTAATATATTTTGTCATCCTTCTGAACCACAGTAAACTTGGCTGTGCTGCCCCACTAATATTGTGGTGTTACTCAACATGATCCAGTATTATTTTTCAAGTAATCCTATTTTACCATGACATAAAACATTTTTATGATTTATAATAAGTGATTTTCATTATGTACACAAACATTTTAAATATATTACAAAGCCAGAGTTGGTAATCAGGTTAAGTTAGAACAGATGCATTGGCCTTTTTTCAGTATACTGTAGAAAGGTCCTTTTTTTTTTTTTTTTTTACTATAGGAATTATCGATCTTGGTTTTCATTATAGGATATTAATTTTCTTCATTGCAGAGCTGTCCATCAAGATATATTCCACTACTCTGGGTGGCTTTTCCCATATTACCCTTAAGATTGGTGACAGTTTGTTGGCAGGGCACACAAGGTTTGGCCTAAAATGGAAGATCCGCTAGGAACAATTATTAGCAAACGCAGAACCTCTGTCAATAAATTGATCATTACAGAGACAGTTAATTAGTCTAGACTAATACCGCGTACACACGATCACTTTTTGTGATGAAAAAAAAACGACGTTTTCAAAAACGTCATTTAAAATGATCGTGTGTGGGCAAAACGTCGTTGTATGTCTTCCAAAAAACGACCAAAAAAAAAATTCGAACATGCTTGAATTTTTTGTGTCGTTTTTCAAAATGTCATTTTTTGTGTCATAAAAAGTGATCGTGTGTGGGCAAAACGACGTTGAAAACGAAGTGTTTAAACCCGCGCATGCTCAGAAGCAAGTTATGAGACGGAGCTTCAATGGAACAGAGTGCCGTCGAACGTGGTGTACGTCACCACGCTTTGCTAGAGCATTTTGGAAAAACGATGGTGTGTATGCAACGTCGTTTTGGAAAATGAAGTTTGAAAAACGTTGTTTTGTTTCGTCACATAAAACGTCGTTTTTTTTCATCACAAATAGTGATCGTGTGTACGAGGCATAAGAGCAGATGGTAGGTTGACTTCTAGTATTATATAGACATGTGCACACTGAAATATTTCGTTTTGGAATGTCGTTTTCGTCCGAAAAATAAATGTATTTAGTTAAAAATTGTTTTTATTTATTTAGTTTTACGTAAAAAAAATGTATTTGTCCGAAAATCCAATTTAATTAAGGTCGAATCTGTTGTTAAAGGCTTATAGTGTCTGTCGAATGTTCTAAGAAGTTTCGTCGGAATCTTAAAAAAAAATTAAAAAAAAAGATTTGACGGAATCTTAAAAAAAAAAAAGAAGATTCAACAGAATCTTTAAAAAAAAGATTTGACGGAGCAACGAAACTTTACGATGCAGCAATCGTACATTTCAGGTCGAATGTTCCGCCTACAAGCTATAGAAGAATTCTAATGTTGTATAAAGTCATCTAAAAATCTCTCGTGGCTATAATGAATTGTCGGCTCCCGGCAATTCAGAGAATTCATTCATAAAAAAAGAGAGTGGGGGTCCCCCTGAATTTAATTACCAAGCACTTCAGGTCTGGTATGGATAATAGACGTGGGGTTCCCCCCAAATATCCATTCCAGATCCTTCAGGTCTGGTGTGGATTTTAAGGGGAACTCCACCCTAAATGTAAAAAGAAAAATGCCATGGAGTTCCCCCAAAAATCCACACCAGACCCCTTATCCGAGCACGCAACCTGGCCGGCCGCAAAAAAGAGGGGGGGGACGAGAGAGCGCCGCCCCTCCTGAACCGTACCAGGCCACATGCCCTCAGCATTGGGGGGATGTCCCCATGTTGATGGGGACAAGGACCTCATCCCCACAATCCTTGCCCGGTGGTTGTGGGGGTCTGCGGGCAGGGGGCTTATCAGAATCTGGAAGATTGTGAATTGGTAATTTGGTACATTTTTTTTTTTAAGCACAAAACTGTTTTATTTCCAAAAAACGTGTTTGAAAAATACAATGATAAATAAAATAAAAGTTGCAACGACCGCCATTGTATTCTCTAGGGTCTTTGCTAAAAAAGCATATATAATGTTTTGGGGTTCTATGTAATTTTCTAGCAAATAAATGATGATTTTTCCATGTAGGAGAGGAATGTCAGAATTGGTCTGGGTACTCCAGAACGCCTGATGGTGCTCCCTGAATGTTGGGCCTCTGTATGTGACCACACTGTGTAAAAGTCTCACACATGGGGTATCGCCATACTCGGGAGGAATAGCAGAATGTGTTTTGGGGTGTAATTTGTGGTATGCATATGCTGTGTGTGAGAAATAACCCGCTAATATGAAAATTTTGTGGAAAAAAAATAAAAATAAAAAAAATCTTGATTTTGCAAAGAATTGTGGGAAAAAATTACAACTTCAAAAAACTCACAATGCCTCTTTCTACATACCTTGGGATGTCTTCTTTCCAAAAAGGGGTCATTTGGGGGGCATTTGTACTTTTCTGTCATGTTAGGGTCTCAAGAAATGAGAGAGGCTGTCAGTACATCAGATGTGATCAAATTGATCAATTTTCAGTAATTGGTACCATAGCTTGTAGACCTTATAACTTTCACCCAGACTAAATAATATCCAAATGTTTTTTATTTTGTTACCAAAGATATGTAGCAGTATACATTTTAGGTTACATTTTTGAAGAAAAATTACTTTTTTGCAAAATTTTATAATAGAAATAAAGAAAAATTATTTTTTTTACAAAATTTTTGTTATCAAAATAATCAAATACCACCAAAAGAAAGCTCTATTTGTGGGAAAAAAAGGAAAAAAATTCATTTGGTTACAGTGTTGTATGACTGAGTTATTGTCATTCAAACTGTGAGAGCACCGAAAGCTGAAAATTGGTCTGGTTATTAAGGGGGTTTAAGTGCCCAGTGGTCAAGTGGTTAAAGGGGTCTTCCAGATTCTGATAAGCCCCCTGCCCACAGACCCCCACAACCACCGGGCAAGGGTTGTGGGGATGAGGCCCTTGTCCCCATCAACTAGGGACATCCTCCCCATGTTGAGGGCATGTGGCCTGGTACAGTTCAGGAGGGGGGCGCGCTCTCTCGTCCCCCCCCCTCTTTTTTGTGGCCGGCCAGGTTGCATGCTCGGATAAGAGGTCTGGTGTAGATTTTTGGGGGAACTCCATTCCATTTTTCTTTTTACATTTGGGGTGGAGTTCCCCTTAAAATCCACACCAGACCAGAAGGGTCTGGAAAAGATATTTGGGGGGAACACCACGTAATTTTTTTTTTAATTGACGGCAGGGTTCCCCTTAATATCCATACCAGACCTGAAGGGCCTGGTAATTGAATTTGGGGGGACCCCCAGGCTTTTTTTTTTTTTTTAGGAATGAATTCTCTCTGAATTGCCAGGAGCCGACAATTCATTATAGCCTCATGTCTCTCTCTATGTTGAATCTTTTCTCTCTATGTCGACTCTTCTTCATGTCTCTATAATGTCAAATCTTTTCTCTCTATGTCGAATCTTTTCTCTTTATGTAGAATAATATTGGACTAATAGAGTTAAGGTTAGGCACATTCGACCACAACGAAAACAAAAATGAAGCATTTGTTTATGTCGGATCTTTCGTTTTTCATTTTCTGTGCTTTTTTTATCGTTTGTTAAACCGATAAAGAAAATACCTGAAATTCGGACTAAATTGCATTCAGGCGAAAACGAATGCACATGTCTAGTATTATACGCAACATGTTTGCATCGCAGTATCCACGGGCAGAGTTTACTTACCTTGTCCCTGGATCCTGCAATGTCTCCCGCTGTGTGATCGAGCTCGATTCACACAGTGCCCGTGTGCCGCCGAGCTCTGTTTCCTGCGACGTTACGACGCACGGAGGAGGCAGAGGTCGGCGACAAATTCAAAAAAGTAAATACACAGTACACATACAGTATACTGTAATCTTATAGATTGCAGTACTGTATACAATAATTACACATTCACTTTGTCCCTGGTGGTCTGTCCAGTGTCCTGCATGCACTTTTATATAATAAATACTGGAAACTGGAGATTGTCCATAGCAACCAAAAAGTGTCTCTTTACATCAAAAGTGCTTTTAGAGCAGCTAGAAACCAGCGATACTAAATTTGAATCACTTCCAGAATTGAGCGATAGCGATTTGTGGGGAAATTCATCATCAAACAAAAAAAGGTATGACAGCAACAATTCTGCAACTGAGCAAATTTCAGTGTTTTTGATTTGATTACATTATTGAATAATTTTTATTATGATTACATTATTATTTGTTATAATTATTTATAGTTATTTATTATATTATAATTTATGATTTTGTGTTTCAAACTTTATCATACCTGGGATGTCTACTAGACTCTTGATTTAAGTGACTTCCTAAGAATTGCAGGCCTACAATATAAAACGCCATATTTTAATGCAAAATAATTGTACTGCTTTCCGCACCTAAAACCAGAAAGAATCATACCGCCAGGGAGGTTAAATAATACCTGGTGATCCTGCCTTCATTCATATTAGTATAATACAGGTATATTATTATTATTGATTATTTGCATTGTTACTATTTTGCATATACTGGGTAAATTGATTTTAGCTGAGAACTAATGAGTTGTATCAGCCTCGGGTGTCTACGTTTGTAAAAGAGCCAGGGGCAATATTTACCCATAATAATCTGTGTATCCTGCCTCGATCATAAAACCATTTTAACCAGGTGTCAATATTTTTTCAGATGCACTTCCCATTTTTTTTATTTTTTTTTTGCACCATAGGAAAACTATCAATTTGCTTTGATGTGGCAGTGGCCATTGAGCAGATCTTGAACTGAGAAAATTACTTCTCACAAGTAAATTCCCTAATGCCCTGTACACACGATCGGTTTGTCGGATGAAAAGGAACCGATGGATTTTTTCATAAGATATCCAATGAAGCTGACTTTGACCAGTCTTGCTTACACACCATCGGTTAAAAAAACGATCGTGACCAACGCGGTGACGTAAAACACGACGACGTGTTGAGAAAAATAAAGTTCGATGCTTCTGAGCACGCGTCGACTTGATTCTGAGCATACGTGGATTTTGGACAGATGGATTTCCCCACAGACGATCGTTTTTTTCTATCGTTTTTTTTAACCATACGAAAAATTTAAAACAGGTTCTATTTTTTTTCACCGATGGGAAAAAAACTGATGGGGCCCACACATGATCAGTTCGTCTGATGAAAACGGTCCTTTGGTCTGTTTTCATCAGACGAACCGATCGCGTGTACAGGGCATAAGAGATATGAAGAGATGGAGATACGAAGCCCGCATGTACCAACACAGACATTTCATATTTGGGTGGCACTGCATTTTAACCTTGAGGGCTCCTTCATGAAGTAAGCTTTGGAACAGTGTTCCATTAACAAAATATGGAATCTATTTGTTTAATTTTAGTGTACATGCTGCAATATTTCACACTGACGTCTGCTTAGTCAATCCATTGATTGCTAATCCCAAATGACTATAGTCCATGATTAATGTACTTTATATATAGCTATATGGTACAAAGTCAAGTACAAGAGCTTTCTTTATGTTCCAAATCAATGTGTTTAATAAAAATCTAATCACAAGGAAGGTAACATAGCAATACACAAGCACCGAAATATGGAAAGTCTCTAAAAATAAATTCTGTCTGTAGCTTTATTATATAGTACAATAATATAAACAATGGATGCATGAAAGTAAATGAATGACAGAGATGATATTATCTCATTGTTTTTACAAATTTATGTATATAGAGCATATAAAATACTCTACTATGTGTTTAAACTACTTTAGTGTGGTTTTACAAAGTCATGTAAAATTGTTATTCTGGTAAGTAATATTTAGTTGGCAAATAGAAAACATTTTTATTTGGATGTAAAGTTTTTTTTTCCTCGCCCCTCCTATCAAGCACATTCTTTTGTTGGTTTCTTGCTCCTATTTACTTTTTATTTATTTGTTGTTCTTTTCTTCTCCCTAGTATTTCTTAGATTTATTGGGCTCAATAACTCAATAGTGCACAGATAATAGTTGGTTTTTCTTTTTTTTTATTCTCTTTATTTTTTGAGTTATAGGTCTGTTGTATGTCCAAGACCTATAATAAATTGCAGAGGTGTGCTTTTATGGTTTAGGAGTGAAGAGGTTGGGTGAGGTCCTCCATATGGTCTCTATCTCAGGGCATATGTCAGCAACAGCTTCTTCAAACCTTGCTTCCACTACCCCTAGGGAAGTGTGTGTGTGTGTGTGTTTGGGGGGATATTAATTTTAAATAAGTCAATATCCATGAAGTAAATTATAGGACAAAGATATAAGTGAAGGATGGCTAGTAAGGTCAGAGGGGAAGGATGGCATAGTGAAGGAGCAAATAGAAAGAAGCATAATTAAAAAGGAGTGTGAAGTAGGCTAACTGAGAAGAGAGAAATAGGTGAAAAAAGGAGGACAAAGACACATAAGAAGGAAGGACAATGATGATGGTTAAAGAGAAAAAAAAGGAGAAGGATCAGTGACGGTGTGTCCATAAGGGAACAGGAGCACCCCCCTCCTGTCACTCTCTAATCCCCATAGATAGATTTATGCATTGCATGAATCTATCTATGGTTGCTGCTATTCAAGTGTCCGGACACTTTTCGGTCACTGGGCACCTAAATTACAGCAGTGGGGGGGGGGGGGGGTGGAAGCACCTAAATAGGGCCTTTGGTCCTAATAGACGTCCAAAAAAGTGAGAAGCGGGTGCAACGCTGTGCGTTCATTCTCACTCAGCTCAATGTTAGCAAAGTCAAAGGAATTGGCTTTGCTAACATTGACCCGCCTCTCAGCCAATTAGGTTGCCGGGTCTGTTACCAGTCGCCTGATTGGTCGATTGGCCGGCGCTGTGCATGGACAACTATCAGGTGTCCAATAATAGGAGAGGATGGGAGGAAAGGAAGATGGGATAAGACACATGGAGATGAGACGACGCATGAAGGCACTGCTCGCCGTCACCCGCTGCCCCACCGAGACAGGATATGTGCCAGGTAGATGGCGAGTGAGAGGGGGGTTCACAGTGGCAGCATTGGATGGCACAGTGGCAGCATTGGATGGCAGAGAGGCAGCATTGGGAGTATTTGATGGCACAGTAACAGCATTTGATGACACAGTGACAGCATTGGAAGCATTTGATGGCACAGTCGCAGCATTGGATGGCACAGTGGGATCATTTGATGGCACAGTGACAGCATTTGATTGCACAGTGGCAGCATTGGATGGCACAGTGGGAGCATTTAATGGCACAGTGGCAGCATTGGCAGCATTTGATGGCACAGTGGCCACATTGGATGGCACAGTGGCAGCATTGGATAGCAGAGTGGCAGCATTGGGAGCATTTGATGGCACCATGGTAGCATTTGATGGCGCAGTGGCAGCACTGGGAGCATTTGATGGCACAGTGGCAGCATTGGATGGCACAGTGGCAACATTGGATGGCACAGTGGCAGCATTGGAAGCATTTGATGCCACAGTGGCAGCATTGAATGGCACAGTGGGAGCATTTGATGGCACAGTGGCAGCATTGGCAGCATTTGATGGCACAGTGGCCACATTGGATGGCACAGTGGCAGCATTGGATAGCAGAGTTTCAGCATTGGGAGCATTTGATGGCACCATGGTAGCATTTGATGGCGCAGTGGCAGCACTGGGAGCAGTTGATGGCACAGTGGCAGCGTTGGATGACACAGTGGCAACATTGGATGGCACAGTGGCAGCATTGGAAGCATTTGATGGCACAGTGGCAGCATTGAATGGCACAGTGGGAGCATTTGATGGCACAGTGGCAGCATTGGATGGCACAGTGAGAGCATTTGATGGCACAGTGACTGCATTTGATGGGCACAGTGGCTGCAATTGATGAGCACAGTGGCTGCAATAGATGAGCACAGTGGCTGCATTTGATGGCACAGTGGCTGCATTTGATGGCACAGTGGCAGTATTTAATGGGACAGTGGCTGTGTTTTGATGGCACAGTGGCGGTATTTGATGGCACAGTGAGGCTGCGTTTGATGTATTTTTTTTTTTAATTTTTCAATTTGTTTGCACCCCCAAAAACTTTGGAATACCAGCCGCCACTGAGAAGGATGGCTGAGAATAACAGAGGAGGACAAACAAAAAGGGGGGATAAGAAGGGTGGGTAAAAAGAAGACAGTACAGCGATGGATGAGAAGAATGTATGACAGAGATGATCAAAAAGGAAATAGCTAAAGGATGGCTGATAATGATGGAGGAGGACACATGGAAAGGAGGGACAAAGGAGGTTGTAGAGAAGAAGAGGGGAGAAAAGGAAAGCGGCAAAAGAGGGAACAGAGGGATTGAAAAGAAGGTTGGCTTCAAAGGAGGAAGTATGGCTAAGAAGGATGAAGGAGAAGGTTGGCTGAGAAGGACATCAGAGAAATATGTCTGAGAAGGAGCGAGGAGAATAAAGATAGTCAAGCAGGAAAGATAAGCATGAATGAGAAGTGAAGAGAAAGATGGCCCTTAAGGATAAGGATGGGTGAGAAGGAGGGAGGATAAGGATGGGTGAGAAGGAGGAAGGGTAAGGATGGGTGAGAAGGAGGAAGGATAAGGATGGGTGAGAAGGAGGGAGAATAAGGATGGGTGAGAAGGAGGAAGGATAAGGATTGGTGAGAAGGAGGGAGAATAAGGATGGGTGAGAAGGAGGAAGGATAAGGATGGGTGAGAAGGAGGGAGGATAAGGATGGGTGAGGAGGAGGGAGGATAAGGATGGGTGAGAAGGAGGGAGGATAAGGATGGGTGAGAAGGAGGGAGGATAAGGATGGGTGAGAAGAGGAAGGGTAAGGATGGGTGAGAAGGAGGGAGGAATAGGATGGGTGAGAAGGAGGGAGTATAAGGATGGGTGAGAAGGAGGAAGGGTAAGGATTGGTGAGAAGGAGGGAGGAAAAGGATGGGTGAGAAGGAGGAAGGGTAAGGATGGTTGAGAAGGAGGGAGGATAAAGATGGGTGAGAAGGAGGGAGGATAAGGATGGCTGAAACGAAAGAAGAACAGTTGGGAAGGACAGGGGAAGGAACATGAGAAGGATGGATGTGACAGAGGGAGGACATAGATGGTTGAAATGGAAAAAGAACACTGAGAAGGACAGAAGGAGAAACACAAGAAGGATGGCTGAAAGGGAGAGAGGATTCAAATGGCTGAGAGGGAAGGAGGAGGGGAAGAATGGTTTAAAAAGAGGGCATGGAAAGATGACTGTAATAGGACTGACAGAGATTAGGAGGAGATCTAAAGGAGTTTCAGGATAATGAAGGTTTGGAGGAGACAAGAGAAGAAACCTGAAGTTTGAAAAGAAGGTTGGCTTCAAAGGAGGAAGTATGGCTAAGAAGGATGACGGAGAAGGTTGGCTGAGAAGGACATCAGAGAAATATGTCTGAGAAGGAGCGAGGAGAATAAAGATAGTCAAGCAGGAAAGATAAGCATGAATGAGAAGTGAAGAGAAAGATGGCCCTTAAGGATAAGGATGGGTGAGAAGGAGGGAGGGTAAGGATGGGTGAGAAGGAGGAAGGATAATAATGGGTGAGAAGGAGGGAGAATAAGGATGGGTGAGAAGGAGGAAGGATAAGGATGGGTGAGAAGGAGGGAGGATAAGGATGGGTGAGGAGGAGGGAGGATAAGGATGGGTGAGAAGGAGGGAGGATAAGGATGGGTGAGAAGGAGGGAGGATAAGGATGGGTGAGAAGAGGAAGGGTAAGGATGGGTGAGAAGGAGGTAGGAATAGGATGGGTGAGAAGGAGGGAGGATAAGGATGGGTGAGAAGAGGAAGGGTAAGGATGGGTGAGAAGGAGGGAGGATAAGGATGGGTGAGAAGAGGAAGGGTAAGGATGGGTGAGAAGGAGGGAGGGATAGGATGGGTGAGAAGGAGGGAGGATAAGGATTGGTGAAAAGGAGGGAGGAAAAGGATGGGTGAGAAGGAGGGAGGAAAAGGATGGGTGAGAAGGAGGAAGGGTAAGGATGGGTGAGATGGAGGAAGGGTAAGGATGGGTGAGAAGGAGGGAGGAAAAGGAGGAAGGGTAAGGATGGTTGAGAAGGAGGGAGGATAAGGTTGGGTGAGAAGGAGGGAGGATAAGGATGGCTGAAACGAAAGAAGAACAGTTGGGAAGGACAGGGGAAGGAACCTGAGAAGGATGGATGTGACAGAGGGAGGACATAGATGGTTGAAATGGAAAAAGAACACTGAGAAGGACAGAAGGAGAAACACAAGAAGGATGTCTGAAAGGGAGAGAGGATTCAAATGGCTGAGAGGGAAGGAGGAGGGGAAGAATGGTTTAAAAAGAGGGCATGGAAAGATGACTGTAATAGGACTGCCAGAGATTAGGAGGAGATCTAAAGGAGTTTCAGGATGATGAAGGTTTGGAGGAGACAAGAGAAGAAACCTGAAGTTTGTAATAAAATAGACAGATTTTACTTGTACAACATCTGTAAATATATGTGAATAAATACATGCGAAAGCCACGCATAGGGGGTTATTTACGAAAGGCAAATCCACTTTCCACTACAAGTGCAAAGTGCACTTGCAATAGCACTGAAAACGCACTTGGAAGTGCAGTCGCTGTAAATCTGAGGGGTAGATCTGAAATGCTGATTTTATCATCCAATCATGTGAAAAAATGCTGTTTTTTATTTTCCTTGCATGTCCCCCTTGGATCTACAGTGACTGCACCTCCAAGTGCACTTTCAGCGCAATTTCAAGTGCACTTTGCACTTGTAGTTTGCACTTGTAGTGCAAAGTGGATTTGCCTTTTGTAAATAGCCCCCACTGTCTCATCAAGGCTGGAGCCACCCCAATTTCTAACTGAACAGTAAAGGAGAATCAGCACAGTGAGGCCGCGTACACACGGAGGGACATGTCCGCTGAAACAGTCCGACGGACTGTTTCCAGCGAGCGGACATGTCTCCTCCGGATTTTGGTCTGATGGCGTGTACACACCATCGGATCAAAATCCCCGCTGGCAGACAGCGCGGTGACGTGGCGGTGACGTTAAGGCCGCCACGTCACCGCACCAGTAAGTAAAAAACTTCCACGCATGCGTCACATCCTTCCGACGCTTGTGCGGGCAGATATGTCCGCTGGTGGGTGTAATAACCAGCGGACATATCCGGCGGACAAATTTTAAAGCATGTTTTAAAATTTGTCCGCCAGTCAGACATGTCCGCTAGCCCATACACACGATCGGATTTGTCTGCTGAACTGGTCCGTCGGACCAGTTTGAGCGGACAAATTCGATCGTGTGTACGCGGCCTGATTTGTCACTTTGCTTTGTCTTCCAATCATTATTATTTTTTTCTTCTGAAGAAGTGGCCAGTCACTTGCAGCACCTTGGAAAAATGAAAAAAAAGCTGACCCTAAAGCTGGCTGTACATGAATTGAAATTCAGCTCGCTCAGTAGGAACCAGACAAATTTTGATCCACCTATGAACGTGCCTGTTTATGAGAATTCAATCTATCAAATGACTTCTCATCAGCGGTCCTGTCGAACATCTTTGATTAGTGTTTGCAGCTAATTCTGAGGAAGGGGTCCTACTGTCAGGCCCCGTACACACGACCGAGCTTCACAAAATCGGTCGTGTGTACACTTTCGACGAGCGTCCCGTTGGGAAGCTCGTTGTGCCAAAATAGAGAGCATGTTCTCTATTTCCTCGTTGTTCAATGAGGAAATTTGGCTCGACGACCTTTTCGACCGCTCATTGGGAACCTCGGCGGGCGGAAACATGAGTTTAGCCCGACGAGGTTCTCTGACGTGTGTACACGGCCCCAGAATACAATGAAACAGCGAGGGAGGATTCCCACACCCACTTTGATGGGTATCGGGTCAGTTATTTATCATTCAACCTGATGGCTAAACAAAAAAATAGACCCACGTATGACTAGCTTAAATCTTTTCTACTCCTGTGTGTGTGAAATTGGCAATGAATGCACAGTTGACTTTCACTGGACCTAAGCTTGAACCTTTTTTAAGAGGAACCTAAACCAATGGAAATCTGTACTGTGAAGATAATCGACCTTATAGTAGAGCAGGGGTGCCCAACTTGTGGCCGGGGGCCACATGTGGCTTTCGGAGACCCCTGATGTGGCCTCCTGCTCTGGGATGACAGGTTGGCAAGCCCAGATTGTGGGTGGCCGACCCGCCATCCTAGAGCATCAGTGTTGTTGTTTAAGAAGCCACTACGGTGTGGGTAAACTGCAGCGCAGTTGGCATGATCGGTCCGACCCAAAAGCACCCTCCGTTCACCTCTATTGAGCCACAGATGCAAAACCGACTTGTGGCCGTATACACCCACCTACCTCCAATCTGATCCACTATAAAAACCGAAGGGGAGTCCATCCCCTTCCATCTGGGCAAATCGGATTGGACATCGCTCCCAACTGTCCCTGATTTCAAGGGACTGTCCCTGATTTGGAGCAATGTCCCCTCTATCCCTCATTCCTCCTCATTTGTCCCTCATTTTGGTCTGATCTATATAGATGTATATAAAATGCACATTTTATCTATCAAAAAGTGTTTTCCAGCGCAAAACCTTTTATCTGATTTCTAAATTGCTGCATTTGTAAATTCCAAAAGCCAATATAATGGAATATTAGCGGTAAAAAAGTCTTGTGGGTTTAAACAGACTTCCTTTTTTGTACGATTCCCCTTTAAGGGGGCGTGACAAGGGGTGTGTCCTATGCTTGCATACTTTTGGTGATACAGTACGTGTCCCTCCTTCCAATCTCAAAAAGTTGGGAGGTATGGGATTGGAGGGCCCATACAGTAGAGCGAACCATGTCCGTATCCGCACTGCATATGCAGGGTGGACATGGACCTGTCATCCGCCCGCTCTGCTCATTGTGGCCCACGGCTGGTTACTAAGTCGCTTAAGTGGCCCTCGCTCTTGGGGTTGGGCACCCCTGTAGTAGAGCTTTATGTATAAGGAAATATAAACATACTGTACATCTATCTAGCGCCTCCTCAAGCTTCTCCCAAACATTCCAAACTTCCTATTTCAGTTTTAAACAGTGCAACCCATCCTGTTCATTAAACAATGGAAGGACTCAATCAGTAAACAAGCATTCTTTCTAATTTACTCTTCAGAAAAGTAGATCATTTGGCAGCTATAATAAGCACTTGGAAGAGGACAGGGAGTCACAATTACACTTTCTGTTGTAAATGGTTTGCACATGTCCATGCCATTTGTAGTTGTATGTGGGTTTCCTTCCCCAGACCTAGAACTGCCACTGCATGATACTCTTCCTCAGGCTTAGCCTTCATTAAATGATGAAAGGATTCTGAGTTCTAGCCCTTGTAACGCCTTCAGACCAAAAGGATTTTTGTTTTCTTTGGCTGGGAAAGCTCCCTCTAGGTGGAAATGTCTGAACAGTTTCAGAAATCTAGGAAAAGAAGAACTCCATCAAGGATGAAAAGGACCAATAAACGTCCATCATTTCAAGTAGGACACGCTTCCCGTCTCTTTCATTGACTGTTAACTTCAGCAGTGCACACATTCTTCTGAAAATGCTTGATGCTTGCCTGTCATAATGGGGGTTATTTTATTGAGGAAAGAAAAATCCACTTTGCACTGCAAGTGCAAACTACAAGTTCAAAGTGCACTTGGAAGTGCAGTCGCTGTAAATCTGAGGGGTAGATCTGAAATGAGGGGAAGCTCTGCTGATTTTATTATCCAATCATGTGCAAGCTAAAATGCTGTTTTTTTTTTTTTTCTTTGCATGGCCCCCTCAGATCTACAGTGACTGCACTTCCAAGTGCACTTTCAGTGCAATTTTTAAGTGCACTTTGCACTTGTAATTTGCACTTGTAGTGCAAAGTGGATTTGCCTTTAGTATATAACCCCCTATGTTCCAGTGGCCACATTTTTTGTTTTCCGAGCCAGTGGTTTGGAACAATCATGCAGCAAGTATAGTCAGAAAGTCCTGATTTTGCTACCTTAGAGGGTTAGTAAAGGAAAAATAAATTATTTTAACTGCTTGCCGACCTGCCGCTGTCATTTAATGCGGCAGGTCGGCACGCCTGGGCGAGAGCCCGTAGCTCTACGTTGGCTCTTTAAAGGCCACTAGGGGGCGTGCGCTGCCGGCGGCCCGCGCTGCGCACCCCCGCTCGCCCCCGAGTGTCATGCGAGTGCCCGGCGGGCACGTGCGCCGCCGGGCACGCGTGATCGTTCGGTACAGAGCGAGGACCGGGAGCTATGTGTGTAAACACAAAGCTCCCGGTCCTGTCAGCGGGGAAACGCTGATCTTCTGTTCATACAATGTATGAACAGAAGATCAGTGATTTACCCTAGTGAGGCCACCCCCCCATACAGTTAGAACACACCCAGGAACATACTTAACCCCTTCCCCGCCCCCTAGTGTTAACCCCTTCACTGCCAATGGCATTTTTATAGTAATTCAATGCATTTTTATAGCACTGATCGCTATAAAAATGCCAATGGTCCCAAAAATGTGTCAAAAGTGTCCGAAGTGTACGCCATAATATCGCAGTACCGAAAAAAAAGCTTATCATCACCATTACTAGTATTATTAATAAAATGTAAATGTAAATGTAATGTAAACTAGTAAATATTAATAAAAATGCCATAAAACTACCCCCTATTTTGTAAACGCTATAACTTTTGTGCAAACTAATCAATAAACGCTAATTGCGTTTTTTTTTATGAAAAATAGGTGGAAGAATACGTATCGGCCTAAACTGAGGAAAAAAAAAATGTTTTTATATATTTTTTGGGGATATTTATTATAGCAAAATGTAAAAAATATTGCAATGTTTTCAAAATTGTCGCTTTATTTTTGTTTATAACGCAAAAAATAAAAACCGCAGAGATGATCAAATACCACCAAAAGAAAGCTCTATTTGTGGGAAAAAAAGGACACCAATTTTGTTTGGGAGCTACGTCGCACGACCGCGCAATTGTCAGTTAAAAAAACGCAGTGCCGAATCACAAAAAGTGCTCTGGTCATTGGGCAGCAATATGGTCCGGGGGTTAAGTGGTTAACCACTTCCTGACGGCCATACGACTATATACGGCTGCAGGGTGATTCCAATTCTCTGGGTCGCCGTCTTTTTACAGCCTCCACTCCTCCAGGCCACTGGGGGGCGTGCGAGCACCACCGGCGGTGCGCGCATGCCCGCCGCATTACTGAGATGCCGATGTGCGTGCCTGGCTGCCAGAATGGCTCGGATGATGGGGGCAAGCTTACTGAGGAGGAACAGGAAGTGAGAAATTCAGACAAAGAAAAAAACATTTAGAAGGGAAATCGAAAGAAAAAGGTAAGCGAACCAACAATGCACTAGCTTACAGGAACCTATTTAGAAAATAAAAAACAAATCTTTAGAACACCTTTCAACTTGTTTTATTAAGCTTTGACAAAAAGAAACTTGGAAAATGATTGGTTTTTATGCAGAGCTGCACCATATTTTGCATTCTCCAGTTTTAGTAAATCAATCCTAGTATTGGCTGGTCATTCCGGGTGCCAGGGGGGCACACATATTTACGAATGAATTACTTTTCATGTTTTAGGGATTTTATTAATAAAACTTATTGCACTATGAAGGTTTCCCTGGTCTGATTTTTATGATACCATATGTGGATAAGAAGTTACCCTGTTCCCAATAAAGTTTCTGGAGGCTGTCCAAGTGAAGGAGAGTGGAGTCTATTAATGGAAAGGAATTTGATATTGGCACATATTGACCTACTTATGAGAAATAAGAGCTCAATACCTGCTGATAAATGGGAACCCTGATGGGGGCATAAGGAGGTGCACTGGAAGTTGCCAGAAGGTATCATAAAGCATAAGACACTTTGTGGACTGTTTTACCATATCATTTTTGAGTAAATCATTTTGCAATAGTGTTTCACTTACCGCACAGGTGTTTGCTGAATTCAAAATGAACCCTTCTGAGTCCCCATAATAAGGGATGGAGGTTCTTTCCACCTGAATATTTCTCTAAACCTCCAAATTACAGGTTCCAAATAGAAGATTATTAATTCAGAGAGGACTGTAAGTCAGTCTTCTCCTCTCTGATTGGACTGTCTCAGAACCCCCCACCATGCACAAGTGTCAACCCCTGAGCACACCAACTACACAGAAATCATACCAATAAAAGGACCACAACCCAAATATGGGCAAAACCTTGCGCCTGTCCAGGACTGATCCTCAAAGTCCTGTACACATCCACACAGCTGCCTGACTGACAGCTGGCTCTGCCTTTTGGCATGTGGCTTAGAGCCATAGCCATCTACACTTGCCTCCTATCCAGACTGGTGCCCCAGTGGGCACTTGAGGAGTAGAGCAGAAGGCTGGCTGATCAGCAGCTATGTGATCACTCAGGTCTTATGCCGCGTACACACAATTATTTTTCTGGTTGTAAAAAACAACATTTTTCAGGCTCTAGAAAAAACAACGTTTTTTTCAACTTGATCATAAAAACGGTAGATGGATAGATTGGGTAAATACCGCGCTGCTAGGATGGTATGTGGTAAGCTGCTAAACACGGCTAATAGAAAACAATAAGCAAAGAAATACAGTGGATAAAAATAGTGTAGCGCTGAGTAAAGACATGTAAAAATAAAGTACAATGCGTCCATATAGTGTATAAAATATAAGTGGATAGTGAGTGAAGTCAATATACACCGGATAGAAAAAAGTGTCCAAACATAAACAATGTAACTAATGTCCAATATTAATGGACAAAAAGTGCTCTGTGGAGGCAAGTATTGTCCATAAAAGGTATCTTGCTTGGTGACAAAATAGAAAAAAGACCTTCACCCGGTGAAAGAATGGAGGCTTACCGGATTAAATGGACTCTACAAGCAATATAGGCTTGAGAGTCGTATGAGCTTTAAAACATCCAACATTGGTCAGGGCCTCATCAAGCTGCAGGTAACAGAGATGTTGAGTTGAGTTGAGTTGAGGTGCACTTTCTATAGCGTGGTCAATTACCCCGGAGGATCCGGAGATGTACATCTACGCCTTGATATGGGAATAAACTTCTGCTGTTGAAGGCTTGGCACTCCGTGAATGTATATAAGAAAACGTTTTGGAGGAAAAGAAGGAGCAATATAGTGTAATAACGTCAGGGTAAAATAAAAATGTAATAAGTATTGCACTTACATAAATTCAGGATAAAAAGCGCTTGTAATCGTAGCGTGGCGACGGTGGAGTCTTCCCTGGCGCGTTTCGTGTGCAAACACGTTGTCAAAGGGCAATACCCTTTGACAACGTGTTTGCATACGAAACGCGTCAGGGAAGACTCCACGTGTCCAAACAAAGGTGATAACTTCTCCGCCAATCAATAGCAATGTCTCCTCCGACTTGCCTTGATGCCTTATGACGGGGGATCGTTAAGCGCGTGTAATTAAGGGTCTCACTCCCACTATGCAGCTCAGGCAGACTCAATCTTTGAAACAGTGGATCTCATCCAGTGATAGTTGCAAATCACCAGCATAAATGACCAACATGCAAAAGATAATGACAGCTCCACATAGCGCATTAAAAGTATAAAAATGTATTAGAAAAAGTTGTATTGCACTTACAATATTGCAAAAAATAATGCCTTTAATCTGGTGTGCCGGCCGGTACACAAATTCCAGACACCCGTCCTGCTGGGGGATCGCATGAAGCTTGAGGTGACGACAACGCGTCGCTCCGCCCTATGTCCGTTTCGCAATATCTTATTTCTTCCAGGGGCCGTTAGTAAATAACCTCCTCTATCTTTGTTTCTTAGTAATCCCACACTTTTCCTTCAAAGCGGAACTAAACCCCTCCTATCATTTAAAGGCGAAGATGACACTTTCTTAACTTCTGTTTAGATCTACAGGTGTCATGTGATCAGCTGTGACACAAGCCATTTGGGGTCTTGAAATGGCCTAAGCACACTGGCATCTGTGACAGACGGTTATCACCAGAGATGTCATCATTAATATCTGTTGAGCTGTGCATATACATGTGTGGTTGTGTTTATGTATGCATTTTTAAGCAGCACAACTCACTGCATCACATTGGGGTTATTTACGAAAGGCAAATCCACTTTGCACTACAAGTGCAAACTACAAGTGCAAAGTGCACTTGGAAGTGCAGTCGCTGTAGATCCGAGGGGGACATGCAAAGACAATAAAAAAACAGCATTTTAGCTTGCACATGATTGGATGATAAAATCAGCAGAGCATCCCCTCATTTCAGAGCTTCCCCTCAGATTTACAGTGACTGCACTTCCAAGTGCACTTTCAGTGCAATTTAAAGTGCAATTTGCACTTGTAGTTTGCACTTGTAGTGAAAAGTGGATTTGCCTTTCGTAAATATTGTGTCAAAATGTCTGTTTTCGCCATCAGAGACATTTAGCAGAAACACAAACTCTCAGGCCCTGTACACACGAGGAGACACGTCCGGTGAAACTGGTCCGCAGACCAGTTTCCGCGGACATCTCCGATCGTGTGTATGGCCTAGCGGACAGGTTTCCAGCAGACAAAAGTTTCTAAGCATGCTTAGAAACTTGTCCGCTGGAAACCTGTCCGTCGGACATGTCCGCTGGTTAGTACGCCTAACCAGCGGACCGAAATCCCGCGCATGTGTCCAATTTATTCGACGCATGCGTGGAAGCATTGTACTTCCCTGTTTGCACACGTCGCCGCGTCACAGTCACCTCACCGCATTCTCTGTCCGGGGATTTTGGTCTGATGGTGTGTACACACATCAGACCAAAATATCCCAGGAGACATGTCTGATGAAAACGGTCCGCGGACCGTTTTCATCGGACATGTCTCCTCGTGTGTACAGGGCCTAAGTTTCACTTAGGCGGTTTAGGTTTAATTTCCTTGAGAAAAAATATCCACTCTTTTTTAATTGCAGTTTATGTAGCGAGTGTATCAAAGGTACGTTTCTTGATTTTATATACTGTAGTATATTTTTATAAAAACTAGGGTTGTCCGACCGATGCCGAGTATTTGCGGGAGTACTTGTACTCCCGCAAATACCCCCGATACCAAAATAAAATACTTCCCCCCCATATTGCAGCCATGTCCTGTCCCTCATACTTGTAGATATGATGCCGCCGCTGCCGCATACCGCCGTTAATCCCCCTGCATTATAGCGTAGCGCGCATTACAAGCTTTCGTGAATACTTGTAATGCCCGCGCCGCCATGTATTGACACTCCCCTTCTCGGGATTGGATGGATCCGTTCAATCCAGAGCAAGGGGGAGTGTCTATGCACGAATCCGCATATAGACACTCCCCATTGCTCGGGATTGGACGGATCCCTCCAATCCCGAGCAAGGGGAGTGTCTATACATGGTGGCGCCTGCATTACAAGTATTCAGAACGAAAGCTTGTAATGCGCTCTACGCTATAATGCAGGGGGATTAACGGCGGTATACGGCAGCGGTGGCGGCATCATCATATCTACAGGTATGAGGGACAGGACATGGCTGCAATATGGATAACATACATGGCTGCAATATGGGGGACATACTTGGCTGCATATGTGGGGGACATACATGGCTGCAATATGTGGGGGACATACATGGCTGCATATGTGGGGGACATACATGGCTGCATATGTGGGGGACATACATGGCTGCAACATGTGGGGGACATGGCTGCATTTGGGGACACATTTAAAAAAAGTATCGGTATTCGGTATAGGCGAGTACTTGAAAAAAAGTATCGGTACTTGTACTCGGTCTTAAAAAAGTGGTATCGAGACAACTCTATTAAAAACCATAAAAATAATGAGGCTAATGGGAGGCAGCTTTCTGGCACAAAAGTTATTTATAGTAAATCCAAACCCAAACTGGTTCCTAGATGTTGCTGTGTGTTTTCTATTTTCACGCTAAGTACAATTCCTGCCAAGTACAGAAAATTCATGTTGATCCTGCCGGAAGTCCAGTATCCTTCTTTTGCAATGAATTGAAATCGTATGCCTTGTACACACGGTCAGACTTTTGACCGTGAAAAGGCTGCCGTGAGTCGGTCGAAAGAAAGGGAACAGGTTCTCTATCTAAGGTCCATTGGACTTCCGAAAAAAAAAGTCCGATAGAGGCTACACACGGCCGGACTTTCCTAGAAAAAAGCCTGTCTGACTTTTTTTCTCTGAAAATCCGTCCGTGTGTACGAGGCATAAAACAACCTTTCCAGCTGCAAAACACCTCCTCCCTATATAATGGAGCTGATAAGAGGGTGAGTTGTTTGTAGTACAAATCAGAAGATTAGTCTAGAGCAACAGCTTTTCTCCTTCACGTAGTACAGTGAGTGAGCGTTTGTTGAAATTGTGCTGCTACCCCAAAATAGCCCTTAATGATAAACAAGAGGAGATAGAGACTCATGTGCTTTGATGACCCCAGTACTCAGGCATTCAAACGTCCAATCAAAGAGAAGAAAATCCGGCACCACGGATAAAATATATACGATTTTATTATATCCATGCAATAAAAGGAATCAATACCTGTAATTATTGATGGGTTTCAGCCTCTTACATAGGCCTTAGTCATAATAATCATTATTATGACTAAGGCCTATGTAAGAGACATTGTGGTAATGTCTTTTTTTTCTATTTGATTGAGCATTTAAATGAGTGAGTGATTGTTGCCACCCTAGGATAGGAAGTATATTACTGGCAGGGTCACTGGGTGCAAATAAAGGCTTAAAAAAGGAAACAAATGCAGCCACACTTCTAAGGACTGGTGAAATATTACATTTTTATTTTTCGGTTTTGATATACAGTACTTTAGTTTTACCTACTCATGGACTCTAATACGTTTCACGGAAATAGTGACAGTTTCCTGAAATCTCCAAACTTTCATTGAAATTTCATCCCTAGTCAGAAATCCCTGGATCAGCACAAGTTCCAGTCAACCAGCATTTTCAGAAGGAAATTCTGGAATGGTAACCTACAAATTTATTTCATTTGATTCATTCTAGAAAAGGGATGAACGTAAAGCCATGAGACATCACCAGATTGAGTTTAAAATAGGCCGTGAAGTAATAAGGTCTGTTTGTAGTTATTTCCTTGTTGTGCTTTTTTGTTTAGTAGGTCAGCATACTGCCGTCTATTAATTTTTGTCTGAGCCTATCACGCACAGGCAAGTTCTTCACAGAAGGTTTCAATCACAGCTGTACAAACAGAAAAATAGAACATCCTGGTCAGTTTGAGGTCCGATTTTTATTATTATTACTATTTTTGTTACATTTGCTACATGGCAAAAAATAATGACAAACACAACAGACAAAATAATTGTTATTTCACGGACTGCTAAGTAAACACATGCTTAATGTGTCTGACATCTTCACATTCTTTCAACATAAAGGACCCGTCCACACTGTGCGTTACTGCATGCATGTTAAAGTGTAGTATTTTGGCATTATTGTGCATTGCATTGAGACAGCATATTCTAAAAGCCCAGAAACAGAATAAAAACCAATGCACACAATGCACAATAGGTAAAGAGAAAAAAAATCCCTACCGACACTTTTCTAGCACTGAGGTTCTTTAACTATTTGACCACTGGGCACTTAAACCCACTTAATAACCAAACCAATTTTCAGTTTTCGGTGCTCTCACATTTTAAATGACAATAACTCATACAACACTGTAACCAAATGACATTTTTGTCCTTTTTTCCCCACAAATAGAGCTTTCTTTTGGTGGTATTTGATCACCTCTGCGGTTATTATTTTTTTCGCTATAAATGAAAAAAATAACGAAAATTTTGTAAATTTTGTCTTTGCAAAAAAGGAAATCTTTCTTCATAAATTTGGCCTAAAATGTATACTGCTACATATCTTTGGTAACTCTGATGGGCACAGGCGGCACTCATGGGCACTGTAATGGCACTGGTGTGGCTCTGGTTGAAGCCGTATGGCTCTGGTGGAACTGATTAGAATACAGGCAGCACTGGTGGGCACATGCGGCACTGGTGGGCACATGCAGCACTGGTGGGCACAAGCGGCACTGGTGGCACTGCAGTGGCGCAGATGAGCACTGATGGGCACAGGTGGCACTGATGTGGCTCTGTAGTGGCACTGGTGTGGCTCTGTAGTGGCACAGAGGTGGCACTGTAGGCACACAGGTGGCACAGAGGTTGCACACAGGTGGCACAATTGTGGGAATTCTGGGCAATGCTGGGGCACTGCTGGGCACTTACGCTGGGCACAGGGTCACTCTTCCCTCACGCTGGATCTGTGTGAGGAGAGGAGAGCATGAACTTCTGATGACCCGTTTTGTTTACATTTGTGATCGTTCCATCATTGGACGGAGCGATCACGTGGTAAAGGACCGCCGTCATTGGTCTGTTACCGTGATCTGTGTTGCGACGGGTCCAGTGGACCCGGCGAGCACAGATTTTTTCGAGTGAGCGCCCGCGGGGCGCGCAGGAACAACCCTCTGGGAGGACGTCAATGTACGCCCTCTCAGAGTTAAGCAACCGCCCTGTAGCCGTAATTCGGCTATGGGCCAGTTGCTAACTGGTTAAAATGGCTTTTGCCAGATTAAAAAATCCCTGGGACTCTATTTGGTAACTTTCCTGACATGTATGGCAGATTCAGGTAGTTCTTTATAGTGTCACTTCTACAAAGACATTCATTTAAAAAATAACGTTTCCGGAAGCGATACGCGGCGTATAGATAAAGCAGCCCCCTAGTGGAGTATCCTATGTTAAGTATAGGCGTCGTCATCGCGTCGGAAAAAAAACAAATCGCGTCGCTTGCGTTAAACATTCATGAATGGGAATGTGACGTCATTGACGTTCACTGACAGAATTTGGAGCATGCGCACTGGGATGCATTGACACTCGACGCATGCGCAGTACGTTCGCCGCGGGATCGCGCATAGTTAGAATACTACACGCCCCGTACCCGCCCAATTTGAATTCCGCTGGCTCATTTGCGATGCGCTGCCGCAACTTTAGGAGCAAGTGCTTCCTGAATAACAGCACTTGCTCCTAAAATTTCAGCAGAGTAACGCAAATGAGAAGCGTTACTCCAGAGCAAAGATGCTCTGATCTACCTGAATCTGGCCCATAATGTTTGGCGGTTCCAAGTAATTTTCTAGCAAAAAATATTGGTTTTGTCTCAAGGAGAACCCGGAGGCAGGTTATCTGAGAGACTTGAACAAACCATCGAGGATCTAGTGACTGACACATTGACAGGTGTATTTCTACTTTCAACCGGTCACCCAAATGTAATTGACTGGAGGGATTTGCTCTGCTGTTCACATTGTCAGCATAGAGCCTGTGGCAGAGGCCTCATCTGGCATCTCAAAACAAATCAGAGCCAGGTCCATGCCCCAGACTGGTGCACTTGGCCACACTGAACCAAGTTAAAGGGGAAGTCCATGCTGTTTCCCCTGGCAACGCTGGTGCAAGCTTGCCAGTTATTAATGTGCAAAGTGTTAAGAACCAAGTGCGCTGTTTGTGGTGCAGTGAGTGGGGGCATGACGTTTTCAAATGCCCTTTGTTCCAGGCTTCAGCAAAGCAAAGGTATGAGAAGCCTGCTCTGAGTGTAAAGAGTGAACAAATGGGTACAGTTGCCCATAGCAATGCCTGTGATGTCAGGTCAGTGGACCGCAAGACAAGGATATTGCCTACAGAGGGTCGTGGCAAGTTTAAAGCAACACCGCTTCATGGAGAGAGAAGTCTACGTGTGTGGGAGAGCCAGTAAAGTGCAGCTGGGATAGCACCGTTTTCGTTAGCAACAGGAGAAATCTTCAGATGATGTTTGCTATTTTGACTCCAACACTGTGCTCCTAAAATATGTGTTCCAAATGCCAAATGCCAAATGCAGTGACGTTTTACCCAAAGTGACAATAAAATGGCTCACCAAATGATTTTGGCCAGCAAGTGACCATGCTCCAATGATATGTATATCTTCTACTCACTTTTTCCATCTCCCATCACATGACTCTATAAAGTGAGCTCCACCAAAAAAGCCACAGAAGGCAAATATGGTGTGATTTTTTTTAATTTAAAAATTCACTTACATAGTCCAGTAAGGACGGCATAAAAAAACCAGCCCAGGGTCTATGGAAGCCCATACTGTCCCGCTATGCCACTAGCGGAGTGCGGTGTGTACTTGCAACTGTCCAATGGAAGTGAAGATGGTTTGTGTGTCAGGCCTCGCTTCAAGCGTCATCAGGAAGTTTGGTGGAGCTCACTTTATAGAGTCCTGTAATGAGAGACGGAAAAATTGAGTAGAAGTTATACATATATTATTGGAGCAAGTTTTCATATTCTATTACACTTTTGATTGTAGCTATACCATCCATATATGGAAGATTGATTGAGAGGAGATCTCTGAAGGGGTTATGCCTATGAAACAGTTTCTTAATCTGTATGCTTTATGGTCACTTGCTGGCCTAAGCCATTGGTAAGCGCAAATGGCCACTTTGGGTGAAACATCACCACATTTGGCATTTGGACCACATTATATTTCAGGAGAACAGTGTTGGAGTGAAAATAGCAAACATCACCTGAAGAATTGTTCACGTTTTTGAACTTTGCACTCGATTATTAAGTTTTGTGTATATATGTAAATTTCATATGTTTTTTTTAATTGTATTTTTGCTGGCTAGAAAGCGCTGTTTATATACATATTTTTCGTATTTCTATGTATGCCTATGCTGTGTGTTAGAAATATTTTTTTTTTACGCATTTACCAAAAACTTGTGGCAACATTTTTTAATTTTCATAAAACTCATTAACTCAATAACTTGGGGCTTTCCAAAATGTGCTCATTTTGTGGGGTTTTTCACTTTCCTGGTGCTCCAGGACCTCTAAAAAAGTGATAAAAAGAAAAGAATTAGATGTGTAATTTATGCCCCTAGAATGCCTGAAGGTGCTCCCTGGATGTTCAGCTCCTCTATGTGGTTAGGCTGTGGAAAAGTCTCACACATGTGGTATCACCATAATCAAGAGGAGTAACAGAATGTTTGTTGACATGTAATTCTAAGTATGCCTATGGTATGTATTAGAAATATCTTATTAATTGACAACTTTGTGAAGAAATACATTTTCATTTTCTTTCCACATTTTCCAAAAATATGTTGAAAAAAATTACATTTCCAAAGACTCACTAAACCTTTTAGAAAATACTTTCCAAGATGTGGTGATTTTGTTTCCACTATCCTGGTGTCCAGGGCCACACAAAAAATGATAAATAATCAATAAATTAGATGAGGAATCTTTAGGAACTCTTGAGGAATTCTTTGTATTTAGGGCCTCTCTATGTTGCTAGGCCTTACAAGGATGGCATCTCCATACTCAGGAGGAAGAGCAGAATGTGTTTAAATGTGTAATTCTAAGTATTCCTATGCTTTGTTAGAAATATCTTCTTAATTGAAAATTTATTTAAAAAAATAAAAGTTTACATCTTAAAGTGCTCTTTGGATTTTGGGCCTCTCTGTGGCTAAGCTGTGAAAAAGTCTCACATATGCAGTATCAGTATCAAGAAGAGTAGCAGAATGTGTATTTGGGTGTAATTGTATGTATGCCTATGCTGTGTGTGACAACTGTGTGAAAAAATATGTTATTTAAATACATTATTTTCCATAAAACTTTGGGGAAATTTGTACTGACCTTACATTTTAGAGCCTCAAGAAATAAGATAGGCGGTCAAAACATTGATCAATTATCAAACATAGTTTGTAAATTCTATAACTTTCACACAAACTAAATACTTTACACTTTCAGTATTTATTTTTTATTTTAATCAAATAAATTATCGAATACATTTTTGGCCTAAATTTATGAAGAAAGATTACTTATTTGAACATTTTTATAATAGAAACTAAGAAAAAAAAAACAGGAGTGATTAAATACCTTCAAATGAATGCTCTATATGTCTCAAAAAATGATATCAAATTAATTGGGTACAGTCTTGCCAGGCTGAGTAAATGTCAATCAAACTGTGACAGTGCTAAAATCTGGAAAATAGCCTGGACTGAAAGGGATAAAACAGTCCATTCTTGCGGTTAAGAAAACTCTTCTGTCTGTACTGATTGTAACATTGAATCAGTAGGAAGATGAGATACAAGGGTACAACCTGTTATATTATCTCATTAACACCTCATAAACCCATAATTCTGATATTTACAGATTAGAATGCTGGCTTAACCTGTCATATTGTCAAATGCATTTGTAAGGTTCTTTACAATAACACTTCTGATGTTGGCTCTATTCCATAACCTGGGAGTTATGTGTGGTATGAAATGTTTTTTTTTTTTTTTTTCTTAAATATACAACTCCAAATGAAATCATTAACTGATTCACTAATATTATACAGGAAAAACTGCCACAACATTCATAATCATCAAGTTTTATATAAGGTTCCCATTATCAGGGCCGGATTAACAGAGGGGCTGATGGAGCTGCAGCTCCAGGCCCCTTTCTCAAGATAGGCCCATTTGCCCCAAAAAAAAAAAAAGTTTTTTATTTTTTTTATTTTTATTTTTAGATCGACTTCGGGGGTTGTAGCTCGATGACCAGAGGTCACAGAAACCCCACATTTGGGGGGTAGTCAGTTGAAGACCTACCCCACAACCGGTCAAAATATGGGATGGCTATCATTTATGGTTCCGGAGATACGGGCCTGCTTGCACAGCCTGTCAGAAGCTACATACAGAGCAGCCATTATAAATACAAGCTGACACACTGCAGCAGACTGAGAAAAAAAAATCATCATTTGTTTTTTGCTAGAAAATTACTCTATGGTGGTCTTTGCAACTTTTTATGTTGCACAGTATAGAGCTGCGCGATTCTGGCTAAAACGACAACTGCAATTTGTTTGCTTAGAAGATAGATCATGATTCTCTCACGATTCGTACGGCATAACATCATCTTTCACATTAAAATGAAAAAAAAAAAAAAAAATGGGCTAACTTTACTGTTATGTTTTTATGGTTTTTATTATTCAATGAAATGCAAATGCAGCGTGACATAAAATATTGCAGCAATTGCCATTTTTGTCCCTGCTAAAATATATATAGGGCCAGATTCATGAAGAGTTAGGCTGGCGGATCCAGTGATCCGCCAGCCTAACTGTCACTTTAAGCCGGCGTTTCTGTTTTCTATAACCAGAAAACAAGAAACGCTGGGTTGGAGTTCCGATGCGATCGGCGTAATTGAATTTCGCCATCGCATCGTTACTTCAACTTAAAAATGGCGCCGGGGGCGTTCCCGCCGATTTACGCTCAAAAAATATGTTAATGAGCGGGAATCGGCAATTCACGATCTTTTTCGGGCGCGACGTAGTGACTTTACGACGTTTCCGGAAGCGATACGCGGCGTATAGATAAAGCAGCCCCCTAGTGGAGTATCCTATGTTAAGTATAGGCGTCGTCATCGCGTCGGAAAAAAAACAAATCGCGTCGCTTGCGTAAAACATTCATGAATGGGAATGTGACGTCATTGACGTTCACTGACAGAATTTGGAGCATGCGCACTGGGATGCATTGACACTCGACGCATGCGCAGTACGTTCGCCGCGGGATCGCGCATAGTTAGAATACTACACGCCCGTACCCGCCCAATTTGAATTCCGCTGGCTCATTTGCGATGCGCTGCCGCAACTTTAGGAGCAAGTGCTTCCTGAATAACAGCACTTGCTCCTAAAATTTCGGCAGAGTAACGCAAATGAGAAGCGTTACTCCAGAGCAAAGATGCTCTGATCTACCTGAATCTGGCCCATAATGTTTGGCGGTTCCAAGTAATTTTCTAGCAAAAAAAATTTCTAGCCGTCCATTTGATCCAATAAGTCCGCAATGAATGTGACTACATGTCGGTTTCGATCTGAAAGTTTGTAAGTGTACATCTATATGGATTATCTATATACAGAGATTAATTAAAAGTTGAAACAGTATTACGCTATGTCCGCTCTTTTTGTTTACATCTGCTGAACATTGGGCATTTACTCGTTTGGCGTGAGGAGGTATATCAGGAGATCGCCTTGGATCCTGCTATCTTATGGGCTTTTGTTTATCTGGTTGCTGGTAAGAGGCTTTCTTTAGAGGGGGCTGCTATCCACACCCCCCCCCTCCTTTCTCTGCACACGATTGGTGGTGGATCTTCTGGCAACTACAAGATCATATGTCTTTTTCCTCCTTGGGATTAATCGGACTATTTATTATTATTGTTTTACCTTGTTTGATTTTTCCTCTATAGAGATTTGTAGATTACACAGATTAAACCAGGTCATTAATTAATTTACATATATGTTGTATTAGACATATATACTAGCGCTGCCTGGTGGATGCTAAGTATTTTTAAGCACGGCTTTGTATTTTTAGTAATTTACCCCATGTTGATATTCTTGATACCATCTAGGTATTTTTAGGTAGCAGCTTACCACTGATAAGTGACAATTTAAATAGATTTTAGATTTTGTTGGCTGAATATTCCAAAAGCGCTTGATTGGTCCGTTTTGGGACAGTGTGCCCCGTTTTTTGCTCATTACTGATCACTATTAAGATATAAAATGTACAAGTATGCACAGCATATTAGCACATTAGGGTACACTTACATTTTCAGACTGGGCCCTCCATTGCTGCGCTGTGATTCTCACGCATTTATTTATTATTTATAAAAGGCCCCACCAAAATCCTCAGCACCAGGCCCATGATGTTCTTAATCTGGCCCTGCCCATGATCCCTTGCATATACAATGAGCAGAACTTTCAGATTTAGGTCTGGATTGCACCGTAACCAACATCTTGACATTCTGTGCTGCACATCCTTCTTTCTTGAACACATTTAGACACAAATTATTATTTTCACTTTCCATATTGTAGACCATATTGTTTATAAAGAAAAATTCTCTTTGTTTTTAGTTTAGAGTTCACGTTAATGACATTGAGAAGTTTAGAATTCCTATATACAGTGTGATTGATAAAGAAGTATACAGTTTCAACATACTATAAAACAAGAACAATGTAAGATATTTCATGTTACCTGAATTGTAGGGGAATGTTTCAAGTTTTTTAGAAACAGTCACAGATGTTCTATGTGTGCACCCTTAGTTACACAACACACATCAAGTCGGTAATCCATTTCTGAAGTTAAGATATCTTAATCAAGTGCAGTGATACGCTGTTTAACCACTTGACGACCGAAGGCCGTTATTTAACGTCCTCGACTTTGTGCGGTGATATTTGAATGATGCCTGCAGCTACAGAAATCATTCAGATATCACCGTCTTCAGCTGCCGATTCTGCACTAAAAGAACAATCAAATCGGCAGTTCCGTCACTTGATCGTTCTTATAGGTGGCGGGAGGGGACGTCCCCCCTCCCGCTGCCATCCGGTGATTCCCGGGCTCTCCCGTGCCATCAGGGCCCCAGAGAGCAAATCGGGCGGCGCTGCCTGGGAAGCATAGAGATGACTGGTGACCAGATGTGACCATCGGAGGCCCATACACGGTACCTGGATGTAAACTAAGCCACAATTGGGGCTGTTGGCATGTGATCGGTGAATTTGTTTTCACCGTTTTCATGCTTGTAAGCCATAAAGAGGACCTGTCACACTGATTCCTATTACAAGGGATGTTTTAAAAAGTGTAAAAAAAATTAAAATGAAGTAAAATAAAAATAAAATGTTTTTTTTTTTTTTTTTAAAGTGCCCCTTTCCCCAGTAGCTCGCGCACAGAAGCGAACACGCATGCAAGTCCCACCCACATATGTAAACGCAGTTCAAACCCCACATGTGAGGTATCGTCGCGTGCTTTAGAGCGTGTGCAACAGTTCTAGCACTAGAGCTCCTCTGTAACTCGAAAATAGTAACCTGTAAAAAAAATTAAAGCGTCGCCTATGGAGATTTTTAAGTACCGAAGTTTGGCGCCATTCCATGAGCATGCGCAAATTTAAAGCGTGTTAGGTATCTATTTACTCGGCGTAACATCATCTTTTACATTATACAAAAAAATTGGGCTAACTTTACTGTTGTGTTATTTTTTAATTCATTAAACTGCTTTTTTCCCTAGAAAAGGCATTTGAAAAATTATTGCGCAAATACCATGCGAGAAAAAAAGTTGCAATGAGCACCATTTTATTCCCTAGGATGCCTGCTTAAAAAAATATATAATGTTTGGGGGTTCTGATACATTTTCTAGCAAAAAAATTGTGATTTTCCCATTACATGAAGGAGAGAGGTGCCAACATAGGCCCAGTTGTCAAATGGTTAAGCTCTGCTAGATCAACTGGGAGGGAGGGGCGAATACTTTGTTCTTTACGTACCTCCACAGGAAGAAGTCTCAAGGTGGTAAGTCAGGACTTCTGGGTGGCCATTGGGTCAGTGGCATGTTGTAGTCGAGGTAATCTTGCACTTCGCCTGACCAGTGTGCTGGTCCAATTGGAGAATAAAATTGTCACTGTTGTCCTGCAACTATGGCATCAACCAAAGACTTAACATATCCAGAAAAGAGCCTCCCGTGACAGGTTTCTCATTAAAAAAGAAAGGGCCATACACTTTCTTTTTGGACACAGCACAGAACACCATTACCTTAGGGCAATCTCACATGTGTTGGACTGTAAATCTGGGATTCTCTGCTCCCCAAAAGTAAACATTTTGCTTGTTTACCTGATCACTCATGTGAAATGTAGCTTTTACTGTGATAACGAAGTGATCGCCAAAATCCTTGCTTTTAAAACAGTGCTGCTATTCGGCAAAGCGCTCAATTCAAAGCGCTTTGTCTTGTCAAGGTCAGGGAGATTTTGCAGCATCTGTACTTTATATGGAATCGTTTTCAGCTTCTTTCTCATAATTCTCCAGACAGTGGGCTGTAAAATCTGCACTTCACAACTCACCTTCCGCGTTGATTTTCCCAGGCTATGTTCAATTGCGGTGCAAACACTAATGACCACTTCTCCTGATATATGCAGTCGTCCAGGACTTTTACGTTTGTACAAACAGTCCGTAGTTTCACATTTATTATGCCAATGGTAGATAGATTTTCTGATTGGAGGTTCTTTCCCGAATCATGATTGAAAATGCCGTTCCACAACAGTTACAGATTCCGTTTTGCTCAATCCAAAAACACAAAATGCCTTCTTCACTGCAGACGCTGCCATTTTGACTGACTAGTCATGTGACACACGTGCCTACATGAATAGTGTTGCTCACGAATATTCGCATTGCGAATATTCGCTACGAATATTGCATATTCAAATATTCGCGAATAACGCGAATATAGCGGCGAATATTCGCTATTTCGAATATTCGTATTTTTTCAATTTTTTTTTAGAACAGATCACATCCTAGAGATCCCCATCGACGTCTAAAAGCATTGCTGGTATGATTAGAGACCTTGGGCCGAGTAGCTGCAGCGCTCATTTTATATTCCCGAAAAATCGCAATGCGATTATTCGGCAATAGCGATATCGCGCGATTATTTTGTATTGTAATATATCACGAATATTCTGAGCCAATCAGAGTGCTCCATTCCGCATTTCTCGAAATTTCGCAATTATTTTATATTGTAATATATCACGAATATTCTGAGCCAATCAGAGTTCTCCATTCCGCATTTCTCGAAATTTCGCAATTATTTTATATTGTAATATATCACGAATATTCTGAGCCAATCAGAGTGCTCCTTCCGCATTTCTCGAATATTCGCAATTATTTTATATTGTAATATATCACGAATATTCTGAGCCAATCAGAGTGCTCCTTCCGCATTTCTCGAATATTCGCAATTATTTTATATTGTAATATATCACGAATATTCTGAGCCAATCAGAGTGCTCCTTCCGCATTTCTCGAATATTCGCAATTATTGTGTATTGTAATATATCACGAATATTCTGAGCCAATCAAAGTGCTCCATTCCGCATTTCTCGAATATTCGCAATTATTTTATATTGTAATATATCACGAATATTCTGAGCCAATCAAAGTGCTCCATTCCGCATTTCTCGAATATTCGCAATTATTTTATATTGTAATATATCACGAATATTCTGAGCCAATCAGAGTGCTCCATTCCGCATTTCTCGAATATTCGCATTCGCATTCGCAATTCGCAATTCGCATTCGCAATGATTTCATTTCCAAAATATATCACGAATATTCGTATTTAGCGAATATATCTCGAATATTCGACTATATATTCGTGATATATCGCGAAATCGAATATGGCATATTCTGCTCAACACTATACACGATATCGCCTACAACACTCAGTAGCGGGAAATAAACTTTATGAGTACATCTACCTAACGGTTCACAGTTGTGGTCTGTGTTTTCAACTGTTACTGTTTTACGGCATCTGGAAACTGTATACTTCTTTGTCAATGTATTGAAATTAAAGAGGACCTGAACTGTGGAAGCTGTGCCCAAAAACACAAGCAACGGTCTAGTCACAATATTGCCTTATTACTGATTTACCATGCCTTGTTCTGTACTGTGTCTCTGTTTGGAGATGGCCAACTTGGTAAAAGCAGGGTTTTGCTTCCTTATCTCAAAGTTGCCCTCCAATGACTGGTGATCTGATAACTGGTGGAGAATGGTCAAGCAGGGTGGGTGAACCACAAATCCACAGAATATATCAAGAAGAAGCTGTGAAATGCATGCGGTGCAAATGCTCAGTTAAAGATTTCTCTACAGTAAGCAATACAGTTTGGAGATCAAATCTCACTCCAAATCTACTCAAACTAGAAGTCAGAGGCAGCAGTGCCTTAGATCTCACACTACAGATTTGTAGCTAAGGGGCTGTAGGCTCATATGTTTGCTAGGTATTATATTTACATAACTGGAAGTGCACTGTTACTTTTTAGAAAGAATGTGCACCACTGTAGGTGGCGCTCGTCCACTGTGGCAATACAGATGGGAGAGGAATTTGAAGGAAACCTAGTTCCTCTATGGTTCCTCATTCACAGGGAGGCAGCTATCCGATTGGATACTAGCATCCTATGTAACTTTGGCTGCCATCTTTGGTCAGGCAGAGTCTATTTAAGCCTGGCTCCTGGGTTTGGCACACATTTTGTGAGTGGCTAGCATAGGGACAGATCAGCAATTTGTCAGGGACAGTGCACAGAGTCAGGGAAAGGTTCCAAAGGAGTAGATAAAGTGCAGCGAGCACTCCAAATCTCTGGAAAGTTTACTCTTTGGGTATGAACCAGCCAGGCCACATTCTGCTTTTAATGGCAGACTGTGTCAGCACCTCTGAGTCTTCAGTCTATTGTCCATTTGCTGTTACAACTTGGTCCCGGTCAGGTTGCCTTCCCCCTGGGTTTGTTGGGTATTGCTGGACTTCTGTTACAATATATTCTTGTTACTGCAGCTGGACTCCATGTGTTTTTTGCCCGCTGCATCACACTGCACCTACTCACAGTTGGAACTAAAATGTTGCTATCACAAACTGCAAGCAGGGGGACTCGTTATGGCAAAGGAGCATGCAATATAGCCACGGCAATAAAATACATCTCCCTGCCTGCTCGCTGTCTTCTCTGCCATATAAACTGAGCTGAACATGCACAGCTCAATTTACTTCACTGGCATGGGCCCTGTGTGCAGGGACGACTAACACCTGCACATGTAAAGGAGTGACGTCATCTCATCCCACCCTGAAGAAGAGAGCTGAAGACCAGCACACAGAGAAAGATGCCGGCACCAATTAAGGGATGGGGACTGTTGAAGCAAAGGTAAGTTTAGATCTGCGTTGATAAAAGGTAAATCATAAGCACAATGAACATTTCCAGATGCCCCCCAAACCTTCTCTTTTTTTGAGTTCAAGACCAGCAAAAGACTAATCCAAAGAATTCCTGGAGGCTTGCATATCCCCATTTTTTTTCTCAGTTTAGGCCGATATGTATAATTCTACATAATTTTGCTAATAAAAATCGCAAAAATCGTATATTGATTGGTTTGCACAAAAGCTATAGCGTCTACAAAATAGGGGATAGATTTATAGCATTTTTATTCTTTTTATTTTTTTTACTAGTAATGGCAGTGATTTTTATTGGGACTGCGACATTATGGTGGACACATTAGACACTTTTGTTCCGGGAAATTTACAACCACTACCTCAGACCTGGTCTTTGGGTTCCGCAACGCTACTCCACCATGTTGTTTCTACGTCGGGCATTGCTCCTCTCTCCAGTATTGTAGGGTCTTCTGTAGTTCCGCCTATGGTGTCCTGGAAATACCGTCAATTGACGGACTTTGTACGCTCTTTACCACAACCCCTCAGAGATGGCGCAACCCTGACACTAGTGGAGTCTGCATTTGCCGAAGACCGACCGGTGGAGAGGCCCCTTTCTTATTTTTATAAAGCTTTGTACTCCTTGTCTACCCCCGGGACCCCAGCCTTTTTACTCAAGTGGGAGACTGATCTTCATAAGGAACTCTCACCATCCCAAAGAGACACTATTTTGATCCTTGCACATACATCCTCTATCTCATCTAGATTTGCGGAAGTTAATTATAAACTGTTAACTAGGTGGCATTATACTCCAGTGGTGCTTCACAAGATTTTCCCCTTGACATCTCCACTCTGCTGGCGGGGTTGTGGAGAATGCTTCCCATGCACATATATGGTGGTACTGCCTGCCCATTTTGGTTGACTATTTTGCACTGGATGAAGGAAATGCAGGGTTTTGAAACCCCGAATGACCCATGGGTAGTTTTGCCACATTGTACAGTCGAGCCAATCGGATCGTATAAAAAATCCCTAACTCCACATTTGCTGAATGCAGCTAAGTCTCTTATCCCCCGATTCTGGAAGCAAACAGTAGTTCCCACTCTGCGCCACTGGTTGGAAGCAGTAGATCATATTTACCATATGGAGGATCTCACATTTTCTCTTAGGAACAGATCCGACTTGTCACGGAAGATATGGTCTGATTGGTTCGCCTTTAAATATACATCAGCATATGCTGACCTTATGTCCCCATCGGTATGAAATGTCTTAATGTTCACTTGATGTCGAGCCTTGGGTTTTTCTCTAGTTTGTGGCAGCGGCCATGGAAGAGGACTTCGCCTTGCCTTTCCCTCCCCCCTCTCCCTCCCTTTTTCTATCTTTTTCTTCTTCTCTTCTTTTAATCTCCCCCTACTTTTATATTTTATTTTTATTTTCGTCTTTATTTATTTTTAATTATGATCTACAGTTTTTCATTTACACATTTTCATATGTTGAGCGGATCAAAGCTCTGGTTTGTGTGTTACTGAACAGAGTGAGAGGACGCAGGAGCTGATTTTCCCCCGCTCCACAGTTCCTATTGTTGCTCCTGATCGACAGTGTATAGCCATGTATTTTCTGGAGCTTACGGTTGAGTCGTCTGTAGTATTATTATCATCTTTTACTACTTTCTGATATTTTTTTGTTTCATGTCTGTTCTTTTCATTTTGTATGCTCTCATGTATGTCTTTTATCCAATAAAAACATTATTAAATAAAAAATATTAGACACTTTTGATACATTTTTTGGACCATTGACATTTATAGAGCGATCAGTGCTATAAAAATGCACTATAATAATGCACTCATACTTGAAAAATGTCACTGGCAGAGAAGGGGTTAATACTAGGTGGCGATCCAGGGGTTAATTGTGTTCCCTAGTGCATTTCCAACTGTAGGGGGATGGGCCTGACCTAGAGGAAATGACAGATCGTGGTACCTAGCTATTAGGAACTGACGCTCAGTCTTTCCTCGCGGAACAAAACAGGGACTTGTGTGTTTTTTACACACACGTCCCTGTTCTGCCTCTCGTGCCAGCGATTGCTCGTGGCGGTCCGCCAGCCTTGAGCATTGGCACCCCTCGTGATTCAGTGTGCGCACGCGCCCGCCTGCTATCCTGCTTTAAGGCACCAACGTACACCTACGGCGGTTCGCGGGATCGTGCCGACCTGCCACCGTATAACGACGACGGCTCGTTAGCAAGTGGTTAAAAAACATTGAACTTTTATGGAAAGTTGAAAAATTATACATGATATAAAGTAATTTTTCACCTACTTGAGTGGAGAATCAAAGAACAATTTAATATCCCACTACACACCATTGAGTACCTGTATGACAGCAATGCAAGAAGAATGGATGCTCTTTTGTAACTAAAAGTTCTTAGTTTTCTTTAGATTTTAGTATTAATATTTTATTAGGTGTTTTTGCTATTTTTCCCCCACCCTGTAAAAAGTCAAGGAGATAGAATTTTGTTTCATGCATTTTCACTAGTCCTTTGGCTGGAACCCCACACTACATGTCATATGAGTAATCTATTACACTTGTTCCTTGAAATAGAAACTCTCAGTCACTTGTGTTCACAATCAAGTCACAAGGCCCTCTCTGACTGTCTTGTATATATATATATTTATATGTACCTCATTTATTACATCTAAAAGACTTGCCTTTTTATAAACATATGTACAACATATGTGTTGCCTCATTGGTAGCAAACACTTCATCCTTTAACTTTATAACTCTTAGTAACACATACAAAATCCTGCTTACTCAGAGAATGCGGAAATATTTTAATATTAATGGTACTTCATGAATCTTCCTAAGTGTTTATAAAAGACGGCAATGTCATAGGCACTGCAATCTCATTGCCAAAGCCTGACAGCCCTCTCTGGGATGCACCAGAGCTGGGAAATGTTGGAAGTATTGTGCTCAGTCGTTTCATACAGATAACTTAGCAGTGACATAAAACTGTTAAAAAATAGCTGGCCGCTGCAAAAAAAAAAAAAAGCAAAGTAATTAACAATAGCATATATAGTATATAAAAATAAAACTTTAAGACTTTTTGAAAGCTCAGTGTTTGACCAAAATGGAATACTATATTACCCTGTTTAATGTTCGATGTATCTGACTGTAAAGATTTATATAAAGTTCAAATTAAAGTAAACGTAAACTCTAACTTGGTGACATCTCTTTTTCAAAATTACTATGTATCATGAACAATTGCGATTTTTTTAAAATAAAATGCTTGTTTCAGTGCTGCTAATCACCTGCAGCCTTTTTTCAAGCTGCTTCCAGTCTACATGCACTCCAGTATTGCCGGCTTGGTATTTCTCAAGGAAGATTTCCTGATTGTGACAACAGTGGACCGTACCTGTGTAACTTGTGTTGAAATGGTCAGCCTCCATTAGAAGCCCATTTGGCAGACTGACAATACAAGAACACAGTTGGGAGACAGGAACGTTACTAAACCCTAATGGCGCGGATCATAAAGAAATACTTTAATAAATCATAAAGATTTAAAAATATTTTAAATTAAAGGGGTTGTAAAGGTAAAATGTTTTCAACCTTAATCAATGAAACCCTTATATGGATAAAATCTATACATACTATTGAGCTGTTACTCAATAGTATAGGGCTTAGCAGTGTACCCTTGCTGTGCTAGGTTCCTGCGTTCATATCCCACCAAGGGCACAATCCCTATGGAACTCATTTGCTTGCTTCAGTTTCCTTCAACAATCTGTAGGGGTGTTTGACTCTTCTGGAGCTTAGGTGCTCTGACACACCAGACCTGATTGCCAAGTGCTCCCCTGACTCTTATAAACCTCATGTACATTGCTTTAGCAATGCCCTATCTCTACCTTATTTTCTGTCATCTCCATTTCCTTTTACCTTTTATCTTCTGCAGCATCAGAGATTTCTCAGCAGTAAGTCTTCTCTTCACATAATGTGGCCAAAATATTTGAGCTTTTGTTTAAGTGTCAATCTTTCAAGTAAGCAGTCTGGGGTTGCTCCTTGAGTATTAATTAATTTGTTCTTCAGTTGTTCCAAGAAACTTTCAACACTTTTCTCCCAACACCACATAATTCTCATATCCCACTAGTCCAACTCGCACTGCCATAGACCATAGCTCTGGTTATATGAACTTTGTCCTGAAAATTAGATATCTCCACACTTCACTATCTTGTACAGATGTACCATGATTTTAATATCAGAAAATTACATGCATAATTTCATGTCAGTATTTCCATACAGGTTATGGCGAGAAGGAACTAAGGAAACAAAAAAAAAACTCAAATCTAATAATGTCTAATGCCCTGTACACACGATCGGTTTGTCTGATGAAAACAGACCGATGGACCGTTTTCATCAGATGAATCGATTTCGTGTGTGGGCCCCATCGTTTTTTTTTTCCCATCGGGGAAAAAAATAGAACCTGTTTTAAATTTTTCTTAAAACACCGATAAAAAAAAAATGATCGTCTGTGGGGAAATCCATCGGTCAAAAATCTACGCATGCTCAGAATCAAGTCAATGCATGCTCGGAGTCGGAAGCATTGAACTTCATTTTTCTCAGCACATCGTAGTGTTTTACATATCTACACTGCAAAAATTAAGCTAAAGTAAAGCCGTCTTCAAGTAGAAGGTAATGAATATTATATATTTCACAATCAGAGAGCTTTCATCCAAATTCCCTTCTGTTGGACATGTATGACCGAGAACGGTACAGACGGTAGGCCATAAACTTCAGAGGCAGAGCATTGCAGAACGTATCTGCACTGCAAAAATTAAGCTAAAGTTTAACCAAAAGCCAAGCAAAGCTCAACCAACTCGATCTTTGTATTTTGTTGTTTGCCTAGATTTTCAATATTAAACTTTAATTATAAAGAAGGTATGGGTTGACTAGCAATAGTTATGGTGTTATGTATTGTTGAAGATGTTTCACAATTTATCCAAGTAGCTTTCTTAGTGCTAAGGACTGGCATTATAGCTACACAGGTATACCACCTCCAAAGTTTTCTTTTTGGTTTAAGTTTGGTATATATTATGGATGTGGCATCACAGTAGTCTTACTGCTTTGTAACCACACAAATTATCATCATGTAACTACAATGTACTTACTTGTCGAGGCAGATGTTGACTGTGAGCAATTAACATCTGCCTTGGCAATCTAAATATTTTACAACCTAACTTAAAGATAAAAAATGCAACATATCTGCATCTTACAAGTCTTTAGATGTGGTAGTTGTACTAATTTTCTTTGTTTAGACTTTTCTCCTTTATTGTCACCTGGTGAACCTGTCAGTAACACACTTCTGGTCCTAGGCTAACAATGCTTGTTCCCAGTACTGTGTCTATAAAGAAGCAGCATTGTTACTCTAGGCTCCTCTCATCATTTGGACTGCAGAACAATTTACCCTCTCGTAGTTTCAATAACATTGTGGGGTTCTCTAACCCACAGAGATGATTTGGTCAAGACTAATAAAACTGCTTGTGTTTTCAGTTCAGCAGAGTCAGAGTACACATAAAATTGTTAGCACAGTTCATTCTAAAATTTGTGGCATGAAACATTATTTCATTACAGGTGGGAATCCAACAAAGGACTTATAGTCAGGCCCATAAAAATTGGGAAATCAACACAATTCTAATCTATTTGGCTCTATACACCACCACAATGGATTTGAAATAAAAAAAAAAACAAGATGTGCTTCAACTGCAGACTTTCAGCTTTAATTTGAGGGTATTTACATCCAAATCAGGTGAACGGTGTAGGCATTAAAACAGTTTGTATATGTGCCTCCCACGTTTTAGGGACCAAAAGTAATGGGACAGATTAACAATCATAAATCAAACTTTCACTTTTTATGACTTGGTTGCAAATCCTTTGCAGTCAATTACAGCCTGAAGTCTGGAACGCATAGACATCACCAGACCCTGGGTTTTATCCCTGGTGATGCTCTGCCAGGACTCTACTGCAACTGTCTTCAGTTGCTGCTTGGTTTTGGGCCATTTTCCCTTAAGTTTTGTCTTCAGCAAGTGAAATGCATGCTCAATCGGATTCAGGTCAGGTGATTGACTTGGCCATTGCATAACATTCTACTTCTTACCCCTAAAAAACTCTTTGGTTTATTTTGCAGTATGCTTCGGGTCATTGTCCATCTGCACTGTGAATCGCCATCCAATGAGTTCTGAAGCATTTGGCTGAATATGAGCAGATAATATTGCCCAAAACACTTCAGAATTTACCCTGCTGCTTTTGTCATCAAGAAATACAAGAGAACCAGTTCTATTGGCAGCCATACATGCCCATGCCATGACACTACCACCACCATGCTTCACTGATGAGGTGGTAAGCTTTAGATCATGAGCAGTTCCTTTCCTTCCCTATACTCTTCTCTTCCCATCACTCTGGTTCAAGTTGATATTGGTCTCATCTGTCCATAGGATGTTATTCCAGAACTGTGAAGGCTTTTTTAGAAGTTGTTTGGCAAACTCTAATCTGGCCTTCCTGATTTGAGGCTCACCAATGGTTTACATCTTGTGGTGAACCCTCTGTATTCACTCTGGTAAAGTCTTCTCTTGATTGTTGACTTTGACACACCTACCACCTGGAGAGTGTTCTTGAACTGGCCAACTGTTGTGAAGGGTGTTTTCTTCACCAGGGAAATAATTTTTCGGTCATTCACCACAGTTGTTTTCCGTGGTCTTCCGGGTCTTTGGGTGTTGCTGAGCTCACTAGTGCATTTTTTGCACTATAAGCTTGCTGTGATGGGGTGGGGTGTGATTGCATTCTATTGTGGTAATTAAGTCTGCTACTGTGGTGATGTGGATTGAAGCTTGGTAGACAGTCTGGCTGCCTATTATGGGATGTTTAAGTGTCCTGCTGTGAGGAAAGGGGGAGTCACTCCAGCACCCCCCCTGCTAAGACTGTTTACTGAAGGAGAAGTTTGAACACACCTGACCTGTATCACCATTGTCATTGGACAATTTAACCCACCCTGTTTCCCAAGGGTGGGAGGAATGTATTTTGAAGAGAAATGTGTTACCATGTGCTTGCAATAAAGTTTCATTCCCTGTTTTGAACCTCAAACAGAGCTGTGTGTCCTGTTAATGGGGGGGGGATTCGAATGGGTCGTGTTCGCCGGATTGTGGAGTGTCGATAGCTGTCTTGAGTTCAGGAATGGAATATCCTAAACGGCTTTAACCCTTGTCCCATTTGGGGTTCTGTTACAGTGGTGTATGGAGCGAAAAAGATTAGAATTGTGTTGATGTCCCAATATTTATGGACCTGACTGTAAATGTCAGGTTGAGTGTCACTGTCTTCCTAAATAAACTAGCTTGTATGGATAAACACTGTGCTCATATTCCTGTTCATTGTAAGAACGTTTTCTATACACAAAACTTAGCATAGACATGTTTGATGGAGGACTACAGATTCCAGCAGGTTTAGGTAGCAGCAATGGTGTGCTAAGTGGTTGTGGTTTGCACCGGGTGTCGACATTCTAGGGGTGTTGCAGCCATCTAATTTATTTTTTTACACTGTAATCCATGGGTCTTCAAACTATGGCCCTCCAGATGTTCAAGATCTACAATTCCCATCATGCCTAGTCATGTCTGTGAATGTCAGAGTTTTACAATGCCTCATGGGATGTGTAGTTCCGCAACAGCTGGAGGGCCATAGTTTGAGGATCCCTGCTGTAATCTATTAGCACTACAGCATCGCTTTTCCCCTTCTGTCAGCTACTGTTGAGAGCAGAGGGAGTTTCTTCTTTGGCTCCAATCACATGCCACAACTGAGTGGAGGACCTTCCCTCACTCCAAAATGTCACTGCAACTAGGAGCAGGGGTCTGTAACAGAGAGAGGGATCTATAATAGGGAAATGGGGTGTACTTGGGGTCAGGCTGGAAAGGAGGCCTGAACTTGTGGTTAGGCTGAGAGGGAGGGTCTATATTTGGGTTAAGCTGGGAGGGAGGGTCGCTACTTGGGGATAGGCTTGGAAGGTTGTACTGGGGAGAGGAGTCTGTGCTGGTGGTTAAGCTGGGAGAGGGGGGTCTGTATTGTGAGTTAGGCTGGAAGAAGGGGTCTTTAGGGAGTGGGTTTGCCTGTATTTAGGGTTAAGCTGAGAGGCAGACTTCTACTGGGGAGAGGTTCTGTATTGGGGTTAGGCTGGGGGGGGGGAGTCTGTTCTAGGGGTTAGGCTGGAAGCAGTGCTGAATTTATAGAGGGGCAAAAGGGGAAATTTCCCCAGGCCCACTGACAGACTCATGTCATGTAATAATTATAAAGTTAGTACTATTATTTAATATGTAAATTAACAAAGTGTCTGTGTGTCAAGATATGAAACATTTAAGCCTGATTTCAGAGGCAAACAAAGGGATGAGGGCTTCTGGCATGATGTTGTACATGATGTTTTTCAACTTTAGCAAGTCAGCAAGAGCTGATGGTACTTTTCGAAATGCCCTCAGAGATATTGAAAGTGACTTGGCGCAAACACCTGAAGCAAGACATGAACCTTGGGTATATGGAGACTTGTCTGATGGATAAGATCAGCCCACTGAGCTCCCAGTCGCTCACTAGACCCGCTGATTCACTGCCACTGAATCCCTTGATTTCCTCCAATCTTCTTGGTGGTATCTTCCTCAAGCATCAACCCTGCTTCTCTGCTGGGTCCCTAGATACTCAAGATACCTCTCAAGCTTCACACCACTTGTCTGCTCGGTCCCTGGCTTGACACAAGACTGCTCTGAAAGCATCACTTCGGCTAGCTGGGTCCCTGACTTGATACCCTATTAAGTTTCCTGATTCATCACTGACCCCAGTTGGTGAGAATGCTGCTCCGGTACTTGCTTCAGTTACTCACCATGGTCCCTGGTAATTAGGTGGATAGTCCCTTACTGGCGACAGCTTCCCTTCTACCTCCAACCACGACAGGTTCTCTGGCCAGCAGAACCGTCACTTTTGGTTGGACTGCAAGCCATAGTGCCAACCCTGCGCTGCTCTCTTGCTTCTGGATAGGCCCTCAGACAGCCTATCAACCAGTTGTGCCCGGGATAGGCCCAATGTCCAGCCTGGTAGATTTCTAACAATCAACCAGGACAACTACCTCCTGGTAAGTACATTTGTGAGGAGCAACCCTGCCCTGGAAAACTCCAGGGTGCTACATCCAGCTCTGGGGCAACTGCTCTTGCAGAGTGCAACTGCACTTTGCAAAGTGCGCAGTCTATTGAGCTTTAATAAAGATACCCCTTTGTTGTACATTTCAGGTAGGCTGTGTGTAGAAATGTATATGTAATTAAACAGTTAAACCGTTTAAAAGTTAGTGTGCTTAGGTTTGTACATGTCTGCTAGACTTTCATTTGTGGCACAGTAATGTGGAAGATATGCTAGGTATACCACTAGGTAGCAGGTCCCAACATATTCAATAGTAAAGACAACATATGGTTTACCCTACATCCATTATGCCCTCACACTCTTTGGTATGTCTCTTGATCTTGTTCTTTGTGGTCAGTCTCTTTACATGCACAGGGATATCAATACTAATGACACGTAAGCCTAAGGCCTCGTACACACGAGGGGATATGTCCGCTGAAAACGGTCTGATGGACCGTTTCAGCAGACATCTCCGCTCGTGTGTATGGGCTAGCGGACAGATTTGTCCACCCGACAGATTTCAAAGCAAGCTTTGAAATCTATCCGGTGGGAATCTGTCCGCCCGACATGTCTGCTGGTTAGTACACTTACCAGCAGACATGTCGTCCCGCACCGCCGCCGCGCCGCCGCCGAATGTATTCGGCGCATGCGCGGAAGTGTTTTACTTCCTGGTGCGGTGACGTAGCGGTGACGTGGCCGCGTCAATGTCACCGCCACGTCACCGCGCCGTCCGGCGGCGGGGAATTTGATCCGATGGTGTGTACACGCCATCGGATCAAACTCCCGATCGGACATATCCGATGGAAATGGTCCGCGGACCGTTTTCATCGGATAAGTCCGATGGTGTGTACGAGGCCTAAAAGCTCTAGGAAGCAGAGTTTCAGGCAAAATGGAAGAATGGCCTATGAGTTCCTTTCTGCACCTCTGCATGTTCTGTGCTAAGACTTCCATGGTCTCTTCTGGGGTTAGGTGGAGGCTGATCTGTGTCCTGCAAAGCTTCATTGTCTCCTCTGCCCCTCTGTGCCAAATTAATTTAGTACTTTTATGTAATATTATAGAGAATATTCTGATAATATTTAAACAGAACTTACAATATCACAATTGCCTTTGGCAATGTTGTGGTAGACATGAAACAATGCCTCATCTGCAATGATAATTAATTTATACAATAAGGAGAGCATATGCTGAATAAGATATTATTGGGTTTCCTTCTAATTCAACATCTATCTCATACAAAAAATATTAGATTATAACTATTATTTCCAGTATTAATGAAATTACACAGTGATCACAGAATGATAAGACTAATGAGAAATGGGACTTATTATTCTACTATTTCATATCACTTAATGTAATTAACTAGGGTACAGAACGATACGCACTTTGTCTTTAATTGTTGAAACAAATTGTTCTAAACCAGATGGCTCAAAGGTTCTTAAAAATGATTAGGTCATTTGAATAGTAGATTAAGAAAGTACTTATTGTTATAAAATGTATAAAACAAAAAATTGCACTTATCTCGCAAAAGGTTAAGGCATTTGTCAAAACCACATTTAATTGTTTCCAAACTTGTAAGAATCCCACAGAAAAAGGTCAATGAGATTTGGATGTGAGTAAAGTGCACCTGTTTTGGCGAAACGGATATCTGGTAACCATAAGTTAAAATGAAATAGGCTCTCTCTCTCTTTTGTAGATAATACGGTTACAGGGTATTCCGTTTCTTTCTAATGTCCAGTTTTTATTTCTTCTGTTATCATAAATTTGTCTCTTATTAGTCTTAATAGTGTACATTTGTTTTGTGCCCCTGTGCGCTGCTATTTACTCCCTATAGAGCAGACTTATGACTCAATGTCATAATGTCTGCTGCTTACCCAGTTTCCAGATGTCCCAGTCTTCTCCTTTGATGTGCCCAAAACATGGGTAGGGAGAGATGCTTCTTTGGGCCGTGACAGAGGAGCTGAGGGCACCCTTGTCATTGCCATTGCCAACAAGGCTACAACACTGCTCAACTCCCCTGTCACTCCCCATAGCATAATTGTATAATTGTATACAGTGTATGGTCTTTTATAGGGAGCATAGGGAGCATACTGACCACTACAATTCTTTTTACTTTGGTCTAATAGTGCAGGTACTTTACAATTACTAAACACACTGAAACAGTGTGGGGAAATTCAGTGCCATGGGTAGTGGCAGAAGTAACTCTCCCCTTATTGCTGCCTACTATTCTACACTCTTAATATTTGTAAGTAACTTGCCTGTGTAACAGAAACCCAAATGGGACAGGGGTTAACGCCGTTTAAGATATTCCATTCCGAACCCAAAATAACTATCGACACTCCACAATCCGGTGAACACGACCCATACGAATTCCCCCAGTAACAAGACACAGCTCTGTTTGAGGTTCAAAACAAATGAGAAAATCAGGCTCTTATATACAGTTAGTAACCAAAATGAACAATGCCTCAACTCCACCCACAACATGACACAAGGAGCCCAATACACATCTTTTTGGCAGACATTCTGGCACCAGGCCTGACATAATTTACATGAGCTAATTAACTACAGCTGATGTCTCAGACATCTGACCTTTAGACTGTCTGTTAACTTGCAATACACACATTATCATCAATAGACCTTCACACAAAAAGGGTCAATTAGCACAACACAATGACAGATCCTTAGAAGCCATGCTAGATTCATTTACATCACAACAGATGACATTAACACCTAACAGTCTGTGTTCCCACATTGAATAAGTCACTCTTTCAATTAACCTGTTGAGTTCAGAATCAACAACCTGTAAATAGTTCTTACAGATATCTGGAATATATTGTGAATTACAGACCCGTGTTAAAGCAATCCAAGATGTGTCCATTATTTCCTGGCTCATACTTTGTAAGAGCTTCTGGATTCCACGGGCCCTCCCATTACAGCCTGTATACAGAAATGCTAAAGATAGTAGGTATCAGTACCATCAGAAAGCAAATGGATATTTTAAAATGTCCACTTAGGCTAGCTTCACACTTGTGTGGGTCTTGCGTGCCGTGTTAGTGCAAGCACTGCAGCCTAATAATTTGAATGGGCTGCTGTACCTGCTGCAAACACAAGGAAAATTATCCCGACCCTTTTTTTTAAATCGCAGCATCGAGTTGTGCACACCCAAAAATGCAACAGATTTTTGCTTTTAAGTTGCTATTAAGAATCAATGATACCCTCCATGTGTCTGCTAAAGAGCAGCACATGTTTTCTGCTGGTTGGGAACATGTGTCATTTTGTATGGGTGCAGTTGTAGTACAATGCGCTATAAACAAAAATAGAGCGACAATTTTGAAAAAAAAATGAATATTTTTACATTTTTGCTGTAATAAATATCCCCCAAAATATATAAAAAAACATTTTTTTTCCTCAGTTTAGGCCGATATGTATTCTTCTACATACTTTTCGTAAAAAAAAATCGCAATAAGCAATTATTGATTGGTTTGCACAAAAGTTATAGGGCCAGATTCACGAACAGTTAGGCTGAGTGATCCGCCAGCCTAACTGTGACTTTGAGCCGGCGTTTCTGTTTTCTGTAACCAGAAAACAAGAAACGCCGGGTTGAAGTTCCGATGCGAGCAGCGTAACTGAGTTTCGCCATCGCATCGTTACTTCAACTTAAAAATGGCGCCGGGGGCGTTCCCGCCGATTTACGCTCAAAAAATATGTTAATGAGCGGAAATCGGCAATTCACGATCGAATTCCGGCGCGACGCAATGACGATACGACGTTTCCGGACGGGATACGCGGCGCATAGATATACCTACATGGGGTTGGAGTATCCTATGTTAGGTATAGGCGTCGTCATCGCGTCGGGAAAAAAAAAAAAACGTCGCTTGCGTAAAACGGTCATGAATGGGAATGTGACGTCATTGACGTTCATTCACAGATTTTGGAGCATGCGCACGGGGATGTTTTGACACTCGACGCATGCGCAGTACGTTGGCGGCGGGATCGCGCGTAGTTAGCATACTACACGCCCCGTACCCGCCCAATTTGAATTCCGCCGGCTCATTTGTGATGCGCTGCCGCAACTTTAGGAGCAAGTGCTTCGTGAATGACAGCACTTGCTCCTAAAATTTCTGCAGCGCAACGCAAATGAGTAGCGTTACTCCAGAGCAAAGATGCTCTGGACTACCTGAATCTGGCCCATAGTGTTTACAAAATAGGGTATAGGGGATAGTTTTGAGGCATTTTTATTAATATATTTTTTTTACTAGTAATGGCGGCGATCAGCGATTTTTATCGGTACATTATGGCAGACACTTCGGACCCTTTTGACAAATTTTTGGGACCATTGGCATTTTTATAGCGATCAGTGCTATAAAAATGCATTGATTTCTATAAAAATGCCACTGGCAGGGAAGGGGTTAACACTAGGGGGCGAGGAAGGGGTTAAGTATGTTCCCTGGGTGTGTTCTAACTGAAGGGGGGGTGGACTGACTTGGGGAAATGACTGATCGCTGTTCATACATTGTATGAACAGACAATCAGGCATTTCTCCCCCGACAGGAGCGGGAGCTGTGTGTTTACACACACAGCTCCCTTTTCTCGCTCTGTAACGAGCGATCACGGGTGCCCGGCGGTGATCGCGTCGTACCCCCCTATTGGCTGCTTCGGTGAGATGACGTAGATCTACGTGATCTCGCCCAGCAGAGCCGACCTGCGGCTGGTCGGCAAGCAGTTAAAGAGTTTAGGTTGGTGGCAGGATACATGTAAGAAACCTCAATGAAAAAGGCCATGTTGTGTGTATCTTGAAAGGAACATAGAACTTGGTATACAGGAAAAGTACACATTTTACAGGTCATAACATAGCTAATTGAAAATATGTTCTCCTTATCTTCAATATTCCTCTTTAAAGGATTTAAGCAAGCTTAAAAATGTAGCTGTTCACAGAACAGATACATGAAAATGTTTCTTCTAAATCAGTGTGTAGATTAATGTTCCATCGTATTGGCCTAAACTGAGGAAAATTATTTTTTATATCCTTTTTGGGGATATTTATTACAGCAAAAGGTAAAAAAATATTGTTTTTTTTTTCAAAATTGTTGCTCTATTTTTGTTTATAACGCCAAAAATAAAAACCGCAGAGGTGATCAAATACCACCAAAAGAAAGCTCTATTTGTGGGAAAAAAGGACGTACATTTTTTTGGGAGCCACGTCGCACGACCGCGCAATTGTCAGTTGAAGCGACGCAGTGTCACAAAAAGTGCTCTGGTCTTTGGCCAGCCAAATGGTCTGGGGCTTAAGTAGTTAAAGGACACCTCCTCTAAAACAAAAATAAATAAAACTGTATCAGTCAGGATGCCCAAACTTCAAAATAAATATAATATAGAAGAGATTTTTGTATATATCGAATTTTAAAAATGTAATTTAATAGAAAATGTAGTTAATTTTTTTTAGCAGGCACCCGCTCCTGCCTCCGTTCCGGCCAGCTAGGTGATTAGAGCAGAAGTTCTCCCCAAACCCCTCCCTGTTCAGATTCATTGGGACATGTCACAGGTCCTAGGAGGTTGCAGGACCATTCATACAGAGAAGTGCGACTCATGCATGCCGAGTGGTAAGCTGGCTATGAAACCAGAAGGCGCACAGCTTGCATCCCTAAAACAAAAATGTCAGCACCGAGGACATGAATAAATGACCCCTGTAAGGAAAGTGCTGGATTCCTGGACAGGTAAGCGTCCTCTTTTTAAATTTTTTACAAATACCCAAATGTACCCAAATTTGACTGGGTATCAGCCTCTTTCAATACCTGTACAGCAGTCTTGCGAGGGGGATTGGGAGGCAGAACAAAGAGCCAAGCAGTTGTTCTGCACTGCTAACAAGAAGCTATGTAGGATGTTAAATAACTGCAGTAGAGAAAAATCAGGTCTCCTGATCTGCCAGACAGGGCTGTACTAAATGACAGAGCTGTGTGAATTTCAGGGGCGGACTGTCTATTGTGGGTGCATGGGCGCCGATCCCCCATCCATGCCGCCACCCACCCATCCATGCCACCACCCCCCCATCCATGCCACCACCCTCCCTATCCATGCACCCCAGCCCCTTTCAGAATGCATGAATTCCTATGACGGGGTGGGAAGGGTGTGTTTTTGAAGCACTGATTAGAGCCAGAGCCAGAGGAATGAATATTCACTGTTGCAACACTGATCCTCCTCCTGGCCAATCGTGAAGCGGCCTGATGTCCACCGATGCCCTGATCCACTTCTTGATGTCCGCCTATTCCCCGCTGCTGTGCAATGCCTGCCGCTGCCCGATGCTCGCCGCCTAGATGGGGCAAGTGGACCGATCAGCAGACAGCGAGTGGGGGGGTCTTTGAGGTGCCGTTGGGGGTGGTTGCTTGCCGCCCCCCCAAACAAAAAAACATGAGCCGCCATTGGTGAATTTTATTACTGAATAGACAGAAATACAGATCATATATCAGTAAAAACAGTGCCCATATAAATATTTAATCTGGGTTTTTCTGCTTGAATGGAGTTTAGTTTTATGCAGCTTTGTCGCAGGGTTAAACAAAAATACAAAGCAGGACCTGATAAAGAAGAGGCTTTATTTTTACACGTCACTTGGCCTGTCCCTCCGATCTTCACTGTTTTACACAGCAAAGAGCTCTTTACATCTGACACACTTCCTGGTGTGTTGGATACTTGGTCCCCCGGCTCCTTATGCTGGTCCCTACACTGTAGACCAATCTGTAAGCCTGTACACTGCAGGTCCTTATGCTGGTCTCTACACTGTAGATCAGGGGTGTCAAACTTAATTTCACTGTAGGCCGCATCAGAATTATGGTTGCCCTTAAAGGGCCGGTTGTATCTGCCATGGTGTTCTGTTTGGGCAGTCTCCAATAAAGTTTTTTTTTTATGTGTCAGGGCTGGGCTCTTAGCAGCTCTCTTCTCAGTGCTCGGGCTGCTCAGCTGTGGCTCACCTGGTTATCCTTACCTGCTTATCAGTCCAGCCTACAGCCAGACCCTTTTTGTTATTTAGACTACCTTGCTCATTTCTTTTAAGGCCTTCGCCTGGTCAACATATCTTGAGTGTTTCTGCTGTGTTTCTGTTAAAGACTTTGCTCGGCTGACATCCCTTCTGGTTCTTGATCCTGATCTTTGGCTTCCTACTATGCTGATTTTTGACTTTCTGAATACCAGCTTGCCTGATTACCCATTTTGGCTTCTGAACCCTGTCTTATGTTTTGATCTGTACCATTTTTACTATTACATTAAAGGTGTGATTTTTAATTCATTTTCTGTCAGTCTGGTTCATGGTTCCTGACAGGATAATACCAGCAGTGTGCGACCTGCTTTTTCAACTGGCATAGAACTGTATTTATTCTCATAATAATTAAAAGCAGATGTTAAGAGTCCCCCACACTCCCTTACATCACTTTGCAACCCTCTTACTTTGTGCTGCTGCTAAGAAGAAGCTGAGGGCAGAGCTGGGAGGCAGAAAGTGCAGGGTCTGGAGGAGGACCAGAGGAGGGCTGGAGTCAGCTGCCGAAGTCTGCTGAATGATGAGACCAGGTGATATAGACATGAAGGTGCGCTGCGGCTTCACAGAGATATGCAGAATCAGTAGGAGGAGTTCTGTCCGTCTCGCTGCTGCTATCTGCTAAGAGGAGGCAGAGACAAGCCTCTCAACAGCTGCATGGAAGAAGCACAGGATCTGGCAAAGGAGTTCTAGCCCCCTCTCTGCTGCCAACCGTTAACACAAGGTGGGGACGGAGACAAGGGGGGTGCTGCAGCAGAGGTGCAACCCGCCGGCCAGATTTGGCCCTCGGGCCTTGTGTTTGACACATGTCAAAAACACCTCATTGCTTACTACCAAAAAGTTTTTTTTAATAACAAAGAGAAAAGTGAGAGGAGGTTTAAAGCTGCAATTGTTATGAAAACCAAATGAAAGCCAAAATGTTTATCTAATATTACAATATGGTGCAATAGAATATTTTTAGTCTGAAAGGAAAAAAATATTGCAAATTCAACCTTTTATCCACACTCAAATATGAGGAATAATCCAAATGTGTGGCAGACAGTTGGAATATTGTCAGAGAGTCAAAGAAATGATCTTATTATTAAAAGTATGTTGATTTTTTTTTTTCTGGAACTAAAGCAAGTCAAAATGAAAAATACCAGGCAAGGCATTCTGAGTGTCCAGGTAGTTTTTTTTAAAAAGGGGATTGTATGTTGACCAAAATTTACCAAGGAAAGTGCATTAAAAAGTAGGAAACAAAAGGATAGAAGACAGGAAATGAGTAATATCAGGGATCAAATAAAACAAAACTTAGAAAAGATGACCCTTATATAAAAAGAATAAATAAGAATACGTGTGCCCTTGGCATTCTGATTCCTATAGGGAGTTTAAGCTGACCTTGAATGTAAAAATGCTAGATGAAAGTTATAAAAAAAAGATTAAAAATGTAAAAAAATCTTACCTATGACAAAACAGACATACAGTATCTCTCATATTGGTGTTCTGTTTTTTATCTGCTTATCTCATCTTCTGTAGCACTTTATCTTTTGCAGTTAGCATGATCCACGACTTCCAATGATCGCTGAATGTCCATAGTGATAGGACCGTGGGAAAGCCTGCAAACCCAGGACCCTGCATTCACCATATCTGGTCTCCCACAGTACACAGGAAATGCAATAGTTTTAGTAAAAATAAACTGCTAAATACCTTTTTTCATCTGCAGTTAGAGCAGTGTTTTTCAACTCCAGTCCTCAAGGCACACCAACAGGTCAAGTTTTCAGGATTTCCCTCAGATGAAATGGCTGTGGTGATTACTAAGGCAGTGAAACTGATCAAATCACCTGTGCAAAATAATAGAAAGCCTGAAAACATGACCTGTTGGTGTGCCTTGAGGACTGGAGGTGAAAAACACTGAGTTAGAGCAGTCTTGTGACTTCTATCAGTGCCTGGTTGAAGCTTGTAGAAGGAGGTTTAATTCTCCCCTGATTGCCCTATGAGAATGCAGGACTTCTGACCCTCTGTCTGGACAGTGCTGATTGGCCCTGTGCTGATCACATGCATTCTCCCAAGAAAAAAACTCTCTAGCAATACACACCAAACTGAGCATGTGCAGCTTGTCCCCTAATGCTGCGTTCTATCAGGAGATGGATTGGAGGCAGTGAAAAAAAGGGCAGATCAGAGAGACAGGATAACACAGTCTTTATACACAATGCAGAGGATTAACCCCTTAGGTTCTACAGTGAGTATGACAAGCATACTTTACTGCATATACACACTGATTTTACTGTTGTGAGTTTATTAACATTTTAAGGCCTTCATCTGGACAAGGATCTTCCTTTAGAAATGGGTAGAATATTACCCCAAAACAATGAGGTCTGCCTATGGTAATCACTTTGTAACATCTCATGCTTTTTTCTACAACTGTACTAACACTACGTGTGATTGTAACTATACGCTGGTTTATTTTTACTGCTAGTTTTCTCTCATTGCTCTATATACCTTATGCTGGCTATATTAGGTACACCCTTTCACTATTTATATTAAATGAGCAATGTTGGTATATGTTGTGCCTGTTCTCTGTCTCTTTTTATTGCATGTTGGAGTAGAAGGATTACTGTATATACTCGAGTATAAGATAAGTTTTTCAGCCCTTTTTTTTTAAAGCTGAAAAAAAAACCCTCGGCTCATACTCGAGTCAGTGTACCTGAAATTATTGACAGGATGCTGGCGTCCATTGTTTAAAAGTCGTGGTCTCCTTCTGGTCCCTTCCGTGATAGGCGTTTTCTCAGCAGACACAGTTCCGCCTATCACGCACGTTCTCTCATCCTCGGACTCAGTTTCCCAGCAGACACTGTGTTCTGTGTTCTGCCAATCATTAATGTCCTTTCATCCTCGGACAAGAGGACGTCCGTGATTGGCGGAACACTGAACACAGTTTCTGCTGGGAAACTGAGTATCACAGAAGGGGCAAGGAGGGGACCGTGACTTTAAGACCGCTTTCACACTGAAGCATTTTTACAGCGTTTTAGCGTTAAGAATAAAACGCTCATAAAATGCTTCTCAATGGACCCTGTCACACTGAGTACTGCAAGCAGCATCTTTGGCACAGCTTTTGGGCGCTGAAAAAAAAGCTCCAAAAACACCCCTCTCCATTGAGATGAATTAAAAGCGCTGTAAAAACGCATTGCCCTTTCACACTGGGGCGTTGCACTGGCGGGGGCGTTGAGAAAAGTCCTGCAAGCAGCATCTTTGGAGCAGCTTTTGGGCACTGAAAAAAACACTCCAAAAACGGCCCACTTTATTGAAATGAATTGAAAGAGCTGTAAAAACTCCTTACCCTTTCACACTGAGGCACTGCAAAAGCACCCTAAAACGTTAGGGTATTAGCAGTGCTTTACCAGCACATTGGGAGTGCATATGAGGCTTCGCTCGAATAACGGTTGAATAACACTTGAAAAACGCTCAAATAACTATCGAATAACGCTCGAAAAATGCTAAAATATCGCTTGAAAATTGCTCGAAAAAGGCCCCAGTGTGAAAGGGACCTTAAACAATGAATGGACGCCCGCAGCCTGTCAGTAATTTCAGGTACACTGACTTGGGCACAGTGAGGCTGCAATGGGCACAGTGAGGATGGGCACAGTGAGGTTGCAATGGGCACAGTGAGGTTGAAATGGGCACAGTGAGGTTGCAATGGGCACAGTGAGGTTGGGAACAGTAAGGTTGGGCACAGGGATGTTGCAATGGGCACAGTGAGGTTGCAATGGGCACAGTGAGGCGTTCAAATGGGCACAGTGAAGCTGCAAATGGGCATTGTTGACCCTCTTTTTCACTCACAGAAGCTGCTGCATTTCTCACCCTAGGCTTATACTCGAGTCAATACATTTTTTTGTGGTAAAATTAGGTACTTCGGCTTATACTCAGGTCGGCTTATACTCGAGTATATATGGTATGCTTTTTTCTGAACTCATAGCACCCTCGTTTGCTGTTTTCCTGTCTTTCAAATGTGGTGTGCAAGGGACAAATTAACCTTTTTTGCAGATGTTACTGACGCCTTATATCTAACAGACCTCTCAGATGTTACGTCTTTGTTCATCACTTTTAATCTCCCTTTACAGACCTCTGGAAAATCCTGGAGGCTGGCCAATGGATGGATATAAGAAAAGAAGGTTGCTGATCTCCTCGTACCAGGTTAGAGTTTTTTTTTTTTGGCCTGAAAAAGTACACTCTGCTTCTGAGGGGGATGTGTAGGACACTTTTAAAGAATTTATTTCTGCTATAAAATCTGCATGCACTGAACATAATGTTATCTTAACACAATTTACAAGAGGCCAATTTACAAGAGGTAAATGCACATGCTTCCTCCCCTACGGAGGAACCATATAAAAAAAAGAAATGTAATTTGGGTGCCAACGCAACCTTCATATAACCTCATTCTTCTCATAAGCAATAATATGTATCTATTTTTCGAATAGTATGATTAAAATGGTAAACTGTTGGTGCTGACAGCTGTAGACCGATATAGTTACATAGTCACATAGTTAGTTAGGATGAAATAAGACACAAGTCCATCTAGTTCAACTAATAGAGACAAATAAATAAATAGAATAGAATAAATAGGAAATCTCCATACACAGAATCTTATACCCACAGGGGAAGTCAAACACAAACTATAAAGCATGGTGCAATTTTCTCCAAACAAATATTTACACAGAAATATTATCCTTGTATACTGAGCCCTGCTCTGGTATACAGTCACTCATCTGGTCACGTTTATAGATTTCTGTAAGAACTAAAGTTTTCTTTTTTCTTTGTGTGATAAATATACACTAGGTACTGCCTATCCCAAGCTTATCAGCAGCTGAGCTGGCATAAATGGATGCAGAAATATAACCACTTTTGGGCACTTTTATCCCCTTCCTGCCCAGGCCAATTTTCAACTTTCAGTTTAATGACACTTGTGCAGTCATGCAACACTGTACCCAATGCTGTATCCTGGCCTAGGCCAACAAGGCCCAGGCCTAGGGCAGCACTTTTCAGGGGGGCAGCACAGACAGCGTCTCCGCCAGCTTGCGCTACACTGTTAGGCAAATTAGTTTAGCGCAACCCATAAATCGGCCGCACTGCTTCCAGTATGTGGGCGGTTGGCATTCTGCAACTGTGGGGGCACTAATAGGTAGCACTGATAGGGCACTGATAGGCAGCACTGATATGCTCTGGTATGCTCTGGTAGGCGGCACTGATAGGTGACACTAATAGGGAGGCACTGATAGGCACTGATTGGGAGCACTGATGAGCACTGATTGGCAGCACTGGTGTGCACTGTTGGGACTGCACTGACAATCAGGACACTGATAATTGGTGCCCTGATTATCAGTGCTGATGTCCCTTTAACACAAGCCAGTTATCGGCTCAGCATGAGGAAAGAAAAAAACGGCTTGTGTTTACAACCATTATCAGCTGTCATTTGATACTGTGATTGGCCCTTTACCCCGATCTGTGATCAGCTGAATCTGAACGACTTACTGATCACAGAGTGTGGCACCCATGCCCACCTGAAAGAGGGCTACAGTGCAGGCTTACTTTGCCGGGATTGTGTAAATGGACGTCCTCCCGGCAAAGTAAGCCCACTCTGTAGACGTCTTTCGGCTATAGCGTGGTCAGGAAGGGGTTAAGGAACTATAAATTCCTTCCCTAATAACAAATTCCCTGGTCACTGATAAATTTCCAGGGGAATGCTGCATTCCCAGCTTCTGGCACCTAAATTGAAATTCCTTTATGTAAATTGTTTAGCATCACATTCCCTACCAGATTTGATGCATGAGGTGCATGTAGTATTACGTGCTAAACCAGGCAAAGATCTCCTATTTTATTTCTCATATCGACACATAAGACTTCCTAACAAAGGTCTTAAAATCCTAACTAAAATTCTGGTTTCAAGACTCCTATGTCGATGTTGACCAAACAGGGTTTATATTCCACAGAAGTCCACTAACATCAATTTGTGACAGTACCTGAGTTCATCTTATGCCCTTGTTTAGCCCTGCTTGATATTGATGCAACTTTGAAATTGCGCTACTTCACTTGAAGTTGCACGATTTCAAAGTAGCAAGGTCAGCGCAATTTCAGCTGCTACTTCATAGTAGACATGTGCACAGCAAAAAAATTTGTATTATTTTGTTCCTTTTCGTATCGTTCTGTAGGTTCGTACCGATTCGTAATTTCGTTAGACGCCCGTTTTCCTGTTCGTTCCCGTTCGTATTTCGTACGACGCGATTTTTTCGTTTTCCGATCGTTTCGTATTTTGGTTACCGTTTTATTTTCGTACATGCGGGATGATTCGTTATTCTGTTTAATTTATTGTCGTTTCTTGTTAAACAATAATTTGTGGATTTTCGTCATTTTGTACTTTCGTAAATATATTGCGGGATTCGCGGCACTTTCAACACGCGGCTCATCCATATTAACTATTGTTAAGCCCGGTACACTTGGTCAGACTTTTTTGCCAACAAACATAAAAACAAACGTTTTCCGTTCATTTTCAAAAATATGTTCGTTTGTAAGCTCCATCAGAAAACCATTTTTGGGTTCAAAAGTCTGGCCAACTGATCTCCCTTCAGACGAAAATCCACGGAAATATTTTTTTGGCTTTACTGTACTCGGCAGTCGGCACAAAAGAGAAGCTGATTCACTAACTACACTCACTCACTGCCCATTCAAAAAAACGAATAAAGTATACAAATTTACAAACAGACCAAAAAAACGGAAAATTGTTATTCTTACCTACGGTAATTTTCCTTTCCTGGCCTGTCCTCACGTCAGCACATCATGGGTTAATCCCCTCCTCCGGTCCACCAGTACCACCTTCTTCTAGCTAATAAGTAGGGGGCCCCTCCTCCCAGTCCTTGTTCCACTAATTTGGCGGACGACAGACTATAGGGAGGGAAAGGCTGTGCTGACGTGAGGACAGGCCAGGAAAGGAAAATTACCGTAGGTAAGAATAACAATTTTCCGTTTTCCTGGCCAGTCCTCCCGTCAGCACATCATGGGATTTAATTTAGCACCCTAGGGCGGGAAAATATATATAAGACTCGGACGACAACTATAAATGCTGCTTAAGTGAATCTTTCTTTATTTTGCCTGACAAGGAGCCGATACCACGGCATTTCCGAAACTAGACAGATGACTAAGGCAGATGACGTCCCGTCTAGATTGTAATGCTTTGCGAAGGTCTTGCAGGAACTCCAACTGGCCATCTTGCATATTTCCTCAACTGGTATTTTGGCAAATGCTGCCCAGGAGGCTGCCACCCCTCTGGTAGAGTGAGCTCTAGTTGCCTGAGGAGGCGTCAGCCCTTGTTTCTCGTACGTGAGTTTTATTACTTTGGTGATCCAGGTCGAGATTATTCTTGTTGAAGCGGCTTGTCCTTTTTTAGGCCCAAATGGTAAGACGAAAAGGGAATCCGCTTTGCGTACTTGAGAACGATGCAGGTAAATTGAGAAAAGGTTGACCATGTCCAGAGGTCTGAGGTCCAGTTCTTCCTGCATAGGCGGTGATGTAAAGCTAGGTAGCACTGCCTCCCAGTTAAGGTGAAATTTTGAAATTACCTTGGGCGTTGCTATTGGTGAAGGCCTCAGAATGACCTTGTCTGGAAGGATGATGCAGTACGGTTTCTTACTGGACAGGGCTGCTAGCTCGGATACCCTTCTTGCCGATGTTACGGCGGTGAGAAAAAAACAGTTTAAGTGTTAGAAACCAGAATGGACAAGATTCTGCGGTACAAAAGGATGTAGAAGCAGTGCTCTTAGTACTGTGCCTAAGTCCCGGGCCGGAAATAGAGACTTCCTTGGAGGATTCATTTTCATGGTCGCTTTTAAGAATTGTTTTACCAGTGGTTCGTCTGCCTACCTGTATCCTGTAAAACATGACAAGGCTGAAATTTGTACCTTCAATGTACTATAGGCTAAGCCTTTGTTTCGAGTAGATTGCAAAAAGTCCAGTACTTGTGCCACATTCGGATCCACTGAAGCGAAATTTTTCTGTAACGCAAAAGTTGTAAAAACTTTGCCCAAATCCTGTTGTAGGTGGCGTTAGTCGAGGCCTTTCTAGACTTTAACAGTGTTGAGATTACTTCCTTTGAAATGCCTTGTGCCTGGAGTCTGGTTGATTCAACAGCCAGGCCGTCAGTTGCAACCTGTTCGGGTTGGGGTGTACCCATTGGCGCTGCCATTAGGAGATCCCTCTTTATCGGCAGACGTATTGGGGGGGCCGACGCCATGTGTAGTAGTAGAGGGAACCACGGCCTCTGCGGCCAGAAGGGTAGCATTATTATTGTATGGACCTTTTCTCTCGCAATCTTTACCAAAGCCCTCATTACTAGCGGCACCGGCGGAAAGATGTAAACTAGGGGAAAATCCCATGGAATGGAGAAGGCATCTTGGGTCAAGGCTTTGTTGCAATGGAACCTGGACACAAATTGGGGTGTCTTTGTATTGACTCGGGTCACTATTAGATCCACTGAGGGTGTCCCTCACTCGGAAAAGATTGGTTCTAGGAACTTCTTGTTCAAGGAAAAAATCTTAATTTTTTCAGGTGGCTGAACATCTTGATCCCAGTCAATGGCCTCCCTTACGGCTGTGACAAATGATTCAATATATTGAAAATCAAATAAATATTCTGAGGGCTTCTTCAGAGTCCGATGAGTCTAGTGATAGCGCCTCCCGGGCAGGTGATTCATCGTGCACTGGCCGATTGGATCTAGACCTAGGTGATTTGGTGGCTGAGGCTGACTGAATACCCTCTGCCACTGCTTCTTGAATATAGTCTCTAATTCTTCTCACCTCTGCTTCCCTGTCTGTAGCCACGTCCTTAATGCAGCCGGTGCATAGAAGTTTGCCAGGTTCGGATGGTGCCGATCATGCCCAACAAAGACCATCGTCTGGGCGGGGTCTTGATACATTTGGCTCTGCTACAGTCGCAGAGTGACTGGATTTGCGTGCTGGACTAGAATGGGACTTATGCATTGCCCGAGAGCCAGACGCTTGCGGAGATTTTGAGCGGTGGTCTCCGTTCCATGTCTTATCTTAGGGCTTCTGCTCCTAAAAAGACAACCAAGAAACACTACCTTTAGCTCTTGGTATTGCACTCTTTTACATTGTGGCCCCCGTTGACCCCTCCTACCTGTCCGGTGACCTTGGTGCATCCTGAGGCTGTGGTGAGCTCATGCTGTGTAAAGAATGCAGGATACGCACATCAGGCGGTGAAGCAATTGATACCAGTGTACTAAGAAAAAAAGTGTGTACCTAATTTTGTATTTCTTATTTATCTATATATTTTATTTAATTAATAATAATAATAATAATAATAATAATAATAATAATAATATTATTATATATATATATATATATATATATATATATATATATATATATATATATATTTATTTATTTGTTTATTTATTTATTTTTTACCTATGCACCCCAAAATAATATCCACTGTATGTATGTACATTTTTTACAACCTCCTCTTTACATTTAAAGAGAAGGAAAAATTCCAGGGTGGCAGCAGGTGTTTAGAAAAAAAAAGGTACCTTTAAGAATAGTGCAGCGCTGACACAATCTTTCACACACTCCTCCTTAGCTGGAGGCTTACCTAGAGCTTCCTCTCCCAGACAGTGGCAGACCGCACTGAGCCTCCTGCCCTGGAGAGTCTTTATAGCCGATTTGGGCCCGCCCATGGCGCGCCCCCCGGCCCCACCCCCCCTGTGACATCACCGCCGACTAACAGAAAGTGGAGGAAGGAGGGGCGGCGCGCTCCTACGGAGCTCAGATCTGAACAAGGAGAAGGAGCCACAGCAGTCCTAGCAGATGGACAGGAGACACACCACAGCCCCTGTTAACACAGTAAGCTTCCTACAAGCTAAAACGCCCACAGCTCATGCACCTGAGCGTCCAGTGTCATAAAGGGGCATACCTTTATTACTTCTGGACCTTCCAACCCGAGGAGAGGCTGAACCTGGGTGGGGATGGTTCGGCAGGGGGGTTCTTTTCTTCCTTGTCCCTTGAAATTTTCTTTGTTTGTCTGGAAGAGTCTTAGGTGGTCTGATCGTCCGACCAAAAAAAAGGAACAAGGACTGGGAGGAGGGGCCCCCTACTTATTAGCTAGAAGAAGGTGGTACTGGTGGACCGGAGGAGGGGATTAACCCATGATGTGCTGACGGGAGGACTGGCCAGGAAAAACGGATTTACAAAACACACAAATGAAAATATGAACATACGACTGAAAATACGAGCAGAAAAAGGATTTAAAATACAGAATGCAAATCATTCGTTATAGATGTCATTTTCGTTCTTTTGCCGTTTCCATTTTGTCGTATTTTCGTAAGATTGTCGTATCGTTTGTTCGTATTTGGGCTTGTTCGTTATGCGGCTCATTTGTAATACCGTCATTTTCGTATTTTGGTGCTTTCATTTTTTCGTATGTACACATTATTCCGCGGGTACGAAAATTAACAAATTCGTACGAAAATACATTCGTTACGAACGAGAACGCACATATCTACTTGATAGACATCTGTGTGGCTTCATGCACAGATGTCTATTGAAATCACACCTGAAATTGACAAAAGTAGTGCAGGAACTACTTTTGCAAATTGGTGTTGCACCAATTGGAACAGTGCCATTGCCTCCCAATAGGCTGTGACTTTTAATGCGAATTGATCTCTCAAATCGCATGACAAATCTCTCCAATGGGAACCTAGGCTAACTCTGCTAAAAACAAGTAAAAATTAAAATTATGTGTAGCAATTGACTTTTTCAGGGCATGTGGAGAATGTACCACAAAGTAAATTCATAAAATCATAAAGTTTATCATACAAACATGAAAATTGTATATATAGCACAGTATCTAGTGTTTGCAAAGTGAAGTTCACAAATCTTATTTCAATTTAATATCCACATGTTAGCTTAACATATTTCAAAAGCTTCAAAGATCTTCTTCAGGGACACATGTGAATAGTATCTGTATAGGGAAACCCAGTAATGCAAAATTGGCAGTTCTGTTGTGGAGTTCAATCCTGTCATGCATAGAGGAGAAGCACAGCATGCCCAGACCCTTAATCACAATAGCAATATATGTATTCCAGGAAGTTTAGCAGATCAAGATACTCCAAACACCATCCCCCAGACAGATCCCATCAAAACTGCGTTGGGATCCAACAATTACTCAAACCAGTTAGCACCAAATTCTTCCTCCATACTCCCTTATGACATAACCCTCATATCTTTTTTTGTGTTCTTTATTTTGGTTCTGTTTTGTTACATTTTATTGTGTATTTTTTTATTGCGTGATTCAAATTAAGAATGTAAAAAAAACTAACATCACAGTTTCTAGACACTTGGGGGGGATTTACTAAAGCTGGAGCATGCAAAATCTTCTGCATAGAAACCAATCAGCTTACATGTTTTATTGTCAAAACTTAAAGTGGAGTTCCACCCATTTTTTTTATGTTTGTCTGTGCTGCATGCCCTAATCTCATAGTGTTCAGAATGGACAATTTTTATTTATTTTGTTGCTTGTAAATACCTTTATTTTGTAGTCCTTCATTACTTCCTCCTCCTTATTAGCCTAGGCCAGGGGTCTCCAAACTATGGCCCTCCAGTTGTTCAAGAACTACAATTCCCATCATGCATAGTCATGTCTGTGAATGTCAGAGTTTTACAATGCCTCATGGGATGTGTAGTTCTGCAACAACTGGAGGGCCATAGTTTGGAGATCCCTGGCCTAGGCTATTAAGTCACTTGGCTATTTGCAAGGGTTTCTGGGATAGGCATCATGTTTCCCAGTAGTCCTTGCAAACCTGACTGAAACCTATTACATTGCTTGTGCAGCACTGAGCATGTGCAAGATATGCAAAGCTAAAATCCAGGAAGTCATACAGTCTGGCTTCATAATGCCCACACTTAAGATGGCCACGGTCTATTTCTAGATTATAATCTAAATGCTGTAACAACCTAACAAAACAGACCTTAGTTTACAGACTAACTTTACTAGAATACATTAAGCTTGTGTATTACAGGGGTATTTATATTTAAAAAGTGAAATTGTGGGTGGAACTCCCCTTTAATTGAACAAGTTGAAGTAGAAGCTGATTGGCTACCATGCACAGCTGCACCAGATTCAGTGTGAGGCTGGGTTCACACTATACTACACGATCCTACTTTGCTCTGCGACATCTGTCCTACATTGGTCCTACATTGATCCTACATTGGTCCTACATCCATCCAACTTTCATGAACAGGATATTACTTTGAACTGACTTTGTGATAGTCTGACTTGTTCTTTGACCAATCAAAACAATCCAAGAGTGAGATAAATTCCTTTTAGTAAAAGGAATTTATCTCACTCTGGGATTGTTTTGATTGGTCAAAGAACAAGTCAGTCTATCACAAAGTAGGACCAAAGTAGTATCCTGTTCATGAAAGTAGGATGGATGTAGGACCAATGTAGGACCAATGTAGGACCAATGTAGGATCAATGTAGGATCAATGTAGGACAAATGTCACAGAGCAAAGTAGGATGAAAGTCGTGTAGTATAGTGTGAACCTAGCCTTACTGCTACTGTAATCACATGTCGGATGTCTGGCAAGGACAAGGCTCCTACTTTGCTGACTTCAATGATATTCAATGGGCTGAAGTAGGATCAATGTCGGACCAAAGTAGTACAGGGAGCATTTTCAAAGTCGGACCGACTTGTGTAGGACCAGTTAAGACGGCTCTCATAGGGAAACATTGATCTTCACACGTCATGCGACATGAGCTCCTAATGTCGGAGCGTTTGTCGGACAAGTGTGAACCCAGCCTCAACCAGTTTTAGTAAATCAATCCTTCCTGATTGCCCAGGATACAGTGCATTGAAAAAGTATTCATACCCCTTGAAATGTTTCCACATTTTGTCAAGTTACAAGAAAAACGTCAATGTATTTTATTGGGATTTTATGAGACAAACTCAAAGTGGCACATAATTGTGAAGTGGAAGGAAAATGATAAATGGTTTTCATTTTTTTTACAATTACCAATTGCCTTCAGAAGTCACCTAATTAGTAAATAGGGTCCACCTGTGTGTAATTTAATCTTAGTATAAATACAGCTGTTCTGTAAAGCCTTCAGAGGTTTGTTAGACAACCTTAGTGAACATACAGGATTATGAAGGCCAAGGAACACACCATACATGTCAGGGATAAAGTTGTGGGGAAGCTTAAAGGGGTAGTTCTCCCTATCTAGCTACTTTACCCTACACACAAGGGCACATCGCGCCTAATAAACTTTAGCCATTAAAACATTTTTAAAAGGTTTCTATACCTTTGAACTGCAGTCACTTCCTGGTCTGGCTGAGCGGGGATGGGCGTGTTGTTTTTTTTCTTTCCTGCGCGCTAATGTTGCTGGGATTGCAGGCTCACGATTTCAGGAAAGGAAACATAAACCTCGTGTGTGCTAATCTCGCGTTATTTCGGCAAGTCACATGACTCCTGGAGCGAGTCATGTGACGAGGGAGGATTCGACAGCGCCATTTCAAGTCCTGGTAACTGTACAGTGTTGACGGCGCGGGTCGCCGTCAACACTGGGCATGCGCGGGATAGAGCGGTGAATGCTGGGACTCCAGCATTCGCCGCATCCCGGAAGACGGCGACGCTGGGCTTCAAAGTGCCCGCAGTTAAGATGGAAACGTCCATCACACGGAAATATAAAGATATATTTGCCCGCAAATCTCGGTACTGGCGCCTAGGTCGATGGAATATGTGAGTAGATTATGCTATACTAGCATAAGGGAAGAAATGACTTTTTAAAAAAATTGCAAATTCGGCGGAACCACCCCTTTAAAGCAGGGTTAGGTTATAAAAAAAAAATTCCAAAGCTTTGAACATCTCATGGAGTACGGTTCAATCCATCATCTGAAAATTAAAGAGTATGGCACAACTGCAAACCTACCATGACATGTCTGTCCACCTAAACTGACAGGCTGGGCAAGGAGAGTATTAATCAGAGAAGCAGCCAAGAGGCCCATGGTAACTCTGGAGGACCTGCAGAGATCCATAGATCAGGTGGGAGTATCTGTCCACAGGACAACTATTAGTCATGCACTCCACAAATCTGGCCTTTATGGAGGAGTGGCAAGAAGAAAGCCATTGTTAAAGGAAAGTCATAAGTCCCGTTTGCAGTTTGCAAGAAGCCATGTGGAGGACAAAAATGCAGTGCTCTGGTCAGGTGAGAGCAAAATGTTACTTTTTGGCCTAAAAGCAAAAACGTTATGTGTGGCAGAAAACTAACACTACACATCACCCTGAACACACTATCCCCAAAGTAAAACATGGTGGTGGCAGTACTATGTTGTGGGGATGCTTTTCTTCAGCAGGGACAGTGCATTCCAGTCAAGTTCCTCCACCCCAAACTCATTTATCCATGTCTTTGTGGATGATCTTGCTTTGTGCACTGGTCCAAATCATTTGATAGAGGGGGTGATTATGGTGTGGGGTTGTTCTTCAGAGGCTGGGCTTGACCCCTTAGTTTCTGTGAAGGGAACGCTTAAGGTGTCAGCTTATCAAGACATTTTGGACAATTTCATGCTCCCAAGTGTGGGAACAGTTTGGGGATGGTCCCTTTCTGTTCCAACATGACTGCGCACCAGTGCACAAAGCAAGGTCCATAAAGACATGGATGAGCGAGTTTTCTAGAAGAATGGTTAAACATTCCCATAGACACACTCCTAAACCTTGTGGGCAGTCTTTCCAGAAGAGTTGAAGCTGTTATAGCTGCAAATGGTGGGCCAATTCAATATTGAACCCTACGGACTAAGACTGGGATGCCATTAAAGTTCATGTGCATTTAAAGGCAGGTGTCTAAATACTTTTCGTAATATAGCGTATGTATTGATTGAGAGCACTGTCAGAAACTGCAGACCTAATAGAGGAAATGAAGGTCAGAGAGTATGGTACATGTTTGGCTGGAGATATGCTACAGAAAGAAAAAAAATGGGAACATGTTGTATGAGGCTAGCAGAGGATCAATCATATTACCCAAATTGATGTTCCCACTACAGACTGCTGAGGACTGCATATTATCCGCTTCAGCCCCGGAGGATTTGGCTGCCCAATGACCAGGCCATTTTTTGCAATACGGCACTGCGTCACTTTAACTGACAATTGCACATTGTACCCAAACAAAATTGACAGCCTTTCTTTCCCACAAATATAGCTTTCTTTTGATCGATAGAAAGAGCGATAATTTAGAAAAAAATACAATATATTTTACCTTTTGCTATAGTAAATATCCCAATTAGGCGATACCCGGAAGTAAGCTCCGGGAGAGATGTCTGCGGCCTGAAGGGGGGGGGGTCGAGGACGGCTGCGGGGTATTCGAACTAAGGTAAGCAATACATAATGAGCTAGTATGCTATGCATGCATTTTATTTTAGGGTTTACAACCACTTTAATTTGGCTTTGATTATTCAGAACCAAATTGTTGTGTACTGGAAGTGGGGAGTCAGGGCAGAAGGACTGGATGTGCTACACGCCCTGTGTATAATGATAACCTTATTTGGTGGCTTGTGTAGTACGCCCAAAGTGTGATACTAGTTAAATATGTAAGATTTGTTAAACAATGATGTAAATACAATTTGAGTCCATAAAAAAAAAATATCCCAATTAATATATATATATATATATATATATATATATATATATCTATATATATATATATATATATATATATATATATATAGATATATATATATAGATATATATATATAGATATATATATAGATATATAGATAGATAGATAGATAGATAGATAGATAGATAGATAGATAGATAGATAGATAGATAGATAGATAGATAGATAGATAGATACAGGATTTTTCCCAGGAGAGCCATCCTGCCGCAGTATATCAGCGTGAGCCGGTTGCATACGACCCTTGGGCTACAGGTTGGTCACCAGGGCTGTAATATATTACATTTTTCCTCATGAGCTTGGATATGTTTTCCTAAGGATACTAGACAGGTGCATAAAAAAACATAAAAAAAATAAATAATAATACATACTGAAAAAGAACTGAAAGCCTAAAGCTGTGACAGTCATTATCCACTTCAGAAGTTGTAGAAGAATAAAATAAAGCTAAAGTGAAATGTACCGGTGCCCTCTGGCCATAGCTCGGGTTAAAGATAGTTAGAGTTCAGTCTAAAGTGTCACCAGCAATACCCTGCAAACGTGCAAAATGAGCAAAGTGATCGTTGTTTGAAATACCCCATGCATTAATTGTTCTGGAAGCTCTTACAAGTAAATTACTATCAGAATACATTTTTATAATTTCACTTTGCTGCCAGCCCAGCTTTGAACCAACTTCTGTCATACCATTCATACATACAGTATGACAGAAACATTGACAGAGTAGACCAAACAGAGTCTGACTCAATAACACAAAACATCTGTTTTTTCCCCATATCTAACAGTTACAAAACACATACCATGATTATAGCATATGGTGTACACCTGCTTTTCCCGACAGCATCTTGGATAAATATCTACTACGAGAAATAATGTGCAATATCCATGATGCTAGGTGCACTCCCTACTATAAGCCTATTCATCATTTCCAACAAAGGCAGCTCAAATATAGATAGAAACAAGACAGGGTGCCTTGCCATTGGCATCCCCACACTGATGATTTCCCTTCTCCGCTCATCCCCTCCTGTAAGCTGTCTAACCTTCCATCGTCCAATCATATGCAAGAAAAAATTCATTTTTTTCATTTTCATTGCACATAATTGGGTATTCTTTGCAAAGTTATAGGGGCTGTAAACCCTCATGTTTTTTCACCTTGAAAAAACACCTTGCAGTGTCTGGCCCCCCAGCCCCCCGTTTTACTTACCTGAGCCCCGAATATCTATGGGCACGATCCTGCGTCGCTCTCTCCGCGGTTTCTCGGCTCTTAATTGGACAGATTGATAGAAGCGCATCCATTGGCTCCCACTGCTGTCAATCAAATCCAACAACGTGGCCGCCCGGGGGCGGGGCCCTAGTCATACACTCAGCATGTGGATGTCGAGTGTATGACACAGAAGAGCGCCTGGAAGGTAACCCCCTCAGGAGAGAGCTTCCCAGAGGGGGTTATCTAATGCGGGGAGGAGCCGAGAGTGCCGCCGTGGGACCCCAGATGAGGACGATCAGGGCCACTCGAACTTCACAGTGGATTTAAGTATGATATGTTTGTTATTTTAATTTAAAAAAACTTGAAGCTTTAATATCACTTTAAAGGGTCACTAAAGGAATTTTTTTTTTTTTAGCTAAAAAGCTTCCTTTACCTTACTGCAGTGCTGTTTTCATGTCCTCATTGTTCGTTTTTGCTTTGATGTTGCTGTAATTCTGCTCTGATCTCCACACTTCCTGGTTGTCTGTTTCCTTATAACCACAGTACCGGAAGCGTTCTCACTGTGGTCACTAATCAAGGAGGTGTGATTACTGTGTGTAAACTGAAACTGGGTTGGTGCTGAGGGGTTTTAGACAAACCATCACTGCCCTCTATTGGCTCTCTGGCTCTGTACATTAGAGAGACAGGAAATAACAGCAAAAAACGAAACTAGAACTGTAGGTTGATTATATGATTGATTTTTATCTATTTTTAATCATTTTTAAAAGGAATCAGTTAACTTGTATGTCTCTATACCCTGTAAACAGTCATTTCAGCCCAAATTTCTTTTTCCTTTAGTGACCCTTTACGCTTTACCTCATTTACTAAGCGCTGGAGCAACTGCAAAGTGCTCAGTCTATTTGCCTTTAGTATATCAACCCTCATAAGTCTACAATATTGGACTTTTTCACAATAGTCACATTTTCTGAGATACAGAATTTGTTTTTTTTATTAGCTGTGAGCCCTAATCCACATAATTAATAGAAAAAAAATGATTGAGATACAGTAAAACCTTGGATTGCGAGCATAATTCTTTCCTGAACCATGCTTGCAATACAAAGCACTTCTATATCAAACAGTGGCGGCCCGTCCATAGGGGGCGCCCCGGGCGCCGCCCCCCCCCCCCTCCTGTAGTAAAAAATAATAAAACAGGCCCTTTAAGACATTTTACTTTGCTTAAAATGTCATTTTTTGTTTTACCTGCAGTTCTGGCAGCCGTCAATAGAGGCAGCGCCACCCCCTATCGCAAATAACACACATTCAATGCAATGCTATGCAATGAATGTGTGTTATCATTGTTGCCAGCTGCTGCTGGTCTATTCATATAACCAGACATAGGGCGCCGGTTACCTGAATAGCGGCAGCTGATTGGCTGTGAGGAAGTGCCTATCAGAGCTACTAGCTCTGATAGGCTTTTCAATTACAGCCCTCCGACTCTCAGATGTCTATACTCGGAGCGCAGCCTCTCTGCGTTCCTTGCATAAGACTCACGGCCGTTTCAGCCAATCAGGTTTCCGGATTCTGGTTATGAGGAGCCTGATTGGCTGAAGCTTCACCAGGGCGCCAGAAGACATCGAGGGAGGACATGGAAGCTTCAGGTAAGTGCTTTTTACAGGGAATGGGGTGACAATGGGCACAGTGGCATGGGGCACAGTGGTGACAAAGGGCACAGAGGCGACAATGGGCACAGTGGCATGGGTCACAGTGGTGACAATGGGCACAGTGGCATCATGGGGCACAGTAGTGACAATGGGCACAGTGGCATCATGGGGCACAGTGGTGACAATAGGCACAGTGGCATCATGGGGCACAGTGGTGACAATTAAAGGGCACAGTGACATGCACAGTGGCATCAATGGGCACAGTGATGACAATTGGCACAGTGGCAACAAGTGAGGGGCACAGTGGCTGCGTTTGATGGCATGGCACAGTGGTGACAATTGATGGCACCGTGGCTGCGTTTGATGGCATGGCACAGTGACTGCGTTTGATGGCATGGCACAGTGGTGAAAATTGATGGCACAGTGGCTGTGTTTGATGGCATGGCACAGTGACTGCGTTTGATGGCATGGCACAGTGGTGACAATTGATGGCACAGTGGCTGCGTTTGGCACAGTAGCTGCGTTTGATGGCATGGCACAGTGGTGACGATTGATGGCACAGTGGCTGCGTTTGATGGCATGGCACAGTGGTGACAATTGATGGCACAGTGGCTGCGTTTGATGGCATGGCACAGTGACTGCATTTGATGGCATGGCACAGTGGTGACAATTGATGGCACAGTTGCTGTGTTTGGCTTGGCACAGTGGTGACAATTGATGGCACAGTGACTGCATTTGATGGCATGGCACAGTGGTGACAATTGATGGCACAGTTGCTGTGTTTGATGGCATGGCACAGTGGTGACCGTCAATCGGCGACAGCTGGCGCTTGACGAGTAGATCGAGATTTAGCCACTTAGCCAGCATGCAGAGTAACGCAGGCAGGAAGCGTGGGTAATAAGTTCTCTCTCATGTCTCTCTGGGGCTGCTCCCCACTCCCCGGGCGGCCCCTCCTCTCTTCTCATCCATCCCCATTTGCTTGTGACATCATCTAGGGAGTGATTCTAACTGTGTGGAGGCTGAGCTACAAGTGACACGACAGTGATGACAGGGAGGAGTAGATCAGTGTCCTGTCACTAAGCAGGACAGGGAAATGCCTTGTTTACACAGGCATCTCTCCGCTCTGCAGCTCCGTGACATGATCGCGGGTACCCGGCAGACATCGTGTCTACGATTTAAAGGGGACGTACAGGTACGTCCCTTTGCACAGCCGTGCCATTCGGCCGATGTATATCATTGTGCAGCAGTCGGCAAACGGTTAAAATAACCTACAGGCCAATCCGCCCTATAGCCTCACTATGCAAGCTGCTTAGAGCCCCACAAAGCTGTGGAGGGCCCCCCAATTACTAGAGGCCCTACCTGGTGAGAAGTCATTTTCGGCCCCTTACCCCGCTTCTCAACTTGCTGGCTGCATAGGAGCAGAGGAAAGAAGTCAGCACCCCCTGCTTCTCATTTTAATGAAAGATGTCATTTCCGACAGCAAAACACCCCCTCCCCCCACTTCTGAACTTTAATCTTTAATTTTACATGTCACTGTCGGTAGAGCCCCCCCCCCCCCACTCGCTTCTCAACTTTAATGTGACATGTCATTTTGCTTAGGGCTCCGCCCCAAGGAGGTCAGGATCGGCACTGATAACCTATTTACAAATGTACTATTAGGGAATGGTAAGGGTCACATTAATTTAGGCTCATCAAAAGTTGATACTTTATCCAATAAGTGAACTGCCATATGTGTAAGTGACCTTTTCTCAGGGGTCAGACTAAAATAGAAGATGCCAATTACACCAAACTTTATTTTAATAGGCATGAAAATAAAATAAACTGTTCTCATTGTGCATGTTTTTATTTCATTTTACCACTGCTGGCATTCTATGGGGCACAAAAAGTATGCCAATTTAAATACAAGAACATGAATGTTTATAGAAGCCACTGTACAGTATCAAAGATTTCTCATAGGAATCCACAAGACATGAGCTTCCAAACTGTACTAACTGCATTTCCCTGGCATGATTAGGCATCTGTTATTCATTTCCAATCATATTCCAAGGCCCTATGAGACACCTACATCGAAGACCATACATATGAACTGTGAAGTTCTCTGAAGCTTGAAGTAAAACAATGATCTAATTTGTAGAGTAGCAGCTATTTCTAGCTGTAAATATAATTCAACAGGAATATCCCAGATTTGTCTATGAAATGAACTGCAGCAAGATAAAAGCTTTAATGTTAAACTGAAGCCATCTAGAAAACGCAAGAAAACTTGCTGTTATTCTTATGCTAAATCTTTACCTGGTATCGACTGCAATTTCTATTAAAGAATGTTAATAAATGTCAATTTCAGCCCCACCATCTCCCTCACCAGCAGCCTGAATCAGGAAATCACTGAGCCGCCATCTCCTATAAACTCAGCTTTCACATTACACACAGGGGCGGACTGACAACTCATGGGGCCCCCGGGCAACAGGAGATTATGGGGCTCCTTTGTGTCCCCGTCCACACTCAAACCACACCCACACAAAGCCCAACCCCCAGCTTGCACTGCGTGGATGCCTCAATTCTGTGTCGAACCTTAGATAAACAGTGCACAGGGGGCAGCAGGGCAGAGTATGGGGAAAAGTATAGAAGTCAGCAGGTCATAGCACAGGGGGTCAGGAGGGCACAATATGTGTGTGTGGAGGGCAGGAGGGCACACTACATGGAGAGCAGCAGGGCACATTATGGGGCACATCAGAGAACATTACAGGTTGGGGGGGGAGCACAGTAAAACACATTACATGGGACGGCAGCAGGGAACATTATAGGGCACATGGGACCTGGAGGGGGGTCTTTTTCTAACAGTGTCCCATTGACAGTCTGTTAGAAAGTGTCCCCTCCAGGCCCCATTAGAGACTACAACACTCTTACCTTAAAGCGGAAGTAAACCCATCCATGAAACAGTTACCTTTCTGGCACGTGCCGGAAATGTAAACCTCCCATTGGTTGTGCTCTCAACCAAACTGTCAAACCATCCAATGGCTGGTATCATAACAGATCACATGTGCAGCATTTAGGCAGTTATAGAATAAACAGAGGCCAAGATGGCAGCTTCCTTGGCTGAAAATAATAGCAGGGTTTACTTCCACTTTAACTATGGGTGCATTAGCTGTGGCTGGCTCCCGCATCCTCTGTGGCTGACTGGCTTCAGCATACTCTCTGGCTGGTTCATGTGGGTGGCTGACTGGCTCCTGCGTCCTTTGTGGCTAGTTCCTGTGGGTGGCTAGCTGGCACCTGTTGGTAGCTGGCTGTCACCCTGCTGTGGCTGGCTGGATCCCTGGTGTGGGTGGTTCACAGTGGGTGGCTGGCTGGCATCCTTCTGTGGATAGTCATCGTGGCTGGTTGGCTCCTGTGGGTGGCTGGCTGGCTCCCTGCTGTGGGTGGGTCACCGTGGCTGGCTCCTGTGGGTGGTTGGCTGGCACCCTGTTGTGGCTGGCTGGTTTCCTGGTGTGGGTGGGTCACTGTGGGTGGCTGGCTAGCACCCTGGCCCTGCTGTGGATGAGTCAACATGGTGGCTGGCACCCTGGCCCTTCTGTGGGTGGGTCACCGTGGGTGGCTGCCTGGCACCCTGCTTTTGGTGGCTGGCCTGGCTCTCTGATGTGGGTCAGTGGGTGAGTTGGTGGCTGGCTGACATGGTGCAGCCTGCTGTGGGTGACTGGCCTGGCTCCCTGCTGTGGGTCAGTGGCTGGCTTACATGATGCACCCTGCTGTTGCTGGCCTGGCTCCCTGCTGTGGGTCAGTGGGTGGCTTGCACGGTGCACCCTGCTGTGGGTGACTGACCTGGCTCCCTGCTGTGGGTGAGTGGGTGGGTGGCTGACTAAGCCAGTGCACCCTGCTGTTGGTGGCTGGCCTTGCTCCCTGCTGTGGGTCAGTGGCTGGCTTGCACGGTGCACCCTGCTGTGGATGGCTGGCCTGGCTCCCTGCTATGGGTCAGTAGGTGGGTGATGGCATGGCTGGCACAGTGCACCCTGCTGCAGGTGGCTGGCCTGGCTCCCTGCTGTGGCTGACAGAGAGGTGCTGTGGCTGACAGAGAGGGGGTGGGCTGACAAAGTGGGGGGGTCGGCTGACAGAGGAGGGGTGGGCTGACAGAGAAGGGGTGGTGGGCTGACAGAGGAGGGGTGGGCTGAGAGGGGGGGTGGTTTGACAGAGAGGGGGTGGGCTGAGAGGGGTGTTGGGTTGACAGAGAGGGGGTGGGCTGACAGAGGAGAGGAGGGTGGGTGGTGTGCTGACAGAGGGGGTGTGGGCTGACAGAGGAGGGGTGGGGTAAAAGTGGAGGGGTGGTGTGCTGACATAGGGGGTGAGCTAAGAGGGGGTGGGCGGTGTGCCGACAGAGGGGGGGTGGGCTGACAGAGGGGTGGTGGGCTAAGAGGGGAGGGCTGAGAAAGGGGGTGCATGGTGTGCTGACAGAGGGGGAATGGACTGACAGAGGAGGGGTGGGGTAAAAGAGGAGGGGTGGTGTGCTGACAGAGGGGGTGGGCTCAGAGGGGAGGGGTGGGCTGCTGACAGAGGGGGGGTGGGCTGACAGAGATGGTGGGCGGTGTGCCAACAGAGGAGGTGTGGGCTGACAGAGCTGGGGGTGTGTGCTGACAGAGGGGGGTGGTGTGCTGACAGAGGGGGGGTGGTGTGCTGACAGAGGGGGGGTGGGGTGACAGAGGGGGGTGGGCTGACAGAGTAGGGGTGGGCTGACAGAGGAGGGGGTGGTGTGCTGACAGAGGGGGGGTGGTGTGCTGACAGAGGAGGGATGGTGTGCTGACAGAGGAGGGGGGTGTGCTGACAGAGGGGGGGTGGGTGTTGTGCCGACAGAGGAGGGGTGGGCTTAGAGGGGGGTGTTGACAGAGGGGGAGTGGCTGACAAAGAGGGGGCTGGGGGAGAAGCGCTGACAGAGAGGGGGGTAGATGAGACTGAGAGACCTCTGAAAGTAACACACAGCAGAGGCGGGACTCCAGCAAGTGGTCACGACCAGCTTCCGCTCGCAACACACATGCCCTGTGATTGGCCGAACAGGGTCATGTGTGGCCGCACGCTGTTGAATTCTGGGCCTCGCATCATGACTACAAGTTCCAGAATTCCACAGCGTGCAGCCGCACATGACCCTGTTCGGCCAATCACAGGGCGTTTGTGTGGCCTGCATCACAGAAAAAGAAAAAGATGGCAGAACGCGGCCGTTTTGAATACAAGTCGGATGGGAGGGAAGGAGGGGCTGGCAGGGAGGAGTGCATCATCAGAGGTCTGTTTACTGCAGGATTCGGGACCCGATCTACCTGTCAGCTAGCTGTGATTGACGGGTAGATCGTGGAAGCTGTTATGGGGCCCCCTACTGGCCACGGACCCTTGGTCCGTGCCGAATTGCCCTATGGTCAGTCCGCCCCTGGTTACACACGCACAGTTCCGCCTCCACCATTGGCATTGGACCAGCTACTGTGATAGGCAGAACACTGGTCCAATGCCAGTGGTGGAGGTGGGACTGTGTGTGTGTGTGTGACGTGGGAGCCGAGGAGGTGAGTGGAGAGGAGATGCCGGCTCGGTGAGGTACGCTGTCGGCTTATAACACACACCCTCGCTTTGTCCCTGATTTTCAGCGTGTTACACGCCGATAAATATGGTATCATTAGCAGTAATCAGCATGGATTCCTGAGGGATCATTCATGCCAGACCAATCTATTATCATTCTATGAAGATGTGAGCTGTCACAAAGGAATGTGGTTGTAGCTGGATTCTGCAAAGGCATTTGATACAGTCCCCCACAAACATTTACTTTATAAACTGATGTCTTTTGGCATGGACCTTAGGGTATGTACCGGGATTGAAAAGTGGTTACAGGGGCATGTCTAAAGGGTGGTGATAAATTGCGAGTAGTCGGAATGGTACAGTTTGGTTAGTGAGGTCCCACAGGAATCTGTCCTGGGACAAATTTGGTTAATTTATTCATTAATGATCTAGAGGATGGGATAAACAGCTCAATCTCAGTATTTGCGGATGATACAAAGCTAAGCAGGGCAATAACTTGAGGTTTAATGTTGAAAAATGTAAGGGATGAATTTGGGTGCAAACCCAGCTACGCTACCTCATCATCTTCCCGTTGTTTTCAGCCTCTTTGAACAGCCCTCTTTGCAGGAGTACTAGCCATACACCTCAATGTTTTGCATACATTCAGGAACCCCCCCCCCCCCCCCAGGGGCCCACTGAGCTTGAGGTAGTATTCCCCATATCAAAATATATTGATACTGTGGTCATATCATGATCACAGGAGGTGGTCATGGTATTTTAAAGTATGTACAGTATGTTGTTTGTTTGACACTGATTTTAATGTTGATTTTCATTTTTTATTGATACAGTATAGATATAAATAAAACATTACATTATTGGTATGTACAGTCAGTTACATTTTTGGATCGTTGCTTTTGGGATGGTTGAGCTGAATCAGGTCTTTTATTATTGATTTACACATCTTGATTATGCCATCCAGTTTTGGGCCCCAGGCCTCAAGAAGGATGTGCTTGAACTGGAAGGAGTTCAGAGAAGGGCAACAAATTGAATAAAGGGACTGGGGAACCTCAGCTATGGGGAATAACTACAAGCATTGGATTTATTCTCTCTGGAGAGGAGACACTTGAGAGGGAATATGATAGTGATCCACAAATATTATACTGGTGACCCTATCATAAAAATTTCAGTAAAAGTGAGTTTAAAAAACAGGCAGCCATTCATTGAAATTGGAAAAAAAATGATTTATGGCTTATCCATAATCACCATAAAGTCACCATCACCATTCTTTACTGCTTTAGCAGTAGGGATGTGACATTCTCTTCCACAAGCAGTGGTATCAGCAGGGAGCATTGATAGTTTAAAAGAAAACTATTAGATGGGCATTTGAATGATCACAATATACAGGGATATACGTTTTACTATTGAAATAAACACATTCACACACACCCACAGAGGTTGAACTGGATAGACTGCGGTCTTTTTTTAGCCTTACCAACTATGTAACTATAGAGCATGGCACTCTTTCTTTTTTCTCCCATGTGCGTCTGCCTGTCTGGATTGTAAGAAGTCTGTTGCCTCAGTGTTGTCATCTGTGAGAAACACAAGGGGTGTTTTCTGATCGTCTGATTCTGACACATGATCATTCCCAGAAGTGGATTTATTACTTATGCTGTTTGGACTTTTCTGACACATTGGACTTGTTTTGGAGGAACCTTCTTTAGGATTATGTTTTTTTTGTACTTCAGTTTTGTACATTTATCTTATGTGGTTTATTTATTGTGTTTAATTTTATGTAATTTCTTTCATTTTTTTTGTCTTTTGTTTTTTTTATATTTATTTTATTATTAGTTATTTTACACAGGGAATTTCTCACAATAATCTTCTTTCGATTTCAAAACAATCCCTTACATCGCTCAGAGGTCCTCCACTGTTGGATAGGACTATGCAAAAAATTCAAATGCTTTAGCGGATGCAGCCTTCCATGGATAGGGTAATCCAAAATGGAGCTACAAAAGCAAAGAGGCAGGAAGGCTCAAGCATCTAGTGCATTACCAAAAGTATTTGAGCAAATAAAATGGAAAAATATAGAATACTCACAAAAGTGCAACTGTTAAAAGTACATAGGCCACAATATGCCATACAGTGTAGGATATGCTTGCTCCAATTACATACCGCTATATAGCCAAGCCGACACATTTTTGGGTGCACCTCTTCCTCAGAGCTAAACTGGACTAAACTAACTAGTTTAGCTCTGAGGAAGGGGGTGCACCCCTGAAATGCCTATGCGCTGACAGACCGATTTGATCAGATTTGTCTGCTGGGCTATTTTGGTTTGATCGCTGTACACACGATCAAACCAAAATCCCCGCCAGCAGACGGCGTGGTGACGTGGAGGTGACGTTGACACATCACCGCACCAGGAAGTAAAACACTTCCGTGCATGCGTCGAATCCATTCAACGCATGTGCGGGCAGATATGTCTGCTGGTTAGCGTACTAATCAGCAGACATGTCGGACGGACGGGTTCCCAGCAGACAGATTTTAAAGCATGCTTTAAAATCTGTCTGCTGGCAAAATCTGTCTGTCTGCCCGTACACACGATCGAATTTGTCTGCTGAAACGGTCTGGCAGACCGTTTCCAGCAGATAGATTCGATCGTGTGTACACGGCCTTACACTTTTGTGAGTATTTGATTTGCTCAAATACATTTTTGGTAATCCACTAGATACTTGTGCCTTCCTGTCTCTTTGCTTATGTGTCGATTTATTTTATTTAAGACAAGCGCAGTATAACTTTTATATTTATGATCAAATGCGAGTGATTGGCCCTGGATGCGGATGGTCTGCATCCAGGGTCAATCACTTGTATGTAAAAGCTGCATGAGAGATTATATGCGAGTGGCTGCAATTAGCTGCAATTAGCTGTGGGAGCCTGCAGACTCCCATTGCTTTCAGTTGGGCTGTCTCCTGCAGCTAATACAGGAACCTTTGCTAGTTCGTTATCAGAGTGCGGGTGCATTTTCAGATGTGCATGCACCCTAACATTACCTGGCTGTACTGTGTGGCATAGCCATGTACATTTCAGGAATGGGTGGAAAGAAATGCAAATCCTTTGGGAGATAAAACAATTGCCTTATATGTTTGTTATTTGTATATTTAGAAGAATACTGTTAAAGTGACTTTGTACTCGGAGTCTCAGGTAATCGTGCTAGGGAAAGATCAGAGGGGAAACAGGGAAATAGACCTAGAGGTGGGAAAGTGACCTGAGGCGTGCCGGGGTCACATGGTCAGTATGCCTAAAAGGGGGCATACCCAAGTAGAAGTAAAAGAAGAAATAGCAATAAAAAAAAGGGGATGGGTGGGTGGGACACAGGAAAACCGACGCCCAGAAGGAGGAAGGAGGACGGGTTTAAATACCCCCCGACTCCTCCTACAAATACAGGCTGACCTGCAGTCAGCCTTTCACTTGTACTCGGAGTCTCAGGTAATCGTGCTAGGGAAAGATCAGAGGGGAAACAGGGAAATAGACCTAGAGGTGGGAAAGTGACCTGAGGCGTGCCGGGGTCACATGGTCAGTATGCCTAAAAGGGGGCAAAAATAAACCAGTAGGATGAGCTGACCAAGATATTGAAATGAACGAACTGTAAATAACCCAAAGCCTCCAACGCAAGAATACCTGTGACAGACATGCGGAACTAGGATATGACCGGAAGGAATGCTGACGATTGCCGATCTAACTCCTCAATCACAAGAATACAGACCCCCCCCCGATGACTGGCCCAAGAAACTGCACCTGTGCCGAAAGCCGGCCCAGAGTGGATGTTAAAGTGCTACCCTGGTTAGTCGGCAGGGAATGGCTACATGTTGAGCCCTATGCTAGCAGAGAAGGGAGTACTAGGGAAAGGAAAGTAGCCTCCCCCTGAGTACATCCACCAAAGTCTGGTGCCCGGACTGTACTGTGCACCAGCTTGAAAACCCGTTTGAGCTGAAAGTGGCAAAAGAAAACAAAAACGCAAGTAGGTACTGAATGTCTGTGAGAAAAGGACCCAGGATACCGAGATAGAAACGCCTGGAAGATATCCCAGTCCAGAGTCAGGGACTTCCTAGGCTAAATAAAAAGGACTTGAAGACCAGGCTCCGTCTGTAACAAAGGAGGAGGCTAAATTGGGAGGTTCAAAGAGGGCGTTCAACCATGTATAGAACCCGTAACTGGAGAAGGACGAATGGCGGCAAAATCTGCAACATCTGCCGCCTATGACATGAATTCTGCAAAGAAGAAGAACATTGTTAAAACAAAACATGACCAACACGCCCCAACTTACCTCAGGAGAATGAAAATCCCAACCTACCCTCGCCACTACCTGTGCAGGTGTCCGTGATTAACACATGCAGTGACGTAGAGCAGAAAAGAATACATAGCACAAGACTGTAAAACGTGTCAGTCCGAGGAACCTAGCAAGGCTGAGCAAGCCTGAGGCAAATCAGGCCAATTAAAAACGTAACACTCAAGCCTATGAACCTGAAGACGTGTCAGGCAAGTGATGCAAGTAGTGAGATCACGTGACGTATGAATGTATGTAATGAAAGCCGTGATAAGCGGATGAGGGGACTTGCCACTGCACAAGCCAATTAGAAACGAACATCTCAATCCGACAGTACCCCGTAAACGTGACGGGTAACCCAGCAGTGGAGGGTGGTCATGAACTAACGTGAGGATATGAATGTGACATGTATGCACAGACTATGAAAAATAAAATGTAGCCGAGTGTAGGACCACTGCCGCTGGACTGAGAACGTGACCACCCTAAAATTGCAAAGGCCGAGCAACCTGAGGCGTAGCAGGCAAATTAAAAACGTACACTCAGGCCTGATGAACCTGAAGACGTGTCAGGTCATTGTATGAGAAAATGAAATGTCAAGATGCATGAAACGTATGAGAAACGGATGAGGAGACTTGCCACCATACAAGCCAATTATAAAACGCTCATCTCAATCCGTAAGCACCCATAAACGTGATGGGTGACCCCCCCCCAGCGGTGAACGCTATGAACCTAAATAAACGTGCCAATGCTATCGACTAGAAAATGTCGCAACTGAAACCCTGCATGAGAACGTAAGTTGTATGAGACGTACATACCCGAGAACATGAATAGCATGGGAAACAAAAACATGAGAAACGTAAAACCTAAGAACATAAAAACCATGAGAAACTTAAACGTATGAAAAGCTTATCACATGAGAACGTGAGAAATGTAAAAGCAACGTGACTGAAACCTGTATGAGAACCGTAACCCTGAGAATCTGAATGCGTGAGAAACGTAACGTAAACGGAAAGTAGAAACATAGAAATGCGTGAGACATGGAAAAACATAGAGAACCTAAATAGCATGAGCAACGTGAGAACATGAAATAGCAAGAGAAATGTGTACACTTGACAAACGTGCTCGTATGAGAACATGAACAGTAACCACACAAGAACATGACTAGCCTGAGCCATGCAATTGCATCAGAACATAAAACCATGAGAAACGTAATGCAAGAGAAATACCATGAGAAGGGGAAGATATCATGAACAGTGTAACGCATGAGAATGTAATCGCATGAGAGACACCATGGAATGTAATCGCCCAAGAACTAGCCTGAAAAAAAAACGTAATCGCACGAGAACAAGCATGAAAACCGTAATCGACATGAGAACCTATCACGAGAAACAATCGCATGAGCAACGTAATCACATGAGCAACGAAAACACATGAGCAACGTCATCGCATGTGCAACGTAATTGCATGCGCAACGCAATCGCATGCGCAACGCAATCGCATGAGAAACGCAATCGCATGAGAAACGCAATCGCAAGAGAACTATCACGAGAACGAATCGCATGAGCAACGTAAACGCATGAGCAACGTAAACGCATGAGAGCCACCATGATAACCGAATCGCATGAGAAACTATAATGAGAAACAAATCGCATGAAAACTATCACGAAAAAACAAATCGCCTGAGAACCTATCACGAGAAACAAATCGCCTGAGAACCTATCACGAGAAACAAATCGCATGAGAACTATCACGAGAAACAAATCGCATGAGAACTTATCACAAGAAACAAATCGCATGAGCAACGTAATCGCATGAGAAATGTAATCGCATGAGAAACTATACCGAGAAACAAATCACATAAGAAACTATCACGAGAAACGAATCGCATGAGAAACTATCACGAGAAACGAATCGCATGAGAACCTATCACAAACAACAAATCGCATGAGAACTATCCCGAGAAACAAATCGCATGAGAAACTATCCCGAGAAACAAATCGCATGAGAAACTATCATGAGAAACAAATCGCATGAGCAACGCAATCGCATTAGAAACTTAATCACATGAGAAATGTAATCGCATGAGAACTATCACGAGAACCGAATCGCATGAGCAACGTAATCGCATGAGAAACTATCACGAGAAACGAATCGCATGAGAAACTATCACGAGAAACAAATCGCATGAGCAACGTAATCGCATGAGAACTATCAGGAGAAACAAATCGCATGAGAAACTATCACGAGAAACAAATCGCATGAGCAACGTAATCGCATGAGAACTATCACGAGAAACAAATCGCATGAGAACTATCACAAGAAACGAATCGCATGAGAACTATCACGAGAAACAATTGCATGAGAACTACTTTTTTTTTTTTTCCTTTTTTTCATGAAACATACACACCCGATGAGAACGTAAACATCAAATACCAAGAGAACCGTGATTGAAATCGCATGAGAATGTGAGAAACGTAACGGCATCATGACAGAAACCTGAATGAGGAACCTAACACCTGTGAACATGAATGACGTGAGAAACGTAACGTGACGGAGAGTAGAGACGTAGGATTGCATGAGAAACGGAAAAACATGAGAACATGAATTGCATGAAATGTGAATTGCATGAGCAACATGAGCACCCTGGAACATGAGTGCACGAGAAGATGTGAATACATGACATCATGCTTGATCGCACGAGAACATGAATCGCGAACCACACCAGGACATGACTGGCATGAGCCACGTGAAGCACAAGAACATGAAACCATGAACCGAGATCGCATGAGAACCTACCATGCTAACCATGATCGCATGAGAACCTACCATGTGAAAACGTAAACGCCTGATGAACATCACGCATTGGAAAATACCATGAGAAATGCAAATGCATGAGAAACCTACCATGCGAAAACGAAATTGCATGATAAACATCACCGCATGAGGAGGAGCAATGTAATCGCATGAGGACCTGCCATGCAGAAACGTGAATGCATGATAAAAGAACGCATGAGAATACCAGGGGAAATGTAACCGCATGAGAAACATGACCACATGAGAACTAGTTATGAGAAAAAGTGATGGCATGAACAACTACCACGCGAAGCGTGATAGCGTGAGCAACTAGCATGAGAAACGTAACCACCTGAGCCACTACCATGGGAAACGTGATCGCATGAGCAACTACCATGAGAAACATAAACGCATGAGCAATAATCATGAGAAACGTAACTGCATGCGCAACTACCATGCGAAGCGTGAACGCATGAGAACCCGCTTGAGGTAAGTAAACGCATGAGAAAACGTAAACGCATGGGTAATTGCCGAGCGAAGCGGGATCGCAAAGGGCACCTGCCATGAGAAACGTAATCTTATGGGGAACAACATGAGAAACTACCATGAGAAATGAACTGACATGAACAAACCCAACCGCATGAGCAACTACCATGCGATGCGTGATCACATGAGAACTAGCATGAGGAAGTAAACGCATGAGCAACTGCCATGCGAGACAGTTACATGAGCGACTACCATGAAAAACATGACCGCCTGAGTAAATACCATGCGAAGCGGGAACGCATGAGCAACTACCACGAGAAACACATAAACCAAAGCAACTACCATGCAAAGCGTGAATGCACGGGCAACGACCATGAGAAACTTTATCGCATGAGGACATGACTCAACGAGAGACATGATCGCATGAGACACATGACCGCATGAGGAATGTGACTGTGATGGGAAAGTGGAAGCATGAAGCAAGTGTCCGATCACTGCCAGCACTACTATGGGGGAAGCAAGGACGTGCCGACCAAGCTATGCCTAGTGCTGTGACCGTGGAGCGCAAGATGGGGAAAAGGGGGGGATGGGGAAGAGGGGGGGCTGGTGAGTAACATTGTCCAATGCTACTACACTGGCTTGCACAACACACACACACTACAGAAGAGTAACCAGCAGCTCACTCCTCAATAGTGCGGCCGTCTGGACCTGGGTCCACCTTGACCCGAGAGTTTCATCCAGACCACCTGGGGAAGTTGGGTAACCTAGCAACCGTCAAAGTGAACCCAGCTGTGAGACCATGCTGCGCTGCAACCATGGGACAAAACCACCCACACCACGGTTCATGTGGTGACAAAAAGAATGGGCTCAGGGGAAGCCTGGCACAAACACCGAAGTGTTGCTGAGAAGCTGAGACAGGGGGGGGGGATGGGGAGGGGGCTCGAGCGCAACATCTCCCCATGTGAGGTTCCAGCCTAGTATGGGCGCCGTGGCGGGTGACGTCATCGGAGCACGACCCTCCACTACGATAAAGGGCTGGTGCTGCCATGGCTAATGGTAATGTGCCCGGTGAGTGCTGCTGGCTCTGCATGAATCGCAGACCCCCCCCCCCGACTGACACCTCAAACCTGTAACGGAGACCCCCTCGTAGCCGCATGTCCTCCTAGCAGAGCCGGAACCCGGAAATGACGTCAGACAGGTCGCACAGGAAATGACAGAGCAGCACACAGGAAAACCGACGCCCAGAAGGAGGAAGGAGGACGGGTTTAAATACCCCCCGACTCCTCCTACAAATACAGGCTGACCTGCAGTCAGCCTTTCACTTGTACTGAGAGAATTATAAAGGCTGCCAATGTTGGCCCTCATATTTAAAATACAGAATTTCTTGCTATGTATGGTTTTAATACATTTGAGCCACTGAACCAGAACAGCCATGCTTTACAGCCAGGGTACTAACATTCTGAAAGTCAGGTTTAATGCCCCCAAAAAGAGTTAACTAAACAGTGTATATCAATATTCAGTGCCAATGTCTGGCATATGCCATTTCAAAGTAAAATCCTAGCAGTATCACCAACACAATGAGCATTTCACTTCTAATCACTCCTCTTTCCTTCCATTTAATGACTGATTGGATCCACAAGAAGGATGAAAAGAAAAGGAATGGAGAAAAAGAAGAGAAGGATGAAAGGAAAATAAATAAGGCTGCTTTAAATGAAAGAAATATCAATATTTGTATTTATTTTTTAATATGGACAGTGCTAGTTTAGCCATCTTTGTACATCTATCTCAATAAGTGAAATTTCAGTTTTTTTAAGAAATAAAATGTTTAATTTTGGCAGTCTAACTTGTTTTTGCCTAAACACTGAGACTTAATCCCAATCATATTGTTGACTGGACTGTTTATACGCGAGTTAAAGGTTACTCTTTGATTTTTGCATCACTTGTTCTTTTCTTGGAAAATCTGCTAATGACAAAATTAGATTTCTGCATACCTGTAGAATAAGATCATTATTGCACTTTTCCAGCCTAGGATCTCCATCCAGCGTGAGATTCAAAATAAAACTTTCACATGCGGATGTCTGTAGAGGTTTTCACTTCCAGGTTTCCAGGTCTGGTTCTTCAGTTCTGAAGAAGTGGCTTGGTTAAGCTTACATTTCAACAATACAGAACAAGTCCAAACTAATGTGATCAACAACTAGCAGCTTTTATATAAAAATGGATTTGTCCGTGTTATTATATGTGGTGCTGCTAAGGCGGCGTACATACGACCGAGGTTCTCGCTGGAAACCAGCGAGAACCTCGCTGGAAGCTGCATTCCAGCGAGGACCTCGGCCGTGTGTACGCTCTCGGCGAGCTTCCCGTCGGGAAGCCCATCGAGCAGAAATAGAGAGCATGCTCTCTATTTGCTCGACGGCCCGCCTGGATGAATGGCTGGTTGCCATTCCCGACGGGCGGGTCGCTGATTTCGACGGCCGGCAGAGAACCTCGACGGGCGGAACGATGTGTTCTGCCCGTCGAGGTTCTCTGCCGTGTGTACACGGCCTAAGAGCTTGCTATACATAAATCAGTAGGTGTTTTCAAGAAATTTCTAGATCACCTGATATGAAATCCCTTTTACAATACTCTAGTTCTGGCTCAGCATTTCCCCTGAGAAGTATATCTGGATGAAAATCTATTGTGGGTAGAGTATGGGAGAGTTCCCAGTGTGTACTGCTGTCTAAGAAGCCCGCTGCTAATACCACAGTTTTATGTATAATTATGTACAACACTTCCGGCCACTGGTATCTGGGTCTTGAAGCCAGAAAGGAGGAAGAAAGGGGAGAGAGAAAAGTCTCTGCCACATGTCTTGTCTTAGGGAGTTGCGTCTGTTGCATTTTCGCTCAGATAAGACCACTTTGTGCCCGTAGATCTTGCTGGGTCTCTAGGTGGGTAGAAAGAAGTGCCCAGTATCCAGTATCCAGTAAATAAAGTTGGAAGGTAAGTTTGTAATTGTTTATTGAGAGTAGCAACAAGTGTTCAAACCTTGGGCTTCCAAATTGTATTTACTGGATACTGGGCGCTCCTTTTTATCCACCTTTCCAAGTTTACACGTGGAAACACCCTTAAAGGGTCACTAAAGGAAAAACATTTTTTTGCTGAAATGACTGTTTACAGGGTATAGAGACATAAAAGTTAACTGATTCCTTTTCAAAATGATTAAGAATAGATAAAAATCAATTTTGTTTTTTGGGAAGTTTTAGACACACAGTAATGACAGCTTAGACCAGCGTGAGAAAGCTCCCAGCACTGTGGTTATAAGGAAACAGACAAGCAGGACGTGTGGAGAACAGAGCAGGATTACAGCAACTTCAAAGCAAAAATGAGCAATAAGGACATAAATCCAGTACTGCAGTAAGGTAAAGGAAGCTATTTAGCTAAAAAATATTTTTCCTTTAGTGATCCTTTAAGGCCATATCCAGAGGCAGCAACCCAGCCCCCCAAAAAAGGACACACCATTGCCTTCTTTTCAAGTTGGGCAGAAATCATCAGAAAGGAAGTCTTGCTACCCGCTCATGTCATCACCCACCCACGACCAGTGATTGATCGAGTCAGTCCACCGTGATCTCCAACTTTTAAAATGAGAGGTATTTGGATTCATCTAAGGACTACAGTACACCTCCCCTATGGGCAGAACATGTGTTATTATCAGCATCATCTGTGCCAGACTGCTTTGATTGAGTTCTAGGCTGGTTGGGTCTCCTCATCACCACAGATCTTGTCTCAAACACAAAGACATATACCACATTATCCACAGGAGCCCCTGCAACTGGACTTTTTTGCAGCATTCATCTTGGGGTATCACTATGAATAACTATTTATACCCAGGTAATGTATGTGTGCACAATTCCACCAGGACACCTACTAATAACAGTACACACATCCAATTTTCAAACAGGTGTTATCAGCAAAGGGCTTTGCTGATAACACTTGTTTGAACATTGGATGTGTGTACTGTTATTAATCTCTTCTTATATAAAGCTTGTATTATTTCTATACTGTTGTGCATCTATATGCTTATGGTTTATGCTATGTGCTCATTGCAGTGTTTTTTTGCATCCAATTACTAGGTTTTGGTTAAATTCCCATGAAGGGAATCCCCTCTGTTGACATTTTATTATAAAATTCACTCTTCCACTTAGCCAAGGTTCTGGTTATCTTAAGTTCCAACATGACTACAAGTCCTGACCTCAACCTGATAGAACACCTTTGGGATAAATTAGAGCAGAGACTGCGAGCCAGGCCTTCTCGTCCAAAGTCAGTGCCTGACCTCACAAATGGGCTTCTGCAAAAATTGTCAAATATTCCCATACACACACTCCTAAACCTTGTGGACAGCCTTCCCAAAATAATTGAAGCTGTTATAGCTGCAAAGGGTGGACCAACTCAATATTGAACCCTACAGACTAAGACTGGGATGCCATCAAAGTTCATGTGCATGTAAAGGCAGGTGTCCCAATACTTTTGGTAATATAGTGTAGATGGGAAGGGATAAATATTAACCTTTTACTTTGCAGAGATAACTTTCTTTAATAAGGTTAATATGGACTTGCAGTTTATGGAGGTTCTTGTTACACAGAGATCTTCCAACACACTGGATACATTTTTATTGATCACTCCATTTTTCTCAATAAAAAAAGTAAATACCTTTCGTATGGTAGTTTTTAAAGAAATGTTATCTATTTTCAATCAGCATTTACTTTTATTATTATCATTGAACATTATTAGAGTCACCAACTGAAATGATCAGACATGACTTAACCATTGTTCCCCCAAATCTACACTCAATCAAGACTTAACCACTTCAGGTCCGCGTCATTGTCGAAATACGGCAACAGCGCGGACCTGAGGCGCCGGGGTCACGTCTTTGGACGTCAATGTTTTGTAATTTCCTGCGCGCGCCACTGGGTGGCGCGCAGCGGGGAAAAACAGTGCCGTCGCATCGCCGAGGATCCGATACGTGTACCCAGCGGCCGCGGTGTCCGTCAGGTACACGCGATCGGCGGTGACAGAGCAGGGACGTGGAGCTCTGTGTGTAAACACAGAGCTCCATGTCCTGTCAGGGAGAGAGGAGAGCGATCTGTGTCCCTTGTACATAGGGACACAATCGGTCACCTCCCCCAGTCACCCCCCTCCCCCACACAGTTAGAACACTATGCAGGATACACATTTAACCCCTTCCTCACCCCCTAGTGTTAACCCCTTCAATGCCAGTGACATTTATACAGTAATTAGTGCATATTTATAGCACTGGTCGCTGTATAAATGTGAATGGCACCAAAAATGTGTCAAAAGTGTCCGATGTGTCCGCTGTAATGTCGCAGTCCCAATAAAAATTGCAGATCGCCGCCATTACTAGTAAAAAAAAAATATAAAAAAAATCATAATTCTGTCCTCTATTTTGTAGGCGCTATAACTTTTGCGCAAAGCAGTCGCTTAATGCGATTTTTTTTTTTTTTACAAAAATTCGTAGAAGAATACGTATCGGCCTTAACTGAGAAAAAAAAAAGTTTTAAAAAAAAAAAAATTGGGATATTTATTATAGCAACAAGTAAAAAATATATATTTTTTTTTAAATTGTCGCTCTTTTTTTGTTTATAACGCAAAAAATAAAAACCGCACGGGCGATCAAATACCACCAAAATAAAGCTCTATTTGTGGGGAAAAAAGGACGCCAATTTTGTTTGGGAGCCACGTCGCACGACCGCGCAATTGTCAGTTAAAGTGACGCAGTGCCGGAAGCTGAAATTTCGCCTGGGCACGAAGGGGGTTTATGTGCCCAGTAAGCAAGTGGTTAAAATACAAGCACTTAGGAGAATGAATAGAGCCCATAGAGAACAAACCCTTTATACTAACAATTTATCATCTACTGGTAGGAACTGTTTACAGCATTAGCAACAGTCCAAGTTTTAGTTGACTCCATTCTTGGACCATACCGCAGTCTGCTGCCTTGTACTGTGCCCAGCTACGTGGGAGATTTGGCAGACATTATCAATGTGAATCATAGCCTGAATAAAATATATCTTTTATGAATAAAATGAAGAACAAAAACAACAGAAACCTGAAAAGCACCAGACATACAAGCAGATTCATCACCAGCATAAAGAGGAGATTGACATAATGTACACTAAACCCATAACCTGATCAATGAATGAGAAACCAACTGCATAGATCTGCTTAGTCCCCTGAATCCATGTGAATTTATTAGAATATTAGAACATTGAACTACAACATATGACAGCTTGAAATACCAACAAAAATAATGAATAGAACAGTTTGTTAATACGCTTTTCTAAGAGCAAATCCCTTCACAGAGGAACTATAATGGTTTCTGAGGTCAATTTTTAATACATTTTTCTACGTCTTCACTGTAAATATTTAAATTATTGTTTCTCAACTGGGTTCCCATGAACCATAGGCTTTTCATCCACATTGCTTTAGTGTCCACCATGTGCTTCTAACTGGGTACTGCCAAGCAAATTAATAACAGCCCAACAGTCTTTTTAAAATTTCAGCTCCCGATGATGCCACACTGAGCATGGGATGAGAGAAGTGAATTTCACAGAACCAGTACCACGGGAAAAGGAGTGGCTCATATTTTCCAAGAAATTATGCCACTGTAAAGGCCTATTTGAAAACCTCTTAAAGTGGACTTTAATCAGAAAATGAAGTCTTGATGGATCACTTCAGACTGGCCCCTTTTGCATGTATAACTTTATAAAACATTAAAAATAATTGTCTATACTCTTTAAAATCCAGTAATACCCTCATTCGGCTGTGCACATGCTTGGTTGCTGTCTACTCTCTGTGCTGTGACAAAAATCAGAGTCACTAGAGGGTGATCAGTTGCCAGCTTTAAGATTTACTGTTGCTTAAGGGCGGATAAAGCAACAGGAATGACACAGACTGTTCTGAGGGAAAACCGATTAGGGAGGGAGAAAAGAAAAGCAGGAAAGGTGTCTGGACAAACTGCCAGGGAGATACGAAATAATCAAATTTATAAGGGTAGTGTCTTATCTTATCTCCCTGATATTCTCTCCTTTCTCTCTAGGGGAGCCTTTGAACAATTGCACTGTAAAGCTTCTGTCAGCCTTCCTCCCTAACTGAGCAAGGCATACAATCAAGGTTAGAAATGTACATATTTTTATTTGAAGAAAGTGATATATCGTTTTTTAGACCAAGGAGAAGGCAAGAGGTTCTAATAAGTAACTGCTCTGGGCTTTTTCAGCAAAATGCCATCCTCCAGCAAGAAGAAAACGGAGCAAAGCTGGAGGCAATTTATAGCACACCCTGTAGCCTAGTAGCAAAATTATTAATGTGGAATGTATGTTCTTTTGTTAAACTGTTACTAAACCCAGGACCCTGTATTCACGATATCTGGTCTCATACAGTACACAGAACATGGAAATGATTTTATTATTTTAGTAATTGTTATTTATTTATTATTTTAGTAATTATAAAATGCTAAATACCTTTTCTCTTTAGCAGTATAAAGCAGTCTTGTGACTTCTATTAGTGTCTGGCCGAGCACTGGTTAAAGCTTTTAGGATAAGTTTTCATTCGTTCCTGATTGTCCTATGAGGCTGCAGGACCCTGACGCTCTGTCTGGACAGTGCTGATTGGCCCTGTGCTGGTCACATACACCCTCCCAGAAAAAAAAATCTGGGAGGGTTTTGCATCTCTTGCAAAACAAAACAAACTAAGCATGTGTAAAGTGCCCCCATGGCTCTGTACTATCAGGAGATGGATTGGGGACAGTGGAAGAAGGGGATGATCAGAGAAGAAAAGATCAAACAGTTTTTTGACACAATGTGTAGGATTAACCCCTTAGATTTCACATTAAGTATAACAAGCATGCTTTACTGTATATACAGACTGATTTTACTGTTGTAGGTTTAGTAACACTTTAAGAAACATTAATTCTCATGAAACTGTTATGGGTAAAGTTTCACTTTCAGGCTTGGAGCCTCTGTGTTTCTCATTCTTTTTTAGTCAATAGGCTTTAAATTGCATCTGTCTCAGTGGTCCTGGTGTTAATCTGTTTTCTTTACAGGTCACATAGGGGGTTATTTACTAAAACTTGAGGGTGCAAAATGGGGTGCAGTTCTGCATAGAAACCAGTCAGCTTCCAGGTTGTATTGCCAAAGTCTAATTGAACAAGCTGAAGTTAGTAGCTGCTTGGTTTCTTTGCAGAACTGGACCAGATTTTGTACCCTACAGGTTTAGTAAAGCAAAGCAAAGTTGGTGTTGTCACTAAGCACCATAGTAAGCAAGTCAGCATTTTTGGGGTTAACAATGTAAAGTTAGTGTTGCTCCTGAGCACTATTACAAACTTATTGTTGTCACTGAGAAACAAGAAAGAACGCACAAAAAAAGCTGTTTGCCTTTTTTTTTTTTTTAAATGAGTCCTCCAATGCAGAGAGTCACTTAATTCTATGTTACACCTGAGCTATTGAGATATGTACACAACTCAGCTATAGACAGGTAAAAAGAAGTCTGCAGTTGCCCTTGCTGGTTGGATAGGTTGATATGAAATATTTAAACACATTAAGAAAATAACATATAATTAAAATACAGTGCATGCCAATAAACCAACAAAATTATGTCTGTTCATGTCACAATCATACACCCACTAATATAGACATACTAAGTAAAGGTATCACACAAAAAAAGGATACATATACAGTAAGGGGAAATCAATACACAATACGTGAAAAGAGATGAAATGCAAAGGACAGCAACTTATAACAGCCAATCCAATTTTACTGTGCTGACGTTAGATAATCAAATACTGTATTTAATTTCAGTTGGTTGATATAATTTTCTGCTTTGTTTACTCTTTTCTGCCTTGTTCAATATACACAAAAGAGTACAAAAAACAAAATGATACGTTCTTTGACTCGAAGACAGAGCACAGTGAAACATATATTGCTACTTGAACTACACAAAGCATTTAGATACAGAATAGGGTAATTAAATTGGCCAAACTCAACCCAGATTAAATCCAATATGGATTTTGGCCACTCTGCCAGCTGCCCACCCTGGTTTCTCTATTGCTTACTTACTCATATAATATTTTTACTAAAAGCAAAACAAGAAATTATGCATGTCTCTTCCTTCAAAATGGTACCATCAAAAACACATGAAGCAGATGGAGTCCCAGGGATAGGGGTTTATCAGTTCAACCCCAGTGAACTATGAATATTTCCTTTGCACTCCTTAACCACTTCCCTACTGCCTTACGACTTTTTACGGCGGCACTTTAAAGATGGATATCTCGGTAACGGCAGCAGCTGCTGCCACAACCGAGGTATCCATCTTTAGTGTGAGCGGTCCTGTAAAAGATAACGGCGGTCTCCGCGGCGGATTCGCCACGAGATCGCCGTTATCGGCGGCGGGAGAGGCCCCTCCTCCCGCTGCTCTCCCGCGCCCTCCGCCGTTTACCGGAGCCGTCGGTAGCGGTGGAGGCGATCGGGTCCGTTCGTCTGCTCAGTGGGGATGCGAGTGAGGGAAAAATTTCCCTCGCCCGTCCCTGTACCTCTGCTGGGCGGAAGTGACATCAAAACGTCAGTCCCGCCAGCGTCTTAAAGAAACATTTTTTTTTTTGTTCTTTTTTTTTCTTTTAAGTCTAAATATGAGATCTGAGGTCTTTTTGACCCCAGATCTCATATTCAAGAGGACCTGTCATGCTTTTTTCTATTACAAGGGATGCTTACATTCCTTGTAATTGAAATAAAAGTGATACTTTTTTTATTTATTTTTTATTTCAGTGTAAAAAATTATAAACTAAATAAAAATAAATAATAAAACAACATTTTTTTTTTTTAAAGTGCCCCGTCCCGACGAGCTTGCGCGCAGAAGCGAACGCATACGTGAGGAGCGCATGCATATGAAAACCACACAAGTGAGGTATCGCCGCGATCGTTAGAGAAAGAGCAATAATTCTAGCCCTAGACCTCCTCTGTATCTCAAAAAATGCAACCTGTAGAATTTTTTAAACGTCGCCTATCGAGATTTTTAAGGGTAAAAGTTTGACGCCATGCCACAAGCAAGCGCAATTTGTAAGCGTGACATGTTGGGTATCATTTTACTCGGCGTAGCATTATCTTTCACAATAAATAAAAAAATTGGGCCAAATTTATTGCTGTCTTATTTTTTAATTAAAAAAAGTGATTTTTTTCCAAAAAAAGTGCGCTTGTAGGACCGCTGCGCAAATATGGTGTGAAAAAAAGTATTGCAATGACTGCCATTTTATTCTCTAGGGTGTTAGAAAAAATATATAATGTTTGGGGGTTTTAAGTAATTTTCTAGCAAAAAAAAAATGTTTTAGTCTTGTAAACACCAAATCTGATTAAAGGGGCTGTAAAGGTACAATTTTTTTTCCCTAAATACCTTTCTTTACCTTAGTGCAGCCCTCCTTCACTTACCTCATCCTTCCATTTTTCTTTTAAATGTCCTTATTTCTTCTGAGAAACCCTCACTTCCTGTTCTTCTGTCTGTAATTACACACAGTAATGCAAGGCTGTAGAGTAATGTAGAGTGTCATGCTCGCCCCCTCCCCTGGACTACAGGAGAGTAAGGACGCCCACTAACACACAGCTCCTTTTTCAATCTGCAATGTAGAGAGCATCCTGACTCTCCTGTAATAATTGAGCGACCCCTTACCTCCTCTTCTGGTATCCCCGACTGGCACTCTCCACTCCTCCCCTTCTCTAAGTGCCCCCTTAGCAAACCCCGCGCTGTGGCGGCACTTGTGCTGGCAGGCTTCCAAGCCAGGCTGTGTGCGTCTTTAGACATGCACAGCCTGGCTCAGCTCCGCCCCTCAATTTCACCCCATCGGATTTTACTGACAGCAGCAGGAACCAATGGCTCTCACTGTTCCCAATAAAGTCTGTACGAATACCAAGAGTGGAAAGAAGACCTGCAGTCAGGCACAGAGCTGGATCGATGGAGGACTCAGGAAAGTGTTTGCAAAGGGGGGTGGGGATAGTTAAAGCAGAGAATGCATTAAGGTAAAAACCACAGACACTTTAAGACTTTAAAATTACTTTAACCACTTAAGGACCGCCTCCTGCACATATACATCGGCAGAATGGCACGGCTGGGCAGATCCACTTACAGGTACGTCCTGTACTACTACCCAGCCGTGGGTCACGGGCATGCGTCCGAAGCTCCGGGACCGGGCATGCAGGACTCGTGGACCCGATCGCGGCTGGAGTGGGTTGATCAGTCCCCGGAGCTGAAGAACGTGGAGAGCCGTGTGTAAACACGGCTTCCCCGTGCTTCATTGTGGCGGCAGCATTGATTGCGTCATCCCTTTTATAGGGGGGACACGATCGATGACGTCACACCTACTGCCACACCCTGCTACAGTTGTAAACACACACAGGGAACACATAACCCCTACAGCGCCCCCTTGTGGTTAACTCCCAAACTGCAACTGTCATTTCCACAGTAAACAATGCATTTTAAATGCATTTGTTGCTGTGAAAATGACAATTGTCCCAAAAATGTGTAAAAATTGTCCGAAGTGTCCGCCATAATGTCGCAGTGACGAAAAAAACCGCTGATCGACGCCATTAGTAGTAAAAAAAAATAATAATAAAAAATGCAATAAAACTATCCGCTATAAATTTTGCGTAAACCAACCGATAAACGCTTATTGCGATTTATTTTACCAAAAATAGGTAGAAGAATACGTATCGGCCTAAACTGAGGAAAAACATTTTTTTTTATATACTTTTGGGGGATATTTATTATAGCAACAAGTAAAAAACATTGCATCTTTTTCAAAATTGTCGCTCTATTTTTGTTTATCTTATATTTTAAAAGCCACAGAGGTGATCAAATACCACCAAAAAAAAGCTCTATTTGTGAGAAAAAAAGGACGCCAATTTTGTTTGGGAGCCACATCACACGACCGCGCAATTGTCAGTTAAAGTGATGCAGTGCCAATTTGCAAAAAGGGGCCTGGTCCATTAGCTGGATTTTGGTCCGGGGCTTAAGTGGTTAAAACCCCAAACCACAGGTTTGCCTCAAACAAAAGAGTTAATACTTACCCTGCCACTACTGATCTCCACTGTCTTATCAAGCTATGTTGCATGAAAGTTCTTCATTATCTGACACTTTTAGAACCACAGAGCATAGTGAGGTACCAGGCATCTGACACAACCAAAGTCACTTTAATGAGAGGACAGTCACTCTGAAGCAAAGCAGAAACAATGCTAAACCTGACTATAATGTTTTTCTTTTTTTAATTCTAATTGTGATAAACTGAGACAGTTGTTGGCTTTTGTTGCAATGCTTCTTTGACAGTGTTAGAAGGTAACTTACTTCATTTACTTTTGTTAATACATTGTAATAGCTCTCTATATTTATCCATAGCAGCAAATCTCATTCATGAATAGGGGGACCAAAGCCAGTACTTCCTACAACCACCGATCAGATGCGTAATGTGTTCAAAGGTCCTAGCCAAGGTTGTATTTCTGCAAAGCCAACATAAAACATGATCTAGAACAGGGCCAGTACACAGCCATCTATAGAACCACTGGCAGACTGGCAACCTGCCTGCAAGTGAAATCCCACCAGGCATCCTGTTGGTGGAATAGTGTATTGTGTGCAAAGATGATGATGATGATGATGATGATGATGATGGGCAAAACAGGGAGTTTTCACTTTACTGAAACGTATGTCAAAATCTGAAACATTTAGGCCCCTTTCACACACGAGCGTTATTCGAGCGACGCCTCATCTGCAATCCCAATGTGCTGGTAAAGCACCGCTAAGACCCTAACGTTTTAGGGCGTTTTTACAGGGCTTTCAATTAATTTCAATGGAGACGGGTGTTTTTGGAGGGTTTTTTTTTCAGCGCCCAAAAGCTGCTCCAAAGATGCTGCTTGCAGGACTCAGTGTTAAAGGGTCCATTGAGATGCATGTAGAGCATTTTATGAGCGTTTTAATAGCGCTATTTTTAACGCTAAAACACTGTAAAAACACTTCAGTGTGAAAGGGGTCTTAAAGGAAATGTTGCCATTGTGAGAAATTGTTATGAGTGAACCACCTGGCAGGTGACATGGGCAAGGCACGGAGTGAGAGCTGGATCTTCACCAGAGTACCCCCAAGAACTCAAAGTAGGTCCCCAGGCTACTTTGCTGCTATCTGTCCCCTCTCATCAGTACAGACCCCCCTCCCTCAGTACAGACCCCCCTCTCTCAGTACAGACCCTTTTCATCAGTACAGACCCCCTCCCTCAGTAGAGACCCCCTCCCTCAGTACAGACCCCTCTCATCCGTACAGACCCCTCCCTCACTACAGATCCCTCTCATCAAAATACAGACCTCCTCCCTCAGTACAGACCCCCCTCCCTCAGAACAGATCCCCCCTCTCAGTACAGACCCCCTCCCTCAGTACAGACCCCTTCCCTCAGTACAGACCCCCTCCCTCAGTACAGACCCTTCTCATCAGTACAGACCCCCCTCAGTACAGACCCCTCTCATCAGTACAGACACCCCCTCACTCAGCACAGACCCCCTTCCTATAGTACAGACCGCTCTCATCAGTACAGACCCCCTTCCCTCAGTACATACCCCTCTGATCAGTACAGACCCCCCTCCCTCAGTACAGACCCTTCTCATTAGTATGACCCCCCTCCCTCAGTACAAACCCCTCTCATCTGTACAGACCCTCCTACCTCAGTATAGACGCCCCATCCCTCAGTACAAACCTCCCTCCATCGGTGCAGACTACCCTTCAGTACAGACTCCCCTTCAGTGCAGATCCACCCTTCATTGCAGACCCTCCCTTCAGTGCAGACCCTCCTTCAGTACAGACCCCCCTTCAGTGCAGACCCCCCCTTCAGTGCAGATCCCCCTTCAGTACAGATCCCCCTTCAGTACAGACCCCACTTCAGTGCAGACCCCCCTTCAGTACAAATCCCCCTTCAGTACAGACCCCCTCTTCAGTGCAGACCCCCTTTGACTACAGACCCCCTTCGGAACAGGCCCAGTCTTCAGTGCAGATCCCCTTGACTACAGACACCCTTTTGTACAGACCCCTCTCTAGTGCAGACCTCCCTTCAGTACAGACCCAAAATGTTCATAATGTGCATATCTCATATCCAGTACCTCATATCAGAGGATATGCATAGCAGTGTCCCTTGTCCTGTATAGATGTAAACAGAGAGGAGGGGAGGCGGTTTCGCTTGGCTCACTTGTGTAAGGCAGTGGGTACAGCTCAGACAAACCACAAGAGATGCTAATCATTGCAGTGGTGTTTCCCTTGGCCTTGCTGATGGGTGTCACCCCTCAGCTTTGGTCCTCGCCCCCCTAGTGATGCCACTGTGATAATGCTATCTCTAAGGCCTCGTACACACGACCGTTTTCCTCAACAGAATCCATCAAGAAACTTGGTGGCAGAGCTTTTTTGCCAAGGAAAACAATTGTGTGTATGTTTTTCATCAAGAAAACTGTCGTGGAAACCGATGAGAACTCGTCGGGAGTCTCAATTTCCTCGTTGTGTTCCTCGTTGGGCTGGTTTTCGACGAGAGACACATTCGTGTGTATGCTTAGAAACCCGCGCATGTTCAGAATAAAGTATGAGATGGCAGCGCACCTTTGGTAAAAGTAGCGTTCGTAATGGAGATGGCACATTCGTCACGCTGTAACAGACTGAACAGCACGAATCGTCTCTTACCAAACTTTTACCTAACACGCAGTAACATGAGATTAGCAAAAGCAGCCCCAACGGTTGTGCCAGTGGAATCAAACTTCCCCTTTATAGTGCCTTCGTACGTGTTGTACGTCACCGCATTTGTCTTGTCAGTGTGTATGCAAAGAAAGCTTGTCAAGATTCTCGACAAGCCTAACAAGGAACTCGTCAAGGAAAACGATGTTTCATTTACGAAGAGTTCCTCGGTTGTGTGTATGAGGCCTGACCCTATGTTTATCAACAAAATCATATTATCCCCATGTCAGGTGATCATTTAGTTTGTTTATATTCAAAGTCATGTCAGTGATAAGCCTCTGTTTATCAAAAAAATACATGTTACGTGCCCATGGGGCATGATATGTTGTTGTTTATAAACAAGGCCATATTCCAAAGCGAAAGGAAAGGGTATTTAAAGCTGTTTTTATGGTGGAATTGCCCAATCTACCCTACTGTGTGTTAACAATTCAACCACTCTGGTTCCACACACCTAGAACTGAACCACAATCACCATATCTCATCCTCTCCATCCTCAGTCTGTGGTAGTCTTGTGTGACTACAACATATGATCTTGCTAGTGTAACACTAAGGATAGCCAGTAAAGGGTAGAAAGTAGGGTTGTCCCGATACCGATACTAGTATCGGTATCGGGACCGATACCGAGTATTTGCGGGAGTACTTGCTCCCGATGCTTCTGCCGATACTTTTTTTGTATTTATCAACATGTTCTGTGAAAATTCTTTGAGTTTTTTACTACTGCGTGACAAGCAAATTTTTATTTATTTTTACTCATTTTTATTCTTTATTCGAGTTAGAGTTCTTCATAATTCTAAAGAAAAATATCCTTAGTCTGTATTGTGGTTTGAAAACTGTCACATGACATTTAAAAAAAGTATCAGTATTCGGTATCGGCGAGTACATGAAAAAAAGTATCGGTACTTGTACTCAGTCCTAAAAAAGTGATATTGGGATAACCCTAGTAGAAAGGGAACAAAAAGCGGTTGACCCCAATGGAAAGATGTATAAATCCAGTCCTGGTTCCAGCACTTCTACAAGTTATGAGACATTCTTGCCTGAATGCCTTTTCCTGGGCCTTTGACAGCTTAGAACATGTACAAAGATCACTCTATACGCAAATTGTTTGAAGTGCTTTCAGTTTGTATTAACATAAAAAAGATATATAACGGCCTTTGTTTTGAGGTCCCGTTTCTATGTTTCCAAACGTATTATCTTGTTTATACATAGTATTTTATATGAAATGATATCACTTTTAAACAGAATACATATTAAATGTATATGTTTGCCCTGCTACATGATTTATTTAGACAGATCCCGGTATCCCTTTTATCCGAGGAGGCTTAATGTAGTTTTGGCTTTATTTGATGGATTAGTTATTTTTGGACTATAAAGTTTTATTTCATAGCTCTTTGGGGTTTTTTTTTAAGGCCACCCACAACAAAAACAGGTACTCACATTTTGAATGAGCGGTAGCGTGTTAAATTATATTCTTCTCTGAGATTCCAAGACAGAACACAAAATTCTGGTGTCAAAATGTTAAGTTCATGAGATACTGTATAGAAAGTAGATAGAAATCATAACTGAATGATAGTTTGCTAAGGCTCCATTCACACGTGAGCATATCGATTTACAGGCTTTTTTAATAGTTTTTTTTTAAGCGTTTTTGCAGCTTTTTTTACAAGATGTTTTAAAGCTTTTCGGAAGCGTGTTATGCCGCATACACACGATCAGTCCATCCGATGAGAATGGTCTGATGGACCATTTCCATCGGTTAACCAATGAAGCTGACGGCGTGCTGAAAAAAATGAAGTCTAATGCTTCCAAGCATGGGTGGACTCGATTCTGAGCATGCGTGGATTTTTAACCGATGGTTTGTGCCTACTAATGATCGGTTTTGACCTATTGGTTAGGAATCCATCGGTTAAATTTAAAGCAAGTTGGCTTTTTTTTAACCGATGGTTAAATAACCGATGGTGCCCACACACGATCGGTTTTGACCGATGAAAATGGTCCATCGGTTTAACCGATCATGTGTACGCGGCCTTACAAGCGTTTTACATTTTCAGGTGTATTTGTTTAGCCAAAAGAAAGCACTAGGGGGAGAAGAGGGACTGTTTGAGAAGAAAACGAGCATCCAAATACTCTTATTACGCTTAAAGTGGTTGTAAACCCATTGCAAACACCTTTTGCTTCAAGTAAGTCTATAATAAGGCTTACCTGTAGCTACCCAGGATATCTCCTAAACCTGCACAGTTTAGGAGATATCCCCCTGCACTGAAGCAATGGCACGTACGTGTGCCGTTACGCCAGCGAAGGAGGCAGCGATACCCGGAAGTAACTCCGGGAGCAATGTCGCCAGCCGGAGCGGGGTACGTGGGCTGCTGCGGGGGCTTCGAACTAAGGTAAGTAATTCATAATGAGCTACATTGTGCCTTTGTCTTGCAGGTTTTCTGTTTTTTTTAGGGTTTACAACCACTTTAAAATGGTTGTAAAGACAGACTTTTTTATCTTAATGCATTATATATGCATTAAGATAAAAAGTCTTCTGTGTGCAGCACTTACCTGAGGTTCCTCTACCTCCAGCGATGTTGTAGGAATGTCTCGGCAGTCTGGGACTCCCCACCTGATTGGCTGAGGCAGCAGCGCAGCGCCATTGGCTCCTGCTGCTGTCAACCAAAGTCAGTCAGCCAATGAGAATAGAAAGCCCTGAATGGACACAGGGAGCTGTGACTCGGCTCGGGTGCCCCCATAGCAAGCTGCTTAATGTGGGGCACCCAACAAGAGGGATGGGTCCGGAGAGCCGAAGAGAGACCCAAGAAGAGGATTTAAGTCTGTCAGAAAGAAGCTCAAGTACTTTTTTGAGCGACAGGCGTTTTGCTTCAGACGATAGAATGCTCAAATGTAAACAGGGGCCATTGAAATTAACAGGATTTGGCTTGCTGGGCATTTTAGAGCTATATGGCCAGATTCAGGGCGCATGCGCAGTTCGTTTGGTGCGGGGGCGCGCTTAATTTAAATACAGCACGCCTTCCCTGTTTGAATTACGCGGGATACGCTGTCCCCTTTACGCTACGCCGACGCAAATTACGGAGCAAGTGCTTCGAGAATATGGCACTTGCTCCTGTAATTTGCAGCGGCGTAGTGTAAATAGGATATTTACGTGAATCTGGCCCACAAGCTTCAAGCAGAAAATTGCTCAGCTGCAAATGACGCCTAAAGCACTGCATATCATAAACAATTCCTTTTAAATAAAATACTCGCTCTCTTTACAGCCACTAGCTGTTTACATTCCAATTGGCATCTTTCAGGGTGGGTTTGTTGATGGTGACAACAATGGACTATGCTTGCATAATGTTTGTGAAAAAGCCTGTGTTACAGGATGACATGATGCCTATGACTAAGCTCCGGAGGGCAGAGTGAAACATGTTGGGGACATGGCCTGGTTGGAGTCCAAGCTGAGGTTACCACTCTACTCACTTTAAGACACTTAGATGTGTGACTTTTAGGGGTCACGGCATTGTTCTCTGAGGTCTCATAGGGACCAGGTTGGGTTCCATCCCCTGTCAGATGTCTAGGAGCATTGATTACATACCCCTTTACCACTGAGCCTGAGCTGCACACACACATTTCCTAGGTTACAGGATGACAACACAGGTACACAATTTTGAGAGAGGGACACAGTATTGTCATCCTAAAAGAAGAGAAGCAACAATCAACAAGGACAATCACGGCAACATTACCGGGTCCTATTTTAATGAAAAGTGCAGATTTAAAATTATTGAAAAAGGCTTTTAAAATAATAAAGGTCTACACCACCACCTTAATACTTCCTTACCTCAGCCAATTGAAAAAGTGCATACTGTAATGAAGCTGTAGAAGAGCAAGTGGAAGCTTCTTCCTGGCTACCTTACTGTGGGGAGAACTAAGTAAAGGCAGAATGGGGCTCCTTCTTGGGAACCCACACATTCTCTAAAATAACTTGAATCTGACAAAGTAATTGGACTCCATCATTATTTATAATACATTTAATAAATATCAAACATTGCTATTCATTGCTATTCATTTTTGATTCAGTAGAATATTTTAAAGTGGTTATGACCCCCAGTGAAGTGACTAGCCTCAGGTGATACTTAGAGATGAAACAAATCCTCCTATACAAGTTGTAAATGTTTATCTGCGGTCCTTTCTCATCTACAGCCTTTCAAAGAATTGACACAGCATTTCTTAGCTCCAGAATGCAGAGAGTGGGATCTGATGTCACACACTGCACAGCAAAGAGCATGGAACTAAGTGTAATCTGAGACCTGAGTGGAGGGGATGGACACACCTCTATCTACACAGCCTCATAGGGAACATTGGTTACCAATGGACATCTAGAGATGGCAGTGCCTCTTGAAGCTCTAAGGCCGCGTACACACGACCAAATAAACCGTTTTGATCGGATTTGTCTGCTGGGGTATATTGGTTTGATCGTGTACACACGATCAAACCAAAATCTCCGCCGGCAGACAGCGCGGTGACGTGGCGGTGACGTTGATGCCGCCACGTTACCGTCACCAGGAAGTAAAACACTTCCGCGCATACATCGAATCCATTCGACGCATGCGCGGGCAGATATGTCTGCTGGTTAGCGTACTAACCAGCAGACATGTCGGACGAATGGGTTCCCAGCAGACAGATTTGAAAGCATGCTTTAAAATCTGTCTGCTGGAAAAACTCGTCTGTCCGCCCGTACACACGATCGAATTTGTCTGTTGAAACGGTCCGTCGGACCGTTTCCAGCAGACAGATTCGATCGTGTGTGCGCGGCCTTAGTCTCTGGTGACAATGGTGACAATGGACATCTAAAGATGGCAGTGCCTCTTGAAGTTCTAAGTCTCTGGTGACACAGGAAGCTGTGGCAACAAAGAAATACATTCCTCAGGAGCCAGGGAGTGACACCTGGATGCTACAGAACCACAGAGTGACATGAGATGCTGAGGAGCCATGGCATGATATCAGATGATGAGTTGACAGGGAGTGACACCAGTTGATCAGGGGACACAAACTGCTGATGCGCCTTGATGCCTGCATGTATATCAAAGGTGTAGACTGTAAGAAGGGCTGAGGCACAGGATCTAAGGATTTGTATAGAAATCATCATGGCACCCTACAAGGGATGATGGACTTTGTTGCAAGACAGTTTCCAGGTTGCGGCCTTAGACACACCTGTTTAGGCACTAGCTGAGTTCGATACAACAGGTGAAGTGGGAACACAGCCACAGGGAGAACAGGAACACTGAGGATTTAGGGGTACTGGAGTCACTGGGGGGCACAAGGATTCAGTAGTCTCTGGAAGCTCTGGGGTGCAGGGGTCACTGCAGACACAATAGGGGACACTGTAGAAGTTGTAGAAAAAAGTGCACAGGAGTCACAGAGTACGCTGGGAATCAGGAACGCTGGAGTTCCTGGAAGTGCACAGGATTACAGAGGATGCTGTAGAACAGGAATCCTGGAGTAACTCAGCAGCTTCATGTAGAGGAGAGTTCTCAGAACTGGAATGGGGCACAAGTGAGCATGACACAGTCATTTACAATTTTTTCTTGGGCTATCAACAAACCTGTCCAGGCCATTTTAGAAACTTCTTGTAGAATAAGCAATAATGTATCTCTATTCACACTTTGCTTTCTTTGCTTTACTCTATGACATATCAAAGGCATGTAGACTATCATGTTTAATTTCATCAGTTATCGGGAGAAATTAAGCATTGGGGTTGATTTACTAAAACTAGAGTGCAAAATCTGGTGCAGTTGTGCTTGGTAGCCTGTCAGCTTCTAACGTCAGCTTATTCATTTAAGCTTTGACATTAAAACATGGAAGCTGATTGGTTTCTATGCAGAGCTGCACCATATTTTGCACTCTCCAGTTTTAGTAAATCAACCCCATTGTTTCAATGAATTTGTCCAAAACTGTAGATCCACTACTGCCTAAGTGCCCACAAATGGTCCATGAAGACTTCACATCATTTTTTCACCCAACCTAACTAGATAGTGAAAGTTAAAATGAGAAAACAGAATGCATTATCATTGAAGACGGGATGCTGGTTTCCCCAATCCATACAACTCCATTAGTCCATCATTCCTAGAACATAAAGAATAATAGAAGATGGCTACATATAACTCAATTTTGCGACTGACCAGCCTCTACACTTCCTCCATTAGTTCTGCCACTCAGTTTACTCAAATGGATTAATCTACTATAGACAAAGAGACAGTTCACTTGAACCTTCGAAGGGAATTGGTGAAGCTCTTTTTTTTTTCTTGCACATGATTGGGTATTTTTTGCAAATTTTCACCGCATTTACTAAGCTAAGAGAAAAATTCTCTTGCAAAGTGAACAGCCTATTTGCCTTTAATAAATCAACCTCAAAGTGTATACAGGTGGCCAGACATTGAAAACAAATGCAATGCTGAAAACACTGTAAATATTATGGTCTTGTGCTGTGTTGTGGTCCTCAGCCTGATTGTATTCCGTTTGATGAAAAATAAACTTTAAGCCCGAAAACTGAGATGAAAATGTTTATATTATGCATAGTTGTTCAGATTACTTGATCAACAGATATAAAGATAGAATCAATTTTCATTTACTATGATTGTTAAGATTTTCTTTTTTTTGTTATTTATTTACATTATAAAGGTCTCGGGAAATAAACTACTACAGGATAGTTGGGTTGTTTGAACCACTAAGGTATCTAAGTACGTAGAGATCTGTCGATCTGCAAGATGTTTTGTATTTTAAAATAATTTTTAAGTAAAAAGGAAATCCTGTAGGTTAAAGAGTACCTGTATTAAAGCAGATGTGCGCTCAAAATTTTTTTATTAAAAGCCAGCAGCTACAAATACTGCAGCTGCTGACTTTTAATATTAGGACACTTACCTGTCCTGGAGTCCAGCGCTGTCCGCAGCAGAGCACGAACGATCGCTTGTCACTCTGCTGCTCCCCCTTCCATCCACGGTGAGGAAACCAGGAAGTGAAGCGCTTCGACTGCACCTCCAGGTTCCCTAAGGCGCATGCGCGAGTCGCGCTGCGCCTGCCGATTGGCTCCCGCTGTGTGCTGGGAGCCGAGTGTTCCCAGCACACAACGGGGGGGGGGGGGCGATGGGATGTGACGAAATGCCCGTATTCTGCCCGAGAATGCTGGGCCGGAAGTGGGTGCAAATACCTGTCTTTAGACTGGTATCTGCATCCCCCTCCCCCTGAAAGGTGTAAAATGTGACACCGGAGGGGGGGAGGGTTTCGATCAGCGCGAGTTCACTTTAGGGTGGAGCTCCGCTTTAAATCAAAACAGTTTAAAGTAGAGAAGTATCAACCAGCATTGCAATTCTTCAAAAATGCTTTACTTTATAAAAACCTCCATGAGCTGTAATCAGTGACATTGCCAACGTGCCTATTAGGGATGAGCCGAACACCCCGGGGGTCGGTTCGCACCAGAACCTGCGAACAGACCAAAAGTTTGTGTGAACTTTAGAACCCTGTTAAAGTCTATGGGACTCAAACGTTTGAAATCGAAAGTACTAATTTTAAAGGCTAATATGCAAGTTATTGTCCTAAAAAGTGTTTGGGGACCTGGGTCCTGCCCCAGGGGAGTGTTTGGGGACCTGGGTCCTGCCCCGGGGGAGTGTTTGGGGACCCGGTTTCTGCCCCAGGGGACATGTATCAATGCAAAACAAGTTTTAAAAAAAGTTTTAAAATAACGGCCGTTTTTTCAGGAGCAGTGATTTTAATAATGTGAAACAATAAAATTGAACTGTCCCTGCACAAAATGTAATTTCTGAAGGAAAAAAAATCATTTAAAATTACTCGTGGCTATAATGAATTGTCGGATACCAGCAATACAGAGAAAAGTAATTCATAAAAACAGAAGGCGTGGGGTTCCCCCCAAATTCAATTACCAGGCCCTTCGTGTCTGGTATGGATATTAAGGGGAACCCTGCATAGATTAAAAAAAAATTATGTGTGGTTCCCCCCAAATATCCATTCCAGACCCTTCAGGTCTGGTATGTATTTTAAGGGGAACTCCACCCCAAATTTAAAAAAATAATGCTGTGGACCCTCCCCCTTTTTTTTTTTTTATGAATGACTTTTCTCTTTATTGCCGGGAGCCGACAATTCATTATAGCCGAGAGTGATTTTAAATTACTTTTTTTCCTTCAGAAATTACACTTTGTGCAGGGACAGTTCTAAGTATGGGAAACAAGCGCTACTTTTCAGGCATACTATACACCCCCCCCCCCCACCAGGTAGGAAATTTAAAGGAATATTTCACTTTTATTGTTTCACTTAAAGGAATTATTAAAATCACTGCTGCCCCAAAAAAATGCATTTTTTAAGACTTTTTTTTGCATTGATTCATGTCCTCTGGGGCAGGACCCGGGTCCCCAAACACTTTTTATTACAATAACTTGCATATTAGCCTTTAAAATTAGCACTTTAGATTTCAAACGTTCGAGTCCCATAGACTTTAACAGGGTTCTAAAGTTCACACGAACTTGCCGCGAACACCCCAAATAGTTCGCTGTTCGGCGAACAGGCAATGTTCGAGTCGAACATGAGTTCTACTCGAACTCGTATCTCATCCCTAGTGCCTATCCATCTACTGTAGGCAGACCTAAGTCTCCTCTCTCCCAGAGTTCAAACTGCAGCACTTCAACCAGTGACGGATTTCCCGGAGGTTCCTAGGCAGTCGAAATCTTGGGGATCAGAGGTTTCATAGTTTTTTTTGTGTGTGTGTGTGCTCTAGTGGGATAACATTGAACTAAGTAGTAATGTGAACCTGATGTCTATTGTTTATGTACTTTACGTTGTTATTGGATACATTACATTAATACAGTATCTTTCTTATACTTTTAATGTATTAATATTTTATTGTAAACTTTTATTTTTTTCGATCTTTTGTAAACAATTTGAGAAACCTTCATTGTAATTTTCTTTCATGATCAAATTATTATTATTTTGATCCATTGTTGTGTTTCCCTTAACCACTTCAATACTGGGCACTTTCACCCCCTTCCTGCTCAGGCCAATTTTCAGCTTTTAGCGCTGTCAAACTTTGAATGACAAATGTGTGGTCATTAAACACTGCACACAAATTACATTTTTATCATTTTTTTTAGACAGATAGAGCTTTCTATTGGTGGTATTTAATCACCACTGAGTTTTTTGCTAACCAAAAATTTTAATAAAAAAAATGTAAATATTTTCTTAGTTTCTGTTATAAAATTTTGCAAATAAGTAATTTTTCTCCTTCACTGATGTATGCTGATGAATTTGCACTGATGGGCTGCACTAACGGGCACTGATGAGGCAACACTGATGAGACGGCCCTGATGGCCACTTATGAGGAAACACTGATGAAGTAGCACCAGTGTTGGTGACCTACCTGTCATGTACCTGGTGGAGACAGAGATGGAGAGAGGGCTTCTCTTGCACCTCCTGTCCAACACCCCTGGTAGTGATGACAGGGAGTGAAGGACATGAGGACCAATGCTGTGGATGGCACTGGCTGGGGCTTGGCAAGAACCAGGTGGCTGAAGAGCACTGGGCAGGCTCTAAGAACTGGAGCTTTGTACCGCTGGGTCAGTAAATGGATGCTTAGCCGGGACGTAAGCCAGGGGGTCATCAACAGCTGGACAGAGAAGGTACAGAGATGAGAGGCAGAGACGGGACACAGGCCGAGTTCAGTAAACAGATGGGCAGCAAGGCACAGGAACATCAGACAGAAGTGGAGTCAAACACAAGCCGGGATCAGGTAGGCAGGCAGAGGTCAAGGAGCAGGTTCAGGTGAATCTGGCTCAAAACACAAGAAGCTGGAACAGATCAGGTAAACAGGCACTAGATGAAAGACCATTTAGCAATGTTCATGTGTCAGGGTTCAGTTTAAATAGGCTTACTTGGCGACCATACATGCACATGCCAATACAAGTCCCTCTTTGTACACACAGTGGTGTGCCTGTGCTTGCGCGCAGATGCGCGTCTGTTAGCAGGACTTCTCTTACACTACCAGATTGAAATTTACTGACACGACACTCAAAATTTACTATCACAGCCAAGTTTTTACTGGCATTTCCAAAAGTTACAAAATTACAGCTTTAAGTGAAAATTTCAGTATTTATTTTACAAACAAGTACAACATGCAATATGATTAGCAATGTGATTCAATGTAGATAATAAGGCATAAAATACACTTATTTTATTTTCGATATAGTGAGTAGTTTAGGGACAGGACAATTGTGGCTGAAATCTTTCTTGATCGACCTAGACTTGGTAACAAAAGATCCCCAAATTTCCCACTTCTTATTAAGTGATTGAACAGTACTGACTGGCATATTCAAGGTTTTGGATATCTTTTTATATCCTTTTTCATCTTTGTAAAGTTTCTTTACCTTGTTACGCAGTTTATTTGACTGTTCTTTTCTACCTTCTCATGGCTCAGTGTCTAGCCTGCTTAGTGCATCCTTGATTATTTATACACAGACACTAATTGTGATTTAAAATGCAACAACTTTGGGAAATTAACCTAATTGTGTGTGCCCCCTTCTGTGTCTGTACCAAGGCCAAACATTCCAGGGTATGTAAACTTTTTATCAGGGCCATTTGGGTGATTTCTGTTATTATTATGATTTAAAAAGGATCCAAATGGTTTCACGTGATTACTATCCCTAAAAAAAAGTAATTTGTTTGGCATGATCAGTCATATTTTCAATATTAATGTTAAATTTTCACAATTTCTGCAAATTTTTGAGCAAACCCAGAAGGCTGCTGTTATTCCTGGACCAATGAGCTGTGAGAAAAACATTTCCTACCCCATAGCTGTGTGTACACAAAGAGATGGGAATGCTCATAACATTATTGACCTAAAATGGCCCCATTGCCATATTAGGTCGATAACATTGACCTAATATAGCCATGTGGCCATATTAGGTCAATGAGGCCATGAACATCCCTGCCCCATTGTGTACATGTAGCAGGAAACTGAAGAATGTCCTGGTCACCGCTCACTGACCAAGCCATGACAGCTGACTTCCAGGGGCAGCCAATCATGGGTTTGTACCAAACCAAGGGTTGAACCCAAGCTAATCTCTAGTAAACATTCATGCACTTAGAAAAAAAATCTCATGTAAGGTCAGATAGAGGTTTTACATTTAATAATATTGTGGCAGAATTATAATGCAGATGTTTGCTGGTCTCTGCAAACACTCTCCTATTCTTTTCTTGTAACCCCTACATATCTGCCATGTTGTATTACAGAAACTACTGCCAAAACCTTACAGACAAATAGCGTACAGGTTTGCTTATGGCCCCTTTTACACTTGTACGACTTGTCCCAGGATTTGGGACAGCAAAGTAGCATGACAAGTCGTTTCCTATGATTTCCAATGACAACCATTCATATTAGTACGACTTCAAATCGTGCCGACTTCAAAGTAGTCCCTGCACTACCTTCGTCCAACTTTGATGTTAGTTACACAGGCATTCCTTGAAATCGCGACCGCAAATTTTGGCAAAGTCATGCCCGTGAAATCGCAGTAAAATTGTGCGACTTTGAAGTCGCAGTAGCGTGAAAGGGTTAAACTAACTCCAAAAGTTCAAAAGTCTCTGCTGGTCCCAGATAAGCAGAGTATTCATATGAAAGTTTTGACAACTTTGCTAAGTTGAAACTTTGTGCAACATACAGTATGTACTCCCCCATTGTATCCCACAATCTGAGATAAGGCAACCTCATTGCATTGTGGGAAGTGGAGTCTAGAGAAAACCTGGATGCTGCCTGAAAGTTTCAAGGGCCCCCTGGCGGACTACAGAAACTTTGAAGTCATTGCGCATAATAGCAAGGCCCCAGATGACTATCCCAGCATAAGATTAGTTTAACCTTTTCTGGGCCTGTAAAGATTTACTTGAAATTTTGCCACTTTTTCTTTCTCACTAAGAAACCGTGCTAATATCTATTTACATATGGATAATTAGACATCGGGTTGTGCGTTCTGTATGTTTTAGTTAGGGTATATAATTCATGCCATATTTCTGATTGTTTCTGATTATTTCAAGATGTGCCCCCCTTCCTCGTTTTTGCAGAATTAAGTTATTGGCTGGAGTTCATTGCTCTCGTTGACTGGCTATTTTGAATTATAAACTGCCCATTGAAAAGTACATTAACACATACATTAGGATATTGAGTAGTTCTTCCCTCTGACTGATTGTCTCTGAACTGACTTGCATAATTAAAGGATTAAAGGTTTAAAAACGATCAGAAATATTATGTTAAAGGATTTTTTTTTTTACTTACACCAAAATCTTGTATCTTGTAATTTTGAGGGTTTTCAAAATAAGTGCCAGTTGAAAGATAAACTTGGTAATATATAGTGTGAGAATGCTGAAGCAATATGGGCTAATTACATATGGGTGCAAATACCGATTCATATTCTGATACTTTAGCTTTTAGCTACAAGAACCGACAGTGACAAGGATTGATACAAGTTCTACATTAAAGTGGAGGTCCACCTTAAAAAATATTAAATGCCAGCAGCTACAAATATTGCAGGTGCTGACTTTTAATACATGGACACTTACCTGTCCAGGGTGCCCGCGATGTCGGCAGCTGAAGCCGATCAGTCGCTTGGCTCTCGGCTGCCCCCACTGCCATCTTTGTGAGGGAATCAAGCCTTGCGGCTTCACTTCCTGGTTCCCTCCTGGGCATACGTGAGTTGCGCTGCGCGTCCTCACTGGTCCCTGCTGTCTTCTGGGACCTGTGTGTTTCCTAAAAGACAGCAGGGGAGGACAGTGTAGGCTCAGGAAGTGGCGTAGGTCACGGTGGTGATCTATGCCAGAAAGTGGGAGCAAATACCTGTATTACACAGGTATCTGCCCCCCCCCCCCCTAAAAGGTGCCAAATGTGACACCAGAGGGGGGAGGATTCCAAAAAGTGGAAGTTCCATTTTTAGGTGAAACTCCACTTTAAGGTAACTTGTCTGGGAACATATTATGTGTTATTATAATTTGTTATTCGAATATGTACAGTAACTGGCATATCTGCTATATCTGCTATATATATATATATATATTGTAACATTGGGGTTTTTTAATTCTTGTGGTATAGCCGTTTTTTAGTGAGTACGCCAGTCCAGAACTGAGTTTTTAAGGGCCTGGTAGCCCACTTTTATTTAAAAGCACAAAAGGTCACAAATACATAAGCAGCCCTCGGAGGGGGCTCAACAGTTTAGCCTCCTGGCTTTCATTCTTGCCATCCGGCGGTTTCAGGCCTTTAGCCTAGGCCCCAAGTTCTGTTCCTCAGAACAAACAGAGTTTCCTAGAGATAAGCTCAAACCTCGCTTTTCTCCTGATAAGCGTCTTGCTGCTCAATCACACGACATCTGCCGCCTGCATACACTAGCTGCACCTATGCAGTGTCTTTGAGTCCTCTCAGAGGGTTGGGAGCTCACCTGGCTCCCAGGACCAGACTTCCTGTCTGTTGGGTGGGGCCCTGAGCCATAGCCAGGTCAAAACTAAATAGCCGAAAACACAGCTGTGCAATTAACGTGTCTTTCTCTCCAAAATATGGCGAAAACCAGCCATCCTTCAGGTAGGACAGAGTCCCACCCCCACAATATATATATATATATATATATATAAATGAAGGAAGCACTTTTTTTTCTCTCTCTCTCTTTTTCCTCCCCCTTAAGTCAAGTCAAGTAGAAGAAGACACATAGTAAACACAATAAAATCACAGTAACAAAGCACTTACCGGTAAATATAGATATATGAATATACCCCTCTCCTCCCTTTTCCCTTTTTTTTTTTCTTGAGAAATGGAAGAAACCACAATTCAGTAAAGAAAGAGATTAAGGAGGTGTTTTTAGGTGTCAATGAAATCTTAAGTGTTAAATGTTATATGGAAATGTAAAATTAAATAAAGAGAAATTAAAATAAAAAACTGGCATATCTGCTCCTCATTACAGGTAGTTATAAATCTGAAAACCGTAAATAAAGAATGAAAAAAGAATAGAACCTGAAATGCATTCTAATCTCTCTTCACTTCATCCAAAAAAAAAAAAATTAGGCTTTAGCTATAATTTGAGCTATTATCTGTATTAAACCTTATACTGTATATAACCCCTTAACCTGCAACCTTAACCCTAACTATAACCTTTCATTTTTACCCTCTAAAATGCTATACTCAACACACTAGAATCAAACCCACCAGTTCCATGCCAAATGCTAGCAAACTGAAAACCTTGTGCCAAATGTAACTGCCAAACCCACATTTTGTACAGATGCTTGTTCCTGCTTGTTGTTTCTTTGGGAATGGTGTTTATAGTCTTTGGGAACATACTACTCAGTCTACATATAATGCATCTATGGCCAAATGGCTCATTGAAAAAAAATGATTGGTTGCTTTTTATCACCTGCAGGATTTACGTTCTTTTTGCTGGAATAAAGTGAACAGACATGAAGTTAGTTTACTGTCAAAATACAGAAAGAAGCTGGATTTTTATGGTGTACCAACAACTACATTATTATTAAAAATTGCTAAATTTTATTGAGACAGTATATAAAAGACCCAAAAAATCAAGGACAATGTACAAATTAGTTCAATGTGGGTTTCTTCAATAGAACAGTCTCAGTGAGTAACCTTTAACATGATTCGCACTAACTGGCCTTTTCAGGAAGACCATTTCTACCAACAGCAGAATTATGTTGAAAAACATGTCATATGTGGGGTAGGGGTACACCTGAGATAATTATTATTTCATGAAGGCACCGCCCCTGCAACGTATAAAAATTAATAAAGGTAGAGTATGGAGTGTGCCAAGATGGAGTCAAACAAAAATAATTAATTTCACAAGAATTTGTTTAAAAATATATAGAAAAAGTTTAATTTACCATCCTTAGATTTAGCTACCGTATTTTTCTGGCTATAATGCGCCCCGGCGTATAGTGCGCACCCCTAACCTAGAAGGAAAATTCCTGGAAGAAAAAAATACTTACAGTTTGGATGCCCCTCGTCGGTGTCTTGCCCGCCGTCCATCGCGTCCATCGGCCCCTTGTCTGGTCCGGCGTCCTTCTGCGGCCATCATGGTGTCCTCCCTGCTCGATCCCCGCTTCCCGTGCTGTGTTCGAACCACTCCGCCGACATATACCAAACACAGTACACTCGGGTATAGTCGGGCAGGCTCGGCTCCTCTCGCGTCAAGGACGTACAGGACGCACAGGACGTGACCGCGAGTGGAGCCGAGCCTGCCCGACTATACCCGAGTGTACTGTGCTCGGTATATGTCGGTGCAGTGGTTCAAACACAGCGCAGGAAGCGGGTATCGGCGTATATTGTGCACCTACGATTTTGCCCTGATTTTCAGGGCAAAAAAGTGTTCGGTATATGCCGATAAATATGGTATTTAAAACAATGAATAGATCACAATTAATTGCAAGCGGTATATCGTAGTAGAGGCCTACGTGTTTCGCGAGTAACCCCGCTTCATCAGGGACTATTGAGCTGTCACACAGAGAAATCATAATGAATAAGGTACAATATCTCAGAGCCAAACGGAATTGCAGCAATGAGGAGGATTTCAATGCACAGGCCTCCGACCTGCGTGAACGTTTCCTGGATTGAGGTTACAGTAAAAAATTACTCAAAAAAGCTTTCAAGAATGCAAAAGACAATCCACGAGACCTTTTACTCTTTCAGGGAGATGTGACTGAGCCCCCTATGCCACAAGGCATATGTTTGATAACTATGGTAAGTTTAATAACCAACATCATGCGATTAAAAAAAAAATTCTGAACAACCACTGGCTACTCAATCTACTCAATGATGACCCTGCTTTGAAACCATTTGTGGAATCTAAACCACACCTGATAGTCAAACATAACCAATCACTCCGTGGCATCCTGGTGTCGAGCCATTTTTCCCCTAAAGAGAATACAGATCCCTGCGGCCCCTTACCACGGGGTACTTTTCAATATGGCCAATGCGACTTTTGTAAATTTATTCAAACAGGATAGGTTGTCCGCCTATCGACTGGAGAAAATCTGACCATGTACCACTTCGCCAGACATTTTGTGGAATTTTATAACTACAAAACTGATTGTTTAAAAGGTACTGGCCAGAATACATTCTCCAGTCCGTGGCGGGAACTTTGACCAAAAAAATCTTGCAAGTACAAGCAAAATGGATCTTTAGACTCCGGGCGACTCAGCCACCAGGATTGAACAATATTATATATTAACCAATTTGCCTGGACACTATGGCCCGGATTCACAGACAGCAGGCGCACATTACGCCGCCGTAGCGTATCCCCTGTACGCTACGCCAACGCAGCGCAGAGAGGGAGGCATGGAATTCATAGAGACAGTGCTCCCAACATTGCACCAGCGTTGCGTGGGTTTCAAAGGCGCAGGTCGGCGTAGGTGGAAGTGGGCGTGATCCATGCAAATGAGACGGGACCCTATGCAAATGATGGGTCGAGCGCCAGACAAGTACGTTTAACGAACTGCGCATTCGCAGTGACGTGAACGCATCTCCCTGAGCATGCTCACAACCACGTCAGAACAACTGCCTAAGATACGCCGGATCACTGTGTACGCCGTTAACGTAACCTACGCCCAGCCAGACACACGTCCAACTTAAAATACGCCGGCTTGTGTTCCCTGGTGCAGACCTGAGCATGTCTGTTGCTGAGTTACACCTCCTTTATGGGGAATAACTTTATGTCGGACGTACAACTTATGTGCATCGCGCATAGCCTGCGTCGGGCGCACGTACGTTCGTGAATTGCCGTATTTACCTCATTTGCATGTTTGAATGGCTAATCAATGGGAGCGGCACCATGCACCCGGCCTAAATGTACGCCCACCCTACCCCGGCGTAAGCAAGTTACGTCGGCGGGGTGTTGCCTGGTTTTAGGTGCATTTCTGTTTGTGGGTCTGGCGCACAGATACGACGGCGCACATTTGCACTTACGTCGGCGTAACTTGTTATATGTCGGCATAAGTGCTCTGTGAATCCGGGCCTATATACTTATTAGTTGTCCACCTTATCTTATAATCGTTATCCATAAATATACATAAGACGACTCTATTTGCACTGTAAATGTAAATGCCTAGCTGTGATTCATATATAAGTATGCTATAAGCTATTTCTCTCTAAATTGATTCTAACTATATTTAGTTATGTGTTTATTTATTTTATTTTATTTTGTTTTTTTAGTTGCTTTTGTATTTATACCGTGTTTAAATATATCATTCCTCCATACGTCCTCGTTTTGGACATTGAAAGCAGCAATTTGGCATTTGTCTGGCAGGATCATCAGCCTTGCCCGTGTCTGCCCACTGCCTAGGGGTGTTTGAATTCTTCTCTGGTCAAGTCTCGGCTTGCCCAGATACTTTTTCTGAGTCCATCTTTTTCTATTCTTGGGACCCTCCCATAGAGGCGTTCTCCATGGTAATGTGGAATAAGGTCATGGAGTGACCTTCGGTTTTTTTCACCTCCTGGTCTCATCCATGCCTGCGTGGAACGCAGCATCTCTGACGCACATTACTACCTGAGTTTGTTCAGTTGAAGAAACCCACATTGAGCTATATATATGTATATATATATATATATATATAAATATATATATATATATATATATATATATATATATATATATATATATATATATACACACACACATACACACATAGATAAACAACGATAATAAAACATAATCCATGCATTTAATCAATTGATATTAATGTGCATTCTCACCACCAAAAAATCTCCATATAGATTCTAGGTTGTGTATTCTCCAAATAAAGGGGATCCCATTACAGGGAGACAGATGGCTTGTAACCAAATATCCATATACTGTATATATGCTTTCTAGCGTGAGTTCAGAGAAACACATGGTAAGCCACAGAGGTGGTAAAATGAACCCAACTAATATGTTTCTGAGAGATAATGATATAAATATACACTATTTTACAAAAGTGATTACACCCCTCACATTTTTGTAAATATTTTATTATATCTTTTCATGTGACAACACTGAAAAAATGACACTTTGCTACAATGTAAGGTAGTGAGTGTGCGACTTGTATAACAGTGTACATTTGCTGTCTTCTCAAAATAACTCAACACACAGCCATTAAAGGGGTTGCAAAGGGGGGAAAAAAAATCCCTAAAAAGCTTCTTTTACCTTAGTGCAGTCCTTCTTCACTTACCTCATCATTCGATTTTGCTTTTAAATGTTCTTATTTCTTCTGAGAAATCCTCACTTCCTGTTCTTCTGTCTGTAACTACACACTGTAATGCGAGGCTTTCTCCTTGGTGTGGAGAAAGCCTCTTGAGGGGGGAGGGGGCAAACAGGAGTGTCAGGACACTCTCTACTTTGCAGATAGAGAAAGGAGCTGTGTGTTAGTGGGCATCCTGACACTCCTGCTCACCCCCTCCCCCTCAAGAGGCTTTCTCCACACCAGGGAGAAAGACTCGCATTACGGTGTGTAGTTACAGACAGAAGAACAGTAAGGTAAAGGAAGCCATTTAGGGAAACGTTTTTTTACCTTTACAATCTGCTCCATCCCTCCTCGTGTGCTGCGACGTGACGTTGGCGGCTATCCCCATCACTGCAGTCTTTGTACTGCGGTCCACTCTGGGAAGCATTCCTTGGAATTCCCCACACACACTCTGCTTCACTATTCTGAACAATGTTCGTCCTTATGGCGACCCAGGTATGATATTGCTAGTTTTTTACACTTTATCACTGATGTAAATATTTTGTTATATTATCTTACTCCCTTATTTTCCTTTTCACAAATTGCTGGGGGAACATGCCCCCCTCTCGTGTCACTTAGGACAATTGTTGTCCACTTACTTGTAATCTCCATTATTACTAGGCTACCATTATTATGAATCTTAATAAGACACAATCCTACTTCCTTTACTATACTACCTGTCACTAAGTTAGGCACCTTCTACCAAAAAATACTCTTTTACAATTTACTCATTACATTTTTCAGATGGAAACCTTTTTTCATGATTTATATTATTTCACAATTCATGGGGTCACTCCTACTGGAATACTCCTTCCTAGCCCTAGTTCCACACTTGATTGGGGTTCGCAGCCTCTGGTGCTGACTGACCTTCGGCCTGCCACTAGTCTCCAAGTCCTTGTCCAGACTCCATTTTGTGACTTGCAAGTACGAGTAATATATTCTTTATATATTTTTTCTATAGTCTAACCGTATTATTACATACCATTCATTATTATATTTACCTTTTAACATTCATAAACACATCCTGTGCATCTGCTCCTGAAGAGTAGTGCTACAGCTACGAAACGCGTCAAGCTACATAGATGCTTTTTCCTGCCAGTTTTTCATCTAAATCACCATTACCATGGTTTACTTGATTATGCCAATTTACAATTTACAATGGAAATACATTGCAACTAGTCTGATGTGGTTTTTATGTTATAATTGTGGCTTTAGGCCAACAGGTTATCATTGTGTCATTATGCTATTCTGTTTTTTATTATGTATCATGTTATGGAATAAATGTTTTTTATTACCTTATTATGATGACTATGACATTTATGCACTTACTATATGACACTTTTGATGGCCCTATCACCAGACATTACTATAGTTCTATGCCATGTTATTTCCTGTGGTTGCACGCTTCATCAAAAAGTCCCAAATTTAGCTGCCTTTTTTCAAAGATACCTGGGATGGAGGTACATCTAGTTGGCCTCATCAAAAAGTCCCACATTTTCTTATTTTCTCCTTTTCATTTACCTTTAAAAATTCTTTAAGGCCAAAACCGCTGACAACAAAAAGTGAGTACAACCCTAAGTGAAAATGTCCAAATTGTGCCCAAAGTATCATTTTCCGTGGCCATTATTATCATGCACTGCCTTAACCCTCTTGGGCATGGAGTTAACCAGCGCTTCAAAGGTTGCCACTGGAATCCTCTTCCACTCCTCCATGACAACATCACAGAGCTGGTGGATTTTAGAGACCTTGCGCCTTCTACCTTCCATTTGAGGATGCCCCACAGATGCTCAATAGGGTTTAGGTCTGGAGACATGCTTGACCAGTCCATCACCTTTACCCTCAGCTTCATTAGCAAGGCAGTGGTCATCTTGGAGGTGTGTTTGGGGTCATTATCATGTCGAAATACTGCCCTGCAGCCCAGTCTCCGAAGGGGGGGATCATGCTTTGCTTCAGCATGTCACAGTACATGTTAGCATTCATGGTTCCCTCAATGGACTGTAGCTCCCCAGTGACGGGAGCACTCATGCAGCCCCAGACCATGACACTCCCACCACCATGATTGACTGTAGGTAAGACACACTTGTCTTTGTACTCCTCACCTGGTTGCTGCCACACAAGCTTGACATGATCTGAACCAAAACAGTTTATATTGGTCTCATCAGCACATGGTTCCAGTAATCCATGTCCTTAGTTTGCTTGTCTTCAGCAAACTGTTTACGGGCTTTCTTTTACATTATCTTAAGAAGAGGCTTCCTTCTGGAACGACAGCCATGTAAACCACTTTGAGGCAGTGTGCGGCGTATAGTCTGAGCACTGATAGGCTGATCCCCCCCCCACCCCTTTAACCTCTGCCGCAATGCTGGCAGAACTCATACATCTATTTCCCAAAGACAACCTTTGGATATGACTCTGAGCATGTGCAGTCAACTTATTTTGTCGACCCTGGCGAGGTCTGTTCTGAGTGGTGCCTGTCCTGTTAAACCGCTGTATGGTATTTGCCACCGTGCTGCAGCTTAGTTTCAGGGTCTTGGCAATCTTCTTATAGTCTAGGCCATCATTATGTAGAGCAGTGGTCTCCAAACTGCGGCCCGAGAGCCGGATGCGGCCCGTTGATTGCCTTTATCTGGCCCTTGGGGCACTATCCCTCCCAGTGATACGAGACACTATTCTGCCATCTGACACCGACAATAGAGCACCATTTCTCCCACTGACACAACTAATAGAGCACTATTCCTCCCTATGATACCAGCAATGGGGCACTATTCCTCCCCCTAATACCAGATGTTTACAACAATGATGCCAGAAAAATTTCCACTCCCGCTGGCCAAAGTTTGGCCCTCCAAGAGTCTGAAGGACAATAAACTGGCCCTTTGTTTAGAATGTTTGGAGACCCCGGATGTAGAGCAACAATTTTTTTATTCAGATACTCAGACAGTTCTTTGCCATGAGGTGCTATGTTGAACTTCCAGTGATCAGTATGAGAGAGTGAGAGCGATAACACCAAATTAAACACACCTGCTCTCCATTCACACCTGAGACCTTGTAATACTGACGAGGCACATGGCACCGGGGAGGGAAAAGGCTAATTGGGCCCAATTTGGACATTTTCACTTAGGGGTGTACTCACGTTTGTTGCCAGTGGTTTAGACATTAGCAACTGTAGCACATTTTGATTTCTTCAGTGTTGTCACATACAAAGATGTGAGGGTTGTACTCACTTTTGTGAAATGCTGCATTTCCAGATATGTATAAAAAGGTGACAAATCAGTGCAAAATGACAAAAGACCCAAATGAAAGCTTCTGAACACCAGGGTCAAAAACAACCTCATCCACTCCACTCCTTCCTGCTTACTCCTGTCACTCTAGCACACACTTGATGTCCTCAGTACAGATGGCACTGGTTGGCACTGGCAGGTGGCACTGGTTTGGAACTGGCAGGTGGCACTGATTGGCACTAGCAGGTGGCACTGGTTTGGAACTAACAGATTCCACTGGTTTGAAACTGACAGGTGGCACTGGCAGGTGGCACTGATTGGCACTGGCTGGTACTGGTTGGTATTGGCAGGTGGCACTGGTGGCACTGACAGATGGCACTATTGGCACTGGCAGGTAGCACTGACAGATGGCACTGATTGGCACTAGCAGGAGGCACTGGTTTGGAACTGGCAGATGGCACTAGTTTGGGACAGATGGCACTGCAGGTGGCACTGGCAATTGGAACTGGTTGGCACTGGCAGGTGGCACTGATTGGCGGTGGCACTGGTAGGCACTGGCGGGTGGCTCTGGCTGTCAGTAACGGGTGACACTGGCTGGCAGTGGTTGGCACTGGCGGGTGACACTGGTTGGCACTGGCGGGTGGCACTGGCTGGTGGCACTGAATGGCACTGGCTGGTGGCACTGATTGGTGGTGGCACTGATTGGTGGTGACACCGACAGATTGCACTGGCTGGTGGCACTGATTGGCGGTGGCACTGGCAGGTTTCACAATAAGTTAAGTGTAACTGTAACTGTGTGAAACTAACAGAAAGGAGAAAGAGAGGAGCTGTAAGCTCGATGTCGGGGGTGGGCAGGACCCAGCAGCTGTAATATAGCTGCTGGGTCCCGCCCACCCCCGACATCTAGCTGACAGCTCCTCTCTCACCTCCTCTCTGTTACTTGTCAGTCACACTCGCTTGATGCTGCCAGAGACCCTGAGTGTGAAGAAGGGAGGAGAAACAGCGGTCAGTGTAAAAAATCGGCCTAATTTTCATAATAATCAGTCGATGCCGATTTATCAAAAATGGCCAAATATCGGCTGATATATTGGTCTACCTCTAGTCATAACCCACTAATTTGAACATTCCCTTTGCTTTCAATTATTAAAAGATTTTGCATGCAAGAGAGTGGTGTTGGCATACATGTGCTGGTGTTGACATGTGATTCTGTGGGGATGTGTAAATTTGTTTGAGTCTGTTCCTGAGAGGTGAAGGTGTGGGTCGTAATCATCATGCCTACTAGTGTGGCCTTGGGTGAGTTAGGATTTTGGATCCCTGTTTGAGAACATGAGAAACTCCAACAACACTGAGCAGTCCATATGTTTTGAACCCCCCCCCCCATGACCATAAGAAAAGGAAAAGCCCTGTGTTTCAGAAAGTAGGCTACCCCACATAATAGGATTTGCAAAAGTGGTAAAACATAGTATGCAATCTGATTTAGGAACTCAAAGAGTTAATTTATCAAAACTGAAGTAAACATTCTGTGGAGCAGCTATGCATGGGAACCAATCAGCTTATTTCTTTAGCTTGTTCAGTTAAATGTAAGGTACAAGCTGACTGGTTGCCACATGCAGCTACTCAAGAATTCTGGCTTCTGCAGTTTTGATCAATTCCCCACTATGTGTATCTAAAACCAAGGCAGGGAGGTTCAACCTCTCTGCTGTTTGTCCTAGTAACCAGGGCTCAAGTCCTGCGGGAACATGTGGAAACGGAGTTTCTGCACTTTTTTTCACAGCAGGAACTCCCTTTGCAGGACTAGAGCAGCAGAGAGCAGCCGAGCCGCCCAAGCCAATCCTTCACTAAGCGGTGATGCCCAGCTCGAGTCACTATCACGGGCAGGCAAACCTTAGTATTCCTTTATGTTACTGCTCGCTTCCTGTATATAAATTCATCAGGAAGTATGCAGGTATTCCATCACTTCCTCGATGCCATAATGTCTCCTGGGAGTTTTTGTCATTGTTCCCAGGAGACATTGCAGAGGTCTGCCGCGAGTTATCGCAGGATTTAGAAGGAACTTGCCTCCGCAATGTCTCCTGGGAACAATGACAAAAGCTCCCAGGAGACATTGCGGCATTGAGGAAGTGACGGAATACCCGTACACTACCCGATGAATCCATATACAGGAGGCGGCCAGTAGCTTAAAGGATTACTAAGGTACAGTGGATCGAAGAAAAAAAAACATGCTGTTTAGTAATTATGCACGTATAGTTTTTTATTTTTTTATTTTTGTGGGGGAGTGGATCTTGGGTGGGAGTTCCCACACTTTTTTCCCCAGGACTTGACCCCTGCTGATAACCATTCATGATGGTGACAACAATAGACCCTGACTACATAATACATGTTGAAATGGAAGCTAGGGTGGCAGGGGAGAAGCTAAATTAGGGGACAGTGACAGAACTTTGTCACCCTAAAACAGGACATTTATGAATAAAGGATCATGGCACAATCACCAGGTATTATTTACAATCTGTGGCCCAGATTCAGGTACATCTGCGCATTATTAGACCGGCGTAGCGCACCGCCTTTACGTTAGACTTGCGGAATTTTGCAGCGTAATCACCCTATTCTCGTAGCTTTTGCGCAGGAAATTGCGCATACGTAACGTTTTTTCAGAGGCGTAAGGAGGAGTAATACAAATTCGGAAGGACGTGGGCGTGTTACATTGAAATGAGCCGTGACCCCATGCAAATGAAGGGCCGGCCGGCTCGCGCATGCGCGCTTGAACAAGACCATGTCAGCTCCGATGTGCGCATGCTCACAACTCGGGAGCGGCACAATCAGTGAAATTGGAAATGGACTAGGGCAACGTTGTGAACTACGCAAACAGTATAAATAGACACACACAAACGCATTTTCTTTGCAAAAGTACATCCCTTTGTCCCTTCCCATTTAACCAAGTGCTTTTGCTCTTGTTGTTCGTTGCGGTGTGTTTTGTAGTTGTCAGATTAGTGTTCTGTGTGATCAGATTTTTGAAAGTGGTTTTTGATAAGTGTTTGAGAGACTGTTTGTTTGATTGATATATTTCTTTTTGTTTCTTTTCCTGCTGTATTTTTGTTTTGTTTTTTGGGGACTGTTTCTTGGTGAGTAGTTTTCTCTCTGTGTGTGTTTTTTTGTGATTGGTTGTGCTTGTTTGTGTGCGTGAATTTTGTTGACTGGGACTGTTTTTTTTTGGAAGGATGACTGAGAGAAAACGAAAGCTGAATTTTACAGTTGTGGAAAAACAGATTCTTGCCCGGGCCATTAGCGAGTATGGGCGTTACCTCCACGGCCCAGAGAGTGCCAACACCACCCCGGCCAGGAGGAGGGAGATTTTGGATAGGATCACTGACCAGGTGAATTCTGCGGGGCAGGGGGAGACACGGACCAGGTCTGGGATTGACAAAAAAATCAATGACCTCCGGCGTCTGGTCAAAAAGAAGTTGGCCAGAATGCATGCCCATGCCAGGGGCACAGGAGGGGGCCCACCATGCCGTATTAGCCTGACAGCGGAGGAGCGTGCGGTGGCCCTGACCTTTCATCGGCATGAAGTTGAGGGCCTGCCCGGCTTTGACTCCAGTCCCGAGCCCATGGTGCCAGGCAAGTTGTTTTATTTTTTAATATCAGGTGTGTAGCATGTGTGGGGGAGGGGGTGAAAGGGAATATGTGGCAAGTGTGTGGATCCTCCAACCTGTGAATGTTTTGTGTCATCCACAGATGTGCAGGAGGGTGCAGGGCCATCTGGCCTGACCGCACCAACCCCAGGACAGCAGCCTAATGAGGCCCCCCCAACAAGGCCGGAGTCCGCGGAGGAGGTTCAACAGGAGCAGGACAATCATGAGGAGGAGGAGAATCATGAGGAGGAGGAGAATCATGAGGAGGAGGAGTCCATGTCAGGCACTGGACGTTTGGGTTTTGAGGACTCCTCCCCTCTGGCTGGCAGCAGGCAGGCCTCCCTAAGGGGGAGCCCCCCCCTCCTCCCCCAACATGGCTCCCCTCACAAGGGCCTCCCCTTCTCCCCGGCCACGAGCATCAGCTGGAGGCAGGATGTCATCCCAGACCACCAGGGGGTTGGCCGATCTCCTGCCCGCCACCCTGAGAAGAGACCAGTTCCTCCAGACCCGCCATCTGGGACAGGTCAGCCAGACATTGGTGCGGATGGAGGAGAGCCTGTCCTCCATCAAGGATACGCTGGGGAACCTGGACTCCCACTCCCGGGCTTTCACAACCTGCCTAAACGAACTGCAGACGACATCAGCAGGCGTTGGGCAGGATGTGAGGGCCCTTACCCAGGCTATCCAGGCCAACACGGCAACACTTGGTGCTGCCCTGGACAGAATTGCCGTGGCCTTGGAGGGCAGGCCACCAGGTGGGCAGAGATCAGGGGCTGATCTTCCTTCCCCGGTTTTACCCCTTCCCCATGAGTCTCCCCTGAGAAGCCGGGGCCGTGGCCGGGGGCGCCCCAGGCGTGGCTCACGCAGAGGGCAGTAATTTGTTATTCCCCCATTTTTTTTTTTTTTCAAATTTTTTTTTTTTTATTTTTGTCATTTTTTTTTTTTTTGCTGGAAATTTTTTGCTTTTGCTGGTCATTTTTTTTTTTTTTGTGTTGTGAATGCTGTGTGAATGTGGGGGTGACATTCCTGCTGGAAAAGGGGTGTCACCCTCTATTTTGGTGGAGAAGGGTTCCCCAGGACCAGGGAGAAGTGATCCCCAGGTCCGTGTGATTGGTGTATGAATGTTCAGTGACATAATTGGAGCCTTGGCGTGGCGTTGCTGCTCACAAGTCCAGCATGGTGGACTGGTGCCAATCCAATTTGATGTGGATGTGGGGTGTGTGTGCTAGGGACCACAGTGGTGTGCATGCATGCATTCTCATTGTGCCATGATTAATGTGTATGTTTAACGTGCAAAAATGCCCAATGTGAGCTGTCTCCTGGCTGCTCTTCCCTCAGAAGACGGGGTAGCCTCGGTTAGGGGGGGATTGTCTGGTTCAGGGGTCAGGTCATCACGTAGGTCAATCTGCAGGCCCTTTCTTTCTGCAAAGTTGTGCAACATGCAACATGCACCGATGATCTGGCACACGAAGTTTGGGGAATACAAGAGGGTACCCCCAGACTTATCCAGGCATCAGAAACGTGACTTTAGGAGGCCAAAGGTGCGCTCCACCACTGCTCGTGTTTGGGCATGTGCTTGATTGTATCTTTCCTCTCCTGGGGTTTGGGGGTTCCGGATAGGAGTCATGAGATGGGGTCCCAGTGGATATGCAGAGTCACCTGTAAGGGAAAAGACAGGAGGATGTTAGTCATACATGTGCCCCTTGTGATGTGCATCATGGGAGGGGATAGTCATGCCTGCCACCCATGTCACTCACCAACCAGCCAGCTGTCCCCATACACGTTCTGATCGAATTCCAATCGGATGTGGCATTGATTGTATATGTAGCTGTCATGGCTGGACCCTGGGTGTTTGGCACGGACGTGCCATATGAGGCCTTGGGCATCGACTATCACCTGTACATTGATGGAATGCCAATGCTTCCGATTGCGGTACATGTGCTCTGTCTCCTGGGGGGGCTGGAGTGCCACATGTGTGAAATCAATGGCCCCCACAGTGCGTGGGAATCTGGCAATTCTGTAGAAATCTGTCATTGCCTTCAGCCGCAGCTCCTCAGTGGTGGGTTTGATGATTTGGTTAGCCATGCGTCTGAGAATTGCAGGGACAACCTGGTGCACACATCTGCTCATGGAAGATTGTGACATCCCAGCCACCACTCCACTTGTACGCACTGCATGTGAGCGGTGTGTTGGGCTGGTGATGTCCTCCTGCAAGGTTGTGGTTAATTCCAGGATGGCATGAGGGGTGAATCTGAAGATGCGAAACACCTCAGAATCACTCATGCCAAACAGGTCTATGCGGGTACGGTATATCCTCTCCCGTGCCATCCTCCGTGCCATCCTCCGTGCCCTCATCCTTCTTTGTTCATCTAAAGTCAGTAGTATAGCTATGTGCGACGATGCCCCTGGCATGTTGCCATACAGATTGTTGAGCAACACGTGTGACTGCTGAGCTCCTCACTAACAGTGTTGCTTTATCTAACAAGTAGACTTTTTTTCTTTTTTTAGACCAGCTTTTATAAGCTCTAATTTTAGACAGGACATTTTGCTGTTGCGCACACCACGTAGCCTGCGCTGCCCCAACGTTGTTTTGTGGATCCCCGTAAGTCCCTCATTAGCATATTTGACTAGCAAATCAATGGTGTGTCTAGCGCACTTTTGCGCGGAAGGATGCGCCAATCTAACGAAATTACGCGGGACAAAATTTTTTTTTGCGGATCTCGTTCTGGGGATGCCGCGCAACGAAACGCACGCGCACATTTAGACTTACGCACGCGCATCTCCTGTTGCGCAGGCGTAATCGCTCTGTGAATCTGGGCCTGTATATTTAGAAGTATTGGAAATTACTTTTGAAATCACATTACCATGTCTATTTTAGTGGTTTGTTTTACATATACTTTCATTTATTATTGGCCATAATTGAAAGAATAATGGGTTTCATTACTGTATGACAAAATGGGTTTCATTATTATATGGCAAAACTTGCTAACCACGAGACGTACAAATGGCAGAGTGACCTGCCATAGGCCAATTGTCTAATGAATGAATGAATGAATGAATGAAAACTTGTATAGCGCGGCACATGCGAACTGAATCGCCTCTGGGCGCTTGTTGTTCCTGTCTCCTTTGATATCAAAAGAGAAAAGTCTTGACCTTTTTCCTAAATGCTAGGTGGCTCTCCTCCAACCGAATGCTGGTTGGTAAAGCGTTCCATAGTCTTGGACCTTGGACCGCGAATCTTCTTTCTCCTTTGGACTTGAAGTTGGCTTTCGGAACCTGGAGCAGGTTCTGATTCGTGGATCGCAGAGCGCGATTGGGATTATGCGTTTTTATTATTTCGCATAAATAAAGGGGGGCATTCCCATGGACACATCTATGCGTAAGACAGAGAGCTTTGAAAGCAATTCTGTCTTTGACTGGCAGCCAATGAAGGGCTCTCAGTGAAGGTGAGATGGATTCCCAGGGTTTTTTCCCAGTCACAAGTCTGGCGGCCGTATTCTGAACGACTTGCAGACGAGCGATTTGGTACTTGGGGAGGCCGAGGTAAAGGGCATTTGCATAATCCAGTCTGGAGTTAACAATAGCTCCTACCACGACCGCTAAATCTTCTTTAGGGATGAACGGAGTGAGTCTGCGTAGTAGGCGCAGTAGATGGTGAGATCCACTGACTACTGACCCTATTTGTGCGTCCATTGTCATAAAGGAGTCAAAAATGACCCCTAGGCTTTTGACTTTGGCGCTAGGGGTGATGAACTTGCCCAGAATGGGCGGGGGGGTCCACGCTGTAGAAGGTTGATTCCTACGCTTGGCGTGAAACAGGAGAAGTTCTGTTTTCGCTCCATTGAGTTTAAGATGACTCTTTGTCATCCAATCCTCTATCAAGGAGAGGCAAGTCTCTAGATTGAGGTGGTGATCCTGTCTATTGCAGATGCGGAAATACAATTGTGTGTCGTCTGCGTATGAGTGATAGAGCAGTTTTTTGCTGCTGATAATCTCAAAAAGAGGACGAAGATAGATGTTAAACAGCACTGGTGACAGAGGCGATCCTTGAGGGACTCCGCATGTTACTGTGCGTTTTTCTGACGTAAAAGGTCCTAACTTTACTGTTTGCGATCGGTTTTCCAGAAAAGAGGAGAACCAAGATAAATCGCCTTCTGCGACTCTGGCTACTTCAGCAAGCCGAGTCAGTAACAGTTTGTGGTCTACAGTGTCAAAAGCTGCACTTAGGTCCAACAGAACTAGAAGACAAGATTCTCCTTCGTCTGCGGCCTTGAGAACATCGTCCCATACTTTCAGCAATGCTGTTTCCGTCCCGTGTCCGGGGCGGAAGCCTGATTGTAATGGGTCAAGTAGCTTGTAGGTATCTAGATGCTGTTGCAGCTGTTGTACCACTACTTTCTCCATTATCTTGGAAAGTACGTTGAGGGTTGTTATGGGACGGCGGTGGAGTGGGTTCTTGGGGTCCAGGGAGGGTTTCTTCAGGATGGGTTGGATTATACCCTCTTTCAACTGTGTGGGCACTTTGCCCTCCAGAAAAGACTGGTTGATAAACTGCGTGATGGGAGGAGCCAGGATGTCGGCGCATTCCTTCAGCAGTTTTGTGGGGATAATGTCATTCGGCGCTGTGCTATTTCGCAGAGTACAAATGACATTCTTAGTGGTCTCGATGGAGATGGGTTCTAGGGTAAACTTACCTGATATAGGAGAATTACTATGGGTGCTGTGTGAGAGGCTGCAGGGGGGGCTGAGGGGGGAATTGTTTTGCTGAATGCTTTCACGGATTGCCTCGATTTTATTAATGAAGTAATCCGATAGTTCATTGCAAAATTCTTGTGTATCCGAACTGGGGGCTTTGATGCATTCTGGATCCATGGTCTGGGTGACCATCTTGAAGAGTTCGCGGGGGCGGTTAATGGCACCGTTGATAGCCTCCGAAAAATAATTTTTCTTGGCTAGGAAAATTCCTTTGTGGTATTTTCTTGTCGCTGCCTTGTAGATGGATAGGTTTAGGTCTGAGGAACATCTTTTCCAGGCAGATTCTGCCCTTCTGCGTTCTTGCTTCAGTAACGACAGCTGGTTGTTAAACCAACTGCGGTTGTTTTTCCGGATGCGGGTACTTCGTTTCGGCGCTACCAAGTCAGCTGACTGTAGCATAGCCGAGTTAATGGCTTCCAGAGTTTCAACGGCCGTTTGATGCGGCTGAGTTGTTTCTATTTTTTTCCTTAAAGTCGTTTTGAAGAGTTCCGAGTGGAGCTTCTTCTGACATCTAGTCCAGTGTGTTGTCACTGGATTTGATGTTTTTGTTGCGGGGGGGATGGTGGAAATACTGAATATAATTGCATGGTGGTCTGTCCATGGCAACTTTTCATTTTCCCAAATCTTTATTTCCAGAGTTTGTCTGAAAATAAGATCAAGTGTGTGACCTGAAGTATGTGTGGGCCCACATACTAGTTGCTGCAATCCTAATCCTTCCAGGTGGTCAATACAGGCGTCGGCAATGGGGTCTAGTGAGGAGTTGGCCCAGAGATTGAAATCCCCGAGCAGCAAAAGATGTTTGCTGTTAAGGGTATAAGTGGAGAAGAAATCTGTCCAAGATGATAGCAGCTGCGATTTTGGGCCTGGCGGCCTATAGCAGAGCAGAATGTGGACGGTCTCCTTTGTGTTTGCTTGCAGTTGCAGAGTAAGGGTTTCCATGAATGGAAGAGGGTTTTGGCGGACTGGTTTGGTGATCGTAAGATGAGTCTTGTGGATCACCGCCAGGCCGCCTCCTCTTTGCCCTATTCTGTTTTCCGTTATAATACGGTAATTTTCTGGCACCAATTCACCTAGAATGGTGTTACAGTCGGCTGTGAGCCAGCTCTCTGTAATAAAAAGGCAGTCTAGATCCTTTTGTTGAATAAAGTCGCGAATTTCTAGTCGGTGTTTTACTGCCGATCTTGTGTTGATCAGAGCACATGATATGTGCTTGGGTTGGGGTAAATGGCTGAAATGTCTGACCGTCGATCTATGATCGATTCTCAATAATCGCTCAGTTCTTAGGGCCTTTTTGGTGATGGCTGGAAGTATTGCGGCGCATTGCCTCAAACTCCAAATGGTATCGGCAGAATATTGCCGACTTACCATGATCGCCACTACACCGGGGAGGGGGAGGGGTTTGGGGCAGTGGGGAGAGGAATTTACTGGCTCCTCTCTCCTGGCTTGGTCCAGAGGAAGGCAAAAAACCCTTTCAGAGCTCGGCCAATATGCTCCGGTAGGGAAAAAATTCCTTCCTGACCCCTGTAAGAGGCGATCGGTTGACCCCTGGATCAAGCTACTGTGAGTTGGGACGACGAGGGGGCTAGGGCTGAGAGGGAGAAACTTGTTGCTGGCCTGGTGGCTGCCTGTTCAGGGATGAGGGCTGACAGGGGGAGCTGAATGATCTGGGCTGAATGGGTGAAGGGTGGGCAACAGGGCAGGGTAACTGTCCTACAAGGATAAGGGGGAGGTTTGCCTGGGAGCAGGGTGAGGACCCTGAAACCGTGGGGAGCGGCGCGCCGTTAGGCCGCGAGTGAAGCCGCGGTCTTTCCTAGACCGCGGCCCCGCGATTCAGAACGGCCTGGCGCGGTGCTCCCGAATGAGCCCCGGAACGGCGGAAATAACCGCAAGGTGGTGGCGGGGGGAGGGGGCCCTTGTCTGCCTCCTGGGATCGAGTGCTGCGGCTTGTCCTGAGAAGGACGGCCGCCCACAGTGCCAGGGAGACAGGTAGCGCTTACCTTCCAAAGGAGGGGAGAAATGCTGGAGAGAGGCTAGAACTGGAAGCTGGAAGCTGGAGGGGAGGCAAGGTGCAGAAGCAGGCTGGAGCTGGAGCAAGGGGAGGGCTGGGCTAGGAAGAACCCTGCCTGTCTGACTACCTGCTACGCCTGCCTGGAGCTATGACTCACCCGTTCCTACTCCTAGGAACGAGCGCCGCTTGTAACTCCTGCTGCTAGTCCTCCTACCTCACTCACTGACTTACTGACTTACCACAGGTTTCTGCTGGACAAGGTATGCTGCGACTTGTAGTTCCACAGCAGATAAAACATACTGTCTTTTAGGGCTTATATCATGGTTTGTGAACCCTTACTGAATAAGGCTATCACTGTAGTCCAGCACCACATGTATTTTAATGTGACTCACAGGTTTAGGACCTCTGCTTTAAAGCAAGTTTGCACATAATTTACATTTGGTACCCCATGAAACACAAATTGACAGAAGAAAGAAATAGTTTTGGCAAGACAAGAAAAAACTCTAGTGTACCAAAGGGCCATTTTTTGAGGTTATACATGACACATATATACAGGATGACTAAATATTATTATGGCTTTTGCTACTACATTTGCTATAGAACCTGACTATTTGCAAAATATGCCAGCTGTCATGGCAGTTTTCCGCTGACAGAAGAAGTAAGGCCCCACTTGAGGAGTTATGAGATTATTTTACATGTGGATCTCTCACAACGTCAACCCATTCTGGGAAGTGGACCACAGAGTTATTAACATGAGCGACCTTTTAGAACAAGTGCTGCAAGCAACATAAAAACAGGGTTCTTGATGTGATGTAAAATGAAAGAAATAAGGATTCTTCTATGTCAGGCATGTACAAAATCCAGCCCGCGGGCCAATTGCGGCCCGTGTTGCGGTTTAATGCGCTCCCACTGGTAATTTGTATATAAATATCTTTTGTGGCCCCCAACGAATCCCTGAGCGCCGTGCAGCACTTGGGGATTCGTTGAGGGGCCACAAAAGATACGTACCATATTTATTGTTCAGCTCTGGCAGCCTCGGAGGGGACGCACGAGTGCCATCAGATTACATGCAGGAGAATCTCCTTTTTACTTGTCGGCCTCTGTAATAGGAAGTCCCATCTCCTGGGCTGGCATTGGACGACTGTTCTGTGAATCATATATGGCGGGACTTTGTATTAAAGAGGCCGCATGGTTAACAGGAGATTCTCCTATATGTTGGTGCTCGCCCCGTTCCCCTCCCTGTCCCCTCCATGGCTGCAGATGGGCATGGATCAGGCTGCACTGATGGCAATGGTGAGGCTGCATTAATGTCTATGGTGAGGCTGCATTCATGTCAATGGTGAGGCTGCATTCATGTCAATGGTGAGGTTGCATTCATGTCAATGATGAAGCAGCATTCAAAGGCTGCATTTATACCCTGTTTCCCCAAAAATAAGACCTACCCTGAAAATAAGACCTAGCATTATTTCCCAGAAGGGCTGCAATACAAGACCTACACCAAAAATAAGCCCTAGTTAAAAATGCTTGTAAAATCCACATTCACAGAAGCGCAGAGCGGCGCTATAACAAAGGTATTTGGCACAATTATATTACAGGAACATGCACATTGTACATACTGTATTCTAATACTGTAATAGAGTGGATTGTAGGATTGTACAAGCATTTTAACTCAGTTCACACTGGGGATTCCTGACAGGCAGGGAGGGAGAGGGGGAGAGAAGACAGCACATTACATGGTAAGACCTACCTGGAAAATAAGCCCTACTGTGTATTTTGTTGGCATAATTAATATAAGACCTGGACTTATTTTCAGGGAAACACGGTAGCAATAGCGAGGCTGAATTCATGGCACTTGTGAGGCTGCATTTATGGCACTTGTGAGGCTGCATACACTTCAATGGTGAGGTTGCATTCATGGCACTTGTGAGGCTGCATTCATTGCACTTGTGAGGCTGCATCCACGACAATGGTGAGGCTGCATTAATGGCACTTGTGAGGCTGCAGATGAGCAATGATTAGGCTGTATTGATGGGCACTGACCCTTATTTTGCTTCACAGTTCCTTTTTTAAAATTTTAGTTTTTTTCCTGGCACTTCCCTCTTAAGTGAAGGTGCGTGTTATATGCCTGTGCGTGTTATATGCGATAAATACATTAAAGTGTATTCAAAATATTCAAATAACATGCCCAAGCTCATGCTTAGACTCTTCACCACACACAGCCACAAAGGCAAGATAATTATTGTTGGGCATTGTATTAGTTAATTTGCATTTAATTTTAATGGTTCAAAGAATGTCAGGCAAAATGGTCAGCCGTCACACATGTTCACTTCATCAAATCTGGCCCTCTTTGAAAAAAGTTTGAACACCCATGTTCTATGTTATACTATGAAGGAGCGCCATTCTTATGGGAGGTTTCTGTGTTTTTTTTTTGCAAGACACCCGTCAGTAAATAAATACATAATCTGATGTTGCAGACCTTCTTCCTAAAATTTTAGTTGCTTTGACTTTAATAGTTCTGAGCGTCTGACTTTGGACAGGCATGCAGATAAGCACTTGCTAAATGCTTTCTCCCCATTACTGGCTAATAACATTTTTTAACGTCAAAGACATAAAAAAGTTTGTCAAACTATGTATTTCTCTTAGTACTGTTTTTCTTTAAAGTTCATCTCCAGTCAAAGCTACAGTTGCCATAAAAAGTATGTGAACCCTTTTGGAATGATATGGATTTCTGCACAAATTGGTCATAAAATGTGATCTGATCTTCATCTAAGTCACAACAATAGACAATCACAGTCTGCTTAAACTAATAACACACAAAGAATTAAATGTTACCATGTTTTTATTGAACACACCATGAAAACATTCACAGTGCAGGTGGAAAAAGTATGTGAACCCTTTGATTTAATAACTGGTTGAACCTCCTTTGGCAGCAATAACTTTCACCAAACGTTTCCTGTAGTTGCAGATCAGACGTGCACAACGGTAAGGAGTAATTCTTGACCATTCCTCTTTACAGAACTGTTTCAGTTCAGCAATATTTTTGGGATGTCTGGTGTAAATCGCTTTCTTAAGGTCATGCCACAGCATCTCAATTGGGTTGAGGTCAGGACTCTGACTGGGCCACTGCAGAAGGCTTATTTTCTTCTGTTTAAGCCATTTTGTTGTTGATTTACTTCTATGCTTTGGGTTGTTGTCCTGTTGCAACACCCATCTTCTGTTGAGCTTCAGCTGGTGGACAGTCGGCCTTAAGTTCTCCTGCAAAATGTCTTGATACACTTGGGAAATCATTTTTCCTTCAATGATAGCAATCCGTCCAGGACCTGACGCAGCAAAGCAGCACCAAACCATGATGCCCCATCACCATACTTACAGTTAGGATTAGGTTTTGATGTTGGTGTGCTGTGCCTCTTTTTCTGCACACATAGTGTTGTGTGTTTCTTCCAAAAAACTCAACTTTGGTTTCATCTGTCCACAGAATATTTTGCAGTACTGCTGTGGAACATCCAGGTGCTCTTGCACAAACTGTAAACGTGCAACAATTTTTGGACAGCAGTGGCTTCCTCTGTGGTATTCTCCCATGAAATCCATTCTTGTTTAGTGTTTTACGTATCGTAGATTCACTAACAGGGATGTTAGCATATGCCAGAGACTTTTGTAAGTCTTTAGCTGACACTCTAGGATTCTTCTTCACCTCATTGAGAAGTCTGCGCTGTGCTCTTGCAGTCATCTTTATAGGACGCCACCTCCTAGGGAGAGTAGCAGCAGTGCTGAACTTTCTCCATTTACAGACAATTTGTCTTACCGTGGACTGATGAACAATAAGGCTTTTGGAGATACTTTTATAACCCTTTCCAGCTTTATGCAAGTCAACAATTCTTAATCATAGGTCTTCTGAAAGCTCTTTTGTGCGAGGCATCATTCACATCAGGCAACGCTTCTTGTGAAAAGCAAACCCAGAACTTGTGTGTGTTTTGTATAGGGCAGGGCAGCTGTAACTAACACCTCCAATCTCATCTCATTGATTGGACTCCAGTTGGCTGACACCTCACTCCAATTAGCTTTCAGAGATGTCATTTGTCTAGGGGTTCACATACTTTTGCCACCTGCACTGTGAATGTTTACATGGTGTGTTCAATAAAAACATGGTAACATTTAATTCTTTGCATGTTATTAGTTTACGCAGACTGTGATTGTCTATTGTTGTGACTTAGATGAAGATCAGATCACATTTTATGACCAATTTGTGCAGAAATCCATATCATTCCAAAAGGGGTTCACATACTTTTTATTGCAACTGTATTTGTTTTATTGCAACTGTATTTGTTTTATTTTTGGAAGGTTTAGAGCTTCTGCCAGGTTTTTATTGTCATATATGTCTCCTTTGGGGACATTCCCCCCTCCCTCACTTCTCAGGACAGGAAGTGATATAAACTTTCTATAAAAAGGATACAGACAAAAAACTCACTTTTAGCAGAGTGAGTGCAGAAGGGTTAGAACTTATCATAATGCTTTTTTGCTTTCTGTGCCTTCTTATCCCGGTGACCATTGCAACCTCTGCTTCTTGTACACGTGGCACATGGACAGAAAGTGAGGGAAAATCTCCCTAATGGGGTTCACAGACAGAAATAAAAAAACAGAAATGTTATCTCTTGCTTGAATACCCAAACCTAAAAGTTGGACTTTAATAGGGTACGTATGAGTATTGTAAAGGTAAAACAATATATAGCAAATGGTTGTATACCAATCTGAGCCTTATAGAACATGATCCGAACAAAATAATTTGACAACTCAAAAGTTCTAAGAAATGTTCTCTATTTCCTTTCAGTTTACTCTGCAGCTGGCAATGTGCCCCGTATAAAATGTGCAGCGTACACAATCTGCTTCTGCTATAGAAAAGCAAATGTAAAAAGGGGGCTAATCACAGCCGTCTGATCTTCAGATAAGCCACTACAGTACAATGATTCATCAAAGCTTCACAAAGCGCCTCGATCCATAAGCGCGGGATCAAAACCTGTTATTCACCACCTGCTAGAAGTACCCAACATAAGCTTTCCATGAACAGATGTTGCCAAAATCAAAGTCAAACCAGCAACATCCACAATTATGGCAATGAGATGACTGATGACTTGAAGGAGTAACCCAAAGGGCAGGAAGTGGATGTACATTGCCATATCTAAACAAGGCATCAGTCTGAGTGTAGCAGTGGGTAGCTCATAGAATGGCCACAACTTTTTGAGATCTATTTTAGAATCCTATACTATTCTATTATATAGATTGCTTTCTTGTTTGAGATGTTTGCTAGTGTGTTCTCATTATCTATATAAGTGTAATGCGTAAAGTAAAAGGCTGGCTTGTAATTAGGAGACAGCCTGTAAAGATGTTATTACACTGCACACAGTAGCTTGATATCATCTGAAAACACTGAAATGGTATTGTTAGGACTCATGCACACAAGACTTTAAAAGTGTTGCTCCTTCCAGGAAATAGAATCATTTTTTCTGCCTCTTAGCCCATGGGAGGAATTTTACGATTTGGGCGATATCTGCAGATGAGGTTGGTGATGTAGATGGGGCGATGTTGTGAATAGCCTTGTATGGTATGGTTAGCATTTTAAATTGTACACAGTGGGGTAGGGGAAGCCAGTGAAGGGATTGGCAGAGAGGAGCAGCAGTCACGGATTGGTTAGTGAGGTGTATTAGTCTAGCAGCAGAATTCATAATAGACTGAAGGGGGGATATCCTGCTTAAGGGTAGGCCATGCAGTAGTCAAGGCAGGAAATAATCAAGGAGTGTATAAGTTGCTTTGTGGTGTCAATAGTCAGGAAGGGTCGAATTCTGGAGATGTTGCAGAGGTTAAGGCGGCAGGATTTAGCCAGTGATTGGATATGGGGGGCTGAAGGAGAGGTCAGAGTCAAGGATTACACCCAGGACCCTGGTATGCGTGGAGGGACCAATGGTTATGTTGTTGATATTAATGGTAAAGTCACAGGGGGGGCTGTGAAGGAGGAAATATAACAAGCTCAGTTTTAGAAACATTGAGTTTGAGGAAATGGTGTGTCATTCATATTGATATGTCATTCAGTAAGTTTGAGATCCGTGAGGAGATCTAGGGGTGCATTGAGGAGTGGAGCGATAGATCTGGGTGTCATCAGCATAGAGGTGGTATTGGAATACTTACCTTGTATAACTTTCCTGTGGCCAGTGCTGCTGGACATTTCATTCAGGAAAAATGGTTCCCCTGCAGAGAAACCAAGTCTTGGAAGCTATGGGAGGTTATCAACTGGCCCAGGGAAATGGTAAAGAGTGAGAATAGGAGAGGCCCAAGGACGGAGCCTTGGGGTACCCCAACAGAAAGAGGAAGAGTAATGGAGGAGATGGAGTTGTAGATGATATTATGATACTTTCAAGATATAAGATGATACTTTCTATGCTTTGCAAATACTAGCCTACCCACATCTAAGCTGTCTAAATTTCAACATGAGAATTTGGAAAATATTACATTGATAAGAGTATGCCCAGATGCATACCTTAAGAGGAAGAGTGTAAATACTTACCTTTACTGCTGCCTGCCCTGCCGAATACCAAAATACTACTATTCTCAGTGCTCCCATTAAGAGATACAGTATGCCTTGCGTTGGGTAGTTTAGTTTAATAGAGTGGCTTTAACCTAACCACATTTCATGTATACCATAAAAAGTCTGAGGTCAATATGCGTACTACTAAAACTGTCAGAACTGTTTCAATGGTCTGCAGGAACCTACATCAGAGTATATTTCTATGAGTTAGCTCATCTCTACATCTCACCATTGATCTCATCGGAAAGACAAAGCTCTGTAGCATTTCCAGGAAAGTTTTCACATTTACTGTGATCCTGATCCACAGTATAACACATGACACCATAAGCAGCCAGAGCATTAAACACATGTCAAACAGTCACACTGTGTTGCAATAACTAGCGAACAGTGAACAGCACAGTGTCTTAGGGGAACATCTTAGTTTATGATAAAACATCTTTGCAAACAGACAATAATCTAAAATACTAAAGCTAAAAATTAAAAAAAATAATCGACACGTGATATCGATTTTAAAAAGGTATGGTATCTGTCCATAATAAATTAAGGTTAACATTCATTTGAAGCCCAATGCTGAATTTGTAGACTAAACACAATTTGGTATAACCCAGGTTTTGGTGCTCGCCTTAATGCAGCTCTGCACTGGGCATGTTTAGGAATCCTCCATCGAAATCCTAACTCAATTTGTCAGTATTATCTCAATGTCAACAGTCCAGCTTAAATATTTACAATAGGCATAGTACTCCGAGGGTTAGCAACACAAGATAAATTAGAAAAATGTTAACAAAATGGATGATACTATTAAAAATCCCTGGCACGAGCAGGTCCCTTTTATATACATGGAAATTTGCCTGCACTAAGTATAATTTTTATTACATTTTATGTTTAGTTTTCTGCCTTGGGACAGTTCGGTAACACAGAGCAGAACATCAAAGCACCAGTAGTGAAATAATAAAGGTTTATCATCTTAATAATGTGTAGTACTAAGGAGGCAGTGTGCCAGACCCTGTTACTGTCAAGGTGCCTGTGTGGACACTGAACATTCTCACTTCAAAAGCACACAGACAGGACTGAATGTAAACTAGACCAGAGCCTACAAGGTAATAGGCTTCTAACACTCCACACAATACTCAGACTTTTTAAAATGACTGTATTTGCATATAAAACCCATAACTGAGTGATCTAAATATACAAAAATTATTTCTAACCAGTCTAGTGTGTGTAGGCATAATTAAACATCATTAGTATATTTATTTGCCTTGGGTTATGATGGCTTAGAACGTGAAATATCAAAAGAAGGAAAATAAATGACATTAGCTGACTTGTGGAGTAGTGTCTACACCAGGGGTAGGCAACCTCGGCCCTCCAGCTGTGGTGAAACTACAAGTGCCATAAGCCATTGCAAGACCCTTACAATCAGAGGCAGAGGCATGATGGGATTTGTAGTTTCACCACAGCTGGAGTGCCGAGGTTGCCTACCCCTGGTCTACACCATGCTTCAGAACCTTTTCTTTTTTTTTCGATTATAATTCTTTTTTATTTTAAAACAAATCAGTACAACACATATATATAAATATATATAATATATATAAAAATTAATACATACATACAATTATATAATATATATAATATATATAAAAATTAATACATACATAAAATTAATACATAACAGAACATTATTACAAAACAACAGTCACGTTCCATCACGTTCCATCGTATTATTATACATCCCCTTTTACCTTGTTGTCAAAATCAAACATATATCTCCTTCTTACGTATCTCTCTCCTTTCCAAACATCCCTGAGAGAGAAAGAAGAAGAGGAAAGAGAAAAAAAAAAGAAAGAAAACCCAACACACCCTACTTCCCTCTCCATATTCCTGTGGTTTCTCATTAAGTCCCACACATACCCAATCCAAGTTCCCGGGCTTCTTCTATACCGTTCAGCCTTATCCTCCTTAGCCTTCACTTCTGTAGTCCATATAGGACTTCCAGGGAATCCAAGTTCGTAAATATTTTCCCCTTTTATCTTGTGTTGTCAGAACTAACTCTTCTAATTTAGTTATTTCCTTAACTTTACATATCCACATCTCCGCTGTTGGTGGGACTTTTCAAGGGTTATGAACCATGCTGGGGCATTCCTTAGTCTGAAAACAGAAAGTTTTTTTAAAGATCAGTTGACCCTGATGACACATGTTACAGACATCACAACCTGCAAAAACTAATTTCAGAGAGGTGGTGCTTCGCTTCACCTTTTTAATATTTTTCGACGGTGCTTCTGGGGAAGGGGTGGGTGGTATGTGGCAGTGGACGGTGTCGGTCATTTTTTTATTTTTAATAATTGATTTTGTTACAATTTAATTTGTTTCTTAATTTTTTTTCACAATGCTTTTTGGGGAGGGGGTTAGGGCAGTGGACAGTGTTGGTAGGGCAGGGGAGAGTGGTGTCTGTAGTTGTTTATTTTATTTTTTTACATTTGTTTTAAAAAAAAATTATCTTTTTTGGGGGAGCTTTGGTGAGATGTCAGCATATACACTTGTTAATGTATATATATATATATATATATATATATATATATATATATATATATATATATATATATATATATATATATATACTCTTAAATAAAGTAAAAAAACATAACATAACAAATAAACAAACATGTGTGTGTGTGTATATATATATATATATATATATATATATATATATATATATACTGAGTGTATATATATATATATATATATATATATATATGTATATATATATATATGTATATATAGTTGTTTTTTGTCCTATGCTGTAAGGAGGTGTTCTTCTTTGGAAAATGGTGGCACCCGGCCAGAAACTCAACACAAGAAGAACGTTTGTTCTGTAGCATTTGAGAATGCTCCCATTAAAATCAATGCAATTTTGTCCACCACAAAATGGCCACCAGCCAGAGCACTAATTACAAGGACACATTGTTTAGTGTTGATGGGGATGCTAGGGGTGGAAGCTGTTTGCAGAGACGGCGACAGTCTTCACAGCTGTTCCCCCGCCACTGTTCCCCCGCCACAAGGAGAGCTAGGCTGAGACAATAACACAGGCTGCCACTGGTGAGCTCTTACAATTTTTTTAATTGTTTGGTTATATCTGATAAGTGCAAAAAATATCTGTTGAACCCGCCATGCATCTTGTAAGCTGATAACTTCCTGTGCAGCCAACTGACTGTTATCTCTTAACATTGTTCTCAGCTCTTTGTGGACTATAGGATTCTCCCCACGATGTTACATACAGTACTGTGCAAATGTTTTAGGCAGGTGTGAAGAAATACTGTCAGGATGTTTTAAAATATATATATTTAATTGTTAATTGTTATCAATTTACAGAATGCAAAGTGAGCAAACGGAAGAAAATCTAAAACAGGAAAGATGAGGGATGTAAAGGCAGTAGTGGACGAATAAACCTAACACAGCATATGAAAGACATGTCATGATTACTTCCCTTCAACACTGGAAGATGTTCAGCAACGCCATCATCACAGAGCTGGCTGAAACCAATGTGACCCAGGTACACCCATCTACTGTTCAGATAAGTCTGGCCAGAAGTGGTCTTCATGGAAGAATTGCGGTTAAATAGTAATACCATCAACATGGACACAAGGCTAAGCAACCTAACTATGTATGAAAACATAAGAACTGGATTCCGAGTATTCTATACCAGTATACTACTGGCTATAGTAGGATGCAGTTTGTTTGTAAGTTTGGGGCTGCATTTCTGCAAATAGAGTTGGAGATTTGGTCAGGATCAATGGTGTCTGAAAGAGAAATGCCTAATGGGCAAGTCATGGACTTTTCAGGCACTGTATTCTGGTGCAGATATAGTCAAAAGAGAGAAAGTTTCTCTAAAATAAGGTTTATTACAAAATGTAAATTATACATCTAAAAATTTCAGTTCCATAGGGACTGTACACAAACAAACTTATTGACATTGTAGTTAACCCTCAAGAGCAACAGGAGATTAGTAAAAATAATCATGGAAATTTATAATGCAGATCCATTTAGGGAGGTAGAACCTCCAACCATTTTACATGTTAGATGCATCCTGGAAAGTTTTGAGGGGCCAAAGACTGGATGTCTATGAGATGGAAGTTACAATGCTGTGACTCGACTCGACAAGTTTCTCGCTTTTGTCAGCACTTCTTCAGAAAGTCTCTTGATTCGGCCAGCTCGGATGACGTCATGCGGCTGCGCCGCATTGCACACTACGTCTGAACGGGACGTGGCTCTATTTAAAGCCCCGTTCGTCGAGGTGCAAATTGCTGCAGCCTCCCGGGAGGCTCGTGGATCACACTCACTATCATAGTTACATAGTTACATAGTTAGCTAGGTTGAAAAAAGACACAAGTCCATCCAGTTCAACCATAAAAAAATAAATAAATAAACAAAAATAAAACACAGTACAATCCCATACACTCAACTCCATACCCACAGTTGATCCAGAGGAAGGCAAAAAAAACAGCAGAGCAATGATCCAATTTGCTACAGGAGGGGAAAAAATTCCTTCCTGATCCCCCGAGAGGCAATCGGATTTACCCTGGATCAACTTTACCTACAGAACTTAGTACTCAGTTATATTATGTGCATTTAGGAAAGAATTCAGGCCCTTCTTAAAGCAATCTACTGAGCTGGCCAGAACCACCTCTGGAGGGAGTCTGTTCCACATTTTCACAGCTCTTATTGTGAAGAAACCTTTCCGTATTTGGAGGTGAAATCTCTTTTCCTCCAGACGTAAAGAGTGCCCCCTTGTCCTCAGTGTTGACCTTAAAGTGAATAACTTAACACCAAGTTCACTATATGGACCTCTTATATATTTGTACATGTTGATCATATCCCCCCTTATTCTCCTCTTCTCAAGAGTGAATAAATTCAGTTCTTCTAATCTTTCCTCATAGCTGAGCTCCTCCATGCCTCGTATCAGTTTGGTTGCCCTTCTCTGCACTTTCTCCAGTTCTCCGATATCCTTTTTGAGAACTGGTGCCCAAAACTGGACTGCATGTTCCAGATGAGGTCTTACTAATGATTTGTACAGGGGCAAAATGATATCTCCCTCTCTGGAGTCCATACCTCTCTTGATACAAGAAAGGACTTTGCTTGCTTTGGAAACTGCAGCTTGGCATTGCATGCCATTATTGAGCTTATGATCTACCAAAACCCCCAGATCCTTCTCCACTACAGATCCCCCCAGTTGTACTCCTCCTAGCATGTATGATGTACATATTCTTAGCATAACTTTACATTTATCAACATTAAACCTCATCTGCCACTTAGTCGCCCACTTAGACAGAGCATTGAGGTTTGCTTGTAAATTGGAGACATCCTGCAAGGACGTTATTCCACTGCATAGCTTGGTGTCATCTGCAAAAACAGAAATGTTACTTTTGATCTCAGACCCAATATCATTTATAAATATATTGAAAAGTAAGGGACCTAGCACCGAACCTTGGGGTACACCGCTGATAACCTTGGACCATTCAGAGTAAGAATCATTAACCACAACTCTCTGAATCCTGTCTTTCAGCCAGTTTTCTATCCATTTACAAACCGATATATCCAATCCTGTAGACCTTACCTTACACATGAGCCGTGTGTGGGGAACTGTATCAAACGCTTTTGCAAAATCCAAGTATACCACGTCCACTGCCACGCCTCTGTCCAGAGTTTTACTTACCTCTTCATAAAAGGAAATCAGGTTTGTCTGACAACTTCTGTCTTTCATGAATCCATGCTGTCTGCTGCTTAGTTTCTTTCCAGCAAGAACTCATCCATGTGGTCTTTTATTAAACGTTCCAGTATCTTCCCAACTATAGAAGTTAAACTAACAGGTCTATAGTTACTTGGTAAAGACTTTGTTCCCTTTTTAAATATAGGCACCACATTGGCTCTACGCCAATCCAGTGGTACTATTCCTGTCATTAATGAGTCCCTAAATATTAGATACAGTGGCTTTGAAATTTCAGAGCTCAATTCTTTTAGGATCCGTGGGTGGATGCCATTTGGTCCAGGTGCTTTATCCACCTTTAATCTGTCTAAATATTTCTGGACCATATGACTTTTGAGCCATTGTGGATTTGGGGCTGTGTCACTCCCACCCCCATTATGGACATGAGCTCCCCCATGCTCCATTGTATATACAGAGCTGAAGAAAGCATTTAATAAATTTGCCTTCTCTTTGTCCTCAGTCACCCACTCTAGATTATTTTGTAAAGGGCCTACATGCTCAAACTTGACCTTTTTACTATTTATATATTTAAAGATTTTTTTTGGGTTTGTCCTACTATCTTTTGCAATCTGTCGTTCATTTTGAATTTTTGCATCCCTGATTCCTTTTTACATATTCTATTATATTCTTTGTAACATTTAAACGACACTAGTGTTCCTTCATTTTTATATTTTTTAAAAGCTATTTTCTTATTGTTTATAGCTTTTTTAACTTTGACCGTGAGCCACATACAGTGCCTGCCGCCGAGAATGTGTTTTTAGCACGACAGCATCGCGCTGATTCTCAGCGACATGCTGCCGACATCTCTCACTCGCTGGAATAGTAAAAGCACATTCCAGCGAGTGCGTCATAGAAGCGACGGGGATCCGACGCGGATTCCCGCCAATTCTACACGTGGGCGGAGTTTGTTATGAATCCTGAGAAGGAGGTCCCCGCCGGATTTTAAATAAAAATCCGGCATGGGTTCCCCTCTCAGAAGCATAACGGGCCCTTAGGTCTGGTATGGGTTGTAAGGAGACCCCCCCCCTACGCCGAAAAAACGCCCACAATCCATACCAGACCCGTATCCAAAGCACGCCAGCCGGCCGGTCAGGAAGGGAGTGGGGCGAGCGAGCGCCCCCCCCTCCTGAGCCGTACCGGGCAGCATGCCCTCAACATGGGGGGGTCAGGTGCTCTGGGGCAGGGGGCGCACTGCGGCCCCCCACCCCAGAGCACCCTGTCCCCATGTTGATGAGGACAGGCCCCTTCCCGACAACCTTGGTTGTCGGGGTATGCGGGCGGGAGGCTTATCGGAATCTGGAAGCCCCCTTTAATAAGGGGGCCCCCAGATACCGGCCCCCCACCCTAAGTGAATGAGTATGGGGTACATTGTACCCCTACCCATTCACCTGGAGGCAAAGTGTAAACACAAATAAACCACACAGGGTATTGAAATATTTTATTAGTTGGCCGCCGGGGAGGGGGTGTGTATGATCGCTTTTATAAAAGCGCCCCCCTCCGGCGGGCTTCTGCGGGGGGTGGGTGCCGCTGTTCTTCGCCGCCGTCTGGTTCTCTTCCGCCGCCGGGGGGGCCCTTTGATAAAAGCGCCTACCACCCGGCGGGCTTCCTTCGACATCTTCGGCGGCGGGGGGGGTCTTCTCCCACTCTCCGGGGTCTTCTCCCACTCTCTGGGGTCTTCTCCCGCTCTCCGGGGGTCTTCTCCGGCTCTCCGGGGGTCTTCTCCGCTCTCCGGGGGTCTTCTCCGCTCTCCGGTGTCTTCAACTCTTCTGTGACGTCTTCTTCTTCCCTCTTCTTCTCCAGATGTTGACGCGACGCTTCCTTCCGCTGTTATGGCGGGCGCGCGGCTCGCAGCGAGTTATATAAGCCTGTCTTGTGACGTCGCAGTCCCATCATGCTCCGGTAGGTACCACGTGGGTAGGTAGCACGTGGTACCTACCGGAGCATGATGGGACTGCAACGTCACAAGACAGGCCTGAAGTCCTGAAGAAAAAGAAGAAGACACCGGAGAGCGGAGAAGACCCCCGGAGAGCCGGAGAAGACCCCCGGAGAGTGGGAGAAGAGCCCGGAGAGTGGGAGAAGACCCCGGAGAGTGGGAGAAGACCCCCCCCGCCGCCGTAGATGTCGAAGGAAGCCCGCCGGGTGGTGGGCGCTTTTATCAAAGCGCCCCCCCGGCGGCGGAAGAGAACCAGACGGCGGCAAAGAACAGCGGCACCCACCCCCCGCAGAAGCCCGCCGGAGGGGGGCGCTTTTAGAAAAGCGATCATACACACCCCCCCCCCGGCGGCCAACTAATAAAATATTTCAATACCCTGTGTGGTTTATTTGTGTTTACACTTTGCCTCCAGGTGAATGGGTAGGGGTACAATGTACCCCATACTCATTCACTTAGGGTGGGGGGCCGGTATCTGGGGGCCCCCTTATTAAAGGGGGCTTCCAGATTCCGATAAGCCTCCCGCCCGCATGCCCCGACAACCAACGGCCAGGGTTGTCGGGAAGGGGCCCTGTCCTCATCAACATGGGGACAGGGTGCTCTGGGGTGGGGGGCCGCAGTGCGCCCCCTGCCCCAAAGCACCTGACCCCCCCATGTTGAGGGCATGCTACCCGGTACGGCTCAGGAGGGGGGAGACGCTCGCTCGCCCCACTCCCTTCCTGACCGGCCGGCCGGCGTGCTTTGGATACGGGTCTGGTATGGATTGTGGGGGGACCCCCACGCCGTTTTTTCGGTGTAGGGGGGGTCTCCTTACAACCCATACCAGACCTAAGGGCCCGTTATGCTCCTGAGGGGGGAACCCATGCCGGATTTTTATTTAAAATCTGGCGGGGACTTCCTTCTCAGGATTCATAACAAACTCCGCCCACGTGTAGAATTGGTGGGAATCCGCGTCGGATCCCCGTCGCTTCTATGACGGCTTTGTTTCCATCGCGGCAAGCCAGCTCAGCGCTGGCTCCCGCGATGGGGCTCGCAAGTGCTCAATCTAGCCGAGAAAGGGAGCGAGATTGACACAATATCGCGGTCACCCACTGTAGGTTTTATCTTAAGCCTTTTGAACTTATTGCCCATGGGAATATACTTTGCAGTGAGGTCCCAAAGAGTCTTTTTGAAGAATTCCCATTTCTGTTCTGTGTTCATCGGTGCCAATATTCCCTCCCAGTCCAAGTCCTGGAGAGCAGTCCTCATCCTTTGATATATCCGTTTGTATAAGAGGTAAGACACCGCTTTCAGCATTAGCCACCGCCGACCTTTGTGGGATTATGCTTGTATTTTTCATTTTGACCCCATGTGTATTTTCTCAGCAGGGCGATTTCTTGCTCCTTATCGGTAGCATCAATACATCTGGGACTATTTATTGTGGTCCCCGTCGCAACCTATGCTAAGGCTTCTACCTACCTCCACCTTCCCAGTGGCAGTGTGTTATAATCTATTCATGTGAGGTAAGATGCGGTTTCTTACGAACCGACATCATCTAACAAATTGTTTCCATAATTATCTCCCCCTTATGGGATCTTAATACGCTATTGCTCATCTTTTAGATCTATATCCTTCAACTACTTGTATCTGCCATAGGGACTACTAGCCCTTAACTTGAACAATAGCTTTATGAAGGACGGATACTCCTTTGCTGAGTATCTACCACTGGATACTTTTTTGTCTTACTAATCTATGTAAGTACCAGTGCCTTGCTTTAAAACTAAGTATTATAACTCTAACTATATATATATATTTTCTATATTTTCTTATCTATCCTCAATTACTAATGTAACTACACTACTATATATCCTCGTCCCCACTGTGCACGACTATGGCAATCTGTAGTCACTGTTGATCTGTTGTGTGCTATTCTATGCCTCCTGGACTTGGCTCCTTGGCCCTCTCTGTGCCACGTGTGTATATCTGGCTGTCTCTCCACACACCCACTGTTATGCTCCTATCAATATTAATCCATTGTATCACCCATTGTATTGCTTATTTATGTCTTTTGTCATTATAGCATACTTTATTAAGAGACTTTCTGAAGAAGCACTGACAAAGGCGCGAAACGTGTCGAGTTGAGTCACAGCATTGTAACTTCCATCTCATAGGCCTCGTACACACGATCAAATCTGTCTGCTGGAAACGGTCTGCTAGACCGTCCCAGCAAACAGATTCGACCGTGTGTACGGGCGAGCCGACGGATTTGGTCAGCCAACAGATTTCAAAGCATGCTTTGAAATCTGTCGGCTGGGAACCCGTCCGCCCGACATGTCTGCTGGTTAGTATGCTAACCAGCAGACATGTCTTCTCGCACCAGCGCCGAATGATTTCGACGCATGCGCGGAAGTGTTTTACTTCCTGGTGCGGTGACGTGGCGGCGTCAACGTCACCGGCACGTCACCGACACATCAGCGCGCTGTCTGCTGGCGGGGATTTTGGTTTGCTCGTGTGTACACGCGAGCAAACCAAAATCCCAGCAGACAGATCTGTTCAAATCGGTCGGTCCAACCGATTTGAACAGATAGATTGCCTCGTGTGTACGAGGCCATAGACATCCAGTCTTTGGCCCCTCAAAACTTTCCAGGATGCATCTAACATGTAAAATGGTTGGAGGTTCTTCCTCCCTAAATGGATCTGCATTATAAATCTCCATGATTTCCATGATTCCATGATCTCCTGTTGTTCTTGAGGGTTAACTACAATGTCAATAAGTTTGTTTGTGTACAGTTCCTATGGAACTGAAATTTTCAGATGTATAATTTATATTTTGTAATAAACCTTATTTTAGAGAAACTCTCTCTTTTGACTATGTCTGCACCAGAATACAGTGCTTAAAAAGTCCATGACTTGCCCATTAGTCATTTCTCTTTCGAATGTATCCAGGACGTGGCACACTGTTTGTTTATCTATATGTATCCACATGCCCACTACATGTGAGGATACGTATTTTTTCCTTCTTTTTTAGGATCAATGGTGTCCTCAATGTTGAGAAATAGACATGTGCAGAATAAAAAAAATGTTTTGTTTTGTTATTTACATGAAATTTGTTTAGTTAAATGTGTTTAATCCACTTACTCGTTTTCTGAATTCGTTTATTTATTCATATTCAAATTGATTTGAAAAGTTTTCGAATCAATTTAGAATAGTTTTCAAATTCAAATAGATTACAAATTTGAATAGTTTTCAAATTTGAATAGATTTAGAATTCAAATCATTTTTGGAATTCGAAAAATTTTCCAGTTTACAAACAGAATAAAATAGAATAGAAAATAAAGGAATAGAAAAGAATATAACAGAAAATGAAATAATATAATAGAGTAAAACAGAACAACATAGGATAGAAAATAAAACAGAACAAAATGGAATAGAATAGAATAAAAGAAAGGATACAATTAAATAGAAAGATTATAACCATCTTCTAAAATTTGAATATAATTGAAAAGAATAGAATTTAAAAAAACAAGAATAGATAAAATGAAACAATAGCACTTTTTACGGGGGGCAGGGTGTTAGCAGTAAAACCGCTAGCAGGACACTTTTAACCCCCGCTAGTCCAAATAAAGGATTCAAGGCGCCCAACAAAGCGCCGCTGCTGAAGCACTTAGCAGATGCTTTTCAATGGCAGGGGTGGTGGAGGAGTGGTGTGTAAACCGCTCCTCCATCGCCCCAAAAATGCTGCTTGCAGGACTTTTTCTAATGTCCTGCAAACACACCGCCTCAGTGTGAAAGCATTGAGGCTTTCACACTGTGGCTGCAGGAGAGGCGTTTTTCATGTGCTGTACAGACGCTATTTTTAGCCCAAAAGCACCTGAAAAACACCACATGGTAAAGGGGTCTAAGAAGAGAGGTAAGTGTTCAGCAGTTCTAAAAAAACGTCCTGTCCTAGTTTAACAAAGCTTTTCTTTCATAGATAAAGTACAATGAGTGAGCGTAGTTACCCTAGGACAGGAAGTTCTGGTTCTAGCAGTGCTAATAAAGTGGTACAGTGCAGCAAATCTGCTAGAGTAGGTGCAAGAGCTGGGGATATTTAAGCAGCCAACTCACCTGTATCCTTTGTCAGGTCCGGTACACGATAACCTCCCACCCATTCCCCTTTTCAGGGCACTTCTTCAAATATCCCTCTTCTACAATCATCCATTACTTATTTGGGTATGTCCCCTTTTTTGGCATACCGACCAGCTGACCAGGGCACACCTCAGGTCTGTGTTATGTTGTGAGTCTTGTGGCATCTTTATGTGGTTCCATGTCTGCCTCGGTTGAAAGGCTTTGACCATGAATATATATATATGGTTGTATAGTGAGGCGCCTTCTTTAAAGTCGAATTTATGGGCAAAAAAAAATAAATTATATATACAAAGTAGTATGTCACTAGCATTAACGCGGCAGTTTTTTTTTACCAAGCTTTCTCTATAAAATAGTTTTATTACCTGTTGATCCTTCCAGTAGATTTGTTATTTTTTTACTTCCTGTAATAGGGTGACAATACAATTCATTCTGTAGTGAAATAACGTGGAAGAATTGTCATCCTGTGGGGTGAGTAGTCCATTACTAACATGTCGTTTTAATTGGCTTCAAGAAAATTACAAATTAAAGATTAACAATTTTCAATAGTTAAATCAACAGGTCTTTCGTTTGAAAAAAGTTTTATGCCATATGAATAAAAGCATCATCATAATCATTCCTGACAGTGTTATATGGTTTATCCTGATGCTTGAAATTGTCATATTTGCAGAACAGCTTTACCTGCATAGTAATGTGGAGTAAAGTGAAAGTGAAAGGCTTGTGAATTAAAAAATGTTTTTATACTGAGTCCTGTCATTACAGATTAAAAAATGTTATTTAATGGCAAGAACAAATAATGCTATATATTGCTGCTAACAAGTCCTTAGATGAAGCAGCTACATTCATTTTTTTCACACTTTACCTTCAGTTAGTAGAATACAATATTTGTCACTATTGTGTACTGTTAACCCCTAATGCCTTGTACACACGATCGGAATTTCCGATGAAAAACTGAATTTTTTCATCGAATATTCTGACCGTGTTTAGGGCCCCATCTGACTTTTTTCTGTTGTAGTTTAGAAATAGAACATGTATTATTTTCTTCCGATTAAAAAAAATCCTATCCGAAATTCCCATCGTCTGTGTGGCAACTCCGTTGGAGAAAAAAAACATGCATGCTTAGAATCAAGTCGACGCATGCTTGGAAGCATTGAACTTAATTTTTCTTGGCTCGTTGTAATGTTTTACGTCACCGCGTTTTGGACGGTCGGAATTTGTGCTGACAGTGTGTATGCAAGACAGCTTGAAAAGAATTCTGAGGGAAAAATTCCATCTGATTTTTTCCCATCGGAAATTCCCGTTGTGTGTACAGGGCATTAGATCATGTAAAGAGGAAATGTAGTACACATTTAAAAGAGTTCTGGAACTAGAAGCAGGCAATAAGGTTTATTTTTTACATCTCTATCCCCTAAAAAAAATATTATTATTTTTATTAGGCATACTAAAAGTCCTAGACATTGGATTTCTTTATTCTGTCATTCATTCATTTGGAGGAGATTGGAAGATGCCCAAAGATCAAACATTCTTGCTTTCATCCAGGTTCCCAAAAAAGCTTGTGGCAAGAGCCTAATAATAAACATCTGGCAAGGTGTTCTTGTCTCGTCCACTTTTCTCGGGATATCTTTTATAGCATTTCTCCTTTTTGTTGGAGACATTATGACCATGAAGGTCCTTATTACCATATTTGGGGGGACTTGTAAATGTGTAAACCTTTTTGGCAGAATATTGCTGCCCATTTTTCTAAAATTCCTTCCTTCTGATCCATATTCTTTGTTTGCTATTACAGTATATTTCACAGCATATTATCCAAAGGTGATAAATATGTAGTCTATTCTTTCTTTATCATTTAAATCTAAACTCTGGGCACAAGCATTTTCATAAAAGCTAATGAAATACTCACAATATTCATCTTTATTTGTTGTTTTTTCATAGTTTTTTTGAGCTCTGTTTTCTGTTAAGGCAACCGGTCACTCCAGCCGGCTGCATGTGCATTTTGGTGACTGGTCTCTTTAATGCCCAATTGTGGTTCTCAATATCTCTACCAATGCCCATAGAGTAGACCACAGACAAAGCAGCAGATGTTTGTTGAGTGGCCCTGTCACTATGAGAGCCTATACAATTGCAGTGCTTCTCCTGCAGGAGCAGCTGAGTAGAAGGGACTTTGTTCTTGGCCTCGACCTTCCCAAGGGCCTTAGCCGCTTTGACACACCAGGTTGAGTGCAAAAGCAGAGAAACACAGTAAAGCATGGCAAATAATTCCTATTACCCACCAATAGTGCTATACCAAAAGCAGAAACCAAACCAGTTAGTAAAGGTAATCCTAAAAGTCATCTGATGCCACGTAAACACGATCAGACCGGTCCGATGAAACTGGTCCGATGGACCGTTTTCATCAGACTAGGCTGAAGTGGTCTGATGGTCTGATGTTTGTACACACCATCGGACCAAAAATCCGATCAGACCAGAACGCCGTGACGTAGAACACACCGACGTGATGAAAAAAGGAAGTTCAATGCTTCCAAGCATGCATCGACTTGATTCTGAGCATGCGCGGTTTTTGGTCCGATGCTTTGGCGTACTAACCATCGAATCTGTCGATTTTAAAGCATGTTTTAAAACGTTGGTCCGACGGACAATGGTCCGATAGGCTGTACACACACCATTGAATTGGTCCGATTAAACTGGTCTGCAGACCGGTCTGATCGTGTGTACGCGGCCTGAATGTATTATATTACCTGATGGAGTTGATAACCAAGAACGTTTTTTGCAGACGAAAAGCGCTGCAAAAACTATGATCAAGCGCCGCCAATGCCTGGGCGCTGCAAGTGTGAAAGCACTCTTAAAGAGGAGTTTCACAGAGAAAAAGTTAGCAGGTACAAATACTGCAGCTGCAGACTTTTATTTTTTATACATATGGACACTTACCGTCCTAGGCGCCGGCGATGTCGGCACCCGAAGCCGATCTGTCCCTCGACTCTCAGGTGGAGGCACCACCATCTTCACTATGGAAATCAGGAGTGAAGCCTTGTGGCTTCACTTTCTGGTTCCCTACTGCGCATGCACGAGTCACGCAGCATGATCCCACTGGTTCCTGCTGTCTTCTGGGACCTGTGTGTCTCCCAGAAGACGGCAGGGGGGTGTAGATTGACGCGGATACTATTTCCGGAAGTGGGAGCAAATACCTGGATTACGCAGGTATCTTCTCCCCCCTCCCCATGAAAGATGCCAAATGTGACACTGGGGGGGGGGGGTCAAAAAAGTAAGAGTTCAATTTTTGGGTGGAACTCTGCTTTAAAGTGGTAATATTTAGTATTGTAAAGAGCAGTAGTGGTATGCTAATAGCATGATGCAGTGGCAACCTATTCACTCATCAGAAAACGCTTTTGCTGTGGTTTATGGCACTTTGCACGCTATGTTCGCTGTTTGCATTGCCTTATTGAATAAGGCCTCATTATGCATCACAGACACACTGATGTTTTACACCATGATGCACAATAAGGCAGTAACAAAACAACACCAAGCCCCCCCCCCCCCCCAATCACAGCTGGTTATTAATTGATAGCTTCCTGTTGGAAAATTTCCCACATAACTCCTTGAAGGAAATTGCTTTCCTGTGTCTGCAGATACATTGCATGCTATTATGTGTTGGATAAAGTCACCTTGGTTTTGAACAGTAGAAGAGAAGTTCAAAAGCAATCGGCAGTAATATATGACATCCGTCTTAACTCGGCCCTGTCACTCAAGCTCTTTAGTCATTTTGTCCTATATTCTATTATCCTTTCTGCTTGTAGACTTTTGAAATTTGACTCCTATTGACTCCTATTTATGTTTTTTGCAATCTTTTGTCTGTGGTACTATTACGTTCACAATTAAACCATTGAAGAGGATTAGTTTTATCCCTGAATTGTAGGCTTATATTGTGCCTACATAGGTACTATGAATATCTGAGGATTTTATTAGGTAGAATGTTACTGATAAGGTTAAATGCTAACTATAGTGTTGTATTCAATTATAGTATATTGCCCTAAGTAATGGATTTGTATAACATAAAATCACAACCCATAGTATTTCTTTTTTCCTACTGAAAACAGAGGCCTTTTGTTGTTTAATACCTCTTATTTACTAGCCGCGGTTTAAGCCATGTATGGTAAAGGAGTGTTATCAGTTAAGGCAGATCTAGACCCGAACTGGATGACTTATTTGGCTAAAGTATTGAGTACAATATACCCTTCACACCAACGGTACGCAAATTTGCGTTCATGGCTTGAAGGGGTTTTACCGGGTGATACTTTTGTTTAGAGCGGGCGGTTGGCTCTTTAGTGATAACAACCGATGCACCCCCCCTGCCCCCCCCTCCCGCCGCTCTTCGCGGGCCTCCTCTTCCACCAGGAAACCCGAGCCACCAGCCTAGGTTTAGACCCGTACGAAGCCGTATTCGGCTCCGATGTAAAACCCCGGAAGCGACGTCACAACGTCACTTCTGGTTTACTCAGCTGCCAATGGCATTGATTTAAAAAAAATTACAGTATTCACAATTGGCTTTATTGGCGATCTGAATACTTTGAAGCACAAAGAAGAAATTTCAGCTCTTAGAATTATGCCGCGTACACACGATCATTTTTTGTGATGAAAAAAAACGACGTTTTCTGTGAAGTAAAAAACGACGTTTTTGAAACGTCACTTTTCAAAGACGATGTTGCCTACACACCATCGTTTTTTTCACAAAAAACGAGGTTACGTTCACCACTCTTTTCCATTGAAGCTCGCTTCATAACTAGCTTCTGGGCATGCGCGGGTTGAAAAACGTTGTTTTAAACGACGTTTTTGCTACACACGATGACTTTTTGTGAAACAAAAAACGACGTTTTGAAAAACGACACAAAAAATTCAAGCATGTTGGAATTTTTTTTTGGTCGTTTTTTTTAAGACAAAAAACGACGTTTTGCCCACACACGATCAATTTAAATGACGTTTTAAAAAACAACGTTTTTTTTCATCGGAAAAAACCACCGTGTGTACGCGGCATTAGACTCCCGATCCCTCCATAAAGAGTACCTGTCATTGCCTATTACTGTCACAAGGGAAGTTAATATTCCTTGTGACAGCAATGAAAGTGATCAGATTTTTTTTTTTATTAAAAGGGACAATGTAAAAAAATACGCAGCAAAGTAAATACATACGTTGCGCCCGCAAATGTAAACAGTGTTTAAATCACACATGTGAGGTATCGCCGTGATTGAGTAATAATTCTAGCACCAGACCTCCTCTGTAATTCTAACCTGTTAACCATTACATATTTTTAAAGCGTCTCCTATGGATATTTTTAGGTACCATAGTTTGTCGCCATTTCATGAGTGTGCACAATTTCAAAACATGACATATTAGGTATCTATTTACTCAGGGTTACATCATCTTTCACATTATACAAATTGGGCTAACCTTACTGTTTTTTTTTTTTCCTTAATTCATGAAAAAAAAAATTCTCCAAAAAATGCATTTGAAAGACAACTGCGCAAATACCGTGTGACATAAAATATTGCAACAATCACCATTTTATTATCTAGGGTCTCTGCTAAACAAATGCTGTATCTATTGGTGTAAAACACTCACCTTCTTACCCTGAAAATAGAGGGTAAACCGTGCCTGCGTGTTATACGCAGGGGATTGTGGAACGTTTTTTTCCTGAAACTACCCTCTTTTAGGGTGCGTGTTATACGCCTGTGCGTGTTATACGCCGATAAATACGGTGTATATATATATATATTATATATATAATGTTTGGGGTTCTAACTAATTTTCTAGCAAAAAAATATAGGGCCAGATTCACGTACATCTGCGCATTATTGGACCGGCGTAGCGCACCGCCTTTACGTTAGACTTGCGCAATTTTGCCGCGTAATCACCCTATTCTCGTAGCTTTTGCGCAGGAAATTGCGCATACGTAAAGTTTTTCCAGAGGCGTAAGGAGGAGTAATACAAATTGGGAAGGACGTGGGCGGGTTACATTGAAATGAGCCGTGACCCCATGCAAATGAAGGGCCGGCCGGCTCGCGCATGCGCGCTTGAAGGAGACCATGGTCAGCTCCGCTGTGCGCATGCTCACAACTCGGGAGCGGCGCAATCAGTGAAATTGGAAATGGACTAGGGCAACTTTGTGAACTACGCAGACAGCATAAATAGACAGACACAAATGCACTTCCTTTGCAAAAGTACATCCCTTTGTATCCCTCCCTCTACAGCAAGGTGCTTTTGTTTGTTTGTGACGTGTCTTTGAGATATTTGGGGACTGTTTTGCAGAGTGATTTTTGTCTTTTATGTGTTTTCTTTGTTGTTATTTTGTTTAAATTATATTTTTGCTGGGCATTTTTTTTTTTTTGCTCGTCATTTATTTAATTTTTTTGGTTCTGTTTGTGTATGATTTTGGAATGTGGGGGTGATATTTCTGCGGGAAAAGGGGTGTCACCCTCATTTGTGGTGGAGAAGTGATCCCCAGGTCTGTGTGAATGGTGTATGAATGTACAGTGACATAATTGGAGCCGTGGCGTGGCGTTGCAGCTCACAAGTCCTGCATGGTGGACTGGTGCCAATCCAATGTGATGACGATGTGGTGTGTGTGTGCTAGGGACCACAGTGGTGTGCATGCATGCATTCTCATTGTGCCATGATTAATGTGTGTGTTTAACGTGCAAAGATGCATAATGTGAGCTGGCATGAGATGGGGTCATGAGATGGGGTCCCAGTGCATATGCAGAGTCACCTTGAAGGGAAAAGACAGGAGGATGTTAGTCATGCATGTGCCACTTGTGAGGTGTGCATCACGGGAGGGGATAGTCATGCCTGCCACCCATGTCACTCACCAACCAGCCAGCTGTCCCCATACATGTTCTGTTCGAAATCTGTGGGGATGGGGCTCTGATTGTATATGTAGCTGTCATGGGTGTCATGGGTGGTGCCATGTGTTGGGCTGCTGATGTCCTCCTGCAAGGTTGTGGTAATTCCAGGATGGCATGAGGGGTGAATCTGAAGATGCGAGACACCTCAGAATCACTCATGCCAAAGATGTCTATGCGTGTGTGATATATCAAGTGAAGAGTGAGGGGCTTGTATCAGATAAGAATATTGTATTAGATTAGATTAAATTGTAAATTTTATATAAGCAAATAAAAAAAAAAAAAAAACATCTCCCGTGCCCTCCTTAGTGCCATCCTCCGTGCCCTCCTCCTTCTTTGTTCATCTAAAGTCAGTAGTATAGCTATGTGCGACGATGTCCCTGGCATGTTGGCATACAGATTGTTGAGCAACACGTGTGACTGCTGAGCTCCTCACTAACAGTGTTGCTTTATCTGACAAGTAGACTTTTTTTCTTTTTGTAGACCAGCTTTTATCAGCTCTAATTTTAGACAGGACATTTTGCTGTTGCGCACACTGCGTCGCCTGCGCTGCCCCAACGTTGTTTTGTGGATCCCCGTAAGTCCCTCATTAGCATATTTGACTAGCAAATCAATGGTGTGTCTATCGCACTTTTGCGCGGACGGATGCGCCAGTCTAACGAAATTACGCGGGACAAAAAAAAGACGATTTTTTGCGTATCTCGTTCTGGGGATGCCGCGCAACGAAACGCACGCGCACATTTAGACTTACGCACGCGCATCTCCTGTTGCGCAGGCGTAATCGCTCTGTGAATCTGGGCCATAGATTTTAACTTGTAAGCAACAAATGTCAGAAATAGGCTAACACTCCTTTCACACTGAGGCGCTTTGCAGGCGCTATAGCGCTAAAAATAGCACCTGCAAAGTGACCTAAAACAGCCGCTCAATTCACTCCAGTGTGAAAGCCAGCGGTGCACTGGCAGGGCATCAAAAAAAGTCCTGCCAGCAGCTTCTTTAAAGCGCTTTAGGAACGCTGTGCTCCTAAAGCGCCCCTGCCCATTGAAATCAATTGGCAGTGCCGCCCGCCGAACTTCCGGCAACGAGCCACTTTTAAGCATATTTTTGACCAAAAAGCGCAGCACAAATGACAGTAAAGTGCTAAAAATAGTGGTGTTTTACCACCAACGCCCAGCCGCTTTCACAGTGAAAGCAGCCTAAGGCATGAAAGGGATAAAAAACTTAACATTTTTAGTTTTTTTGTTAATGCAGTTTTGAGCGCAGCCTGTCTGGCAAGATAAAAGATCTAATTTTCCTCTACTACAGTTAAAAGAGTTTTATAATCACAGGATACACTTTTTGACTATCCAATACGTTTATTTGAGGTGTTTAGGCTGTCCGTGAGGCTGCTAGATCTGGGATATAGTAAGCCAGTACACCGAAATAGGTGTCATCTTTACCTCCCAACTTTTGGAAGCAAGAAAAAACTTTCATGTATGCAAAGGACACAACCCTTAATATGCAAAAATTGATTTGCTATAAATAGCCTGATCAGAGACCTGCTGGTGAGCTGTCGGGTCTAGATACAGGGCAGGTAGCCACAGGAAAGGTAGGAGAGCCTAATTATTCCCAGAAGTTCCCTAGAGAGTCATCACTACACTTGGAATATTTCTGTCCTGGAATTGCTGCCCCAACACCTCTGGAGCCACCCATCCAACAATGTGAGGGAAAAATGCGTCTCAGTTAGGGAGAGAAAAGCAAGAGAAACTATATACTTTTTATTATCAGGGGTTCAAGAGGGGACGGTATTCACTTCTATTTAATCTAGTTATAAGGCTTGCAGAGCCTATAGCATCATGAATTCATGATAGAGCCTTGCTTTTTGGAGGTAAGTTTTAGGTCTATAAGCCAAGAACGAATCACTTATGAGTGATTACATCTGGTTTTTAGTTGTTTTATCTTTGTCAAGTTCTGCAGTTACACTGTGGGTAATCCGAACACATTGGAACCGTCAGTTAACACTTGTCTGGCAGGAAGTATTTGCCATTTCAGCATGCTACTTAAATGAGACATCAAGGTGATGTATTTCACGCAGGTAAGAAGTGTCTGAGGAATGACAGAAGACTCAGCATTTGACAATAATATAGCAGTTACAGCTCATAAATGTTAAGAAAATGATAGCTCATCTTTCTAGTTTAACCTCAAGTAACTATCTGCAGCTCATATTACTCCATCCCATTTTTTATAAAATGCCTGGAATATTTTACACTTGATCTAATGCTAAAGCTAGTCCTTTTTTATTGCTAATTGCTTATTCGCTCTGGGATGGATTGATTCCAAGATGCCACCAGTGGTGTTCATGTTGCTTCACCTTCCCCAGGAACAGAAATGTGCTGAGGCTCCATCAGCATTGCAAACACATTTGGGTAATAATATTTGCTACCCATGACAACAAAGCTACTGCAAAAAAAGTAACAGTGTAAAGATATACTGCTATGCTTATTAAATAAAGGTTTGTAAATATATACCAACATGAAGATATCCCTGTGTTGGGCAATGAGGCCTGGGATGACAAACTAACTACCTGTGTATTCCAGATGATCTCTGCCAAAAATCACTTTATCCAACAGAAAACTTTACACTAGACTATATAGTAGACTGTATACTATAGACCGCTATCCACAATTTATCACACAGCTGATTTCCTCTGCCCTAAATGCTTGACAGAACCTGGGCCATTCCTACATATGATGTGGTCTTGTCCCAAGGTTAGGGACTACTGACGAAAGGTTATTACTGCCACAGGTGTTATTCCATGCCCAATGTTGGAAAATTACTCAGCAATTTTTCTTTTGGCATGGTCAAGAGCAGAGGTCTCCAAACTGTGGTCCGGGGGACGGATGTGGCCCTTTGCTTGCCTTTATCAGGCCCTTGAGACACTATTCCCCCACACTGATACAAGGCACTATTTCTTCTACACCAACAATAGGGCACTATTCATCCCACTGACTCCAACTGCAGGGCCCTATTATTCCCATTGACACCAATGAAGAGGCACAATTCTTTGCCCTGATACCAACAACTACTGTTCCTCCCACTGACACTAATGAGGGGACCCTATTCTTCCCAATGACGCCCATAATGGGGCCATATTTCTTCCCCTAATACCAACAATGGGCACATTTTCCTCCCACTAATATCAATGATAGGGCATTCTTTACCCACATTGACGCCAGGGCATTTTCTACTCACACTGGCCACACTCCAGCCCTCTCACAGTCTGAAGGACTGTAAAATGGCCCTTTGCTCTGAAAGTTTGGTCAAGAGCCACCAATTTTTCTGAGCTTTTTATGCCCAGAATACCATTCTCCTATATTGGAAGCTGCCAGGCCAATATCACATAAAACAATGTAACACAGTGAATTCTGAGCTGTAAGATGGTCAACAGGAGAGGAAATACATTTCCCCAATGGGAACATAGCTAGCCCTTTCTTAATCTAAAACAAAAAATGACTCCTAAAATAAAAAAAAAGAGGCTTCTACTCACAGTACCTGCTCTGCACAAAGGTATTGCACAGAGAGGTCCCTAGAATAAAAGGAATGTTCCCCCAGGGGGGGTTTTAGCGACATGGTGTATTAGTCAAAGGAGATGAAGATAAAATAAAATAAAATCAATATTTTTTTATCCACAATCTCTGGTTATGTGTCATGTTCCGAATCTCATTTAATGAACGGTAAATATAATTCTATTTATGTATAATAGATTATAGTATTTTGTTAGAGTGTCGAACACATTTGGGTAATAATATACTTTTCTGATATATCTCACCAGTCCAAATCCCCTTGAAGAAGACTGTGACAGTATTGGTCGAAACGCGTCATGGTACTCATATGGATGTCAATTTAATAATTACATACAATGTACTGTATTGTTAACCATTTTTTAACATTGAGGGTACATTTTTTAGACTGCCTGTAACCAGAGTTTATAATTTTAAAAATTCAATTAATTTGTATTTTGATTCATTGTATAAATAAAAGAAATGTTTTTATTTTATTATATCTTCATCTCCTTTGACTAATACACCATGTTGCTTAAAAAAAAACTGGAGGAACATTCCCTTTTTTCTGTATATTCCTTGGGGTGTGGGGCTCCCGGACTCTAATTACATGCGTTTTCCCATTTTTTGCACAGAGAGGTCCCGTAGCTCTTCTTCTGGAGCCCCCTGTCCACACTATCTTCTCCTCCACGTCTCCATGTACCCTCATAGCAAGTCTCTCGGTATGGGAGCACTCGTGCAGGCTCGATGGGTAATGTGCATTTATAGACACACACACAGCCATTGGCTCCTGATGCTCACAATCTGTCCTGTGAGAATAGGAAGAGAGAGTAGCTCTGATGTAGACAGGCTTGGCACCGGATAAAAAGAGTAGTGAGGTAAGTGTTGGGAGGAAAAGGGCCAGGTAGTGGGACGTTTTACCCTAATGCAGGAAATGCATAACGTAAAATAATTTACTTTAAAAATACTTTAATGTCTGTGCTTGTGATATTTTTGTGAGTTATTCCAATCCCTAAGTAACAACTGTACACTTAGTAATTTGTGTTTAGTTTGCTTCTGCTTTTTTTGATTGCTGAAATCCTTCTTGTGATGGAAGGTCTGGGGCATCTCATGCTGCAGTCTCATTGGCATCCATTCCCGTGTATATTTGCTATTGTAGTGATCAGATGACATGATCCATCCTTCTCTTCTCCTGATCTCCCCTAGAAATGAGAAAAACATGTGTAGGACCACCAAAGTCTTACTTAATATTCCACTCTCTAAACTTAACCAGAAATCTCGCATGGTGGATTATAACCGAAAACTTTTGAAAAATGTTTGCAAAACAAACAGACTAATGAAGCAAACATCGTGAACATATACAGTGCAATATGTGAAAATAAATTCAGCTCTTAAATATAATGAACACTCTGTATTGATTGTTTGTATTCTGTTTTGTATTTGTCTATTGTAATATGAAGGAGTGAGAGTGATTTGTGAGAAGGAACGGGTACGTCACTCTTTTCTTTACAAGGGCATTGGTGGAGTTATAGGGATCTGCTATTTATTATACGATGAGTGTTACCAAATAGTTTTGCAATATGCATGTTCAGAATCCCTGTTAAGAACTTAAGAACTCAATTAATTGGGTATTCCATTTTTAATGAAAAACAAAGGAGACCTCTGTAGCTAGAAGTGTGCATGGTGGTGATGTCCTGAACTCTTACTGTTTGATCTATTTAGGTTCTGCCAACATTAGAATTATTTTCAGCTTTTATTAGAGTGTTTGCTTCCATTTAAAAGTGAACATGACCCGCCTAAAAAGGTTTTTCTTTTTTTTTTTTATTACTTTTTTACTAAAAACAAATTGGACCACATATACCTGCTGGACTGCAAACATTAATGCACTCATATGGATCCATGTCTAAGCCCAGCACCTTTAAAAGGAGAAGTCCAGCCTGAGCTTTTGAGGCTGGGTTCACACTATACTACACAGCCTCAGGCCGGGTTCACACTTGTCCTACAAAAGCTCCGACATTGGGAGCTTATGTCGCATGACGTGTAAAAAACTATGGGCCAGATTCACAAAGCACTTACTCCGGAGTATCACGAGTTAGACACGCGTAAGTCTAAAAATGCACACGCTTATCTATGCACCGTATCCCCAAAACGATATACGCCTGAAATCCACATTTTTTTAACCGACATAATTTGGATAGACCGGCGCAGCGTACGTGCAAAACTGCACTAGACACACCTTTGATTTTCTATGCAAATATGCAAATGAGGGAGATACGCTGAGATACGCCACTACACGATGTGCTTATCAGCTGCACGGCCGGTCTAGACCAAATAAAAGCAGGTTTAAATTTAGACAATCCATCTACATGTCAGCAAAAGCAACACTATTAGGGCCGAGCTGAGCAGCCACACTTGTAGGACATTAATCTGTATGCCAACATGCCAGGGGAATCCTTGCTCATAGCTATACTACTGACTTTAGATGAGCGCAGAAGGAGGAGGGCACGGAGGAGGGCACGGGAGAGGATCTTTGTCGGGTATATACGTGGGGTGAGCCCAATGGTAATAGGCCCCCCTTTTGGCTGGAATTAGGGTTCAATTGGAGAGATACCCTGTGTTAATAGGAGGGTAGATGTTGGTTCCGCAGCTTCCCTAAACCATAAAGAACAAAGAAAAAAATGTGTCTCTAGAGTCTAATAGGTAGGAATCCCTACTAGTGTGGTTGATTACACTAGTAACCACACTAGTAGGGATTCCTACCTATTAGACTCTAGAGACACATTTTTTTCGTTGTTTTATATGGTTTAGGGTGCATCGGTCACAACTGGCATCCTTATAGCAGCATAGGATCATTTTACTTTAGCAATCTTAGGGCCTGCTGGCCTGCACAGGCTCCTGACCTAATTAATCCACCTTTACTCAATTTCACTGAAATTAGTGGAAGCTGAGGAACCAACATCGACCCTCCCATTAACACAGGGTATCTCTCCAATTACACCCTAATTCCAGCCAAAAGGGGGACCTATTACCATTGGGCTCACCCCATGGATATACCCGACAAAGGTATTAATTTAGCAGCGCCATTTCCCTTTCTACTATCCATATTTATATTAGCTCCCCACATAGGGATCCTACTGGGAGGCAACAGCTACTTTATTCACCATAGCGCGGACTCCCCTGTTCTTACACGGGGAGAGGATCTGCCGACCGCCACTGGGCAAGGTACTGGCAACACTCCATTTCCTTGCCAGTGGCTCTTTTCACCCTAATGGGTAAATATATATTTTATATGCATTTTTTTCTGTTTAGTATATATTTTATAATAATTAACATAATAAATATATATTTTTATTATTTTTAACTAATATAAATTTACTAAGTTTAATATTATTATAATTATCTTATTTAATATTATATATATATATATATATATATATATATATATATACACCGACACGACACACACCTCCAAACAGCAACAGACAACGGAATAAAAGCACCTTGCTTCAGGAAGGGAAAAAAATTGGATGTACTTTTGCAATGGAAGGGCATTTCTCTCGGTCTATTTAAACACTGTGCATAGCTCACTAAGTCTGACGGGCCTAGTTCCTATCTAACTGATTGCGCCGTGGCGAGTTCTGGGCATGCTCAGAGAGGTGCTGACCATAGTCTGCTTCATGTGCACATGCCCAGTCTGGCCGACCCTTCATTTGCATGGGGTCACTGGTCATTTCAATGGAACACGCCCACGTCCTTCCCACTTTGAATTACACCGCCTTACGCCTCTGAATTTACATTGCACCGGTGCAAATTTGGCCGAAAATACTACGAGGATATGGTACTTGCGCCACGAAATTAAGCCGGTCTAACTTAAAGGAGTTGCACTACGCCGGTCCAAAAATGCGCCGATGTACGTGAATCTGGCCCTATGTTTCCCTATGAGAGCCGTCTTAACTGGTCCGACACAAGTCAGTCCGACTTTGAAAATGCTCCCTGTACTACTTTGGTCCGACATTGATCCTACTTCAGCCCATTGAATATCATTGAAGTCGGACCAAAGTATGATACTTGTCCATCTGACTTTTGACATCCAACATGTGATTACAGCAGCAGTAAAAGGAATTTATCTCACTCTGGGACTGTTTTAATTGGTCAAAGAACAAGTCAGACTATCACAAAGTCGGATCAAAGTAGTTTCCTGTTCATGAAAGTCGGATGGATGTAGGCCAAATGTAGGATCAATGTAGGACCAATGTAGGACAGATGTCACAGAGCAAAGTAGGATGAAAGTTGTACTGCTGTCATGTAGTATAGTGTGAACCCAGCCTCAGGCTGGGTTTCTCCTATGGGTCACAGGAGTGCAATTTGTTTTTCACACCTGTGACCCGTTTACAGCGGAGAGCAATCTGAAGTCTGCTCTCTGCTGACGTCACTGCCATCAGTTGAGGCAGAGGCTCATCACGACTTCCAAGTTGGGATCCGCCAGCTGCCCCCTGATTGATGGCAGTCTCGGCGTCTCAGCAAGCCGCTGAGACAGCCTCTGCCTGCCCCTCCACGGCTCAGCGCTCCAATGAGCATGAAAAGCAGAGAGGAAAGCTGCTGACTGACAGTCAGCAGCTTTCCTCTCTGGGATCTGTGAGAACCGAGCCATTGGCGGTGTTCGGTAGCTCGGTTCTCAGTGCAGAGACAGCGGGGGACAGCTGGAGCATCAGTCTGATGCTCCATCCACATAGGTAAGTATGAATCCAAAAAATGAAAATAAAACCCATACTTCTCTTTTAATTAACAGCCAAATGCCAAAGTCTCTTGCTGTCTCCTGAAGTGCTGGCATTTGTTTGTAGTTTGGATGGCATTGGACTTAACTCTTTAAGGGGCAGGGCTTAAAGCTGAAGTTTAGGTATGAACAATTTTGCATAGTTACATTGGTCCAGCTTTGACCAATGTAAGTATGTATGAGCCATACCTATAAACAAAAACAAAAAAAGAAAACTCTGTGCTAAACCCAATAACAAGTGAAGATAAAATGAAAAAAATCCTAAAAAATTAGGAAGTGAAAAATGAAAAATTATGTGAAAAAAAGGGGAAGGTAATGCTGCTGCTTATGAAAGCCTAAATACATAAAGCTCAGAACACATACAAACAGAAAATAAGAGCACAATCCAAATATCAAAGTGCTAGTGCATATGAATAGTGCATATAAATAATAAATATAATAGGTGGGTATAGGTGTATCAATGCACACAAAAAATGTATAAATCAAACACGGTGTTGTCAAAATAACCAAGTGTTAACTACCCATAGAGGAGGGTGGTAGTACAAACAATATAAAGTGAAAATCAAGTCCGAATTAATGAATTGTTAACAGAAGGACACTCCTAGGGATCAGTTCACCAATCGCTGCAATACTCAGTACAGTATCTGGAAGATGCACGAATCTTGTTCCCAGCCAAAGATGTAAAAATACTGACTCTTACCCGACAAGGTGGACCTCAGTTTTAGGGAGCTCAGAGAGGCATGTGCATCAGCCTGCCGGCCCATGTAATGGTAATGGATCACTTAGCCCAGGGATAGGTGCTTCCGTCTTGCAGGTAGAGGAAAAACCTTCAGATGTTTCTCCAGATCAAATTACATAGGAAGGTGGTGGTCAGATTCAACCAGGCTTTTACCAGACACTAAATCTGAGGCCGCATACACACGTACGAGAACCTCGTCAGGCTAAACTCATCGTTCCGCCCGACAAGGTTCTCGGCCGGCCGTCGAGTTCGTCGACCAGACTGTCGAAAAAGGCGTCGAGCCATTAGTCCCGATGGCCCATCGAGGAAATAGAGAACCTGCTCTCTATTTTGGCTCGACGCCTTGCTCGTCAGTTTGCTTGGCGAAAACGTACACACGATCGAGCTTCTCGGCAGAATATGGATCCCAGCGAGCTTCTCGCTGGATTCTGCCGAGAAGCTCGGTTGTGTGTACAGGGCCTGAGAGTATTGAAAAAAAGGATCAGAATCCTCATAGTGAAGTAGGTCCAAAAAAGAGTATTTATTAAAAAGTCATTTGAAAAAATCACAGCAAGTATAAATACATCCATATTCCACAGCAAATGTTCTTATTCAAAGTAGAAAAAGGGTATATATTAAAAATTAGATAAAACGGGGGGGTTAGAGCTGCGCCATGACATCCGGACACAGTATGAACCGATAGTCCTCAATCCCAATAGGGTAACAAAAGTTCTTCCTCATAAATTAAAAATGAAAAAGAGTCTATGTTATATATACAGCTTGGAGAAGTATGTATCTGCTTGGGGCGGAATGTAACAGTCACCACGTGATACACTGCACACTTCACTCTTCGGTGAGACCCACCACCAGTTGTATTAGCAGCTTACCAGATGGACTATAAATGACAGCAGTCGGCTATAGCCCAGCCGTGGCCTTTGCAGGGAAATTCACTTCCTAGATGGAACACAGCAGACCCAGATTCCAGTCCAACAGCCAAACACCAGACACCACCACGCAGTCATGTATAGAGAATAGCAGACATAGTGTAATCCCGCAAAGGTTATTTATTAAAACACAAATTTAAAAACGTACTCACATTGTATTGGAGTATTGTGGACACATAAAAAGTTTGTTGCCGGACGGCGAACACATAGGCGGAGCCCTTCCTCCTGAACGCGATGACGTCACTGCACGTCCTCCCAGACGCGTTTCGTCATTGGACGTTGTCAATGGGACAATTGACAACGTCCAATGACGAAACGCGTCTGGGGGGACGTGCGGTGACGTCATCGCGTTCAGGAGGAAGGGCTCCGCCTATGTGTTCGCCGGCCGGCAACAAACTTTTTATGTGTCCACAATACTCCAATACAATGTGAGTACGTTTTTAACTTTGTGTTTTAATAAATAACCTTTTAAAATTGCGCACACTCATGGAATGGCGCCAAACTTCGTTACTTAAAAATCTCCAAATTTTACAGGTTAGCAGTTTAGAGTTACAGAGGAGGTCTAGTGCTAGAATTGTTGCACACGCTCTAACGCAAACCTCACATGTGTGGTTTGAACAACGTTTAAATACGTGGGTGGGACTTACGTGTGCGTACGCTTCTGAGCGCGAGCTACCGGGGACAAGGGCGTATCAATTTTTTTTTTACCTATTTGTTTATTTTTTACACTTTAAAAAAAAAAATTCCGATCGCTTTTATTCCTATTACAAGGAATGTAAACATCCCTTGTAATAGGAATAGTGTGTGACAGGTCGTCTTTAAGGAGAGATGCAGGGTCAAAAAGACCCCACATCTCTCCTCCAGGCTGGAAAGAATGAGATTGTGAAAAAAATTCACAGATCTCATTCAAACTAGCCGCAATTGTGGTGTGTTTACTTACGGGTACCCGGGTGTGACGTCATCACGTCGCCTACGACGGTCATAGAGATGACTGGTGACCATGTAGGTAATCTGGATGAGTGCCTGTAGGTAATCTTTGGTGCTCGTCCAGCAACCCTCCCTGTCCCTTCCAAGGCTGCACTCCTGGCAATGGTGAGTGCATTCCTGGCAATGATGGGTGCTGCATTCCTGGCATTGGTGGGTGCATTCCTGGTAAAGGTGGGTGCATTCCTGGCAATGGTGGGTGCATTCCTGGCAATGGTGGGTAAGTACATTCCTGGCAATGGTGGGTGCTGCATTCCTGGCAATGGAGGGTGCTTGTACTCCTGGCAGTGGTGGGTGAGTGCATTCCTGGCAATGTTGGGTGCTGCATTTCTGGAAATGGTGAGTACATTCCTGGCAATGGTGGGTGCTGCATTCCTGGCAATGGTGGGTGAATTTCCTGGCAATGGTAGGTGCTGCATTCCTGGCAATGGTGGGTATAATCCTGGAAATGGTGGGTGCTGCATTCCCAGCAATGGTGGGGGTGCATTCCCGGCAATGGAGGGTGCTGCATTCCTGGCAATGGAGGGTGCTGCATTCCTGGCAATGGTGGGTGCTGCATTCCTGGCAATGTGGGTGCATTCTTGGCAATGGTGGGTGATGCATTCCTAGCAATAGTGGGTGCTGCATCAATGGCAATTGGTGGGTGCTGCAATCATGGCAATTGGGGGTCTGCAGATGGGCACTGACCCTTATTTTGCTTCACAGTTCTTTATTTAAAATGTAATTTTTTCCCCTGAAAATTCCCTCTTAAAAATGAAGGTGCGTGTTATATGCCAATAACTACTGTATTTCCAAATAATACACCTGAGCTCATCTCTTTACTCACACACAGTCACAAAGGCCAGATAATTCTTGTTGAGCAGTGTATTAGTTGCTCGGACAAACACACTTAGACTGAATTTTAATGGTTCAAAGAATGTCAGCAAAATGGTCGGCCCTCACACATGTTCACTTCATCAATCTGGCCCTCTTTGAAAAAAGTTTGGACACCCCCAGGGCCGGATTAACAGAGGGGCTGTTGGAGCTGCAGCTCCAGGCCCCTTTCTCAAGATAGGCCCATTTGCCAAAAAAAAAATCTAAAAAAAAATCTAAAAAAAAAAAAGGTTTGACTTCGGGGGTTGTAGCTCGACAACCAGAGGTCACAGAAACCCCACATTTGGGTGGTAGGCAGTTGAAGACCTGCCCCACAACGGGTCAAAATATGGGATGGCTATCATTTATGGTTCCGGAGATACGAGCCTGCTTGCACAGCCTGTCAGAAACTACATACAGAGCGGCCATTATAAATACAAGCTGACACACTGCAGCTGACTGAGAAAAAAAAATCATCATTTGTTTTTTGCTAGAAAATTACTCTATGGTGGATTTTGTAACTTTTTATGTTGCACAGTAGTATAGAGCTACACGATTCTGGCTAAAATGACAACTGCAATTTTTTTGCTTAGATGATAGATCACGATTCTCTCACGATTCGTGCGGCATAATATCATCTTTCACATTAAAATGAAAACAAAAAAATGGGCTAACTTTACTGTTTTGTTTTTATGGTTTTTATTATTCATTGAAGTGGGCAAATGCAGTGTGACATAAAATATTGCAGCAATTGCAATTTTTGTCTCTGCTAAAATATATATAATGTTTGGCGGTTCCAAGTAATTTTCTAGCAGAAAATATTGCTTTTTAACAAGTGTTGGACTTTAAGTGGATACATTTCTTGCATTTACACACAGAAGTTTGATCTAAGAAGGAAGTTGGTTACAATGTTTCATGTTGTTTACAAACTTGGCAGACTGCCCAGATATTTTCTTTACACACAGAAGTTTATCCCTTTGATCTAAGAAGGAAGCGTTAGTTACAATGTTTCCTGCTAAGAACTTGTCAGACTGCCCGGATATTTACTTTTGACAGCTGAAAGTCTCTCCACTTGTTATATGAAAGAATCAGCAAACTCTGCATTGGAGATATCAGGGGGGTGAATCAAGATCACAATTTTTTAACGATTAATTGTGCAGCTCTAGCACGGTACTGTATTTGCGCAGCAATTTTTCAAACGTGTTTTTTGGGGGAAATAAACTGTTTATTCATTTAAAAAAAACACTAAAGTTAGCACGATTTTTTTTGGTATCCTAAGCGATGCTTTAAAAAATTTTTTAGGTTATATGTTTAGAGTTACAGAGGAGGTCTAGTGCTAGAATTATTGCTCTCGCTCTAACGATCGCGACGTATGTAACCTGTGTCGTATGTAACCTGTGTGTATCTGGCTCTGATACTAGCCAGTGCCTACCCAGCCACTGACTGGTATCTCTCCCCAGCCTGTCCTGACACACCCTCTCACCTGCTGACCTGTGGATGGGGGAATCACTCCTGTAGTGTTGTGTTCTGCCAGTGAGTACAATGATCAGTGTTGCTATCTATAGCTGGCAGCACTGATTGTTTTGGGAAAAACAGGCTGGTTGTACTCAAGTCGATTAATAGATTGACTTGTGTAAAACCAGCTAGCCCATACATAGATCGACTATGGCTGGTCTCTGCATAATTGGTGTAATTTCAATCCATGTATGACCCGCTTAACCACTACACAGTCCCTAAACATCCTTCCACTCCTGTACATAGTCTGTCATACTCTCCACACTCCTCTCCTGTACATAGTGCACACTGTCATACTCTCCACACTTCTCTCCTATACATAGTGCCCACTGTCATACCCTCCACACTCCTCTCCAGTAAATAGTGACCACTATCATACCCTCCACACTCCTCTCCTATACAGAACACCCACTGTCATACCCCCCACACTCCTCTCCTGTACATAGTGCCTGGTGTCATACACTTCTATCTTGTACATAGTGCCCACTGTCGCACCCTTCACACTCCTCTCCTATACATAGTGCCCACTATCATACCATCCCCATTCCTCTCCTGTACATACTGCCCACTGTCATACCCTCCACACTTCTCTCCTGTACATACTGCCCTATCATACCCTCCACACTTCTCTCTGGTACATACTACCCTCTGTCATACCCCCACACTCTTCCTGTACATACTGCCCACTGTCATACCCTTCACACTCCTCTCCTGTACAAACTGCCCACTGTCATACCCTTCAAACTCCTCTCCTGTACATAGTACCTGCTGTCATACACTTCTCTCCTGTACATACCGACCCATTGTCATACCCTCCACACTTTTCTCCTGTACATACTGCTCACTGTAATCCCCTCCACACTCCTCTCCTGTACATACTGCCCACTGTCATACCCTCCATACTCATCTCCTGTACATAGTGCCCACTGTTAGACCCTCCACATTCCTCTCCTGTACATACTGTTCACTGTCATACCCTCCACACTCCTCTCCTATACATAGTGCCCACTATCATACTGTCCACACTCCTCTCCTGTACATACTGCCCACTGTCATACCATCCACACTTCTCTCCTGTACATACTGCCTACTGTCATACCCTCCACACTCCTCTCCTGTACATAGTGCCTGCTGTCATACACTTCTCTCCTGTACATACTGCCCACTGTCGTACCCTCCACGCTTCTCTCCTGTACATACTGCTCACTGTCATCCCCTCCACACTTCTCTCCTGTACATACTGCCCACTGTCATACCCTCCACACTCCTCTCCTGTACATTGTGCCTTTTGCCGTACCCTTTGCACTCTTCTCCTGTACATAGTGCCCAATGTTAGACCCTCCACATTCCTCTCACTCACCTGCACATACTTCCCACTTATATACCATCCGTACTCCTCCCCTATGTCGCTTACCCGCATAAACAGTTCTTTAAAATGATACTGAATACCCTCAATGTTACCAGCTCTAGAATGGACACACTTTTGTTAGTTCAACTAAAGGAAATCTCAGTTCTCATATTTGTTCTGTTCCATTATTAGAACTTATTTAATTTTGTGATTACTACTGTGATGTACAGAGGAACATAGGGGATCTCAGCTACTCTAAATATAGCACTTGTGAACAAAAAGTGTCCCTGAAAATATTTTTTAAATGTTGGCAACTATGCACTGCCCAAGGGCCACTGGGTCAGTAGGGGGCCCCATGAGAGGTTTCTGGGATCCTGTGATATTAAAGCGGTAGTAAACTTTCCTGACATTACTACTTTTTAGAGGCCCTGGGGTAGGTTATGCCACAATGTACAAGTATGCACAGCAAATTAGCACATTAGGGTACACTTAAATTTTCAGACTGGGCTCTCCAGTTCGGACACACAAGAATTTTGCAATGAACTATCGGATTACTTCATTAATAAAATCGAGGCAATCCGTGAAAGCATTCAGCAAAACAATTCCCCCCTCAGCCCCCCCTGCAGCCTCTCACACAGCACCCATAGTAATTCTTCTATATTAGGTAAGTTTACCCTGGAACCCATCTCCATCGAGACCACTAAAAATGTCATTGCCGCTCTGCGTAATGGCACAGCGCCAAATGACATTATCCCCACAAAACTGCTGAAGGAATGCGCCTACATCCTGGCTCCTCCCATCACGCAGTTTATCAACCAGTCTTTTCTGGAGGGCATAGTGCCCTCACAGTTGAAAGAGGGTATAATCCAACCCATCCTGAAGAAACCCTCCCTGGACCCCAAGGACCCACTCCACCACCGTCCCATAACAAGCCTCAATGTACTCTCTAAGATAATGGAGAAAGTAGTGGTACAACACCTACAAGCTACTTGATCCATTGCAATCAGGCTTCCGTCCCGGACACGGGACGGAAACAGCATTGCTGAAAGTATGGGACGATGTTCTCAAGTCCGCAGACGAAGGAGAATCTTGTCTTCTAGTTCTGTTGGACCTAAGTGCAGCTTTCGACACTTTAGACCACAATCTGTTACTGACTCGGCTTGCTGAAGTAGCCAGAGTCGCAGAAGGCGATTTATCTTGGTTCTCCTCTTTTCTGGAAAACCGATCGCAAACAGTAAAGTTAGGACCTTTTACGTCTGAAAAACGCACAGTAACATGCGGAGTCCCTCAAGGATCGCCTCTGTCACCAGTGCTGTTTAACATCTATCTTCGTCCTCTTTTTGAGATTATCAGCAGCCAAAAACTGCTCTATCACTCATACGCAGACGACACACAACTGTATTTCCGCATCTGCAACAGACAGGATCACCACCTCAATCTAGAGACATGTCTCTCTTTGATAGAGGACTGGATGACAAAGAGTTATCTTAAACTCAATGGAGCGAAAACAGAACTTCTTCTGTTTCACGCCAAGCGCAGGAATCAACTTTCAACAGTGTGGACCCCCCCGCCTATTTTGGGCAAGCTCATCACCCCTAGCACCAAAGTCAAAAGCCTAGGGGTCATTTTTGACTCCTTTATGACAATGGACGCACAAATAGGGTCAGTAGTCAGCGGATCTCACCATCTACTGCGCCTACTACGTAGACTCACTCCGTTCATCCCTAAAGAACACTTAGCGGTCGTGGTGGGAGCAATTGTAAACTCCAGGCTGGATTATGCAAATACCCTTTACCTCGGCCTCCCCAAGTACCAAATCGCTCGTCTGCAAGTCGTTCAGAATACGGCCGCCAGACTTGTGACTGGGAAAAAACCCTGGGAATCCATCTCACCTTCACTGAGAGCCCTTCATTGGCTGCCAGTTAAAGACAGAATTGCTTTTAAAGCTCTCTGTCTTACGCATAGATGTGTCCATGGGAATGCCCCCCTTTATTTATGCGAAATAATAAAAGCGCATAATCCCAATCGCGTTTTGCAATCCACGAATCAGAACCTGCTCCAGGTTCCGAAAGCCAACTGCAAGTCCAAAGGAGAAAGAAGATTTGCGATCCAAGGTCCCAGACTATGGAACGCTTTACCAACCAGCATTCGGTTGGAGGAGAACCACCTAGCATTTAGGAAAAAGGTCAAGACTTTTCTCTTTTGATATCAAAGGAGACAGGAACAACAAGCGCCCAGAGGCGATTCAGTTCGCATGTGCCGCGCTATATAAGTTTTCATTCATTCATTCATGCATTCCATTGCTGCGCTGTGATTCTCACGCATTTATTTATTATTTATAAAAGGCCCCACCAAAATCCTCAGCACCAGGCCCATGATGTTCTTAATCTGGCCCTGGACACCCCTGGTGTAAAGCCTCATTTTGCAAAGAATACCCAATCAAGTGAAAGGAAATAAAAAAAAATGCATTTTTGCTTGTACATGATTGGATGATGGAAGTCAGCAGAGCTTATGCTCATTTACTAAGCTCTGGACTGGACCAACTGCACTTGCTCAGAGAGAAAATGCACTTTTCAAAGTACACAGTCTACTTGCCTTTAGTAAATCAACCCCCAAATCTTAATTTTCCTCTCTTTTTTTACCTACAACATTTGGTTTCTAGCACATAACTGATACTATTTTGTGTAATTATTTTAAAATACATTAGTAGCAGATGCTTGCAGGAAGAATCTACTTATTAATAGTGGCATGTACAGTATTTACTGATTGCTTGTATATCCTAGGTGATAAACTACACATCAGAATGAAACGGAGAGCATTTCTACCACCCATCAAGAGCATATAAAATGCAGGATGCAGTAATATGATATTACTAAATGTTCTGTAAACAGAACAGAAACAGATACAATTAGCAGATGATGCCGGGGAGAGCCAGATGCAGTTAATCACAGGCAGCAAATCAAGTAAAGGCTAATGTCATGTGAAAGACAAGGCAGAAATGTAAATAGTAACACAGTGTGAGTGTGAATTACAAAATGACCTCAATTCATGCATGTACTCCCTCGTTATATAAGCACTCGTCTGTGTCATGGGATCGCACATGCTCGCTGATTAAAACCCAAGCAAGTAAATGTAACCAAATAACAAAATTACTAAACAAATGAAACATAAAAATAATCTGGGGATAAAGGAAAATTGTTCAAAGGAAGTATATAATCTGCCACTGCCAACCTCTCCTTCTGTAAATTCCAGCTACCTGGCTATCATGCCGGTCCCCCAGCTTCAGTATTACTGAGTGACTGACTGGGAACAGGTATTGTACGTAAATTAGGACTTCGGCTGTCTTAAGTTGATGTTCCTTATCCTAACCTAACATGCATTTTTTATATTATGTGCAGCTAAAATCTCTTCATTGATCCATATGGAAATTGTTTTTCTCTGCTTTTATGAATGCAGTTGTAGCACCCTCTTAGGCTAAGGATGTTAGATACATTTCGCGTGTCTTGCTCTGTAGCCAGAACAGCTGTGATCTGCAGTTTTGGTCTGTCCTGGCTCCACACTGTAGGCATTTATTGATTCCCCTGAGCCTCTTGAGAACTTTCCAGAGCTCAGGGTGAAGAAAATCAAATTCCCAGGCTGGGTGTGCCAAGATGGTGGGTGGGAGACAGGTAAATAGCTGGGAGCCCAGAGAGAAGTGTTCTCTCCTTGGAAGAAAGAAACCCTGAAGCCTTCCTGACAAGCTGCTGGACTACTCTAGTGGATGAAGTGGACAGGGCCGTCTTAATAGCATCATGGGTCCCTGGGCAAAGTAATACTCTGGGGTCCCTACAAGAGATGTATCGGTATCCCTCCGGGCATTCCAAGCATTTCAGAGCAAACAGTGCTGGACAGCTGGGCTCGACCATGAGACCATCCACAATTCTACTTCCACAGGTGGGCTCTTAGTGCTAGTAAAAAAGGTTCCCTAGGGAGATCCCCAGGAAAAACACTGCGCTGACAAGTGATAAATATAGTGAAATAATGTGAAAGCGGCCAGTACCTGTTGCTCAAAATACCCAAAGCAAAAAACACATAAATACAAAAAAGTACAGCGCTATAGAAACGTGATAAACCCAAATTAATTAAAAAATAGGAAAAATTATAGGAGGGCTAGGGTGAAATGTTCAAAAAATATAAATAAATAAATAAATCAATGTTCAAAAAAGGGTTAAGTCCATAAAGTGTTAAGTAATGGAGGCAATGAAGTTGGATCTCTTCCACCAAAAGGAAACACCCGTGTGATGAATGTAGTCTGCTTACCAGATCCACTGACCGTTGATAAGCGGTCAATCAGGCTCAGAGATGTTTATAGTCCTCTCAATCAGACTCAAATCCAGCAGATGGAACCAGGGGGTTAGATCCTCAACAGCAGTCACAAGCATATAAGAGGTTAACTCTCATACATTAAAGGAAAGGAAATGGGAACGCTCCATAGTGAAGTACTGTGAGTTAAAGGCTTTTTAATAAGATATATTGCACTTACAATTCGACTGATGTCATATGGCATGTAAAATAGAATGCGGCGTGTAATCCGATCGGGTCCTGTCAGCTGTTCTCAGTGTGTGTGTGTAGCTCACTTCCGCAAAAGCGATGACGTGATACGAGCTGATGGCCACTCCTACGTACGTTTCGTCGTAAGACTTCGTCGGGGATGGTCCATCAACTATCAATGAAAGAGGGCGTTTCTTCACTGGCCACAAAGGTGAGAGTACCAATGACTAGTTTAAGGGGACAGCCTGTTCCTTTTCTGGCCATTATTATTATTAACTTTCATGATTATTATTGACAAGGCCATGTTGTAAATAAGTTGCATATTTTAGTTATGCCGTCTTATAATATTATTATTACTACCCAAGTATCCTATTTTGTTGAGCTATGAGTAAGCATCTTACGATGTGAAACATGTTGGCAATTTTTTGTCCTGTTGTCCACTTTTTCATCTTGACTGCACTATTTTGGATTATGTTTTAAACTGATGTTATCCAATAAAGATGTCGTTTAACAGAGTGCGGCAGTCCAGGATTTTTCCAATTCCATGCACCTGTGCAGAGCCAGCACCTGTCGGATTCAGTAGGGCGGAAGCAATCCGAGGGGTCAGTAGCTTTCAGAGCAGTATCATTCCTTCATATCCTATTTTGTTTCTATTGTGTATTACATATTTTTAGAATTACATGGAAAATATCCTTATCCTTATTTATTTAAAACTTTCAGTAGCTTGTTGATCATACTATTTTACTATGAAACATATAACTTTTAATTTTTAGCAAGGGTTCCCCGAGACCTTCAAATTATATCAAGGATTTCTCCAAGGTAAAAAGTTTTCAAAAGGCTGTTCTAGAGCAGGGGTCTCCAAACTTTCTGAGCAAGGGGCCATTTTACAGTCCTTCAGACTTTGAGAAGGCCGGACTGTGGCCAGTGTGAGTAGAAAATGCCCTGGCGTCAATGTGGGTAAAGAATACCCTATCATTGATATTAGTGGGAGGAAAATTTCCCCATTGTTGGTATTAGGGGAAGAAATATGGCCCCATTATGGGCGTCATTGGGAGGAATAGGGTCCCCTCATTAGTGTCAGTGGGAGGAATAGTTGTTGGTATCAGGGCAAAGAATTGTGCCTCATCATTGGTGTCAATGGGAATAATAGGGCCCTGCAGTTGGAGTCAGTGGGATGAATAGTGCCCTATTGTTGGTGTAGAAGGAATAGTGCCACATCCGGCCCCCGGACCACAGTTTGGAGACCCCTGTTCTAGAGCATCTTTATTTTTTCACACGTTAAAATCTGTATTTGTGGCTATAAATTTTACTTAAATCCAAAGAACATTTATTTATTGAAAGCAGAGGCCTTGTACAGTAGAATAAAAATATAGTTGTTGAAATGTTTTTCGCGGCATAATACAATTATTTTCACAACTGTTTATGAAACGTACAAGTTTAGGACAAAATACACTAAAATTAATTTTAGTGCAAAAAAACATATTATACTTCCCGATTTTTGTCAAAATAAAAAATAGGCGGTTGCGTTAAGTAAATAAATACCAAATATGTCAGATCTTAAGGCTGCATTCACACCTGAGCGGCAAGTAACGACGCATACGCGGCTTTACTTGCCGCGCTTCGATTTATTTATTTTTTTTTATTTTTTTTTTACAAATCTTCCCATTCATGTCTATGGGCGAACGCCAATGTCGCTTGAAAAAAAGGGTCCAGGACTTTTTTTCAGGCGACAGGCGTTCGGCGTCTCAGAGATGTGAACCATCTCTATAGACATGAATTTGCCGCTCAGGTGTGAATGGGCTCTAAAACTGCACATCCATGATATCGCAAAAAATATGGTGCCCAAAATTCTCCATAGGAAATACATCTGTAGCGCCTGGTTACTTTAAGTACCAGTGCTGTTTAAATTTAGAGATAGATCAGAGTGTAGTTAAACTCTGATCCAAATTTGTTATGTTCAAAACAGGGTCTCTGTCTCAGCTTGGCTGTGCTGTGGGCTCATTCTGTTGTGCTGGGGTGTTCTTCCAACCCCTGTGCAGTACGTGGCAGCAGTGGAGTCAAGGTTTGGGTGCTCTTCCCCAGCAGCCAATCAGGAGGGTTGGGGGAGGGTATTTATGGGGCAGACGCCATTGGTTCTGGGTTCGTCTTCTTCGTCCAGTGTGGCACCCATCTTTAGGGTGGCCACATCGCCGCGCTCCGAGTTATGGCCTACCTGGCCGGGGCATGCGTGCCACGCGGTGTTCCTGGTTCCGGGGCCATGTTGGCCCCAAACATCTAAACAGCGACAGGGACCCAGTGAGCGACTGGGTTCCTACCTTTGAGGATCCCAAGTGGTAGTGCTGTATGGTGGGGAGTCCGTCTGAGGAGCGCCATTGAGAGGCTGGCGGTCCAATAGGATTTTGACAAACCACCGGGGATCAAGGTAGCCGGACAAGGATTGATAACCTGTCAGACGGTACCTGGACATAAAGAAGGAGATCCAGGTGTAATTCATCTAAGGAGGATTGCATTCGTAACTGCAATCAGAGAGGGCCTGTGGCAGAGGTGTCTTCCTGACGTTCACCAAGGAGGAACTGTGGCAGAGACTTTTCCTACAAATGTTCGAGTGATACTCCAGCTGCCAGGTCAGTGAGCGAGGCCTGTCCGGGTACATGATTGGGCTCTGGGGAATACACACGTATCCCCTACAGACTAGGTTGGATGTCATTGCATCCATACCATCTCGGAATTCCGCTCCTGCCTGTCCTGCAAACCCTTGCCGTCAGGCTCCCTACTACTCGTTATACTTACCTACAGAAATATATATCAGCACATCAGGTAACTCTTCGCTTTATCAATATATTTTTTTACACATAACTACCTCAAAATATTTTTTTCTTTATCTCCCTATATTTATTTTCACTTTTGATTATATAACCACTTTCGCCCATTCTGTAATTGGGAATACATAGTTGCTCCCACACATTCACTCTCTTTTCATTCACTCCACTCACATATTTATTTTCACTTTTCATTTCACATTATAATCATTATCTGCTTACTTTATTCGCAGTCTGTCATTTATACTTTAAGCTGCACTTTCAATATCATTATATACACTATCATCCTTTCACATCACACCTACACACTTTAGTACACTTAATACTATGCCACTATTTTCCAATCCAACATTTGATTACTCTCTTTTATTCCCCATTGTACATCCACCCTTTTCCATCCTTTAAGGAATGCCTTGTCCAACATTTTATATATACATTGGCAACTTAATAGTCTGCCTCTGCCCTTCACACCTTATACATACATATAATTTAGTCATTCCTCTGTTAGGTTTGTTCATATTTATATTTACCCACTGAATTATCTAACCTTGGCCATTATGAGTGTTCATTGCAGGTGACGGCTCCTCCCCCACCGGTAGGGCGTCATGTCTGAGGCCTCTTGAAGACCCTCTCGGGTGGACCTCTCACCCTCGGGTATGTGGGGGTTCCCCTCAGTCCCTTCGAAGTATCCAGCAGCTTTTTCATTCCATGTTTAACGGTAAATATATCTGCTGTTGAAATCCATTTGATACATATTGACATGTTCTATGATTGATTTTATACCTTTGTGATATATTTTGTAGAGATAATTATCCCCCTAAAGAGACCCTCATTGGTCGAAACGCGTCGGGGTCAACATTGTACTACAATATGGAATATTTAATAAATATTTATTATATGTAATGATCATACCGAATGTACCATGGAATGTGATATTTTGCCATTTTACCTGTTTTTATACATTGTAACTCATATATTGTGACACCCAAGCCTTTTTCTGAGCTAATAAATGTAATTTTTCTATATAGCTACCAGTATCTTACTGCTTTGACATCACTGCCTAAAAGTCCCACAAAAACGGGGAAAACCTTTCCATTTTCTGTCCGGGTACACTAAACCCACTCAGGCAGGAGTGGTACGGAAAGTGTTACATATTGGAACAGGACTGTTTTAAATACTACACCTGAATCTGTTGTTCTCCATCTTCCTGCAAACTCTATCCCTTTCATCACCAGTTCATTGTTTTAACCCGGCTGGGTAATAAAGAGCACAGCAAAGACACTTGTTGCGGACATTCTTTTACTATTGCTATATGCACAATTCACCCCTAGGAATTCGGAAGAGTCACAAGGTAAACGTGCCACCCAAAACAACCAGCAGCTCCTCCGGGGGTAGTGCTACACATCCTTTACAGATCACCAGTTTAGAGGTAACCATGAACTATAGCCCTAAAATTTACACCGATCTTCACAATGATACCTCACTTGTGTGGTGCAATTGCCGTAACTTACACATGAGCAAAAAAGCAGCACTAGAAGGGGGGACTTTGGAACTTTAAGTGAAGCACAATGAAGTGCCTTTATCCCTGGTACAAGTAAATAAGGAAAGGGAGTTTGCTGGGTCTGAATATTGATGGCATCGTCAAATGTGATACTTGGTGAATAGCATTAAATGTGTAGTGTAACTGAGGCATCAAATGTAGCTCAATGCATTTTGTGGATGTCTCCACTCATCAGGAGCAGATGCGACAGGAATTCCTATGGGATATATAAATATAATAAACCACACTCTAAATACAGAGGGATATATAACAGAAAATTACTATATATAGATGGTTGATCAACTACACTTACCAGCAAGGACAGTACATGCGACATGTGGTAACGGACATAGGGTGGGTCAAAAACATATACCCTGTTAGGGGAGCTGAGGTGGCAATATATAACGATGCAGCAATGGACTATGTGAGAAAGTGAGTAGTGTGAAAATAAATCTCCATGTGGCAGAGTGTTGGATGTATGGCATCTGGGAACAATAGAGAATTGTTCATTAATTAAATTAGAATTATATGTAATTGTAACAGTATCGAAATTAATAAATCAAATTTACTTAATTAATGAGGAGTGAGCCCAGTATGGCTCCATAAAGGTATATAACTTTAGCAGTATCAAGATTAATAGATTAAAACTAACTAATTGATGGATGTTGAACCCAGTATGACTGCCAGTGACAGTGAATGGAACTTAAACATAAGTAACCTGTGTACCTTTGCATTTGCTGTATTGGCCTGAAAGTGTAATGTCACCCAACGTAACTGTTGTATGTGCAAAAACTTGTAGATTTGAAGATTGTAGCATTTCCGAGGTGCCCCTAGGGGGCAAACTGTATCGATTTCCCAATAAGTTAAAGTAAAGTACAAAGTAAAAACACAGATCAACCACCTATGTTTAGCGCCACTTGGCCACCCGTGTGACAGCAACCTAAATGAATACAGCACACGCATTAATTTGTGTCTTTTATATCTCCCTGTAGTTCAGCTTTAAGCTCTAAAATATGGGAAAAACATTCATGGATACCCAACTAATAAAATAAGATATTCTAAGTCAAGACAGATGGTGAGTATTGATCAAGCAGGCCAAGCAAGTTAGCTTTATCCTTCAATAAGTTTGTTTTGGGTAAAGAGAATTGCAAACCGAAAGGTCAGCGTTGTTTTTAATAAATCTGCACATATTATTATACCTCACTGTTCAATGTGCATATGCAACAGCCTGGCTGTGAAAGCCAAGACATAAGGAACAGATGAGCAATTCAAAGCAGTAAATAGCTGCGTTCAAGACAACTTCACGTGGTAGAATTTAAGGAATTTGGGGTTTGAAGCCACAAAAGGCTTAGCTGCTCATCATGACTTAAAATACAAAGGTATACAAGGCTCAGAGAAAGACGAATGTGAAAGATCCCGCTGGTCAGGATGCCCTGAGGCCTAATAAGGGCCAAGAATAGTGTTTATAGGGTGTAAAGGTTTGAGTATTATCACTTTCCGTGTTACTGAAGGTATGATTTTTGGAATAGAAAGAATGAATGACTTCACAATATGTATAATATACATCTGTAAAACCATTTTTACTGCTAAATTCACAGAAGCAAAATGTATTTATATTAGCTCTGCAAATAAATTGGGTCCGTGCTTTTTAAAGCCTAACTCTGCAAGCCCCCCAATTTTTGGCTTTTTTTTATTTTAAACATACCTTTCTCTGATATCTTTGTGTATTGATGAGCATGATGACAACCCATAATAACCCTTCATTTACAGTATCTCCTCAGTCTTTCTGGTTGATGACATTAATGACACTGGGACATCATGACCTTGGGCCCGGGCTTGAGTGTGGATGGACCCTTTTATAACCCACAGAGTTGTCCTAATCAGGAGGCACAGGAGGAGCAAGAGAGGACAGCAGGATATACACCACTCCTAAAGCGCCCCTGCCCATTGAAATCATTGGACAGTGCCTCCAAAGCGACTGCAAAGCGGCGTGGCAGCGCAGTTTTGTGGGTGTTTTAAACCTTTATTCAGCCGCTAGTGGGGGTTACAATGGGACAACATTTCTACCGCTGACACCAACAATGGGGTACTATTGCTCCCTAAGATACCAACGATGGGGCACTGTTCTTCCCCCTAATAACAAATGTGGCAATGTTTACTCCCATCTAATGCCAGGAAAATTTCCTCTCCTACTGGCCACAGTCTGACCCCCTAAAGTCTGAAGGACAATAAACTGGCCCGTTGTTTAGAAAGTTTATAGACCCCGATTCTAGAGTGAGGCCCATCTCTGAGCAAAACAAAAAAGGGTGCTGTTGCCATTAGAACAGGATGACATAAACAGCATTAAAAAAATTATTAGATCACCCTACTCCCATCAGTGGACACCTCATCTGGCTTATCCTTTGTCCCCTCCTATATGCAGATAACACAATATATTCATAGAGCTCAATTAGTGGATGTCTGGATACATTTTACTCTTCCCCACACAACGTTTACATGAGGATAGATTACTTCCTAGTTCCACATAGTCCGCTTCAGGAGGTGAGTGACTCTGCCATTGGTAATATAACGTGGTCTAACCACACTCCTATCACCCTATTGTATACACTCTCAATGGTACCGACTTTCAGAACTCGCTTTTGGAAACGAAATGAAAGACTCTTACAGACCCCAGAAGTTCTGGCGGATGTAACCAGAGAATTGAAATTTTATTTCCAAACTAACAACCAATCAGATTGTGATTTGGCAATCCTGTGGGAGGCTCACAAAATGGTAATCAGAGGCGTACTGATTAAACATGGCTCACGGATAAAAACAAACAAACGTGAAAAACAACTGACCCTGCTTCTTGATAAAATACATAGGTTGGAATCTCAACATAAACAGGCACCTACAACATCGCTAGTACTTGAACTTCTGACCCTCCACAGACAAATGTGGACCTATTACAATATAAGGCCAATGCAACACTGCAATTTAGCTGAAAAATAGGCTACGAGTCTGGCAATGTGGGAAGACTCTGGCTAGATCAGTCAGAGACCACAAGCTAACCACATATATCCCCCAAATAATGTCCTTGAAGGGCAACAAAGATGTCTTACCTAAAAAGATTGCACAGGAATTCAGAGACTTCTACTCGACTCTATATAATCTTCCAGATGGGACAACTCTTCAGACTTCGAACGAGGACTATTTTTTCTTATCCCAGCTCCCTGCTAAAGTGCGGGAAGAATTAGAGTCCCCTGTTACGTTAGAGGAAATACAGAAAGCAGTGGGTGTAATGAAACCAGGAAAGCCCCCCCAGGTCCTGATGGTTTTAGTCTACAATACTATCAGAAACTGTTTAACCACTTGCTTACTGGGCACATAATCCCCCTTCGTGCCCAGGCGAAATTTCAGCTTCCAGCACTGCTTCGCTTTAACTGACATTTGCGCGGTCGTGCGACGTGGCTTCCAAACAAAATTGACGTCCTTTTTTCCCCACAAATAGAGCTTTATTTTGGTGGTATTTTATTTTTTGCGTTATAAACAAAAAAAGAGCGACAATTTAAATATATATATATATATATATTTTTTACTTGTTGCTATAATAAATATCCCAATTTAAAAAAATATATATATATATTTTTTTTTCTCAGTTAAGGCCGATACGTATTCTTCTACGTATTTTTGTAAAAGAAAAAAAATCGCAATAAGCGACTGCTTTGCGCAAAAGTTATAGCGCCTACAAAATAGGGGACGGAATTATGATTTTTATTTACTATTTTTTTTTTTTACTAGTAATGGCGGCGACCTGCGATTTTTATTGGGACTGCGACATTATGGCGGACACATCGGACACTTTTGACACATTTTTGGGACCATTCACATTTATTAATACAGTGACCAGTGCTATAAATATGCACTAATTACTGTATAAATGTGACTGGCATTGAAGGGGTTAACACTAGGGGGTGAGGAAGGGGTTAAATGTGTATCCTGGGTGTGTTCTAATTGTGTGGGGGGAGGGGGGTGACTGGGGGAGGTGACCGATGCTGTGTCTCTATGTACAAGGGAAACAGCATCTGTCTCCTCTCCCTGACAGGACTTGGAGCTCTGTGTTTACACACAGAGCTCCACGTCCCAGCTCTGTCACCGCCGATCGCGTGTACCTGGCGGACACCGCGGCCGCCGGGTACACGCATCGAATCCTCGGCGATGCGACGGCACTGTTTTTTCCCGCTGCGCGCCACCCAGTGTTACGATCACGTTTTCAACTGAATGAAACTTGATGGAATTCCCAGCTAGAGAGGTTTCTCAGGATAAACCACAACTTCACTTTCTTGTATGAACAGAAAGTTAAGGGTTTAATTCATCACAACCTCTACCTTGGAAACCAACCTTGAGCCAACCTTGAGTATAGGAACTCATTCAAAGCATAAGCAACATGAGTGTTACAAAAGGAACTGATGAATCAGTGCTAGCAATAGGTTAGACTGGTCCTGCAGCTTCAGGACAATTCTAGTTGGGTATCATGCAAGTGTCCTCAGTGACAGTCTACACAAAGGGTGTGTGTCTGGAGTGAACTAGGAGATCAATTAGCAATCAGTTAACCATAAGTGCTGTCAGGTATAGTAATGGAAAGTTCCACAGGGTTATCCTGGATTCTGATCACAGTAGGCTATGCCTAAGTTAATTATAAGTACTTGCGGTTCTGATGTTTCTTGATTTTAGCAAGGAAAGATCCTAGTCCTCAGAAGCGGTCTGTAGCAGAGCGGTGGTCCTGGTGAATCCTAGGCTGGAAGGTAGCAGAACTGGGATGGTGCAGAAACTGGTGGGGTGCAGAGGTCCTTCCTGGATGTGGAGTCTCTGGTCAGGTCCTGAGGGGTTAGAGGCGCTGAGAGGGGTCCCAGGTGACGGCAGGTGCCCAACAGAATAGCGGAGCAACCTGCCGTCATATCTGGGGGTTTAAATAAGACGTGCAGCGCGGGAAAAAGCGCAGCACGCCAAGTCGCACTTCCTCGCGTGAGCTGGGAGGAAGAGCGCAGACGTCCAGGGAAGACACAGGAGTGCTGGTTCCAGACAGAGGAACGCCAGTGGCGCACGCGGGGAGTTACAACAACATTGACGTCCAAGGACGTGACCCCGGCAGCTCACGTCCGCGCTGTTGACGTCTTTTGTCAATAGCGCGGATCTGTAGTGGTTAAAGCAATTAGTTCAGATACGCAATTCTCTAAAGACACTCTGAAAGCTCACATATCAGTTATCCATAAAGAGGGTAAGGATCCGACCTCTTGTGGTAGCTACAGACCATCTCCCTCCTAAACACTGACCTCAAGCTCTTTACATCCCTTCAAGGGAACCTAGAGATAATAGCATCAAAGTGCTTAATTGAATCCACATGGCCTCCACGACTCATACGCCCTGTGTCTTTGTCAGGAACTTGGTAGGAGGCCGAGATGCTGGAAGGGCTTCCTTTACTGCCACGTGCTGCACACCACTGTAGGTGACACAGCAGGTGTGGTGCCCACAGAAGCACGGGTGCCTGGTTGCTGAAGACAGACGTGCTTGGAAGGTCCAGGGGACAGAGACCGGTAGAGCAACTGGAAAGCTGAGCCGGGAGCCAGGCCAAGGATCATTCACAGGAAGAATGAATGAAAGAATGAATGAAAAACTTATATAGCGCTGCACATGCGAACTGAATCGCCTCTGGGCGCTTGTTGTTCCTGTCTCCTTTGATATCAAAAGAGAAAAGTCTTGACCTTTTTCCTGAATGCTAGGTGGTTCTCCTCCAACCGAATGCTGGTTGGAAAAGCGTTCCATAGTCTGGGACCCTGGATCGCGAATCTTCTTTCTCCTTTGGACTTGAAGTTGGCTTTCGGAACCTGGAGCAGGTTCTGATTGGCGGATCGCAAAACGCGATTGGGGTTATGAGCTTTTATTATTTCGCATAAATAAAGGGGGGCATTCCCATGGACACATCTATGCGTAAGACAGAGTGCTTTGAAAGCAATTCTGTCTTTAACTGGCAGCCAGTGGAGGGATCTCAGTGAAGGTGAGATGGATTCCCAGGGTTTTTTCCCAGTCACAAGTCTGGCGGCCGTATTCTGAATGACTTGCAGACGAGCGATTAGGTACTTGGGGAGTCCGAGTTAGAGGGCGTTTGCATAGTCCAGTCTGGAGTTTACAATTGCTCCCACCACGACCGCTAAATCTTCTTTAGGGATGAACGGAGTGAGTCTGCGTAGTAGGCGCAGCAGATGGTGAGATCCGCTGACTACTGACCCTATTTGTGTGTCCATTGTCATAAAGGAGTCAAAAATGACCCCTAGGCTTTTGACTTTGGCGCTAGGGGTTATGATTTTGCCCAGAATAGGCGGGGGTGTCCATGCTGTTGAAGGTTGATTCCTGTGCTTGGCGTGAAACAGGAGAAGTTCTGTTTTCGCTCCGTTGAGTTTAAGATAACTCTTTGTCATCCAGTCCTCTATCAAAGAGAGGCATGTCTCTAGATTGAGGTGGTGATCCTTTCTGTTGCAGATGCGGAAATACAGTTGCGTGTCATCTGCATATGAGTGATACAGCAGTTTTTGGCTGCTGATAATCTCAAAAAGAGGACGAAGATAGATGTTAAACAGCACCGGTGACAGAGGCGATCCTTGAGGGACTCCGCATGATACTGTGCGTTTCTCAGACGCAAAAGGTCCTAACTTCACTGTTTGCGATCGGTTTTCCAGAAAAGAGGAGAACCAAGATAAATCGCCTTCTGCGACTCTGGCTACTTCAGCAAGCCGCGTCAGTAACAGTTTGTGGTCTACAGTGTCGAAAGCTGCACTTAGGTCCAACAGAACTAGAAGACAAGATTCTCCTTCGTCTGCGGCCTTGAGAACATCGTCCCATATTTTCAGCAATGCTGTTTCTGTCCCGTGTCCGGGACGGAAGCCTGATTGCAATTGGTCAAGTAGCTTGTGGGTATCTAGATGCTGTTGCAGCTGTTGTACCACTACTTTTTCCATTACCTTTGAGAGTACATTAAGGCTTGTTATGGGACGGCGGTGGAGTGGGTCCTTGGGGTTCAGGGAGGGTTTCTTCAGGATGGGTTGGATTATACCCTCTTTCAACTGTGAGGGCACTATGCCCTCCAAGAAAGACTGGTTGATAAGCTGCGTGATGGGAGGAGCCAGGATGTAGGCGCATTCCTTCAGCAGTTTTGTGGGGATAATGTCATTTGGCGCTGTGCCATTACGCAAAGCGCCAATGACATTCTTAGTGGCCTCGATGGAGATGGGTTCCAGAGTGAACTTACCGGATATAGAAGAATTACTATGGGTGCTGAGTGAGAAGCTGCAGGGGGGGAAGACAGTCCGTAATCAGAATGACCAGGGGTGAGCCGAGTCTTAGTACAGGGAGCAGGATAAGCAGAGTCCAATAGACAAGCTCGGGTCAGATGAGCAATTCAAAGCAGTAAATAGCTGCGTTCAAAACAACTTCACGTGGTAGAATTTAAGGAATTTGGGGTTTGAAGCCACAAAAGGCTTAGCTGCTCATCATGACTTAAAATACAAAGGTATACAAGGCTCAGAGAAAGACGAATGTGAAAGATCCCGCTGGTCAGGATGCCCTGAGGCCTAATAAGGGCCAAGAATAGTGTTTATAGGGTGTAAAGGTTTGAGTATTATCACTTTCCGTGTTACTGAAGGTATGATTTTTGGAATAGAAAGAATGAATGACTTCACAATATGTATAATATACATCTGTAAAACCATTTTTACTGCTAAATTCACAGAAGCAAAATGTATTTATATTAGCTCTGCAAATAAATTGGGTCCGTGCTTTTTAAAGCCTAACTCTGCAAGCCCCCCAATTTTTGGCTTTTTTTTATTTTAAACATACCTTTCTCTGATATCTTTGTGTATTGATGAGCATGATGACAACCCATAATAACCCTTCATTTACAGTATCTCCTCAGTCTTTCTGGTTGATGACATTAATGACACTGGGACATCATGACCTTGGGCCCGGGCTTGAGTGTGGATGGACCCTTTTATAACCCACAGAGTTGTCCTAATCAGGAGGCACAGGAGGAGCAAGAGAGGACAGCAGGATATACACCACTCCTAAAGCGCCCCTGCCCATTGAAATCATTGGACAGTGCCTCCAAAGCGACTGCAAAGCGGCGTGGCAGCGCAGTTTTGTGGGTGTTTTAACCCTTTATTCAGCCGCTAGTGGGGGTTACAATGGGACAACATTTCTACCGCTGACACCAACAATGGGGTACTATTGCTCCCTAAGATACCAACGATGGGGCACTGTTCTTCCCCCTAATAACAAATGTGGCAATGTTTACTCCCATCTAATGCCAGGAAAATTTCCTCTCCTACTGGCCACAGTCTGACCCCCTAAAGTCTGAAGGACAATAAACTGGCCCGTTGTTTAGAAAGTTTATAGACCCCGATTCTAGAGTGAGGCCCATCTCTGAGCAAAACAAAAAAGGGTGCTGTTGCCATTAGAACAGGATGACATAAACAGCATTAAAAAAATTATTAGATCACCCTACTCCCATCAGTGGACACCTCATCTGGCTTATCCTTTGTCCCCTCCTATATGCAGATAACACAATATATTCATAGAGCTCAATTAGTGGATGTCTGGATACATTTTACTCTTCCCCACACAACGTTTACATGAGGATAGATTACTTCCTAGTTCCACATAGTCCGCTTCAGGAGGTGAGTGACTCTGCCATTGGTAATATAACGTGGTCTAACCACACTCCTATCACCCTATTGTATACACTCTCAATGGTACCGACTTTCAGAACTCGCTTTTGGAAACGAAATGAAAGACTCTTACAGACCCCAGAAGTTCTGGCGGATGTAACCAGAGAATTGAAATTTTATTTCCAAACTAACAACCAATCAGATTGTGATTTGGCAATCCTGTGGGAGGCTCACAAAATGGTAATCAGAGGCGTACTGATTAAACATGGCTCACGGATAAAAAAAAACAAACGTGAAAAACAACTGACCCTGCTTCTTGATAAAATACATAGGTTGGAATCTCAACATAAACAGGCACCTACAACATCGCTAGTACTTGAACTTCTGACCCTCCACAGACAAATGTGGACCTATTACAATATAAGGCCAATGCAACACTGCAATTTAGCTGAAAAATAGGCTACGAGTCTGGCAATGTGGGAAGACTCTGGCTAGATCAGTCAGAGACCACAAGCTAACCACATATATCCCCCAAATAATGTCCTTGAAGGGCAACAAAGATGTCTTACCTAAAAAGATTGCACAGGAATTCAGAGACTTCTACTCGACTCTATATAATCTTCCAGATGGGACAACTCTTCAGACTTCGAACGAGGACTATTTTTTCTTATCCCAGCTCCCTGCTAAAGTGCGGGAAGAATTAGAGTCCCCTGTTACGTTAGAGGAAATACAGAAAGCAGTGGGTGTAATGAAACCAGGAAAGCCCCCCCAGGTCCTGATGGTTTTAGTCTACAATACTATCAGAAACTGTTTAACCACTTGCTTACTGGGCACATAATCCCCCTTCGTGCCCAGGCGAAATTTCAGCTTCCAGCACTGCTTCGCTTTAACTGACATTTGCGCGGTCGTGCGACGTGGCTTCCAAACAAAATTGACGTCCTTTTTTCCCCACAAATAGAGCTTTATTTTGGTGGTATTTTATTTTTTGCGTTATAAACAAAAAAAGAGCGATAATTTAAATATATATATATATATATATATTTTTTACTTGTTTGTTTGTTTGTTTGTTTGTTTTTATTTCTTAATTACTCGCTTTACAACAAATTTAATGGTTTCGTTGCGAGGCCATCAGAAACAAAATCAACATAGTTCAGACATATAGGTACACAAAAAACATAGAAAATGTAAAACATGATTAAAAGGAGGAAAAAAAATTGTCACATTGAGTCCATTAATATACATTTAGGTTAATTAACTTTTCATTCATCTAGGGCATCCATATCTAAAATAGTTCATTTTTAGAGTTAGATTACAAAATTCACATACCAAATATCACTGACTACATTTTTCTATATACAGTACTCAATCAAACTACATAATCTAATCAGATCCAGGGTTGCGTAGGTGACCTTTCATCATTTTTTTGAATTGGTTAAAAGTTTTTGCCCTTCTAATATCAATCGGCAGAGCATTCCATTGCACCGCCGCTTGGTATGAGAATGAGCGACCACCAATTCGGATATTTTTTATTTTTGGGATGTTTACGCGATAATATCCATCTTCGCGTAACTGTCGCGTTGGAACATGTTTGACAACCTTATCCATTATATATTTTGGCGTCATAGCATTAAATGTTTTATACATTAAACATGATATTTTTAATTTAATGCGTTTAATAACTTGTTGCTATAATAAATATCCCAATTTAAAAAAATATATATATATATTTTTTTTTCTCAGTTAAGGCCGATACGTATTCTTCTACGTATTTTTGTAAAAGAAAAAAAATCGCAATAAGCGACTGCTTTGCGCAAAAGTTATAGCGCCTACAAAATAGGGGACGGAATTATGATTTTTATTTACTATTTTTTTTTTTTACTAGTAATGGCGGCGATCTGCGATTTTTATTGGGACTGCGACATTATGGCGGACACATCGGACACTTTTGACACATTTTTGGGACCATTCACATTTATTAATACAGTGACCAGTGCTATAAATATGCACTAATTACTGTATAAATGTGACTGGCATTGAAGGGGTTAACACTAGGGGGTGAGGAAGGGGTTAAATGTGTATCCTGGGTGTGTTCTAATTGTGTGGGGGGAGGGGGGTGACTGGGGGAGGTGACCGATGCTGTGTCTCTATGTACAAGGGAAACAGCATCTGTCTCCTCTCCCTGACAGGACGTGGAGCTCTGTGTTTACACACAGAGCTCCACGTCCCAGCTCTGTCACCGCCGATCGCGTGTACCTGGCGGACACCGCGGCCGCCGGGTACACGCATCGAATCCTCGGCGATGCGACGGCACTGTTTTTTCCCGCTGCGCGCCACCCAGTGTTACGATCACGTTTTCAACTGAATGAAACTTGATGGAATTCCCAGCTAGAGAGGTTTCTCAGGATAAACCACAACTTCACTTTCTTGTATGAACAGAAAGTTAAGGGTTTAATTCATCACAACCTCTACCTTGGAAACCAACCTTGAGCCAACCTTGAGTATAGGAACTCATTCAAAGCATAAGCAACATGAGTAGGCATGTGCAAAAGTGAAAAATTTGTTTCGTTTCGTTTCGTTTCAATTCGTCATTTAATAAATTTCGTTAAGTTAGGTTCGTTACATGTGTTGAATTCGTTTTCGGAATTCGTTCGTTTTCGACCGAATTTCGAAAAATACGGTCGAAATCGAAAATATTTCGACCGTTTTTCGAATTCGTTCGTTTTCGACCGAATTTCGAAAAAAATCGGTCGAAATCGAAAATATTTCAACCAGATTAGAAAACAAATAGTCTCTTTTCTAATAGAATTTTTTTCGAATTAAATTCGAAAATATTTTTTTTTTTTTTTTTTTTTTTTTTTTTTTCGAATTCCGATCGAATTTAGTCCGCGGGTATTCGATTCGGAATTCGAAAAAAAAAATCGATTTCGACTTTTTTTTTTTTTTTTTTCGAAATTCGGTCGAAAATGAACGAATTCGGAAAACGGTCGAAATTTTTCGTTATTATAGCAATTCGGAAATTCGTATGCATCCGAATGTCCGAATAATGGAAAATTCGTCCGAATTTCGATTCGGAACGAAACGAAATGCACATGCCTAAACATGAGTGTTGCAAAAGGAACTGATGAATCAGTGCTAGCAATAGGTTAGACTGGTCCTGCAGCTTCAGGACAATTCTAGTTGGGTATCATGCAAGTGTCCTCAGTGACAGTCTACACAAAGGGTGTGTGTCTGGAGTGAACTAGGAGATCAATTAGCAATCAGTTAACCATAAGTGCTGTCAGGTATAGTAATGGAAAGTTCCACAGGGTTATCCTGGATTCTGATCACAGTAGGCTATGCCTAAGTTAATTATAAGTACTTGCGGTTCTGATGTTTCTTGATTTTAGCAAGGAAAGATCCTAGTCCTCAGAAGCGGTCTGTAGCAGAGCGGTGGTCCTGGTGAATCCTAGGCTGGAAGGTAGCAGAACTGGGATGGTGCAGAAACTGGTGGGGTGCAGAGGTCCTTCCTGGATGTGGAGTCTCTGGTCAGGTCCTGAGGGGTTAGAGGCGCTGAGAGGGGTCCCAGGTGACGGCAGGTGCCCAACAGAATAGCGGAGCAACCTGCCGTCATATCTGGGGGTTTAAATAAGACGTGCAGCGCGGGAAAAAGCGCAGCACGCCAAGTCGCACTTCCTCGCGTGAGCTGGGAGGAAGAGCGCAGACGTCCAGGGAAGACACAGGAGTGCTGGTTCCAGACAGAGGAACGCCAGTGGCGCACGCGGGGAGTTACAACAACATTGACGTCCAAGGACGTGACCCCGGCAGCTCACGTCCGCGCTGTTGACGTCTTTTGTCAATAGCGCGGATCTGTAGTGGTTAAAGCAATTAGTTCAGATACGCAATTCTCTAAAGACACTCTGAAAGCTCACATATCAGTTATCCATAAAGAGGGTAAGGATCCGACCTCTTGTGGTAGCTACAGACCCATCTCCCTCCTAAACACTGACCTCAAGCTCTTTACATCCCTTCAAGGGAACCTAGAGATAATAGCATCAAAGTGCTTAATTGAATCCACATGGCCTCCACGACTCATACGCCCTGTGTCTTTGTCAGGAACTTGGTAGGAGGCCGAGATGCTGGAAGGGCTTCCTTTACTGCCACGTGCTGCACACCACTGTAGGTGACACAGCAGGTGTGGTGCCCACAGAAGCACGGGTGCCTGGTTGCTGAAGACAGACGTGCTTGGAAGGTCCAGGGGACAGAGACCGGTAGAGCAACTGGAAAGCTGAGCCGGGAGCCAGGCCAAGGATCATTCACAGGAAGAATGAATGAAAGAATGAATGAAAAACTTATATAGCGCTGCACATGCGAACTGAATCGCCTCTGGGCGCTTGTTGTTCCTGTCTCCTTTGATATCAAAAGAGAAAAGTCTTGACCTTTTTCCTGAATGCTAGGTGGTTCTCCTCCAACCGAATGCTGGTTGGAAAAGCGTTCCATAGTCTGGGACCCTGGATCGCGAATCTTCTTTCTCCTTTGGACTTGAAGTTGGCTTTCGGAACCTGGAGCAGGTTCTGATTGGCGGATCGCAAAACGCGATTGGGGTTATGAGCTTTTATTATTTCGCATAAATAAAGGGGGGCATTCCCATGGACACATCTATGCGTAAGACAGAGTGCTTTGAAAGCAATTCTGTCTTTAACTGGCAGCCAGTGGAGGGATCTCAGTGAAGGTGAGATGGATTCCCAGGGTTTTTTCCCAGTCACAAGTCTGGCGGCCGTATTCTGAATGACTTGCAGACGAGCGATTAGGTACTTGGGGAGTCCGAGTTAGAGGGCGTTTGCATAGTCCAGTCTGGAGTTTACAATTGCTCCCACCACGACCGCTAAATCTTCTTTAGGGATGAACGGAGTGAGTCTGCGTAGTAGGCGCAGCAGATGGTGAGATCCGCTGACTACTGACCCTATTTGTGTGTCCATTGTCATAAAGGAGACAAAAATGACCCCTAGGCTTTTGACTTTGGCGCTAGGGGTTATGATTTTGCCCAGAATAGGCGGGGGTGTCCATGCTGTTGAAGGTTGATTCCTGTGCTTGGCGTGAAACAGGAGAAGTTCTGTTTTCGCTCCGTTGAGTTTAAGATAACTCTTTGTCATCCAGTCCTCTATCAAAGAGAGGCATGTCTCTAGATTGAGGTGGTGATCCTTTCTGTTGCAGATGCGGAAATACAGTTGCGTGTCATCTGCATATGAGTGATACAGCAGTTTTTGGCTGCTGATAATCTCAAAAAGAGGACGAAGATAGATGTTAAACAGCACCGGTGACAGAGGCGATCCTTGAGGGACTCCGCATGATACTGTGCGTTTCTCAGACGCAAAAGGTCCTAACTTCACTGTTTGCGATCGGTTTTCCAGAAAAGAGGAGAACCAAGATAAATCGCCTTCTGCGACTCTGGCTACTTCAGCAAGCCGCGTCAGTAACAGTTTGTGGTCTACAGTGTCGAAAGCTGCACTTAGGTCCAACAGAACTAGAAGACAAGATTCTCCTTCGTCTGCGGCCTTGAGAACATCGTCCCATATTTTCAGCAATGCTGTTTCTGTCCCGTGTCCGGGACGGAAGCCTGATTGCAATTGGTCAAGTAGCTTGTGGGTATCTAGATGCTGTTGCAGCTGTTGTACCACTACTTTTTCCATTACCTTTGAGAGTACATTAAGGCTTGTTATGGGACGGCGGTGGAGTGGGTCCTTGGGGTTCAGGGAGGGTTTCTTCAGGATGGGTTGGATTATACCCTCTTTCAACTGTGAGGGCACTATGCCCTCCAAGAAAGACTGGTTGATAAGCTGCGTGATGGGAGGAGCCAGGATGTAGGCGCATTCCTTCAGCAGTTTTGTGGGGATAATGTCATTTGGCGCTGTGCCATTACGCAAAGCGCCAATGACATTCTTAGTGGCCTCGATGGAGATGGGTTCCAGAGTGAACTTACCGGATATAGAAGAATTACTATGGGTGCTGAGTGAGAAGCTGCAGGGGGGGAAGACAGTCCGTAATCAGAATGACCAGGGGTGAGCCGAGTCTTAGTACAGGGAGCAGGATAAGCAGAGTCCAATAGACAAGCTCGGGTCAGATGCAGGGAGCAGGCAGAAGGAGGTCAGGTGCAAGCCAAGGGCCGAGCCAGAAAATCAGGAAGAGCGGGTCAGAACAAGCCGGGTCGGTACACAGGAGATCAGATCAACAGGAAATTAAGGATACAGGAACACAGGGGGAGCTGAAGATCAAGCAGCAAATGTAGACACTAGCAGATATATTAGGCCCATGTGACCTGCTGGTAGAGATACTGGGTCCTAAAGTCCTTCTCCTGCCAGAGATGCTGGGTCCTAAAGTCTTTCTTCTGCCATAAGTGTTGGTAAAGATGCTGGGTCCTAAAGCCCTTCTCCTGCTGTTGGTTCCCTGACAGTGCCTTTGCCTATGCAGGTTTGCCAACCCTGCACCATTACGCACAGGGATGTGCCTATTTCCCTGACAGTCTTTCTTAGCACGGACGTTGAGAAAGCGTTTAATCACGTTAACTGGTCATTTATGTTCTCGGTACTCAGGCATATAGGCTTAGGAGACAACATGATACAATAGATTACCAAACTGTGTTCCAAACCGGCAGCCCAAGTTAAAACTAAGGGTATCCTCTCTGACCCTTTTCCATCACAAATGGAACAAGACAGGGCAGTCCGCTATCCCCTGGAACCATTTCCCTGCATAATATGCCTAAACCCGGACATTACAGGAATAACAGCTGGCAACCTCTACGCTGATGTCCTTCTCTTTTCATTAACAAACCCTACAGTGTCACTCCCCTAATCTTCTTCAAGAATTTGAGTTATATGGAGCACTCTCCACTTTGAAGATGCATTTCAACAAGCCGGTAGCTATGGGAATCACGGTAGCCCCCACCCTTTTAATGTCTTTAAAATCCAGCTATAAGATTAAATGGTCATATTCTGCATTAAAATATTTAGGAACTCTGCAATTTGGCACGCACCTATGAAGTTAACTTTCCACCTTTGTTGACTAAGATAACCTACTGAATTCTGAATGCTTCAATAACCTACTGAATGCTGAATGCTTAGCCCCTGCTCTACCCGAGAATCCGCTCTGTTTTTAGGGAACCCTGCATTCTCCCCTTGCCTTGAATCACATGAATTTAGGACCCATATTCACTCGAGTCGAAACCAAGCCTCTCACGTTGGCCCTCCATAACATTATTGATGAGCGACTTTGGCCCTTTCAAGCTTCCTTTTTGGAATGCTTTACAAGTACACCACTTCTTACACTCATCCCTGATGAAGTCACATGACCATGACGCTACACATCAGAACAGATAGGCACCAGAAGTGACGTCAGTATAGTATTGAATCGGGAGCTCTCCCCTTCTTCTAAACCTACTGCTGAGTTATACAAAAAATAACTCCTACTGGCCTAAGGCAGAAACCTAGACTATCTCCGCCATCCACACATTTTCTAATGCCGTTACCTTACGGTGGTAAGTTAAGGGACTACCTTGCATGGAGGTGTAATTACACTGAAGCATCATTTCACCAAGTCACCGATATTTCCTTTTTGGATCTGCACAAAGGTGTATTTGGAGTAGCATGTCACTACTCTAGTCCACTCTTATATGGACTTCCTCTATATTAGTAGCACTTTAATATTTATTTGAAGAACTACCCATGTGGTTTTGTGCATCATTGTAACATGAGTCCTTTTTACCACTATCACCTTTAGCACTTGCACTTTATATTTATTCATTTATTGAATATTGTCTAGCACTGTGTGATTATTACCTAGTATTATATATGTGTGTTATTGTATCTTCACTTAGCCAATACCTAGAGTGCAACATCACGCATTGATTTTTTTACTATCTTTTGAAGACTGTTGCTTGGATGAAGGGACCCTGACACAAGTACTGTCTAAAACTTATAATTTACTGAACAACCATATCTACCATTTATGCAAAAATGGGAGATAGAGTTAAACCGCTCATTCACGTTAACTCAACAACATATTCTCATTCTCATCGCAGATTTTCATTGAAGTCGTCAATATATCCAAAAATTCAGGAGACCAACTATACAATTTTAACAAGGTGGTGTCATATACCAAATTCAATGCACAGGTACTACCCAAACAATACAGACCACTGTTGGAGATGCCAGACGGACAGAGGTACGCTCCTCCACATATTTTGGCCCGTCCCCAAACTAAAGCACTTTTGGACAGTGGTCCGGAACGTCACTCAAAAATTCACGGAGCACAAGATTCCTGACGATCCTGCTTTCTTCTTACACCATATTTCCATGATCCCGCAAAACAATATCAAAAATCCATTGTACGACACTTATTAAATGCTGCCAAGTCCTCTGCTTTTGAAGAAACAAACACCATCAACTATTGCCAGTTGGCTATACAAGGTTGAGGACCTAAACAAAATGGAAGACTTGATACTCACGGTGAAGTATAAACATGAAAAGTACTCTAATGCCGCATACACACGGTAGTTTTTTGGGATGAAATAAAACAACGTTTTTAAAAAACGTCATTTAAAATGATCGTGTGTGGGCTTTATGTCGTTTTTTGTCTTCTGAAAAATGACCAAAAAAAAATTCGAACCTGCTTCAATTTTTTATGTCGTTTTTCAAAATGTTGTTGTTTGTGTCATAAAAAATGATCATGTGTGGGCTAAAACTACGTTTAAAACAACGTTTTTAAACCCGTGCATGATCAGAAGCAAGTTATGACGCGAGCTTGAATGGAACAGAGTGCCGTCGTACGTGTTGTACGTAACCGCGCTTTGCAAGAGCATTTTCAGAAAACGATGGTGTGTAGGCAACGTCATTTTTTCAAATTAAGTTTGAAAAACGTCGGGTTTTTTTCATGAGAAAAAACAACGTTTTTTTTACAAGACAAAAAACGACCATGTGTATGCGGCATAAGACTTGGAGGCTCTGGAATCTGTTTATACTTTCTTATGAAGGTTTGACATTACTTAGATCATAAATCATTCTTTAGCGAACGCTTAAACTGAACACCTATACCATTGGAGTTCTTGTGTTTCCTAAATGCATGGAAGCGTGTAATTCATGGCGTGATGTATTGTACTGTACCACTATTGTAGTGGTACAATCATGACATGTATATGGCCCTCAGGCAATAGTAGATTATGGGGCCCCCAGGCAATAGATTATGGGGCCACACGGTATACACACACACACATACAGTATACATACACAGTATACACACACAGAATACACATACACACACTGAAAAGGTACTGGAGCTATATTCTTGGGACTTTTAGACCAATAAGGGACATTTCAGAGACAGATGTAAAAAAAACAGACTTTTACATACTGTCCCTGGTTTTACTGAGGATGGCAAACCTGATGGGGCCCCCTAGTGGCATGGGGCCCTCGGGCAGTGCCGAGTGACCGAATGGCCAGTCTGCCCCTGGTACTGCAATGCTTTTATGCTATAGTGTATTATATATATATATATATGAAATACATGTAATTGCTATGTATTATTTCCTGTGTGCTGAGTATAGAGATGCAGCTAGTACAGTTGCAATATTCATCTTATTGGTCAGACACTCATTGTCCGTTATCAGTTTTTTAGGTGCATGTTTCATTAAAAGTCCCAACTTTCCTTCCAGCTTAACTGCTATACAGGGATGGAGACACTGGACCTACAAGTCCTATACCTCATATAAAGTCCCAAAATTCCCTATCCCCCCCCCCCCCCTTCATGTCCACTATTGTAGTGAAAAACCACATATGCCTCAGTTGATTAGTAAACCACATAATATACCCTGAAGGGTTTAGTGACCAGACTGATTCTGTAAGCTTACAAAATTAGTGACTAATGACAGCTGGGATAATGATATTTGGAGACATGATTTCCCGGCTGGCTTAATTAGGCTTGCCAGCCAAGTAACATAGTAAAGGTGCCTAATGACATTAGATGACAACCTCTTGATCTGGTCAAATACCTCAGAAGGCCTTGTGTGTATGGATTAGCACCTGGCAGTGCCAACTAATTAGATATATTAAAGTGGAACTCACTTCTCTAAATCAACATTAACTATGTTTAATACTTATGCTGCTGGCTTAGTAAATAGATAGGAATGCATATTATATTTACTTATTTTAAATTTTTTATTTACATTTCAGTTGCTTCCTGGTTTCTGGTCTAGGCCAAGATTCTATCATATATTCCAGGAGTCAAGGGCAGGTGGATTCCAGGAAGTAAATGCTACATGAGTCTTTCGCCATTACTCAAGATGGCTGCTAGAAATGCTAGCAGAGTGTTTTTCAAAGTGATTTCTCAGAAAAATAAAGCATAGCGACATGGGTGAATAGATGAGCTTGCTTTGAATAATAAAAATGAATCAAATAGTGTTTTAAGTTCCACTTATTTCTTTAAGTCAAACTTTTAATATGTTGTCCTATTTCTATGGCTTTCCTCCAGGATAATTAAATAGTGCTGTCAGTGTGTGCCATATCCTCCTTTTGCACCCATTGCCTAAAAAGGAATATTTGTGTGACTAGATTGTTCCTTTTTGGGGCAAAAAAGCTGCATGAAAAGATAAGGTGTAATGTATAGTGTATGCATGTTTCACCATTCACTGATTTCTATATCCTAATTGAAATTGAGGAATGACAGACTACAATAATGAAAAACTCCCAACTAATGAAAGCAAAACAAACCATTAAACATAAAAACAATCATCCCTCTTTTGAAAGTGCCAATATCGGATATCTCTTCAGGACTCGTTCAATGTCTGTGGAAAGTGATCTCATCCCATCTCCCCATAATGTTCATCTTGCCAGAGCTCCCACATCCCCTCCCTTGTGGCTGACACTAACATTTCTAGTGTTGGCTGGTGTCAGACAAGCACTGCCCCATGGAAGGAAGTCACATACTCCTCTGGTTATTATTGTCGGCTGCAAATAAAGAATGAGGAAGCACTGGCAAGGTAAGTATTGGGCTTTGGAGGACAGCTGCGGTGGATGCCGTCGCTTCCTCTGTCTCTGACACACTGGGAGCCGAGCTGTGATGTCAGTTCCAGATGGACGCTGGATCAGATGGATGGACGCTGGATCAGATGGATGGCAATACCTCCGGGTGATGTGGGGGAGCCAGTAGGCAGGTCAGATGGATGGCAATACTTCCGGGTAATGTGGGGAGAGCCAGTAGGCGATGCGTTTGCGGAGCATGCGCTCCTTTTTTAAAGGAAAAAAATAAATCGCGCTACCTCAAATACATTAACAAACACAAATAGATGCAAGTAAATAATCGCAGATAATATGTGTAGAAGGCTGGCTGCTAGATCGAGGAGTGACCTGTGATGGCCACTGAACAGTATGCAGTCACCTCAAAATCGTTCTGATATTAGTGATGGTGATGAACCAAAAACAAATCACAAAAAATATGAAAAACAAAAATATGTGATGATATACAAATATATACCTATCAACTAGGTGTAACCTTTAGCTCTAAATTAATACACAGTCAAAAAATAGTCCGTGAATAAAGATTAATAAACACCCGTGCTTCTGGATCATGACGGATTGATAAACGTGACCAAAGGCAAAAAAAGTGTCCTCCACCAAACTTATGAATTGGTCTCTTACCGGAAACCCACGATCCCTTATGACAGGGGATCAGAAACAGCATATACCGGGTCCCAATCTCGTGGTGTCAGGTCTGCAGTCCTAGTGGATCTCGTATCCCAAAGTGTTGCAGCAATTTGGATGTCCACCATGCAAAAAACATCAATGGCTCCACATAGTGTGTTAAACGTATAAAATTTATTAAAAAGAAATAAAAATGCACTTACAGTCATGCAATGTTGTAAACGCCTTGAATTTTAATGTGCCGGCCGGAACATTTTATTGTTTATTGTTTATTGTTTGATGAGGAATTTCCCCACAAATCACTATCGCTCAATTCTGCAAGTGATTCTAATTTCTTAGCTGGTCTATAAACAATAAAAATAATGACAGCGACAATTCTGCAACTGAGAAAATTTCAGTGATTTTGAGTTGATTACATTATTGAATAATTTTTATTATAATTACATTATTATTTGTTATAATTATTTATAGTTATTATAATTTATGATTATGTGTTTCAAACTTTATCATACCCGGGATGTCTCCTAGGCTCTTGTTTGGACAGATTTAAGTGATTTATTCCTAAGAATTGCAGGCCTACAATATAAAACGGCAAATTTCCATGCAAAATAATCGTACCGCTTTCAGCACCAAAAATCTGAAAGAATCATACCGCCAGGGAGGTTAAATAGCCAGAAGGTGATATCAAAAATATATTTTCTGATGGCGCAAGGGGAGATGGATAATAGAACTACCTTGGCAAGTGATCTAAATATCAGAATAAATGTTCGTGAAAAAGAAAATATATATAATGAGTTCATGAGTCCATAAGAAATCCAAGTTAGCACTTTAGCGGCAGCAATCCCAGAAGAGCAGAAGCATACTCTGTACAAAGGTAGACAAAAAGAAACAAGGATGCGCCCAATCTAAGTGCAATAACGCATTTAATCGATATAATGAAATACAATAGGAGAACGGCCAAATGGCTACTCACACATTAAAAGTGGATATTGGGCATGTATAAGACCATGGATGTAGTCATCATCCGGTGTATGAGGGGTGTCCGCTCCTGGTGGTGAGGTGCTGTAGATGGGAACCAGCGAGTGGGACAGCCTGGAGGAACTTGTTGGGAGCGCCGTGTACGACGGCGTGCGTCTCACGATGGAGCGCAAACACAAGCCAGTCTCACCGGAAGTGACGTGACGTGACATGGCGGGCTCAAAACGAGGGAACCAATAGGATAACGCGTTTCACAGTCCAGCTGCTTCTTCAGATCCATAGACGTCCAATCGGGGAGGACGTCTTATATATCGGTGCCTATCTAGTTCAGAGGTTAACCATTGCATACACAGCATATGAAAAGAATCCAAACAATACAGAACTAAGAGGGATTTTAGCCTAATGTCATGTCATCATGTAAAAATATAAACAATATAAAGAATATGTATAAAAAAATGTATAAAAAAATATATAGTAATAATGAGAAAATGATAAAGAATATGAGAAATATATATATATTAAAAAACATATACATACATATAAAAAATTATATATATATGTGATGAGTAAATGATGACAATAAATGTATATATATATACACATATGTATACCCACACACACATATATATATATAAGGTTGATGATAGGACAAAAATGAATAAGAAAATTAAATTAATATAAAAAAATTGTAGATATGCATATGAAAATTAATTAATATAAAAAATTAATTAATATAAAAATAGATATAAATAAATATCAGTGTACAATCATATATTCAACAGAAAAAAGCATAATTATTTGTATAGGTAAATGTATAATAATAGACAATCTAAATACAAAAATAATTGAAAACTATAAATTATAAATTATATATATGTTCAGGGGAATCAGTTTTTGAATAAAAATCCGTAAATAAAAAATATAAATAAAAATAAAATTAAAAATAAAAATAAAAATAAAAATAAAGATAAAGAAAAAATAAAAATAGTGATAATGATAATGATAATAATAGTAAGAATCCCTAGGTACCTCAATAAGTGGCTGGTAGCATTAAAAGTGGTAGTGACAGCGGATCAATAAATATAGGATCAAACATAATCATAATGAATAACATACGCCTGTATATTAAAAATATATATATACAAGATATACCCAATATACTTACAAAACAAATAAATCATAAAGGGTATCAGAAGTTCATATGCAAGAATAAATGGAATTAGTAATAAAAATTATTTTAAATAATTTTAAATAATGTTGTGAGTAGTTTTAAATGATGTTGTTAGTTTCTATCTCTTCATTTAGGCCAGCAGGCGACATAGAATTTAAAGAATAGATCCAGAAAGTTTCCTGTCTACATAATTGTTGGAATCTTTCTATGGCCGTAGGGGTCTCAGGGATGGCCTCAATGATCCATACCTGCAACAGACTAGGGTCTTTTTGATGGTGAATCTCAAAATGACGCGCAACACTATATTTGGGGTTGCATGCTTTAACCGCACGACGATGTTCCCCAAATCTAGTGCGCAAGGCTCTGATGGTTCTGCCTACATAAAGTAGTCCACAGGGACACGAGATACAATAAACTACATACGTTGTTGAACAGTTGTAGAAGGAATTTAGGTGAAAAGTTTTTTTGTTTGCTGTGAAACTCTTTTTACCATGAGTAACATTAACACAAGTGAGGCAAGCAGCCTTTTTGCATTGGAACATTCCAACTAAAGGGATAAGGGTAAGCTGTTTTAATCTAGCTAGTTTATTACCTGAGGAATTTTTGGTTTTACTTGGTGCAATCTTACTTTTTATATTGGGTGCTCTACGATATGCAAATTTAGGGACGACTGGGATGGATGAGGCAAGATGTGGGTCTTGGGTGAGGATGGACCTACGGCCATAGAAAGATTCCAACAATTATGTAGACAGGAAACTTTCTGGATCTATTCTTTAAATTCTATGTCGCCTGCTGGCCTAAATGAAGAGATAGAAACTAACAACATCATTTAAAACTACTCACAACATTATTTAAAATTATTTAAAATTATTTTTATTACTAATTCCATTTATTCTTGCATATGAACTTCTGATACCCTTTATGATTTATTTGTTTTGTAAGTATATTGGGTATATCTTGTATATATATATTTTTAATATACAGGCGTATGTTATTCATTATGATTATGTTTGATCCTATATTTATTGATCCGCTGTCACTACCACTTTTAATGCTACCAGCCACTTATTGAGGTACCTAGGGATTCTTACTATTATTATCATTATCATTATCACTATTTTTATTTTTTCTTTATCTTTATTTTTATTTTTATTTTTATTTTTAATTTTATTTTTATTTATATTTTTTATTTACGGATTTTTATTCAAAAACTGATTCCCCTGAACATAAATATAATTTATAATTTATAGTTTTCAATTATTTTTGTATTTAGATTGTCTATTATTATACATTTACTTATACAAATAATTATGCTTTTTTCTGTTGAATATATGATTGTACACTGATATTTATTTATATCTATTTTTATATTAATTAATTTTTTATATTAATTAATTTTCATATGCATATCTACAATTTTTTTATATTAATTTAATTGTCTTATTCATTTTTGTCCTATCATCAACCTTATATATATATATGTGTGTGTGGGTATACATATGTGTATATATATATACATTTATTGTCATCATTTACTCATCACATATATATATAATTTTTTATATGTATGTATATGTTTTTTAATATATATATATTTCTCATATTCTTTATCATTTTCTCATTATTACTATATATTTTTTTATACATATTCTTTATATTGTTTATATTTTTACATGATGACATGACATTAGGCTAAAATCCCTCTTAGTTCTGTATTGTTTGGATTCTTTTCATATGCTGTGTATGCAATGGTTAACCTCTGAACTAGATAGGCACCGATATATAAGACGTCCTCCCCGATTGGACGTCTATGGATTTGAAGAAGCAGCTGGACTGTGAAACGCGTTATCCTATTGGTTCCCTCGTTTTGAGCCCGCCACGTCACGTCACGTCACTTCCGGTGAGACTGGCTTGTGTTTGCGCTCCATCGTGAGACGCACGCCGTCGTACACGGCGCTCCCAACAAGTTCCTCCAGGCTGTCCCACTCGCTGGTTCCCATCTACAGCACCTCACCACCAGGAGCGGACACCCCTCATACACCGGATGATGACTACATCCATGGTCTTATACATGCCCAATATCCACTTTTACTGTGTGAGTAGCCATTTGGCCGTTCTCCTATTGTATTTCATTATATCGATTAAATGCGTTATTGCACTTAGATTGGGCGCATCCTTGTTTCTTTTTGTCTAAATAGCCAGAAGGGGCTGGATGTAGGCTGGACTGAAGAGCAGGAAATGATCACCAGGTGAGTCACTGTGGAATGATGAGTGCTGGCAATTAACCGACAGATGAGCAATCTGAACACTGAGGCGGCGTACACACGACCGAGGTTCTCGCTGGAAACCAGCGAGAACCTCGCTGGAAGCTGCATTCCAGCGAGGACCTCGGCCGTGTGTACGCTCCTGGCTCGCCCCGCCCATCGGGAATCCCGTCGAGCGAAAAGAGAGCACGCTCTCTTTTTGCTCGACGGCCCGCCTGGATGAATGGCTGTTTGCCATTCCCGACGGGCGGGTCGCCGATTTCGACGGCCGGCAGAGAACCTCGACGGGCGGAACGATGTGTTCTGCCCGTCGCGGTTCTCTGCCGTGTGTACGCCGCCTCAGAAAAGAGGGCTGGAAGACCAGCCCTGACAATATGTTAACTTTTAATCATAGATATGCTTTAAGCCAGTGAGCTTAATCTTTTTTGGAATGCAAAAGGAGTGACCGCCAACTTGGTAGGCTCTCTAACTTTCATTCTCTGATTTCACAGGGATGCTCATGAAACAGTTTTTATTGCTTTTTTTATATATATATATTATATATATATATATATATATATAATGCTACAGATGCAGTTTATTGATGTAATGCTACTAAAACAGATTTGATGAGACCATATAATCAGACTGCATATGGTTACCCCAAAAGGAAGCAAAATGCCTCCAATATATCAGTGCAAAGCACAGTAAAGTCTTCTTAAAAAAAAGAAAGGTATCTGCATGTCTCACTTATGTCACAAATCTAAAACATATGGGCATGTACTTCTTATTATAGGATAGTGGGCAGTGTGATGAAATAATTCCTTTTTGGCCCTGAACCAACTGTTGGTTTACAAAACATACTATATACAGTCTAATATTATAGAACTATTTATTCCAAACTGCATACAGCTGTTTCGGGATTGTTGGCCACGCTGCACCGATGATGGGACTAGGAGTTGTACCCATACAAATTACAAGTGTGCTCAGACCAGAATACAATCAGGACCATTAATGATAGGTTCCATGTTCCGAGAAAGCCCGCTGTGAACGTTTTTGATGACCTCAGACAAAACAGGAAGGAGGTTTAAGTCCTGTTCCAAATGCTTGCCAGGAATGTTCTGACAATACTTCCTCTTCACAAAGTGGTGGTAGCATAAAACTAGTTCTCCAGCAAGGAGATCCCCGAAAGCAAGCACATGCTTCATTTTACTATACTTTTGGGAAAGAAGTTACAAGAAAACCTATTTAACTGTTAAAAATGTCCTCTATGTGGAAACACTTAGAAGAGATGCTGAGCAAAAGGTTATGTTTAGTCTACAATTATTATGCAAGAATTTATCAGTAAATCCCTACATATTACATATCTGTCTATAAGCAAGTATGTTGCAAGGATCAATGTCAGAATATATACAGGACAAAATACCTGAAATAGTTTTCTAAGTGAGATTGCTTGAAATAGTTCTAAATGTACTATTATCAATCAGTATGTATCTCTAGCATGATCTCTTACCTGTTCCTTCAGTATTACTTTTTGAACTTGCTCACAACTTGTGTTTGAGGATACCAGTTGGGCTCAGACTGGCACTCTGGTACAAACTGCCCTTGGGCTATTGTGAGACTCTAGGGACTGTTGTTATTTTAATAAACAGTAAACTTTACTTTACTGAAACCTATATGTAGCGCTACAAGCTTTTGCCACAAGCTTTTCCCTGCAGCCAGGCACACAGGCTCACCCACACATTCATCAATAACCAGTCTAGGATTGTGTTGTTTTATTTTTGGAGAACTTGGATAGGATTGAGGGAATTGAGTGGGATACTTAAAAAAACAGTAACTATGTACTTGAGGACTTCTCCCTCTGGACATGCTGTACTAAACCCTGTACTTGTTAACAGTAGACTTCAGCTTTAAGGTAGCAGTAGTAGTGGTTAACTGTAAACTCCATACTTAGAGGCACAAGAGCAGAGTCCCTTTTATAGAGGAATGGATGGACTAAACTCTTCATAACACCAGCCCGTGTGCCATTTAACTAGACCCACAGTTAACTCTCTCTAGCACCCAAAGGTCCCCAAGATCTCTTAGAATCATCTGTACAAGGCAAAAATACAGGTGATTGTCTCCTTCCAACTACCAATGATACCAGACAAGATCTTCAGCGGACAGCCCCCTCAGTCAGCTCTCCTGTGGTATCAGCATCCCAGCCCTTCAGGTCACTCACCTGAGACCTCACATCAACAGACATATATCAGCATTACCTGGATGGGCAGCGTGCCTCTTCAGGAAGAGACCCAGAGCTCAGTGTCCTCACAGAATATATACAGTCTCCCAGCATGTCTCCAGAGCCTCTCTCTGGGATTGGCCAGGGCTGTATCAATATTAATGCTGCCATCTGCATAGCTCCACACCTAAAATCTAAAAAAACTTCTCAAGCTCTCTGGATGCCGACGGAGCTATCAGACTGTCAGCAGCTGAACACACTGAGCAGACCTGACAAACAGAATGCAGGTGAACTGATTATAGTGACTAAATTCACCTTACCACAGCTATTACAGCCTTATTGACTACAGTGATGCAACAAAATTTGAAAATAAAGTGCAGCGCCTTAAGCCTAGCATCCCATCCCATGCCGGAGGCCATCCCATGCCATCATCCCCGGGACATCATGCTGATCCTGACCCCCTAGGAAGCCGGATCCAGCGGTGGAGGGGAGTGGCCACACATCTCCTCTGGAGGTAGTTGAGGAGAAGACGGTGACCTTGGATCAGGGGTGCATTTATTTCGAGGATTCCTCCTCTTTAGCAGGGCCCTCTCGCACCTCCTTCCCCATAAGGGGAAGCCCATCAGGCTCCGCCACCAGCAGGGGAAGCCCCTCAAGGGCGAAACCTTATAGCCGGGTCCACCCGTCTTCTGCCCCCAGGAAGGCGACACGGAAGACCAGGGGGTGTCTGATGCCATGCATGATCAGATGGCAATGAACCAGGCCCGGCAGACCCGGCATATTGGGGAACTAATCGGGCACCTGGACCGAGTGGCTGACAGCCTGGCCTCCATTGCACAGATGACAGATGCAGTGCAGGATGTCAGCTGCAACTGCGCTGCAGTAGTCACCAGCCTGGGGGAGCTGCAGGCAGACGTTTGTACCCTTACTGCGGAGGTCCAGGCGAACACGGCTGCCATCCGGGATGAGGGAAGGCAGAGGCAGCGTGACCAGCGACTTCATGTCAACCGGCAGCTGAGGATGCAGGCCCAGATTAACCATTTTACTGAGCCACATTGCCGTGGCCTTGGAGGGCAGGCAGCCATCACCTGCCAGGAGTGGCCCACCCGGGGATGAGCCACCTCCAGAAGCCCCCCCCCCCACCCGAGGCTCCCTCCAGGCAGCTGAGGAGCCAGAGAGGTGGCACCAGACGGAAACCCCGTCAGGCCAAATGAATGCCCTTTTTTTTATGCTCGGGTCATGAGCTTTTTGTTGTGATTTATGCTCAGGTCATGAGTTTTTATTTTTTTTATGCTCGAGTCATGAGTTTTTATTTTTTTTATGCTAAGGTCACGAGTTTTTTTTTTTTATGACTGCACACGGTCAGTATTGCAGACTACAGTGTGAATGGTGTGTGAATGTGGGGGTGACACTCCTGCCAGTAAGGGGTGTCACCCTCGGTCGTTGGGGAGAAGTTATCCTCACGGCCGTGTGAAAGTGGTATGAATGGACAGCGACACCATTGGGCCTTGGCACGGCGCTGCTGCTCCCAAGTCCTGCATGTTGGACTTGGGCTAATCCAATGTGATGTGGATGTGGTGTGTGTGATCTAGGGACCACAGTGGTGTGCATGCGTGCATTGTCCGTGTGCCATGATGAATGTGTGTGTTTAACGTCCAAAGATGCCTACCGCGAGGCATCTCCTGACTGCTCTTCCCTCAGCAGATTGGGTAGCCTGGGGCAGGTAGGGACTGTGTGGGTCGGGGGTCAGGTCATCACATATGTCAATCTCCAGGCCCTTTCTCATGGCATAGTTGTGCAGCATGCAACATGCACCGATGATCTGACACAGGAGGCCAACAGGGCCACCCCAACAGGGCCACCCCAGACTTATCCAGGCATCGGAAAAGGGACTTCAGGAGGCCAAATGTTTGTTCCACCACTGCACCGGTACATATGTGTGCTTCATTGTATTTTCTCTCTCCTCTGGTTTGGGGATTCCGGAATGGGGTCATGCCAAGTGCATATGCAGAGTCACCTGGAAGGGAAAAGACAGGAGGATGTTAGCCATGCATGTGCACCGCGTGATGTCTGCATCATGGGGTCGGACAGTAATGCCTGACTCCCTTGTCACTCACCAACCAGCCAGCTGTCCCAGTACACGTTCTGTTCGAATTCTGTTGGGATGGGGCTTTGACGGTATATGTAGCTGTCGTGGCTGGACCCGGGGTGTTTGTCTCGGACATGCCATATGAGGTATTGGGCATCGGCTATCACCTGTATGTTGATGGAATGCCAATTCTTCCGATTGCGATATATGTGCTCTGTGGCACGGGGGGGGGGGCTGTAGTGCCACATGTGTGCAATCAATGGCCGCGATGGTGCGTGGGAATCCTGCAATTCTGTAGAAATCCTGCATTGCCTTCTGCCGCAGATGCTAATTGGTGGGTCTGATGATGTGGTGGGACAGGCGTCTGAGGATTGCGGGGACAACCTGGTGCACACATCTGCTCAGGGTGGATTGTGACATCCCAGCCACGACTCCACTTGTACGCTGGAACGAGCCACTGGCAAGGAAATGGAGTGTTGCCAGTACCTTGACCAGTGGCTGCACTGCTTGTGAGCGGTGTGTCTTGCTGGTGATGTCATCTTTTAGGGCTGTGGTTATTTCCAGGATGGCATCAGGGCTGAATCTGAAGATGCGATACACCTCCTCATCACCCATGCCAAAGAGGAGCATGCGCGTGCGGTATATCCTCTCACGTGCCCTCCTCCGCACCGGTGGACCCATTAGTAGTGCTAGGACCACGGCTGCCCCTGGTATGTTGGCAGACAGATGTGTTGTCCTGCAAGTGGGGTTGCTCAGCTTGCTAAGTTTGTCTGTAACAGTGCTGCTGTAGCTGCTCTCCAGCTGACCTGTGCACGTCTGGTGCAAAGATAAACCAGCTATTTGTTGGAATAACTTTACGCCAGACGTACGACTTACGCGCACCGCGCGTAGCCTGCGCCGGGCACGCGTACGTTCGCGAATCGGCGTATCTCCCTCATTTGCATATTTGAATAGGAAATCAATGGGAGCGCCAGATGCGTCCAGCGTAAATATGCACCTACGATACGCCGGCGTAGGAAAGTTAGGTCGGTTGGAGGAAGCCTATTTTCAGGCGTATCTAGTTTTGTAGGTACGGCGCATAGATACGAAGGCGCATATTTACACTTGTGCGGCGTATCTCAAGATACGCCGGTGTAACTCTTGATGAATCTGGCCCCCGGTGACATCGGAAGAATCCATGTACTCACCCTATGGTCCATGACAGCGTACCCTATTTTGTACAGTAAATGCTTTTGCAAAATCCAGACACACCACGTCTATGGGCCTTCCTTTATCTAGATGGCAGCTCACCTCCTCATAGAAGGTTAATAGATTGGTTTGGCAAGAACGATTCTTCATTAATCCATGCTGGTCACTGCTAATGATACTGTTTTCATTACTAAAATCTTGTATATAGTCCCTTATCATCCCCTCCAAGATCTTGCATACTATTGATGTTAGGCTAACAGGTCTGTAATTCCCAGGTATGTATTTCGGGCCCTTTTAAAATATTGCTGCTACATTGGCTTTTCGTCAATCCGCTGGTACCATTCCAGTCAGTAGCCTGTCAGTGTGACAGTCATGGTGCCAGGATGGCAAATGCCATGCAGTCAAATGGTGGCAGTGCAAAACTATTCAGCCACATGTAACCTCCACCTAAAACTGGCCATACATTTGTAATCAGAGTGTTCGAGTAAGGAATGCGATGACCCTAATAACCCAGGCCTGGAGTGTGCCTTTGGCCGGCTGGTAGGCACGCCTGAAAGAGGGCATACCCTGAACAAGAAAAAGTACAATAAGAATGTATGAAATCTGGGGGAATGGGTGGGTGGGAACCCAGAATCCGACGCCGACCCAGCCCAGACAGGGAGGGAGTCTTAAGTACTCTCAGACTCCTCCCACAAATTCAGGCCAGCCTCCGGCCAGCCTTCTACTTGTAATCAGAGTGTTCGAGTAAGGAATGCGATGACCCTAATAACCCAGGCCTGGAGTGTGCCTTTGGCCGGCTGGTAGGCACGCCTGAAAGAGGGCAAAAGACACATATTTAGGTGAAGAGGGGTAGATGAGCGACCAAGAAGCAAAGCAGCACGCGCCCAGATGGCAATCGTATGTACACCTGATAAGTAGCCGTTATGACTGGAGAAGCTACCGACTCGTGACCTGTGATAGAAGGAAGCCCCTGCCGAATGCGTGAAGCAGCCCTGAACTCGACCAATGCCCCGGGAACGATTGGTTCGAGCCTGCGACAACCCATATGATAGCCTGACATGCTTATGATGAGTGGACACTTGTGGGCAACTGAACCAGAGCTGGCCCGAGAAGCCCCTGCAATAATGCCTAACAATGAAAGCTACAACCGGACACCAGAGCCGTAGCCCTGTGAGGAAACCCCCACACCCCTGGCCTACCCATACTGATAGGAAAGTGTGCGGGTGAGTTGCAAAAATCTGACAACTAGCAGGAGCCTAAAGTGCTGGATACCTGATTGACATGTTGACGGAGCAGAAGGACGAATCCTTGCGCTAAGGTAACAACAACCCAACATGGCCCATACCGACACACAGAACCCGTTCTTACCTGATAGACTTGGTTAGCAGGTTACAGGCAGAAGCAAGACCCGATGATGCTGCCCAAAAAGACTTACCTTGCCACCGTCAGGACTGACGAAATCGAGCATAAGGATAGATGACATCGGTATGGCAGCTAACCCAAACCAACCCCCCCCCCCCAAGTGCTGAACGCCAGACCATGGACAAGTACCTAATGACCAGTTTTGCAGGAGAGCAGCCCATAGTAACAATGCTACCAAACTAGCCACTAGGAACCTAAAAAAACCCAGCCCCTCACCTACAGCATGAAGGTAGAGAAACCAGACCAACCCCTGGAAAAACTGCCTCCAGAAACTTGATTGGAAACGAAAGCATGACTGTCAGCTGAAGCCACAACACTATGAAAACCTGATGATGCAGCAATGAGCCCCAAAAGTAGGTCTGAAAGTACCCACAGTAGGGATGTCAGAGAAACAAGGATGGGTGATTCCACCCCCTCTGACAAGGAACACCTATTGCTCAGTCATGAACCAGAAGGCCTGATGAACTGGACCCAAAAAAATGATGACATGGCCGGCAAAAATGGAAGAGCAGGAACTGGGGGTGCGCTGACACAACCTAGACAAGACAGAAAACACACATGAAACAACAAACGCCCCCTGTGCCTACCTAAGACCGCTGCGCATGAATGCACCCGATGACACCCCAACCCAGTGTGACGGGCACGTGAGCCTGAGTAACCTGCCGCGCAGAGACAGACAATATAACTGAACACTCAGGGTTAGTGTACCCACGGACTGCTGTGGGTAATCGAGTATGTGTAATGAATGCACGTGCAACGTATGACGTATGAAAACAGGCGAGAAGATTGTGGTCAACAATCAATTAAAAACGAAACCTCAGCCCGTATGAATCTGTAGACGTGACAGATCCTGAGATGTGAGCACTAGCTAAACAACCCAGATGCAACGTGGACAAAAAACAACGAGACATAGTAACCACAAAGACAACGCCAAGACAAACCAACACAGACAGGATTCGTGGGGGCAGCAAAGATATGACAGAAATCGTGGGGGCAGCAATGCTATGACAGAAAATGAGGGGGACAGAAATCGTGGGGGCGGCAGAACTGCTGAGCCTGAAAACTTATGGCAAAACCTGGGGCAGAAAAGGTATGGGAGACCCGCTGAACCTGAATGCCGAGGCAAAAATTATAGGACAGAAACCTGGGGCAGAAATGGTATGAGAGCAACGCTGAGGCAAAACTAAAATGACAAAACCTGGGCATAAATGGTATGAGAGCAACACTGAGCCTGAAATGCCGAGGCAGAAATGCAATGACAGACAGAAATGACAACAATGTGGGGCCGTAGTGCCCAGACAGAAAAACGTGGGGGCCGTAGTGCCCAGACAGAAAAACGTGGGGGCCGTAGTGCCCAGACAGAAAAACATGGGGGCCGTAGTGCCCAGACAGAAAAACGTGGGGGCCGTAGTGCCCAGAAAGAAAAACGTGGGGGCCGTAGCGCCCAGACAGAAAAACGTGGGCAGAAAAGCTATGGAAGAAACGCTATGACAGAAAACCTGGGGCAGAAACGCTATGACAGAAACCTGGGGCAGAAACGCCATGACAGAAACCTGGGGCAGAAATGCTATGACAGAAACCTGGGGCAGAAACGCTATGACAGAAACCTGGGGCAGAAACGCTATGACATAAACCTGGGGCAGAAATGCTATGACAGAAACCTGGGGCAGAAATGCTATGACAGAAACCTGGGGCAGAAACGCTATGATAGAAAAACCCGGGGCAGAAACGCTATGACAGAACCCTGGGGCAGAACCTGCCGGTATGAGAGAAAACGCTGAGGCAAATGTAATGACAGAAACCTGAGGCAGAATGGTATGATAGAATCCCTGAGCCTGAAACGATGAGGCAAAATCTGTCAGAAACAATATGAGAGAAAGCTGCACCTGCAACACTGAGGCAGATATGCAATGCCAAATGTTATGACAGAAATCGTGTGGGCCGAAACGCTAAGACAGAAAACCCGGGGGCAGAAACGCATGATACTATAGCTATGGCCAATGCCAGAATAGAACCTGAGACAGAATTGTGTGAGACAAACACTGCACCTGACACGCTGAGGCAGAAATAAGACAGAAAAACCTGGGGGCAGAAACGCTATGACAGAAAAACCTGGGGGCAGAAACGCCATGACAGAAAAACCTGGGGGCAGAAACGCTATGACAGAAAAACCTGGGGGCAGAAACGCTATGACAGAAAAACCTGGGGGCAGAATCGCTATGACAGAAAAACCTGGGGACAGAATCGCTACGACAGAAGAACCTGGGGGCAGAAACGCTACGACAGCAAACGTGGGGGCAGAAACACTATGACAGCAAACGTGGGGGCAGAAACCCTATGACAGCAACGTGGGGGCAGAAACCCTATGACAGCAAACGTGGGGGCAGAACACTATGACAGCAAACGTGGGGGCAGAACACTATGACAGCAAACGTGGGGGCAGAAACGCTATGAAGGCAAACGTGGGGGCAGAAACGTGGGGGCAGAAACGCTATGACAGCAAACGTGGGGGCAGAAACGCTATGACAGCAAACGTGGGGGCAGAAACGCTATGACAGCAAACGTGGGGGCAGAAACGCTATGACAGCAAACGTGGGGGCAGAAACGCTATGACAGCAAACGTGGGGGCAGAACGCTATGACAGAAAATGTAGGGGCAGAAACGCTAGGACAGAAACCTGGGGCCAGAAACGCTATGACAGCAAACGTGAAGGCAGACCGCTGTGCCAGAAAATGTAGCGGTAGAAACACTATGACGCAAAACCTGGGGACACAACGCTATGACGCAAAACCCTATGGGCAAAGCCCCCCCGACCTGAGTAAAAGGTGGACAGCCCCCCCCCCATGCCGCTAGCATGACCAGCCCCTCCCCCCCCCCCCAAGTAGCCAGCATGTGACCCCTGGAAAATGGCAGACACCCCCCCAGCTGCCAGCAAGACCCATACATGAACCGCCCCCCCCCCCCTCCTCCAGTATGTCCCAAGTGAAATATGGGGACAGCCCCCCCATGCCGCTGCTGGCGGGAGGGAGAAAATACAGTGGGCGGGCGGACGAGCATCGCCGCCCCCCCCCCGGGGAAGCAGCGGACGGCTCCCTCCATGCTGGAGGGAGAAAACAGCGGGCGGGCATCCCCGCCCCCACCCCCCGGCGTGAACACCGGGGGAAGCAGCGGACGGTTCCCTCCAAGCTGGAGGGAGAAAACAGCGGGCGGGCATCCCCGTCCCCGTCCCCCGGCGTGTACACCGGGGGAAGCAGCGGACGGCTCCCCGCTGGAGGGAGAAAATACAACAGGCAGACGGGCGGGCGCGCATCCCCCCCCCTCGGCGTGACACCCGGGGAAGCAGCGGACGGCTCCCCGCTGGAGAGAGAAAATACAACAGGCAGGCGGGCGGGCGCGCATCCCCCCCCCTCGGCGTGACACCGGGGGAAGCGGCGGACGGCTCCCTCCATGCTGGAGGGAGAAAAATACAACAGGCGGGCGGGCATCCCCCCCCCCCCCGGCGTGAATACCGGGGGAAGCAGCGGGCAGCTCCCTCCATGCTGGAGGGAGAAAACAGCGGGCGGGCGGGCGGGCATCCCCCCCCCTCCTGCGTGAATACCAGGGGAAGCGGCGGTGAGAGGAGGACCCGGACGAGTACCGGAGGGACCACGTGACCGCCGGCGGCAGGGAGAAGGGTGGCTGACCGGCTGGAGAGGCAGGCAGGTAGGGTGGGAAGATGTGGAACCCGGGGGGAAGGAAACAAATCTGGGTCAGACACGTGGAGCCGCCATGCGCGTGCGGGCGGGTGGACAACCCCTCCCTCCTCCAAAGCCGACGGCTGAATGGCGTCTGCTGACGCCGACATGCCACCCCCCTACCTCAACCCAGAATCCGACGCCGACCCAGCCCAGACAGGGAGGGAGTCTTAAGTACTCTCAGACTCCTCCCACAAATTCAGGCCAGCCTCCGGCCAGCCTTCTACTAATCTTCTTTTTTTTCCATCCAACCAGCAGCATGGAAAAAAGCAGAAGCAAGAAGTTCCAATTCCCCCAACCACACACTTGATATCACTGTGGATGGGGGAATCACTCCCGCTGGGCTATTGTGTTCTGACAGTGGGGAGCATTCCCCACTGTCAGAACACACTGATTATTGTTGATGGCTATAACCATCAGCACTGATCGTTCGTGAAAAACTCAATAGACTGGTTGTACAAAAGTCGATCAGTAAATTGACTTCTGTACAACCAGCCACCCCATACATGGATCGAAAATTCGGCCTGTCCTTCAAAAAAAGTATAATTACTGTATGTAATGCTTTGGGGAGTGGCTAAAATGTTAACCTGGTGCTTTACCAAGCATTGGCAAAGCATAGATTCACTTTAATTTTTCATCTTTCCCACTTTGTTTGGCAAACAATTAGTATGCAATTGAAAAATATCTATGCTACAAAGTGTAGTAATCCATTCCACACTATCAGTGTTCATATCTTCTCAATTTAGTAAATTAATGTTGTCTGTTGTCCTTACAGCACATTGTTCTTTGTCCTTTTTGAGTCATCTCAAAAAATGCTAACAACTCTTTACTGGGTAGGATTTTTTGTTCTACATTTTGAAATAAAAATAGCTTAGTTTTATTCAGCCTACATAATAGACCTCTTTGAAGTGATTTATGCACCTAAATATTGGCAAATTCCTCATTATTGTCAACAAATGGGAAGCAGCCAGATAAAAAAAACCTGCTACAAATTAGGACATCTCAGTACAGGCACATTGTCTCTTGCATTTAAAGGGTCTCCCAGGCAGATGGAGTCTCCCAATAAGTAAATAAAAGAACAGCTTTTTCTAAATACTATTTTGTAACCGCTAATAACAATGATGCTCTCAGGAGACTCCGAGTTTGTAATTTCCCCTGTAAAGAAACCCAGAATATAGATCATTAAAGTAATTTTGTCTTGAGGAATGCATGGAGGCAGCCATTGCTGGCCGCCAAAGAAAATCCAAACTTACAATAAGCATGCGTTAAAAGAGTGTCAGAAAAGTGTCAGAACTTGTTATGCTTGTTTCAGGTTAGCATTAAAACCCAAGAAAGCATGCCAGCCAGGGAACTTACATTCTCACAGAATAATTCAGAAATGGCAGCCTCCATGATTCTCATTTGACAAAGTTTTTTTATGTGCAACCTTTCATAGGTAAAAGTAGCAGAAACTTCCAATGTCTTTTAAAGCATCCTGGGAAGTCAGAACCCCAAGGCACTTTGTTTTGCACTCCTGTGACCTCTTTTCAGCCAGCATCAGCTGACGTCACTCAGATGGATCTAGGCTCTGGAAAGATCATGAGTGTCCAGAAGCCTGGACCATCAGCTGGCTTTGCCTCTCAGAAAGCCGCTGGGAGACTGAGCCAGACTCTCTCACCCCCTGCACAGCCTGGCGCTCCAGTGAATGCTGGAGGGGCAGAGCAGAGAGCGTATTACTGACAGTCAGTCTCTCTGCTCACCAAAAACTGAGGGCTAATTGATCAGTGGTCTCTGATCCCTCAGTCTTAATGGCAGTAGGGGATACCCCCTGCAGTGTTGCCACCCCAGGTGCACTAAAAGCCATTTATATACTGTAGCTTACTCTGCCTTTGTTTTTCAGGTCTGAACAGCCCAGTTGGTGTTCAGGACCAGCCTGCCCTGATGTGACTGGCTGTGACAGGAGGAACTGCTGTCAATTAAACACTCTTACTCATCCCATCAGATGGTGCTCCTGGTGATGTAGGCATCTAATCAGTTGATTTGGGATTTCATTCCCAACCTTTAATTGTAAAAATTGTGGCTTAGATTTAGAATCACTTCTCATGTGGATTTACCTTTCTTGGGTCAGTTAAACATTTGTCTTGCAAATCAAAATTGCCAGAAGAGTTAAAAAATATGAGCATTTGGTTTGACCGAACTGTAACGCCATCAGCGTTACTTTCGTTCGACGGGCGCAGCTGCTTCCATTATTCCAGCTGCGCTCCGTCTTCAGTATTGTCATCCCATTCTGTGAATGGGATGACGTCACTTCCGCGCGCCGTGCATTCCACGGTGGAACGCAGAAGGGCGCCGCCGCTCAGCGCGGCCTATTTAAACTGGCCAAACTGACAGTGCGGCGTTGCTCTATTGCGTGGGGACGCCCCACTGTCAGCTGGCTCTTCTAGCCATCACCGGTCATCAGCACCCTGTAGCATCCACCAGGACTCCGCTATCCTGCTCACCTGAACTACAAGTCCCAGCAGCCCGGATCATTGCTTCTGCCATGCCAGCTCAGTATCGCAAGTACTCTGACCTAATACAATGTGTTGCTACCCTGTGAACTGTGCTATCTATGTATGCCATATTGCACTAGGACTTGCTGCAGCTATAGCCTTTCTGTGTTAATGCCTCTTCTGGAATGCTCCCATGATTTCTGCATGTGCATACCTACTGCCCATTACCTAAGGACTTGCCGTTAAGTTTACTTTACATGCCATGCATGCTCAGCCACTTTGCATTTACCAGAGCCTGGTCTGTAGTTTCTTTATACTAGCAGAACGCTTCCGCCCGCCATTCCCTCAATATTGCTTCACTGTGACCAGTCCATCACTATTGAGGCATGTGGCGCTAATTCCCAATACCTTGCTATGAAGTATTGTATTTTATATCTAGTATTCTAGTAAGCCTTATCCCCTCTCGGGATCACGCCAACTACAGTATCTAGAGTAACCCTTACTTGCCTTGGACCTAATGTCCAGTATCTTCCTTAAATTGTTTAGGTGCATATGAAGGAATATGCGCCATATTTCTTGACTGAGACTGTGATGCTAGGATACCAAACTCTCTGCACAAAAGAGAGTGAAACCTGGGTCCGAACCTGAGAAGTCTCCGCAGTTGAGATCCTGATTCCCTAACATAACTGGCGTAACCTTACAAAAACATCCGTGTCCAACGTATATCAATGAGAGATTAATTAGTTTTGACAGCTTGCATTATTTATGCTGTGGGGATCCATAGCAGTTAGGGCAGATTGTTTAACCCTACACCATTGTTTTGCTCCCCCAAACAGTAGACAGTCATTGGGGTTGGGTCCTGCCATTAACATAAAGTCATCAACTGTCACCTCACATCTAAGGGTGGTTTTACAGTCAGTGATTGAACCTAGGCTTAGTTTGCCTTTAATGGTAGCATTGATGTTACCAGGTGGTCATATCTATATCTGCAGTACATTGAAGAAATGTTTATGATTCATAAAGACACGCAGCAGACAATGCCCTTTCACCTTTTAAATGTATGCTGGCAGACATTATTGACTAGTTCAATAAAAACTTTTATGATTATTTTAATCCCTGAAAAATTATCTGACTGAGATCAAGAATATGCTAATCCAGAGCAATCTCCCTGCACCTACTAGAGCTCTGACAAGTCCTGGTGATCAGGGACAGATGAAGGAAGGCTCAGACTGACTCACTTCTTAAATGTGTACCAGAGAAAATGTCTGTTGAGCCACTGTGGCTGAAAAGCAACAGATATCGAATTCATTCCATGGATAACCGTGTAGGCTATTGCTTATAATTGGTTTTCTTGGCCTGTTTCATAGTTGTATTGTTGGTGTTGTCCATCTTTATGTTACTAATATGGCCCATAGTTGAGATAGTAAGGTGCACCAATGTCATGGTAGTGGTGATTCTAATACTGAATGTGTTGTTGTTGCCCATGTTGGCACTGGCAGTCTTGTCTTTAGCGTTGCCTACAATGGTATCACCAATAATGATGTCATAACTTTTGTAAACCTTGGTAGATTTGGAAACATTGGCTAAATAGGCGTTGTTATACTTGTAGACTTTCACTTGTGCTGTTCATAGTAAAAAATTGTGGGGTAGCTTTTATTGGTCCTAGTAGCTAACATTGATGATCCACACATCAATACCAGTTGCGCTCGCTAGGAATTGTGTTCCCTCTAATGATGTCCATAACAGTGCTATCTGTATTGAAAACAGATGTATTGGCATTTACACCCATAGCCGTGTTAGGCTGAGTTAAAACTGGCATTAAGAGCAGGCGTTTGAGAGCATTAAAAAGGCCCACATGATACAATAGACAGCACATAGTGCTGTTCTCACTAAGCACTAGCGTCGCATCGCTTCAATATTGAAGCTTTATGTTGAGTCAGGAGTCGTTTTAAGCCTTTCAACGCCTTCCATTCAAGTTTCTGGTAACGCCTCCAGTTGCGGGGTGTTAAGATTCATTAATTTACTGTAATGGAATAGGCATTTGTGAAGCAGTTTTAATGCTCGTCAAACGCTTCAAAACTGCTCATAGGGTGTTTGGGGAACATTTTTATCCCCCCATTAATGCTTGTAAAATGCCTGTCTAATGCCCATACTAAAGCTCATTGACGCCTGTCTGACGCCCATACTAACGCAATACAAACACTATAGGAGTGTTTGAGCGTTAGAAATTTAGGCGAGTGTGAACAAGCCCATAGAGGTGTGACTAAAATTGTTAATGCTAATATTGATGTTGCCAATGCTGGTTTAAGTGGTGTCTCTCATAACAGTACTGCCAGGGATTGCATTGGTAATGATGATGCCATTACAAAATATATCTATGCTCACTCATGAGATGTATGCCTTCAGTTTCATTTTTAGAAACAATGTTGGATTGGGAGACGTTACAGCATTGACTGGCCACCAGGTTCATTCCACTTGATTTCTGTTTTTGGGGCATAGTAATGGAAACGTTCTTTGAAAAGAAGCCCCGTACAATTATATATATTTATATATTGTTAAAGATTACAGCATACATATGGAGCAAGCCACATTTAGATATATCAAAGACACTCTTTTACAATTTACTGTAGTAACCGAGCTATATAAAGTCTATATGGAATGATAGTAAAACATTCTTAAAGCCCAATTACAAACTTTTTATTTTTTTATTTTGAATAGGAAGGTTCAACAATTCTGTCAGAATTTATTTATTTATTTATTTCGATTTTTTTTTTTATTAGGTTATAAAACATTATCTATGGAAAATTCTAAATAGTAGACAAAATAAACAAAACAATCCTTCAAGCAACAACCATTTAAATAATACAACATAAAAAGAAGGCTAGTAGAAGGCCTATGAAAATAAATGTTAAAAAAAAGTGTATCCGAATACACTTTTTTTACCCTTTGGATAGGGTAGGGAAGAGTTAGAACTTCTTTGGGTTCTTATTTGTGTCAGTGTCTCCCCTTGGAGAAATTTACTGCAATATTTGTCCTGGGAACCATTGTCACACAGACTGAAAGTAATGAATAAATCCAAAGTTTTGAGATACATATTTTTTTGGTAACAACTAAGAGAAGACGTCCATCGCTTTGGAGAGATCTAATTTCTACCCCCTGTGTCTGGAGAAGGAGGTAGAGGAAAATGTATTTACTAGGATACAGACAGCAAAAACATTTTAATCGGTTGAGGATACTGCTGTCCTTCTGCCCCACCTCGCATATGCTGACCAAGCCTCGGACTGTCAAAATGACAGCCAGGCAAGGGCGGATCCAGAGTCTAGTCTCGGGAGGGGCACTGCCAGAAAATAAGGTGTTGCTTACAGAACTCAATTAGGTGTCCGATGTGTCCACTGCAATGTTGCAGTCCCGCTAAAAAATCAATGATCGCCACCATTACTAGTAAAAAATATTGAAATATAAATGCCATAAATCTATCCCATAGTTTGTAAACGATTGTCAGGGACTGCAGACATGGTACAAGAGATGGTCAGAGACTGCAGACATGGTACAAGAGATGGTCAGAGACTAAAGACATTGGACAAGAGATGGTCGGAGACTGCAGACGTGGTACAAGTGATGGTCAGAGACTGCAGACGTGGTACAAGGGATGGTCAGAGACTGCAGACGTGGTACAAGAAATGGTCAGAGACTGTAGACGTGGTGCAGGAGATGGTCAGAGACTGCAGACATGGTACAAGGGATGGTCAGAGACTGCAGATGTGGTACAAGAGATGGTCAGAGACTGCAGGCATGTTACAAGGGATGGTCAGAGACTGCAGACGTGGTATAAGAGATGGTCAGAGACTGCAGGCATGGTACAAGAGATGGTCAGAGACTGCAGGCATGGTACAGGGGATGATCAGAGACTGCAGACGTGGTACAAGGGATGGTCAGAGACTGAAGACGTGGTACAAGGGATGGTCAGAGACTCCAGACGTGGTACAAGAGATGGTCAGAGACTGCAGACGTGGTACAGGAGACGGATAGAGACTGCATACGTGGTACAAGGGATGGTCAGAGACTGAAGACATGGTAAAAGAGATCAATGCAGCCTCATCAGTGCCCATCATTGCAGCCTCACTGTGCATATGAACGCAGCCCCACCTTTGTGTATAAATTCAGTCCCACTTTTGTATATCAATGCAGTCCCACTTTTGTATATCAATGCAGTCCCACTTTTGTATATCAATGCAGTCCCACTTTTGTATATCAATTCCGACCCACTTTTGTATATCAATGCAGTCCCACTTTTGTATATCAATGCAGGCCCACTTTTGTATATCAATGCAGTCCCACTTTTGTATATTAATGCAGTCACACTTTTGTATATAAATGCAGTCCCACTTTTGTCTATGAATGGAGTCCCACTTTTGTCTATGAATGCAGTCCCACTTTTGTATATAAATGCAGTCCCACTTTTGTATATGAATGCAGTCCCACTTTTGTATATAAATGCAGTCCCACTTTTGTCTATGAATGCAGTCCCACTTTTGTATATAAATGCAGTCCCACTTTTGTCTATGAATGCAGTCCCACTTTTGTATATTAATGCATACCCACTTTTGTATATTAATGCAGTCCCACTTTTGTCTATAAATGCACCCCCACTTTTGTCTATGAATGCAGCCACACTGTGCATGGCACTCACCATGGCATTGCCTCGATCACACACAGCAGGTATATCCTCTCCCGACATGTGTCATGTAACAAACAGGAGCTGTGGGTCTGTGTTCGCCAGGGCAGTGTGCTCTAGCAAGGTCCCCCCCCCTAGACGGGCTTGTGTGATAGACAAAACACTGATTCAATCAGTGTTCCATCTCCATCTACTATCACACGAGCAGGTCTAGCACAGGCAGCACAGCCGAACACAGATCCAGCTCTCACACACAGCCAGAGATGCCCGATCATCGATGTCATACACGCAGGAGAGAGGGGAGCGCTGCAATCAGCTACAGCTCAAAGCAGCCTCAGGACAGGCAGCCTACCAGCCCTGGTGATGAGAGAGAGTGAGAGACTTGGCAGCGGCAGCTGCAGGCACCGCAAAGCAATTAAAAAAAATGAAAAAAAAATGTGACATGATTGCCTCGGGGGGGGGCAATTGCCCTGTCGCCCCCCCTCCTGGATCCACCGTTGCCGCAAAGCAGTTAAAATGTTTTTTTTAAAGCCAATGTGACATGATTGCCCCGGGGGGGGCAATTTCCCTGTTGCCTCCCCCCCTGGATCCGCAATTGCAGCCAGGAGCTGCTGTGTAAAATCAGCAGCTGTAGAAGCTGCAGCTTTCAAAAAAATCTCACACATGTTTATCAATACCTTTCTGGAAATAGAGAGATACAAAGTGACTTTGTTCATTTTGTATCTACTCTGTTTCATTAATTTGCAGATCAAAGGGATGGGCTTTGATCTGCAAATTATGTTGGTTAAAGCAAGCTAACAACAATTTTTTTTATTATTATTTGTTTCTTGTTTACCCTTTAATGCAGTGGTTCTCAACCTTCCTATTGCCATGATAAAATTTCCCAGGTTGTGGGGACCCCTAACAGTAAAATTATTTTCATAGCGTGGGTTATAGTGATGAGCGGAATACGCCATATTCGATTTCGCGAATATTCGCGAATATTTCGAAGAATATTCGCGAATATTCGTTAATATCGAATATTCGTGATATTTAAAAAAAAAAAAAAAATTGCGAATTTTCGCCAATGCGAATTTTCGCTAATGCGAATTTTCGCTAATGTGAAATTTCGCGATTTTTTTTTTTTTTTATATAAAATATCACGAATATTCGATATTTACGAATATTCGGTATATTTTATAAAAAAAAAAAGCGAAATTTCACATATGCGGTCACGAATATTCGTAAATATCGAATATTCGTGATATTTTATAAAAAAAAAAAAAAAAATTGCGAAATTTCGCCTATGCGAAATTCGCGAATGCGAAATTGATTGCAAATTTTTTTGCGAAATTTATTGCGAAATTTGAAAAATACGAATATTCGAAATAGCGAATATTCGCCGCGATATTCGAGATATTCGCGAATACTCGAATATGCAATATTCGTAGCGAATATTCGCAATGCGAATATTCGTGAGCAACACTAGTGGGTTATCAGCACCCAAGGCAAGACAATTAGTTTGCGCCCCTAACACATTAACATTTAGAGCTCCTTGAGTTGCTTCCACTTGTACAATATTAAAACCCCTTTGTGGTGTCTCGTAGCAGTGACACCTAAAGCGAAATCAGGAGATAGGGTCTCCTCCAGCCCCTCCCACTTTACATTCATCACCAGTCAGCTGACCTCTAGTCTCTGCCCCCCAGCCATGCCATGAACTGAATGGGCGCCCGCGAAGAGGCTGAGTGTGCAAAAAGGCTGGGAGAGCGATGCAGGCTTTTGGAACAGCCCAGGATTCGTTGACCCCTGGAAAAACATCATTCGACCCCCGAGGGGGTCCCGACCCCCAGGTTGAGAACCAGTGCTTTAATGAACCTAATGCCGCGTACACACGATCGGTTTGTCTGATGAAAACGGTCTGACGGACCTCTTTCATCAGACCAAACTAATCGTGTGTGGGCCCCATCGGTTATTTATCCATCGGTTAAAAAATTAGGAACTTGTTTTAAAATTATCTGATGGATAAAAAACCTATAGAAAAAAACGATCGTCTATAGGCACGTCCATCGGTTAAAAATCCATGCATGCTCAGAGTCAACTCAACGCATGCTCAGAAGCATTAAACTTAATTTTTTCTCAGCACGTCATTGTGTTTTACGTCACTGCATTCTGACACGATCAGTTTTTTAACTGATGGTATGTAGGCATGACTGATCATCACTCAGCTTCATCGGATAACTGATGGAAAAATCCATCAGACCGTTTTCATCGGATGGACCGATCGTGTGTACATGGCATTAGTTTACCCTAATCAGACCTCATTAACTCCTTTGCCCTCTTCTTACCTTAAATATTATTTTCCTGTTTTTTATTTTTTATTTTTCTGACCATTAATAATTGTAATTTTCAGTTCCTTTGTTTATTATTTTGTTTATTTAAAAATGTAAATTTAAAAAAAGACTTTATTTAATTTGTTAGCCACGTTTAGCCGTGTTTGCCTCTAGAACCATTTACTTTATGATTAAATGGAAAAACATCTGTAAACGAAATGCTGCTAAACACGTTTAGCCACGTTTGGCGCTTCAACTGCCTCTAAACTCAGCTTCTGATGCTTTTTTTTGGGGGGTTCAAGAAAAAGCCTCTAAGCGCAACTGCCTAGAAATGACTATAAACAAACCAGTGTACATGTACTGATAAAATAACACAGAGGAGAGTTTAGGAGCAGTTGAAAAAAAATGCCCAACTGCTCCTAAATGTCTGTTTACCAGCAGCAGTGTACATGAGGCCAAACTTTTTTTTGTTTGTTTTCGTGGAGGGGTTAGAACACAGCCGATTACGTGGATAAAGAGCTGGGCGCGCCATGTCTGCGGGCACGCGAGTGTGGCCATTCTGGGCACCATCCACCCAGAACGAGAGCCGCATCTCCCCTCCATCATTTGACAGTGGGCAGGTGACAACTGGTTAAAGTGTATTTAAAAAAAAATTATGCTATTTTATTTCTGACGGCACAAAGTATGTATAGTATTTTGTCTCATCTTCCTAGGTGTGCTGTAACAATAATTGTTATGTCAGACAGAGCCCCCCAACCCAGCCGCCCTTGGTGCACGACCATTTAACACCATAGTTAGCAAGGAGACAAGCTGCATTGATAGAGAGCACCTGTTTCTGTCTCCGAGCACTTGCTCAAGGCAAGCACCGGCAAGCAGAGACAGGTAAGCTGTGTCAGCCTCCCATCCCTCTACATTCTTCTTGCTGGTGCTTGTCTTGGGCAAGTGCTAGGAGCTGGAGGCAGGTGCTCCCTATCAAAGCAGTGATCTCCTTGCTAGCTGCCGCATCAGAAGGCAATGCAACTTGGGTGAGGACCCCCATTGCAGCTAGATTTACACTGGAGCCTGGGAATATAGTACAAAGTACTACATGTACATTGTCCCATCAGGAACTGAATGATTTAAAAAAATAAGTGATAATATTTTTTTAAAACCCTGCCAGATTTATATTGCTGCATGTGTTCCCATAGGGGAGATTCAGCCTTTCTTTTGAGTTGTCACCAGAATAGAAGACAAGATATTCCGATGGGTCTAGTGCAGTGGTTCTCAACCTGGGGGTCGGGACCCCCACGGGGGTCAAATGATGATTTGCCAGGGGTCCCCACATCCTGGGCTGTTCCTGAAGCCCTCTCCCAGCCTTTTTGACTGATCAGAACTCTCCCCAGCATTGCCACTCATACCAATTCCCTGCCAGCACTGCCACTCATCACAGTCTCTGCATAAATGCACCTGCACTGTGATAGTCTCAGAGGTCCGTTTAAAGCGCAGAGAGCATCGTGAAGAACAAGGAACACACCAGGCAGGTCCGAGATACTGTTGTGGAGAAGTTTAAAGCCGGATTTGGATACAAAAAGATTTCCCAAGCTTTAAACATCCCAAGGAGCACTGGGCAAGCGATAATATTGAAATGGAAGGAGTATCAGACCACTGAAAATCTACGAAGACCTGGCCGTCCCTCTAAACTTTCAGCTAATACAAGGAGAAAACTGATCAGAGATGCAGCCAAGAGGCCCATGATCACTCTGGATGAACTGCAGAGATCTACAGCTGAGGTGGGAGACTCTGTCTATAGGACAACAATCAGTCGTATACTGCACAAATCTGGCCTTTATGGAGGAGTGGCAAGAAGAAAGCCATTTCTTAAAGCTATCCATAAAAAGTGTTGTTTAAAGTTTGTACACTGATAGGGATTTTAACCCATGTTATTCTATTTAGAACTAAAGAAAACGTTTTTTTTTTCTCTAAATATACTTTTTAAAAGCATTGCCTTGAGTGAGGGTGGAGCTCAAGTAGTGAGCTTAGCAGGAATATAGTGAACAAGCTATATAATATGTATATAGTACATTTTATATGTATTTACATAAAACAGATACAAGGAAAATTCATTCCATTATTGAAAGGCTGCTGAGTTTTGGGCCACGACCAAAAACCTGGCATATTGTAGTGACAAATCTTTAACGATGGAATTAGATACAGATGACATTTATAAATAATCCTGCTTATTGTTACCATGCATGTCGGACATGTCCTAGATTGCACCCACAAATGTCGGAGTTACGCTTCATATCAGAGATAAGGACTCCAAGGTGCGTATTATTGAGTAATAATACAAAGCACATGCATACTGTACATACTGCATTAATGTGGACTTGCACAATATACATTAGACTTTGTATAAAATGTGAAAACAGCAAATATGCTTTTTTTTTTTTTTTTTTTTTTTTTTTTTACCAATGTTCCAAAAGAACATGCGTTCTCTGTTAAATGATTTAAATAACATTTGGCAACTGGAGAAATGCGAGAATGAAATGTAATAAAATAAGTGTTTATTGTTTTATACTGTTTCTGAAAATGTAATTATTATGTTTCCATTCTATTATCTTTGTCCAGTGTCACTTTTAAACCCAGAACTTAATTTTGTATTATTATGTATCTTAATGTCCAACTATGCCTCCCCAAAGTCACCCCCTCTACCCCCAGGGTCTCTCCTAGCAATATGTTATGCTTTATTTTATACTTACTTTTTTTGAAGTCTTCAGCCTGATCACATGGTGCAAAGAGTCCATGTACACACGATCGGTTTGTCTGATGAAAAAGGACTGATGGACCGTTTTCATCAGACGAACCGATCGTGTGTACAGGGCATTACTCTTCACTTTTTCTCTGGTACTGCGTACTCAATAATGCAAAGAACAGCACAAACATGGTACAGCATTGTACTGCAAGAATAGAGTACCAATGTGATACCCATTGACACCCTGAACTCACAAGAAGTGGGTTAAGTCAACCAGGAAGATGGTGTACATCAAATTGAGAAAGGGGACTATCACAGTGGACAGCACCAGAAATATTACTTTGAGTGAGTATTACAACTAAAGCTGCTCTTTTATTTTTACACCTTCTGGGTCACCATTAAAAATTGCCCAGAGTCGGGCTTTAAATGTCTTCATTGCAACGAGTACATAACAAAAAAACTTAACGCTACCCTACTTCCACTACCTATATTACTGTGTTATGCCTATACAGTGCCTTGAAAAAGTATTCATACCTCTTAACATTTAACGTATATTTATTGGAATTTTATATGATAGACCAACACAAATTGGCACCGAATTGTGAAGAAGGAAAATGATAAAGGATTTTGACATTTTGACATTTTTTACAAATAAATATTTGTACAATTATGACAATGGACGCACAAATAGGGTCAGTAGTCAACGGATCTCACCATCTGCTGCGCCTACTGCGCAGACTTACTCCTTTCATCCCCAAAGAAGATTTAGCGGTCGTGGTGGGAGCAATTGTTAACTCCAGATTGGACTATGCAAATGTCCTTTACCTTCGGACTCCCCAAGTATCAAATCGCTGGTCTGCAAGTCGTTCAGAACACGGCCGCCAGACTTGTGACGGGGAAAAAACCCTGGGAATCAATCTCACCTTCACTGAGAGCCCTTCACTGGCTGCCAGTAAAAGACAGAATTGCTTTTAAAGCACTCTGTCTGACGCATAGATGTATCCATGGGAATGCTCCCCATTATTTATGCGAAAAAATAAAAGATCACAATCCCAATCGCGTTCTGCGATCCACCAATCAAAATCTACTCCTTTTCCCGAAAAGCCAACTACAAGTCCAAAGGAGAAAGAAGATTCGCGATCCAAGGTCCCAGACTATGGAACGCTTTACCAATCAGTATTCGGTTGGAGGAGAATCACTTAGCGTTCAGGAGAAAGATCAAGACTCATCTCTTTTGATATCAAAGAAGACAGGAACAACAAGCGCCCAGAGGCGATTTAGTTTGCATGTGCTGCGCTATATAAGTTTTCATTCATTCATTCATATCTGAAAAGTGTGGTGTGCACTTGTATTCAGCCCCCTAAGTCAATACTTTGTAGAACCTCCTTTCGCTGCAATTACAGCTGCAATTTTTTATATATGTCTCTACCAGCTTTGCACATCTAGATAGTGACATTTTTGCCCATTCTTCTTTGCAAGATAGCTCAAGTCAGAATGGATGGAGAGCATCTGTGAACAGCAATTTTCAAGTCTTGCCAATGTGATTTAGGTCTGGACTCTGATTGGGCCATTCTAACACATGAATATACTTTGATCAAAACCATTCCATTGTAGCTCTGGCTGTATGTTTAGGGTCATTGTCCTGCTGAAAGGTGAACCTCTGGACCAGTCTCTTGCAGACTCTAACAGGTTTTCTTCTAAGATTGCCCTGTATTTGGCTCCATCCATCTTCCTATCAATTCTGACCGGCTTCCCTGTCCCTGCTGAAGAAAAGCATCCCCACAACATGATGCAGCCACCACCATGTTTCACAATGGGGATAGTGTGTTCAGGATGATAGGCAGTGTTAGTTTTCCACAACACATAGGGGGTTATGTACGAAAGGCAAATCCACTTTGCACTACAAGTGCACTTGCAAGTGCACTTAAAAGTGCACTTGGAAGTGAAGTCGCTTTAAATCTGAGGGGTAGATCTAAAATGAGGAGAAGCTCTGCTGATGTTATCATCCAATCATTTGCAAGCTAAAATGCTGTTTTTTATTTTCCTTCCATGTCCCCCTCGGATCTACAGCGACTGCACTTCCAAGTGCACTTTCAAATGCACTTGTAGTGCAAAGTGGATTTGCCTTTCTTAAATAACCCCCATATTGTTTTGCTTTTAGAACAAAAATAAAATTTTGGTCACATCTGACCAGAGCACCTTCCTCCGCATGAATGAATGAATGAATGAATGAATGAATGAATGAATGAAAAACGTATATAGCGCGGCACATGCGAACCAAATCGCCTCTGGGCGCTAGTTGTATCCGTCTCTCTTGACATCAAAAGAGCAGAGTTTTAATCCGTCTTCTGAAGGTCAGGTGGTTTTCCTCCAACCGAATGCTGGTTGGTAAAGCGTTCCAGAGTCTGGGACACTGGACAGCAAACCTTCTTTCTCCTTTGGACTTGAATCTGGCTTTGGGTACTTTGACCAAATTTTGGTCACTGGATCGCAGAGCGCGATTGGGGTTGTGGGGTTCTATTTTATCGCAAAGATATTGCGGGGCTTTTCCATGGATGCATTTATGGGTCAGACAGAGTGCTTTAAAAGCAATTCTGTCTTTTACCGGCAACCAGTGAAGGGATCTCAGCGACGGTGAGATTGATTCCCAGGGTTTTTTCCCAGTCACCAGTCTGGCGGCCGTATTTTGTACGACTTGCAGACGAGCGATTTGGTACTTTGGGAGTCCGAGGTAGAGAGCGTTTGCATAATCCAGTCTGGAGTTCACAATCGATCCCACCACGACTGGCACATCTTCTTTGGGAATAAATGGGATCAGTCTGCGGAGTAGGCGCAGCAGATGGTGAGATCCGCTCACTACTGACCCTATTTGTGCGTCCATGGTCATGTAGGTGTCAAAAATGATCCCAAGACTTTTGACTTTGGCGCTCGGGGAGATGATCTGGCCCAGAATGGGCGGAGGTGTCCAGGTTGTTGTGAGTTGACTCTTGCGACTGGCCTGAAACAGAAGAAGTTCTGTTTTAGAATTGTTGAGTTTGAGATAACTCCTCGTCATCCACTTTTCTATTGAAGAGAGACAATTCTCTAAGCTGAGATGACGATCCTTTCTATTGCAGATGCGAAAATACAGTTGTGTATCGTCTGCATATGAGTGATAAAGTAGTTGTTGACTACTGATGACTTCAAAGAGAGGTCGAAGATAGATGTTGAAAAGCACCGGTGATAGAGGTGAGCCTTGGGGGACTCCACATGACACCGTGCGTTTTCTAGAAATGAACGGTCCTAATTTCACCGTTTGAGATCGGTTTCCCAAAAAAGAGGAAAACCATGGTAAATCACTCTCTGTGACTCCGGCTACCTCAGTCAGCCGAGTCAGTAGCAGTTTGTGATCTACGGTGTCGAAGGCTGCGCTTAGGTCCAGCAGAACCAGGAGAGAAGATTCTCCTTCGTCTGCGGCCTCCAGAACGTCGTCCCATATTTTGAGCAGTGCAGTTTCCGTCCCGTGTCCGGGACGGAATCCCGATTGCAGTGGATCGAGTAAGTTGTGGGTATCTAGATGCTGTTGCAGCTGTTGGACCACCACTTTCTCTATTACCTTAGAGAAAACGTTTAGCATTGTTATGGGAAGGCGGTGATTTGGGTCCTTGGGATCCAGGGTAGGTTTCTTCAAGATGGGCTGGATTGTGCCCTCTTTCAGCAGGGAGGGCACTATGCCTTTCTTAAATGACTGGTTTATAAGCTGCGTAATGGGCGGCGCCAGGATATCGGCACATTCCTTTAGCAGCTTAGTGGGGATAATATCATTAGGCGAAGTGCTGTTCCGCAATGCGCCGATGATATTTTCTGTGTTCTCGATGGAAACGGGTTCCAAAGTGAACTTTGTTGGTTGTAGTGTGTTCCTCTGGGTGCTGTGTGGTAGCTCAGGGGCATTGTTTTGCGAAATGCTTTCCCGGATTCCCTCAATTTTATTGATGAAGAAATCCGACAATTCATCGCAAAATTCTTGGGTGTCTGTGTTGGGGGCTTCAAGACAGTGTGGATTCATGGTCTGTGAGACCAGCTTGAAGAGATCCCGAGGGCGGTTTAAAGCGCTGTTGATAGCCATGGAAAAATTGTTTTTCTTGGCTTTGAAGATTTCTATGTGGTATCTTCTAGTTGCTGCTTTGTAGAAGGCGAGGTTCCTCTCGGAAGCGTTTCTTTTCCAGGCGGCTTCTGCCCTTCTACGCTCTTGCTTCAGTAGCGATAGCTGGTTGTTGAACCAGCCTGCCTTGTTTTTCCGGGTAAGGACTTTGTGTTCAGGCGCTACTACGTCGGCTGACTGTAGTAGGGCTGCATTTATGGCATCCAGAATCTCTGCGGCCGTTTGTCTTGGTTGCATTGTTTTAATTTTATTTTCCAAGGTAGATTTGAAGAGTTCCGAATGGAGCTTCTTCTGAGATCTAGACCAGTGTGTTGTCACTGGCTTGGGTGTTTTTATCAATAGGGCCGTATTGGAAATTATGAATTTAATTGCATGGTGATCTGTCCATGGCAATGGTTCATTTTCCAAAATACTTACTTTCAGATTTTGTCTGAAGATAAGATCGAGTGTGTGACCTGAAGTATGTGTGGGCTCATGTACTAGTTGCTGAAGGCCTAATCCTTCCAGATGGTCGATACAGGCGTCGGCCACGGGGTCTTGTGAGGAGTTGGCCCAGAGATTAAAATCTCCGAGCAGCAAAAGGTGTTTGCTGGTTATGGCATAAGTGGAGATGAAGTCTGACCATGGAGGTAAAAACTGCGATTTAGGCCCTGGTGGCCTATAGCAGAGCAGAATACGGACGGTCTCCTGAGGGTTTGTTTGCAGTTGGAGAGTAAGGGTTTCCATAAATGGAAGCGAGTGCTGAAGGGCTGGTTTAGAGATCACAAGATGCGTCTTATGAATCACCGCCAGTCCTCCACCTCTTTGCCCTATTCTGTTTTCAGTGATAATCCGGTAGTGTTCTGGCACCAGTTTTCCAAGAATGGTGTTACAGTCGGCTGTAAGCCAGCTTTCTGTAATAAATAGACAGTCTAAGTTGTTCTGTAGAATGAAATCATGGATTTCTAATCGGTGCCTTACTGCCGATCTTGTATTGATCAAAGCACATAATATGTGCTTCGCTTGGGGCGGGTCGCTAAATTTTTTTCCTGATGATCGACGATCGATCCTCAAGAGTTGCTCAAAACTCAGGGCCTTTTTAGTGACGGCTGGTAGCTTCGTGGCAAATTGCCTCAGGCTCCTGATGATTTCTGCCCCCCCAGACGGCCATATTCCGCCGGGGGGGGGGGGGGGAGTGTGGTCGGGTGGCGATGGGGAGTAGATTCCTTGAATCCTTTCTCCTGGATATTTTTATTTGGTCCAGAGGAAGGCAAAAAAAACCTGGTTCAGCTAAGCCAATCTGCTGGGCAGGGAAAAAAATTCCTTCCTGATCTCTCAGAGGCGATCGGTTGAGACCCTGGATCAAATCTAATGAACTGGTGAGGGAGTGATGTGAAGGGAGTAGTTCCTGCTTGGGGGGTGCACCAAGCTGGGCCACCAATCTGGTGCAAATAACCCCAGAGAGGGGGTAGTTGGCTGCTGGGGAGGTGGATGGGGACCCCTGTGGGTAGGGGGGGTGAGTTGGGTGAAAGCACTAGGGCAGAAACAGCTTGCTGTAGCCGTGCGCCGCTAGGCCGCAGTTGAAGCCGCTGGCTTTCCTAAGCCGCGGCTCCCGCGGACCTAGCGTGGCTGTCGCGGACCGGCGAGAACAGTCAGGGTACAGTGGGAGGGATGTGGGGATGGGTTGGGGGTACCTTGAGTGCGATCTAGGGCCAAAGCACCGGGGTGATGCAACAAGCTGAGGCCGAGCGCCGCTAGGCCGCAGTTGAAGCCGCGGACTTTCCTAAGCCGCGGCTCCCGCGGACCTAGCGTGGCTGGCGCGGATCGGCGAAAAAGGCAAGGGGAACAGCTGGGGGGGTGAGGGGACGGGCCGGGGGGCCTCGATTGCGGCCTGGGTGAGAAGAGCTAAATTTCCAGTCTGGTTTGGGCGGTTATCCTGAAAAGGACGGCCGACCTTGAACCTGGGAGGGACAGGCTGGATTACCTGTGTGCAGGCTGTGTGACGGCTCAGAAGGTTCAGATGCTCAGATGCTCCAAAGAATGGGGGGAAGGAGTGCTGGAGGCGGCTAGAGGTGGAGGAGATCCGGGATCCAGGTAAGATGCGGCTGGCTGGACAGGGGGACCCTGACTACCTGCTAGCTACACCTGCCTGGAGCTATAGCTCGCACGCTCCTACTCCTAGGAGAACGTGTGCCATGTTTGCTGTGTCCCCCACATGGTTTCTTGTAAACTGCAAATGGGACTTCTTATGACTTTCTTTCAACAATGGCTTTTTTCTTGCCACTCTTCCATAAAGGCCAGATTTGTGGAGTGCACCACTAATAGTTGTCCTTTGGACAGATTCTCCCACCTGAGATTTGGATCTCTGCAGCTCCTCCAGATTGAGTTACCAATGCGCCTCTTGGCTGCTTCTCTGATTAATGCTCTCCTTGTCCGGCCTGTGAGTTAGTTGGCTGGCCATGTCTTGGTAGGTTTGCAATTGTGCCATACTCTTTCCATTTTAAGATGATGGATTGAAAAGTGATCCGTGAGATTTTTAAAGCTTTTTTTTTATAACCTAACCCTGCCTTAAAGTGGAAGTAAACCCTTCTATCATTTTCAGCCAAGGAAGCTGCCATCTTGGCCTCTGTTTAATCTTCAACTGCCGTGGTGCTGCACATGTGATCAGTTATGACACCAGCCATTGGATGGTTTGACAGTTTGGTTGAGAGCACAACCAATGTGACAGTTGGCAATTCCGGCATGCCAGAAATGTAACCGCTTTTTGAAACTGTTAAATCGATTGGTTTACTTCCGCTTTAAGCTTCTCTACAACTTTATCTCTGGCCTGTTTGGTGTGTACCTGGGCCTTTCATGATGCAGTTTGTTCACTAAGGTTCTCTAACAAACCTTTGAGGGCTTCACAGAATAGATGTGAGATTAAATTATACACAGGTGGACGCTATTTACTAATTAGGTGACTTCTGAAGGCAATTGGTTCCAGTAGATATTAGTTAGGGGTATCAGAGTAAAGGGGTTAAATACAAATGCACGCCACACTTTTCAGATATTTATTTGTAAAAAAAATGGCAAAACCATTTATCATTTTCCTTCCACTTGACAATTATGCCACTTTGTGTTGGTCTATCACATAAAAACCTCAATAAAATACATTTAAGTTTTTGGCTGTAATATGACAAAATGTGGAATATTTCAAGGGGTATTTTTTTTATTTAGTTTTATTTTATTTTTTATTTTTATTTCTTTGGTCTAGCTACATCTTGGTACAGACACAGTTCATCATTAGGTAAGAATGTGCAACACAGTTGAGAGACAATCAAATGATCCTAGAAGATGAATGGAAAAGTTAGAAAGCAGTATATCACAAAAGTGAGTACACCCCTCACATTATTGTAAATATTTTATTATATTTTCATGTAACAAAACTGAAGAAATTACACTTTGCTACAATGTAAAGTAGTGAGTATACAGCTTGTATAACAGTGTAAATTAGCTGTCACCTCAAAATAACTCAACACACAGCCATTAATGTTTAAACCTCTGGTAACAAAAGTGAGTACACCCCTAAGTGAAAATGTCCAAATTAGGTGCAATTTTCCATTTTCACTCCCGGTATCATGTGACTTGTTAGTGCTACAAGGTCTCAGGTGTGAATGGGGAGCAGGTGTGGTAAATTTTGGTGTTATGGCTCTCACTCTCTCATACTGGTCGCTGGATTAATAAATAAATAATTTTTCCTCTACATAAAGATGACTTGGGCTATAAGAAGATTGCCAAGACCCTAAAACTGAGCTGCAGCACAGTGGCCAAGACCATACAGCGGTTTAACAGGACAGGTTCAACTCAGAACAAGCCTCACCAAAGAAGTTGAGTGCACATGCTCAGCATCATATCCAGAGGTTGTCTTTGGGAAATAGACATATTAATTCTGCCAGCATTGCTGCAGAGATTTAAGGGGTGGGGTGTCAGCCTGTCAGTGCTCAGACCATACGCTGCACGCTGCATAAAATTGGTTTGCATGGCTGTCATCCCAGAAGGAAGCCTCTTCTAAAGATGACGCACAAGAAAGCCTGCAAAACAGTTTGCTGAAGACAAGAAGACTAAAGACATGGATTACTGGAACCATGTCCTCTGGTCTGATGAGACCAAGATAAACTTATTTGGTTCAGATGGTGTCAAATGTGTGTCACGGTAACCAGGTGAGGAGTACAAAGACAAGAGTGTCTTGCCTACAGTCGAGCATGGTTCTGGGAGTGTCATGGTCTGGGGTTGCATGAGTGCTGCTGGCACTGGGGAGCTACAGTTCCTTGAGGGAACCATGAATGCAAACATGTACTGTGACATACTGAAGCAAAGCATGATCCCCTCCTTTTGGAGACTGGGCTATGGGGCAGTATTCCAACATAACACCCCCAACACACCTCCAAGATGACCACTGCCTTGCTACAGAAGCTGAGGGTAAAGATGATGGACTGGGGGCGGAGCTAGCCGGGAACCGAGATGGACGTGTGCTAGCTGAGCTCCAGCACCAGTGGCACTAACACGGCCCAAAACAGACCTCCAAAAAGACAAAATCCCTCACTGAGGCAGCGATCCAGCTCCGGGTAACTCGGGGAACCCATCCTGAACATGACTCGGCGCAAATCCGTGGGGAACCGGCCCATTAAACTCACCAAGTTCTTCACTATGGAGCCCAGGCAAGATGGCGCCGGGTCTTCCTCCACGCCGCTTCCAGGCCCTTAGAGGCTCACAGCCACCGCGGGGAATCCGAACAAGAGGAGCAGCCCTCCTAGAAGCTTGACTTCCCCACCGGCTACACCATCCTCTGGAAGCCCAGAAAAAGCCAGGTTCAGGATGGACACGCTGGAGGCCGCACACGAGGTGAGCTCACTGCTAGAGTCAGGGGAAGACACAAGGGAACTGCCTGACTCCATAGAAGTGTTCCCTACAGCTAATAAGCCAGTCCTGGACACTGTATTAAAGGAGATGCTGGTCTCCTTACGAGGTTCCCTGCACTCGGACATGATGTCCTGTGTCCACAAATTTAGTACAGAGATCAAAGGGGTGGCTGACAGGGTGTCTCACATAGAGCACAAAATGGGGGAATTCGCCTCCACCATCAATGATCTAGTGGATGCAAACGATGGCAAAGAGGATGACATTAAAGCTATGAAAGCAAAGATGGCAGAAATCGAGGATAGATCAAGGAGGAATAATGTGAAAGTGAGAGGGGTGCCAGAAACCGTTAAGCCTCCTGAACTGAGAGACTTTGTCTCCCAACTGTTCTCTGCCATACTACCTGACCTGTCTGAACTAGACTGTACCATTGATAGAATCCACAGGCTTCCCAAACCTGCATTCCTAGCAGATGATGTTCCTAGGGATGTGATCCTACGTTTGCATTTCTATCATACTAAAGAAAAATTAATGGCTGCATCTAGAAAGAGGGACAACTTCCCGCCAGCTTATGTGAATCTCCAATTTTATGCAGATCTGTCACAGTTTACCCTGCAAAAGCGCAGAAACCTCGCCACTATAACAAAGGCGCTCAGAAACCACAACCTGGTGTACAAATGGGGGTTCCCCACCAAGCTCATCGTCACGAAAGACAACCGAGATTATGTGATGGACTCACTGGACAGGGGCATGGCCCTGCTGAAAGAATGGGGAATAATCCCTGAGCCGCACCATGCCTCACATCAAGGAGGAAGAGCTAGAAGTGGGGATAACGATTGGCGCGTGGTGGGCCGCAGAAATGCTAAATCCCATAACTGACCGTCCTGGAGGTCTCCATTGATACGTCATGGCCGCTGAGGAGGAGCAGCCTCCGCAGGCTTTATTCTCAAGTTTACTTGAGTTTCCCCTCATCTAGACATTGAGCGACTATTGAAAGTCGCACACAGTTTTCTCTCTACCTTTTGGCGGTATGCCAGTGTTACTTTTTCTTGTTACTCATTTTACTTTTTTTTTTCTGTTTTTTGCTACCTTTTCCATTTTTTTTGCCCTATCAATCCAACCACCCCTCCCATCTGGAAGATGATGATGCTGGACCCCCCTGTTCCATACGATTCGAGGAAGAGTTCGACCCCTGACCGCTGGTGGATGGACATGTTCAGTGAGCCGCCCGCAGTGAGTACCTCATTGATGTTAACAGATACACCTGTGCACACCAACTACATATTCAGATGTTGCAATTCTTGACAGTCAACGCTAAAGGCCTCAACCACCCAGCAAAAAGGCGGTCTCTCTGGAAAGAGGCCTTGCAACAGAAGGCTGATGTTCTTTGTATTCAGGAGACCCACTTTGATAAAACGGCCCCTCCGAAATGTTCGCATCCCAAATTTCAAGTCACCTATTTTGCCAATGCTGACACCAAATCAAAAGGAGTGATGATCGCAGTGAGAGACTCTGTTCGTTTTTCCCTACATAAGGCTATCATTGATCCAATGGGGAGATATATTATTTTGGTATGCGACATTGACCTAGTATACTACACGGTAGCAAAACAGATCAGATTTCTACAGATAGTGACTAAAAAAATTAGAGAGGCACAGAAGGGACTGCTGGTGATTTGTGGGGACTTCAATATCACTCCAGACCCAGGCATGGACTCCACCTCCTCACCAAAGCGTATTCCCCCATCGTTGGCTCCCTTCTTGAGGGCACATGAACTCTTTGATGCGTGGAGATGTTTGAATGCCAATGAAAGAGACTATACTTTTTTTTCCACTCGACACAGGTCTTACAGCAGGATAGACCTCTTTTTGGTGGACAGAGGGTTGCTTCTGAAATGTAAATCTGCTCGAATCAATGATATTACATGGTCGGATCATGCTTCGGTAGGACTAACAGTGGGTGACTCCCCACCCAACACTCCGATCTCCATGTGGCGAGCCAATCCTATGCTCCTCAGGAGCGGTCCGACCAGGTCATATGTTGAAGCGAAACTGAGAGATTTTTTTGTTAATAACGAAGGGTCGGTTGCCAGCCCCTTTACCTTATGGAATGCGCATAAGGCATGTGTGAGAGGAGTCATGATACAATAAGGGGCAAGGGTTAAGAGGGAAAGACAGCAGCGCACAGTGACCCTCATTGCTCAAATTAATGACTTAGAGACACAGAACAAAACCAGACCATCACTCTCCCTGACTAATAAGTTGACCCAACTCCGCACAGATCTCAGGACGTTGTTTCTTGACGATTATGAAAAAGCTTCTAGGAAGTTTAAACTAGCATTCTTTACTAGTGGAAACAGGGCAGGGAAACTTCTTGGGAGCAGACTTAAAGGACACAGAATTAAATCTAAGATTCCCTTTATCCACCACCCAGAGACAAAGGTAAAACATTTCCACCCACAGGCAATAGCTGACGCCTTTAGTCACTACTACGGGTCACTTTATAACCTTAAAGATGATCCAACGACTATCCAGCCATCCCCGGACTCTATCAAGAAGTTCCTAGATAAAATCAATCTTCAGACCCTGTCCCCTGACCAACTTTTAGAACTAAATTCGCCATTTACTGTGGAAGAAGTGAAGAGGACAATACAGTACATCCCTTCAAATAAATCCCCAGGCCCTGACGGCTTTATCGGTGAATACTTCAAAACATTCCAGGACATACTCAGTCCATACTTAGTTCAGGTGTATGGTGCAGCTGCTGCCTCATCCTCATTCCCAAAGGAAATGTTAAGCGCTACGATAGTGGGCCTCCCTAAGTCGGGGAAAGATCCGACAACACCCCAGAACTTTAGGCCCATATCATTGCTGAATAATGATGTCAAAATATATGCGAAACTTCTAGCTGCTAGACTAATGGACATGCTCCCGGGGTTAATTGATATGGACCAATCAGGCTTCACAAAGGGGAGACAAACGGCGGACGCTACTAGGAGGTTATTGAACATTATACATATATCAGAGCGACGTCGAACGCCTTCTCTGCTCCTTGCGCTGGATGCGGAGAAGGCGTTTGACAGGATTCATTGGAAATTCCTGGAACAGGTCCTGGGGAGGTTTGGCTTCGGGGGCCACATCTACTCCGCCATTATGGCATTGTACTCATACCCGTCGGCACGGGTTCTCGTGGCAGGCACTCTTTCTACCCCATTTGACATCACTAATGGCACGAGACAGGGGTGTCCACTCTCGCCTCTAATATTTAACCTTTTGATGGAGCCTTTAGCGTCCCATCTGCGGCTACATCCCCACATCTCTGGGATCCGGGTGGAAAGGAAAAACCATGTGATTAGTCTATTCGCAGATGACATCATACTGATGGTCACTGATATAGAGAAATCTGTCGAAACAATTTACTCCTCTCTGAGGGCATTTAACCACTTAAGACCCAGACCAATACGCTGGTAAATGACCCAAGGTGTTTTTGCGATTCGGCACTGCGTCGCTTTAACAGACAATTGCGCGGTCGTGCGACGTGGCTCCCAAACAAAATTTGCGTCCTTTTCTTCCCACAAATAGAGCTTTCTTTTGGTGGTATTTGATCACCTCTGCGATTTTTATTTTTTGCGCTATATACAAAAATAGAGCGACATTTGTTTAAAAAAAAATCAAATAAACTAAATTTTAGTCAAACATTTAGGCCAAAATTTATTTAGCCACATGTCTTTAGTAAAAAAAAAATCGCAATAAAAAAAAATAGCTACCTAGCGGGAACAGCGGCACTAATACAGCGATCAGAAAAATGATCGCTTAGTGACGCTGGCAATAGGGAGTGATCACAAGGGGTTAATATGCCTATGTGAGTGTGTGTCAGTGTTGTGTTGGTGCACACTTACTTGTGATGTCTTCTCTCATCAGCAGCGCTGGGAAACAGCGCTGCGATGAGAGAATACATCATTTCCTCCTTCCTGTGTAAACACAGGAGGAGGAAGTGACAGGCTGGGAGCGCGCTCCCATTGGCTGGGAGCGATCGCGGGGGGGCGGATATCACGGACATCCGCAGATCCCGGATCGCTCCCAGAGGTAGGGGGACCCCCGCACGCCGCGGAGGGGGTCCCGATGGGACCCCCGAACCGCACTCAGGCGGGGACGTAAATTTACGCCCTTGTGCCTGTACGTGCCATTCTGTGGCCGTATATGTGCGTGCGGGGGTCCTTAAGTGGTTAATGAAATCTCATATTATAAAGTGAACGAATCAAAATCGCACATTTTAGGTCTAGGAGTCCCTAGAGAAACCAGACTACGAATGGAACAGAGGTTCCCATTTGTATGGAAGGAGGAAGGTGTCAAATACCTCGGGATTGTCCTAACACCGACAACCAGCGGGCTGCTACAGGCCAATTATACTCCATTTCTGAACTCCTTCCAGGGTAGGTTGGAGGCCTTGGCCAAAACTGAATTATCTTGGTTGGGTAGACTGGCGGCCTTTAAGATGCAGGTGCTCCCTCAGCTCCTGTATCTTTTTAGAACACTGCCTATCCCGATTCCTAATTCCTATTTCAAATCCCTACAATCCATGCTGAATACATTCCTGTGGCAGTGGAGGAGGGCCAGATGTGCCTTCAGTAAACTCACAAAACATAGAAAGGCGGGCGGTATTGGGCATGTCCACCTCCAGGGCTATTACTTTGCTGCCGTTCTGTCCCAGTTGCAGCACTGGCTAGTGCCTGCTTCAGGGACACTATGGGTAGACTTAGAACAGTCTCAAATTAAACGGGGTACGATTTTCTGTTGACATCACACTTCTGTGTGACCTTGGACCCTGGCACTGCGCCAACCATTAGAGCGTCTGTTAGGGCTTGGGGTCACCTCCGAGACTCTTACAGGTGGACGGGGCCAACGTCTCCGTTGCAGCTCCCTATTACCGCTATACATAATATTATACCTGATATTAACCTTGATGGGTGGGTCTCCAGGGGTATCTGTCACCTTGAGGATATAGTGGAGGGATCTTCACTATTGCCATTTCAGAAGCTCCAGGACAAGTATAAGCTCCTGGCAACTGAACAGTACAAATATATTCAACTATCACACTTGTTTAGGAAGAACCCGCATCTTCTCACGTCACTACCCAAAAAGATATCCCAGTTCTACCAACAACCCAACGTCACCTCCAAGGGGATTTCAGTATTGTATATGGGTTTGCAGGAAAAACATAAGTTATTTAAAATGCAACATATGGAGGCCTGGGAAAGAGATCTGGGGAAGGAATATACGATCCTCCAATGGGAAAAGTCTTTGAGGATTGTGTATTCCTCTACTAAAAGTACTAACCTAATGGAAACACACCAAAAACTGCTGTTGAGGTGGTACCTAACCCCTTATAGGTTGTCCAAGGTATATCGTGACACGTCTCCTCTGTGTTGGAGACAGTGTGGCGAGGTGGGTACGCTTGTCCACATTATGTGGTCTTGCCCGAGGTTGAACCACCTATGGGCTGGGGTGTGGGGTGTGGTCAGGGAGATCCTGAACTCAATTGGCCCGCTGACGCCTGGACTGGCAATTCTTTCACTGGAAATTGACAAGGTTCCAAATTCCTGTAGAACTGTAGTGTCGAACCTACTCTTGGCCACAAGGTTGGTAATCCTACGTCACTGGAAAAATGTTGTACCACCTTCACTCAATGAGGTAATCTTTACTATGCATACACAGGGCAAATACGAGGTGATGCACTCACATGCGATGGGTTCCTCCGAGGCCATGATCACATCATGGTCTCCTTGGCAACAATGGTATTTGAATTTTACAGGTCTCTGAAAGGATATGGGTGCCTTGTGGGTCACAAGTATTAGTACAAGACCACGGTTGTGTGCGAGAAAGGGGCATATATACTTTGTTGTTTAGCTTATCTTTTTATTTACTCTTTTCTTATTTTTGTTCTTAACTTAATTTTTTTTATTCTATTTTTTTTTTGTTCTCCCTTTAAAGACATATCTGTTACATAGTTACTAACGAGGTACCTGAAATCTTCTGGTATTGCCACTGATATTTGATTTACACCCCTAGTATGGATACGCATGGGGTGGGTGGCCCCTCCATATTCCCACTTAATGCGGGGATGGGGGTTCTGGTCAGGACAACCACTCTGACCAACAGAGAGGGATTGGGGGAGGTGGTCCAGGGCTGGAGTCCTCTGGTTCTGCAGTTCAATACGAAGTATCATCACTGGGAGGAGGGGGGGGGGCACTGCGCCATATCTATGCCATGTTAATTTCATTTTGGTTATACAAATTTACCATATGAGGCATGTTGTTTATTGTAAGCTTTTGCACATGTGAATCGTGGCATTCTCAAGTACCTTTAATAGTCAGTGTCTTTTCACTGTTGTTTCACTGTTGTTTCTTGTATTGTATCGCAATTTTTCTAATCTCTTAATAAAAAACATTGTATGAAAAAAAAAAGATGATGGACTGGCCAAGCATGTCTCCAGACCTAAACCCTAGTGAGCATCTGTGGGGCATCCTCAAACGGAAGGTGGAGGAGTGCAAGGTCTCTAACCTCCACCAGCTCAGTGATGCCGTCATGGAAGAGCGGAAGACGACTCCAGTGGCAACCTGTGAAGCTCTGATGAACTCCATGCTCAAAAGAGTTAAGGCAGTGCTGGAAAATAATGGTGGCCACACAAAATATTGAAACTGTGGGCCCAATTTGGACATTGTAACAATGAGTGTCAAGCACGTAGCATATGAAAATACTGTATGCAAGTAGCATTGGCGTAGAGAGGCAATTTTAGTTTAAATGCCTTAAAAGTGTATGTCCCTTTAAGATAGTCCACAACTGTTACATGAAGGCACCATTAGTCATCCCAAGCAGCATCGTAGTAATTACTACAGCCAGATTCAAATACAGTACTTAATAAAGCTATATATGAACCGGGTATTTGTACAGTAACAAATGTGATGTAATAATGGTACTTATCCGTTTTGCAGGGATGAGAGTTTTCCAGTAAACAGAGTATTGCAGCAGCAATGGGATTCGTATGTTGAGGGCAGTGCTGGGACAAGGCCATTTGGTGCCCCGGGCGAAGATGGCAAACTGCGCCCCCCCCCCCATTTTTAAGAAACTGCGGCATTTAATGGGGCAAACTAGCAGCACACTGGCGGCAATTGATGGGCACACTGGCGGCAATTGATGGGGAAAACTGGCAACACACTGGCGGCAATTGATGGGGCACAATGGTGGCAATTGATGGGCACACACTGGCAGCAATTAATGGGGCACACTGGAAGCAATTGATGGTTACAGTGGCTGCGTTTGATGGCACAGTGGCGACAATTAATGGCACAGTGGCGACAATTAATGGCACAGTGGCTGCATGTGATGGGCACAGTGGCAACAATTGATGGCACAGTGGCTGCGTGTGTTGGCACAGTGGCTGCGTCTGATGGCACAGTGGCGACAATTGATGGCACAGTGGCTGCGTGTGTTGGCACAGTGGCTGCGTCTGATGGCACAGTGGCTGCATGTGATGGCACAGTTGCGACAATTGATGGCACAGTGGCTGCGTCTGATGGCACAGTGGCTGCGTCTGATGGCACAGTGGCTGCATGTGATGGCACAGTGGCTGCATGTGATGGCACAGTGGCGACAATTGATGGCACAGTGGCTGTATGTGTTGGCACAGTGGCTGCGTGTAATGGGCACAGTGGCTGCGTGTGATGGGCACAGTGGCTGCGTGTAATGGGCACAGTGGCTGCGTTTCATGCGCACAGTGGCTGCGTGTGATAGGCACAGTGGCTGCGTGTAATAGGCACAGTGGCTGCGTTTAATGCGCACAGTGGCTGCGTGTGATGGGCACAGTGGCTGCGTGTGATGGGCACAGTGGCTGCATATAATGGGCACAGTGGCTGCGTTTGATGCGCACAGTGGCTGCATGTGATGGGCACAGTGGCTGCGTGTGATGCGCACAGTGGCTGCTTTTGATTCGCACAGTGATTGCATTTGATGCGCACAGTGGCTGCGTGTGATGGGCACAGTGGCTGCATTTGATGGGCACAGTGGCTGTGTGTTATGGGCACAGTGGCTGTGTGTGATGGGCACAGTGGCTGCATGTGATGGGCACAGTGGCTGCGTTTTATGGGCACAGTGGCTGCGTTTGATGGGCACAGTGGCTGCATGTGATGGGCACAGTGGCTGCGTGTGATGGGCACAGTGGCTGCCTTTGATGGGCACAGTGGCTGCGTGTGATGGGCACAGTGGCTGTGTGTGATGGGCACAGTGGCTGCGTGTGATGGGCACAGTGGCTGCGTTTGATGGGCACAGTGGCTGTGTGTGATGGGCACAGTGGCTGCGTTTGATGGGCACAGTGGCTGCATGTGACGGCACAGTGAGGCTGCAATTAAGGTTTTTTTTTTTATGCAGACAAGGAAGGCAAGCTCAAAATAACACAAAAAAAAATGTTCTGCCATTTTTTTTTAATTAAAAATATGATGGTCATCTCAGTCCCTCCTGACACGTGGGTTGTCAGCACCCAAGGCAAGAAAAGGTATTTGTGCCCCTAACCCATGGAAATTTAGCGCTCCCTGAGTTCCTTCCACTCATACATTATTAAAACGCTTTATGGTATATTTTAGAATGTAACACTCTTTCTCTTTGTTCCTTTCTTTCCCTTTTATCTCTCTCTCTCTCTCTCTCTCTATCTTAATTTCTTGTCCCCCCATCCCTCTCTCTAGCCGTCTTTTGTTGTTCTTTCTCTTATTCTTTCTCTCCCTTTTTCTTTGTTCCTCCCCCTCTTTTCCCCTCCCTTCCATGTATTCTCAATTTTTTTCCTTCTCTTACTCCTTGGTGTGGGTGGAGGTAATGGGATGAGTGGCAGTGCTGGTGGGGGGAATGGAATGAGTCACAGTGCTTGGGGGAGTTCTGATCAGCCAACATAGGTGCTCTTAATCAAGGTCATCTGCTGATCTGAGAACTGTAGTGGGGATTTTCAATGGCAACTATAATCACAGGTAGTGTTACTCACTGTGTCCCTGACTATGTGGTGTCTCGTAGCAGTGACAACTATGCCAAAGTCAAGAGATAGGGTCTCCTCCAGCCCCTCCCACTTGACATTCCTTATAAATCTGCTGACCGTTAGTCTCTGCCCCAAGCCATGCCGTGAACTGAATGGATGGCTGTGAAGAGGCTAAGTGGGCGGCTGTGGGCTCCAGGAACAGCCCAGCTGGGTGGCCACAGGCTTCAGGGACAGCCCTTCTGGGCAGTTGAAAAAAGGCTGGGAGAGTGGTGTGGGCTTCAGGAACAGCCCAGGATATGGTGACCCCTGACAAATCATCATTCGACCCCCAAGGAGGTTCCGACCCCCAGGTTGAGAACCACTGGTTTAAGCAATAAAACAAGTTAAATACATTTCCCTTTTTTGGCTGAAGATACAGTCTTTACTTTTTAAACATCCAAATGATAATAAATTGGTCAACAAGCCATAAATTTGAAAGGAGTGAGTCTATGTAACAATATGCGGACGGAACGGCTGCCCTCTAGTGATCCATTACACATCAGCACCTGGACTGCGTCCAACAGGTCAGTAATAAATCTGAATCACATCCTATTCATCTTCTAGTAGTAGACCATAGGGAATTCCATTAGTCAGTGTAATTTCATTTCAAAGACGTGTAGCAAATGCATATTAGATTGATTTGAATTATACTCTCCAGAAGGTTCCTTAATGGCACTGATGTTGTAGATAAAGAGTAACAAAGCTTAATCTCCTAATTAGATATTTTTGTAAAATATGCTTATACCTTGAAATGTAAAACCCAGAACCAGGCTAGAGGCTTTGGACATCGTTGACTTTTCACCCGAGCATTTAATTGAATGCATTAGGACAGGAATTGTATTTCTTTATTCAATTATTCACCAAGCTCGGCAGCCCTGTAAACCTATTCTGTTCAATACGAAATATCCCATTTTTTTATCATTTTTTGATCAAATTCTTCTGAAATTGCAACAGCAGGGAGGTTAAACAAACACAGGTTTGCCCCATTTTCTTTTCTGTATATTACTGAAAAATGTTTTAAATGTAAACATGTCATGAGAAATATGCCATTGCTGACCTTCTTCTAAAAATTCTATTTGTCTGACTGTTATAGTGACCCTTGACTTAAAGTGGAGTCCTACCCATTTAAAAGTCAGCAGCTACAAAAAGTGTAGCTGCTGACTTTTAAAAAACAGACACTTACCTGTACGACGGTCCTGTGATGCGTCCGCCCTAAGCCTCACTCCTCTCCCCCTCCTGCCGACAGCGCTGGCATTGGAAGGGTGGGGGCCAGTTGTGACAGCTTGCGTCTTCACAGCTGGGCCCGCACTGCACATGCAGTTTTAAACATTTATTTTAAAACATGCTATCCAATATTTGTTGGATTAAAAATTCTACAACAATTGTCCGATGGAGGGTACAAACGGTTCGATTTTCTGACAACAGCCTGCCATCACACAATTCCCCTCGGAAAATCCAATCGTGTGTATGGGCCTTGGCTTTGTGAATGTTGAATTTTCCTGTGACTACCGACATGGCTTTGGGCCAGACTGAGTAGGAACCTAAGCTGTGTGTAGAACCGGAGAGATTGCTGTTTGGGTAAATATGGCAGCAGCTGAAAAATACAAAAGCAACACTAGTTAACCCGCCTTATTATTAAATCTTTTTAAAGATCAAGTGGATCAATCGCACCATGAAATATATAAACAATAGACCACAGCAGTGCATATACTAGTGGAGAAGTCGCCTTAATGTTTTTATTTATATTTCAATTTTTTTATGTAGTTCTTATATTGTTATATTTTTTTGTCATATTTTAATAGCTGTTTTTTTTTAAAACACACTACGTTCTGGTGCAAATTATAAAGACCAAAGCACAGGTGAATACCGTCCCACAATCCATATACTAGTGGCCACCATTCAGATAAGTGGAAGCTCACAATGGGTGTAGTATGAAAGAAAAAGAGAGCATAATGCCCCGTACACTCGGAATTTGCGTCGGTATAAACTCCGCCTGATTTTTCTGACGGAATTCCTGTTCAAGATGTCTTGCATACACATGGTCACACCAAATTCCAACTGTCCAAAATGCGGTGACATACAACACTACGACGAGCCCGAGAAAAATTACATTCAATGCTCCCGAGCATGTGTCGACTTGATTCTGAGCACAGACAGCACAGGAACTTCCCATACATATACATGAATTGTTTTACCATAATGTACCCACCAATAGTTTAGGTAAATTAAAAACTAAGAAGTATAAAGCAAAGTCAAAGTACATAATAAAGATTATACTGACAAATGCCAAACATGCCAAATCAGATACAAGATGACTGTACTGTGTAAGGCAGGGATCCTCAAACTACGGCCCTCCAGCTGTTGCGGAACTACACATCCCATGAGGCATTGTAAAACTCTGACATTCACAGACATGACTAGGAATGATGGGAATTGTAGTTCCTGAACAACTGGAGGGCCATAGTTTGAAGACCCATGGTGTAAGGTAACCACAGATCTTTCAGGAATACGTTCCCCATAATATTATTGCTAGCTGTGCCATAGAAAAAATGTCACCTTTTTTTTTTATTGCAAGTACTTATGTAGTGCCGTCAATTTATGCAGCTTTTACATATATAGGGCCACATTCAGGTAGAGTTAGGCTGGAGTATCAGTGATACTCCAGCCTAACTCTCACTTTGAGCCGGCCTTTCTGTTTTCAGTAAGCAGAAAACAAGAAACGCCGGGTTGGAGTTCCTATACGAGCGGCGTAATTGTATTTCGCCGTCGTATCAGAACTGCAATTTTAAAAATGGCGCTCGGGGCGTTCCCGCTGATTAACGCCGAGAATATGCTAATCAGCGAGAATCGGCAATTCACGATCGTATTCGGGCCCGACGCAGTGACTTTCCGACGTTTCCGTAAGAGATACGCGGCGTAAAGAAAAACCAGCCCCCTAGTGGAGTATCCTATGTTAAGTATGGCCGTCGGCATCGCGTCGAATTTAAAATTTTTTGCGTCGTTTGCGTAAAACGTCCGTGAATGGGGATTGACGTCATTGACGTTCACTGACAGAATTTGGAGCATGCGCACTGACAGTCGACGCATGCGCAGTACGTTCGCCGCGGGATCGCGCCTAGTTATAATAATACACGCCCCCTACCCGCCCAATTTGAATTCCGCCGGCTCATTTTCGCTACGCCGCCGCAACTTTAGGAGCAAGTGCTTTGTGAATAACAGTACTTGCTCCTAAAGTTTCGGCGGAGTAACGTAAATGAGAAACGTTACTCTAAAATAAAGATTCGCCCATCTACCTGAATCTGGCCCATATTGTACATTCACATCAGTCCCTGCCCTGAAGGAGCTTACAATCTAAGGTCCCTAACACACATTCATACATTTACGGGCACTGGGCTTTTTTCTCAGAGAATAGATGCAGATACTTCCTCTTCTGAATCCACACTTGCCTCCACCCATTACCCACCATTCAAGCACTGTCTCTTGCTTCCACCCCCTACCCAACTCCCAGTATAGCCATTTTTAGAAAATGCAGAACCAAGTATAATTTTGTGGAATTTGTATGGAATAGATTAATGAAAACAAAAGCAGTAAAAAAATATCCCCTGCAGCCAGCAGCATTAGACCCCTCCAGCAACAATAGATCTACCAGAAGCCAGCATCAATAGACCCAACCCTTCCCTCAACGGGATATATCCCCGGCAACAATAGATCCACCTGAAACAACAGGCCCCCTAGTGACAATAGATAATAGATCCCCCAGTAGCCAACATCAATAGACCCTCTAACACACCTCATCACCCCTTTACCAGTACATACATTCAGTGCTGGAGGTGCCAGAATGGAGTTCCCCCTGAAAAAAATGCCCTGCAAGGGCCAATTTAGGCAGGATCCACCATATTACTCCACCACCCATCTTCTGTGGGAGGAAACCCACACAGACACAGATAGTGTTGGGATTTAAACCAGTGGCCCTAGTGCTGCAAGGCGGAAGTGCTAACCACTACACCCGTGTGCTGCCCCAGCAAAAATAAGTAAAGATAGATAGCTGCGCAAATATAATGCCAAGTAATCTAGGACGATGCAGGAGAGTTTATAATTCATCCTGGCAAAGGTTTTGGCATTGATATCTTTCTCAAGGGCAGTGACAACTGTCTAAGAGAGTACTTACTCACTTTGGAGGGATATCCTCTCACTTCCTGCTGTGTCTATTGAATAAAATAAAGGGAAATTTCCCCAAATGTTATGCATATGGCAAAAATAAATAAAAAATCTGACAGAGGTTTTAGCTTTTAACTAGTCTATCCAAAACATAAAAATGAGTTATGGCTCGACGGTCCGTATTGATGTTTGGCAGTTGATTGAATAAAATATATTCTTATTTACCCAAAAGAGTTTTGGCTTTAGCTGTTCTTCAGACTTGCTCCTGCTTTTCCAATATGTGCTCTATGATGTTTTCTTGCCATATTTATTTATAGATTTATGGATTATTGGGTTGTGTATTACTTGCCAACCTTTACTAACATAAATATTTTTTTTTAGTGTTCAGTGATATCTTGCCACTGTAGTTCCCATAAAATAAAACAAGAGAAAAAAAATATTAAATCCATCAGTATGAGCTGACTTGTGCCAATGTGGACTAAATGTGGAGACAGCGTTCTTTGCTAGGTGATCCTGACTTGGCCTGGATAATGAAATATTTGCGGTATACCAATGTGCATCTTTATAATCACCTATGATTATATCTCAGACAGGAGGCTCATATCTTGCATTAATCTTTCTTTTTAATGCTCATAGCAGAACATTTTTCAAATAAAACAAACTAAAACTTTTTCCAACATGAAATGATAGAGGAAACTACATTTCCCATCAGTCCCAGTGTCCGTGTAAATCCCACCCCCTTAGGTGGTCTCAACCTATAAATAGGACTGTCCTAATGTGTAACTTCCTCTTTCTTTCTGCTCATGGCAGAGATAAGTATATTTTATTATTCCTCACTGAATTATATTTGTTTCTGTTGGAATGATAGCAATGGTGATTTAACCGTTTAAATTGTGCTTTATTATGTTTCTTTTCTAATTCTTTTATTATTTCTATACGGTTTGCTTTGTTTTATTTCTAAAGACTTCACTGTCTGTCACACTATTTCCTATGCTGGTGGTTTTTCACCGCTAGTCGGCAGTGGTATTTCTACCTCACAGCCTCTTTCGGCTGTGTTTCTTCACTAGACACATGACGCTGTCCCTTCGTTTCCTTCCCCTGTCACAAGCTAGTTTCGCGGGCGGTCGGCATAGAGGGAGTGTCGAAGTGAACACACACTCTCGTTCCCTCAGCGAGCCATCCAATCAGCGGCTCTGGCTTGTAAATCTCGCGAGATTTTCGCTGCGCCTCAGCCTGTACTCACGTCTCCCTCACCGCAACGCTTGTCTGCTGCTGAGCGGTGAGGGGAACGGTCTGTTGTAGGGATACAAAAAAATTTTTCTCTCTTGGTCATTTAGATTCTTACATTAACCCATTCCTATTTCAGAGCGGAGCACTAGAATTATTTAGTGGTCTGCAAGAAATTATTTCTCTTTGTAATATAAATCATACCCTATAATCCTCTGTTATCATGGCTGAAAAAACAGATATGCCAGTAAATACCTCTTCAGGTTTAACCTCTGAGAACCCGCAACTGTTGTCTGTTGTACAAATACAGGAACTTATCAGCAGTTCCATACAAGCAGCCCTGGCTTCTCATACCAATCCTCCTGTTACCCATACTGAGGTGGTAAAAAAGGGCAAAGCCCCTTATAAGCGTAAACATTTGAATGTCTGTCTCGACTCCCCGGCAGGGGAAGTAGAATTTATGCTTGATGCAGGTCCCCATACAACCTGCCGCCCTAGCCATGCTGAAACCGAACAACCCTTGATAATCAAGGAGTTTTCTAAGAAAAAATTTAAATCTGTCCACCGGACTAAACCGGATTCCTTTAATGAGGACTCAGAGGATAATGTTTCAGAAGGATCACTGATCGATGCATCAGAGGACTCTGATCCTGATTTAGAGGAGGCTGGGCAAATGAATAATGGCAATGGGGTCACTCCAGATTTATCAGCAGAAACGATTTTAGACTCGCTAGGCGAGCCATTGTTTAATCCTGAGTGTATTTCACACCCCAGATCCGGGGACTGGTCTCCCCTTCCACACGTATCCCAGTATGTGGAACACTGGTTACGGAAAAGTCTGGACAGAACAAATAGAAATAAACTTAAGGCAGAATGTCCCAGACCTGTTATTCCAAACAAGGTGGCTACCACACCTGAGATCGACCCTGTACTACTCAAGTACCTAACTAAATCTGGCAAATACGCCAAGAAGGGCATCGAACGCTCATTTAAGCTGATTCAAGACCGTGTTCTGGATCTTTCAGGCCCCTTAACTAAAATTCTCAATCTCTCGGAGCAAGCAGCTTCCACTGAGGGACCAGTAGATTTAGTGCAACTTCGAGGGTGGGCACAACGTGCCATTTGTCTGTTGGGTTCCGCCAACACAGCCTGCGCCGTAGAACGCCGCAGGTCGATACTAATGAAATTAGACCCACAACTCTCTCATTTGGCAGAGTCAGAACCGGGTCCATCAGCAGAGGGCCTACTTTTCGGGGATGACCTAATGAAAAATATTAATCGGTTTGTTGGCCTGTTTAACAGCTTAGACAAAGCCCAAACCTCTTTGAAGAGATCAAACTTGGGGTCCAAGGTTTTTGGCAGGACCGGCAGAGGGAGAGGCCGATCTGCCGGTCGAAACAACTATTACAGGGCCTATCCTAGAACAACCGTTCAACCTTATTCACCCATGCAGCAACAATACTCAGTACCGGTGGCACAACCTGCACCATTTTTTCCCCCCAGAGGACGCCCATGGAGAGGACGCGGAAGTAGAGGCTTCCCTAGGTCACGACCATCCACTGGTAAGTCTACCAATGAATTATGTTTCTCATGTACCGATAGGAGGCAGACTGAGACATTTTATCCACGTCTGGCATACGATTACAGCAGATGTTTGGATACTAACGGCAGTAACAGGTTATCAAATAGATTTCACCTCTCTCCCAATCATGTCGATCCAACCGCACATGATCCGGTTTTCAGATCAAGACGTACATCTCATAGACAAGGAAGTACAAGATCTGGTGTCAAAATTAGCTGTAATAGAAGTAGATCCTCTTTCCCCCGGATTTGTCAGCAATCTGTTTTTAGTAAAGAAGAAAGACGGGGGCCATCGCCCGATTATAAACTTAAAAGAACTGAATCAATACGTGACTTATCGTCACTTCAAGATGGAGGGGACTCATTTGTTGAGAGATCTACTCTCCCAAGGAGACTGGCTGGTCAAAATAGACCTGAAGGATGCTTACCTGACGATTCCAATACATCATTCTTCCCAGAAATTTCTAAGGTTTCAATGGAGAGATCATATGTGGCAATTTACCTGCCTGCCCTTCGGCCTTTCTTCGGCCCCATGGTGCTTCACCAAAATAATGAAGCCAGTAGTAGCCGCTTTACGGTGCCGAGGTGTACGTCTCATCATATACTTAGACGACCTCTTGATCATGGCTCATTCAAAAGCACAAGCCGAATTACACAAGGTTTGGTCGGTGTCACTATTGGAGAACTTGGGTTTCCTCATCAACCACAAGAAATCCGTATTGACTCCAACTCAGGAGTTGGAATTCTTGGGTTTCACAGTAGACACCAGACAAGCGGTTCTACGCTTACCCCAAGCCAAACTGTCGCTGATTCGGAAAGAAATCAGAACAGTTTTGCGCAAGGGTCAGATATCACTGAGGACCCTGGCACGCATAGTTGGCCTACTGTCATCCTCCATCCAGGCAATTTTCCCAGCTCCCCTACATTACCGAGCATTACAACGCCTCATAGCCCTGCACTTGAGACAAGGTCTCCGTTATTCAGACAAAGTCTTCCTCTGTTCGGAATCAGAAGGGGAATTGCGATGGTGGCTCCATCATGCCATAGAATGGAACGGCAAGACAATTTTCAATTCTCGCCCAGATATCATCCTAGAATCCGATGCGAGCCGTCGAGGCTGGGGGGCTCGTTGTGGACAGGCCTCCACAGGAGGGATGTGGTCCGTAGAGGAACTATCCCTTCATATCAATGCGCTAGAACTCTTGGCAGCATTCTTTGCCGTCAAGAGTTTCCTCTCTCAGAAGTCCAATTGTTGCGTTCTTTTACGCATGGACAACGTGGCGGCGGTACAATACATCAACCGCCTAGGAGGTACCAAATCCAAAATGCTAGCGGACATCGCATCCGATTTCTGGGATTTCTGTCTTTTCCGAGACATTCTTCCGGTGGCGGAATACATTCCCGGAGTGTCCAATTATGTGGCAGATTGGAATTCCCGTTTCCTGTCAGATGCCACCGACTGGACTTTGGACAGGTCAGTTTTCCTGTCGATTCAGGAGCTCTGGGGTCCGTTTCACACGGACCTTTTCGCTTCAAGACTGAATCGGCAACTTCCCCACTTTTACAGTTGGAGGCCAGATCCCGAAGCAGCAGCAATGGACGCATTTCTCCAGTTGTGGCCAGAGGGGATACATTATGCGTTTCCCCCCTTCACACTGATCACCAGACTTCTTCTACACATAAAGAATCAACATGCGACGGTGGCGTTGATCACCCCCTGGTGGCCGACACAACCGTGGTTTCCACTGATCCTGGGCATGTCAATCGACTATCCCAGACTGCTCCCCCACTCAACTCATCTATTGACGAACCCGACCAAGGGTCTACATCCGTTACTACTGGAAGACAGACTGCCACTTCTTGCTTGGTTGGTTTCGGGATGCCAGAACCAGATTCAGACTTTTCACAATCAGCTAGAGACCTCCTCACCTTGGCCTGGGCCCCAGGGACTAGATCGGCATATCGATCCGCCTGGGGGATATGGGTCCGTTGGTGTGATCTACGACAGGTTGATCCCATTCATGCCCCTGTCTCCTCAGTAATAAATTTCCTGGCAGAATCTTACGATCTGGGAAAGTCATACAGTTCCCTCAACGTGTATAGGTCGGCCATCTCGGCATACCATTGTCCGGTGGATGCTGTACCTATAGGCAAACATCCTCTTGTGTGTCGCTTATTACGCGGCGTTAAATACAAACGCCCACCCCGCCCACGATACCAATCGACGTGGGACGTATCCAAAGTTCTACTATTGTTTTCCTCCTGGGAAGACAATGACCAATTAACCCTGAAGAACTTGTCTCTCAAACTCACTACTCTACTATGTTTGATTTCTGTTAAACGAATCTCTGATGTAAGAGCTTTGGATATCTCTAGACGACAATTTTCGCCTGACGGGGTCAAATTTTCTATAGTACGCAGGACAAAAACCAATTTACGCTCGGTTTTTTTATCCTTTCTTTCAAGCACACCCGCGCCTCTGTGTGGTCCGTTGTCTACAGACATACGAATCCTTTACTTCGACCCTACGCTCTCCAGATTTTCCTCAACTGTTAATCTCGTACGTGCAACCACACCGTCCGGTGTCTTCAGCCACCTTAGCCAGATGGGTAAGAGCAGTGATGGAGATGTCGGGTATAGATATATCTCTCTTTGGCGCACACTCGACCAGAGGTGCGATGGCCACCAAGGTTGTTATGTCAGGGGGCTCATTATCAGATCTGCTATCAGCTGCCGATTGGTCTTCAGAATCGGTTTTTCGCCAATTTTATTTCAGACCGGAAGACCATGTTTCCTTATCGGTCCTTCCTTCATAAGACTGTTTATCAAATATTAGGCAAGCATGATCAAATTAGACTGTATTACAAGATATGCTTACTTGTAACATGATGTATTTCTGTATGTGTAGCTTTGAACTTGCAAGATATGAGCCTCCTGTCTGAGATATAATTCGAGATTTTCCTAGTGAGTGACGGAAAATATTGATTATATGAAGACAGGAGGCGATTATCTTCCCTCCCTACCCACCCTATTACGGTGTTTTTTATTCTCTCTTTTCAGGGTTCTGAATTTCTCTCCAGGTTCATGTGGTCGCTTGATGAGGTGATTCCGGGGTCCCCGTTGGGACGAAATCCTGGCTATAATCTCCCGGTTGGAGTTCTTTCCTAACATCATGGTGTCTCCAATTTCTTCCTAGACTGTCGTCAACGTCGTTTGGCCGGCTGGCCGAGGAGTCATGACGCGGTGTTTTCTTGAGTTATCCTGTTTGGACATTCGCCTCCAGAAAGAGGAAGTTACACATTAGGACAGTCCTATTTATAGGTTGAGACCACCTAAGGGGGTGGGATTTACACGGACACTGGGACTGATGGGAAATGTAGTTTCCTCTATCATTTCATGTTGGAAAAAGTTTTAGTTTGTTTTATTTGAAAAATGTTCTGCTATGAGCATTAAAAAGAAAGATTAATGCAAGATAATCGCCTCCTGTCTTCATATAATCAATATTTTCCGTCACTCACTAGGAAAATCTCGAATTATATTTCAGACAGGAGGCTCATATCTTAAGCATTAATCTTTCTTTAATTAATGCTCATAGCAGAAAAACATCTAACATTTCAACGTTTAAAAGAAAAAGAAAAATTAACAATCTGAATGGCACTATGTGGACTACGAATCCCAGCATGCCTAGCGTCCGTATCCACTCCCCTTAGTGCCTCTATATAAGTGTCAGCTCCTCCCATGTTCTTCCTCTTTCTTTCTGCTCATGGCAGCATCAGATAAGTATACATTTTTACCTCATTGCATATTTTATAACAGGTCACGCGGTGCACAACCGCTTACACAGCAGCGCTGCAAGTTCTCTCTACAGCTAGTTCCTGTTTCCCCTCCATTCTCTAGCCGTGGGGAGCTTGCTCCCCCCACCCTCTCTCACCTCAGTGGCCGGCCTGACGAGACTTAGTCAGGCGCGGCCCTATTGCGACAGCCGTTTCATCGGCGAATCCTCGGCGGCGAAATCTCGCGGGATCTCGCCGCAAAGCGCGCATTCAGGCTCCCCTCCCACCGCAATATCACTGCGACGACGAGGAGGTAGGAGCCTGGTCTAGGTAGGCGGCTGTCAGCTCACAAAACCAACATTGTGGGGAGAGCGGAATTTATTCCCCCCCCCTCGTTCTAGACGAAGGGTTACCTCACAGCATGGCTGAGGAAAGTACACCCCCCAGGGGGTTAGGTGAGGTGTCTGTAGATCCTCAAACCCTAAACGCAGCTCAACTACAGGAGCTAATAAACAAATCCATCTTAGCAGCCCTGACTGCTAATAAGATCCCCATAGGGATACAACAAGGCCCTTCTAATACCCCTATCCCCTTGGTACCCGGTGCAGAACCACGAGCCAAAAAGGGAAAAGCCTCTCAAAAGAGGAAACACATAGGGGTCAACCAGGACTCCCCGACAGGGGAAGTGCATAATATGTTTGACGCATTGCCACAAACGGAATGCAACCCCACGCATCCTTCGGACTCTTTGCAACCCCTGGGCCTCAGGGAGTCACAAAAAAGGCTTAGGACAAATAGACGGGCAAAACCCGATTCTTTTGTCCTCGATTCGGAGGTAAATACATCCTCCGAATCATCTGAGACGGAAGTCTCCGAATACGAGTACGATGACGATACGGATGCTGGGGCAATAGCGTTCCACCTAGACGCTACCCCTGATACACAGGGTGATACCATAACAGACCCCCTGGGCGAACCCCTGTTCCACCCAGATGCGATTACTCACCCCCGGTCTGGGGAATGGTCCCCCTTACCTCACGTGGCACAATACGTAGAGTTTTGGACACGTAGACCACTCACTAAGAGTAACCGCAATAAGTTAAGAGCGGAATGCCCCCGGCCACAAATTCCCAGAAAGGTTACCACTACTCCAGAAATTGACCCCATTCTGGCAAAGTACCTAGCTAAAACTGGGAAATCTCCCAAAAGAGGTATCGACCGGTCATTTAAATCCATCCAAGACCGCGTCCTAGACCTGCTCGGCCCGCTCACCAAGATACTTAACATAACTGAACAGGCCGTATCGGCACAACAAACAGTAGACGTTACCCAACTACGGGGTTGGGCCCAAAGAGCCGTATGCCTTCTAGGCACCGCAAACACGGCATGCTCAACGGAACGCAGACGTTCCATTTTAATGAAACTGGACCCCCAATTGGCCCACCTGGCGGAGTCTGAGCCGGGCCCAACAGCAGAAGGTTTCTTGTTTGGTGATTCCTTAATGAAGGACATAAACAAGTTTGTAGGCCTGTTTAATAGCCTAGACAAAGCGCAGTCGTCGCTTAAGAGAACTGGAACTCACAGAGTTTTTGCCAGGGCCGGTAGAGGCAGAGCCCGCTCTGCCGGCCGCAATACCAACTTTAGGTATGCCAATAGGGCCGCCGCCCAGACTCAATTCAACCAGGCTCCACCCTCGTACCACATGGTGGCTCAACCCGCACCATTCTTCCCGCCTCGGGGAAGACCCTGGAGAGGACGAGGAAACAGAGGAGACCCTCGATCCCGGCCATACACCGGTAAGAATACCTCCTATAATACACTGTCTTACACCTGTGGGGGGGAGACTGCAGTTTTTTACCCACGCCTGGTCTGCGATTACGGCAGACGCGTGGATCTTGAACACCATTCAAGGGTTCAAAGTGGAACTTATATCCCCCCCCCCATTGAACATCGTACCGCCCCCCATACACTTTACACAGACGAACGAGACACTGATAGACAAGGAGTTGGGAGACCTGATCTCCAAGCAGGCAGTGATCGAAGTCGATCCGTCTTCCCCAGGATTCACCAGCAATCTATTCCTGGTCAGAAAGAAGGAAGGAGGCTACCGCCCCGTCATAAACCTTCGGGACCTAAACCAACACGTCGTCTACCGACACTTCAAGATGGAAGGCATTCACTGCCTCCGAGACTTACTCCAACCCGGGGATTGGCTTGCGAAGGTGGACCTGAAGGACGCCTATCTCACCGTCCCCATTCACCCAGATTCGCAACCCTTTCTCCACTTCAGATGGTGGGGTCGCATGTGGCAGTTCACATGCCTGCCATTCGGGCTGTCGTCGGCCCCGTGGTGCTTCACCAAACTTCTAAAACCAGTAGTAGCATACCTAAGGAGCAGGGGGGTAAGGCTCATCATTTACATCGACGACATCCTTATTATGGCCTATTCCGAGTCGGAAGCTCACCGCCACTTAGGCTGGACAATAGAACTACTCCAGAATCTAGGCTTCCTCATAAATCAGGAGAAATCAGTGTTCATACCTTCCCGAGAATTGATATTCCTGGGTTTCCTGGTGGACACCAATCAGGCAGTCCTCCATCTACCCAAGGCAAAACTGGCACTGATCCGCAAAGAGATCAGAGCGGTACTACGCAAAGCAGTCTTGTCCCTGCGAATACTGGCCAGATTGGTGGGTCTCTTAGCAGCCTCCATACAAGCCATCTTCCCTGCCCCTCTACACTACAGAGCCCTTCAACGGCTCAAAATTACACACTTGCGTCGAGGCCTGCGATACGCAGACGAGATTCCTCTCTCCGCCGAGGCCAGGGAGGAACTACAATGGTGGCTTCGCCACGCCATAGACTGGAACGGCAAGACGATTTTCAACTCCCGTCCGGACGTGATAATAGAATCGGACGCGAGCCTGAAAGGCTGGGGCGCACGCCTAGGCGACACTTCGACGGGGGGAACCTGGTCCCAACAAGAGTCCCTCCTCCATATCAATGCCCTAGAACTCCTGGCCGCTCTCTTCGCCCTACGAAGTTTCCTCTCGAAACGATTCAACTGCTGCGTATTGTTGCGCATGGACAATATTGCAGCAGTACAATATGTCAATCGTTTAGGAGGCACCAGGTCCAAAACCCTGACGGATATCGCCAAAACCATATGGCAATTCTGTCTGCCTCGCAACATCATTCCGAAGGCAGAATATATTCCAGGCACATCCAATACCGTAGCCGACTGGAATTCCAGACACCTCTCCGAATCCAGCGACTGGCAATTGGACCGCTCGATTTTTGCGCGAGTGGGTCGTCTCTGGGGCCCTTTGGGCATAGACCTGTTCGCCTCACGCCTCAACCATCAGTTACCTCGGTTTTTCAGTTGGAGACCAGACCCGGCTTTAACGTCAGTGGACGCATTCCGGCAGTCCTGGAAAGGGGAAATTCATTACGCATTCCCCCCCTTCTCAGTGATCCCCAGAGTGCTACTACAAATAGCACAACAGAACGCGACGGTGGTCCTGATTTTCCCATGGTGGCCGACACAACCATGGTTCCCGCTTCTGCTAGAGATGCTGATAGACTATCCCAGGCTACTTCCCCGGACCCCTCACATCCTATCACACCCCTCCAAGGGTGTTCACCCTCTGGTTCTGGAGGATTCTCTTACTCTGATAGCAGGCCTGATCTCAGGATGCCAGACACAGACCATGGTCTTTCAACGTCAGCTAGAGATCTCATTGCCCTGGCCTGGGCCCCCGGGACTCGATCAGCGTATCGATCAGCCTGGGGGCTCTGGGTACGTTGGTGTGATCAACAACAGATTGATCCCACTCTGGCCCCTGTAACCACGGTTGCTAACTATCTGACTGAACTTTTTGACGCAGGTAGGGCTTACAGCTCCCTTAATGTGTATAGGTCAGCCATTTTGGCCTACCACCTCCCGGTTGATTCCCTACCTATCGGCAGACATCCGCTAATCTGTAAACTTATGCGGGGCATGAAATTCCAAAGGCCCCCACGCCCTAAATATCAATCGACATGGGACGTCTCCAAAGTGCTCAATATGCTCTCCGCCTGGGAGGATAACGAGGCACTACCCCTCAAGCTTCTGACGTTCAAATTAACGGTTCTCCTTTGTCTGATCTCGATTAAACGGGTCTCAGACGTGAGGGCTCTAGACATCTCTAGACGCCAATTCCTACCCCAAGGGGTTCGGTTCTCCGTGGTCCGTAGGACCAAGACGAACCTAAAGACGGTTTTCTACCCATACTTTCCCTCACAGCCACGACTCTGTGTGGCTAAATGCCTGCAGGCCTACGAAACCCAGACCGAGTCTCTTAGACCGTCCGGAACTTCGCAACTACTGCTCTCATACGTCAAACCCCATCACCCGGTCACCTCCGCCACTCTGGCTCGATGGGTACGAGCAACCATGGAATTGGCCAATATGGACATAAACCTCTTTGGGGCACACTCCTCCAGAGGTGCCATGGCTACTAGGGTTATCGCGACGGGAGGCTCTCTATCCGACCTCTTACAAGCTGCAGACTGGTCGTCGGAATCCACTTTTCGCTCGTTTTACTTCAGACCAGAAACTCACGTCTCCATGTCCGTTCTGGGACCCAGCTCAGATCTACCTAGTCAGGAGATGTATTGACAGAGATTGTCTTGATGTAGTTTATTCAGCTTTGAAATTGCTTAAGATATGAGCCTCCTGTCTGAAATATAATTCGAGATTTTCCTAGCTTGTGATGGAAAATATTGATTATAAGAAGACAGGAGGCGAGTATCTTCCCTCCCTTCCCTCCCTGTCACTTTTCTATGTTCTCTTCTAGGCTTTTAAAGAAGAGCACATCGAGGATCTTAACCGGCCAGAAGCCGCATGAATAAGGATTTCTCCAGAGTTCGGAGGACGTTTCTTCCGGATGGTTCAAGGCTACATCCCCTGTTGGGACAGAGTCATAGTTCATACAAGGACTCCTCCAAGGAGCAATCGGGCCGGCTGGCTGAAGGTACGTGAATCCGAAGCAGCAAGGTTTCGCATCAAGAAAGAGGAAGAACATGGGAGGAGCTGACACTTATATAGAGGCACTAAGGGGAGTGGATACGGACGCTAGGCATGCTGGGATTCGTAGTCCACATAGTGCCATTCAGATTGTTAATTTTTCTTTTCCTTTTAAACGTTGAAATGTTAGATGTTTTTCTGCTATGAGCATTAATTAAAGAAAGATTAATGCTTAAGATACTCGCCTCCTGTCTTCTTATAATCAATATTTTCCGTCACAAGCTAGGAAAATCTCGAATTATGGCTAAATATGAAAAGAAAAAGAAACCAAGTACAAATGGCAGAAATGAATTTCCTTTATAGGATTAAAGGTGCTTTTGCCTGTAGGTGAGAAATTTGGCAGAGCAAGCAACCATAGACTGGAGCTGGTGGTGATCCAAATTATGAGAGATCTGAGCTCTAATCCAAGAAACACTGGAGAAACTGTGCCAGGAGGGACTAAATTATTGTCATCCCTATATCTTTCATTTAGAAGGAAAGTTTATATCACCCAAAAACTGACTTTCTGGTCCAGCATTAAGTCTTAGCTGGTCCATGGCATCATCTCTCAAAACCCGCAGTGCGTGAGATGTCTTTATAATTCCTGATTTTTTGCTGTCAACTTGGGAGTTTCAGGTGTTTCTGCCAAAACGTTGCTTGTTCCAGCTACTGGTGTTGCATTGCATAATATACAATAAAGAAATAAAGTGAGAAAAGTTGAGCCCTTCCATAATGGGCATTTCTGGTGTGCAGACCCAGGAATTCAAGCATGAATATTTCAATATAGTAAGGAATACATGTTTTTGTCAAATAATGTTCAAAGACATGCTGGTAGGTTAATTGACTTCTGTCTAAATTGGCCCTAGTATATGAATGTGAGTTAGGTACCTTAGATTGTAAGCTCCTTGAGGGTAGGGGCCGATGTGAATATACAATGTATATGTAAAGCCATGTGTAAATTGACGGCGCTATATAAGTAAATAATAATAATATTGCTATTGTTTTCTTCATGAGAGCCCGGCAGGTGGAGCTTTGGTTTTCTTTGCTTCTCTGTTAAAAAATACCTGCTGTTTACTGAGATCAATAGCTCAAGGTGAAGTTTACACACAAGTGAAGTCAGATCGATTACTCCTACCGTATATGAGACATATCAATCAGAGGTTTCAGTCATGTATATTAAACCTCAATGCTTGCTATGTCTGCTGTTCTGCTTCTAATGGCGCTTACTAACACGATCATTTTTCAGCATGAAAAAAAACTTAGTTTTCCAGCATGTAGAAAAAAAGAAGTTTTTCCAACTTCATCATTAAAATGACGTTGCCCGCATCCCATCGTTTTAAAAAAATTATCTAGCAAAGCGCGGTGCCGTACAACACGTACGACGGCACTCTAAAGGGGAAGTTCTATTCGCCTTTGGGCTGCTTTAGCTGATTCCTTGTTAGTAAAAGACGATTTGCGCTTTTTTGTCTGTTACAGCGTGATGAATGTGCTTACTCCATTATGAACGGTAGTTTTACCAGAACGAGCGCTCCCTTCTCATAACTTGCTTCTGAGCATGCGCAGGTTTTTAATGTCGTTTTAGCCCACACACAATCATTTTTTACAACCCGAACAATGACATTGTCAAAAAAAGGCGTTAAAAAATACAGCATGTTCGAATTTTTTATTTTTTTTTGTCGTTTTTCAGAACCTGAAAAATTATGTGAAGCCCACACGATCATTTTAAATGGCATTTTTTTAAAACAACGTTTTTTTCATGCTTAAAAATTATCGTGTGTACGCGACATTACACTTACTCAAAGTGTTTATGGAATCCTTTGTCATGTATTAAATCTTTATTTGTAAAACAAAGATTATATGAAGTGAATATATATATATCAATTGCAAAGGCTACAGTTTAAGACATAAAAGAGAACTTAGGGCCCTTTCACACGTCCGCCTCCGCTCGTCCATTTTTACAAGTCCATAAATGGACTTGTAATGGTTCCCTATGGGATTGCGTCCGTTAGCAGATGATGCATCCGGTAACGTCCGCAAAGATCCGCGTCCGTCTGGATCCGTTTTTTCGGACGGAAGAAAACCCTATTTTTCTTCCGTCCGGCGGAACGGATCGGATGAAGACAGACAAACGGTCCATTTTCATCCGATTCCCCATAGGGGAGAGCGGAGGAGAGACAGGGCGGTCCCCGCTGAGCTGACGGACACACACGGAGCGGACCGAAAAACGGTCCGCTCCGTGTGAAAGGACCCTTAAAGTGACACTTAGGGTCCTTTCACATGTGCAGACCGTTTTTTTGATCCATTTTTTATCATCAGTTGATCCGTTTTTTCGTCCGTTTTTCATCAGTTTTTCGTCCGTTTTTCATCCGTTTTTCATCCGTTTTCATCCGTTTTTCATCCGTTTTTCGTCCGTTTTTTCATCCGTTTTTCATCCGTTTTTTCATCCGTTTTTTTTTTTGTTAGAACTCTATTTTTATTACATATTTTGATGAAAAACGGATGTTATCGGGTCGGATGTTAAACGGCTCATCCGCTAACATCCGTTTTTCGTCCGTTCCGTTTTTTTGACGGAAGAAAAATTGGGTTTTCTTCTGTTCAAAAAAACGGAGCTTAACGGAGACGGATGTAAACGGACCCCTAAGGGCCCTTTCACACGTGCTGACCGTTCGTCCGTTTTTCATACGTCCGTTTACGGATGAAAAACAGACTACAATGCTTTCCTATGGGATATGGGACTACAATGCTTTCCTATGGGATAGCGGACGTTAGCGGATGAGCATCCGCTAATGTCCGTTTACATCCGTCACCGTTAAGCTCCGTTTTTTTGAACGGAAGAAAACCCTATTTTTCTTCCGTCAAAAAAACGGAACGGACGAAAAACGGAGCTGAGCTGTCGGGCGGACCTGGCGGTCCCCGCACACTATGCAGGGACCGCCCTGTCTCTCCTCCCCTATGGGGAATCGGACGGAAACGGACTTGTAATGCATCCCTATGGGATCGCGCCTGTTAGCGGATGATGCATCCGCTAACGTCCGCAAAGATCCGCGTCCACAGTGTGCAGGGACCGCCCTGTCCGCCGACAGCTGAGCGGGGATCCCCGCTGAGCCGACGGACACACACGGAGAGGACCCTAAAAGTTAACTTTTTTTTAAAATGACAAACATGTCATACTTACCTCCACTGTGCAGTTCGTTTTGCACAGAGTGGCCCCGATCCTCCTGTTCTGGGGTCCCACGGTGGCTCTCCTGGCTCCCCCCCGCAATAGATAACCCCCTCTGGGAAGCTCTCTCCCAAGGGGGTTACCTTGCGGGCACGCTCCCATGTCATACATTTGGCGTCCACTGAAATTCGGGGCTCAGGTAAGTAAAACGGTGGGCTGGAGGGCCGGACACTGCAGGGTGTTTTTTCACCTTAATGCATAGGATGCGTTAAGGTACAAAAACATGAAGGTTTACAACCCCTTAAAGTAAACTAGATTCAAAACCATTATAACCTGTTAAATCATTTTTGGCACAGAAGAAAAGAAGGGGTAAGCACTAGTGCAGCACATCCTAGAGATCCTAAGAAGGTAGATGAACTGGCAACCTCAGCCTGGACTCCGACCAGGTGATGCCCCAACGTGTCTCGCTCTGCCCCCTGGAGCTTAGTCAGGGGTATTGATCCCCCTGACTAAGCTCCAGGGGCAGAGCGAAATGTGATGGTGGCGTGGTCTGGTCAGAGTCCAGGCTCAGGTTGCCACTCCATCTACCTTCCTAGGATCTCTTGGATGTGTGGCACTAGGGATTACCCTCTTATTTTCTTCTATGTCACAGCAGGAGCCAGGAAGGGTTTTACTCTCAGCAGCAGATGTGGAAGTACCTGTTTGTATATCCTTCATTTACTGAGCCTGATCGGCACACAAAGAGCTTTAACGGCCCCATATAGCTTTTGGCACTGCTCAAAGTAGATGTGAAAATATATCCAGAATAATCCAAAAGGCTAGCAAATATAAAGAGGAAAGGCTCGCTGCTACTCCCAACCAGCCCATGTGAACAAATAATAAGAAGTGTCCTCGGCCTAGATGTCTCCACTATACCACACACCCTGATGCATTTTGCCTCGCCCACCAGGGTTTAGTCATGACTAAGGGTGTGTGGTATGGTAGAGACATGTAGGCTGAGGCCTCTCCTTATCGTTTGTTCACCTTGTCTGGTTGGGAGTAGCAGCAACCCTTTACTCTTTATATCAAAACCATTATACTTTTTTATAGCACCCAATAAAAACTCAATTATTAGTTGCCATTTTAATGGAGAAAGTTTTTATTTTTGTTACATGATACAACCACTTTAAAAGCATTCAGGATTGGAAGGTTCGATTTTTCTCATAATATACGTACATGCATAAATAGTTATATGTTTTTATTAACTTTGCATTTTTACTCCTTACGTACAGTATATAACCTCTGTGTCACACACTATGGAAAATGTGTCATATCCAACTTTCACACTATATATCATTGAGACTCTATGATCGACATACCACAGGGGATTATTTTGAAATACAAGAGGTAGCCAACTCCTTTAGTGTGCTCTAGTGAGATAATTTAGTCTGGAATTGTATCAAATAACGTGTAATGCTAACCTGTACTATGCTCCTATTGTCCGATCAAATTCCTATTGATGCTCACAAAGGAATACCACCCGGTCTCTACAATTTGGGACCTCTTAGTCACAGCCAGTGCTAGATAAGACCTGGAGATGAGTGACTTGTAAAATTGATAAAACTTCAACAAAAACTTCCCTTTCATGACTTACAAGAGAAATAATTTGTTAAATACAAGCCATCTGGCAATGTCTATGTTTCAGTGTGAATAACAGCACCTTGTGAACTAGCCGTGGGTTTACATAAAAAGAACGCTATGCATATATGTCAAATTTTCACAAATAGGTTTGGAATACAATTGCTAACAATGTGGCAGTACGCCACAGTGATGCAAAATAGAACAATGGGTGGGACTTTAAATGAAGCTCAAGATGACAAAGACAAGTAAATGGTGGGATTGTACATATTTATTGATATTGCGTACAGAACATGGATGCAGGCATTAATGACATGTACAAAAACGCACCTATCAAGAGGCGCCATTACTTGAATATGCAAAAGCCGGTACATAACATGCTTAACAAACAATAATCATGGTAAAACAGAGGGAGATCCACCATATTAATATAGGATAGTATATATAAAATAATAACATCTGCACATACAACAGTCTAAAATTTCTATAGGGTAGAGATAGTTAGAACACATATCTCAGATGGGTGTGTATCACATACACACTGTCATGGTAGCTCGAAGCGTTTCGGGGCTTGAGCCGCTCATCAGGAGCATGTTGTGTGAGTGAATGCAAATGGAGAATAAATAAGGTCAATAAGGTATCTCAAGGTGGGTTGGGGTGGGGGGGGGGGATGATACCTCCCAAAAACCCAAGAGGGTAGTTGACTTACAGCTAAGCTTGTATCGGAAGGCATAGCGTGTAGGGCCATGGGCCACCCAGAGACATCAGGGTCGGAAGCCGAGGGGGCATAACACGGACAGCAACGACAGCACCACTGCAGGCAGGTAAAGGGCGGTGCAGGTCCCGTGACGTCAAAGACACCGCTCCGGGGAGAAGATCATGATGCCAAGGCCGTGCAGATGAGGAAAGGCGGAGCATAAGGCTCCGCCTCTGCTAGTTTTTCCTGCAAAGGCATTGGCTGTCAGGGGGCCATGTTAGTGCGGGGTGCAGTGGGAAGAGGTGGCCGCAGAAGAACGGGTGGGTTTTTTTGTGCGGGGGTGACTTTTTTGTCGCCCTCTTCCCCATAGCGCCCATGACACTTGCTATGGCTGCCACACCATAGATACGCCACTGGATGGAGAGCAGGGTAGGAGCCGGTAAATGTGTAAATTACCAGCTCCTTCCTTGTATTTATCGATCGCTGATTCTGTTTTGATTTCTGCTTTTTCATTGAGTCATAGCTGGGGCATAGTAAACTGTTTACTATGCATCAGTTTATGAATGAACTGGAAGCTCTGTACAAAGCTATTCATGTTCATTCATTCTGTGAAGTTGAGACTGTAGAGCAGGGGTCTCCAAACTGAATGTGGCCCTTTGCTAGCCTTCATCCGGCCCTTGGGGCACTATTGCTCCCAATGATATGAGGCACTATTCCTCCCAATGACACCAACAATAGGGCACTATTTATTTCACTAACACCATAGATGGTGAATGATGGAGCACTATTCCTGCTCCTACTGACCACCAATACTGAGGCCGTGTTTAGTCTCACTGATGCTTGGCTCAAGGCAATTTCTACCCCCACTGGTTGGAATCCGGCCCTCCTGAAGTCTGAAGGACAGTAAACTGGCCCTTTGCTTGAAAAGTTTGGAGACTCCTGCTGTAGAGAAAGGAGCTGATGAATCTCTCCTTAGTCCCTTTCTCTGTCTCAAAAGTGAGACATCAGAGGTCTGCTTAGACCCCTGATATTTTTTACAATCCCTGTTGGGGGGTTTGGTGAAAATATGTAAAAAAAAACGACTAAAAAATATAATTGTGAAAAAAAGAAAAGAAATTGAAATGTTAAAAAAACATAAAAAAACATAAAACAAAAAAAAAAAAAACTACTGACACCAGTGGCAGAACTACTAGGGTTGCACTTGCGTTCCACCACCGTGGGGGGACCCCAAGATGGCAAGAAGGTGGCCTGCTGTGGGACCGTAATAAAGGGTCCCACCATGGGAGTTAAGGGCCCCGGGATCAGTGGAAAGGGCTCCAGTTGGAGGCCAGGGGGGCCCTTCAGGGTTTCTTGCACAGTGGCCCTGAAGGTTCTAGTTACGCCTCTGGCTCCACTTGATTAATAACTGCCTTTTCTAAATTAAATCTCAAATGCACTGCTGAAGTCAAGGTATGCACTCAACTTTGCAACAAACCCCCCCAAAAATACCATATAAACAACAGGTGAAAAAAGTTATTGTACAATACATTCTATACAATATAATTCTTTTTGTACTTGCATAATTTTTTAACAGAAAAACCACAATGAAATATCATGAATTGTAGAGATGTACTAAATTTGAGATCTGACCTGGACTATACAAGACTGGAGAAGGGTGGGGAACCCATAATGGGTTGTTAATACAAAAGTGAACTTATTATTTATTTAAAAAATAAAAGCACAATATTAAAATATGATTTGATATATTATTTATGTTCTTGTGTCTGTCTTTCCTAAAGTAATCTACACAAAAATTACCACTGTTAATAAGATGATATTTTTACATATGTGCAGACATACCCACGCACAGAATTTCTCATTGTGGTCTGTAAACCACACGCTCCTTCTCCCATCTTACCCCTTTGATGCTGCATGGATTGTTTCTATCTGTGAACAAGTGTGCGCCATACAGGCTGTTTCTGAAATATGATGCATGTTGTCACTTCATGCAGCAACCTGCCTATCTAATGGTCCATTGTAAAATTCCTGAGTGATCCAGCATTACATGGGGTCATAGAACACTGTATAAAACATTGTAGGAGCATATTTGTAACTAGAGTAAGATGTTTAAGTTTGGAGGAGGGAGACTATGCAAAACTGCAGCTATGCATGCAACTGACAATTACATTTTATAGGGTTGCTATCAAGCTGAAGCACTAGCAAACTGAGTTAAAGGCTAAGTCATTAGACAACAGAATATATAGAGATGGGAGTGCAGAAATTATTCTACTTAACACATGATCAAAGGTTTATTGTACAAACATATTCTTTTTTTAAAAACAACATATGAAAATCCTATGATCGTGGTACGAATGATTTGAAGCTCTACATGTTTCGCCATCATACTGGCTTCTTCAGGAGGTTATGTTCAACCTTATGTACAGTAACACCCAAATGCAAGTACCACTCCGAAGGACTATCAAGACCCCAAAGGGACAGCTCCAGCAAACTATTAGTATGTCACAGAGGGCCTTTGATTAGTGATCTGGATCCACCTGATCTGTTACCATCATAAGAAAAAATAAAATTTTACTCTGACATCAGAAGATTAATGTCAGGAAAGGTTCCATCCGCTGGTGCTATTTAGGTTCTGTCTTGCAGTGCTGCGTCCCACCAGCAGGGGTCTCCAGGCAGTTCGGAGCTGTCAGGGGAACTTCCCCCTGCTGGTATATCACCTTTGGGACGCAGTAATGGCCTTCACCAGTGGGGGGTTCTTGGTAGTTTGGAGCACACAGCCTTTCTTGCGCTCAGCTGTAACATGAACTTAATCAGCAGCTCTATTTATACCCGGCGAGCTCAAGCAGAACATTCCTTCCTGACCTGAGCCTGTATCCTGACCCTGTCTTTTGGATCCTGATTCTGAGCCTTGACCCTGTTCCGTGATCCTTGATCCTGATCCCTGCCTGGACTCTTCCGCCCTGTATCCTGGTTCCTGTCTTCCCTGGAGTCTTACCCCGCAGCTTGTCCATCCATCCGCTCCCTGCTCTGTTCCGTCCCCATCCTCACCTATCTGCTGACATCCCATGTGTATGACCTCGGCCTGGCTTGATTTATGAATACGGTATCCCCTTTTGTTTGTATATACTGTTTGCTGTTTTTCACTGGTTGTCCCCACTTATTTTGTAAAATAAACACCTCTTCACTTCACTATCTCTTTGTTTCGTCTCCTCTGTGCAGTCACACAGTACTGATCTCCTATATTCTCCTGACAGTATACCAGGGCCATCCCTTGATCAGACATGACTGCATTGAGGAACCATTCTGGTGTAGTGCTCTAAAACATGGATTACAATGAAATCCTTTACCTTTCTCTGCTGGCAGAAGAGGAGGAGGGGGCTTGTCGTCAGGTTTTGGAGGGTTGGACTAGTGACCAACTGATGGAAACTATCCAATCGGCTGATTCCTGGGTGGATCAGGGGTACATGACTTTTGATGATGTTCAGGCATTAATTCGGTTGTGTGTTAAGCCGGCCCTGTCATTTATTCCTGATGGTAGTGATGACTTCTCTTCCCCCTTTAGTTGTGACCAAGTTGAATCCCTGGTGTGGTTATTGGAGGATGATCTGGCTTATTTTTATGAGCATTATTCCTCCTGTCCCCAACAAAAGTTATCTGAGTGTATTGATTCTGTGCAGGCTCTGATTAGACAAGGTGTGTGTGAACCTGCTTTTGTTCAACCTGTGCTGCAGGCATGGTGAGATCTCCTGATTCCAGCCAAGCCAGTTCGTTCCAGCCCTGCTATTAACCACCTGCCTTCTCAGGGATCCATCTGTCCATCACCAATGGCAACCCCAGCTCAGTTAATTCCGCAGCCTACCAAGTATTATTACCCAGTCTCTACTTGTTGTTCCTACCCTGCCTTTAATCCACCTGCTTCTTCCTTTTCTCCAGTAACAACTCCACAAAAACCTCCTTCCTGTGCCAATCTGCCAGCCTGCTGTTCCTGTGCCAATCTGCCAGCCTGCTGTTCCTGTGCCAGTCTGCCAGCCTGCTGTTCCTGTGCCAGTCTGCCAGCCTGCTGTTCCTGTGCCAATCTGCCAGCCTGCTGTTCCTGTGCCAATCTGTCAGCCTGCTGTTCCTGTGCCAATCTGCCAGCCTGCTGTTCCTGTGCCAATCTGCCAGCCTGCTGTTCCTGTGCCAGTCTGCCAGCCTGCTGTTCCTGTGCCAGTTTGCCAGCCTGCTGTTCCTGTGCCAGTCTGCCAGCCTGCTGTTCCTGTGCCAGTCTGCCAGCCTGCTGTTCCTGTGCCAGTCTGCCAGCCTGCTGTTCCAGTGCCAGTCTGCCAGCCTGCTGTTCCTGTGCCAGTCTGCCGGCCGCTCGCTCCTGTGCCTGCTGCCCAGCTCGATGACCCGGAGCCTGTTGCCCAGCTCGATGACCCGGAGCCTGCTGCCCAGCTCGATGACCCGGAGCCTTTATCCGCTGCCCAGCTCGATGACCCAGAGCCTTTGTCCGCTGCCCAGCTTGATGACCCAGAGCCTTTGTCCGCTGCCCAGCTCGATGACCCGGAGCCTTTGTCCGCTGCCCAGCTCGATGACCCGGAGCCTATGTCCGCTGCCCAGCTCGATGACCCGGAGCCTATGTCCGCTGCCCAGCTCGATGACCCGGAGCCTTTGTCCGCTGCCCAGCTCGATGACCTGGAGCCTTTGTCCGCTGCCCAGCTCGATGACCCGGAGCCGTTGTCCGCTACCCAGCTCGATGACCCGGAGCCTCTGTCTGCTGCCCAGCTCGATGACCCGGAGCCTCTGTCTGCTGCCCAGCTCGATGACCCGAAGCCTCTGTCTGCTGCCCAGCTCGATGACCCGGAGCCTCTCTCTGCTGCCCAGCTCAATGACCCGGAGCCTCTGTCCGCTGCCCAGCTCGATGACCCGGAGCCTCTGTCCGCTGCCCAGCTCGATGACCTGGAGCCTTCATCCGCTGCCCAGCTCGACGACCCGGAGACTTTATCCACTGCCCGGCTTGACACCATGAGCCTTCCCCAGCAACAGCTGGTTGGAGCGTCCAGAGGCCGCTCCTTTGAGGGGGGGTGCTGTCAGGAAAGGTTCCATCAGCTGGTGCTATTTAGGTTCTGTCTTGCAGTGCTGCGTCCCACCAGCAGGGGTCTCCTGGCAGTTCGGAGCTGTCAGGGGAACTTCCCCCTGCTTGTGTATCACCTTTGGGACGCAGTACTGGCCTCCACCAGCGGATGGATCCTGACAGTTTGGAGCACACAACCTTTCTTGCGCTCAGCTGTAACATGAACTTAATCAGCAGCTCTATTTATACCCGGCGAGCTCAAGCAGAGCTCGCCCTGGTATCGTCATTCCTTCCTGACCTGAGCCTGTATCCTGACCCTGTCTTTTGGATCCTGATTCTGAGCCTTGACCCTGTTCCGTGATCCTTGATCCTGATCCCTGCCTGGACTCTTCCGCCCTGTATCCTGGTTCCTGTCTTCCCTGGAGTCTTACCCCGTAGCTTGTCCATCCATCCTCTCCCTGCTCTGTTCCGTCCCCATCCTCACCTATCTGCTGACATCCCATGTGTATGACCTCGGCCTGGCTTGATTTATGAATACGGTATCCCCTTTTGTTTGTATATACTGTTTGCTGTTTTTCACTGGTTGTCCCCACTTATTTTGTAAAATAAACACCTCTTCACTTCACTATCTCTTTGTTTGGTCTCCTCTGTGCAGTCTCACAGTACTGATCTCCTATATTCTCCTGACAATTAACAATTATAGTTTTTTTACGTTTTTATACGGCTATACTTGGTTGTTTGATTGGCATTCTCCTCTAAAGATGTCATTCTGTTTGTTTTAGCCACCTGTTGATACAGGGTCCAATTAAGGGGTATATACTAATACTTTGCTGGAATTGTCCCTTTGGGGTCTTGATAGTCCTTCGGGGGGGGGTACTTGCATTTGGGTTTTACTGTACATAAGGTTGACCATAAGCCAGTATAATGGCAAAACATGTAGAGACGCAAATCCTTTGTACAACGATCGTAGGATTTTTATAAGTTTTTTTTTTTTTTTAATTATGTTTGTACAATAAAACTTTGATCATGTGTTAAGTAGAATAATTTCTGCACTCCCATCCCTATATATTTTTTTGTATAATGGCTTAGCCTTTAACCCAGTTTACAAGTGCTTCGGCTTGATAGCAATTTTCATATGTGGTTTTATTTTTATTTTTATGTTTTTACAACCAAACTTTGATCATTTTGATCATGTGATAAGTAGAATAATTTCTGGACCTTAAAACTCCCATCTCTATATATTCTTTTGTATAATGACTTTACCATTGGGGAGGTGGTTCGTTTCAATATGAGTCCCTATCTTTGGATGAAAATCTACTGGGTTAAAGGCTAAGTTCATCTTTTTTTTTTTTTAAAGAAAAAATAATAATAAATGCACATCTTTTTGCAGGTAAAGAATTTGCATTTATTGTTTTTTTTTTACATTGCATCTTTTTATGCAGAGGTGTCAAACTCAATTTTATCAAGGGCCGCATCAGCAATATGGTTCATTTGCTTTGTTCGTTAATATTAAACCTTTAATATATATTTACAAGTTTCACATTGAAAAAAGCATAAGGGCCCTTTCACACAGCCCTTTCCCACTGAGCTGTTGGCTGAAGGGCTTGTTTTTTCTCCGTTCTCCCCTATGGGGGAGCGGATGAACACGGACCGTATGTCTGTGTTAATCCGATCCGCTCTGCAGACGGAAGAAAAAATAGGGTTTTCTTCTGTCCGCAAAAGAGGATCTTTGCAGAGGCGGATGATTACGGGTGTCAGCGGATGTTCATCCACTGACACCCGCAATAAAATAGGGACCAATGTATGTCCCGTTTTCATCCGCAACGGATGGATGAAAATGCGGACATACGGTCTGCACATGTGAAAGGGGCCTAACATTTTAAAAAAAATTGTATCTAATTTGTAAATAACTGTTCAATGCTTTGTACCATTGCTGACAGCTGAAGTGTAAACAAACCAGTTGTGGTAGGTATCGGTATATCGTTCACAAAGATTAAATAACGGTCCATCCGTGCACAAATCCTTGAAGTGACAAAGTCCACTCTCTTCAGAAGTGGAAACAAAACCAAAACGTGATGTCCACCACCATATGACAAAAAGATCTGCTTACCAGAGCCCCTTGGTCCATTATTACAGAAGACCCGGAGAAGCTTAGAGTATAGACTTCGTGGGCTGTGTGTCACCAAGGACCCACCACACCGCTACTCAATGGTAATAGATGCTAAGTGGTAATGATGTGGCATGTAAAACAAAGTGCCTCAAATAGTGTAAAACCTTAGCGTTTATTTAAAAATTAAAAACAACATATTGCACTTACAAATGTTCAAATGACAGATATGCCTGAAGCCTGCTGCGCGGGCCGGATGCAAGCGAGCAGTAGTGGATGGTGACGTCAGCGCGTCACTTGTTCCGCCCTACCAGTTTTGTGATAGGTCACTAGTAGGGCGGAATTCAAATCATGGATTTATAAAAAAGGTTATGCCAACTGTCGCATTATTTTTGGTACACCCCTCTGTCACAAACACAGATTTAAAGTGGTTCTAAAGCCTCAAGGTTTTTTACCTTAACTACTTCAGCCCCAGAAGGATTTGCCTCCTTAATGACCAGAGCATTTTTTGCAATACAACACTGCGTTGCTTTAACTGGCAATTGCGCAGTCATGTGATGTTGTACCCAAACAAAATTGACGTCCTTTTTCCCCCCACAAATAGAGCTTTATTTTGGTGGTATTTAATCACCACTATGTTTTTTTTGTTTTTTTTTGCGCAATAAAAAAAAAGATTTTTGACCATTTTGAAAAAAAAAACAATTATTTTTACTTTCTGCTATAATACATATCCCCCAAAAATATATAAAAAATAAATCTATTTACTGGTTTAGTTATATATTCTATTTTTTGGTAAAAAATAAAAAAAATCACAATAGGAGTGTATAGGATTGGTTTGCGCAAAAGGTATTGCGTCTACAAACTACAGGATCGATTTAGGAACTTTTATTTATTTTTATTGTTTTTACTGGTAATGGCAGAGTTCTGCGATTTTTAGCAGGACTGTGACATTGCGGCAGACAAATCTGACCCCAAATTACACTTTTGGGGACCAGTGATATTATTTCATTGATCAGTGCTACTTCTACTAGATGTATCATACATCAATTACCCCTAGGAATTTCAGAGGAGCCAAGAGGTAACACGCTGCCCAAAAATCCAGCAGCTCCTCCAGGTGTAGTGCTACAGTGTTAAAAAATAAAACATTGCTATATTCATAGAAAGGTTTTCCATGCTTGTAATTCCTCTTCTAATCTCTGGTCCCATGATTTAAAAAGAACTAATACATAGTCATCATCATCACAGCCAGGCAATTAGCTTTCTGAGAAGAGCAACATGTGAAATTTGTACAATCTATGTTGGTATTAGTGGGAGAAACAGTGCCCCATTATTGGTTTTAGTCGTGGGAATAGTGTCCCATCATTGGAAGTAGTGTGAGGATTAGTGCCCCATCATTTGTATTAGTGGGACAAATAGTGCTCTATCATTGGTATTAGTGGGAGGAATGATTCCCATCCTTGGAGGAATCATGTCCCACATACTTATACTGTTTGTTACCCCTGCATTTCATATTCCTGATATGTGCCTGCTGTTCCATGTATGAAACCTATCCCATTCTCTTTGCATTCTCTTTGTATGAAATCCCTGATGTTCCTGCCAGTCCACTTGCTTTCCTAATAAAAACTGACCACACTAAGCAGAAGAACACACCATGGTCAGTTCTCTAGATCTGCTGGGAACTCAGCCTGCTCTCCTCCAATGATCAGACTTGAATGAATGAATGAATGAATGAAAAACGTATACAGTATAGCGCGACACATGCAAACTAAATGGCCTCTGGGCGCTCGTTGTTCCTGTCTCTCATGCCCTCAAAAGAGGAGAGTTTTAATCCGTGACAAGGTCCCTCTGCACAGCCATTCACTGCAAAGCTCAGTGTGCGGTTGCTTCTCCTCCCCCCTGCTCTTATGCAGCTGGGAACAGAGGGAATGTGGTCACTTATTAAAAAAAGGGGGGAAAAAAAGGTATTTATAATGTTTTTTTTTATATCTATACACACATTTTTTTCTTCCATTTTATTTTTAGGTTGGGTTCACAGTAGTACGAATTGGATGCGGCTTTCTCTGCATTCCAATTCGCACAGCTGGAGATCGTGACCATCTCTTTATTTGCACAGGAGCCCTGTGCATATTTTTGTCAATTTCAGGTCCGAATTCAGCCAAAAAATCGGACCTGAAACCAGGGGCGGACTGACAACTCATGGGGCCCCCGGGCAATATAAGACTATGGGGCCCCTGGGCTTACAGATGGCCACCACACCAGGAGGCAGTGCAGAGGCGGGGCAGCTAAAATCTCTGGATTTTCACATGAAAAGCATGTCGGTTTTTTACAAATCAGGGACAAATGTAAAAAAAACACTGATTTTTACATACTGTCCCTGGTTTTACTGAGCCTGGCAACCCTGATGGGGCCCCTTAGTGGCATGGGGCCCTCGGGCAGTGCCCGATTGACTCAATGGTCAGTAAGCCCCTGCCTGAAACTGTGAACGAGGATGCACCGGACTCCTGCTGTGAGCCGCTGTGTGCGCATTTGTGAACCCCAAACGGAATGGGCTATTTTACAAGGTGATCGTTTACAATCACTGTGCGATTTGCACTGCCAATTTCATTGCGGCTTGCGATTTCATATGACAGAAGCCTACGCAAGTCGCAATAAAATCGTTAAAAAGTAGCTCAGGAACCTTTTTTAATAATTCATGTCGCAGCGATATCAATGGTTCCATTGCCGGCAATGGGGTGCGACTTCTCATGCGATTTGGAACTGTCAAAACGCATGACAAGTCACACGCCTGGCTTAATGTCAGTTTGGCCGCACTATAAACACCTGCTGCTGGTAACACAGTGTTCCTCCGTACATATTAGTAGAAGTTAGTTGAAGTAAGCAACCTCTGGATGAACCCGAGGGTTCTACAAAACCCTGGCTGAGGAGAAAGATTGCTTTAAAGGGCCAGTAAAACGCACCTTTTCCCGATTGTTACAGAAGATATGTATTTTTTTATTATTTATTTTTTGTTGATTCAGCCTTTCCTATTCTTGGACTCATCTCAAGTCATCAAGCGATTTATTTGTGCTATTTTTATGGACCTCTATAAACCATGTATGGCTGTTTTTATTCAATGCTTTCCACAGCTCACACATAAATGGTATGCATGAGTACATGAGAGGTCAACACGAGGAGTTTGTTAGGTTAGCAATAAAATATACAAGTCATTGAGTTGCAATCTTTTCACTAAAATCCGAGAGCACTTGACGCTTCCCTCCATAACCGTGCTTCTGGAGTCTGTCTCTCTGACATGCTTTATTTTAGCAAATTACTCGCTAAAACCTTGTTTAAATAAACAGCCCAGATATTACAAGATGCAGTTATAAATACATGAAAACTGGATCATTAAAACGCAAGATCAGATACCTGGCGTACAGCAATTGGCATGACACTCTTTCAAATAAGCAAATTACTTGTATCCCCGAGAGTTTATGTGTAAATGTCCTGAGGTCGTCATGGATTCGGTGTAATCTTTTCAGAATATTCTGATCAGGATGAGGAGACCAGAGAGGGAAATTGAGTGAGAGAATGGGTTTTATAAATCAGCAAAATGCACAAATAACTGTATGTAAGACCAACAGATTGTTAAAGGATACACAATATAACAGCTTCAACTCTTCTGGGAAGGCTGTCCACAAGGTTTAGGAGTGTGCCTTCTTTCAGAAGTGTATAAGGTCAGGCCAGTCAAATTCCTCCACCCCAAACACGCCCATTCAAGTCTCTGCGGACCTTGCTTTGTGCACTGATCCAAATCATTTGGTGGACGGGAATTATGGTGTGGGGTTTAAAAAGGAGAGGAGTTTGTGGGACTTTAAATGAGGGAGCGCCATGTCAAAGGGAAAAATGACATAAAATTTGATTTACAGTACATGATTTATTGGTTAGAATCTTATATACATGTCAAATATTTTGTATCAAATAGATAGGTAGTCACAAGACTTACTCTATAATGCTGCTACATAGCATGCAATACACAAATAAAAACAGACATGGCAGATATACATAATAATATAGATCATTTAGAAAACGTATGAGATATGAACAGGTGATTGTTGGCATCTAGTGGCACTCTACGCATTTCCTGGCATTACAGCCATTCATCAGGAGTGTTTTAAAAATGGTATACTGAAAATAAAAATAAACAAGAATAAATGATAATGCCTAATAAATAGAAAAGGACAGGGACTGTGTCCCAACAGGATGGAAAAAGTTGGGAGACTTACTCTACAACCTCGAGACCCGGTCCAGTGTCTGCCAAGGAGAAGAGGGGCAGATGCATGACATCCCCCCGGGGTTGAGACGGGGAAACCCTCCAAGGACGGAGAACAGCGCCCGGAGCAGGAGACGGTGGTCACGGCCTGATCCAAATTACTATGTGTGCCCAATAGGTGCATAATGTGCCTAAAACGAGTGTATGAAGAAATTAAGAAAGAGTTAAATAGAGAAGCAGTATAGCAATGTGTTCCCATAAGGGGATTGCATAGAGAAGTGTGCAAGCAACAGAGCCAGAAAAGGAAAAGAAACATACCAAGAAATGATGGCTGAGCACCCAGCAAAGGGTGACCTGTGTGCAGGATCAGGTGTGTGGTTCCTTGTAGTTGAATCAAGCAAATGAACCACCTGCTACTCCAAGGCTGCTATTTACCTCCAATCCCAGGCGGGGCCCCATCAGCATCATGCCTGATTGGCCATACTGCACAAGGGAGGCGGGAAGGGAATTCCCAGCTGCGTATGGTGAAACCATCAGTAGTGGCTTCCCCGCCCATCTCGTGTGTGGTCAAAGATGGAAAAGACATCAAATTGATGTCACTGACACTGTATATACAGCGTCAATGCATGACGCCGATGCGCAGGAGTCCAACCCCCCACCCCCCCATCTAACAAGTGGGGGGGGAGAGCCGGGCTGCCGCGCATCGCAACCCCGGAGCCTGAGAAACCAAACAAGCCCCCCCCCCCAAAAAAAAAAGCAAAAAAAACCCAGACAGCACTGGACAAGGGGCCGGGAATTGATCTAGTGACAGTAATAAGTCAAAGGTAATACATAGGGAAATGAAAAGTATGGGGATTTATTGGAAATAAAAAGGAATCTAATGAACAGTATCACTGGACAATAATATAAGGGCAGTGAACGAAAGTTAGGAGTTGGTCTGGTAACTATAATGGTTCGAATGTAATACACAGAGAATTGGTGATATAGGGATATATTAGGAAATCAGAAATGGATATAATAGCAGTATTATTAAATATTAGTATAAAGGCAATAAACAAAAATAAAAATTGGGAATTAATCTGGTAGCAATAGCGGATCGAATGTAATGCATAGAAATATGCTGATATAGGGATACAATGAAAAATAAAATGAAAGGATATCAAAATGAAAGGAGAGTCTACTAACAGTCTTACTGAATGCTAGTCTAGGGGCAATAAGCTGAAGTTAATACAAGTATGTTAGGTGTGACAGGTCACTTGGCGGGTGTCTTCCACCCAAATATTTGTTTACAGTGCGGAAAATAAGTATTTGAACACCCTGCTATTTTGCAAGTTCTCCCACTTGGAAATCATGGAGGGGTCTGAAATTGTCATCATAGATGCATGTCCACTGTGAGAGACATAATCCAAAAAAAAAAAATCCAGAAATCACAATTTATGATTTTTTAACTATTTATTTGTATGATACAGCTGCAAAGAAAAGGGATTTTTAAATACAGCTTACCTGTCAAATCCTTTTCTTGGAGTACATCACGGGACACAGAGCGGCATATTCATTACTATATGGGTTATATGGAGTACCTTCAGGTGTGGACACTGGCAATCTCAAACAGGAAGTCCCCTCCCTATATAACCCCCTCCCCTAGAGGGAGTCCCTCAGTTTTGTAGCAAGCAGTATGCCTCCCAAAATGTTCACCCAAAAGAGGGGTGGGAGCTCTGTGTCCCGTGATGTACTCCAAGAAAAGGATTTTACAGGTAAGCTGTATTTAAAATCCTTTTTTCTTTCTCGTACATCACGGGACACAGAGCGGCATATTCATTACTATATGGGATGTCCGAAAGCAATGCTTTAATGAGGGGAGGGAGACATCTTCCAAAGAAGGATTCAATTTAGAGGTATACTCAAATAATAATAATAATTCCAACTTAGTCAAGAAAAAAATTTTTTTTTTTTTTTTTTCTTTTTTACAACCAAGGGTGCCCCTGATCCCGAGGATCTTAAACTGCAGCCTGTAGTACTGCCTGTCCAAAGGCAGAATCCGCATTCCTTCTCACGTCTAGTTGATAAAACTTTGTAAACGTGTGGACTGATGACCACGTCGCCGCCTTGCATATCTGAGCCATAGAGATCTGATGGTGTGCTGCCCAGGAGGCGCCCATGGCCCTGGTAGAATGGGCCTTTACCGACAAAGGAGGAGGCAACCTCTTCAAACCGTAGGCTTGAATGATTAATTGTCTAATCCATCTCGAGATGGTGGATTTTGCAGCTGCCTGCCCCTTCTTGGGGCCATCTGGTAGAACGAACAACACATCTGTTTTCCGGATCTTTTCTGTAGCTTTAAGATAGGCCTTCATGGCCCGGACAATATCCAAGGTATGCAGCAACCCCTCCTTTCTAGATGTGGGTTTCGGAAAGAAGGATGGAAGTACCAAATCCTGGTTCAAGTGAAAATTGGATATAACCTTTGGTAGAAAGGAAGGATGGGGCCGGAGAACTGCCCTGTCCTTATGTAGAACGAGATATGGTTCCTTACAAGATAAGGCTGCTAATTCTGACACTCTCCTGGCCGAAACTATGGCGACCAAGAAAACCAACTTTCTTGTCAGTAAAACTAAAGGAATCTCAGCCAAAGGCTCAAAGGGTTGTCTCTGTAGAGTGGACAGGACAAGATTTAAGTCCCATGGACAAATTGGTGACTTGACAGGAGGATTAATACGCAAGACCCCCTGTATGAAGGTCTTTACCAGCGAGTGGGTGGCCAGCGGCCTCTGAAACCACACTGACAGAGCTGAAATCTGTCCCTTGATTGTGCTTAAAGCCAGGCCTTTATCCACTCCTAGCTGGAGAAAACTTAACACCCTATCAATGGTATATTTGCGGGAATTCCATCTTTTGGATTCACACCAGCCTACGTAGTTCCTCCACACCCTGTAATAAATCACCCTGGAGGCCGGCTTTCTAGCCCTAATCAGGGTAGGAATTACCTGCCTAGACAGACCTCTACCCCTGAGAATCAGGGATTCAGCCTCCAGGCCATCAAATTTAGACGTTGTAATGTAGGGTGGAGGATCGGGCCTTGTGAGAGTAGGTCTGGTCGTAGAGGAAGAGTCCAAGGGTCTCCCACTGCCATCTTCAGGACTAGTGAGTACCATGTCCTCCGGGGCCAAGCTGGAGCTACTAGAATGACCGGCTTGTGCTCCACTCTGATCCTGCGCAACAGGCGAGGAAGTAACTGTAGCGGAGGGAATGCATATAGAAGTTTGAATTGATGCCAAGGGCAAACCAACGCATCGGTTCCGCAGGCCATAGGGTCCCTCGCTCGAGACACGAACCTGTCTAGTTTCTTGTTGAACCTGGATGCCATTATATCTACGTCTGGCATTCCCCACCTCTGGCAGATTGTCTGAAAGACCTGGGGATGCAGAGACCACTCCCCTGGCAACAGACTCTGGCGACTTAAGAAGTCTGCCTGCAGGTTGTCCACTCCGGGAATGAATATCGCCGAAATGCAGGGTACATGAACCTCTGCCCACTGAAAAATCAAGCTCACCTCCCTCTGAGCGGCCTGACTCCTGGTTCCCCCTTGGTGGTTTATGTATGCCACCGCTGTGGCATTGTCTGACTGGATTCTCACCGGGAACCCCTGTAATCTGGAGGTCCATGCCAGAAGAGCTAGGCGAGCAGCTCTGATCTCCAAGATATTGATGGGGAGCTGCCTCTCTGTTTTCACCCAAGTTCCCTGGCGAGAGAACCCCTCGAAGACCGCCCCCCAGCCTGCCAGGCTGGCGTCTGTGGTAACTACCTTCCAGACAACAGGGCTGAAGGATCTTCCCTTTAGAAGATTCTGAGGGTTCAACCCCCAGGCCAGGCTTTGTCGGACCCTTGATGATAGCGTCAAAGGGGACTCTAAGGCATGTGCTCTCCTGCCCCAGGCTGCTAGAATGGCTGCCTGTAGGACGCGAGTGTGGATCTGAGCGTATGGTACTGCCTCGAACGTGGCCACTAGCTTGCCTAGTAATCGCATACACAGGCGAATAGTTGGTTTTTTCTTGCTTAGAACCAACTGAACCAACCCCTTGATAGCCTCGATCTTTACAAGGGGCAGGAACACCCTTTGCTGTTCTGTGTCTAACCTCATGCCGAGGTATTCCAACTGCTTTGTAGGCTGGAACGCTGACTTTTCCCGGTTTAGGACCCAGCCGAATCCTTCGAGGTACTGAACCGTGAGGTTTACTGCCTGTTGCAGACACGGCCGTGAGTGATCTATGATTAAAAGGTCGTCCAAGTACGCTAGGACTGTGACCCCTTGGATCCTTAAATTGGCCAGAACTGGGGCTAGGATCTTCGTGAATACCCGGGGGGCCGTGGCCAGCCCGAAGGGGAGCGCCCTGAATTGGAAGTGTCGCTGCCCCACCGCGAAGCGTAAAAATCTTTGATGCGACTGAAAGATTGGTACATGAAGGTAAGCATCCTTTATGTCTATGGAAGACAGAAAATCGTCCCTCTGAAGCGCGGCGGCTGCTGACCGGATGGATTCCATCCGGAAGGAACGAACCCTTAGGTAACCGTTTAACCTCTTTAGGTCCAAGATTGGCCTGACATCGCCGTTGGGCTTTGGTATGACAAAGAGATTGGAATAGAAACCTAGCCCTTGCTCTTGGGCTGGCACCTCTATTATTATGTCCTGGCAAAGCAGGTGATCCAAAGCTGCCAGCATTGAGGCCTTCCTTGCTGGATCCTTTGGTAGCCTTGACTCTTGAAAATGAGGCGGAGGAAAGTTTAGAAACTCCAGTCTGTAGCCTGCGGTTACAGACGCCCGGACCCACTTGTCGGGGATCTTGGCTTCCCAAACTTCTGAGAAGAAACTAAGCCTTCCCCCCACCCGCGAGAGTGGGGGCGCCCCTTCATAAGGCAGACTTAGGGGCTGTCTTTGTCGGCTTGCGATACCATGGCCTCTTACCCCCAGGGGCCTGTCCCTGCGATCTACTGTTAACGTTGGATCGTGCGGGCGGCCGTCGATACTGCCTGGAATTTGAGGGCCCTGAGACAGGAAAGAGCTGCCTTTTAAATGTAGGACCCCAGAATGTCTTTTTGACCGGTAAAAGGGTACTTTTGCCACTTGAAATAGTCTGAATGTATTTATCCAGATCCTCCCCGAAGAGTCGTCCTCCATGGAAGGGAAACCCTGCCAGAAGCTTTTTGCATGGGGGCTCCGCCGCCCAGTTCTTCAACCATAAGAGCCTTCTCATGTGCACCAAAAATAGTGATAAACGAGAGGCCTGCTGGATGGAATCCTTTATAGCATCTACAGCAAAACACAGAGCTCTGGGAATGTCAGAAAACTCTTCTGCTTGTTGGGTAGGCATGTCCTTTAACATTTCTTTTGTCTGGTCCTTTAACGCCTGACAAACTCCAATTGCAGCCACAGCTGGCTGTACCACTGCTCCTGCCGTAGCAAAGGATGCTTTTAAAAGTGTCTCTAACCGTTTATCAACCGGATCTTTAAACATATGTATGTTTTCCACCGGGCAAGTTAGTGATTTATTCACACATGAGATGGCTGCATCCACCACTGGGAGCCTCCACCTCTTGGAGAATTTTTCCTCCATGGGATAAATGACCGCAAATCTCTTTGGTGGCAGAAAAATCCTGTCCGGCCGTACCCAATCCCGAAAGATCAATTCCTCCAAGAGAGGATGGACCGGAAAAACTGCGTTGCTTAACGGAGCTTTCAAAGAGCCCAGAGAGGATACCGGAGGAACCTGAGGCTCTGGCAATGGTAAACTAAATGCCGAGCGGACCATGTCCGTCAAAGACTGCACCCACAGTCTCTCTGTCTGGGAGTCTGAAAATGGTTCCTCAGAGGTAGATCCCTCAATCCCTGAACCCTCTTGGTTCAGGTCTAGTTGATCCTCCTGCGATTCCAATTCCTCCGGAGAGAGAATCTCAGCATCTGAGGATACACCTCTTGGTGATGGGGATCTAACCCGTTTCTTGCCAGGAATAGCTCTAGCGATCAATGCTGCTATTCTCTCTTCTAGCCCCCCTAGGGATACAGCTAGCATCTCCTCTGTGATAAACACAGGGCTGGGCTGATCTGGGCCAGCCTCCGCACCAGACCCCCCTAATGGCTCATCCAAGGCGACCTTTATGGGAATAAGTTGCGGGGAAAGTATCGGCATATCATCAGAATCAGAGGGGGAACCCCTTTGTTTTTTGGTCTTTTCTTTTTTTTTTTTTTTTTTTGTACCCTTTGACCCCGAACCTTTGGAAGCCATAATACAAAATCGAGGGACTCCGCCAACAACAACAGACTGTAGTGGCCAGGAGTACAAAACTAGAGTTTAGGGGACAATAGATCACTAATGCCCAAAAACTGATGGGGCCCCGTATGTTTTTTTTTTGTTTTTTTTTTTTTTAAATATATATAAGTCTCTTTCTTTTTTTTTTTTTTTTCCAAACATACAGTGACCCCAAACTTAGTTTGCCAGCCTCCAACCTGCTGCAAAAAGGGGAATTTCTTGGCTTAACAAAAAGGCATTGGAACAAAGTCCAGCATGTACTACCCCTCTTCCGCCACCGGGAGTCACTGTTCTGCCGCTCTGCGTCCTCTCCCTTTGAGATCAGCCTCAGACTTAGCACTGACAATGCCTGCTGATCTATAACAGCACAAGGCGCGCCCCTGTATGACGCTGCAGGCACGCCCCCCCCCGCCCTCCTCTCCGAACGGCGCGAAAAAACGTCTATAAGACGTGCGCGCGCACACGCGCGCGCGTATGCCGGAGCAGGAGGAACATGGAGGAGCCGCGCTGCTGGAGACCCAGGACTGCAGTATCAGGCGGCAGATTCAAACCCCCGGCCAGGTAGGACTCTCCAAAAGGCCCCATAGGGATCCTTACCAGTCTTAGGAAGAAAGCAGCAGGTAGCTAGCAACACCATTCTTAGACAGGGGAACCTAGTGATGGGGGAAAAAGGGATCATCCTGTCTTTCTCAGACATAGTGAGCAAGGTTGCCAATGCAGAGCATACTTAGGCTACCCCCCTTTTAGGTTACCCCGGAGAGCCTGCTGTCGAACCAAGTCCCGCAGGCTCCCCTCTTACCTGCTCCATGCTGCAGGATGTTTGTCCAGCAAAACGATCCAATCTTCTCCCATCTCCGTGGGTAGCGTAGTAGACCTTCAGGCCCTGGGGTCCTATGAAGGTACCCACTGTCCTGGACCTATATAGCACCCTGGCAAACAGGAACTTATGGTTCTTTATGAACTCCAAGTCCTGGGCCCAGGGTCCAGCCCTCCAAAGAGGAGCATTATAGGCAAAACCCCACGGTTTGGGGTCCGGGTACTGTCCACTTTGGCACTGAGGCTCCTTGGACAGATCCGGTTAGCCCGCCCTTAATCCCAAGGATGTGGAGCAAAGCTATTCCGTGACCAACACCTAAGACACTGGCGAAAAAACTGAGGGACTCCCTCTAGGGGAGGGGGTTATATAGGGAGGGGACTTCCTGTTTGAGATTGCCAGTGTCCACACCTGAAGGTACTCCATATAACCCATATAGTAATGAATATGCCGCTCTGTGTCCCGTGATGTACGAGAAAGAAAGTATTTGAACACCTGTCTATCAGCTAGAATTCTGACCCTCAAAGACCTGTTAGTCTGCCTTTAAAATGTCCACCTCCACTCCATTTATTATCCTAAATTAGATGCACCTGTTTGAGGTCATTAACTGCATAAAGACACCTGTCCACCCCATACAATCAGTAAGAATCCAACTACTAACATGGCCAAGACCAAAGAGCTGTCCAAAGACACTAGAGACAAAATTGTACACCTCCACAAGGCTGGAAAGGGCTACGGGGAAATTGCCAAGCAGCTTGGTGAAAAAAGTTCCACTGTTGGAGCAATCATTAGAAAATGGAAGAAGCTAAACATGACTGTCAATCTCCCTCGGACTGGGGCTCCATGCAAAATCTCACCTCGTGGGGTCTCAATGATCCTAAGAAAGGTGAGAAATCAGCCCAGGACTACACGGGAGGAGCTGGTCAATGACCTGAAAAGAGCTGGGACCACCGTTTCTAAGGTTACTGTTGGTAATACACTAAGATGTCATGGTTTGAAATCATGCATGGCACGGAAGGTTCCCCTGCTTAAACCAGCACATGTTAAGGCCCGTCTTAAGTTTGCCAATGACCATTTGGATGATCCAGAGGAGTCATGGGAGAAAGTCATGTGGTCAGATGAGACCAAAATAGAACTTTTTGGTCATAATTCCACTAACCGTGTTTGGAGGAAGAAGAATGATGAGTACCATCCCAAGAACACCATCCCTACTGTGAAGCATGGGGGTGGTAGCATCATGCTTTGGGGGTGTTTTTCTGCACATGGGACAGGGCGACTGCACTGTATTAAGGAGAGGATGACCGGGGCCATGTATTGCGAGATTTTGGGCAACAACCTCCTTCCCTCAGTTAGAGCTTTGAAGATGGGTCGAGGCTGGGTCTTCCAACATGACAATGACCCGAAGCACACAGCCAGGATAACCAAGGAGTGGCTCTGTAAGAAGCATATCAAGGTTCTGGCGTGGCCTAGCCAGTCTCCAGACCTAAACCCAATAGAGAATCTTTGGAGGGAGCTCAAACTCCGTGTTTCTCAGCGACAGCCCAGAAACCTGACTGATCTAGAGAAGATCTGTGTGGAGGAGTGGGCCAAAATCCCTCCTCCAGTGTGTGCAAACCTGGTGAAAAACTACAAGAAACGTTTGACCTCTGTAATTGCAAACAAAGGCTACTGTACCAAATATTAACATTGATTTTCTCAGGTGTTCAAATACTTATTTGCAGCTGTATCATACAAATAAATAGTTAAAAAAAATCATACATTGTGATTTCTGGAATAATTTTTTTTTGATTATGTCTCTCACAGTGGACATGCACCTACGATAACAATTTCAGACCCCTCCATGATTTCCAAGTGGGAGAACTTGCAAAATAGCAGGGTGTTCAAATACTTATTTTCCGCACTGTATATAGTAAATGGATGTGACCTGACACACACACTAATAGAACACATGGCGGCCTCCATCCCTAATTTGGTATATAAAGGAGAGGAGTTTGTGGGACTTTAAATGAGGGAGCGCCATGTCAAAGGGAAAAATGACATAAAATTTGATTTACAGTACATGATTTATTGGTTAGAATCTTATATACATGTCAAATATTTTGTATCAAATAGATAGGTAGTCACAAGACTTACTCTAAATATGCTGCTACATAGCATGCAATACACAAATAAAAAACAGACATGGCAGATATACATAATAATATAGATCAATTAGAAAACGTATGAGATATGAACAGGTGATTGTTGGCATCTAGTGGCACTCTACGCGTTTCCTGGCATTACAGCCATTCATCAGGAGTGTTTTAAAAATGGTATACTGAAAATAAAAATAAACAAGAATAAATGATAATGCCTAATAAATAGAAAAGGACAGGGACTGTGTCCCAACAGGATGGAAAAAGTTGGGAGACTTACTCTACAACCTCGAGACCCGGTCCAGTGTCTGCCAAGGAGAAGAGGGGCAGATGCATGACATCCCCCCGGGGTTGAGACGGGGAAACCCTCCAAGGACGGAGAACAGCGCCCGGAGCAGGAGACGGTGGTCACGGCCTGATCCAAATTACTATGTGTGCCCAATAGGTGCATAATGTGCCTAAAACGAGTGTATGAAGAAATTGAGAAAGAGTTAAATAGAGAGGCAATGTGTTCCCATAAGGGGATTGCATAGAGAAGTGTGCAAGCAACAGAGCCAGAAAAGGAAAAGAAACATACCAAGAAATGATGGCTGAGCACCCAGCAAAGGGTGACCTGTGTGCAGGATCAGGTGTGTGGTTCCTTGTAGTTGAATCAACAAATTTGATACAAAATATTTGACATGTATATAAGATTGACAAAACACATATAAAAACAATATGAAGCAGCGCTCCTTGATTGGAATAACACTTGCTATAATATGAAAAATCCAAAGTTCATATTAATAAATGATGGTAAAAGAAGGTGATCCCAAGGTGATCCGTAAAAAGGAAAGAGGGAATGTGTCTCTCAAACACCATAAAATTCTTTTTAACCACCACCACCACGTGCAATAGCTGAATGAGACTCTTACCAGACAGCGCTGGATATAAAGCGTTGTATTGTAACACAGCCTAAGAGTAAAATCCAAATCCACTCCTCTTATAGATATCAACTCACATGTGTGGAAACAAAAAGAGCAGATGGTGGCACATAGCGTAATTCCGTAGGGTTTATTGTAAAAAACACATAAAATGTAAGAAATGCACTTACAATTTTGGTGAAATCATTAGGCATATATCACACATATTGCGATCGTACATCACCGCAGCTGGTCTCCGGCACAGGTATTCAGAGCAGCGCTCGCCGCCTGACTCTGTTAGTTAGGTCCCGCTGTGTTCTCACATGCCAGCGCCTAGCAGCGTGATGACATCACTTAGATTGACAGTTGTCTCAACCAACCCAGACGCGTTTCGTCATAAGAATGACTTCATCTGTGGGTGTGGTTGTACAACTGGATGCTTAGTATTTATATAGCGTCCCGCTCGTTGCCAATTGATGTACAGATGTACGGATTTAGTTTCACATCCGCCCTGACCATTCATCTCTATTTGGCATGCCATATAGAAGGTACTGCAACTATTCATTTGCTGACCCCTAATGGACGCAAGGAATAATGCTTCCCAAATAATATAGTGGACATGATATCTGAATCAAAATTAGCGGTTACTGCACAATAAAATATACAAATCTAATCACAAACTCCAATAAATTTAAAATAAGGTTAAAACAATTATTATCATTAAATATATATACATAATACATCTGCCAAATAAGAATTATATAAAGTATATAGTATACAATATATAATAAATAAGATATACATCTTCTATATAAAAAATATACATAAAAAAAAAAAAATGTTTATATATATATATATACATCTTCTATATAAAGAAAGGTGACCCAACCTAACATAATACTCAAACTAAAGCTAAAAATCACTGATAAAACAATTTACATCTAACTCCACATTCATACCCTTAGGAGTCAGAGTATCCATAAAATATATCCATCTTGTTTCTCGTTTAGATATTTCTCTTACAAGATTCGATCCTCTCCAATTAGGGTGGATACAGTCAATTCCCCAGAATTTTAAACAGGATGGATCTTTATTGTGAAATTTTTTAAAATGTAAAGAAACACTATGATGTTTAAATCCAAGTTCAATATTAGTAACATGTTCTGCTATCCGTATTTTCAATTTTCTCTTAGTACGGCCTACATACATAAGATTACACGGACATTGCAGAACATATACAACGTGTGTAGAGTTACACGTGATAAATTCTGTAATATTACACCTTTTATTATTTCCTGTTGAGACAAATTCTGACAGGCCTCTAATAGGGTTATTAACCACTAAACAGGAACTGCATTTCCTGCAAGAATAAAACCCTGTGATTTGCCAACACATACTTTTCTTTTTAGGTGAATCCAACACCTTTTGTACTACTTTGTCCCCAAAGTTAGGTGCTTTACGATAAATAAACTGAGGGGCAGTAGGTAAAGCTTGATAGAGAACTTTATCCATACATAGTACGTGCCAATGTCGTTTGAATATTGTCTCAATATCCTTATATTGGCCATGAAAGTTTGAGAGAAAGCTCCATTCTTGTTTAGAATCTATAGGGCGATCTTTACTGGTGAGACACGCCTCTCTCGGCATATCTTCTAATTCTTTCGCAATTTTATCGAGATTTTACTTACTATATCCCTTCTGCATGAACCTCTATTTTATAATTTCAGAATGGGTGACAAAATCATCATTATTAGTACAATTTCGCTTGACCCTCATCAACTGCCCTTTTGGTATATTTCTTAACCAATTCGGGTGATGGCCACTGATCAGTGGCAGATAACTATTCCTGTCAGTAGGTTTAAAATAAATGCTAGTTATCAGGGTTGAGCCTTGTAATTTGACATCAACATCTAAAAAATGGATATGTTCTTTACTAAATTCATATTCCAACTTGATATTATTTTTGTTGGCGTTTAGTTCATCCAAAAATGCTAGTAGAGATGTCTCGCTACCTTCCCAAATAAAGAACAAATCATCGATGAATCTCCTATAAAATAGGAGGCCGTCTTTCTTATTTCGAAACACTGATTTGTCTTCCCATTCACCCATAAAGAGGTTGGCTATACTGGGAGCAAATCTAGCTCCCATTGCCACTCCCCTTTTCTGGGAGTAGAACTCTTGATTGTACCAGAAATAATTTCGGGATAAACAAAAATCTAAAGCCTGTCCCAGGAAAACTTTTTGTTCGTGCGGTAAATCATCTCGCTGGCATAATGCCCAATTAAGGGCTAATAATGCGTCATTATGCTGAATAATTGTGTACAGCGATGATACATCAGCTGTAACCAAATGTATATCAGTTTTCCCTGTTAGGTCAATATCCCCAATGAGTTGTAAAAAACTCTTAGTATCCTTCAAATAGGCCCTGGTTTTCAGGACACTAGCTTGAAGGAAAGTGTCGAGGTATTGACCCAATCTTGCAGTCACAGAACCTATAGAATTAACTATAGGACGTGCTGGGGGTTTGGCAGAATCTTTGTGTATTTTAGGTAACGTATATATAGTTGGAACTTTACAGAAACTAGGTGAAAGGTATGTATGCTCTTTTTTGGTGAGTACTCTCTTGACCTTCCCCATATCAACCAGTTTTTGTAATTCAGCATGGTAAGCCTTTGTTGGATTATTTGTTTAGCTTAACGTAAGTGTTTTCATCAGACACCATATCAGTAAGTTGTGAGTCATAATAGGATTTATCCAATATGACTACTCCTCCCCCTTTATCTGCCGGACGAATAATCACATTATTGCGTTCCTGTAGCGACTCAATACCCTCCTGAATATGCATAAGGTTCATATTCTTTTTTATCTCTACTTTGTCCAGGTCTTTAAAGATTAAATTCTTAAAAACTTCTATGTGTTGATTGGCAGGATTGAGGGGATTGAACAATGATTTGTTTTTCAGACCACTATCAATTCCTGACATATTCGTATCAACTCTATAGTTATTACTTGGACCTCTGTTCAAAAAATACTTCTTAAGGTTTAACTTACGAATATACTTATGGACATCCATGTATACCTCAAATTTATTGAGGGATTTTTTAGGAGCACATTTAAGGCCTAAGTTGAGTATATTTAATTCCTTGTGAGTAAGTTGGACCGAACTTAGATTGTATATTCCTGTTATTCCATCCTTCTTTTTTTGGTGTTTATACTGGATCCTTCTCCCTGCTCTACAACCCCTTCTTCCCTTACAAATGGTATGGGGGGGTGGGGATGATGGTATGGGTCCTGCGGAGGTCTCCACCATCCTTGGTAGTTCTGGGGTGGGTATGCATTCCCTGGAGGTCTCCCTCTGTATGCGTGATTGCCCCTGTGTCCCCGGGACCCTCTTTTGCCTCGACCTAAAAAAGGACGTGGGGAGCTAGTATTATTATATTCATCATTGTAGGTCAATGATGCAAATCTGTTGTTGATGGCGACAGGATATTGATAGTTGTTATAGGGTATATTCTGCCCTCCTCTCACATTAGATCGACCAGGGCCACCTCTACCCCTACTTCCCCTCCCTCTATCATTATGAGGGCGGGGGTGACTGTATTATCATGGGATCTGGGTGTTCCTACATGATCATTTCTCATTGTACTATGTAAGGTACTGGCAATATTAGTGTTAGTGTGTGTGATAGTGTCCTTGACAGGGACTATCTTACTTTGCCAGAGATATATCAGACCGCTTTTAAAGTCTCCTGCATCTCGTGGTATTTTTTAACTTTTTTCTTTTGAGTATCTTTGTCTACTTTATCTAATCTCTTATTTATATTACTATTGAACTCAGTCCATTGTTGGGTACCTTTAATAGGTTCTAATTTAGTATTCAGGTCATTAATCAAATGTTCTAATTTGGCCATCTTTTTCCGTTTTAAAACTAATTCTTGTAACTTAAACCCTACTCCTTTAAAAAACTCTAACTATTCTACCCTAGATTCAGTATCATCAAGGCCATCCTGGGGTGTTACCTCCCACCTGAGGCTTCTGACGATAATGTTGTCTTTAACATATTGTTCCATAGTGCAGATGTCCCACCAGGTTCTTATCTGTTTCTCCAATACATTGCCTAAAGCATTAAGATTGGCTTTGTGGTCAACCTGCACTGCGGATGTTGTTGATGCATTAAATAGTGTAGTGATATCTATTTGTCTGCTGCCCAAAAAACTCACTGCTTCCATAGCTGCCGAGAGAAAGCAAATATAAAATAAATAACAGTGGCCCTTCCCAAAAACCCAGCGCTTTAGGAAGACAGAGAATACTTATAATAAATAAAACTATAAGTTAAAGCACGGTAATAAACCCACAGAGTGGGGGTGTGTAGATCTACAATACACCTCCCTCACTTACAAAGCAAATGACTGCTGGTGCTGCTACTATTATCTGTCCTAGGACAGGTTATAAGATTGTAACCAATAAATCATGTACTGTAAATCAAATTTTATGTCATTTTTCCCTTTGACATGGCGCTCCCTCATTTAAAGTCCCACAAACTCCTCTCCTTTATATACCAAATTAGGGATGGAGGCCGCCATGTGTTCTATTAGTGTGTGTGTCAGGTCACATCCATTTACTATATATGGTGTGGGGTTGTTTTTTAGGGCTTGACCCCTTAGTTCCAGTGAATGGAACTCCTAAGGCATCAGTAGACCAAAACATTTTGGACAATTTAATCTTATATATTATATATTGGCCCTCTACCGGATATAACCTTTAGAAGATCCAGATCTTTATGTGACCAATTAACCTCTATCCACTATGTACCAAGTTCAAAACTACCAATACCCCCCAATGGCATCACTCGTTGCGGTCATTGCTCTTTTTGCCCCTGGGTCAATGAGGGAATCACGTTTACTTTACCCAATGGTGAAATTTTCACCCCCAACTTCCACGCAGACTGCATTACACAGGGGGTAATCTATTTAATGACCTGCCAATGTCAAGCCTTTTACGTGGGAAAAACGATTAGGAATTTCAAATGTAGAATTAGGGACCATGTCTACTTTTTAGCGGAAGGAAACATTTTGACATCAGTGAGTCGCCATTTAGACCTCTACCACAGATTCAACAATAAGGTGGTTTCTTTCATCGCCCTCGCGGTAGTCCCCAACAATGAATGGGGGGGTAATTGGGACAAACTGGTGTTACAAAAAGAAACGTTATGGATCGAACGCCTTAACGCCCTTTGTACTCTTGGCCTCAATGAGGCTCAATCCTATAAACCATTTCTGTAAAAATAAGTTACCATCTGTAGCTGCTACTTACCTAGTATCTGTGTTTCTTTTCCTCCCCTTCCCTCTACAACCTTCCTGATTCGAATTTTGATGCCTACTTATTGCCATACCACTGTATGTTCCAACTTTGAAATGTACCTGGGTTTCCTCCATCCCATTACCCCCCCTCCCCCTTAAGGGAAAATATATCCAACATTTGCATTATTAATAATCGGACACTATGTATTGGATAAATTGAACTAATAGACCTGTGACAGTACTGTGATTCGACTACAGTCATTACGAGCCTTCTCCAAATACAAAAAGAGCATTATTACACATTTTAGTTGGTTTCCAACTTTATGTATGGTTCTAGCAGTAACAATTTAGACCACGATTATCCTTTCCCTTCCCACCCCCCCTTCTTTCCTTTCCCTCATCCCCTCCCTCTCTGTATGTTCCATCAGTACGGTCCATATTTCACTATACCTGTAAATGTATTTGTATTTTTGTAATTACATAAAAAAAAGTGACCAAATACGTTTGGCTGTGCAAATCTTTCTGATGTACGCATATTGTATAAAGTTTTGTGCAATACATAATAAAATGTTAAATGCATTTATTAGCTATGCAATTTTAATGCCCCCAGATGGCAACCCCCCCCCCCCCTTTTTTTTTATAAAAAAAAACATTTTTTATATATATATATATATATATATATATATATATATATATTTTTTTTTTTTATTAAAGGGCTCAGAGTTCCCCAGGGCCCCAAGTGGCAACCCCCCCCCCTTTTTTATTTTTTTTATAAATGTTTATTTTTTATTTTTTGTTTATATTTTTTTATTTTTATTAAAAGGCCCAGAGGTCCCCAGGGCCCCTGGATGGCAAACTCCCTTTTTTATGTATTTTTTATAAATGTTTATTTTTTTTTTATTTTTTTTAGGGGTCTGGAGGCCCCCAGGGCCCCGCACAGCAACCCCCACTTTTTTTATTTATTTTTTTATAAAAAAAATATGTTTATATATATATGTATATATATATATATATATATACAGTATATAGATATTATTATTATTATTATTATTGAAGGGCCCAGAGGTCTCCAGGGCCCCCGGATGGCAACCCCCCTTTTTAAAAAAAAATATTAATTTTCTTTATATTTTTTATAAATGTTTATTTTTATTTTTTTATTAAAGGGCCCAGAGGTTTCTTTTTTCTTTTAATTAAAGGGTCCAGAGATCCCCAGGGCCCCGGATGGCTACCCCCTTTATATATATATATATTCTCTGCTCCAGGGGGTCCATGCCTTAAGCTGTGTAAGGGGCCCCAAAATTCCTGATAGCGCCACTGCATACCTCCCAACACGCACGGACTTTACGCTTCTTCCCGCAGTCCCGCGAAAGGGTTAATTTTCCCGCACTGCAATAGAAGGCAGCACGGAAGCAGGAGGAACCGTAGCAGTGTGTGGAGGACTGTGGCTGCTGAAGGGAAGAAAGCCGACAGCCGGGCTAATGACAGGTGAGAGGCACTCCCCCCTCCACTGAACAACTGCAAAACCTCCCCCAGGAGGAACCGTAGGCAGTGTGGGGATGTCTGCTGAAGGGAAGAGAGCCGACACATTCTGTGCAAGAGAGTCACCCCCCCCCCCCCCGGCTCAACAACTTTAATGCGCACCCCCCGCTCAACAACTTCAATTCGCCTCCCCGCTCAACAACTTTAATCCCCCCCCGCTCAACAACTATGATCCAGGGGGCCCCTTCAACACTCAAGCCCAGGGGCCCCCACCACCCTAAGTCCTGCCGCCCAGGATATCCCTGCATATCATGCGGTGATATACTTGGACACCACTAGATGGAGCTCTCATCTTGGTGTCCAATTTTCCTCCTGGGACACTCTTTCCTCTCTCTTACGGCGATTCAGTATGGGAACTGTCTGCGGCCACTCCGGATGACGTCACACGCCAGCGCCGCGTTGTACGTCTGATCCGAATGGGACGTGGTGCTATATAACCCCCGGCCTACAGACGCAATACGCTGCAGTCTCCCGGGAGGCTGATGGACGTTAGGCACTGCTCTTCCTACCACTAGGTAAGCTATTCAGCTCTAATTAATTACTAACCCATTGATGGTTTTTTGATAGCCATCTAAGCTGACTATGTCCGCTCTCTTGTTTCTCCAACCCCTCAGGATCAATATGCCTTTTGGGATTATAAGCCTACCAGGCTCCTTCCCAGGCACAAACACTATTCTCTAATACCCCTCTTTCAGGAACACCAATTTCTGGCTTCCTGTTTGGCAGTGCAACGTTCCATCCAAGGTAACATGTGGATCCTCTGAACCCATACCCTATACTATTCTTATCTATGCTAGTGCTTCTATACATAAAAAATTATTTGTTTACGTTCTAGATCCTTTGCCTATAAGGGTTTTTCTTTACGGATCTAGTTGTCCAGCAGTCCGGACCGATTTGCTTAGCTTCCACAAGAAGCTTTTCCTTTATGCTTTATATTTACCAATGAAATACATTGCTATGTAAGTACCGTAGCAAATCAATTTTACCAAATTTTCTTTCTGTTACCCCTCCTTTTTTCATTTTTTATTCTTATTTACATATAATATTATATATCCTCGTCCCCATGGTGTATTCAGAATAGTTTGCAATCCAGCCGCTTTCACGCAAAGCTTTACATCTGGGCCCGCGTTACTAGGATTATTTTCACATCTATGCTGTTTCTTCTCCCTCTTCTATCTCACTGCTCGCTAAGAATGATTGACTCCTTTAGATGCTCATTAATTTTATTCATTAAATTATTGTACCTTTTATCATCTATGTGTTTCCATTGTCTGTTCCTGTTTTGCAGCAAACTATACTAAAGAGACTCTATGAAGAAGTGCTGAAAGACGCACGAAACCGGTCGAGTCAATTCATTGCAAGCTCCATCTCTCAGACATTTTTATGTCTGAACCTCCATCATCAATACAGGATTGATATATATATTTTTACTACCTCATTGATTCTTTACAAGTGTTTTTGTCTTAATCGTTTGTAATACCAAATGTGACCACTAGTCTTTAATCATCTGTTTTGCTCTGGAGGCAATGTATAGCTAGTTTGCTAGTTCGTTCCATTGGAACGTAAAGTTTTTTAATATGTGAACCATACCTCTGTGTTCAAACAAATTTAATTTTAGAGAAATTTTCTCTGTGCGACTATATTCTTACCTAGTTTTTTCCTTCTTCATATTCGTACAAGTACCTTTTTTCCAAATTTTTGTGATAGGACTACTTATGCATGGTTAAGGCAAACTAAATAGATGGACTAACTCCATTTCCACCTATAGGATGTTAACAGATCTAATTGGAAATCACCTGCCGGGATTGCTTTACTAACAATACTAATGACATCTTCTGCAGAATTGTATGATTACTTCCCAGCTCATCCTCTTGTTCATTTAGCAACTTGGACTACCGATCAATAACATCGCCTAACTAGTGAATGCACATGACCTTTACTTCAATTTCATGCAGTCAAAGCAATTTAGGATGTCCCTTAGCTAAATTTCCATTGCTCCTTCTCTCCTCTCCTTCTCTCCCTAACACACTAGCTCTAGCCCATTGTAAAAGCACCCATTGGCCTTGCTAAGGAGCTAACAAGAACCCAATACTTGAACTAATTTAATTTTTCCCTGCTAGCTAAATTAACGTATCCAATTAGATGGTGTGCATACAACTCGTGGCTGGACCAATCACGTCCGGACTAGTGCTGTGTCTATGTCTTGTTATTTGTGAGTCCTTTTCGTCACATATGTCCATGGTAATCAATTTTTAAATGATTCTATTTTTCTAAAAGTTCTTTATAACTGCACTTTAAATATACCAATTAGATACTGGAATAAAATTAATTTTGTATCATATTCGTTCAGATCATTATGTGTTGCTAAAGGTAACCCCTTTCAATTAGCCTTTCCTTGGGCTATTCCCTTTCCCCTTCCCTTTCTTTTTACTCCTAGAGTAACTGCCTGTCTCCTGGAATCTCCTCCATGCTCCTGAGACTGTGCTGGGAGACACGGAAAACCTTCTGTCAATGACACGTATTGATGTGCCATCCTGGAGGAGTTGGACTGCCTATGAAACTTTATAGGTTCCAAGAATCGCTTTGTGCTACCAGTAGTGACACTGACCCTAGTAAATGGGGCCTCTCTGCAAGCACCTCACAAATGCATGCTTCTGTGGGGTCCAAGGGGTTAAAGCAGGTGGTAAAAAAGCAACTCAACGCTGCCTGCTTTAACCCCTTGTTTGCTGTACTGCACAAGGGCATTTGCAGAGCAGTCTCATTCTCTTGAATTGGTCATGCTTGGCTTAGCCAACCATCATAGGGTGTATAACCGATGCTGCGGCTGCAAAATGTGTACATCTCTGTCCACTGTAGCTAAAGGGGGAATGCGGTTGGGACAGGAGTGGTAAAACACATCTTAACAATAGGGTTTTACCACACCCCCCCCCCAAACTACAAATGTGAATGAACCCTTACTGTTTTAAAGCCCCTATAAGGCTGCTTTCACACTGATGTGCTGTGACTTACCTGCACTACGGGTGCAGCGCAGTGCATATGCAAATTTCCTGGGTTAGCTGTGCTTTGCCTTAGACTTCTATGCTATCCTGCAGGGGTGGTGCACTTTCTGAATTCAGAAAGTGCACCAAGCCCGCAGGATATAATTGAAGTCTATGGCAAAGCGCACCCATGGTGTGGGTAAATCGCAGCACATCAGTGTGAAAGCAGCCTTATATTACTATGCCCAGTATATTGCTTCACACTGGAAATATGGATATAAGTGCAGCGCAAAAACAATTAATAAAATAAATAATGACAACAGAACAAATAATGATGATAAATCTAAAAGCAGGGGGAGGATCTACGCATGACCTCACCCGCTGCTGCCCTACGGAAGTAATCCAACTGCCGGCTTTACATTCTGTGTTTTAACATCTCTATGTGAGTAGTTTGTGTCTAAACACAACATAAATCTTATTACTTAATCGGTGAGCACTTAGATCTTTTCTTTCTACCCATGACCTGGCGTCATTTGCTGAGACCTAAGGAGACATGAGAGAAGTTTATGGTCTGTGTTAACCATTCTAACTACTTCCCACCCGGCAATGGGAAGTCCTGGCTCACAGTCTCCACTCTAATTCATCCCAAAGGTATTCTATCGGGTTGAGGCCAGGACTCAAATTCGCTTATCCATGTCTTCATGGACTTTGATTTGTGCACTGGTGCGCAGTCATGTTGGAACAAGTAGGGGCCATCCCCAAACTGTTCCCACAAAGTTGGGAGCATGAAATTGTCCAAAATGTCTTGGCATGCAAATGCCTTTAGGCTGCATTTACACCTAGCGTTTGGTCGCCTGACGCGCGACGCTCAAAAACGCTAGAGGGGAAAAAAACATTATTCTCTATGGAGATGGTTCACATCTCCACTCCAAAACGCCGAGCGCCGAACGTCTGAAGCTCAAACAAGTCCTGGACCCTTTTTTGTCGCGCAAATTGGGCGGCTTGGGCGTTTTACATTGGTGACAATGACCTGTACAAAATCGTGTTAAAAAGCGCTGCTTTTTGATGCGGCAAATCGCGGTAAAAACCACTGCAATTTGTCACGCCAAATCGCGGTAAAAAACGCTGCAAATCTCTACGCTCAGGTGTGAATGCAGCCTAAGAGTTCCCTTCACTGAAACTAAGGGGCTAAGCCCAACCGCTGAAAAGCAACCTCACACCATAATCCCCCCCCCCACCAAATGATTTGGACCAGTGCACAAAGCAAGATCCATAAAGCGTGGTGGAGGGGTGGAGGAACTTGACTGGCCTGCACAACCAGACCTCAACCCAATAGAACACCTTTGGAATGAATTAGAGCGGAGACTGCGAGCCAGGCCTTCTCGTCTACATCAGTGCCTAACCTCACAAATGCACTTCTGGAAGAATGGTCAAACATTTCCATAGACACACTCCTAAACCTTCAGGAACGTCCCTCAGAAGGCGTAATCCCCATGTACTCGTGTCACCCGGACACGGTGCATCTCAGATCAGCAGGAGGGCTCTGTGATTGGCCCTCCTGATCACATGATGGCCGTGTCCAATCACAGCCGCCATGTGATGTAAACACATAGCCGGTTGCTAGGCAATCACAGAAGTTGTCGGTAAAAAGAGGAGAGTGGATTGCTGCAGCCCGGCTGGTGATCAGTGACTATGAGCTGTTTTTTACTCACTGATCACCAGCAATGTAACCACAATGTAAAACACACACAGTAAACACACATGTCCCCCAAAAAGAATGTCACCATACACACATGTCCCCACATAGTAAAAACACATGTCCCCACACACATGTCCCCACATAGTAAAAACACATGTCCCCACATAGTAAAAACACCTGTCCCCCACATATGTAACAGTAAAATCACATGTCCCAATGATCATTTGCACACATATGTCCGTGATCACCTGCGCACATCTGTACATGATCATTTACGTATATCTGTCCGTGATCGCACAAACTAATTATTATACACTTAACGGGAATTTTTTTACCAAAAAACATGTAGCAGAATACATTTTGGCTTAAATTTATGACAAAATTTGATTTTATTGGATTTCTTTTAAAATAGAATAATGAAAATATATTTTTCTCCAAATTTTCGCTCTTTTTTCGCTTATATCGCAAAAAATAAAAACCAGAGTCATAAATAAATACCACCAAAAGAAAGCTCTATTTGTGCGAACAAAATGATAAAAATGTCATTTGTGTACAGTATAGCATGACCGCGCAATTGTCATTGAAAATGCGAGAGCGCTGAAAGCTGAAAAATTGGTCTGGGAAGGAAGGGAGCTCAGGGGTCTATGCTATAAGGTGAGAGTGATTAGTTAGACCGGAGGTGGAGGGATTGTAACGCTACTGTGGACTGTTTCAGCACTGGTGATACGTGGATCTGGCTGTTTATCGTCTCTCTGGACTGCTATTTCAGCTCTCTAACTGCTTTTAGATTTATCATCATTATTTGTTCTGTTGTCATTATTTATTTTATTAATTGGTTTTACGCTGCACTTATATCCATATTTACCATTGCTTTTTGAATTCTGTGAAAATTCTTTAGTGTCCAGCTTGCATAAGGGGGGTGTATTTTATTTTATTAGCTTTTATTTAGATTTTTTGCGCTGATTGCACCTTCTGTCTTTTTGTATTGCTTCACACTGACCTGAAGATCTGTGCTTACCTGCTGCTGGCACCACTCTGGAGACCGCTAGCCGGGATAAGAGATGGAGAGCAGTTGGTATCAGGGCTGATGCAAGGATTTTTGACACCCTAGGCTAAGCCTAATTTTGCCGCCCCGCTTGACTCCACCCTATTTGCCCTGATCATGTATACACCACTGCCCGGATTCACAGACATCAGCGCACATTTATGCCGCCGTAGCGTATCTCTTTTACGCTACGCCGACGTAGCGCAGAGAGGCAAGCATGGAATTCATGGCGTAAGCCAGCGTAGGTGGAAGTGGGCTGGAAGTGGGCGTGATCCATGCTAATGAAGCGTGACCCCATGCAAATGATGGGCTGGGCACCAGACAAGTACTTAAAACGAACTGTGCATGCGTCTAGACGTGGACGTATCCCCGTGCGCATGCGCACAACCACATCGGAACAACTGCCTAAGATACGCCGGATCACTGTGTACGCCGTTAACGTAACCTACGCCCAGCCAGACCCACGTCGGCCCATATTCACAGACGTTCAACGTACAATACGTAGGCTTGTGTTCCCTGGTCCATACCTTTGCATGGGTTGTGCCTCATCTATGGGGAATAACTTTACGCCGGACGTAAAACTTACGCAAACCGCGTATATCATGCGCTGGGCGCAAGTACGTTCGTGAATCGCCGTATCTCCTGCATTTGCATATTTGAATAGAAAATCAATGGGAGCGCCACATGCGTCCAGCGTAAATATGCGCCCACTCTACGCTGGCGTAGGCAAGTTACGTTGGTGGGATGAAGTCTGTTTTTAGGCGTATCTTAGTTTGTGGGTCCAGCACACAGATACGACAGCGCATATTTGAACTTACGCGGCGTATCTGGAGATACTTTGGCGCAAGTACTTTGTGAATCCGGGCCCACCTTTTTAATGAAGTGCCCATCAAATGCAGCCCACCAGCACCCATCAATGCAGCCAAACCAGTGCCCATCAATGCAGCCTACCAGTGCCCATCAATGAATGTTCACTTGCTTCCTTTCATTCGTGAGTCAAGACAAAAAAACAGAGTTCTACTCTGCCACTGTGCCTCTGACACCATGTGCAAACGAAGTAGCGGCTGAAAGGCAGAGAGGAGGCATCGGCTTATGCAGCTCTTGCTCCCTACTACAGCTCAACTTTACACGTAGTTCCTCTGCATTGCACTCTGCTTGATGCTATGGGATGGCGGGTCAGCAAGCCCAGATCATGATATATGGGTGGTTGACCCCCAGTCTGGGGTTTTGCATTTTTTTATGAATTTACATTCCCATTCCAGGCTCTCTTTCCCTTTGAAGTTCCTCATTAATAACAGAAACTTGGGATCATTTATTGCAAAAATGTTACAAGAACATCAGTTTTGTTGTTGTTAATTGTGAATCTCTGAAGGTTCACTGCCAAAGGGTTTGACCCATCTCCCCAACATAGAGTCCTGTGGGGATTTTTTTTGTCATTCTTGTGCAGAGGCTCTACTATTGCTGTCAGTAATCAAATGTTCTGGGAGTACAAGTTGGTAAGCCTTAGACTGTACTGGTCAAGTATTGTCAATTGTTTCCACTGTACGCTTCTTGCTGTCCAAGTCAGAAAAAGAAGGGGCTACAGCAGAACATATGTGAAAATCTAAGAAAACTTCACTGAAAGTCATTACATACAACTTAAATTAAAGCCGAGTTCCACCCAAAAATGGAATTTCCGCTTTTCGCTTTTCGCCTCCGGTGTCACATTTGGCACCTTTCAGGGGGAGGAGGGAACAGATACAAGTGTAATACAGGTATTTGCTCCGAGTTCTGGGCATAGGTCACCACGGCAACTTACGCCACGTCCGGCGCCTACTCCAACCCCCCACTGTCTTCTGGGAGACACACGGGTCCCAGAAGTCAACAGTGACCAGTGGGATTGCGCAGAGCGACTTGCGCATGTGCAATAGGGAACCAGAAAGTGAAGCTGCAAGGCTTCACTTCCTGATTCCCTTACCGAAGATGGCGGCACCTCCACCCGAGAGCCGAGGGACAGATTGTCTTTGGGTGTCAACATCGCGTGCACCCAGGACAGGTAAGTGTCCTAATATTAAAAGTCAGCAGCTGCAGTATTTGTAGCTGCTGACTTTTAATTATTTTTTTCAACTACAGTGTTTTCCGGAAAGCCCTGACAGTTGCCTGATTGATTTTACTTGTTGCCTGAAGTTAAAGAGGATGTAAACCCAAAAAAAAACCATGCTTTTTTTTTTATGTCACAATGTAGAGTATAATATTTCCTATCATTTGTGCCCAGTCTTGCCACACAGAGTTAATCCAGCGCTGAGTAATCCTCTTTTATGTTCAGTGAAAACGAACAGCCTTCCAGATAAAACCCTGCCTAAATCAAAAAGTCCGGAATCTCTCTTCTTGCTTTGAGTGAGAGGTTATTTACAAATATAGCTAGGACATGTTTATCATATGTTATGTTTTGTTTATCATAACATGAGGTGATATAACATCATAACACATCCTAGTAATATTCAATGAACTTTGGATCACCTCTTGTTATGATAAACATGTCCAAGCTATATTTGTAAATAACCTGTTACTGAAAGCAAAAACAGAGAAACGGACTTAACCTAATTTGGCAGGTTTTTATCTGAAGTCCGGTTAATTTGCACTGGACTTTAAAAGAGGATTACTCAGCGCTGGATTAACTCTGTGTGGCAAGACTGGGCACAGATGATAGGAAATCTTATACTCTACATTGTGACATAAAAAAAAAAATTTTTTTTTTGGGTTTACATCCACTGTAAACTCTGATTCAAAAAAGATTAAAAAAAATATGACCTTATTACGCTAAAGTTCTTCTGTGAACCTTTTTTTTAACCCTTGAAATATACTGTATTACCAAAAGTATTGGCATGTCTGTGTTTACACGCACAAAAACATTATTGGCACCCCAGTCTTAATCTGTAGGGTTCAATATTGAGTTGGCCCACCCTTTGTGTATAACAGCTTAAACTCTTCTAGGAAGGCTGTCCAAAAGGTTTAGGAGTGTCTATGGAAATGTTTGACCATTCTTCCAGAAGTGCATTTGTGATGTCAGGCACTGATATAGACGAGAAGTCCTGGCTCGCAGTCTCCGCTCGAATTCATTTCAAAGGTGTTCTATTGGGTTGAGGTCTGGTTGTGCAGGCCAGTCAAGTTCCTCCACCCAAAACTCGCTTGTCCATGTCTTTATGGATCTTGCTATGTGCACTGGTCCAAATCATTTGGTGGGGGGGGGGGGGGGATTATGGTGTGGGCTTGTTTTTCAGGGGTTGGGCTTAGCCCCTTAGTTTCAGTGAAGGGAATTCTTAAGGCATTTGCATACCAAGACATTTTGGACAATTATATGTGGGAACAGTTTGGGGATGGCCCCTAGCCCCCTACCTGTTCCAACATGACTGCACACCAGTGTACAAAGCAAGGTCCATGAAGACATGGATAAGCGAATTTGAGTCCTGGCCTCAACCCGATAGAACATCTTTGGGATGAATTAGAGTGAAGACTGTGAGTCAGGCCTTCCCATACACATCAGTGCCTGACCTCACAAATGTACTTCTGGAAGAATGGTCAAACATTCTCATAGACACTCCTAAACCTTGTGGACAGCCTGACAGCCTGATTGGCTACTGCATGAAGGGACGTAGAGGTACGTTGTTTCACACAGCCGGGCCGCGTTCCCACAGTAAATGTGTGGAAGACCGTCCGGAAGTGGTTAATCAGTACAGTTGTCATTGGAAAATACAATACAAATATGATACAACACATTACATCAATTCCGAATTTTCATTCTGTTGTATGAGAATTTTCGTAACTTTAGTAAACTCTTCATTTTTGATATGAGACTAACATGCAAAAAAAAAAAAGCAGACGATCATTCAGCCGATAATGATCGTCTGGGCCAGATTCTCGTAGCAGTTACGTCGGCGTATCTCGAGATACTCAAAGATGCGCCAACGTATCTATTTTCTGTATTCAGAAAAGAAGATACGCTGGAATTTTGCTTAGATACGAGCGGCGTAAGTCTTTTACACCGTCGTATCTTAGTTGCATATTTATGCTGGCCGCTAGGTGGCGCTTCCGTCGATTTACACATCGAACATGCAAATGAGCTAGATACGCCGATTCAAGAACGTACTTGCACCCGGTCGTCATATTTTACGTTGTTTGCGTAAGCGTAAGTCCGGCGTAAAGTTACCCCTGCTATATGAGGCATAGGTGAGGCGTATGCAATGTTAAATATGGACGTCGGGACAGCGTCGAATTTTCCGTCGTTTACGTCGTTTGCGTAAATCGTTCGCGAATAGGGATTTGCGTAAATTACGTTCACGTCGAAACCAATGAGTACTTGCGGTGTAATTTTGAGCATGCGCACTGGGATACGTCCATGTGGATGCATTAACTTAAAAAAACACAAAGGTTTACAACCCCTTTAACCGCTTGCCGACCAGGTCGGCTCGACTGCTCGAGATCACGTAATATTACGTCCTCTCGCGAATCAGCCAATAGGGGCCAGTGCGCGCGCCCCCCGCTCGCTCCTGGTCCCGACGCGTGTGCCTGACGGGCATGATCACCGCCGGGCACCCGCGATCGCTCGTTATAGGGGGAGAACCGGGAGCTGTGTGTGTAAACACACAGCTCCCGGTCCTGTCAGGGGAAGAAATGCCTGATGTCTGTTCATAAAATGTATGAACAGCGATCAGTCATTTCCCCCAGTCAGACCACCCCCCCTTTAGTTAGAACACACCCAAGGAAAATACTTAACCCCTTCCTCGCCCCCAGTGTTAACCCCTTTCCTGCCAGTGGCATTTTTATAGTAATCAATGCATTTTTATAGCATACCGATAAAAATCGCTGATCACAAAATATTTATAAAAATGCCATAAAATTATGCCCTATTTTGTAGACGCTATAACTTTTGCGCAAACCGATCAATAAACGTTTTTTTTACGAAAAATATGTAGAAGAATACGTATCGACCTAAACTGAGGAAAAAAATTGTTTTGTTATATATTTTTGGGGATATTTATTATAGCAAAAAGTAAAAAATATTCTTTTTTTTTTTTTTTTCAAAATGTTCGCTCTATTTTTGTTTATAGCGCAAAAAATAAAAAACGCAGAGGTGATCAAATACCACCAAAAGAAAGCTCTATTTGTGGGGAAAAAAGGACAGCAATTTTGTTTGGGAGCCATATCGCACGACCGCGCAATTGTCTGTTAAAGTGACGCAGTGCCGAATGGCAAAAAGTGGCCTGGTCTTTGACCAGCAATATGGTCCGGGGCTGAAGTGGTTAAGCATTTGCTGCACATATCCATGCAGAAAATCGGGGCCAAAACGTGTGGCAGAGAGAGACTCCCTCATCAAAAATGGCCACACAATTTTAAAAAGCAGCCTAAAACAATTGTACTGTTCTCAGCATACAGATTTCTATTCATGTTTTACTGTTCATGAAATAAATCCCTGGCAAAGGCCACATAAAGGATTAAGCAGAAAATCTGTGTTATTTATGTACAGCCATGTGGATGTCTCTTTTTGTTTAATATTCCTCATTAGGTTACCTCTGCAGTTTAAATCCCAGGGCAGCACTGACAGCAAGAAGGTTTTCCTTCATTTTTATAAAGATGAATGTAGTTAGCAGTGGATTAACTTGCACATTCGCAAATTTTTCATAGCTGTGGTGTGACTACGTTATTATCATTATTAATAGTATAATACTCTTACATTACAAACTAAAAAAATAATTTGGCCTTAGAAGTGTGATGAAAATAAAACTCATCATTTGTTTCTGTTGGATCATCTCCCTGGCTTCCTTGGCACATTCTGATGTTTAAAGTGTATATAAACCCTCCTCACCCCTACTCCCTCAAACATATATAATATATTTGTTTTTAAATTTTGAATCATAATAAATAATTTGGATTTAAAATAAGTTATATCTACAGGAACGTCCTGTCCTAGGGTGACAGCACTTATTTAGTTCCGTTGCAGCATTGTGACCCTTGGAGTTGGATTGCAAGCACCTGTGCCAACAGACAGCACTCCAGCCCATTCTTCTATAATCACTACAGTAAAACTGATGTTTAGTCACCAGTGTTGCCAACTGTCAGTATTTTTACTGGCAGCCATGCCCCCCCCCCCCCCAGAATTGTCAAGAAGGTGTTGTAGTTGCCAGTTGCAGTGGCCACTACTGGCTTTTTTTCGGAGTCAGCCGGTTGGCTCTCTGTCCTGACACATCTGATGTCCCTCCCTCACCCCCGGCCCAATCATTGGATGAGATGCCTTGGCCATGCCCGTGCCACCGCTCCTCTTTAGTGATTGGCTGCCTGCCTGTGTGCATGTTGTGTAGATCCGGCCAGCGTCTGCGCCGCCTACTCAGTGCAGTCAGTGGCCGAGCCACCGAGTGACACACGCCCAGTGCCTACTCATCATCACATCCTAGGAAATCCTGACCTGAAGTGAGTGGCATATATACAGTTGCAAGCAACAGAAGAAGAACCACAAGTAACAGCAGTTAGGCGGAGCATTTTGATTTATATACAGTACAGACCAAAAGTTTGGACACACCTTCTCATTCAAAGAGTTTTCTTTATTTTTATGACTTTGAAAATTGTAGATTCACACTGAAGGCACCAAAACTATAAATTAACACATGTGGAATTATATACATAACAAAAAAGTGTGAAACAACTGAAAATATGTCATATTCTAGGTTCTTCAAAGTAGCTACCCTTTGCTTTGATTACTGCTTTGCACACTCTTGGCATTCTCTTGATGAGCTTCAAGAGGTAGTCACCTTAAATGGTCTTCCAACAGTCTTGAAGGAGTTCCCAGAGATGCTTAGCACTTGTTGGCCCTTTTGCCTTCACTCTGCGGTCCAGCTCACCCCAAACCATGTCGATTGGGTTCAGGTCCAGTAACTGTGGAGGCCAGGTCATCTGGCGCAGCACCCCATGACTCTCCTTCTTGGTCAAATAGCCCTTACAGCCTGGAGGTGTGTTTGGGGTCATTGTCCTGTTGAAAAATAAATGATGGTCCAACTAACCGCAAACCGGATGGAATAGCATGCCGCTGCAAGATGCTGTGGTAGCCATGCTGGTTCAGTATGCCTTCAATTTTGAATAAATCCCCAACAGTGTCACCAGCAAAGCACCCCCACACCATCACACCTCCTCCTCCATGCTTCACGGTGGGAACCAGGCATGTAGAGTCCATCCGTTCATCTTTTCTGCGTCGCACAAAGACACGGTGGTTGGAACCAAAGATCTCGAATTTCGACTCATCAGACCAAAGCACAGATTTCCACTGGTCTAATGTCCATTCCTTGTGTTCTTTAGCCCAAACAAGTCTCTTCTGCTTGTTGCCTTTCTTTAGCAGTGGTTTCCTAGCAGATATTCTATCACGAAGGCCTGATTCACACAGTCTCCTCTTAACAGTTGTTCTAGAGATGTGTCTGCTGCAAAAGGTGGCTACTTTGAAGAACCTAGAATATGACATATATTTTCAGTTGTTTCACACTTTTTTGTTATGTATATAATTCCACGTGTGTTAATTCATAGTTTTGATGCCTTCAGTGTGACGCTACAATTTTCATAGTCATGAAAATAAAGAAAACTCTTTGAATGAGAAGGTGTGTCCAAACTTTTGGTCTGTACTGTATATATTTATATATATATTTATATATTGCTGGAAAGTTGGGCAGCTATTACCGGAAATATATGTCTGTGTATGTAAGAGATAATTCATCTTTTTCACTTTGTATAGACTGTTTTCATCAAGATCAAAGTATGGCCACAACAGATGTATTGTAATACATTGCAAAAAAAAATGATGTACATTCTCTAGGATATATATTTATACTGTATATATGGGCATGGACTGGTAGTATGCCTGGCCTGAATAACTTCCAATACAAAGTGAAGCTGAATTATCTCTTATAATACACACTGGAAAGATGTATGTTATATAAGAGATAATTCAGCGTCACTTTGTATTGGAAATTATAAATATAGCCTAGAGAATGTACATCTTTTTATATTGCATGAGTGACCTTAAAATGATGCCCCCCCCCCCCCCCCCCCCTAAAAAAGTTCTGCGGACGCCCATGCTGGCAGCCAGTAAAAGCCGGGTACTGGCTCAAACTTGCCTTGCATACACATGGTCACAAAAATGTTGTCGAAAATTCCGAGCGTCAAGAACGCGGTGACATACAACACGTACGACGGCACTAGAAAAGGGAAGTTCAATACCAGTCTTGTTAGTAGAAGTTCGGTGAGAAACGATTCATGCTTTCATGGGATTGTACTGTGTTTTATTTTGTTTGTTTATTTATTTTTTTATGGTTGAACTGGATGGACTTGTGTCTTTTTTCAACCTGGCTAACTATGTAACTATGTGACGAATGTGCTATCTCCATTACGAACGCTAGTTTTACCAGACCGAGTGATTCCGTCTTGTACTTGATTCAGTGCATGCGTGGAACTTTGTGTGTCGGAATTATACACACAATCAGAATTTACAAGAACGGATTTTGTTGTTGGAAAATTTGGGAACCAACGCTCAAATTTTTTTTGTCGGAAATTCCGACAGGCAATGTCCAATGGGACCTACACACAGTCAGAATTTCCGACCAAAAGCTCCCATCGAACATTTGTTGTCGGAAATTCCGAGCGTGTGTACATGGCAAAAGAGTGTACAGGACGTGCACAGCATGGAAAAAAAAAACATAAAAAAAATTAAGGGTTAAATTGTATTCTTTAATGTAAGTATAAAGAAATCATATATTACTTACAGTGCTCTACAGAAAGAAATATTCCTTTTGTGAGACTTTAGTTTCTATTTTAAGCCTTTGTGATTTATTTATTTTTAAATTTTATGGTGTGCGTACATCTAGAAAATATGCCGCTTCATGTTTGGCATTTGCGCTGATTCTCAAGAATAAAAATTTCCTAAATCAGTTGTGGCAATAGTGAATCTGTAGGCAGTTAAAGAAAATCATTATTAAATTACAAATTTCTCAAAAATGATTATTTACTTCAAAATTAATTTAATTTCACACAGTGAATAAAGGAAAATAGTTAAAAAATAACATTATTTCATTTTGCGCATACCATAGTTGCCTTTACTAATTGGAGTCAATATGTAGAGAAATGACAAACAGTACCAGTAATAAATGACCAATAAAACTATTGGTAATAAATCAATATTTTTTTTTTTAGAAACTTCAAGCATTTGTTTATGCATTAATGCAGAACTCAAGAAAATCAGCTGAATACATGTACCCGACCTTCCTTTCTTGCCATGATATCTGTAATTTCTTACCACCAGTCCCGTGATCCACACATACAGTAGTTGTCAGCAGGGCCGCCATCAGGAATTTTGGGGCCCCTTACACAGCTTCAGACATGGGCCGTCTGGTGGAGCAGAGAACCTGGGAGGTGCCACCGCGAATTGAGAACCGGGGGGCGATGCAAATTGACAAGTGGGGGGTGCCGTCATGAATTGAGAAACGGGGGGAGTGCAGTGAATTGAGAAAAGCGGGGGGGCATGAATTGAGAAGCAAGGGGTGGCGCTGATTGAGAGGCTGGGGGCTTTGGGTGCTGACGTAGAAAAAAACGGGGGGGGTTGCCATCCGGGCCCCTTAAAGGTCAGGGGGCTTTGAGTACTGATGAACAAAAACAAAAACAAAATGGGAAAAATAAATAAATACAATTAAAAAAATTGGGTGTTGCCATCCGGGCCTCTTACAGGTGTACTGCCTGTACCCCCCTGATGGCGGCCCTTCTTGTCAGACAGCATAGTCAGTTCTTGGACTTCTGCTGTGGTTAAAGGGGTTGCAAAGTGACGTGTTTTTGCATAGGGTGCATTAAGGTGAAAAAAACACCTTGCACTGTCCTGCCCCCCCAAGCCCCTGTTTTACTTACCTAAGCCCTGAATTTCCGCGGGCCCGATCCCGCGTCGCTTTCCCCATAGCTTGTCGGCTCTTCATTCGATAGATTGACAGTAGCGCAGCCATTGGCTCCCCTGCTGTCAATCAAATGCAATGACGTGGGGGCCGGGGGCTGAGTCATACACTTAGTGACTACCGCCGATGAATGCATCACACGGGACCATGCCCGCAAGGTAGCCCCCTTGGGAGAGAGCTTTCCAGAGGGGGTTAGCTATTGCGGGGAGGAGTCGCGAGAGCTATCGTGGGACCCCAGAAGAGGTGGATCGGGGCCACTTTTTGCAAAACGAACTGCACAGTGGAGGTAAGTATGACATGTTTCTTTTTTTTTTTAAACAAAACCTTTAGTACAACTTTAAACTTGGCACAGGGCAATCCTCTTACTGATTGAACAGTAAGGAGCTGCAGCATGCCGGTGAGTCACCTCTGTGCCATACCCTTTGTCAGCATGTTCACATTGCTAGACACATAACACTCTGTTCCACAACAGAGCCTGATTGTCCCCACTGATGCACTTTTCTTTTACAGCTTGAGAGTTTCTGAAAAAAGCTTTTAACAAAGCTCATATAAAGACAAAGTTAGGTAATTACACCAACCAGCAAGTCCAACATATAGATGCACCACTCCATCCAAGTACCCAATGCCCAGTAGGCAGACCCAAAACCAGGTGCAATCCTGGCTTGCAGCCAAGAAGCACTGTGAAGCAAATGGAATGGCCCAACACTGGGATCAGAAATCCATGTAGAAAATTTTGGTCCCAGCTTCTGCGACTGTGTTTAGTGGATTTTACTGCAATAAAGTTTTCTCTTGGATTTACAATCTCACTGTACAGCCATCACACTTGCTACACAGTACACCAACCAGCAAATGAGCAGTTTTCTACAGGCTCAAGAACCTGCTACTTCTGTCAATACACCTGAATAAAAGTCTCATTAGACTACACAGCGCTTCTGAATGACTCAGAAGAAGGAAGGACAGGCCACCCATAGTGGCATTGCTATGGGTGTGCAAGGGGTGCAGACCACGCCCTCGGAGGCACCATCAAGTAGTATGGATCAGCTTACGGCACGAGTGCATCATTTATAGGGAGTGATTTGGAGTATGCACCATAACCGTGTCCTGCCGGGCCAAAACTAGCAGGGCACTGTGGCAGGCTAGACAGGAGAGAACCCAATTTGCTAGACGGCCCAGTGTCTACTGCTCTGTCCTGCTCCTGCTGTCACAGGCTAGGGGGGACCCGGGAGGGGGGGTGGTAACACCATGTTTTAATGCACCAGGTGACACCAACCCCAGTGATGCCACTGCATTGCTCTTAGCAGAGACGGGGCAGTCTGGTTTCAGTAGCTGTACACAGCATAAAGGTAGCAGTGATCATTCTCAACAGAAAGCACAGCACTGTTTGCAAACTGTATGTCATGGATACACCTTTTATTAAAGGCTTTCATATTAAACTTCCAAGCTGTCCCACCAAAATGAGATCATCTTGGGAGGTTCTGTTTTTGCATGTATATTTCAGCATGTAAGCAATGGGTTCACAGCAATCACAAGAGAACTCAAAAGGCTCAACTGTGATCCAAAGGCAAAAAGTTGTAATAGTACAGAACTGAATAGGATATAGAAGAGATAGCATGTCACCATTTTGTGTGGCGAACCTTTCAGTGTTGAAGCTCATAGTACGTTGATTTACTGTGCAAATTATTATGGTAACAGGACTTATATCGTCTCAGATTATTTCCATTTAGGTTACAGCAACATAAATACAAACACAAAGATGGGAAACGTGGAGTGCAGGGCCGATCCTGGGCGGGTGCACGGGGTGCACTGCACCCAGGCGCCACAAAGCGGGAGGCACCAAAGAGCCAGGGTATCCTGATGTGTGCTGCATCGCGCCCGCGGCAGTGTGCGGAGCTACTGCGGTCACTGTGCCTAAAATACAGTTATTCCCCGCCCCACAGCAATGTGCATATTGGCCGTCCGCTCGCCTCCCCGCTGCATATGATGGTTCATCCGCCTGCTGTTCCGTACGAGGAGGTAGCCTAGGTCTCCGTCTCCCCTACCTCCTCCCCATGTCCCGCCTGTGCCAGCCCACAACCCCTTCCTGCAGCCAATCTGTGCCTAGGAAGGGGGTGTGGGCGGGAGATTTTGAAACAGCCAGCCAGTGATCTTGCCCGTCATCGCTGCCTGCAGTGCTGCACAGACATGACAGATCATCCCCCCCACCCGGCGCCACCGCCCGCTGAATTACCCCCTTCCTAAGCACAGATTGGCTGCAGGAAGGGGTTGTGGACGGGCACAGGCGGGACATGGGGAGGGGAGAAGGTGGGGGAGACCTAGCTTACCTCCTCGTACGGAATAGCGGGCGGATGAATCATCATATGCAGCAGGCAAGCGGGGAGGCGAGCGGGCGGCTAATATGCACACAGTGACGGGGGCGGGGAAAATGAACACTGCAGCCTGTGCCTGTATATTCCGTAGGAGGAGGTAGGCTAGGTCTGCCCCACCTCCTCCACATGTCCCGCCTGTGCCCGCCCACAACCCCTTCGTGCAGCCAATCTGTGCCTAGGAAGGGGTGTGGGCGGGAGATTTCAAACAAGCCAGCTAGTGATGCTGCCTGAGTGCCTGTGAAGATGATGCAGACTGGGTGAGTAATCTCTCCCCTCTCACTTCTCTAAATGTGCCATAGCTGTCCAGCCTTCCATGTGCCACAGTCTTCCAAACTTCCATGTACCACAGCTTTCCATGTGCCATAGCCTTCCATGTGTAATTGGCCTTCCAGCCTTCCATGTGTCATAGCCTTCCAGCCTTTCATGTACCATAGCCTTCCAGCCTTCCATGTGCCATAGATGCCCAGCCTTTCATATGCCATAGCCTTCCAGCCTTCCATGTGCCATAGATGCCCAGCCTTTCATGTGCCATAGCCTTCCAACACTCCATGTGCCATAGCTGTCCAGCCTTCCATGTGCCATAGCCTTCCAGCCAACACTCCATGTGCCATAGCTGTCCAGCCTTCCAGCCTAGCCTCCAGCCTTCCATGTCCATAGCCCTTCCACCCCGCCTTCCAGCCTAGACTCCTTCCAGCCTTCCATGTGCCAAAGCCTTCCAGCCTTCCATGTGCCATAGCCTTCCATGTGCCATAGATGCCCAGCCTTTCATGTGCCATAGACTTCCATGTGCCATAGACTACCATGTGCCATAGACTTCCAGCCTTCCATGTGACATAGACTTCCAGCCTTCCATGTGCCATAGACTTCCATGTGCCATAGACTTCCATGTGCCATAGACTTCCAGCCTTCCATGTGCCATAGACTTCCAGCCTTCCATGTGCCATAGACTTCCATGTGCCATAGACTTCCATGTGCCATAGACTTCCAGCCTTCCATGTGCCATAGACTTCTATGTGCCATAGACTTCCATGTGCCATAGACTTCAAGCCTTCCACGTGCCATAGACTTCCAGCCTTCCACGTTCCATAGACTTCCAGTCTTCCATGTGCCATAGACTTCCAGCCTTCCATGTGCCATAGACTTCCAGCCTTCCATGTGCCATAGTCTTCCAGCCTTCCATGTACCATAGTCTTCCAGACTTCCATGTGCCATAGTCTTCCAGACTTCCATGTGCCATAGTCTTCCATGTGCCATAGCCTTCCAGCCCTCCATGTGCCATAGCCTTCCAGCCTTCCATGTGCCATAGTGATCCTTCCTGCATTCAATGTGCAATAGTGGTTCTTCCTTCTTGCCTTCCATGTACCATAGTGACCCCTCCTTCCTTTCTTCCCTATACCATAGTGTCTCCTCCTTCCTTTCTTCTATGTACCATAGTCTCCTCCCTTCCTTTCTTCCATGTACCATAATGTCTCCTCCTTCATTTCTTCCATGTACCATAGTGTCTCCTCCTTCCTTTCTTCCATGTACCATAGTCTCCCCTCCTTCCTTTCTTCCATGTAGTCTCCCCTCCTTCCTTTTTTCCATGTACCATAGTGTCTCCTCCCTTTATTCCATGTATCATAGTCTCCCCTCCTTCCTTTCTTCCTTGTACCATAGTCTCCCCTCCTTCCTTTCTTCCATGTACCATAGTGTCCCCTCCTTCCTTGCTTCCATGTACCATAGTGTCCCCTCCTTCCTTTCTTCCATGTACCATAGTGTCCCCTCCTTCCTTTCGTCCATGTACCATAGTCTCCCCTCCTTCCTTTCTTCCATGTACCATAGTGTCCCCTCATTCCTTTCTTCCATGTACCATAGTGTCTCCTCCTTCCTTTCTTCCATGTACCATAGTGTCCCCTCCTTCCTTTCTTCCTTGTACCATAGTCTCCCCTCCTTCCTTTCTTTCATGTACCATAGTGTCCCCTCCTTCCTTGCTTCCATGTACCATAGTGTCCCCTCCTTCCTTTCTTCCATGTACCATAGTGTCCCCTCCTTTCTTTCTTCCATGTACCATAGTCTCCCCTCCTTCCTTTCTTCCTTGTACCATAGTCTCCCCTCCTTCCTTTCTTCCATGTACCATAGTGTTCCCCTCCTTCCTTTCTTCCTTGTACCATAGTTTCCCCTCCTTCCTTTCTTCCATGTACCATAGTCTCCCCTCCTTCCTTGCTTCCATGTACCAAAGTGTCCCCTCCTTCCTTGCTTCCATGTACCATAGTGTCCCCTCCTTCCTTTCCTCCATGTACCATAGTCTCCCCTCCTTCCTTTCTTCCATGTACCATAGTGTCCCCTCCTTCCTTGCTTCCATGTACCATAGTGTCCCCTCCTTCCTTTCTCCCATGTACCATAGTGTCCCCTCCTTCCTTTCTTCCATGTACCATAGTATCCCCTCCTTCCTTGATTCCATGTACCATAGTGTCCCCTCCTTCCTTTCTTCCATGTACCATAGTGTCCCCTCCTTCCTTTCTTCCATGTACCATAGTGTCTCCTCCTTCCTTTCTTCCATGTACCATAGTGTCCCCTCCTTCCTTTCTTCCATGTACTATAGTGTCCCCTCCTTCCTTTCTTCCATGTACCATAGTGTCCTCTCCTTACTTTCTTCCATGTACCATAGTGTCCCCTCCTTCCTTTCTTCATGTACCATAGTGTCCCCTCCTTCCTTTCTTCAATGTACCATAGTGTCCCCTCTTCCTTTCTTCCATGTACCATAGTATCCCCTCCTTCCTTGATTCCATGTACCATAGTGTCCCCTCCTTCCTTTCTTCCATGTACCATAGTGTCCCCTCCTTCCTTTCTTCCATGTACCATAGTGTCTCCTCCTTCCTTTCTTCCATGTACCATAGTGTCCCCTCCTTCCTTTCTTCCATGTACCATAGTGTCCCCTCCTTCCTTTCTTCCATGTACCATAGTGTCCCCTCCTTCCTTTCCTCCATGTACCATAGTCTCCCCTCCTTCCTTTCTTCCATGTACCATAGTGTCCCCTCCTTCCTTGCTTCCATGTACCATAGTGTCCCCTCCTTCCTTTCTCCCATGTACCATAGTGTCCCCTCCTTCCTTTCTTCCATGTACCATAGTATCCCCTCCTTCCTTGATTCCATGTACCATAGTGTCCCCTCCTTCCTTTCTTCCATGTACCATAGTGTCCCCTCCTTCCTTTCTTCCATGTACCATAGTGTCTCCTCCTTCCTTTCTTCCATGTACCATAGTGTCCCCTCCTTCCTTTCTTCCATGTACCATAGTGTCCCCTCCTTCCTTTCTTCCATGTACCATAGTGTCCTCTCCTTTCTTTCTTCCATGTACCATAGTGTCCCCTCCTTCCTTTCTTCCATGTACCATAGTGTCCCCTCCTTCCTTTCTTCAATGTACCATAGTGTCCCCTCTTCCTTTCTTCCATGTACCATAGTATCCCCTCCTTCCTTGATTCCATGTACCATAGTGTCCCCTCCTTCCTTTCTTCCATGTACCATAGTGTCCCCTCCTTCCTTTCTTCCATGTACCATAGTGTCTCCTCCTTCCTTTCTTCCATGTACCATAGTGTCCCCTCCTTCCTTTCTTCCATGTACCATAGTGTCCCCTCCTTCCTTTCTTCCATGTACCATAGTGTCCCCTCCTTTCTTTCTTCCATGTACCATAGTGTCCCCTCTTCCTTTCTTCCATGTACCATAGTGTCCCCTCCTTCCTTTCTTCAATGTACCATAGTGTCCCCTCCTTCCTTTCTTCAATGTACCATAGTGTCCCCTCTTCCTTTCTTCAATGTACCATAGTGATTCTTCCCTCTCTCTCTCTCTCTCTCCCTAAGGGGAGCCCGGGTTCCTCAGATCCTTTATAATCCTCTATTTCAAGCTCTTTGTCTATTCTCAGTATATACAAAACCAGATGTATTGGAAGTATTTTCTAAATGATTGTGTTGAGGTTTATACCGTATGTATCCCTGAGACTCCCAGCTTGTGGCATAGCTATCAAAGTATATGTAGTGGGGTATTTAGGCTGCATTTGGTGGACACTGATAAGGCTGCATTGATCTCTTGTATCATTTTTGCAGTCTATAACCATTTCTTGTATCATGTTTGCAGTCCCTGACCATCTCCTGTCATATGTCTGCAGCCTCTGACCACCTTTTGTGTCATGTCTGTAGTCTTTGACCATCTCCTGTATTATGTCTGGGGGTTGTTTCTAACAGAGGCCCTCTCTGTGTGCATTAGAGAGACCCCCCCCCCCCTCCAGGTCCCATTAGCGTACTCCTTGCTCTTTCTGTATTGTGTTTATTGTTAAAAGATCATGGGAGGATCCCAGGGTAACAAAGACTCCTTAGGGGAGCATATCTGTGTTTGAGTCGTTGCCACAGAAACACTTGTAAAGAGGAGGGGAAGTTAGTAAGATAACCACACCCATATGGGGCGCCAGAAATATTTCTGCACCCAGGCGCCTGTGACCCTAGGATCGGCCCTGGTGGAGTGGAGACGCCTCAAGGAACTGGGTGGGGAAGGAAGAAATTGAAGTGTGACAGTGGAAAGAAAGTGTCAGGAGGCAAAGACAAAGGAAAAGGGAGAGTAGTAAAAGGGGGGCATGGTGTCCCCCAAAAGCTCTGGGTTTAGAGTAAAACAAGATATTTATAGATAGGGATTTAATAAGGAAGGAAGAGCATAAATGAAATGAGCCAGAGTTGAATAAATTTGGACTGCAAATTGTTCAGTTATCTCTGGGAGGAGGGGTCTGTAAGGCTCACATCATGGCACTTGACTGATGCTCTATGCTGCTGGACCAGCAGTGGGCAGGTTAGTGGGCAGCACTCTGTAGCTGAGTAGGACTCCTTTTCATGAGTGGGGAAAGACCTAGGGGTAAGCGGTCACCCTGCGTGACTGAGCCTTGGCAGCTGGTTATATGAAACAGAAATACAAGGCTAAGGTACTAATTAATCTACTAGTGAAGAATGGTATTTTCTTTGTTATACTTTTCATTCAGCCATCCTTTGATTTAGTTTATCCTAGATCAGTTTTTCTAAACATTTTTACATCAGAGGAATCCTTTAAATAATTTTTAGATCTCAGGAAGATCCTGCTAATTTTAGTCCATGTAGGATCATTGGGCAAAATAGCCCTTACATTGAAAGTCAGTTGTAAACATGTCGTCTTACATTGGTGGTCAGAATATATACCTTACTTTCAGCTGCTAGGTGGCACTGGACCTGTAACTATGCAGACACCATCAAATGGGTGGACAGTCAGCCACATCTCAAAGAACGCTGAGCAACTTCTAGGGAAACCTTAGTGTTCCAAAGAATCCTGGCTGAGAATAGTTGGCCTAGACTTAATATTAGCAAGAAGAACGGGCCTGTCTAATGTTTCCTTTCATATAGTAAAGTCTGAGATCTACAGTCAGTACAGTGCATTCTTGGCCTGCTGCCTGTTTGATGGTAACTTCAGTAGGCTCCTCCTAATTCTTTTCCAATGTCTGTTTCTGAACTATTTCATTATATTAAAAACTCTACATACATAAATTTTCAAAGTCTGCCCATCTCCCACACAATGCAACATGCTGCTTTAAAGCCTGAGCAAATATTCAAGAAGATGAAGCCTAAAGCTGCTTTTGGATCCCTATGACAGCACTAAGGTAAGTCTTCAGTTCAAACCATTGAAAGAGTGTACAATGTTACTTTCTTTACACACACTGAAGAAATTAAAAAGAATAAAAGTGAATTGTGTGTTACGTCATGTGCAGTGCTTTTGTAGGCTACCCTAAAGCCTCAGGCAATGTCCTATAAAGCATTGTGGTTTACTAGGGGGACATGTGCTATGGAGGAAAATGTCTGTCTTAAGCCCATTTTGGTATTTACGCCTTAACGAAGGACTTGGAGAACACCCAAGAATTCATTTCTTGTAAAAACACCAAGACATGGTGGTAATAAAATGTAAAACATACCAACTGTCTTTCTGTATTTATTTAAGAGAAAGTCTATTTGTTTCCTGTAACACTTCAGTCTCAAATGTGGTAATTTTATGTAACAAGTAGCCCACGTTTGTTCAAAGGCTTTACACTTGGACTAGCTAATTGGACAGAAGAGAGCTATGAATATAATATATATGTATCTATAGAGAGAGAGAGAGAGAGAGAGAGAGAGAGAGAGAGAGAAATATGTGTAGAACGATAGATAAATAAGATTGAGGCCGCGTACACACGACCAAATAAATCTGTTCAAAATCGGTCTGACAGACCGATTTGATCAGATTTGTCTGCTGGGCTGTTTTGGTTTGATCGCTGTACACACGATCAAACCAAAATCCCCACCGACAGACAGCGCGGTGACGTGGCGATGACGTTGACGCCGCCACGTCACCGCACCAGGAAGTAAAACACTTGACGCATTTGCGGGCAGATATGTCTGCTGGTTAGCGTACTAACCAGCAGACATATCGGACGGACGGATTCCCAGCAGACAGATTTTAAAGCATGCTTTAAAAATCTGTCTGCTGAAAAAATCTGTCTGTCCACCCGTACACACGATCGAATCTGTCTGCTGAAACGGTCTGTCAGACCGTTTCAGCAGATAGATTTGATCATGTGTACGCGGCCTGACACATTGCATTATTGTTTAAAGTTTATCAGTTTTGGATAGTGTTGACAAGATTAACCCTTGTCTTGCCATCTACATCCCAATTGGAAAATTTTCACTTTGCTTTCTGTCATGGAGACACAAAAGTAAGCAAGTGGAAATCTCTTAAACGTGTCCCCATTGATTTTCCCTTCACTACTGTTCTATTGACAGCCTTAAAATTCCCCCCATAATTTCTGTCCCCACTGAGAATGGTCACCAGGACAAATGTAAAGGTGAATCTTTGAGCGGGGAAAAACAGACAGCATTATAAGCTAATCCTTGTAAGTTGGAGTAGGGTTATTACTTGTATCAGGTATAGTCTATTTTGCAAATAGAGGCAGCATCCTCCTTTAGTTAGGTTGTTAGGCAAAATTTTGTTTTTTAACCACACTGTAGTCAGTGGAGCAGTGATCTAATTGTTTCTGTCTGGTCAGTGCTTTCCAAGCTGGGAATTTGATTTTTCCTACCTGCTTCTGGGAGAAGCTTCCAGAATAAGGAAGGGAGGATCAAATATTCAGCTATGAATATTTATCATGCCTCAGCCAATCCCTGGAAAAGGGCATCCAGAAGGTGGCCTCTCTGGTGTGTTCTTCCTCTGCTAGGAGAGAGTTTCAGTTTTCCGGGGGCTGCTACCCCTGGAAGTCAGCTAGAGCATGCAAAAAATTGAAGTTTGGATCTTAGCAGCTGCTGGAGTGAGGGCATGGAGAAGATTACTTAAAACATTTTTGCTGGAGAGCACTGTCCCGAATTACTAATCGGTAGAAGGATCTTTTGTCAACCTCACTGAGGAACTACTTTTGCAAGCTGGGTGGTGGACAGCTCATAGGATAGCGAGCTCAATTCACAGAACCAGATTGCATGCGGTATGTAGCTGTCCAGACACATTTTCTCTAATACTGCATGCAATCCCGTAACTGTCAATTCACTATACAGTTTTGAGGTATTTACTACAGAATGCTGAAACCGCGTTGTAAAAACAGTAAAATTGTATTAAATTAACAAAAGGAAATAAATAATTAAATGCAGTTAAGTAGTGGTTGAGGCATTTAAGGTATTTAAGGAATGTGTACTAGTTGTTAAGGTGCGGGCAGCCACCACATCCTTAGCAATCCAATGACTCATCAGCTGTTCCCTGCTAACAGCTAGATATAAAGAAAATAATTCCGGGCATTAAAAAATTAGGGGAAAATGGCGTGGGGTCCCCCAAATCCATACCAGGCCCTTCAGGTCCCCCCCAAAATCAATATGAGATCCCAGCATGAAGCCCAGCAGGCCAGAAAACCTCCTGAACCATACCAGGCCACATGCCCTCAACACAGGGCAGGAGCTTTGAGGTAGAGCCCCCCTAAAACACCTTGTCCCTTGTTGATGGTTGTTTTGAGGGTCTGCGAGCAGGGAGCTTATCAGAATCCGGGCCCCCAGATCCTGATCCCCTCCCTATGTGAATGAGTACTCATTCACCAAAAATGTGGTAAGAGTGAATTAAAGTACGATAAAGTTTTTTTGACAAGTCCTTAATTTAAGAAAAAAATCATGAAGATTGCCAGCAATGCCTCTACCCCCCCCCCCAAGGCTCCCATGAATGACAGCCTCGCCACCAGCCAACAGCTTTGCCGCCTTCCGTAGCTAAATAAACTAAGGGACAGGGCACCGGTGACATCACTGGGAGGAACCACCCCCGTTTGACGTCACTGACCAGGGAATACTGGGTCGGTGAGCCTTCATCAGGAGAGGAGCTTTTTGTTTTGTTTTGCTTTTTTTTCAGGCGGCCAGCATTCATTGAGATTGAGAAATGCGCCCAGAAAGACCATCCTTGCTCTTCTTCCAGTTTATTATCCACCCAAAAGTCTGAAGGGTGTAGATTAGGAGTCTCCGATGTTGCACCAGAATATCCCTCCTGCTGGCAAGCAGCAGGATATCGTCAAAACAATAGTGGACTCTTAGCCCCTTCTTCCTCATGAGTGCAATAACTGAAATCAGAACCTTTGTCAAGGTCCTGGGGGCCGTAAAGGTAGACTTTAAAACTGAAAGTGCTGGTGACTGATGGCAAAGCACAAGTACAAGCACAAGTACCTCTGAAAAGCGTGATGAATCAGAATGTGGAGATATGCACCCGATAAGTCGACAGACAGCATCTAGTCCCCAGCGCATTTATTTCTTATTTAATATTTCTTACACATTGCTTTCACTACTCCAGGTGCTGTAGTCCACGTGAACCAGCTGAGTGCAAACCCCCTCCCCCTCTTTCCGTAATAACTGCCAGCAGTATTGACTGAAGGCTTTCCATCTTTAAGGAGCTGAGACTAGAAAGTGAAGGGCTTGGGTCTTGCAAAAAGAGGATTAGATCGTCAGCGTATAGTGCTAGTTTCTCAACTATTGAGCCGACCCGGATCCCAGACACCTCACCTGACTTCTGCAGGGCCTCCCCCAAAGGCTCCATCACCAGGGCGAACAGTGCAGGGGAGAGGACACCCCTGCCTTATCCCCCTTCTAATTTGGGAAAGGGGGGGAAAGTTTGCCGCTCAATTTAATATAGGCCATAGGGGATTTGTAGAGTAAACCAATCAATTTCCAGAAGGTTGGGCCAAAGCCGAAACCCTCAAGAATCTGCATCATCATCAATGACCATTGGTCTGTGTTGAAAGCCTTCTCTATGTTGAGGGCTACCAAGACCCAAAAGGCATTCTCCTCGGCTGGGACCTGGAGATGAGTGAAGACTTGTCTAAGATTTATGTCCGTAGATTTGCCCGGCATGAAGCCGGTCTGGTCTATATTGACAAGGGACAGTAGCACCTGCATAATCCTATTGGTTAGCACCTTGGTAAGTATCTTAAGGTCATAATTCAATAATCATATGGGTCTATAGGATGAACAACAAAGGGGGTCCTTCCCTGGTTTGGGTAGCAATACAATGTGTGCCTGGTTTCCAGGCACTCTGCAAGGAGTTGAGTTAGCCTGGGAACCAGTAGAGTTGTGTGGGTTTTATATTATTCCCTGTGGCTGCCGGGGCAATGAGCCGATCCCAGCGGCCTTGGAATTCTTCTTCCCCTTTTTGGAGGGGGGGACATCTGATAAGTCTCTAAAGGGGACCCCAACAGAGGAACAACTCGTTCCCAGATCAGTGTCCAGGAGGCAGCTGGGGGTGGCTCAAAAAGGCAGCAGGTATTGAACCCCAGAAGAGCACAGTACAGACAAACATGCAGTGGACACCAGTAGCCAGTAGCCCCCCGCTTTTAAGCAAACACCCAGGCAGAGGCAGTCCAGTAAAGATCGTAGGTTGGGAGTATCAGATTAGGAAAGGCCCAAAGCAGGGGGACTAAGGCACATGGATGGCAGAGACACCAGTCCCCTGGACACCTCCACCGGCCCACACAGGTAGTCTCCACTGGTCAGCACACCAGGCCACGGCAGGGATGGATGGGTGATGAGGCAGGTGGGGACAGCAAGATCCACATTCTTGAGTTCAGGCCAGGTTGGCTGCAGCACACTCAGGAAACAGCAGTGCTTGGCAGGCTCTACTAGGCCTCACTAGGCTGCGGCCGCTACAAGTGCTCCCAATGGCCCAGCAGGCTACCAGAACGTGCCAGGCAGGTGGAGGGGCAGGCAGGAGGATGGATGTGAGCCTCTTACTGCACAGCCAGGCTGGAATCAGCTTGCTCAGACTGGGTACAGGCCAGCAAGATGGCTGCAGCTGCAGGCATGAGTTATGCATGACTCCCTGGATGACCACGAACAGAATCTCCGCTCAAGATCAGCTCAAGACTCAGACGGGTTGGCTGGTATTTTTTGGTCGATTAGATGCATGGATGGCAAAGGATTGAGTTTAGGATACACAGAGCTCTTCTTAGACACATCTGTCACCACTCACATCCGGACACGCTCCCCAGCTCGACTTTTTGACCAGTCTGCAACCAATAGGTGAGGGCAGCGGCCATTTGTTTGTGCTGTTGAAATATTTGTGAAGGGATGGATATCTGATTGACATTTTTTAATTGCTGTCTGTGTTCCTGCTAAAGAGATTCACTTTCTAATTTTGTCCTGGTGACCATTTTCACTGGGACTGAAGGTGTGGGAAAAAATTTAAATTTTTGAGTTGTCATCATGACAGGAATAAAGGAGACGTTTACAAAAATGGACAACTGCCTAAAATGGCAATTCCCTCACACTGGAGAGATTTCCCTGCTGACGGTATAGAATCTGGTAGGTATGCAGAAGTACTGCATCCATATGAATGGCATGGGTTCTAGTCTAACGCCAAAAGAGATGGTGTTCTTTTTGGAGTTGGTGACATAAGTGTGGTGTGTGTGGACCTGGTTCTGGGTTCTAGGCTACTGCCGCCCTGATCACGACAGAGGAACTGGCCATTAGAAGATGAAATCTTAGGCAATCCTAGCAACATATCCAGGATTTGTTGTGTTTATAGAATAGGAAGTTAATGGAATTTTCTCCGAAGGGACAAATGAAAAAAACTGACAGAGGTTTTAACCATTCCCTACTCTATCCAAAATGAAAAAGAACATTTTGGCTTTATATATGCTTTATAATTTTGTCATGAGAAAGAGCAGCACTAAAAAAGGCTGCATATAGTGGAAAGGAATGTGTAGGAAAGGATTTTTAGTGTAAATGGTTTAGTAGTTTAATTCCCTTCCAAATGAAATTGTTATGGGTGATAGCTAAATCAATAGCAATTAAAAGGGTTGGATAATTATCTTAAAACTAATGGAGAATGACATTTTCATGGACAAAATCCCAAATCCAAGGGCTTCCCGGAAATCAGGAGCAGTTGGCAATCCTAGCTTTCAAAATATCCAAATTGTAAAAAAATCCTTCATGTTCACACAAATCAAATATTGAGGGTCAGGATGACATTGTTGCACCCTGCGAGAATCCACAACGGCTGCAAAGTTTATATTCTTTAGCTCAGCACTGAAATTTACACTCAGCTTTCCAAATGCTAAGAATGCAATAAATAAGCAAGTTTGCGAGCACCCAGGGGATCTAAATAGGACAAATAGAAGAATGCTTTCCAATGACAGATTACAAACAAAAAGGCAGCAGACAGTGATTCAACTGTAACTTGTAATCGGAGACTCCCCCGCAGTGCTACATAAGGTCTCTGTACTCTCAATAGATTGTTTTCAAGAAGTGAAAGTGGATCTGCCTTCCCAAGTCCCAAATGTTGTGCATTCCAATAAACTGTACATAAGTGCTTAGCAGGATAGAACTGGTATTAAAGAGAATGCAACAGTTATTAAAGGGCAACCCCAGCAGTCTAACAGATAAACACGAAATTTAAATACCTAAAGGAACTGATCGAGGTGAAAACCACCATCCTCTGATGGCTTCCTGTGTGCACTTTGGACAGCTAATGAATTTCCCTGTTTTGGCCATTTAAACCTAGAGCTCTCTGCTTTTGGCAAACTCATTTAGGTACTTCCTCTGTAAAAAAATCCGCCACTCCCACTGCCAGCCTGATGTTGTTCAGTTAAATATTGGATAAGCAAACAGTGTAGCGCCAGTCTTATGGGGCGGACTGGGATGAGAGGCAAATTAGTCTAGCGCCGAAACTTGGGAATTATGTTTGCAGGCAGGTCCACTCACTTCTGTATCGCAATCACATAGACTGCCTTATTTGTTTTTATTGCATGGGGCCTACCGCACGCCTTTCCAGTTGCATCACTGGGGAATGAGGGACTCATCTATGTGCCCCAAACACTGTGGGGCGGAGGGGTCTCTCATTCACCTGATGTGGCGCTGTCCCAGGCTGCACCGGTACTGGGGCGATGTCACTGAGGTTATTTCCTCGGTCTTTCAAGTTAGGGTCCCTCTGGACCCCCTGATATGCATCTTGGGAGCAGTAGATGAAGAAGAATACCCCCACCCTATTAATATTATGGTGATTAGACTATTATATCTTGCTCGAAAGCTGGTGGCCAGGTTCTGGCTATTCCCACATGTCCCAACTAAAAAACAATGGATAGACCAAGTCAATTATATCCTTATACGGAAACATTTAACATATCAGCATAGAAATGTAGCCAGGAAATTTCACACTATATATAAGACCTTTTTATATGGGGCTGTCCGTATTAAGTGTGCATTACTTGTTCACACAAACGGCATACGTTTATTTATTTTGGTTCAATTTGCCACTCAGTTGCTGAACACACCACTTAGCCCCTTTCACGCATTGTTGAGACCTCCTTTTTTTTTTTTTTTGTATCCCGAGACAGCAATGCACTCACTGTGCTTCCCTTTCTCCCCTTTTGGGGGTACGGGCAGTGACCGTCAGTGCATCGGCGTCACGTGCCATCCGGATGACGCCCTTTTTGGGTGTCGCCCTGTTGAATGGTTAGTATCCATCACAGCTGATTGAGTGGGTGTGTGTGCAGTGTCTCTTCAGCACAGGCAATTGTGCCGTCTGATTGAGGGCCCCGCCCCCCACACTGTCCAGCTGACGTGACGTTGGGGGCAGTCTGGTGCAATTGCTGGATGCATTATAAAGCACCTTCCCACCTATTCAGCCAGTGGCCATTTCCATGCAGTCTCTACAGCCGTTACTAGCTGTGACCATCCAACTCGCATTCCAGGTATCCCTTGTTAATCTCCAAGTATTTTTTATGCCTTTACTCCCTTACTATGTGGGTCACGGTTTGATGGACCTATATTTTTTTACTCATTACAGACATCCACCTGCACTATGAGGATACATTTTAATTCATTACTTATGGTCGCCTGCTGTCTGGGAGGATGCTTTGTGTGCTCTGTTGTTTGCTTGCTGGTCTGCCACCTCTGTCCCGGGACGGGAATATATTTGGTCTTAATTACTGTAGAACTTTGGCATAATATGTAAGTAACCAGAATTGATTTACTATCTTTTCTGGTGGATTTAATTTTAATACTTTGATCATTAATCAAATCTGTATTCCAGATATCCCAATACATCAGCCCCTGAGGAGTGTTTTCATATACACGAAACGCCGCGTCGGGCTTACAAAGATGTAGATATACGCGTTTATGGGACCCATTCTGATCAATCAGTACTTTTATGATCTATTTATATTTTATATGTTATTTACTGCGTGGCTATGCTCAGCCTCTATGTGGTTATATATGTTGCCATTGACTGTCACTTTGTATTTTTATACCAACTATTGTATTAGGTATCAAATGTATGTTCTGTACTTTTGTACAAGCTAATTGTTTGTTTACCATATGTTCTATTCTTTCAATACACAAATATTTTGTTTACGGCTTGCTTTCTCATTTTTTGTCCCCATATACCCCACTGTTTCATTTAAAGTCCCAAATTCCCTTTGTTGCAATTTTCCGCATATGGGATGGAGATATAGTATGGATGTAATCTCATATAAAGTCCACACACTAGGATGGAGATACATCACAGAGGTATTCTCATTTAAAGTCCCAAACACCTCCGGGTGTCCCCCCTTTTTTCCCTATATATAAGACCTGGTTGGAAACTCCAGAACTTGCTCCCCCGCGACTAGTTCTGACTCGGTTGCTACAAGTTTGAGAGGTACTTGTATTTGAGTAGTGAATGGTCTTTACCTTGGGTATTTAGCGAGCAGGCCTGGTAATCTATGTACAAGTCATCTGTTAGTAGAGGGGGCAGGTCCAATTGAGCGTGTAGTCTGTGGTTGTTTTTGTTTACTACGTTGCCTGTTGGCCTTATGTTTGTTATGTGGTGGATTGTTCCCCTAGCCAGTCCGGCACAATGTTTTTTTTTTTTTTTCTTGTCATGATGTGTCATTCATTATATTATTTTTGGTGCCAATGCATTGTTTTCTATGCACACATTGTTCTTGCCCTACAGTCGTACTGTATGCTGCTCTTATATGCAAGATCTGTAATATGTACTCTGTAATTCATTTTGATTAGCCCAATAAATCTATTTCTGATTTTTAAAAAAATAGTCTAGCGCCCCCATAAAGCCCGGCACTGCTTCTGGTAAGCGGGCGGCCAGCATTCCGCAACTGGGGGGGGGCACTGCTTCTAATTTTGACTGACTGTCCTATCATACTGGACCACAAATCTTCCTTACTGTGCTATATGTTTTCTACTGCACCATTGGCATGGTTATATCTTCTTAGTCCTCGCCATAAAATGATCAGAAATGTGTGCTTAAAGTAGAACTATAGGCAACATTTTTTTTACATTTTGGATAGAGTAAGGGGGGGGGGGGGGTTATAGTCAGTTTATTTTTTACCATATCTGACCCATTGCAGAGATTTCCCCTCACTTGAAAATTTCAGGGCGGGTCTTAAACAGAAATGGGTGTGATGTTGACAGGAAGGGGTGAGTCACATCTAAATTAGGGGGTGCACGAGATTAGTCAGGCCTAGGGCAGCACAAAACCTAAATACACTACTGCCTCTATCAGGCTTTAGTATGGCGCTTCACCGTGTTAGACTAGCAGTCTCCATCTGCTTCCCAGTAGATACTCATGAAAGAACGTCAGCAACAAGGTGATAGTAGGGAAAAAAAATCTTCTTTATTGAAAACAATTAGTAAAATGTTTGGTAGCACAATCCACGCTAATGCATTACAGTCCAGAACAAGACCTTATTCATAACCTGCATGAAGGAGCATGTGACCTACGCCTCATCCTTATATGATTCAGTGCTCCTGCCTGAGCTGTCATTTACTTGGCCTAAGCACTGTCATGTGGGTGCGGGGGAAGTTCTGACACATTCCAATGCTGAACTAAGCTTTTTCTCAAGTATCAACAGTGGAAGAAATGGGGTATTATAGGAATCTGTTACTTTGGTCAAACTGACAATGTCACTTTTTTAGAATGCTCATACTAAAGTATTGGTAGTATAATTGCAAGCCAACAGCAAAAACTGCCTACTTTATCTTAAACTGAAAAAAAAAGATTTGGCCATATACACTTAATTACCAAAAGTATTGTGGTACATGCCTTTACATGCACTTGAACTTTAATGGCATCCCAGACTTAGTCCACAGGGTTTAAATATTGAGTTGGCCCATCCTTTGCAGCTTAAACAGCTTCAACTTTTCTGTGAAGGCTGTCCACAAGGTTTAGGAGTGTGTCTATGGAAATGTTTGGGCCATTGTTCCAGAAGTGCATTTGTGAGGTTAGGCCTTGATGTGGACGAGAGGACCTGGCTTGCAGTTTCCGCTCTAATTCATCCCAGAGGTGTTTCTATTCAGGTTTGGCAGTCAGGACTCTGTGCAGGGCCAGTCAAGTTCCTATACCCCAAAACTCGCTCATTCATGTCTTTATGGACCTTGCTTTG